>OW569413.2:100450247-101700247 GCA_937662695.2 Halyzia sedecimguttata | reverse complement strand
GTTGATTACCCCGTGAGATATTCACTATTCTTCCAGTTCTTAGATACTGAGAACAATAAAAATGATCGTGGCAAATTTCCGTATCAGGAAATACTGCATATCAATTGGAATTAGCTCTTGTTTTCTAGACATGAATACGTAGAAACTGGCGATACCTACGTCCCAACACATCTTGACCTCACGTATACCTACAGTGTGTGGATAAAGTAAGGAACAAAATTATTAACTGCGTTATTGAATGTCTTCAAGCGTAACGCTCGGACAGGTCAATTTCAGTTTACAACAACCTTATGGCATACAAATTTTACTTTTGACGTAATTCAATTTTACAGATAGTTGTCATACTTTTGTTTTCAATGACCACCCTTAATTTTTTCAGCTGCTTTGTTAGACGGTGCAATTCGCCTAAATGATGGTGTACAAATTATTGTTTTTAGCCAGTAGCCTGGCTATTTGATGTTTTCTTTTAACTCTTTGTCGATAACGAGCTCACTTAAGCATCCTAATGCAAACGGTTTCCTTTACAACTCCGTGCCAACCCAAATAGGGCTTCACACCGCACACGAGACGAGAGTATACAAAATCTCGTCTCGCTCTCGCCAATTCCCAAAAAATTAAGTCTCGTCTCGTTATCAGTTGTCTCGTCTCGTCTCGCTTAATTCTGAATAACGATAATAAATATTATAATATACAGGGTGAGTCTTTGACCACTGCATTAATTTTAACCAAAGATTCCTCTCATCAAATGAAACACTTTTTTCATTTACCATTTTTCCATATTCGGCTCAGGTAAAAAGTTACAAGCGTTTAAAGATTTCACAATGTGCTATTACACTCCCGCATATAAATTATCTATGACATTGTTGGTGGACGAGAATAAGGCATGGTAACGTGGTTTACAGCTTGATTCGGGATTCCAACGCTCAGGGACGGATCCATAAAAGTTGTGAAATTTCTGGAGTTTTCCATTTTTAAACATTCAATGAAGAATATCTCGAAAACGGTGCGTTTAAGGAGAAATGATGAAGAATAATAAAATGTTCTAAAACGATGGAATATTCTTGAAATGACTCTAGAAAATCTTTATATGCTTTCTTTATGCTAATTTCGTTTAGTCTTATGAATCCACGAGTCCATAACTAGAAAACTAGTAGATGTAGAAAATAACTAATATTTGGAAAATATGTATCATAGTTATAGGAAACTTTACGCCAACATTCATTTTATTATAAAAAAGGCTGTCAAAGCTACAAAATAAAAACAGATTTTTTTTCAAAATTTCAACAGCCTGTATCTTTTTACCTGAGCTGAATTTGGAAAAATGTTAAATGAAAAAAGTGTTTCATTTGATGAGAGGAATCTTTGGTTAAAATTAATGCAATGGTCAAATACTCACCCTGTATAAACGAGATGGGATACAATAATGAATACTTTTGTAAAGCTATATTTCTTCCGCTCATGAACAAAAATATTTGTACATATGTACATTTATTTTTAATATTATTAATTTTAAACACTGATACTTTCAACTTTTGAATTACTGGATGACCAAGAATTCAAACATAATCACGCTTGCATCACATCTTTTTTCAATGATGTACGTGTTTTTGCCATGATCATACCTGCTGTGGAAATAAATCTTTCAACAGGTACGGATGTAGCCGTTAATAAATCATCGGCCATCTTGGAAAATGTAGGAAGAACTTTTTCATCACTCTTCACCACTGTAGAATATTTTGATTCCTACCACCAATTAACGATCATAAGCTGCAGAATATTTTTCAATAGACTTCGATGGTCTAAGGAAAGAGACTGCTTCCTTCGCCAAAACCTCAATTTCTGAAGACATTCTCACTTTTAACCACTTCTCACCAGCTTGCAAATGATAACTATCAATTATTTTACTTTATATCTGTCAGAATGAATTTTGCGTGGCAACCGTAACAAGGAAAATGTTCCATAATTCACTCAATTATAACGATCGTAAATGGATACAATTAAGTGGGTAAATGTAAATCAATCCAAAAGTGGATATTCAGATTTTTATTAATTTCAAAACGTTTGAAAATAAAATAACATATTTCATTCGGAGTAGAAGTGACTTATCATGGTTCGCTTTCAATTATACCCGCCGCAAGGAGTGAGGCGTAAACTTAAGCTCGCCATGAAAAGTGTCACTTCTCCTTATGAATTAATATACTATTTCTTGAGGATGAGAATTTTATAATTAAATAAAATTTGAATCGGATAAGCCGGATATACTCGTATTCAATGTATTCGTTGGTTGCTGATGATGCCAAGATTTACGGTGATCCGTTTACCGCGTCTCGTGTTATACAGGAGATGGTTCGATACCTGGATGATTCCTCTCAATCTGGACAAATGCAAAGTACTTCACCTTGGTAAAAACAATCCAAGACAAATCTACCACCTGTCCCATCACATTGTTGAGTCAGTTTCATCTCACTGCGATCTCGGAGTAACTATGACCCAGGACCTGTCTTGGTCAGAACATATTGTGGCTGTTACCGACAAAGCCAAGAGAATGCTCTACCTAATCCTGAAGACTTTTCGACGTTGTGACCCCCATACCTGCAGTATTCTGTACTTCGGTTCGATCCATCCTTGAATACGCCGGTGCGGTTTGGGCACCTGTTCTATCCTTTGATGCCAATCTGCTCGAGTCAATTCAGCGAAGGACTTCTAGGATACGATATGGACCTGTGAGACCAACCTACCAGGAGAGACCATCTGTGATGCATCTTACTAACTTAGCAACTCGCCGCTTACGAGGAGACTTGATCATAACATATAGAGCCCTCCACCGGTTATTCAATGCAGATCTTTCCTCCTTGTTCTGCCTGAATCCTGACACCCGTCTGCGAGGTCACAATCTGAAATTGTCGAGGGAAAGGTTCAGGTCTACCGTTCGAGAACACTTCTTGTCCAATAGAACACATTAGTTAGGTTAGGCGGGAAATTTGAATTACGATCCATCCGTGGATCCGAGTACTGAATTCCCCATGCATTTCTTATGGACCTAAAATTTACGCGTATTTCTCGCCTGTTTTTAGATACTTTGGCTAATTTCTTAAGGTTTATTTCGGTTGAAATAGATTCTGTGAACCTTTCTCAACCATCTAGAATCAATTTTTCATAACAAAATTGTATATTTCCAAAATAATTGATAAATATAAAAGTGTTCACCAAATTCGATTGTCGTATGTCTAAGCTCACTCGAAATAAGTCAAAAATAATAACATAACCCTAAATCGGCCTTGTAATGACGCACAACAGAAGTCATCAACGACATACGGAAATCTTTCGAACTACACTGGTTTCAATTTTGATTTAAGAATAAATAGAAGTAGAATTTAATGTGGAAATAACATGAAAACATGCACTAATGATGAAGGTACCCAATACTTGTTGTCTCTGTACTAACGTTCTCTTTTAAATAGGGTGGTTTCATCTCGAAGTTGAAATTCCATGTTAAAAAATTTGAATATGGATCTCCCGCCAAGAGAATGATTCTAACCTAACTAATGTGGTCTATAGAGTGTTTACATCGTGGAATGGACTTCCGGAAGCCGTGGTCGGGGCATCATCGGTGAATGGTTTCAAGAACTCTTTGGACAGGTGGTTCGCGGTTGATGCTTCATAAATGTTTATCTCTGTGCTTGTCTTGTAATGAATTTTCGTTTTCTTTATCTTCTGTATCGTTTATGACAATTCTTCTTTGTTATGTTTGATTTTTTTTTTAGTTTATAGATTAGTCTCAACTCTACTGTAATTATAATAACAATAATAATTCCTCGAATTGCCCATGATTCGATAGACCTTCTTATACCTTCTCCATCCCACATCAATGCTTTTAGAGTAATGTATCCTTGTCCCTCTGCATATTTAGATAATATCATATGATAAGAATCAAATGCAGTGAGTACATTGCTAAGAAAATATAAATGCTCCGTTTAAAAATGTTATTATACGTTTGATAAAATTGAATGATACATTTTTCCATTTTTTGCCCTCAGCCAATCGCCAGAGAGCAACCGGTTCCACACACGACCCTGCAGAGGCACGTCCGCAACAACAGGAACGTAAATATACCCCGCTTCCATTATCCCACGGGCAAGCCACTACCCACTGGTCATCTGGAGACGATTCACAGCACGGTGAACGCGGTGTTCGCGAGCGTGGGCGAACGGGCGTCTCGCGAACACTTCGACAAAATCGCCACCGCCTGCCAGGTGCCGCTGTACTGGAAGACCCCCCTGTACCTGGCCGCATGCGCGGATAAAGGTAGCTGTACCTTCGAGCAGTTCTGGACTTTCTGGTCCGGGTGAGTTTGCTTTAGTTTTATTCATGAATTGGAGGTTTATTATTGCGTCTGTTTCATTTCACATTCATAGGATTCATCGCAAACCGAGTTGCAAACCACCAGGGAGATAGGAGGTAGAATATAAAATTAAATATAGGGAAAATTTCATATGAGTATCTCCTAAACCGTTTTCCGATTATGGCTAAGAACTTAAATCTCGCATGCTGACGCGCAACCTACCCTGAAAATTGCAAGTCGCTATCTCTTTCCGTTCTTAAGTTATCGTGAGATACTTAATATTTTTTCGTAATTTTTTTTAAATTTTCGAGTAATACGACCCTCACAAAATTTCACATACGCAGTTGCGTCGGTATTCTACAATTAGTTACCAAGTTTCAATTCGATCAGATCTGTATTTTTCGAGTTATCGAGATAACAATATTCCAGATAAATGGGTATAACTCTAAAACCGTTCGACCGATTATGACCCAAAACGAACTTAACTCTCCCATTCGGATGCGCAAGCTACCATGAAAACTGTAAGTCGCTATCTCCTTACGTTCGGCAGTTATCGTGGCAACGGTCATCCATCCAGCTACTGAACTCACCCAAGGCTGCTCGTGCTCGCATCTCCAACAATATAGATCCGATCGTGTTCAAGTTTAGAACTTTGCTGTAAAGTGAGGTTTTGCAGGCTCTCTTGAACTTTCAGCGATATCGGACGCATAGTTTTTAAGACATAGAATTTTGTTGAATGATTTTTTTCTAGTGATACGATCCTCACGAAATTTTTCAAAAATTTGCACGTCGGCATTTTACAACTGATAACCATGTTTGAATTGGATCGGATTCGTATTTTTTTAGTTTTCTAAGTAATAACAACAACATTTCAGACGGCTATACTCGTGACTGCAAAACCGTTTGACCGATTTCGCTTATTAACAAAGTCAAATGTCAAATGACGCATCCTTGAGGACCCACAACCTCTCGGCTATCCAGCGTTTTCTTCCGGCTGACGGGGGGTTAACTGAGGGGGGAAATTTATTCTCTCTGTTTCCGATACCGGGAATTTTTCTGTCACTAGAGAAAGTTGATAGGAGACCGGGAATTAGAAAGTTGAGGGTCGAGTCCATGAATGCATTATTACAAATGTAAAGATATGTAAGCTCTGACAAACAGGGTTCGTCCCAGGTACAATGTCGAATCGCCCTTATCACCTGACGATCATCATAAAAATTCACATTCGTCTTTGTGTCAGTATTATATAACTATTAAATGGTTTATTTCTGAGTTTTCTCTCCCAAACCATGGTAAATTCGATTCACAGTGTCCAATATAGGAGAATGGACAATAGAACATACGTGCAAAAGCTCCTGACTTCACGTCAGTGCTTGAACCAATTTTTTACTGTGATTGGTAAATATAAGCATGATCAAATTGTCACATTGTCCTACAAATAAATTGGTGGGTTTTTGTAGTCCTACACTCGAAAGTTGTAGTATAAAACCTACTTTCAAAATAATTTAAACTGGCTAATTCTTCGTGAGTAATTGCAAGTTGCTGACAGTATGAGTAGGTATCAAGCACGTGGATTTGGTGATTATAAAAAATTGATTAGTACCTGTAAATTTTTGAGCTAAATATCGAGCTTGATTATTTAATTTGAAACAACATTTTTCCTACCAATAAATTGGTCGATTTTCCCAGTCCCTACACTGGAAAGTTGTCAATCCCACGGTAATACTTTTATCATTAATAACTGACATTAAAACTATATGCTATATTAACATATTCTCCACACAAATTAGTCAATTGTCTTTTGAAAAATTGGTACTTATCGCTAGGTACATATTGGTACTTATCGCTAGGCAACATATGAAATAGAAAAGTGTTCGATATTGCAGGCTTAAAAAAATGCTGTGCGTAGAAAAGAGTACCTACTTAGCTTTTCGTATAGATATCCTGCAAAACCTTTGAGGCAATTCAAAATTCGTCGATAAAAAAATTGAATTTAGTTAGTCAAGAAAATTTTTTTTATAAATTACGATAATTAATTACTATAAGAGTAATCGAAAAAATCTTGAATCAGGAATTATTTCTTTTATTGTGTTCTAATTAAAAGTGTCAATAATTAATTTTATACGAAGTATTAGGTATTGAAATTATTGATTGAAAAGGAATGTATTCTCCATTCAAGATTATCGTAATTATTTATAGAAAATATTTTTATCCTGAATTAATAAACAAAATTTTATCGACGAATTTATTAAGTATATCAATTATAAACTTCGTCAAGAGGATAATCTACCTGGGAGCTCACATTGTGGCCAATCGACCGCTAATAATCTAATCATTCTAATCGAATCTAGTACCATGTAAACGCACAAGAAAACTTATTGGGCGCATGCCACAACACCCTTAGTGGTTCCCTTTTAGGACATCCTCTAATAGCATAATAAAATCGAAAACACAAAAACCTCTCCAAAACTCCAACCCTAGTTCGCCAGGAAAAGAAGATAATTTATTTAAAAATTTAATTGATGGATGCCTCGGTAGCACAAAACTTTCATGTATAAAATTTCCATTGTTGATTAATAAATCATTATATCTCAAAAATGGTCCAAAGCCACGATTAGTAGCCTCATGTTATATTCAAATATGTTAGATAATAGATACAGACGATGTTAACGTATGCTAATATGAATATTGCATATGCTAAGCAGATATATTACGGATTTGTGAACAATAAATTTGGGTTTTAAATTGCATCTGGCCATTAATGTCTTTTGTGGTTGTTAAAATCTTCATCTCTCTTACGGGATGCGATCATATGGGTTATATAATTTCGCTAATCCAGCTAATTGGATAATTCGAAAAACTCAGATGATAGGAGATACCGTTGAAATAATATCTTCTGAACGTGTCGTCCGTTATCGAAATTAATAATTTCGCAGTGATCATGTTGGTTCATTCTTTTCTCAAATAAGTACAGAAACGTGTTGATTTGAAAAACATTTTTCTCTTTATTTCAGTATCGTAATGAGTTCATTCCAGCACTAAAAACAGTGCTGGAATGAACTCATTCCCGCATTGTTTCTAGTTATGTATATGCGGACTATATAATTATGCTGCCATTAAAATTCAGTATTTGGTTGAAGTAATGATGACATCTCGAGAGATTAACCACTCGAATGATCATTCGATTTGTTGAACTCTCGAAAAGCGACATTTCGATTGTAGAGATCGTTCGATTGTGCCCATCAATAAATTTCGGAATATCATCAAATCCTTTCACCGCAAATTAGAATGTCGGCGTCGTGAAGGAATAGCTGGAACGCAATCCCCTACATCGCTCGATCCTCGTTCTAGCGCCGTTCATCCGTCGCCGATGGAAACGTTTCCGTTGGTTCGATATCCAAACAATGTGAATCCCGTGGGAAATCTTCGGCGGCGTCCTAAATGCCCGGGCAGGCGTCGCGACATCTCACCTTCTCATAAAACTCACGACTTTGTCGACACGCGATAAAGGGGTCCTTTTATTCGCGTCTTGGAAAATTGAAAGCTGGCGATAACGGCGTCGTGGATATTTAATTCGTCGACTTGATGCCTCTGAATCACGGAAAACGCTCAAGTCGTTTCCGGTTTACACGTATTATCCATTCGGGAACCCTTAGAACTGAAGTTATTTACGTCTTTACTAGCTTTATTGTTTTGAAAGTTTCCAAAGACAACGAACAACACCTCAGCTGTGAACTCTTTTGTCATTTTGTTTTTGCCCGAATGAGAAGAACAACCTTTTCTTTTTATAGGCTTATCCTGAGAGGGTTCGCTCTCTCAGTAGTGTGAGACTCCACTTGTTGTAAAAAAACTCTCACTCATTCCTTGGAGTAGTTCTTCGTCCTGCCCTTGCAGCGTCCCTTAACAAAAGAGATAAACTGCAAGCGGCCTTCAGTTGATGGGACCTGATGACTCGAAGTGATCCGAGCAACACTACTGTCTGCATTCTGTGCACCAAAAACCTCGGCCAGGGATTTACAGGCCGAAATAATCACCTCACGTAGTTCGCTCCCACTCCGCCTAGACATCCTATGATGAGTACGACCATCCTAACTGTATGCCTTGGATACAGGGTCCCCAGTTCGAAAATTAAATCCTTATAATTTTACCTCTTGAGTTCTTCTTTCATCTCCACATTATTTTCGGCACGAGGAAAAACAAACAACTCCTTGAGCAGGACTTCATCTGGTTTTATTGGATGGATCTGCCGAGTTTTTGGAATAGCATAGTTCGATTAGATGCGAGCTCAGTCATTTTCCACAACTGCTTCTATCTCAAGGGGTGCATATGATCGTAGCACTGGTTTGTTGTCTATACCATAAAGTAAAGGTAGGGAATTCGGAGTGCCACATTGTGTCTTCCTGCATATCCTGATTGAGCATGGACTGCAAGCAGACAGAATGTGCATAACCGTTTCCTGCTTGCTGTGGCATGCTCTGCACGTTGTTGGGGTGTCCACTCTCATAAAGTTCTTTTTATACCGTCTAGTATTCATCACCACATCTTGATAAGCCATATCAAATCCCTCCGTTTCCAACTTGAGCCCAGCAGTCTTCAAAAAGGTGAAGGATAAGTCTTCCGACAGGCTATCTTTCAAACTCCTGAAATCTATGGAATGCAGCTTTCACTCGTGTGATCTTCAAGTAGTGTCTTCAGCTGTGCCAGTCTGATCTATCTGCCTACTCTTCTTCGGTCTGTTGGCGAGATAGGTGTTCCTACTAGTTCATTATAGATGGATATTCCAGTTATATTGAGCTTCTCCAAGGCTCTCCGTCCAGCCCTAAATAGGAATGATCCTTGGTTCCTAATCTCAAGATGAGCTGCTATTTTCAGATGCGGGTCTTCACTTCTCAATATCCTTATTGCCATTTCTAACGTTTGTTGGTGGTGGATTCCAAACTTTGCCAACCTCTGCCTCCTTGCGCTCGTGGAAGGTATATTCTTTGAATCGAGCAGTTGGGATGCAGGCTACGATTCATGTTCATCACTTTACGACTAGTTCTGTCTAGCTCAAGAATTTCATTCACTGCCCAGTTAACTATCCCGAATGAGTAGGAGATTATCGGGACTGCCAAGGTGTTCTTAGAAGATACTTTATTTTTCCGGACAGCTGTGATTTCCATATATCTCGGATCATCTTTTTGTAGCTAGCTGTTAAGGCATCCTTGATTTGGGTTGTCTCCAGTGCACCTCGTTGTTTCATCCCAAGGAATTTGTATGTTTCTTCCTCTTCGAGGTGTCGAATGCTCATTCCCCCTTCTAGGTCAATTACTTTACCTGTTTCTTCCTCTGCGAGTTGTCGAATGCGTAGACTGGTCCAATGGACTGCAGAATCCGATCACCTGATTTCGGTATTAGTACAGTTCTGCCCTATACCAACCATGCAGGAATTGGCTCACGGTGAATTACTATCTCACTGAATAATCCAGCTAGGTGTTGGTGGGTAGCTGGAAAGTCCTTCCAGCAGTAGTTCTGAGCGCCATCCATCCAGGTGCGGTGAAATCATGCTTTTTCTTCAAGGCATGTGTAATCTCTTCGGTTGTTATTTCAGTTAGGTCTTCGGTCTGTTGCAGACTTTGATCACATAATATCTGGAATCTGTGAAGTGCTGGAGTTTCCCTGGTTTCCGCTGATCGCTCGTACAAATTTTTTTTCCAGAAATATTCGACTTCATCCGTAGATGGGTTCTTTGCCTCTACTTGTTGCGATCGAAATAACTTTGAAGGTTCTGCGGTGAAGGTGTTGTTATCTTCTATCCACTTTTGCCTCTTTGACCAGGTGACAATTATTATATCTTATAAATGCTGAGAAAACGGTCTATATCCGTGGTATATTCGATTAAGGCTGTCCAAATAGAGAGGTGAATAGACAATAGAACATTAGCGCAAAAGCTCCGGAGTTCACGTCAGTGTTTGTTTAAATACTACCATCACCTTGTTTGTGTTCAGTTGGAAATATCTTTATCGAAATTGAAAGGAACGATCAATAAAAAATTTTGGCGAATTTGAAAAACCAACGAAATCTGATTGGCCTACTTCGCTGCTCGCCACTACTTTCTTGGTGTTTCCACGTGACTGAGTACATTTGGAATTTCAATGTCATCTTCATGGTCCTATCTCCTAAATCATAACATGTCAGTATTATAATGATAGACATATAAGGAAGTTTTTCCTTAAATTCAAATTTGAATCCTTATATAATTCATCTCTGACAGCAATCTCGTCTAATCCGAAACGCGACCTCGTTCGGTACCGAAATAACTCATCATCGTCCCATTCACGGATAATGATTTCGTGACAACTAACACGGTGTGCCCATAAACATTGCCTAAGCGTTAAAATACCCACCTTAAATTACTCTGCGGCCATACTTGGCAACCGTCCATCTTTGTCGCGATGTGATTTTATAGCGCTTTTTCCCATCGTTATTTCGTCCCGACAACAGATCTTGGTTTTTACGATTCGTAAAAAATTGTATGTGATTGTGTTTGATGGGTTGTTATTAGTTTTAGTAAATTTTTAGTAAATTTTTCCGGCTCATTATTCCATTATTTTATACGATACAAAGTAAAACATCTATCTATGGGAGATGATAGCCCTAAATAAGGGCCCTGTAGCAGTCTTCGAACATCTGAAGTTCTGAATAATCATCGCTTGGACTGTCAGACCTGGTTTTGAAAGAGACCCTCCTGGCCTTACGAGCAACATTTTCCTTTTCGAATTCAAATATTGAAGGGATTTCTAAGAACAAGAAGGAATATTTTTTAAAACTAGCGGAGGTGATTCTTCTCCAAGAGAACCCATGCGCCTACAGAGAATTATATTTGTGAGAGGAGACTTTTGAAAGGTTATGTAGTATTTATAATTTGTTCGTTCTTCTCCTCTTGTCTTTTCATTTTTCAGGAGTTTCGGGTACCTTGGAGAAACCTCTCCGTTTTTTGA
This sequence comes from Halyzia sedecimguttata, assembly GCA_937662695.2. Lineage (NCBI taxonomy): Eukaryota > Metazoa > Arthropoda > Insecta > Coleoptera > Coccinellidae > Halyzia > Halyzia sedecimguttata. Next base: position 101,688,925 of record OW569413.2, on the reverse strand, counting down.
CGAAGGAGTCCATATTGAAGAAATAAATATCAATATTTTTAAATTGCAGTAAATTTTGTGAACAATAGTTACAAATCACGACACTCACGGGGAGACAGGGTTTTTTTGCTGAGGTTTTTCCCTAAGCTCTTGTATCATACGTCGAATTGTATGGTACCCCGTTACACCAACCTCTGCTAACACATATACAGCTCTCAGTCAAAAGAATATATATATATATATATTAGTTTTAGTATCTTCGATCAGACTGATGGACAATAGAAAGTTATCCGTTAGCTATAATTTCGTGGAAAAATTCGAGAAAAGCGCTGACGTGAAGTCAGGGTCAGCGCCAAATCCTGTAATTTCGTTTTCCGGCGTATTCGTTGAATTTCGGAAATGTACGAATTCGAAATTTTTCATGAACCAACCTGATGTTTTCATGAGTGTTAAAAACGCGTTCTTGATTCGAATGCAGAGACAGGGAAACTTTTTCCATATACAGGGTGCTTCACGAATGATTGTACAGACTTTCAGTGCAGATGCAGGACATTTTGTTGAGTCTGAATCAGTGTTCGAAATATGTCCTTATTGGGAAATGGCTATGAGAAATAACGGTCGAATTACTTTTCTAATACGTTTAATGAAATACGGCCTTAGGTTTCTCGAGAACTGTTCCCTAACAACTAACTAAAACGAGGCAGAATCGGCATATCGAAAGCTCTGGAATTTACGTCTTAAGCGTGATAAATCACTGCGGTTGCATTTCACTATGCTCAATATAAACAGAGCTGTTGACAGTTTCATGGACCTTCCAAATGTTCCATTTAGGCATTCGTTTCGTAGGCCCAACTTGCTGATAAGTGAAAACCACTTATCGATATATAACTTAAATTAATTTTTGGAACTCAGAATAAACAAACATGCATTTCAGGAATGCTAGCTTTCAATAAACCAACAGTCCTAACTATATTCGTTAAAAGAGATACAGGATGTTTTATGTATTTTATCAAATACTTTCAATCGGCATAACTCTTGAACGCCAACATACATCTTCATGAAAATTTCAGGGAATGAGTATAGGCCTATGCCTAATATTCGCTCATAATGACTTGTTGATGGCGCAGGTACGGACCGAGAAAATTATTTTCTTTATTCCACATCTTGTAAAACCTGTACAACCAATTTTCAAGAAGTGAATTTTTCTCAGAATCTGTAATAAATACTCTTTCAAACAAGCCTATTGGCAATAATGGACACTTCCCATCAATATTTTATGAACGAATCTTTGGAATTTTCAACTCATCATAAACACGGACCTGTGGGCCCTCGAATATTGCATTAATACATATTGAATGAATTGAATTTCTCAGTATCATGACTTCAGGAATGTGGTGCATCTTATTTCACCCAATACACAAATTCAGGGTTTCGACTTCAGATTACCCAAAATAGTATTTCAAAAATTGGTTCAAGCACTGACGTGAAGTCAGAAGCTTTTGCGCGTATGTTCTATTGACCATTCTCCTGTATTGGACACCCTTAATCGAATTTACCATGGTTAATTATGTTGTCCATTCTCCTGTATTGGACACTCTTAATTCAAATTTACCATGGTAAATTCGAATTAAGTGTCCAATACAGGAGAATGGACGACATAATTAACCATGGTAAATTCGATTTCGATCTTAATTCAAATTTACCATGGTAAATTCGAATTAAGTGTCCAATACAGGAGAATGGACGACATAATTAACCATGGTAAATTCGATTAAGGGTGTCCAATACAGAAGAATGGACAATAGAACATACGCGCAAAAGCTTCTGACTTCACGTCAGTGCTTGAATCAATTTTTTTTTCGTGATTTTTTTTTAATTTTCTGGAGGCGCGGTTCTTAAAATTTTTTTTTTCGTCATTTTTTTCAAATTTTCTAGGAGTACGGTTCTTACAGAATTTTAAACACGTCTTTGTGTTGATTTTCTACTACTAACCAAGCTTCAATTCAATCGAATATTTATTTTTTGAGTTATCAAGGAAACAATATTCCAGGTGGATATAACTCGGAAACCGTTAAACCGATTATGCCCAAAAACGAACTCAACTCTCCCTTTCGGATACGCAACCTACCCTGAAAATTGCAAGTCCCTATCTCCTTTGGTTCGAAAGTTATCGAGGCAACGGTCACCCATCTACTGAACTCGCACAAGAATGCTCGAATCTCCAACAATATTCAACCGATCGTGTTAAAACTTGAAACTTGGCAGTAGAGTTAGGTAATGAACGCTCTTGCAAAATTTCAGCAATTTCAAACGTATAGTTACTGATATATAGAATTTTTTTTTTTAATTTTCAATGATTTATTAAAAATTTTCTACAAATGCTATCCTCACCAAATTTCGCAAACATTTTCGCGTTGGCATTCTACAACTAATAACCATGTTTGAATTCAATCGGTTCAGTATTTTTCGAGTTAATGAGGAACAAAAAACCACCAAATTTCAGATGGCTATAACTCTGAAACCGTTTGGTCGATTATGCTCATAAACAAACTCAAATGTGGCATTCATTTGCACAACATAACCTGAAATTTTCAAGCCGCTATCTCTTTCCGTTCTCAGGTTATCGTGACAAAAAAAATATTTCTTAATAATTTTTTTAAAATTTTCTAGCCTTACGATTCGCCCAAAATTTCACAAACGTGCTTAGGTTCATATTCTACAACTACTCACCAAGTTTCAATTCGATCGGATTTATATTGGTTGAAAACAAAATTATTACTCGGAAACCACTGGGCCGATTATGCCCATTAACGAACTTGTCCGTCGTATTGCGATGCGCCACCCACCCTGAAAATTTCAAGTCGCTAGCTCTTTTCGTTCTCAAATTATCGTGGCAACGGACGGCCGTACGGTCGGACGGCCGGACGGACAGAATCAAATTTGACCTCGAATTCTTCATCGGGGAGTCGAACTAAATCGTTTGAGACCAATTTCGTCAAAAAATTCGAAAGTTACAGACATTTGGGCAAAACTATAACGCGATGTTCCCCAGAACCATATACCTAATAGGCATATACCTAATAGGCATATACCTAATACGTATATGCCCAGAACATACGCGCAAAAAATACTGGCATGTTCAAAAGCATGGTTCAAATGATAGAAATTCTCATTCTCGAATTATTTATCTTCGAACACTCTTTGTTCCGAATAACTGAAACAGATGGTAGCTGGATCAAAGATTTCATAGAAACAAAAACACAAAAAATATTGAACAGTCTGAAGTATGACAAAAATCTAAACAGTATGAAAATGAATTAATCCTACACTGAGAGAAACGTTTATTTGTGGTTAATAAAATCAGGTAATCACAAACTAATATCAGCTTTGAATAGGTCCCAACTTACGTAAGTTTCACACTATCGTTTGAAATGCTAAACTTCTGTGAATAAATGATTTGTTGTATATTAAACAATCATATCTTGTTGAGTAGCACTGTTAAGCTTTCTAATAACATATATCTCTTTGTAAGCAGCAACATATTTGTTTACGTCGAACTTATCACATATTGTATAATAAATATATTCATAAACCCAATATATAAATGATAATGTGAAATAAATGATGAGTTTGTATTGTACTCGAAAATTGCTCCATAATATCGATATATTTTGTCACATCATAATTCTCTTTGCTTTGAACAAACGATCAGTTTATATTGTACCTCAGATAGTTCTATATAAAACATTGTTATGTTTCCAGGTATGATAATATTTTTTTATCCTAAATAAATGATAAGTTCTTATTTTACTTTTGAAAAGGTATACAAATTTTTTTTTTGACGTGGCTAGTTTAACAGAGACGGATTATGAGTTTTAGTCAAAATTAATCATAAAATAAGAAAATAATATTGGCAAAAGATATATGTAGCTATAATAGTTACAATACAACACAGCTAAAAAACTTTTCTCTCGAAGCAAACTTTTTGGCGGACACTGTTTATATATACATTTAATTGACTTTCATCACTGTGTATTCTGGTTCCTTTCCTGCATGAAAATAATCCTTTGCTTTTTGAACCAGTCTTAAACGGTCACCAATTCTTGGAACCAGCGACTCCAAGAGATGTTTTTCTTCAATAAAATCCTTCAATATATCGAGGGTAATTCCTTCTTCTGTAAAAAAAGAAACATAAATGTACAACATATTTCTTTAGAAGTTTTATTGTAATGACATAACAATTCAGTCCATGCATCAGTTCATTAAGTATGCATACTTTACTGTGTAATATTATACATATATGTAAACCTAGGTATGCAAGTTTGTATTAAATAGGATATTATAGTCTAGGTGGTCATCAATTTATCACACAAAAATAGCAAGTAGGTAGGTATTTACCCAAATTCATAAAAACTATTTCGAAATATAAGTAGGTTCTTACTTATTCAATTATTTCATGTCATTGTTATGACCTCATCTTTGTTATATAAGTAATATGTATTTAAAAAAAATTTGAGTACATACCGTGTAGTTAACAAAACAAATTGACTCCAGCTACAAGAACAATCAAAATGGTGTCTGCTTGAACTGAAGAAGACACCACACTAAATACCTTCATATATATCAGCATTTATAAATGGAAACATCATATCCATTTATGATGACATTTTGATGTTACTTCTGAACAACCATATATTAGTTGTAAAAATATATGCTAAATGGAAATGTTTCATGTTATATACCAGCAAATGAATGTTATTTGAAGTGAAATTGTATGTTGGCATCAAAATTAACATATTGAAATAAACAAAATACTCAAAAATTGCTTACCTTGAAATTTGTTGGACAAATGCTCCAAGCCCCAATTGTTTAGTAAGATGTTTATCGGATTTGTGGCTGTGGTGGACATTGTATCCAAAAGGGTGGTTGCTTGAGTGTCCATGTGCTTATTATGTAGAAAAAGGATCTTGAACAAAACCAAACATTAACTCATTACGATAGTTACCTATATCAGGAATGTATGAATGATATTAAAAAATAATTCAACTAATATAAGTAATATAAAATAAAATAATTCTTACTTGATTCAGATCAGTACCGTCCGACACCAAAGGAGCGTGAGTGAACTCGTGAACTATGTATAGTTCACGAGTTCTCATGCGCATGCATGAGAACCCAGAACCCAGAACTGAAATGAACTATGAACTACCAACTACCCGTTACGACTCGCGCGGTTCGCGCCAATTTGCGGTTGTGAGGATCCTGTCCTGATAGGTGGTCTAGTCTCCCACTTTATACTATTTTAATGTTCATTCGTCAATTTGGTGCACGTGACAAAATGCGTCTAGAAAGTTCTTCGAAATATCGTTCCTGTAAACAAGCGTATCTTACTGGGTATATTCTCATTTCATTCCATTTCTAATTATTTTCTATAAGTTCATTATAAGGATACCGAGATACAGATATGTTTTGCGTATTGATATATTTATTAAGAAGAAACCAATATTACTGACCACTATGAGAATTGGTTATGACCAACAATCGGAAGTCCATCAAAAATACTTTATTTTATGCAAAGATAATTTGTTTTTATTCAACAAATACCTGGAAAAATTATTTAACATTCGAAATTTTTTTCCTAAAGCTGAAAATTTGGCGGGTTGATTTTGCATGTAATAAATAACGTTAATCACAAATATGAAATATTTATATTCAACTGACAAGTGGTTAACAAGTCGATAAGTTAAACATGAATAATCCTTTCTCTCAGTGTAGCGCTACCTGCAGGAAAAAACATGAAATAGTGTTCATGTTCATTTGTGTGAAACGATTCATTTTGTTGAGTTCTACATCTGTTTAAGAAAGCCTCACCTGCTAGAATCAACATATAGATCAAGTGAGAACTATGTTTCGGAATATATGAGATCCCTGCTCCTACAGTGTCGCCTGAAAAAATCGATAATCTCGCCTCATTTTCGAAATGTTCTAGACTCCCTCCGATTTGGTAGCCCTAAGTTCGTTCGACAGAATTTTTCATAATCTTTTTGTGAACCTCACCGTTTGGCAACGTTCCATCCAGATCGATAACTCTCTCTTTTGTTGCAGGATGTGTAGCACGTGCCACGACAACGCCTCTCGATTCGTGCACATCCTAACCAGGGGTAAGAGGAACCACTTGGCGCCCGAAGACTTCATCCCTCTGGTCCAAGACGTCGTCGAGACGCATCCCGGTCTCACTTTCCTCAAAGAGGCCACCGAGTTCCACTCGAGATACGTTCACACCGTCATAGCCAGGATCTACTACTGTGTAAATAGGTGAGTGTAGAAAGGGATGACTGATGTTGAGTCCTATTGGTGCAAGAGTCTAAGGCTTGAATTATTCCTGGGTAATCTACCTCGACAAAATGATATCGCCATATCAGGAAGCTGGACCTCAAAAATCAGTATGAATAGACAAACGATCACATTTGTTTGAAATGATTGATGGTCAATGTCTTAGGCGGAGGTTACACGGTAAATCGTGTGTCGGTCTGGTATCAATCGCGCATCACATCAGTCATAGATTGATGTCAGATTGACGGGAAACTGATGGATTGAGGGAACTTGAAATTTATTATTCTATCAATCATTTGACCGATAATTGGTTAAGATTGAAAGGGATTGGTCTTAACCATTCTTTATTGGTTACTCGCTTAATTTCGACTTTCGAAGAGCAATATGTGAAATCTAGCAATTCAAATTCCTTTCAACGTTCTTGGCGCTTGGGATGAATAGTAGCGGGAGTGTGGCTATTCGTTATTTTAGTTGTACTCTGCTATTATCCTTATTTGATTTAAATAAATAAACATCATTTACTCCTTGTATTTTTCTTTCACTTACTTTATATAAGATTGAAGAACATAAAGGAGTGCTTTACATGTGCCCATTACAGCTGACTCATAGCTGCTGGTGGCATTATAGCAGAGTATTTTAACTCTTTAATATTCCTCCCAGTAGCAAGATACCGTAGAGTTACTGAAGAAGTTCGATTACTTTCCCTCGTGAGGTCCCATTGCTAGCCTTCTAGGCTGACTAGTTGGTCTTCTTCATGTTCCTCTACGTATTTCTATCTACACTTGAAGCAAATATAGCCCCTTCCAAAAGCGTTGGGCGTAGCAGGTTCAGGCAAATGAGATAAATTCATTTTCAATCTGTTCATGGAAATAAAGTGGAAAAGATTGTTTGTATTTTGAAATATTCAGTTAGAGGAGAGATCTACAGTAAGGCATATTTTTGAGCTGGCCTAGCCCCCGTTGTATCCTCTGACCAGGAACCATTGATTTTTGTGGTTTAGTGCTGCCAGAAGAAAAACACCGATCTAAAAGAAACTTACGAAGATAAGCGTTGACCTTCAAAAATCTTGTAGAATTCTGACAGAATCTGTGAGATGGTCGATTGGCAATATCGGGGAAGGGTCTAATAAGAGATTCATAAGTATAAAAAACGTTCCCGTTGCTCCTTAGTCACCGTATTAGCCCTATTCTTCCTCTTCTCGAGATTTAAAAATCGGCTACTTCATGGTACATTTGAAATACTGGAAAGCATCTAATCATCTGTAACGATTAGAGGAAGACTATTCTAGTATTCGTGTTCCAACAAAGATATGCGGTCTGAAGAATTGCCTCCTGCGCTCTGTGACATTTCAAATAAGTTAATATTAGAAAATACTGAATTGAACGACAACAGAACTTCATTGATTAATTCACAAATCTTAGTCCTATTTTCTCATTGGCAACGGTACTTATTTCTGTGTATTTAATTATCGAAAGCTTCAAGTTCCTCTAACTCTGTTTTACTCAGGTCTTGGTCTGGCAAAATAAGCATACCTGAACTACGTCGTTCTAACCTCCTCAACGTGATTCTGCTACTCGAGGAAGAGGAGGACATCAACCAGATAACGCAGTACTTCAGCTACGAACATTTCTACGTGATATACTGCAAATTCTGGGAGTTGGATCGAGACCATGACCTCTTCATCGACAAGCATGACCTCACCAGGCACAACGATCACGGTAAGATCGCTTTTCAACTGGAAATCAGGAACCCTTCCACGGTTTCGATAGCAAAATGTTCAGAACCTAAACATGAGCCAGCGAAAAAACTGACTGACATCACGTCCGGGCTTTTTTCAATTTTTCAGAAAAGACAACCCTCTTATAAACCATTCTTCCAATGTTTGCAGCTCTCTCAACTAGAATAATAGACCGTATATTCAGTGGCTGCGTTACCAGAGGCCAAAAAAAATCCCACCAGGACGACAAGATGTCATATACCGAGTTCGTGTGGTTCCTCCTTAGCGAAGAGGACAAGAACCATGCTACCGCCATCGAGTACTGGTTCCGTTGTATGGATCTAGATGGCGATGGCTATCTGTCTATTTATGAGCTGGAATACTTTTACGAGGAACAGATTCATCGGACGGAGTCCATAGGAATTGATACTCTACCTTTCAAAGTGAGTTTAATTATCGAATTTACTATTTTCATAAACATGCCTATCATTGTCATAAATATCATTAGAAACAAGGAGTACTAGTAGTGCATCTCATATGGATGATCTATACTTCATTCACTTTTATTAAGTCGCCCGGTTAGCCATGATTTAGGTCTATCACGTTTTTGTAACTAAAACTAAGGCAGGTTGGCAAACCTGAAATATTGTCAATATCAAAACAATTCTCTGAGACGTTGCCATTTCTACTCTCAACAATCAACATAATGTTCCATCATAGATAAGATATACTCACAGATCATTATCTTGAAGTTTTGAAAATCATATCTCCGAAAGTATTAGCTTGTTAGAGTTAAAAATGATATCATTGGATTCTTATGGTAAAACTGCTTATTGAAAAAAGTTTAATTTGGAATTTGTTTTATAAAAAAAAACAATTTTTTTGTTACTCCGAAACCATCTGTCCGATTTTGCCCAGTAACAAACTTAGCCGAGATATTTATCTCCCAAACCTACTCTGAAAATTTCAACTGTCTAGCTCATTCCGTTCGAAAGTTATCGTGCCTACGGCCGGCCGGACAGAATGAATTTCGACCACGGATTCTTGATCAGTGGGTCGAACCAAATCGTTTAAGACCATTTTCATCGAAAAATTCGAAAATTACAGACATTTGGGCAAATTGATAAAACACTCAGTTCCGAGGAACTAGAGCGCCAAAAACACAACTTTTTCGTTTGTCTTCAAAAATTTTATATTTCAGAATCTGATATATTACGCTGAAATTACTCACAAACCTTCAAGCCGCATTTTACTTTCCCAATATTTCCGAAAATACTTATCCGACCGAATTGAAATCTAGTACTCGGTTGAAAAAAGACGGTTTGAGGGTTCATGCAGCACTTCGTGAGGGTATGTGAGGCGTGAATATACCAAAGTGCTTTTCAAGAAATTTAAGATGCAGATTCGTCTGTCTATAAATGCTGGAATTGTTCCAATATGACATTTTGTTGTCTACTCTCTCTATTTAGATATTATCTTCTGCTATAAATATACCGGAATACAGATTATGAGCCTACAAAAAGGGAAAAGAGTCGGATAATCGTCTAGCTAGTACCCAAACCAGGTGGTTTACAAATCCTAATATTTCAATCTAATTCTGTTATTGAGGAGTTGTCGCTTTCTATCCACCAAATATTGAATCAATGATTTTTGGGGGTCACACTACCACAAGCTTGTGGACATGTGTCCACATAGGATACTGTAGCCTACAAAAGCAGGCTATGTAGCCTGGATAGTTTCATGATCTCGCTTGGTTGAAGTAACATTAACCCAGATAACACAGGGACATACGATGAATATCCACTGGACATCCTTGAAGATATCTTATGGACGTCCATGCGATGTCCAAATGGAACAACCAGTACATCCATAAGATATCCATCAAGGATATCCATAGAACATCCTTCAAGGATATCCATAGGACATCCTCGAAGGATGTCCAATGGATATCCAATATTATCCATAAGGTATCTTATGGACGTACATAGGATGTAGACTGGATAGTTTCATAATCTTACTTGGTGGAAGTAACATTAATCCTCTTGGAATGATTCACTTCGGACGTCAAAAATGTCCTCGCTCTGAAAGCTCCAATTTTCGCAACGTACAGGCATTTCGTAGAGGATAGTCAGAGTTCCATTGAATGGATCTCTTGGAATACCGTCGGTTATTCAATCAGTGATGGAACAAAATTGTTTAATACGACAGAAATGAATTCCAACGCCTAATACATTCCAAGATTTCCAAGTATTCTATTTATCGGTATACCATACCAACAGACCTGATATTGCTATCCGGCTAAGCTTCGCTATTTGGAATTTAAATGATGTGTATGAGACATACCGCCGTATTCACAAAGCATTCAATCTCCGTTAAGTCCTAACTGAGGTCCTCAGTTAAGGATAAATTGGGGATAATAAGGGACAATAAGGAATAAAGGTGGTAAAACAGGCCTGTTTCACCACCGTTAAATACGTTAACTGAGGTTGCGATTCAAATTTATCCTTAACTGAGGACCTCAGTTAGGACTTAACGGAGATTCAAACTCTTAACAATGCTTTGTGAATACGGCGGATTATGTACCTTCTATGATAACAATGAGTTTTGATAACCTCTGTAATTATGTGATTACATTTAGTGTTCTAGATCGTAACACGAAATTCAGGAAGACCAAATAGTAAAACTGCTATTTTCCTTCGTTTGTTCCAGGACTGTTTATGTCAAATGTTAGACATGGTTAAGCCCAAGTGCCCAGGGAAAATTGCCTTAAGTGATTTGAAGAGATGCAAATTGACATCCATATTTTTTGATACCTTCTTCAATTTAGAGAAATATTTGGATCACGAACAGAGAGATCCGTTTGCTTCGCAAAGGGAGCACGACTTCGAGGGTGAAGAGGTAAGTCCCATATATGAATTACAGTTATTTATTCCTCATTTTGGCGAAGAAGATCAAGCATACCTTTCAGACGAGTATTCCGAAATTCAGCTGATCATTTTTTATTATCTCTTGCAGATGTCAGACTGGGACAGATACGCAGCTGAAGAATACGAGTTGTTGGTCGCGGAAGAAGGCGGCAATGACCAGCAGGACAGTCTGTAAGTATGAACATTACATAACCTCAAATGTACCCTACCATTTTGGACTACTTAATCCATCGGGTGTGGAAATAATGTTGGCAATAAAGAACATTGGTTTATCTGTACGTTTTTAATTAATTGGTGCATTGTGTTTAGGGATTACGAGTGTGGCTTTGACAGGGTAAGGATAGAGTGATTGCTACTGATTTTCCAGCGCTATATCTTCGATTGAAATAATTATAACAATGAGCTTCATTCACTGGTGTGTCAGTGTTTGGTTTCCGAATAACAAGTGATCAGATGGCATCCTTGGCTGAAATCAGGAATTTGAAATACTAACATTGCACCACGAATCGTATCATCATTTCCACAAGTTACATTAACTGTAATCCACGATTTAACGGCATACTCTACTCTTTCACTTTGTTATTGCGTGTTCTCTGGTAACCCATAGAAATAGGAGCTTAGTTAGAAGTTTTATCACGAGATATCCATATCGATTTCTTCTTTCAAACACACTCTTTTTGCTTTCTCATTATCATTGACATATCGCTCTGCACAGATTTAACGATTTAGTATCAAATGCCCTACAACCAAGGTTCAATAAATGATATCAGGTGGTCAAAGAGACTGCTACTGTAAGAGGCGAATAGACAGTTTTACAAAACCTCACACCTTTTCTTTTGGGTTTGATACCAAGGATGATCTCATTTTCACATGCAATGCTTCTTCAGTTCGGTTGGTGGAAACGGGAGAGAAGATTAGTAAAGAAATACTTGCTTACCTAGGCAGCCATAGGTACTACTCCCACGACAAAAAAAGGAAGATATTTTCTACCCTCCTTTGCATATAGAGGTTAAAAGGAGAGACTAATCAGTGCCCTCCAAGTATAACACAGATAACACTACACAGTGAAGAAGGAGTTCATCTCGTGTCCAAAGGACTCCATATTGATGATCTCAGTGAGCAGCTATAGGCATGCAAAGCTCTGAATATAGATAAGCTCTGTATTTAAGAAGACTTGCTTCTTATCACAATTCGTCAAACTAAGATTATGGGCGGACAACTCGTTATATGCCGGAAGTACAGATGACTGTACTACTACAGACACCCAAATAGCATTGCGGTCCTTTGAGGTTGTCTCAGACCATCTGGAACTGGATACGATCACTCATATAACTGACAGAGAGCAATAAGGCAGTTCTGGCTTAACCAGCTGTTTATCGGAGAATACATAAATGAAATCACTATTAGCGTATTTTTGGACTTACGCCAATATCTATTATGCATGATTTTGGGATGCTCGGGACCAATCAAGTCGAAGGTCTGGAATCAGGTGACCTTTCCGCCAATCAGACCAATAATGATTCAGTTTTATCGACGTTCGACTATCTCGTGGAAACCCGCAATTTCCCAAGTGAAGGTTGGAATGTAGGATTCTACGCAAGTAGTTCATTTTGTAAAATTCTTGGTAATTCATGGTTATATAATTATGTTTTACAATCTAATATCAGATGTTGATCATTTTTGAGACAAATCGAACAGTCGAATCGAATTGACGTTTAGGTTAGAAACCAGAAAGCAACAACTCCGCAAGCGCATCTGCGACGATAAGGCTTGACCAATGGCACCTCAGAGCATGCAAGGTAGGCTAAATGTGTGATTCCCGTCCGATTCAACGTCCTCCAGGCATACATACACTCAGAGTCCTCGACCAACTCCTAGTTACTTAGGTGTATTTTGAGTGCCGCTGTTAAAACTCTCCTATCTGACCTGGAGAGTTTGAGAAATCGTTTGGCTCTTTCCGCTGAAGGACAAATAATTGTTGATCGGGTCTGAGACCAAATTTGCTGCTCCAGAGTTATTGGACCTTTTGGTCCAACCATCTGTAGTTCTCCCTTATCGCTGCCTTAAGAGGGATACCACAGGCCGGTTCAGGTCCAATGAATCCCGTGGAATTCCCCGCGCCGCCAATGAGGCCGCTACTTCATTGCCCCCTGTGTATATTCTTTTGAAAATCAAGGAAATCGCAGTTGTCCTTTGAAATTCCTTCAATATTCAAATTTAAAACGGAAAGCTTGTTGCTCTTCTGCCGGGAGGGTTCCTGGAATCATGTTGGGCAATCCAAGCAATGTTTTTCGGAACTTCAGATGTTAGAAGACCGCTACAGGATCCTAATGAAGGGCCTTCTATGCCCGGATGATATGCGGCGGATGAGCTGCAGCTTGCAACGCTCTTCCAGTTCAACAAGTTTTGTCAGGCAGTCCATGACAAGCAGGGAGGTGCAGTTTAGGAAGCCAAGGCCTTACAGGCGGCTTGGATATCCCAAGGTGCCATGATAAATGGCGATTTTTTTGCTTGAAAGACAAATCTCCTCAGGCAGATGGATTCCTATTGGCAATTTTGCAACCATCGCGTCTGCACCCACACTTGGGTGGTAACAGAGCCATCTGTGAACCAACAAGGACCCTCAATCAGATCACCGGGTATGGACCTGATCAGTCCCTCCCTCTTTGCACAAGTCCGATGCAGGCCCGGAGGGACTGCCTAGCCTTGTGAATCATCCCTTCCAGGTGCGAATTCCAATGAAGCTTTCTATCTAGAATGATGCCCAGATATCCAGCCTCATCAGCGAAGGGAATGTGATCTCCATTCATAGTGAGGGAATCCATATTCAGTATAATTTTCCTAGTGAATGAAACAACCAAGGTCTTATTCAGGTACAGATTTGACTGTTCCCGCCTCACACTAGCCTTGTGTTGCTGTTATAGCCTCTGAGATGCTCTTGGTTATGCAGGTACTTACTTTTAAGATTAATTTTGGTGTTTTGTTATATTATTCAAAATGAATATCTCTGATCATTCACGCATGCGCATGGACGCGTTGGATACTTACAACTGCAGATACTTCGCCCAAAAGATATGGATAAAGAAAGGCATGCTTACACTCTCAATGAAAGGAACGACTAACCTCTTCAAATAGATTTCGCATCCCCTGGAAGATGGAGATGGACCGACATTCCTCGTAAAGTTATTGAAAATAAGAAGATAAGCATGTAGCTCAGATTTACCACAGTACACTGGTATCGCAAAAGCAATTTATTCTACTTTAATTTCGTCAGAAACCATCGCTTCCGCGTTTGTAACGTTCTGAAAGCTTCATCATGAATAATTCCTGCGATATTCGCTTAACCTTACTGCACTAATATATTACTTGCTCATCACCGAAATCTATGACCAATGATCTTACAGCTCGTTCGATGATGGCAACGAGGACGACCTCACCCAGCTCGAAGGTGACCTGGACATCGGTGACGTGACCTGCGACCTTTCTGACGACAGTGATGAGTGTAGTATTTAAGACACACCAAGTCGAGGCATCGTGTTTTTCTAGTCGCAAGCTCGAAGTATGAAAATAGTAATAATTTAGGAACGTTTCTTTTTTTTTGTACCTAGGACGTTGTTTTGTATAGCGGTTGTATGTTACTCGAATATAAGACAAAAATACCTAGTGGGTAATTTAGGTGCGTGACTCGGTTTTGTCTATGGATTTGGAGATACCTAGTGCTGGATGGTACACAGAGGTATAAGGATCATTGTTATTTATGCATATTTCGTTAATTTTTTTGGTGCTACCAGTGGTCCAGTAAAATGTTGATGCAACTGTGCTTGCAAAGAACAGCAGACTTTGATGGTTGTTGACCCAAAGTGAAAACTGATTGTTAAAGCTGTTACTACTAGTCTAAGATCCGAACCTAAATCGACCTTCACCGAGCTGATAATAGAATGAAACATATTTTACAATAAATTTTGTATATTAGAAAATATACTAAAAATGGGTTCGCTGAAAATATCCTGGACAGACTATTTTTAATTGTTTTTTAAAAAATGATTTTCAATTTAATTTTGCAACATCAACATAATAGGAAAATTTTTATACTGACTTAAAGTATAACACGTATAGAATGTGCAGCCGTTAAGTTGCCTATTATTTACCTGGACCAACTACTGGGTTGCCAGGTACAAACAGGTATGTCGATGGCAGTTACTTTCACTTGGTCGGATAATAGAAAAAAAAGTAAATAATCATTATAGTTGTTTTATTGCGAACAGAGAACCCTATATCGATGTGTTCGCAATAAAACAGCGCTTATGATGATATTATTTTTTTATATTATCCATTCAAGTGAAAGTAACTGCCATCGACATACCTGTTTATACCTGGCAACCCAGTAGTTTGTCCAGGTAAATAATAGGCAACTCAACGGCTGCACATTCTATACGTTTTATACTATAAGTCAGTATACAAATTTTCTTATTATCTTGATGTTCCAAAATTCAATTGAAAATTATTTTTTTTTAAATAACTAAAAATAGTCTGTCCAGGATTTTTTCAGCCAACCCATTTTTAGTATATTATCTAATATACTAAATTTATTATGAAATATGTTTCATTCTATTATCAGCTCGGTGAAGGTAGATTCAGGTTCGGATCTTCTACTATACTGGAAATGCACAATTTAATCAACATTTGATTGGACTAAATCATTAAAAATTTTTGTTTGAGTTGTTACTTATTTGAAGTCCAGTGTAGGTATCAACCATTTATATTGATTTGTTTAATACTTTTATAGTTACAATGAATATTTAATCGTTCATATTTTAAAAGGTAAAATATAAATACCTAAGAAAAGATATTTACCGATGTTTTATTCGGTCACATGGTATGCAAGTACTGTTTTTATTACACAGGGTGCGTCTTGAAATTTGCAGAATGTGATATTGACATATTTGAATCTCCATAATCATCTATCAATAGTTTGGGGAATTAGCAGCAGTTAAACTCATGTTTTGTATGTATGCCAAAATAATTCTAGATCATCACATCGACCTGTAGGCTTACAGTCAAGCTAAGTACCATCTGTTCCAATAAACTGAATGACTCGACTGACGTCTGCTAAATCCTCATACAGTATACAGGCTAATTTGTGGAAAGCTTCCCTTAGAATAAGTCGAGAAGTTCCGAAATATTAACGAATTTTGACCCGTTATAATGGAAATAGGCATTAATGATATTTCAAATGGAATATCCTGTATATTGTTAAATTTTGTTTATTTCCGACAGTACTATGCAGAATTTGTCCTGAAAATACTGTAAATTTTTTTTGGGATTTCAGGAAGCTTCTCGCAAATATCCCTGTGAATGAGTTACTATTGCATTTTGTAGAGTTTATTTCATACTTTTACGTACTCGCTATGGAATTTTTATCATTTCAAATAATTTCCGAAGAAGCCCCTTGAATATGAATGCTTTAATTTTATATTTCAAATACCTACTGATATTACATCATCTTGTCCATTTTCTTCCAGAGGTTACTTTCAATACTGTTTCGTGCATTATACGGGGGTTGTGCATAAAATTTCCATAGAGGGTTAGATATTTATTGTCCGATTGACTATGAATGAATGCAGAAGGCTTTGAAATTGCGGACGACTATATTTTTGCATAGAGTAGCAGAGAACAAACTCAACTTCACGCTGAGTAGGCAGAAATTTTGTCGAATACTTTGTAATCTATGAGCCTGATATCAGGTTCAGTCACACAAATCGAAATTTTTGTATTTTACATCACTAAATAATATTAGTTAGTACATATTTGGATGATATATTTAGAGGCTGATTACCAATTGAGCTTATATTGTTGTATGTATCAAAGGATTTTCTCGAATACGAATTTTGAGTAACGTCATTATCAAAGTAAAGTGGTGCAGCTTATTTGTTGGAATTGTATAGTATAGTTTATTTAACAATTTTTCGATTAACATATAGTATGAATTGACTAGTCATTTTTTATTACAACATTTATACTGGTTTATTGATTAGTTAGTTGTGAGCATTGTATAAAGTTGTTTCTTATTTAGATTATAATATTATATTGGTTTTCTCTTGCTGTTCAGTGTTATTTAACCCTTCTAATATATTGGTTATTGAAAAAAAAGATTTTTTCAGATTTGAGAAGTAAACTATTTCTTCCTGTTAACCCGTTCAGGTAATTACGGCCACGTTAGATGATTTAATTGTTGAATTGTGTGAAATGGATACGCATACAGATCAAGAAAATGAACCTTTGAATGTTCTCACCTGAACGAAGATCTGATGGTGTTCTTTTTTGTAAGAATAGAATAGAGGATGGGTATTAGTTTGGTGGATAGGAAGTTCTGGAGTGTTACTTCTGTTGTACAGCAGATGATGAAGACTAGTTCCTTTCGAGAACTCATTCACCAAATAACAAGTTCTTGATCTGCTATTATTTCCTAGCACAAATGTTCTAGATGACTTCATGCAGAGGAATACAGTTTGGAAATTATTTCTGAGGCCAGTCACTCACGTTATGATTAATCGCCGTTCGATTTGACATTGACCGTATATCATTCTATCGCACTGAACGAAATTGTGGGAATGATATCAATGAATTCTTGTGATAGAACTGCATCATACAAAATTAAATTCAAAACGTAGGTCTATGACTCACCTCATATGTTGGATTTAAACATAAATCAGCAAATTATAATTATAGCATTCTATGAAATCATAAATTACGATTAATTATTGAAATTGGGAAACATCATATCTCCGAAAGTATTAGTTTGTTAGTAATCATTAAACTATACTGTGAGAGGTATATTCATTATTAAATGGTGTCTTTCTGGATTTTCTCTCCCAAACTCTGAAAAATATCTATAAAATGAAAAAGAAACACAAGATATTTGTCAGAAGCAATTTATCGGAGAATGTTGCCTATAACAAACAATAACGAAACAACATCAACGATGAAACAACTATTTCGTAATGTTTCGGAGTCTATCAGACTCCTTCGTCAGACAATTAACGAAAATCTTCAGAATTATTTTTTGCTGATAGCTATTCAGAAATTCGAGAATTGTCACATTTTGGCTGTATTAGAAAATAATATAAAAACGTTGGTATTGGAAACTTGATGAATACAATAATGAAATGTTTAGTTCGCCAATATCACAAAAATTATCTAATGAATATAACTGGGATTATGTTATTTCAATGTGGCTGAAAACGTTGGTTTGGAAACTTCAGGACAACATTAAAGGTAGAGACATATACTCCATTCACTTTTATAGTCTCCCGGTTGGCCATGAATATTTTACACATTTCACCATGTATATTTTGAAAATGTTAGGTTATAGTCATTTTCCTGTCAGATAACTACGCAACGTTGTCCTCTCTACATGAAAGTCGTAGTAATTACGTATTTCCACAATGTGAATTTACTTCGGAAAAATAATGAATATGAGAAGATATTTTGTGAATTCAATAATTCCGCAGTCCTGGCGACTGTAGAAGAAAATTTTTCCTCTGTTGTTACTGGAAATATTTCACGTATATAAACTGGTTGGAAGATTCAATTATGCTATTTTCTTGTATGGAAATCAAGAATCAAGTGTTGGAATTTTATTGATTAAAATTAAATGGATAGAGTAGTCCGTTACTTTGTGATAGTTCATTTGAAAAAACAATAAAAGTACCTGAATAACCCGGCAGGAAAACTTCTAAAAGGAACAGACGAACAGAATTCCCCACTTTTCGAAATTCTCAAGAAATAAGCATACAGAAGACATTTAAATACCTTGTTGCACAACTTGAAATACACCAGTTTTAAAATGTAGCAGCAGTACTACGAAACCCGAGTCATTCTTATACCTTAATAAAATATAATGATAGGAAAATAAGTAATATCATTCGAGAGTTCAACATGTCAGAATAAAGTTTTCCTATTGGAGATTTTGGTTCTGTATAGCACCTTGTCTCTGCTTCTTCAAAACTGCTTTTGGCAATTTCAAAGCGAAGATGAGTTCTTTATTATATTGGAAGATAAGTCTGTGATAATATCTTGTCTAAAATTGAAGGTTATGTTATGATTATGTTGAGAGTAGAAATTGGCAACGTCTCGGCGAATTGTTTTGACCTTGACGATATTTCAGTAGTGCCAACCTGCCTGTGTTCTAGACGTGATAGACCTAAAATCATGGCCAGCCGGGAGACTTTATGAAAGTGAATGGGTTATCGGGTTATCGTGACGTCATTAATAGTTTTTAATAATTTATTTATTATTTTTTGTTGATATAGCTATGCAAACAGAATTATTTTTTGTCGATATAACTATATCAACAAAAAATAAGTCTGAAGATTTTCGTTAGTGTCTGACGAAGGAGTCTGATTTCGACTCCGAAACGTTATGAAATAGTTGTTTCATCGTTATTGTTTGATAGGCAACATTGTTCTTTTTTATTTAATAGGTATTTTTCAGAGTTTTGGTGGGAAAACCCAGAAAGAAACCATTTAAAAAAATGTGCGCATCCGAATGTGATAATCGTGTTCGTTGATAGAGATAATCGGCCTAAAGGTTTTAAGGTTATACCTACTCAAAAAATACAGCCTCATTGCCACCCGATATTTGACTGTTGTTAACGATGACTTCTTCAGAGTAGAATATAGATCCGCTTTCAATTGAAAGAAATGCGTGTTCAAAGAATGTTAGGACTGGAATTATTATTACTCGAATGAAAAAATTGTCAATGCATGAATTTGCTTATTCAACTTTATTTACAAAATACAACAATTTGTTTCCTCAGGAAATACATTTCTCTATTTACAAAATAAATATAACATTTTGAAGGCTCAAACTATTTGTCCCATAACCCTATTTCTTTCATCTTGGTCTGAAAATACTGCTGTAAGTTCACAGCACACTGATAGTATTCTGTATCAGGGGCATTGTAAATTTTACAATTCGTGAAAATCCTCGTCATATCAGCAATGAACAGCCTTCTGGAGACGTAATATCTAGATTTCAAACGCTCTGCCATAGTCTTTAGGTCTGAAAATAATTTTTTGTAATATCAAGTAATGTTTAATGAATATTTCTAACTTTATTTGTTGAAAAACTTACCCATTGGATATTTTATAAGTTCATAATAATCAAGAACAGTATTTTTATCCACCGGCTGCTTGAACGGCCAAGCATCTTCATGATTCTTCACCTGAAAGAAAAATTTTGTTAGTTAAAAATCGCAAAAAATAAAATAATATCTCTCTCAACGTATGCATCATACGCTATTGATCATTATTACTACAAATTCTAGCATAATGCACCAAAATGTAAAGATTTTATCACTTTACAGATGATATTCAGATATACAGGGTTGGGTTTGAATATTAACTACACCGAGTAGAGTTTTTGAAGGTTTATTGGCAGATTTACTCTGGAGTTGACTACTCTACATGTAATATTCGAACTGATCTGGTTTTCATTGGAGTTCGGGAGACAGAAGGACGGAATAGGTTATGTTGGTATTAAGGAAGAACTTATTATTATTACTGTTTTCATCACATATAATATATATGCTACTCTAATAATAAATATTATGGTGAGCAGTATCAAAACTATTAAATGAACTCAACTTAAGTACTCACAGGACATAAAAATACTCTTCAAAAAACAGTAAGACAAAGATATGAGATTTTCCGTCCCATGAGTTATGTCAATTTTGAGTGGAGTAAAATAAACCCAGCTATTTTGTAGAGTTACGAGAGTTAACTTTTCGGTTTTTGAACGCCATTTATAAATAATACTCTATGGAGTTAATATTCGAACACGACCCAGATGATATTCAGGTTTGAAATGTCAAGGGTATAGAACAAATTGTCTGATTTGAACACAGACTATAATTTATGGCGAAATGAAAATTTTATAGTAACAAAAGTTGAAGCAAAAATTAATTTGAATTCTATGTCAACAACATCTCCCAACTTACAGAGTTTAGAACAACTTTTAACATCCCAGCAAGTACGTCAATGTCTTGGGATTCCTCAAGTTGCTGTACCAGTCTTGTTGCTCTTGCTGCTGGTCTCCAACCAGTTTCTTCAATCCCAGGTATTGACTCAATTGGTAAAGTAGTTACACCTAAATTAGTCCAAAGATTTCACACAAAACTCATGATAAGAGTATAAAATGTAATTTTATTCATTAACCATTTTAATATGGAGATACAAACCTTCTTTGAAAAACGTTAGACCTCTGTGTACCTTAGAAACCGTCCTCTGCTGTTGATAAATCAATTGTTTCACGATTTGTTTCTGCTTTCTCACAGTAGCGGTAAACTCGGTATAGATAATCTTAGGGTTCATTTCGCAATGCATTAAGGTAGCCCCTTCATAATCCTTGATGTAGCCCTGGTATATTGATCTGCTCAGTTTGATGTCCTTTGAGAAACCTTGCCTTTCGAAATAACCTAAAAATTTGAAACTGAATTGTAACGGTATAAAATCCCATTACTCTGGTTTCTTAGTTTTACAACTAGTGATGCATTGGGCGTGAATTGCAGGTCACATCATGGTTCAAAATTGTTCTTTAATTTTCAGTCTACTACATTAGAAATGATTCGTCTTATGAATCCGTATTCATTTTCCCCTTTTAATATTTCAATAATATATTATAGAAATCATTTCAGTATGATTTTATTGAATTTTGTGAAGTTATCGTTTCAATTCTATGCGACCAGAATTTTCTGTGGTAATAAGATTGGGTATTGACGGTCTCAGGGATTTATTCGTCCTTTACGTTCGAAGCTCTCAAGTAAGATACTTCTCTAAAAACCTTCCTCGTAAGATTCCTTTGTTCTCAATAGTTGAGATAAGTTCTGTTCTAGTTGTTCTGAAATCTCTCAACAGTTTGTGTGATTATCTTATGAGTATATACGTCAAGTTGACGTTTTTGGCTCAGGCAAGAAACTCGCTGCACCATTTTTTTTTTGTGAGGCTGAAAGCCTGCATGCATGACATATCTTACGTTGAAGCTATTGTTGGATTGAGGGGAAAATCAACCTTACTGAACCTCTTGAATATTTTGATGTTGAACTGGGAGTAATCCCTACATATCCTACACCATGTCTGGAGCGATCGTGAGTTCCAGTTGGAAGAACCCATATTCCTCACCTGGAAGGATCCTGATCAGGAAGAATACCTTAAATTTTCCTTGGAACCTGAGCTAAGTGTTTTCTTTGTGATCAAAGGATGTTTTTTGTTATTGAACCTTTAAAAACCTGGAAGCATAAGTATATCGTTGACCTCCCAGCTAGTTGGGCAGACATCTAAAGGCAGAATCAGCGTTACAGAATTGCCATCAAACTGGGGAGCTATACAGAATGTTTCCCAATGTGTGAAATTGTCAAAACAAACTATTTCACGGAAGTAGCAAAAAGACAAAAGTATTCAGAAGTCCATTAAATTGAATTCTGATCTGCTCTTGCTCCTAGGATCACTGTTTTGTACTGATACATCAATTAATGGGCAAATTCTTGATTATTCATTTAGTTCATGTGAATTTATTGAAATACTGGTATATTGGGATTTCTTGATTCGAAGCAACTGTCAACTGCATCTATATACTCAATTATATGCAGAAAGAGATCACGTTCCCACTGATATCTATCAGTGCGAACGTGGCTGCATTTGGTGCGAACATACTCCAGTGAGTTTCAGGATATCAAATTTATACAGAAATTTACATACCTATGGCATTTTGATCGGCAAAAGTCAGGAAGTGCAGAACTCCTTTCCTTATATGGTAATCTTTCAAATGATTCATCAGGTGAGTACCATAGCCTTTGATTTGTTCTCTGTTTGTGACGGCGCAAAATACTATTTCTGTGAACCCCTGTGTTTCAAACATCCGGAAGCAGATTCCACCAATCAAATGATTCTCTTTTATAAGCGCCAGAGTCCGATGTTTCCTGAAGCAATTTTATGTCAGACACAGATCTTCTAGGGTAAGGAGATTGAAAAATATTAAGTTGAATTATCTCATTAGTTGAACATATTGTAGCTCCAATCGACAATTTCTAATATTGGGGTTAAGTGCTTTCACCAAACAAAAATGTCACTATGACATTTAATCACAATAAGCACAGAGTATATAATGATCATAACAAGATAAATATGCTGTAAGTTCAACTCCCGTCTTGACTTATTTTTTTTTACTTAAAGAAATACATACGGATCGAATAGGAGTTGTGAAATGTATTCAATAGGCATTCTGGGCAGTTGATGGGAGAATACGTTTTGTAATCCAATCAACCAGATCATGGTCTGTTTAGGTACTGGTTCAGTGAGGCTGTTTCCAACAACCTTCAATTCTATTATCTTCTTCCTTTCCTCGCTCTTTGGGACTTCGTCAGTGGCTGGGGCATCTTCAGAGAATACCAACTGAAACATATGCTTTAATTGCATGGTGTTATGTTAGGTTATGTTGATTAGTTCTGAGATAACTAGTCAGCAGTGGAGTTTGAAAAAAAAAATTAAAAGCACAGGGAACGCGATGCTTTAACGGTTTCATCCCCAAGTACTGACCATCCATATGATCCACCTGATATCTGTCTCTCAAGAATGAGCATAGCAAATTCAATGCTTCTCCATCGATACCGTACTTTCCACATTCACTCAGCAGCCTGCCATACGGGACACAATGGAACGCCTTACTAAGATATAAGAATACAGGTAAGGCACACTTCCCCCTCTCCAAACAACCCAATGAGTAACTTACAGAGCCCAATATAGCTTCTCAGGATCCCATCACCTCATGAAATCCATATTGTCTAAGCCAGAAGAAAATGTTTTTTTCAAAATAATCGATGAGTTCTTTACAAATTTGATTTTTTTAGGAGCTTAGAGAATATAGGAACCAGCAATATTGGCCGATATTTTGATACGCCGTTTGTGTTACCTCTTTTAAAAATGGGTTTCAGTTTAGATAAGTGAGATAAAGTAAGATAAATGAGAAAATGAAAAATGAGAGACAAACACAAAAATAACAATCTTACATCTGGTCCTGTCATATAATTGGGATCATCTATAGTCCTAATGATTTGGGCAACTGTCTCTTCTGGTATGTCTTCAAAATGTTCATCTCTTCTCCTCTTTCCTTCCTTAACAGGAGTCTCGTTCGGACGTTTAACAGTTGATGGGCTCGCAGAAGGGCTACCCTCCGGAGGGGCTGAAATATTTTCATCCAATGTGCTTAACACCTCGAAAAATTCAGTTTATAATTACTTACGTTTTCTACTAGATTCCAGTAAACTCTGCAGATGAAGTGTTGGAATGTGTTTAAAGTCTGGATCGAAAATTGGAGAGCATGGCGCAAACAGCTCCTTGTCGAGAACATTAAGAAACGGGGGAAAGTGTGTGAGAAGCATGACTCTCCTCTCTTGAGTCATCTGATCCCTCGCTCTATGAAACTGGTCCATTATCTGCTTCTTGATATGCTTGAATACTGTGCGGAGTAGGGTTTTTCCGAATGCCATTGTTGTGTCTGTGTGCTTGAGAGAATTGCAGAACATTGGGATGTGGCAGAATACGAGCCACCTTGAAAACAGTCATTTAGCCGTACAGAAAATAAAATTCTACAAAATTCAGAGATAATGATGTGCTTATCTAGCTCACCTTGTATATTCCACCCTATATATTGTCATTTCTTCTTGTCTGACAATATGATTTTGACTTGGAGGGGGAAATTCCCAGTTGTTTAAATATTGTATCAATATTCTGGCTAGTTCACACATTGTTAGCCATTCTTGTGGAGCTAAATGCGAGAATTTGTATACTAACATGTTCGTAATGGCTTTGTGGATTGTGGCTCTCTCAAAAGGAGGATGACCCAGAGGTCCATCAATAGTTGGGGTCTCTAAAGTTAGTATACATTTTCTCAGCAGCTAGAAAATGGGAAATGTAGCAAAGAAGTATTACAAAGTACTTAATCAATGAGAAATCACAAAGCAAATCCTCCACATTAGTGAGTACCTAAAAGCTCACTATTTGTTCCCTAGTCTTTATGAATGAAATGGAATAATCTATTTTCATAATTAGACAGTAATTTCCAGCTAATTTCAGATTTCTCACCCTAAACAAACAGCCATACACTTTCTTAGTTTCAGCATTTTCTTCTCTATTCATTGCAGCATATATATTATCAAAATCTATAGCCATACTAAGAACACGATTGACTTCTTGCTCCGGTTTTGCTCTCAAGTGAGAAACATGATTTTCTACAAAATAATGTTAATAGACAGATAGACAGATCTAGTATATATGATATGAATATTCATTTGACCTGTAATGATTACAAGCAAATATTTTACCAATTGTGTGATCGCATTTACAAACGTTGTCGAATGTAAAAGTTTGTTGTTCTTGGACCTTTTTCCAACCGGTACATTGGCACTCTTCCACCTGACATTTAGAATAAACTGCCAATTTGAGTAATTTTCTATTAAGAGTCACACCATACCAAGACTGCTTCCTCTGTTTAATTTTTTCAACATTGGTGATTTGAGGCTTTGGTTGCTCAGGAGAATTACCGTTTTCCGATCCTTTGCCGTTTGTCTCAGGCGTAGAAGGTTCATTTGATTCTGGGGTGCTTGCCTGTTCGCTCATTTTGACTTATTCTGAGCGAATTTATAGAGAACTTTCCAAATTTTTAGTATTTTCAAACAATGAATGGAGTGAATCAAAACAACATTAACCTAAAATTTGATGAGGTATAAAATTAGTCTATGCTATTCTATGACTTATTGTTGTATACCGTGAGTGGTGATGTTCCGTATTATTGGTAATGCCGACGATTGACGCTTCAACTCAGATGGTGCTGCTCCTATTTTGTCACTGTAAATTTATCTACAGTGACTATTGACTAGATATATCTAGATTTTAGTCACTGTAAATTTATCTATAAGCTTGCAGCGTATATTCATCTATTGATTATTATTAATGTTAGATTAGTAGTAATAGTTCATAATAATTTAAATTGCCAATTTTAGTTAAGCAATTAGCTCAAACATGTTAATTATACTATTTCGAATAATGGCGATGAAATATAAATATAGAGTTTTTGTTAGAAGGTATTATCTCTTTGAAATGTAATCTGAAATTAAAGATTGAAATAATATGCACCAAGGGCGTAGCCAGGAATGAATTTCGAACACGGATTCTTGATCAGTGAGTCAAACCAAATCGTTTAGGACCATTTTCATAAAAAACATCGAAAATTACAGACATTTGGGCTCTCTGTTCCGAGGAAAAAGAGCGCCAAAGATACTTGCTAGAGAATCATTGAAACAGCAAGAACCAGTCATTTGCGCGCGTGTTCAGCAAGGAGCAGCATACTATCATTTATATCTGTACTATCATTATATATCTATTATATATCTATTATATATCTATTATATACTATCATTCATATCTGTACTTTTAGAATTTTTTGCCGAAAATGGTCTC
The DNA here is from genome assembly GCA_937662695.2 of Halyzia sedecimguttata. Taxonomy (NCBI): domain Eukaryota; kingdom Metazoa; phylum Arthropoda; class Insecta; order Coleoptera; family Coccinellidae; genus Halyzia; species Halyzia sedecimguttata. The sequence continues at coordinate 101,662,457 of OW569413.2, read as the reverse complement.
AAACGATCGGGTTCGACTCACTGATGAATAATCCGAGGTCAAATCCAATTCTTTCCGTCCGGCCGGCCGGTCCGACCGTCAGCACGCTGACTCTCGAACGAAAGGAATTAGAGGGTTGAAATTTGCAATGTAGTTTTGAAGCATAGATATCTCGGACACGTTCGTTAACGGGCAAAATCCACTGAGCGGTTTCGGAGTTACGGCCATGTTTAGTTAAAACTTTTTTTATGAATATTTCCGAAACCGATCTCTCTATCGATCTGAAATTTAGCATCAATTTGTAGAATCATGACCTTTATATGCTTGCGAAGTTTTGTATTGATCGGACGGCTAAAAACTAGAAAGAAAAAAAAAATTAAATTTGCAAATTTTGTTTTCACAATAACTCGAAAAATACTGATCTAATTAAATTGAAACTTGGTAGTTAGATGCAAAGTACCGACGTAAACACTTGTGGGCATAGCATGAGTAGAAAATATTCAAAAAATGTTTAACTAATAGCGGAATATTTTGTTTGAAATTCCGAAACCAAATATCGGATTGAGTTCAATTTTGGCACTCCGGTGAACAATGATGACCTCTTGGGGTGTGCAAAATTTCACTGAGAACAGACCACTAGGAACCTAAAAAAAATTAACCATTTTGATTTTCACTATGAAAGAAAAATAATTGACGTGGGGTAAATCTGCTTTGGCGCGCGTGCTATAGACATGATTATGATTATACTGACCCTCCTAGGTCTTCCCCAAGGAGATCTCTTAGAACCTCCTTGGAGCTTGTGCGACTAAGGAAAGCCAGTTGTGTTAGTTGTCGACTTTGTTACTCTATCCCAATGTCAGCCTTGACACAGCACTGTTAATTCTTGACCCGACAGTGAATGATGTCCACTACCCCTGAGTAGATATCCGACTCGCTCTACCATCTAGCTTGAAACACTCATCATTCAATTCAAATCAGCAAACGTGAACACACCCGCCAAAGAGTACTGACTTCACGTTTTTGTGACACTTCGATTTAAGAGTCTGATAAACTTGTAACTTGTAATGAAGTAAATCAGTGTAAAACTATAGGTACTCACGAAGACATTTCTACGTTTCTAACCTCCGATGCACAAAAATACTTGATTCTAGAAAAGAAACTTGCTGCCATCAAAGAATCATTCTTTGGCTAGTTAGAACTACTTATTTTGTGACAAACATTGTAAAATATTCAGCTATGTTATGACAGTAATGCTGGCCTGTTCCCGGTTAGTGACGTCACCGCTCTCCTATAGGTGTTCCCAGTCACTTGATATAACGTAATTTAAATGAATTTCATTTAATGAATGATGGATAATTAGGTTCTCAAAATGTTATTTTAGGTTTTTAAAACCTAAAATCTTCAATGTGTTAAACATAACATTTCATGTATTTGTAACTTGTGTCAACATATTCGATTTGCGTCTCAACAAAATACCTCCTGATGTATTTTCGGTTGCCTGCTATACTGGCTCAGTATCCAACAAGTCTATTCCAAAGACACTATGTGCACAAGATTATCAGTTGCCGCTCGCTGAACATCCACAGCGCTACAATCAGGTTTTCGGATGCAGAACGACCAAAACCAGTCGAAGGCATAACCGAGGCTTTTATGCCAGTCAAGTCTGCGCGTTCGTACGTCAGGTTTGGTGCTGGTAAAACAAGTTGCAGTGCCGTCCGCCAGACGCGAGTTACGTGGAATTTAGAACCCTTTTACAATCCGCGTACGACACAGATTTACGCTGCACCGAGAAAATTGTCGAATATTACGCCATGTCTAGTCGAGTGTATGTTGTTTTCGTATCTTATTTTGTTCTGGTGTGTTTTTCGTGTGTGGTGTACGGTAAAAATGTGAATGCTCAACTGACCAAAAGGACGACAAACAATGGATTAGGAGATGAGTCCTGCGAGAATGTGAAGCCGTTTTTCGCCATGAAAAACGTCACCGTTACACCGGATAGTCCTAAAGGTCAGTAGTTGCTCTACAGATAAAGTTTTTTCATCTCAAACTCCGATTTGACGGATGCTCGATACTGGCCGATAAAATCGCGAGCGTTCGCATAATAACTTCGGGTTTGCTGGCACGTCAACTGTGAAGATAAACGAAAATCTAGCAAATTTATCAGAATCTAATGGAACGCATCAGCATATGTTATTATTGGAACTCGCCGTCTGCGACCTTTAATCACTGAGTAATCATAGACTTAAATTAACATCTATGATATTCGCTCCACGAAGAAAATGCATCGCTCGATCGCCAACCCAATGCATTCCTGTAACGATCTCCTCAGTCAATGTGTGTTAAATAAGAAGAATTTCCCAAGCTTCAAAGACGGCTTGGATAGTATCTAAAGAACCAATTCCGATCGTTAATGTCAGTTTGACGGGTTGATTATCTATCGAAAGATGGGAACACAAAGAAACGTTGAGAATGTCATCGCATGAATTGAATGAATAATCACTGAGATAAATAACATACACAGAATAGCTTATTCAAATTATGGGATAGGTTTTAATTGAAAAACGAAAAAAAGTGGTAACTTGTCAACGAGCTTCTCAGTAACGATACCTATAGGGTGGGTTTCGGTTAATTCTGATCGAGATTTTTATGTTCCACGAATTCCTTCCCAAGTTTTATTTGAAAGGAATTTTTGCGGTGCATTATAGGTATACTATTTTGTCAAAGAAATTATGTCCTTCTTTCTGTTGTATACTTACCTATTCTTGTGTTCACGGATATAAGTAATATAAAACCTTTTTGCAGAACTCCTCTTCTTATACTTATAGGCATAAATACGTTGTATGCTTTCAATTTGATTTCCTCATATGATAAGGTACACACAATTGAGTTATTGATATTGGTCATAGAATCACGGCACCTATTGAAGAAAAGGTAAACTGAAGAAAGTTACCTACTACAATTCAATTCTTCAAAAACATAACAGAGTTCAAATGAAAAAAAAGTACCTATGACGAACACCCAGAAGGCTGTTTAACTAAATACTGTAGAGAAAGGCAGAATTGACACTGTATACTCACCTCTGACTCTATAATTCTCGCTATAATTGTCAGAACAGTGGCCAGTTAAAGTAGCAATATATGCGCTACCTTTCTGGAACTAACCCTTTGTCGTTTGGGCTGTTCAAATTCCGCAGGTACGATATTTGATTCTGATAAAATCTGAAGAAAGTATATTGCAAATCATAATGGATTTTGACTTTGGCAGAAGAAGTCGATTTTGGATTATGTTTCAAACACGATTCAGTAGAAAATTGAAATTATTTTGAATTTTGTTCGTTTGCAAACAGCAACAGACGGCGATAAAAATGAAATGTATCGTTTGTTAAGTTATTTCGTTTTTGAGATCATTGATTACTAAGGTACAAATTCTCTCCGATCCGCTAAAAAATATTCAGTTTTACAACTGTCAACAAATTACGACATCACTCCAAATAATGGATTTCATAGAAGAGAAAAAACTTCAAATGAATTACATAATATAACCCATAGAATGTGGAATATACAGAATAAACATTATTCTCAATTCTATGACATAACCTGACTGTGGCTTTTCCGATGATTAAACGACGTTTTCAATGTTAATTTTATTATATAACAACGCTCTGAATGTTATTCAATTTTTATTAACCGTAATCCTAAGCCTGAAATAAAAATTTGAGAAAAGTAAAGTAAATAATCATTAAAGGATACTGTGGGAGGTATACTCATTATTGAAAGGTTTTTTTTCTGGGTTTTCTCTCCCAAACTCTGAAAAATATCTATAAAATAAAAATTAATTATTTTGTGATTTGCTTCTGCGTAATAAACGCTATCCTGCGTTTCTTACGCAGAAGCAAATCACAAAATAATTAATTTTTATTTTATAGATATTTTTCAGAGTTTGGGAGAGAAAACCCAGAAAAAAAAACCTTTCAATAATGAGTAAAGTACTTTTGCGCGCATATACTATTATTGTCTATTCGCACCGACCGGATATAATTGAATTTTACCTCAAACCTTCATAAGTGAGGCGTTGCTCATGCAGAAGCACGAAATTTGGTGATACCTACGATAGATCCCTGATAACCATAGATATCAGTAGTGCAAGTGAAATCACTTAATCATTCATTCAAATAGACGATCGCGCTTACGCCCTCCTCACTACGGCAGTGTTCCTAAAAATTTTTTAACAAGCCACCTGTTACAGCCACAATAAATCAAATTACCGCAATGTTCGTTCAGCTCGCATGAAATATTAGCTGTCCAATGTAATCACTTGGATCTTGATAACCAGTCGACTAATTACTCACCATTAACACTCCCTACAATGCTTGTCATATTGAAAGGCGTTTTTGTTCGCAATTTGTCGAAAATCCTCGCACAATAGACAAAGGGACCTACAACTTGGAGGTTCCGATGACCGAAGTGGACATCACCCGTCATAATGGATTCATAACGCATCGATATTATACTGAAATTACAATACAATGCGATCCGGTACTTCCTCTGTTGATTACCGATGCATTTCTGACCTTGTAATCAGTGAGAATGGCAACGTTGTAGGTAGATGGTCCTTGGCGAATTCTATCAGCCCAGGTCAAACAGGAACACGTTATCGGAGAAACGTGAATCGCTGATAGTGATCTTTGTTTGCTGTCTGAGTGGGACTTTTCTTGTTGCGGTTAATGCTATTTGGTTTGGTCAATCGATGTCTGGTGCGATGTTATCGTCTCGGCGATGTCCAAATATCTGATCGCATCAACTTGGTAGGACGACCTCTAAAACAATGGTTTATGAACTTCAATCGCATCGTTTTCATTGGTCGATCAGCGTGAAATATGGCGAGTATTCTGTTACAAATACAAAATATGCAAAATTTAACCCTAAGTTTATCTTGTTGATGAATATTGACCAGGTATGATTTCCTTGTTCGGTAATATGATAAAAAAAACGTGGGAAAGCTCTATGGAAAGAGGCTTTGGCGCTCTTGCCAAACTACCAGCGAGTACCTAATTATTCAAACTTTGACAAATCATATCTCCGAAAGTATTGGTTTCTCAGAGTTGGGAATGATATCAATGGATTCTTATGATTAGAACTGCACCTTGAAAAATTAATTCAAAACGTAGTTCTATGACTCACCTCATATGTTGCATTTACATACATACAAATTATAATTCGAGCATTCTATGAAATCATGAAATTATGATTAATTATTGAAATTTTGAAAAAATATATCTCCAAAATTATTAGTTTCTTAGAGTTGAGAATGATAACAATGGATTCTTTTTTCGTTACTCCGAACCATCAGGCCGATTTTGCAGAATAACGAACTTAACCGAGATATTCATCTGCCAAACTCGTACTCTGAAAATTTCAACTGTCTAGCTCATTCCGTCCGAGAGTTATCGTGTTAACGGACAGTCGGCAGAATCGATTTTGACCACGGATTCTTGATCAGTAAGTCGAACCAAAACGTTTGAGACCATTTTCAGCCAAACATTCGAAAATTACATACATTTGGGCAAATTGACAAGCTCACTGTTCCGTTCAGAGGAACAAGATCGCCAAAAAGCTCTACCTACAGGAAAGAAAAGGAAAGATCAACCATGTTCCGGAAAGTGACACAAAACCGAATCAATACATACATCAGTTTATGAACATCTTAAGTACTTGTTATAAAACGATATCTTCGGGTTTCTCTGTAATTCACGAAGGCAGATTTAAATTTCTTTCGAGGTAACTAATGCGAAAATCTGAGGGGTCGTATGGATTTTGTACCTCATTATATAGGGTGTTCCAAACATTAATTTTTTTTTGTGGTATATTCTACGTACAATATGGCGAAAACTTCATATAGACCTAATCATATACGGAAAGGTGGCTATGGCTAGGTAGATCCACAGGCTACTAGTTACTGTATACTAGGTAGATCCACAGGCTATTAGTTACTATATACTAATTTAAATTGAGCATGATGGTTTAGGGAGAATGGACCAAATTGGGGGTCTTATTTTGAGAAAGTGGTAGGTATGGGGGAAAGGCGAAATATCGGGGGTGACGAGGAAAGGAGGGAACCGATCTCTGATTACGAAATACATGCTGCTGAAGTAAATTCTATGAAGAAATATCAAGAACGGTCCATTCAACGTACATAAGGCGGGTATATATATATATGTCTAATGGTCTACAACATTTTGTTTTTAAAATACATACAATTTTCCAAGATACAAAAGTATGCCTCTCATCCGGTAGTAACTGTCAATGACTTGACCGAAGCCATTTGTTGTAGTGCATTTCAAACAGCCCCAAAAATCTTAGGAATGAGAAATTTTTTATTCACTCTCCTCTATCATTCTGAAAAAAAATGTAATTCTTAAAAAGCACAGACGTGAAGTCGGGAGCATTTGCGTGCATGTTTTATTGTCTATTCACGCCCCACGCACCCTTACGAAATACTGTATGAAGTTGAGTATGAATAAAGCAAGCGCTAACACGTGAAAAGATGTAGGTACCGGGCGCCAACTGAAATCAAATTTTAAAATAAAATAATTCCAAAAATATAAGGCTGATCGAGCTGAAATCCTTTAGTCGATTGTAAAATGACGGTTCAAAAGTTTTTGCCGAATTTCAGCGAAATCTGACTTAATAGTTATATACAGTTTTTGAAGAAAAGTTTTTATTTTTTTTCTGAAGAAAAAATTTTATTTTTGCTCTATAATGATACAATCCCTACAAAATTTTGTACATACATATTTGCGGGTCGACATCCTACACTTAATTATCAAGTTTAAATTCGATCGGATTTGTATTTTTTGAGTTATTGCGGAAATTGCAACAAAACTTCAGATGGTTATAACTCCCAAACCGTTTAGCCGATTATGCCGATTAACAAACTCAAATGTTGCATTCGGATGCGCAACCTACCCTAAAAATGTCAAGTCATTATCTCTTTCTCTTCATTAGTGCGTCGAACCTGATCTGTTGAGACCATTTTCGGCAACAAATTCCTCCTACACACACAAATAGATTCTGGAATATAAACGTTAATTTCTTTTTGAACATTTTTTTTCTTTATTATCAGATCCTCACGAAATTTGGCAAACTAGCGGGTCGGTATTATACAACTAATTATCAAGTTTCAATTCAAGCAGATATGTATTTTTTGAGTTATTGAGGAAATAACAATAAACCTACCGATGGCTATCTCCGAAACCGTTTGGCCGATTATGCATATTGACGAACATAACCGTCGTATTTGTAGGTGCAACACGAGGTGCATCATAACCTGAAAAGTTATCCTGGCAACGGACGGCCGACTGGACAGAATTCAATTTGACCTCGTCACTGAGTCGAACCAAATCGTACGATACCATTTTCAGCAAAAAAATTCGAAAATTATAGACTTTTCAGTAAAATGATAGCACGCTGTTCCCTAGAACATGTGCGCAAAAATCTGGAATTTTGAACACCCTAATATAAAGCTTTTGAAGTTCTATGTTTATAGTAAATTTTTTCATTTTATTATACAGGGTGAGTCTTTGACCACTGCATTAATTTTAACCGAAGATTCCTCTCATCAAATGAAACACTTTTTTCATTTGCCATTTTTCCAGATTCTGCTCAGGTAAAAAGTTACAAGCGTTTAAAGATTTCACAATGTGCTAATACACTCCCGCATATAAATTATCTACGACATTGTTGGCGGACGAGAATAAGGCATGGTAACGTGGTTTACAGCTTGATTCGGGATTCCAACGCTCAGGGACGGATCCATAAAAGTAGTGAAATTTCTGGAGTTTTCCATTTTAAAACATTCAATGAAGAATATCTCGAAAACGGTGCGTTTAAGGAGAAATGATGAAGAATAATATAATGTTCTAAAACGATGGAATATTCTTGAAATGACTCAAGAAAAACTTCATATGCTTTCTTTATGCTAATTTCGTTTAGTTTTATGAATCCACGAGTCCATAACTAGAAAACCATTAGAACTAGAAAATAACTAATATTTGGAAAATATGTATCATAGTTATAGGAAACTTTACGCCAACATTCATTTTATTCGAAAAAAGGATGTCAAAGCTACAAAACAAAAACTGATTTTTTTTCAAAATTTCAACAGCCTGTATCTTTTTACCTGAGCTGAATTTGGAAAAATGTTAAATGAAAAAAGTGTTTCATTTGATGAGAGGAATCTTTGGTTAAAATTAATGCAGTGGTCAAAGACTCACCCTGTAAATTTAAATGGACCTATCACCCTCGAGGCTCTAATCAGAAACACTTTTATTCCTACTAGAGAATTTAAATACCCGTACTTTGAGATTGATAGTATTGTTGACCAATCACCGATAAGGGAGGTCCGAAAAACCGTTATCATCTTAGGGTGATAGAAATATGACGTTCAGCCTGTTTAAATCGGTAAATTTCTTACCTGCTACCTTTTACGGCATTCGAACTGAGTGTTTCAACCACAAACAAAAATTGAACGCGTTAGGTGAGATTTTATTATGAGAAGGTAATGACCCGAAAATATAGGTGCTATTTATTGTTCTCAGCATTTTGTCTAGACACCTGTTTTTAGTTTTGTTCTTGAAATTATTATTCACATATTTTCAAAGAATATGTGTGTTTCGAAACGACTTGTATGCTATTCAAACTAGTTCGTGAATGGGCATATTCGGTCAAACGGTTTCGGAGTTATACCCATCTGAAATATTTTTTTCCCACTAAACTCATAAAATACATATCCGAACGAATTGTTACTTGGTAATTATTTGTAGAAAGCCGACGCGCAAATTTTTGCAGAATTAGATGAGGATCGTAACACTAGAAAAAAATTCTTAAAACATTTTATATTTCAGAAAATATCTGTCAGAATCCGCTGAAATTCTGCATAAACCTTCAAGCGGCCATTTTACAATCGGGTACCAGATTTCAGCGAAATTGGCTCTGTACTTTAGCAATTATTGTGAAAATGAAATTTTGAACTGGTATCTACTTCTTTGAAATATTGTTTCCTCAATAACTCAAAAAATTCAGATCTGATCGATTTGAAACATGGTAATCGGTTGTAGGATGCCGACGCATACGTTTCTCGTCAGGATAGTATCACTAGAACAAAATATGTATTTCAGAAACTATCTGTCAGATTCTGTTGAAATTCCGCACAAATCTTCCAGCCGTAATTTTACAATCGAATACCAGATTTCAGCTATTTTAACAATCATTATGAAAATAAAATTCCGTTCAGGAGATCCGGGTTCGAATCCTCGCTGAGAAAGTTATTACTGAAGGGTTTTCCAATAAGAGGTATTATTTTGAATAGCCCGCTATTTCGGTAGATGTCACTTCTGAAGCTGTCATTTTTTGACATTTGACAAGTAGAAACTACGCCATTAATAAAAATGGAACGATACACGCTTCAAGAACGCATATAAATTATTAAAATTCACTATAAAAATGGTAAAAATTTGGCAGAGACGGTTCGTAATACTGGAACATTTTTGGGTCGTCGTGAGGACCGCAATAAAGAAATTGGTGGAAAAATTCGAGCTGTTGGGGCAAGTTAGTGATGTGAAGAATAAAACCCGTGCACGTCGCTCAAGAACAGCCGAGAATATTGCTGCTGTAGCCGAAAGTGTTGAAGAAAACCCAGGTAGGTCCATTCCTCGTCGATCTTTGGAATTAGTCATTCCACAAACGTCATTACACCGTATTTTGCATAAAGATTTGGGTCTTAAGGCTTATTAACGAATTTTTCCGTCGTATTGGGATGCGCCACCTACCCTGAATATTTCAAGTCCTTGCGCTTTCCGTTCTCAAGTTATTGTGGCAACGGCCGGCCTGACAGGATCAAATTTGACCTCGAATTCTTCATCAGGGAGTCGAACCCCATAGTTTGAGACCATTTTCGGCAAAAAATTCGAAATGTCTGTAACATTTAGGCAAAATGGTAACGCGATGTTCCCTAGAAACCACGCGCGAAAATAAGATTCTATGTTGATCTCGGTGAGTACAACATGTTTCTACCACTTGAGACTAATTTTTGATATGCATGTTTAAAGAAAGTTATATTTTCTGTTGATTTTTTCTTAAGAAACTTTGTTGATTATTGATGCGCAAATATGCCATAAAAATAATAAATGATTGATTAATTTAAAATGACTTTTTTCTAACTATAACAGTCCCCTGATGCCTCAAACAGTCCCCTGTCATCATTTTTTGGAATATCGCTAATAACTCGGAAAATACGTATAAATTCAGAAGGCCTTCATATCTGACTAAAATAATAGTTAATTTTCTTCGAAATAAAACACGTTTTCTTGACAAATGTTAGAAAAATTGCTAGGACAGCATTAGTTGGGACCTGTACGAGCTTACAGAGAACTGCCCTTGTACAAAACGGAGTTTACAGAATTAAAATATATTCGGCCGTTTCCGAGAAAATTGGGATGACCAAGATAAGTGAATCACCCTGTACATATCTCACATTTGCATGGATGCATCGATTCTGAGTATTTCTAGGCCGTAGCCAAACTACACGAAGGGCAACGGCGCGCTTGGAAAAGCAGCAATTTCGTCCAAAGAGTGGCCGCATGAACGAATCCAGACATACAAAGGCAATTTCCTACTGATACCGCAACGACCAGTCGACGGTGCTGACAATTGACGTCAGCGCGAAATGGAAAACCGCGTGTGATGCGCGGCAGGCGGACGCGAACTTAGCGGAGCGTGATGCGCGTCCTTCCACACCCTGTGATATCGTTGTTTCGTGTTGGTGGCCGCGGATATAGACAATGTCGCCGCCTGCTGCCGGGTTGCGATGTTTTCACGATGCTCATCTGCATCCATGGATCTAACAAGTGTACACCCATCAAATATTCAAGATCTTCAGAACGGTGTACTGGTATCATACTTAAGGGCTTCACACGAGACGAGAGTAGGCGAGAGTATAAAAAATCGCGTCTCGCTCTCGCCGATTCCCAAAAAATTAAGTCTCGTTTAAAGCCTGGTTCTCAGAGCTTCGTAGTGTCGCCAGCGATAATCCCCACTCTTCTCTACATATCCATATGACGTACGTGATTCAATATCTCCCTTTACAAATAAATACCTGAAATATAGATCAAAATTGTGCCGTAGATAATTAAAAAACTCAAAGTCAAAGTAAATACTGGAAAAATGTGGTCAAAACAACTCTTTTGGCTTGTTTACTTGGCGAGTGTCGCAGAAATCTAATGTGTAGTTGGAATATTTCAACTACAAAAGAGGCGTGTCGCGACAGATTTTGACAACTAGAAATGAATAGGTAGGGGTTAGGGGAAGTTTTGCTTACATGCTCTAATTGGCTGAAATGTTATCGCTGGCGACACTACGAAGCTCTGAGAACCAGGCTTTAGTCTCGTTCTCGTCTCGTTATCAGTTGTCTCGTCTCGTCTCGCTTAATCCTGAATCACGATAATAAATATTATAATATATAAACGAAATGGTATACAATAATGAATAATTTTGTAAAGCTATATTTATTATGCTCTTATACAAAAATATTTGTACATGTACATTATTTTTAATTTTAAACACTGATAATTTCAACTTTTAAATTACTCGATGACCAAGAATTCAAACAGAATCACGCTTGCATCACATCATGTTTTAATGATGTACGTGATTTTGACATGATCATACCTGCTGTGGAAAATAATCTTTCAACAGGTACGGATGTAGCCATTAATGAATCATCTGCCATCTTGGAAAGTGTAGGAAGAACTTTTTCATCACTCTCCACCACTGTAAAATATTTTGATTCCTATTTGCTCTTTCTACCAGCAAATATTCTTCAAACTCAGCTTTCCAATATTTCGAAAGTTTCGTTGATGTTTTAAATAGGCTGTCGATGTCAATACATTTTTTAATAAAATTGAACAATTTGGTACAGTTTTCAAAGAATTCCTTCCCAGTGGGTAGATCATTGAGGGTGTTCATGGCGTATTCCTCATAACACTTTTCGAAACATTGAATAGCTTCATTTCTTTACCAGTTTTATTATACGTAGTTCCACAGATGTATACAATAATTGTTCACATCTTCACTACAAGGAGCACAAGAGAATACATTTCTCCAGATGATCAGATAGAGAAGAAATTTTCAAAGCATTGGGATTTAGGGGCAATAAAAGTTGTCCGTTAAGTATTGAATTCATGATGGTATCCGTTTTTATGGTTGTGAATTCTATTTTTTCTTGAAAAATAAAACAATCATCGCAAGGTCATAACGAATTAATAATCTTCTAAAAAATCGTGTATTTCTAGAACGATCGATGCATAATATAGACAAAATATCTTGGTAATTATAGTGGAAACTCTTTATATTCAATTGTTTTCTGTGGGTGTTGAAAAAAGTCGAGTCATATATAAAACTTCATACAAAAAATTTAATGAGACCAAAAACCAGACTCTCGTGTTGCTTTATATTTGGTCTCGGTATCGCCTATAATATTTTTGAAAACGTCTCGTCTCGTCTCGTCTCGCTTTTACGAGACTAGAACTACACGAGACGAGAAAAATCTCGCTCTCGCGTGAAGCCCTAATCATCCTCCATTTAGTACTAAAAAACAATAAATATTCTATAACCTGACTGTGGAGCCCCCTACTGCGTCCAATTGCATCTGTAGACCATCCAGGGGCCCATTCAAAAACACACAAAATTTCATCAAGATCGGTAACGTCGTTGAGGATGGGTTCAACGACACACACTCAGGTACACTAGAATTTTATATATTAAGATCACTGAAATGACTCAAAATGATTTTCATCCCTTAATTCGTCATTATCTTCAGTTGAAGGTTTCCTCCAAATTCATGAATCCATACAAATAGATATTTAAATTTCTATTCAAACCATCAGCTTAGTGTAAAAAGAGGTGTTATTAAAACACTTTATGATAGAGCGAACCTAATTTGTTCTACTCTTGAAATTCGAAATAATGAAATTGATTTCATCAAGAAATTTCTTGAAGAAAATGGATATCCGAGGCAATTCATAAATAAATGTATCATAAATTTAGATAGAAGAACAAATAATCAAGAACAACAAAATAATCAACAAGTACAACAGAATAATCAACAAGAACAGCAACCCAATCTGTTGAATGTGATCCCTTATGTTCGTGGACTTTCTGGAAAAATTAGAAGAATCGGTTCTAAGTTCAATATAAGAACCGTCTTCAAAACACAGAATGATCTTAGGTCTTTATTAACGAAAACAAAACCCATAAATGAAAAACAAAAATAAAAAAACTGTGTATATAATATTCCTTGTATTTGTGGTAAATCATACACAGGAGAAACATCAAGACCACTAGAAGTAAGAAAGTCAGAGCATAAGAATAACTTGAGAAATAGAGACATACAGAAATCAAAAATAGCAGAACATGTATGTACAATCCAAGGAGATCACATGATGGATTGGAGTAATACAAAGATTCTAATGACAGAACCTAATTTTTTGAAAAGGAAACTTAAGGAGTCAACTTGTATTTTATTGAACAGAGAATGCAATTTTGCAAATTGCTCAATTGGTATTGACCATATTTGGCTAAATTTATTGAAAAAGGAGTTGGAACTTGGAAATTTCTATGCGAAGTAAAACTATGTTAGCTATGATCTTTAAATACTGTCAATGTGACAATTCTTGAATTTCACAAAATAACTATCAACAAAATAATTCTAACGATTTTCATTGAGCGTCTGACGAAGGAGTCTGATATAGACTCCGAAACGTTACGATATAGTTGTTTCTTCGTTGATGTTGTTTCGTTGTTGTTTGTTAGGCAACATTGTTCAATTGATTGCTTTTGACAAATATCCTGTGTTTCTTACGCAGAAGCAAATCACAAAATAATTAATTTTTATTTTATAGATATTTTTCAGAGTTTGGGAGAGAAAACCTAGAAAAAACCTTTCAATAATACATTATACCGTCTAAGACCGAGGGAAGAAACCCGAAGAAAGGTTAATTTGTATCCAGTTAACGTCAAAAGAAAGGGGCAATTGCCATTAGATACCCCCGTTTGCCCACTCCACGTTCGAACAGGCCAAATGGGAATATTTGGCGCTTCTAGAACCCCCCGCCAATTATTTCACGTCTAGAATTCGGGAGGTAGCTTATTTTACCGCGTATTCTCGTTGATTATTTTACTCTTCAGACGAATTTTCGTTCTAAACGTAATTGTGTCGGCTCAGGTTCGTGCGAAATTACTGCAAGTGATGTCGAGATATTTGGCAGAACTTCAATGGGAGCCGACAATTTGGGTCACGGAGCGTTATAATGGCGAAAAAGAAGAAGAAACTACTTCGAACGAGGTTAATTTGTGACTCGGAATTCTGGAGACTCGGGCAGATTAGCATTGGAAAATAAGGCTTGAAATTCTTTTCTGTCGCAGTTCTGCCAACCACGAACTGTTGATTATTAAAGACCAGAAGTATTTCCTTCGAAATTATTATACAGGGTGATGATTCAAAACTCGAGGGAAAAAAATTAAGGGACGTAGGTATACAGACTAATATGCTTAATAAACAGTAGAGTTGGGCATAATCGAATGATCATTCGAGATATTGATCATTCGGTATTCCACTCAGTTCTCATCGCGTGAGCGGCTTAGGTTATCCCATATCTTCAATAGAATTGCGTCGGCTCCCTACAGTTTTAAGTTTCACATTTTATGGCTTCATTTTGTTACATTTTCGTTGGTCCTTTGATAATTTATTATTATGCTATTTGGTTTTGGTCCAATATTTGAAAATTTCTTTCCAGCTGATGATGCTTCGTTATTGTTCGTTGACTTTCACCTGGTGACAGAACAAAATTTGTTTACCAATTTAAGAGTTGCTTTGTTGGTTTAGTTTTTTGCGCGCATGTTCTAGGGAACGGCGTGCTATCATTTAGCGCAAACGCCGGCCATCCGACCGTTATCACGATATCTTTCGAACGGAAAGAGATAGCGACTTGACATTTTCAGTGTAAGTTGCGCATCCAAATGTGACGGACATGTTCTTTAATGTGCGTAATCGGCCTCACGGTTTCCGAGTACAAGGTTTGTTTTCGACCAATACAAAACCGATCCAATTGAAACTTGGTAATTAGTTGTAGAATGTTACCACAAATATTTGTGCGGAATTTTGTGAGGATCGTATCACTATGCAAAATTTGAAAAAATCATTGAACATGCGTGCAAAAATATTATGTATGTGTGTATTATGTTATTTTGCAAGAGCCTTCAAATCCTACAGCCATCGGGAATTTTCGGATTTTTTTTTAATTTAAGGGATGTTTCAAGGGCGGTCAACGCCGAAACTTTGGAACGGTAAGAAGCGAAATCTGAAGACGAAATTTCGATATCTATTACCATTTTCGAAGGATTTACGAAAGAAATTTTGTTTACGTCTGGACCCCGAATCGCAACAAAATCGATAGTCGAAAAGTAGAGAGATATGAATGCATGATCCAAAGTAGGACTTGCTGGAAAGTTTATGTCGAAAGATCGGTCCACTCACTAAACTATTAGGGATAAAAACAGTCGAAAATATACAACAAGATGATATTTTCCAGAAATTAGACATCTGAAAAAAATCGAAATCTGAAGAAAGGGGAGAGGTAATAAAATTAATTCATATACCTACGTCTTTCATCGCAGAATCTACACACAGTTATTATAGCGCATAGGTTAATTTGTTGGACTCATAAGCTGAAGGTACCGGGTTCACATTCCGAGGCCGTAATTTTTTTTTTCGTTTTTTGTGCGCATGTTGCCGGCTGTTACCACGATAACTTGAGAACGGAAAGAGATAGTGACTTGAAATTTTAAGGGTAGGTTGTGCGACAATTTTTTTTCAATCATGACAAATAAGTTTCGACAACCGTTCGACAACTGTAGGTTCCACGACAAATTTGTATTGGTCATTGGGTGATAATATGATAGATTTCCGAACCGAAAAATAATAGATCATATTGTGCGTATATACTGCTATACAATGTAATGATGCAAATGCTCTGTTTCCAAATATGTGACATTTTCACAGAAATCAGAAAATCTATAAGGACTGGATTTTTTTCGTTGTTTTCCGGTCGGATGGACTTCGACCAATACTCGACAATTATTCATAACCATTATGATGATATGTGATGTTTATTTGTGGGTGGCTCTGCTAATTTTATATTAAGTTAGCAGAGCTACCCCATAAAAAAAACTAAGAGCGCGACATTTTTTTTTCTTTCACGACAAATTCTCTACAATTAATGCAATAGGTTGCAAGTGGCTCTGCTAACTTTATTTTCGCAATGTTATTGTGTTCGTGTTGTTTAGTAATATCTCAACCAACGTCCTGTCAAATAATTCATTTGCCACATGAAACAGTGTTGCCTATATTTCACTTTAAAATCCTAAAGCACTAATTGGACCATTCATTATGAATATTTACCCACTATAAGCATTTTGAATCAATCCGTTCATGAATTCGCGAGTTCCAGTGGTGTACTCAGGCAAGGTATGACGGAATGACACACTCCATATCTTTCGCGTATCGTTCCAGTCCTCGTTACTCTGATACCGGCAAACGAACAAATATTTGCCAATCGCCGACGCAATATCAGATTCCGTCCGATTATTTCCGTATGGAGATACTGATCGGGATAAACGTACAATTTCTAGGTTCCGCATTAAGCCCACCGCTGCAACAACTCATTATTTATGCCGCCATAACGTTGGCACAACCCGAATCGCCTATTTATCAGAATTATCGATGATGATAATACCGCTATATTGCTAGGATTTAGTTTGGTTGTATAATTTTCGTTATTATCTCGTCGGATGGTATGAGGGTTGTTGTTGTGTGATATTTTGGTTTAGTATTTTCTCAAATATGTTTATAGACAGATTTTCAACTTTCAATTTTACTAGATATTTTTTTGAAAGCAGTCACATGATTCGAAACAGCGTTCACTAGTGAACATACTAACGGGTCCGCCATCTAACGTTTTTTTTTTCAACAAGTGCTTATTTCGAGAATGTTAACACTTAGCTCATGTCTGATTTGACAGATAATTAGTTTTATACTTCCGCTGAACGAA
Source organism: Halyzia sedecimguttata (assembly GCA_937662695.2). Lineage (NCBI taxonomy): Eukaryota > Metazoa > Arthropoda > Insecta > Coleoptera > Coccinellidae > Halyzia > Halyzia sedecimguttata. Next base: position 101,645,317 of record OW569413.2, on the reverse strand, counting down.
TATGGTTGTGTATACGCTTGAACAACGCTGGGAAATATTGCAACATTACTTTGAAAATCATGGTAATGTTGTAGAATGTATGCGAAAATTGCGTACGGAAGTTGGAAGAAGAGAAGCACCGTCAGCTCCGTATGTTCGTTGTTGTGAAAAAAGTGAAAGAAACTAGCATCCTCATCGATAAACCAAATCGTGAAAAGCCAAAAACAGTGCTTACACTCGATGTTTTGCGCCCTGTTTTTGAAGATCGCATCATCAGCCCCAGAGCTGATGTCGTTTGGCCACATCGGAGCTGCGATTTGACACCGTTGGACTATTATTTGTGGGGTGCCGTCAAAGATAAGTGTTACGCCAACAAGCCAGAGACAATTGACGCTTTAAAGGACAATATTCGTGAAGCCATTGGTGAAATACAGCTGCACACAATCGATAATGTACTTAAGAATTGGACCGATCGTGTAGGCTACTGCATGGCCAGCCGAGGCAGCCATTTGATGAAATTACTTTCCTTTATTAACCGGAAGGATTGTACTTTCAAATAAAAAAAGAAATTTGAAAAAATATTCAGTAGTTTCTTTTTATTGCATTTTCAAAATAAAAGTTATCTGGTGGACCCTTTATCTAGGTACATGAATTTTTTAAGGATTTTCGGATGATGTCTTAAATAACTATAATATATCCATAGACATAATATCATGTTTCTATATAGTCTAAAAATATATCTCATATAAAACTTTGCATTTCTTCCTATGTATGTGAGAATCAGAATACTATAACTTCAACAATAATAGCTGTTTATTGAAATCTGTTTCAACCATTTTTTTGTTCGCATATTCTTGGGAACAGCTTGCTATTATTTTGGCCGAATGTCTGTAATTTTCAAATTTTTTGTCGAAAATGGTCTCAAACGATTAGGTTCGACTCACGTGAAGAATCCTGATTCAAGATCAATTCTGTTTTGCCGGCCGTCCTTTGTCACGATAATTTTAGAACGGAAAGAGACAGCGACTTGAAAGTTTCAGGGTAGGTTTCCCATCCTAATACGACGCTTAAGTTCGTTTATGTGCATAATCGGCCGAATGGTTTTGGAGTTATACCCATCGGAAATTTTGTTGTTATTTCCTCAATAACTCACAATTTACTGATCCCATCGCATTTAAACTTGGTAGGTAATTAGTTGTAGAATGCCGACACGCAAATTTTTGCAGAATTTCATGAGGATTGTATTACCAGAAAAAAAAAATAATTTTTCTTCGAAATTCCGCATGAACCAAAAACTAAATACCAATTATGAATCCGTTTATCCTATAGTTTTGAAAATATCAAACTTTGTTCAATATTTCAGATCACTTCGCAACATAATTGACTAGGATATTTCTCGGAATAATATCGCCATACTAATTCGATTTTTGCACAAGCAATTTACAAGGAATGTCAAATTTTATTTTTTCCAGGTAGTCCTCGTTGATTTATTGCAGGTCTCTTTGTTATCGCAGAATGGGGTCATAAAATCTGTTACCTAATAATGCGAATGAATATTCCTTGGTGGCATAGGCAAATTGGACCCTCCAGTCTTGAAGTGATGGCATACTGCCATTATTTTAATTGGGTTATGCGATGGGTTGGTGAGTTGGGGTATATATTCGAGGATTTGGAATTTGCGAAGGATTTATTGCGATTCTCCTGGACGGGAGATATTTGAATCTTCAGCAACACCCCACAGTCGTGTAAAATAATTTTACACAGGGTGATTTACGAAGACCGTTCGTTAGAATATTTCAAAGAAAGAGTCGAGATAAACACTTGTAATTTTATACTCAAGCTTGGTTAGGAGAGACTTGGAAAAAAAATCAGATTCGTTTGACTTCCGGTTTTACCGGAAATGGTACCAACTTTGTTTGGGAGATAAATATCTCGGCTAAGTTCATTATTGGGCAAAATCGGACAGATGGTTTCGGAGTAACAAAACAAACATTTTTTTTAAAAAACAAATTCCGAATTAAATTTTTTTCAATAAGCAGTTATACCATAAGAATTCAATGATATCATTTTTAACTCTAACAAGCTAATACTTTCGGAGATATGATTTTTCAAAATTTCAATAATAAATCGTATTTCTACATTGTCACAGAATGATATGATTATTCTATGTATGAATTGTCATAATATCAACTTATTTTCCTGAGACATGACATTATCTAATCAATCGAAAAATTCTGAGCGAAGTGAGAAAAATCTCAGTTGTTTGCTCCGAAATGAGTTTTTCTCAGAAAAGTCTTACATTTCGGAACGGAACATGAAGTAAGAGATCTGAGAGTAGTAGCTCTCAATTTATGACGGGACTGACGGAAGGGAATATTATAACTTCAAAAATATTGGGGTTGAAATACTCTTATTTTAGTGATGCAACGGGGACCTCACCCAAAAATGTTTGAAAATATTGCGAAAATATTGAAAGCATAATTCTGTAGTTCGAGAGGGAAGAAAATTTGGTGAACGTAGATCAGGAAATTTTTTATCGATTACAAGGTAATTTTTCATTATTACTTCTCTTCTTTCATACATGTTTTACCTATTTGTAGGTACTTTAAACCTGTTTAAGGCAATTGTCATACGAAACTTGTTTTTCTTGCGCTCTAGTTCCTCGGAACAGAGTGCTTATCAATTTGCCCAAGTGTCTGTAATTTTGGAATTTTTGGCTGAAAATGGTCTCAAACGATTTGGTTCGACTCACTGATCAAGAATCCGAGGTCGAAATCGATTCTGTAGCCGGCCGTAGGCACGAAAACTCTCGAACGAAAGGAGTTAGCGGATTGAAATTTGCAAGGTGGGTGGTAAATATCTCAGACGAGCTCGTTAATGGGCGAAATCCATCAAGCGGTTTCGGAGTTATGGCCGATTTTAGTAAAAATATTTTTAATGAATATTTCCGAAACCGATCACTCGATCTATCTGAAATTTAGCATCAAATTGTAGAATCATGACCTTTATACGCATGTGAAGTTTTGTATTGACCAGATTACCGCAAAGTGTCAAAAAAAAATTTTGAAAATTTAAAAAAAGTTTTTCTACAATAACTTTCGAACGGAATGAGCTAGGTAGTTGAAATTTTCAGAGTAGGTTAGGGAGATGAATATCTCGGTTAAGTTCGTTATTTCGCAAAATTGGCCAGATTTAAGTTGATTTCTTCCATGGTGCAGTTCTCATTCTCATGATTGCTCATTTAATCTTGATAAATAAACTATTATTTGAATTGAATTTCCTATCATATGAATACATTGATATAATTCCCAACTCTGAGAAACCAATACTTTCGGAGATATAATTTGGCTGTTTGAACTAGAGCGCCAGAAAGCTCCTGTCCACAGTGCTTGAACCAATTTTTTCAAGATGCTTTTCCCCAGAACAGGCGCCAAATTCGTCTGTCACAATTCTCCTCTGTCACAATTTTCCTCGGTCTCTCCTACCGCAGTCCAAAATCACCCTGCACAGGTTTTGTTAAAACGAATATATTTTCGTCTACTCCGACTTAACTTAACCTCATTCTTCACCCATAAACTCATTTAATCTTGATAAATAAACTATTATTTGAATTGAATTTCCTATCATATGAATACATTGATATAATTCCCAACTCTGAGAAACCAATACTTTCGGAGATATAATTTGGCTGTTTGAACTAGAGCGCCAGAAAGCTCCTGTCCACAGTGCTTGAACCAATTTTTTCAAGATGCTTTTCCCCAGAACAGGCGCCAAATTCGTCTGTCACAATTCTCCTCTGTCACAATTTTCCTCGGTCTCTCCTACCGCAGTCCAAAATCACCCTGCACAGGTTTTGTTAAAACGAATATATTTTCGTCTACTCCGACTTAACTTAACCTCATTCTTCACCCATAAAAATTCCGCTTACAACATTTCCGCGCACTGAAAATTGGTAGGCAATTTCTTCTCCATTAGCTTGACGCCGGCTCTACAGCATTTATCTGATCGCACCATTCAAACGGTAATACAATTCCCATATACGGCTGGTCCGTCTATTTAGACACATAATTTCACAATGTGTAGGAGTGCCGTCGAGTTCCGTCTTTATATGGTAAGACGGGTCGAACGTTCGAGTATTATTTCTCGATTTTCGACATCGATTTATGCGAACGTCGAAGACGAGGAAAAGTTTCTCCTATTACCATTTCACCTCCGGCTGGCTCATTCTTATGAATATATTAGCGGAGGGAAATTAGAAAATTCGATCAGGTTATACGTCGGAATTTATGGACACAGGAATCTTGGTCTGTTTTTTCGCGATTTTCCAATCCGACAGCGATAACCTCAATGCTTTTCTTCTCGGGCGCGTACCGCTGCGTCATTTTGCCCAAATTTCTGTTATTTACGAGTTGGTGGTTGATGGTTTCAAACGATCCATTTTGACTTGCTGATGTAGAATCCGTAGTCAAATTCAATTCTTTCCAGACATGAGGCCAAAGAAGCGTACGATTCAATAATAAGAGGGTGGTCCGATAAGTACTTAGCCTCACCGCCTGATGGCGCCAGTATCACAAGAGCACTTTACTATCGTGTAGTACATTCTTGTAGACGGCTACTGTCGAAATTTCAGCCGGATCGGACTCGCAGTTTTGTTTTTGCAGCGCGTGGAAGCGAGAGTGTCCGCGAATTTTAGAAGAATGGAAAAAGAGCAATATCGGTCGGTGAATGGATTCTTGTTTTTGGAAGGGAAATCGCGCAGCGAAATAAAAGCGCGTTTGGATTATGTGTACGGGGACTCTTGTCCATCGATGGCGACCGTCGTTTCGTGACAGTCGACGAAACTTGGATCTACTGGTACACAACAGAGACTAAAGAAAAGTCGAAACAGTGGACTTCACCCAGCGAATGTGCTCGGAACAAGGCGATGTTCCATCGGCCGGAAAAGAAATGGCCACCATTTTTTTTTATTTATTATGGACTATGGAGCCAGTTATAAAACCTCACGAGGTGATAGCCAAGGCTCCTAAGAACGTCATCAGGTATGTTAACACCGTTGACAATATCCTTAGGATTGAATAAGTAGGATAATAGAACAAAAGATCGAATCGGTCGCAGTTCTGAAGGGCTGGACCAGGCTCTTCTGAATAAGCTATCTTCATATGGTTTACCCAGGGGTCTATGCGTGTTGATAAGTTATTTTCTTGGTAACAAGAGCATTCATATATGTTTCGTGAATTTATTGTTCGTTCAGCATTGATTTGTGATGTGAGGAAACATATTATTAGCATGGAGTAGGACTTTTCTCGGAATTCCCTTGAAATATTTGTATATCCACATCTAATATTTCACCACTCACCAGCAATACCAGCATAGATGCTATAACTTTTATATCTCGAAAGATCATTGGGTTTCTTATCGGTTGAAATGAAAATATTAAGTGTCGAGTTTCAAATATAAATCGAGATAAGATTTATCTCCTATAGAAACACAATATCATCGCACTTGCATTATCCGTAGACATAACAGAAACTGCCAAAGCGTGCTCAAGGATAAACAAATAGAATCGTGAAAGAACCACCGAAAATGTATGGTATCGTAAAATTAGCTCATTGATTTAAATTTAGCCAATAACAGATTAACAGAATCGAGTCGGTCAGATCAGAAATTGTATATTCTGCAGCGAAAAGCACTGTGATTAGATTGAAGCCTTTTTGTGCTCCCGAACACATTTTAAAACCAGTGCTTAGTGCTTAGTAATTCAAGCACTTCATGAAAAGGCTTAGTGCTTAGTAATCTCCCGAGCACTTTGGAGAATTACTAAGCACTACTGCACTGAGCATTTCCGAATTCTTGTCGTAACACGAATAGGCGCTGATGACGCGCTGTGGTCGGAGAAGTTAATTTGTACCATGGTGATCAATTGAGGCATGGACGAAACTTGTAATTATCAGTTGTTGGTTATTGATTCGTGCACCGAGGCGTGAATATGTGAATATTACCAACTTTTTCAGTACTAAAGCATTCTTATGTGGATCGTCTATCAAGGAGATATTATTGGGAAATGGCTATGTTAAATAACGGTCAAATTACTTTTCTAATACGTTTAATGAAATTCGGCCTTAGAAGGTTTCTCGAGAAGTGTTCCCTAACAACTAACTTAAATGAGGCAGAATCGGCATATCGAAAGCTCTGGAATTTACGTCTTAAGAGTGAGAAATGACTGCGGTTGCATTCCCCTATGTTCAATATAAACAGAGCTGTTGACAGTTTCACGGACTTTCCAAATATTCCATTCAGGCATTCGTAGGCCCAACTTGCTGATAAGTGAAAACCACTTATCGATATATAACTTCGTTAAATTAATTTTTGGAACTCAGACTAAACAAACATGCATTTCAGGAATGCTAGCTTTCAAAAAACCAACACGCCCCCTCAAAAATTAATTCCTATCTATCTTCAAAATTCTAATTCAAACAAAATACAATTCATTTAAATTGAAACAGAAACCTTCCTTGTGCCTTCTGGGGATAATCTTATTACAAATGGTCCAACATTCGTTGTTAAAGGACTAGGGAAACCCAGCAAAACCTGTCCAGACCATCACTTCGAAATTACTTATATAATTCAAGTACTGATAGCTATTCATGAAAACTGTTCAAGAAATACTCTTGTAAAAAAAAAATAAAATTAATCATTCCAAACCCATTCCTACTCTGAACTCTATGAATTCGGCTGCAGGTAATGGTTTCGTCAAGGCACCTGCTAGTAGACAACCTGTAGGAATATAATTAAATTTAATAACATTTTTCTCCACTTGTTCTCTGAAAAATGGTATTTTATCTCAATATGTTTCTATCTTTTATGAGATTTTTTTTTTTTGGCTATACTTATACAACCACTATTATCTTCAAATATTATAATTGGTATTGCAATCTGTATTAATACTCTTTACTTCGCTTAAAGATTTTAACCAAATGGCTTCTTTCACGGTTTCGAATAGAGCCATATATTCAGCTTCTGTGGATGAAGCTGCGACCGATGAATATCGTTTCGAATTTCATCTTATTGTACAATGTTGGAATAATTTAAATAAATAAACATTTGTACTTTTTATATCTCTATCCCTGCTGAATAAACATATCCACTTGAGGTTGGATTGTTATAACATAATGTAATAATTTTAAATCGCAAGTTTCTCTTAAATATCCTAGTAATATATTCAGATATTCCCAGGTTTCAATATTAATTTTATTCCCAAATTCACTCTAAATATTAATAGATATGCTCAGATCAGGTCTTGTACATATCACCAAATACATCAAACATCCTATTAAATTTCTACAGGGTGCATCATATTTTTCATCTGAATTTAAAACAGAATAATTACTTTTACTTTCAAGGGTAGTACTTATAGGATTATATTTGCTCATTTGAAGTTTATTTAGTACATAGGTGTCGTATGTACTCTGATCTAAAGATATTTTATCATCAGTTCTAGAAATTTTTATGAAAAATTTTAATATCCTTCAAATCTACCATACTGAACTTATTTTTCAGATACTCTTTGAAGTTATTCATAGTATCAATATTTGCATTTATTATCACTAGATCTTCAACATAAAGCACCACAAAAATATTCTTATAAATATCACCTTCATTTAAAATAGATATCTATATCTATCTACAGGTGAAATTTTCAAAGTTCTTTTTCTGTAAGTTTACGTTTCTATACAAATTCTTTAAACCAGCATCCTCCAGATTGTTTCAATCCAATTCAGGATTTGTTCAATTTGCAAATCATATTGTTTTTCACTTTCAATCCCTTCAGGGATTTATCATCTCTTATCTCTTTAAATTTACTATTCCCAAATGTGGCTTTTAAATCCATATGACGTACTAATTTATCAAATATAATCGTACTGATTATCAATCGTACTGATTATCAAATATAATCGTACTGATTATCAAATATAATCTCACTGATTATCCAATATAATCGTACTGATCATTAAATATAATCGTACTGATTATCAAATATAATCATAAATTTTAAACTTGATATTTATGCAACAGGTGCAAATGTATCAGTATAATTGATTGAATACTTTTGACTAAAACCCTTCAATTACGGCTAGTCGAACTTCATATTTTGAATGGATTACCAAATTCATTATTTGTTTTTTTTTTATACTTAATACCCATGTTCAATCTACAGTATTCCTTTTTTTTTAGTCTTGGTATTAATGTCCAATTATTGTTAATCTGAAGAGAAACAATTTCATCTCTAATTCCTAATTCACATTGTACTCTATTAGTTCTACGTTCAATTTCTTCAAATGAAGTTGGAATATTTTATTTAAATGATATATCACTTATTAGGCAATAATTTTCTATAACGATTTCCTCATATTATGAAATACATGTGATTCGATTACTTCTCCTTGGTTCAGAACATCTTGTTCTATTATTTTCATTGAAAGATTCATCAGTGGTCGAATTGTTCAAAATTCCTAATTATTGGAATTATTCGATGATACTAACGAAACTATCAATTAATCATTCAAGATAAATTTCACTGATTTATCAAAATCAGATTCCTGAGACTATTCCACTGACGTCACGTCAGAAAAATCAGATTCATTGATTCTTCCGGGCTTTGTTACAGGCCTGGATATCAAAAAAAAAATAGTCTGATCTACAATTATTTTTCTCACAACTGAATATTTTTCAGTAATTACATTCCACACTCCATAACCATTCGGTTCATCTCCTACTAGTATTTCCATCCAAGATTTTTCATCAAACTTGGTTTTACTAGTTAAACCGAAAACTTTCAAAAATTATATTTCAGGCATTCTACTATGCCGCATTTCATAGAATGTTTTATTTTTCTTTTAGAGCTTTAGTTGGAATAATATTTATTAAATAATGTGCTGTAAGGACCGCATCACCCCAGAAAACTTTATCTAAACTAGCTCCTGCTATCAATAGCCCGAGCTTTCTCTGTATTTGTCCTTACCATACGCTCTGATACACCATTCAATTGAGGAGTTCGGGGTACATATACATGATTAGTAATACCTTTTTGCAAACAAAAATCTTTCATTTCCAGAGACAAGTATTCTCTTCCATTGTCATAATATAAATGGACAATTTTCAAATTAAATTGTGTCTCACTTTTTGCAACATAATCTTGAAAAACAGAAAATACTTCTGGTCAATACGAGATCAAATACGTAGCATTAATTACGCGATGTTCCCCAGAACATACGCGCAAAAAGGGTGTATTTATCCACGAATAGAACAGAATAATTTTCAATATCTACATACTCTGAAAATACTTCTGATTTATAAGGGATCAAATATGTAGCACAAAAAGGCGTGTTTTGATCCACGGATAAAACAATAATTTTCATTATCTACCGTAGAAGGAGTAATCGTACAAACCACAAAATATTATAAATAGAGGTCGTTTTATATAATTTTATATTTCACTTTATTGTTATTTATAAGGCTCACGTAAATTATTATTTGATTGTGATCAATTTGTTCAAAATCAACAATCATTTATTTGCTTTTGAGTTCGGAAAACTTATCTCTAACCATATAAGACCTAGTCTTTGATGCCACAATTCTTATTAAAATTTTGATGTGATATGTTTTTGAGGAAAATGTTTTTCATTTGGATACACTACAAAAATCTACAGTCATCAAATTATTTCGAAGCTTACCCCAAATGTTCAAAATATTTTTCATTTGTATTCACTACAAAATTTACAGATATCAAATTATTCCAAGGCTTACCTTTCATTATAGCCTTACCACCTTTCCTTATTTCAACACCATTTTGATCTAAAATGATGGTCATACCAGCATTTTGCATTTTGGTTACTGACAAAAGGTTATTTGGTACAGCACAGAATAGAACATCCTCAAGAGTTCCTTGGACGCCCTTATTGGTAATAATGTCCAGCTGACCCATCTTCGTTGCATGAATGTACTCTCCATCCATCGTCACAGAAATACGTATCGGTATATCCAAATTGATGAAGTTCACCATGAATTCCACTTTATTAATTAGGTGATCTGATGCTCCAGAATCCAGAAGGAAAATTATTTTGTCCTCTTCTTTTCCAAATCAATTATTTCCTTTCATGAAGATGAAACTCTTATCATCGCTGGTTAATGGTTGCGTTAATTGCACCATTTGAATATTTTGCGATGATTGTTCTTGCTTATTTTTTTAACTGAAGCAATTCTTTTCGATATGCCCCAATTTGCCACAATGATGACATGGATAGAAAATCTTATGAGAATTCATGTCTCTATTTAAGTTCTTGAAATTATTATTTGTGAAAATTGAATTTTCTTTTATACAAATGCGGATATTTCGGGATTCTACTATTTGTATCCGCTTGCAGCACTTTCGCAGTTTTATCACTTTTTTTTTTTCAGCAATTCGCAATATCGCTTCGTTATATAACAGTTTTCAGTTTTCACGAATGCAACACTCAAATCACAACTTCCTTATCAATCACATGAAAAACTTTCAGAACTGTTAGCAATGCACAGATTCTAATCTTCCACACATTATATTTTTCGCCACTATATAATTTAATGTTTCTTTTCAAATTCACGTTTTTCATTTCCGTTGAAATTGTCTTTCGCTCAAGATTCGAACACTCGATAATTTTTCGACCGTTATTCGCGACGTAGACTGGGCCCATAACCTATTGGGAAATGGCTATGTTAAATAACGGTCAAATTACTTTTCTAATACGTTTAATGAAATTCGGCCTTAGAAGGTTTCTCGAGAAGTGTTCCCTAACAACTAACTTAAATGAGGCAGAATCGGCATATCGAAAGCTCTGGAATTTACGTCTTAAGAGTGAGAAATGACTGCGGTTGCATTCCCCTATGTTCAATATAAACAGAGCTGTTGACAGTTTCACGGACTTTCCAAATATTCCATTCAGGCATTCGTAGGCCCAACTTGCTGATAAGTGAAAACCACTTATCGATATATAACTTCGTTAAATTAATTTTTGGAACTCAGACTAAACAAACATGCATTTCAGGAATGCTAGCTTTCAAAAAACCAACAGATATAACATACATATTTCTTTTCGAAAATTTTCATGTGAATTCAGAGATTTGTTCGATATATTCATATTTTAATTTCCATCACAAATGAAAATAATGTTATCCTATTTCCGCAGATTATATTTTTGATATTTTGTCATGATGATTAATTCGAATTGCTTTTCTATTAGTAAGGGAAAGAAAACACTGGGTCTCAGTTTCATAATACTATGTTTTTGTCATATTATATGTTTTGGGTTTTCTCCCATTTTGAAAATATGAAATACATTTCTTGCATGTGCAGAAAAAACTGAGACGCTTATAGAATTCTTATTTCCATTCAGCGTATCATCATTTCCTTAAATATTTAAGACCTTTTCAAACTGTATGAGAATAGAACGAACTTTGAGTTTGTTAGTTTTATAGAAATTTGTTTCGCTGCACTCCAATTCTTATCCGTCAATGACGCATTTGAGGAACGCAAGTTTGCTAGTTTACATGTCTCTCCAATTGAATACAATTTTATATAACAATTCCACAATTTCAACAGTTTTCGAAATGTGCTTAGTAATCGCAAGCCTTTTGTGAAAACTTGGTGCTTTGTGTTCGAGGCTCGGGAACATTTTTATTGAGTGCTTAGTGCTCAGAGAATTTTTCTTCAGTGCTCGGCATAGCTCTGATGGTGATACAAGTGTATAAGTGAGCCTACAAAGCAAGCGCAACAAGTTTGAGGCCACGTCGTGCCATGTTGCAAGTGCCTTAAGGCACTATGTCAGTGCCTCGGTCAGTGCCTCATGTTCTACAGAACAGCGTGCTATAATTTTGCCCAAATATCTGTAATTTTCTTGCCGGAAATGGTTTCAAACGATTAGGTCCAATTCACTAATGAGGAATTCGAGGTCAAATTGAAATCTGTTCGGCCTGCTGTTGCCACGATAACTTTCGAATGGAAACAAATAGCGACTGACAAAACTTTAACTTTTTTTTTTAAATTCATATTTCTGAGAATATCTGTCAGAATTGAAATATAGTACTCGACAAAAGAACTTGTGCCAAAAAGCCGATAACTTTCCGTTCATGTTTCTTAAGGATTTTATACCAGATTGGGGAAAAAATAATTCCGTATTTTTCGCTTTCATTCAGTTCTCTATAAGAAGTGTAATTTTATCGACATTTTTGACGACAGGTATGCCAGAGTGTTGTACATAATTCACCTCCACTACACCACAACAGAATCGCTCAAACCACTATTGAGCAACATGAACCGAAAGAGTATCGGCTCCATATACATCGAAAAATTGTTTTTGTCACTTTCGACTCGTTTTCTCTTTCAGGTACTTAGTAGAAATGTAAAATATCGCGAATTTTTCATATGAGGCCTCCATACTCGACGCATGATAGCCCACGCCTGAACCGACCAAGCGCAACACTACCAAAGAAGCGTTTCTAGTATACACTCACACCTTTACAACATCGTATCGTATGATCCCATCATATCCCATGTGACAAATAACGAACGAGCTATACTTAGTTAAAAAAAGGGCGCGAAATATGAAATTACTTTTTCCATAACGTCCTATTATTATTCCTGCATCATAACGTCAATAATAATTAGAATGCTGGACAGGAATTTTTGATCAGGATGTTCCTTGTATCTTAATACATCTACCGCCGTATTCACAAAGCATTCAATTTCCGTTAAGGCCTAACAGAAGTCCTCAGTTAAGGATAAATTTAAATCGCAACCTCAGTTAACATATTTAACGGTGGTGAAACACGTTAACTGAGGTTGCGATTCAAATTTATCCTTAACTGAGGACCTCAGTTAGGACTTAACGGAGATTGAATGCTTTGTGCATACGGTGGCTAATCATGTAATTGACATCTGAGGCTTTGTTAATATGCGTTTTTTACAAGATAATTTGACAGTGCAGACCTACCAACCTTTGAAATACAGCGTGTTTTAATCTTCAGATTTCCGCATGCTTTTCAGTTTATAGGATTAAAGAGACCAAAATAATCTAAAAATAAATGAAACACATGTGTGGCATGTGCTTTTTCTGTAATACTTTAAATGGGATGAAATTAATTTGTAATAATGAATCAGGATTATTCATTTTATAAACAAATTACTTTATTCCTCATCATAGCAGTGTGTACGTGTTAAAATCCGGATAGAAGGACCAATCGAAGATAGTATTTGCTATGGAATCGTGTATTTGCGTACCACTTGTAGAATGTATATGTTTATCAGAAAATATACTGTACCGATTTCGATTCAGTCCCCTTTTATCTCGAGCTATGTACATTGGGCAAATAACGCATATCTTGCTTATATCCAACCTGTTTATTTTTCCTGCCGCTATGCCGCAGTTCACCCCAGTTCAGGCATCAAGAAAACAAGTTTTTACGTCCGCGTGAATCGATAAAATCGATACCTGAAAGAGCTGTATGCGAATGCAAGTTGACTGAAATTTCGTCGAAAGTTCGAATTGGTTGTCTGAGAGCGGTGGTGGTTAATTAAGTTGAAACCACCAGAAAAAATTCAAATGACACCAATGGCTGACACGTATCTAGTGTTTTTCAACTTGTTCGAATTTATAGCCATCCAGGTACTGAACTCACCCAAGACTACTTGGTTTCCAGGAAAGAAATAATATTTTCCCAATATTTCCAACAATATGGATCCCATCAAGTTCAAACCTAGAACTTCGTTGTGAACTTATGCTTCGAAGGCAAATTTCAGCTATATCTGACTGTACTTGTTGCTGAGATTAACAATATTTTTCAAATTTTCTGGTTTAAAGGCACGGAAATACCCTGCCAATTTCAAATCTCTAACTCATTTGGTTCGAGAATTTCCTTACTAACGGCCGAATTTGACGAATTGTATGGTATCACTAGAAGGATTGGAGCAACACTAGTTTTTAATCGCATGAGATATGAGATCAAGTTGGAAGTTAGTGTTGCTATCCATGCTTACGACATGAATTATTGTTATATTGAAATATTTTTCAAAACGTCTCGTCTCGCTTTTCCGAGATGAGAATGAGACGAGACGAGAAAAATCTCGCGCTCGTGTCCCTAGAAGTAACTTTGACAGATTAACTTCACTGCATCAAAAATATACAATTTGCATTGATAAGTGAACTTCTTCGAATGTTCATTAGATTAGCCTATTTTTTGGAATGCAAATTTTCAAACAATTTCCGGTATATGCCCATTGGAGATTTGATATTATATTGGATCTTTGGTAGGTTAAATTTAAATGGCTAATACCCCTATTACACTATGCCTTTTGCATGTCTATATTTGCGCCTATTTTCATGGCTATTTGTTGGTTGAATTTCCCCCCAAATGAGTGGCACTATTACACCGCGCTTTTTTCGAGCTTGTTTCAGGTATTAATTTACGAGCTGCATTGAATACATTGACATATTTACCTCAAGTTCTTGTTTTGTTCGTATATTTTTAAAACAATACCATAGTATTTTAAGAATGTATGAAGAAACCTTTAATATGCTACTACATAGAGTGCAAATTCACATACAGAAAAATACACTGTAATTCCAGCAAGCATTTCTCCAAAAACGAGATTAATAATTACTTTGCAATACTAGGCTACTGGTGAAAACTTCATATCACTCGGGGATAGCCATCACATATTATCTGGCCTTCGTAAGTTTGGTTAGTTTACGTCCTCAGAGTAATAAACATAAATTTATTATTGAAATTACGAAGGCTACGATTCAAAGGATAGAATAAACTAGGTTATGTTAAGACGTCAAGAGAGACAGATAAAAATATTGTGTTAATAGCCATGACATTTCAGCAAAAAGGCTTGAAATCCCCACGATTCTGGGGGAACAAATAGAACCAGTTCTATTTATTTTCAAGCTTGAAACAGTCTACAAAATAGTCCCGGGCGCATGCGTATTTCTTCAAAATTTCAGGCGCAGTCAGTCAGGCTGACAAATAGGCACGAAAAAGGCATAGTGTAATAAGGGTGAAAGCCGAGGCTAAAGCGCCTGACGTCACTTGTGGGCGTCTAAAATTTTTATCCAAATTCTACGTACCTCAAAAAGTAAAGTGTGTAAGTGTAAAGTGAGGGTCGAAAGAAAACTTTTTGGTTGCCAAAAGTTCATCATTCCAGAAAATGACAAAATAAATTGGCATCGGAAGGTGGAGTCATATTTTCCCGCAATTTCCCGCCCCCATAAATCCCATGCGAATTTCCCGAAGAAATGAGAAATCCAGAAATCTTAATAGGAGCCATGCGTTACGCCTCGGCATGAAAAAATGGCCGCGATTTATGACGCATCCTCTTGACGGATCACCCGGCCCGGGCTGTATATCTTTTTTAACGTCCCTAAATTCGGCGTATGATCCCCGCTTTCCCGCGGGAAGAACCGCAACTTATTTATGCGTATTCGCAGCTCCGGGATCACGGATGATAATCCCGCTTGATTACCGCGGGAAGCGTGTATGGTTGGCTCGGCAGGGAGTTGTCGGCGTGAAAAAAATTAGAGCGAGTGCAGGAACGGGATGATGGGGAATAAGCGGGATTATTGCCATTAGGAGTGAAGGATTTTCCGGATTGTTTCGTTAAGGATTGGCATCCCGAACTTTGGCGATTACAGTTTTTGGCGCGCTTGTTCTCATGAACAGAGTGCCTATCAATTTGCCCGAATGTCTGTAAATTTCATCATCGGCGAGGCCAAACTGAATTTCGGTCCGTAAGCACAATTGAGGAGTAACATTTTAAAACGCATTATGTCCAATTTGGGCGAAATTGAGTTTGAAGCGGATTCAGAAATGATTTATATTGCTCTATAGCCCTATGTAAACAAAATCTTCCAAATGGCATTATGTCCCTATGTAATTCAAATCCAAAGTATGAAAGCCGCATCGCCATGAATTGTGTTTACGTTTGTATTTTTAAAACAATTTAAATATAACTAAAAAATGTTTCTATCGATTTGCTCGTGTTAATTAGGTTACAGGCCAGCACTTACTGTGCAGACAGTTTCCTCTAAATTTATAATAAATCCCAACAAACAGCATTATGTTCAATTTCAATACAACAAAACGCATTATAGACAATGGGATGAATCAAAACGCATTAAGTCCAAACGTTTTTTACATTTTCTGTGTATATCTGATCAATATTGATTTATATGAGATTAGTTATTAACTTTAGATGTGAATTTCTATCAAAACAAACTCGACGTACTCAAGTTATAAGCTAGGGTGGAAGAAAAAATCGTTTTTCGTTGATTCCCAATAAAATGGTTTTCGGACTAAATGCGTTTTGAAAAGTTGCTCCTCAATTAATGTCGAACGAAATTTGGTGTTTTATTCAAATTGGACGAATGTATTCGAATAGGGCTCGGAATTATTAGACTTCATCAAATTGAAAACTTCATTGATAATTCATTGCTTTTCCCTTACAACTCCGTTCGAATATTCTAAATTCGAATTTTGTGTTAGAGAAAAAATTCGATTCGAAGACTTACCGAAATTCCCGTGAGTATCGTATGACTAAAAAATAAAAAAAAAATGGGTCAAACCCTGTGGACAGGAGCTTTTTGGCGCTCTTGTTCAAACAGACAAATTATATCTCCGAAAGTATTGGTTTCTCAGAGTTGGGAATTATATCAATGGATTCTTATGATAGGACTGCATCATGGAAGAAAATGTGTCGTTAAAAAAAATGTTTCAAGAATTATCATTTAAACAAGAACGCAAAAAAAAGTGCAATCTACAATGCTTCAAAAATTGTGATTAAATTTATTTATCAAGATTAAATGAGCAATCTGCAATGATACAACCTCGTGGAATGGTTTGTTGCAACTTACACTCGGTGCATAGTTTTCACAACTCGAAATACCTGAGGAAAGTATCATCGAAATGTCTAGACCAAGGCTGGAGACAATCATAGCAGATAGCAAAATATATTAACTATCAACATTATGAAAATACTGTATATATAGGAACATGTCTTACTACTTAAGGAATTAAAATGTAATATTAACCTCAGTGGTCAACGAACAGTAATTTGTTTTGATGATTCCATTATGTTCTTCTCTCCTATTGCTTTCATGATCATTAAAATGATCCAACTCTAAATCTTCTGAAACATCATCCCGAATTTATACGTAAATTATTCAATATGCAACCAGTCAATATTATTTTCGGTTTCGAAACAGTCTTGTATATATTCACAAATTCTAGAATCGGATACTTGTTTTTCAAACTACGAATTGACATGACTCTAATAGCTAGATAAGATGACATTTATGAACACTGAATACAGACAGTGAATACATAGAACTACGATGTATTTTTGAAATTTTGAAAAATCATATCTCCGAAAGTATAAGCTTGTTAGAGTTGAAAACGGTATCATTGGATTCTTGTGATAAAATTGCATCTTATAAAAAATTGAATTCAATAGTTGTGATGTAAAAAAAAATGTTTTCGTTACTCCGAAACCATCAAGCCGATTTTGCCCAATAACGAACTTAATCAAAAAATTAATCCCTCGAACCTGTTCTGAAAATTTCAATTGTCTAGCTCGTTTGCTCGAGGGTTTGCCGCGCGTAGTTTATACGAACCTTAAAGGTAGACGCTCACTTAGACGAAGCGTCGCGAACGGAAGCGCGGCGAGGAGAAGAGTCATTTCGCCGAGGACCGCGCATTGGGACGAAACGTCAGGTCCCGAATCGGAAGAAATTGAGAGTCCCTTGAAAATTTACAGTATTATTTGAATATTTCATATCTCACTCTTCTCTTCGCTTCGCCTAAGTGAGCGGGTCTCCATTTAATTCAATGTAAACTTCTTGGGAGAAAAACGACGCGCCTCTTCTGTTCGCGACGCTTCGCCTTAGTGAGCGTCTACCTTAAGGGTACAGCATTTACTACTGTACATCCCTAAAACTGCCCAGATTAAGTCATCCTTTTCAGTATAACACGCCGCATAATTTTCTCATAATCGATGAACCAATCGGATCCAAGTCACGCCATGGTTGCGACATCTACACCCAAGTACCAAATTTCCGGAAAACCCATTTTGGCGTATCGCGGACGACACGGTACGAGTTTATTTCCAGGCTTTCCGCACCTTTTCCTCTTCGGAAACCCCCAAACCCCCTATTTCGCGATTTATTCGTTTCGTTACCGAAGTTGGCAGGTGGCAATTTGGGATCATGCAACATCGCGTGCTCATTCCGCAACGCGCAAATCTGGCAACGGCGGATGGTATTCCCCCAAATGATTTTGTTATTATCCCGGGTCGCTGTTGTTATATGTAAGTGATATTGCTCGTTATTTCGGGGGGGTCATGAGATTTGAATCTAGTAACCCTTTTTTAGATGACCTCTGCAACATCTGTTCGTTTTTTTGAGACTCCGTGTCCTTCGTGGATACCGTTTTTGTTTGTTGCAGATTGGGATCAATAGCGCGGCTCCTTGGTTCAGTCATCTGTCGGGATATGAACATGTTCATTATTAGCGAAAAAAAGCTGCAGATTTTACACAAAGGATCATTATTTTTTATCAACTAAGTGAAGTATGTACTTACAGAATGGGCTTGCATAGCATGTGCATTACCCATGATATAAGGGGTACCCAGGGTGCATTCTCTTCGATTCAGATAGACCTGTAGGAAATAACACGACAAGCAACAAAGAACATTGGCCCCTAAATATATTTAAATACAACTTTTATATGGTTAACACTTTCAAGATCCTCTCAAAATAGTTTCCTTGAAGCATATAAATAATTTTCTTTTGGTTATCGAAGGCAGGACTAAGTAATTTCGTTTTATGGTTAAATGTTCAATACCCTATCTATATGATGAAATTATTTCTGTCTATGTTGAACACAAGATAAAGAGGTATTGTTGTTTATTGTCGATAAAATGAATAAATGAAGTAAATATCCCGAATGTTTCACTCAAATAAAGGGTTTTCTAGTAAGTCTGCAAAAAGGAAAGTCGTTGAGCCACCTCTCAAGGAAACCCGATATATTGCGATCGCAAAATTGAATGTCGTTGCCAACATGAAATATCTAAACATATATCATCCCGAAATCACACCCTTATCCCACCATCTAACAAAAATACATTATAAGTTTACACACAAACTTAAGAACCCATAAAAACATCACCCTCTTGTATCTCCCCTATGGGGTAAAAAGGTGATAAATAGAAAGTTACACAACTAAATCCAACCTAACCCTCATTCGGTCTGTAGCCGGTATTCCTCATCTACTACCTGCGATTATATTATTATGACACCATTAATCCCCAGGCCAAAAAAACGACGTAATCAATCAAATCGGTAGCATAGAAAAAGTATCTGACATGTCAGGAACGCTGGGACGGGTGGTAGGAATGTCATTACAGAATTACCAACCAATTTTCCCGCGTTAACTGGGGTTATTTGATCGCATTCTTCGGCATTCTTGCGACATGATATGGGGGAGAATTTGAAGACCGCATTCGATAAAACGCAGGTGTCAGACTTATAGCAGGTGGACGAATCAATTTTAGGTTTTATAACGCCCTTACGAGACAGAAATATGTACTGCACATTACACTGGGCCAAAAAAAACTAATATTTTTTTTCTCAATGATACTGTGAAAATATCATTCATGATGATAAAAAAAATTATCGTGAAAGTTTGAGCCCTTAATAATAGTATTAAGGGGTGTATCGTTACGACTATTGGGTTTTTAACAGAAATCGCATTTTTTCACTCATAACTCGTCAATTATTAATTTGAAAAATTTGAGCGATACGTATTCTTAAAGTAAATGAAATTCCCTAAAAAAAAGCTCTCGTTGTAAATTATAATGTAAAACAAGCCGTTTGATTGTTATCGTGCCTGAAAAATTGATTTATTTGTTCAATTTTACGTTTTGATTTTGCAATTTTGTAACCACCAGAAATATCAATATTTTTGTGGTACAAAATACTTAGTTTAAAGGAAATTTAATACTCTACAAAAAAAGCTTCTTAACATTTTTAATTAATTTCACTCCTTCCAAAGTTATTCGACGTTGAAGTTAAATTCAAAAGTAATTTATCGTCTTTTTCGCGTTAAACATAATTTTATCCACTTCATTGAAAAATTTATTACTTAAATATTGAGAGTAACTTTTTTCTCTCGACCACTAAACTTTTTTTGTAAAATCATAATTTATTAATGTATTATTTTGCCTTTTAACGATTAGTTATCTACATAAATTCATTTTTAATGTATTTAAGCAACTCCAATAGTACACAAAATTTGGTTTCTTAATCATAAGAGTTATTTATTTGTGTAGGGATAGACTTTCATCAATAAACTTTTACTTTTAAACTTATGTTTTTAGCCCGCTTAGTGTTTTGTCCTTCTTGATCTCAATACCGTCGCAGTCAAATGTGTTGTACCACAAAAATATTTTTGGTAGTTACAAATATGCAAAATCAAAACGCAAAATTGAAAAAATAAATCAATGTTTCAGGCACGATAACAAGCAAACGGCTTGTTTTACATTAATTTACAACGAGAGCTTTTTTGTAGGGAAATAAATTTCCTTTAAGAATACGTATCGCTCAAATTTTTCAAATCAATAATTGACGAGTTTTCAGTGAAAAAATGCGATTACTGTTAAATAACCAATAGTATTAACGATACACCCCTTAATACTATTATTAAGGGCTCAAACTTTCACGATAATTTTTTTTTATCACCATGAATGATATTTTCACAGTATCATTAAGAAAAAAAATAGTCGTTTTTTTTGGCCCAGTCTACTGCACATAGATACTATGAAATAAAGGGATTTATTATTATTATTATTAATACGAATTGAAATTGAATTTTCGAAATATAGAAGTCAATTTATACTTTCACGATTCAAACATGATTTTATTGCTAACTTTTTCTGGTCGCACAGAATTGAAACGATAAATTCACGGTATTGAAGAAAATTATACTGAAATAATTTCTAATTGAAAAATTAAATGTGGAAAATCAATACGGATTCATAATTAAATGGTTTATATCTGAGTTTTCTCTCCCAAAGTCTTTTTCGACGAATCGCTCGTGTTTTTCACGCAAAAGCAAATCACAAAATAATGAATTTTTTATTTCATAGATAGTTTGCGAGATAAAACCCAGAAATAAACCATTTAATAATGAATATACCTCCCACAGTATCCTTTAATGATTGCGGATTCATAAGACGAAACATTTCTAATTTAGACTCTAAATAAAACAATGATTTCAATAAATAACGCGACCATCAATTGATGTTCAACGCATCACGGGTTGCATAACTACGAAAACAGCGTAAAGGGGTTTTATACCGTTACAACCCAAACATTTCCTAGTGTAGATATTTCAGCTGGCTGACACTACAGTAACGTTTCATAAATTTCACCTCTTTTCGATATTGCCCAATGGTATAGTCCCACTGCTGCCAGCAATATTTCGAAATTTCCATGCAAATAACGATTCAGCGCCACAGAGACAAAATTCTCTTTCAAACCGAGCTGCATCCAGATAATCCGCAATCGCTGCTATATACGGACCATAGGTGCCGGTTCAATTCAATATTTCATTGACTAACCGTTAATTACGGCACCTTCGTTAAGTACACATACGGTCAGATCGACCGGTATGCACCCGTGAAATATGGCGCAGATCCACTACGGGATTAGAAACTGAATAAACGATGTTTGAACACCGTTCCGTCCGTACGTGTGTGTGTCTTATCGTTGTCCGAATGTGTTTCCACGATCGAGTGGACTTTATTGTCACCTGTTGGATTTAGTAGACTGTCGGGGATGCGTTGGCTCTGTTTATTGAACGCAGTCCAGCGGACGGTTACGCCAGTACCGAGGTATACGGGCAAAATTAAATTCGACATGAGAATTAATTTCCTAGACGCTAAATTATAACATTGAACCCTCTTTTAAGATGTCTGCCGGACTAGCTGGGAGATCAACCATACCTATATCTGTTCTTCCTGGGATACTATAGGTAATAACTGAGGGAACTGCATTTTGGCGCTCTCGTTCCTAGGAACAGAGTTCTTATCAATTTGCTCAAATGTCTGTAATATTCGAATTTTTGGATGAAAATGGTCTTAAACGATTTGGTTCGACTCACTGATCAAGAATCCTTGGTCGAAATCGATTCGGTCCGGCCGGCCGTTAACACGATAACTTTCGAACGGAATAAGCTATACAGTTGAAATTTTCAGAGTAGGTTTGGGAGATAAATATCTCGGTTAGGTTCGTTATTGGGCAAAATCGGCCTACTGGTTTCGGAGTACCGAGAATTTTTTTTTTACATTAAAAATTTCAAATTCGATTTTATTTAAGTTGCAGTTTCATGATAAGAATCCATTGATATCGTTTTCAACTATAACAAGCTAATACTTTCACGAAGATATTTTGAGAATATTTTTTTTGTGATGTGTGTAAGGTGTTCAAAAGTACAATCTAAAATTATTTTCATATATACAGGGTTTTCAAAAGCAAATATATAGACCTAATTACAATTTTTTAATGTTACACCCTGTATTTGACCTCAAAAATGGAATGGCAAGCTCAAATCATGATGAGTTTCCTCAGATCACTTTATACCTTCAGGGTAGGTGGCGCATTCCAATACGACGGACAAGTTCGTTAATGGACATAATCGGCCTAATGGTTTCCGAGTAATAATTATATTTTCAACCAATATGAGTCCAATCGAATTGAAACTTGGTTAATAGTTGTAGAATATGAACTTAATTGCTTAACTGTATTAATCGAATTTACCATGATAAATTCGATTAAGAGTGTCCAATACAGGAGAATGGACAATAGAACATACGCGCAAAAGTTCCTGACTTCACGTCAGTGCTTGAACCATTTTTTTATAGCAATTAATGAAGAAACCAGTTACGCCAGCGACAAAGACAAAATTTTTTCGAGTAGATATATTGGCTACTCCTATACAGGAAAAAAAATTAATTCTGGAATATACATAGTGATCATAATTTATTTTCAAACATCAACTACAAAAAATGGCCAGAAACTTTCTTATTTCAAATGGGACACCTGGTGTTTCTATATATTCTTGAACGTGAAAATTAACTTCGAAACTATCTTCATAAGGTAATCCTACACCTAAAACTGATTGTTTCTCAGCAATTTTCGACTATTTTTTGTAGTTGATGTTTGAAAATTAATTATGATCGCTCTGTATATTCCAGAGTTGAATTTGTTTTTCTGTATAAGAGTAGCCAAGATGTCTACTCGAAAAAATACTGTCTGTAGTTCTTCATTTCATTTCTTCATTAATTGCTATTTAAAAAAACTCCATATTTTAAAATTTTCGCCATATTCTCGTAAATGGTGCTTCTAAGGTATAAAGTGATCTGGAGAAACTCATCATAATTTGAGCTTGCCATTCCATTTTTCAGGTCAAATACAGGGTGTTACATTTGAAAAATGTAACTTTGGTCTATATCTTTGTTTTCGAACACCCTGTATATATGAAAATAATTTTAAATTGTGCGTTTGAAGACCCTACACACATCACAAAAAATGTTCCCAAAATATCTTCATGTACTTCCTCAAAACGAGTGCCTGTGATGGGCCACCCGGTATATTAATATATTAAAAAAATAAAACAAAACCACTCATTTAGGTTTATTCAACTCCGCGAAAACCAAAGTCATGATTTCCTCGAACTTGAAATATATTCTACTGAAAATCCAGCCAATTTTGATAATCCTGAACGGAGATAATAATTGTGATAGTAAACTTTAACCGTTTCATCATCAAGTTAAAATTACAGACGAAAAACTGTCCTCGTCGTCCAACAATTTCGACCGAATTAATTGCCCGATTACCCAGTCGCCTTTAATTGCTTCATTACGAAGAAGAAACCCTTTCGAATACGTTGAACCAAGAGAAATAATATTTGAACAGCAACCAGTTTCTGCGGCATCTTTCAGGAATTCTAATCTGGTCCTTCGCGACGAACGATTCAAGCGTCCCCTTCTTGTCCCAACCGGCTCGTATAGTCTAGTCAGCAAGTGCCTTTTAGGTTAAAATTTTTTCGAAAGTCGGATAAATATGGTTGAAGGCTCATTCGATTCGTAATCCCATTCAGAAAGTTTTTGACAAAATTCAAGATGCGCTCGCAAAAATTACAAAAGTTATAAACAATTAACTAGAAAAAAAGGGTGTTTCGATTTTTGCTTATATCTCAGAAACTATTCGAGATATTGCAAATTTGAAAAAAGATTCAAAATGAGGAGGAAATTTGCTAAAAAACACCCGGAAGTGTAGAATGAATATTAATAATGTTTACAGAGGGCTGAAAAGTCGTCCGAAAACGGCTATTCCTGTATCTGTAGCCACGCCCCCTTCGATTACTTTAACAATAAATGTTATTTCAACATATTAAATATTAAAATTTTAATTCAAAAAAATTCAGGCACTTAGAGGATAAAATAACGAATAACATTCCTTCGGCAAAAAATTTTTATCACAATTTTTCATTAAGTTATTCATTAGTTAATTAACAATTTATCAAAGCTTGGATATTAACATTGCAAGTGAGATAATTCTTAAACTACGAATCTCAAATTTTTTTCGCTTCGTGGAGCTATTTTTCAAAGCGTACAGAACAGATTCCCGTCGGTAGAAATTAAAAATTATTAATCCTCACATTGTTATTAACTATTAACGTCGGTGAAAAATTTCAAAGTTAACTAAATCTAGTTAAATTGTTTTTTAATGCATTTATTCGTTTTTATATTAACAAAAGTTACCTAAAAATGATTTTTTATAATTTTTATCTTCAATTGTTTGAAAAATTGTTATAAACAAATGGATTGTTTATTAATAATTAATAATTTTTATTTTTGGATTTGTAATCTTCAATATAAATTATGATTTTTAAAAAAGTCCCGTTTCTTAAAAAAAATTTTTTGTTGCTTAAAAATTCCAATAAAGCGTACTTAGGAACACTTGAAGATATCGAAATGTATAAGAGAAATGATATTTTACTCAATAATGACCTAACCCCTATTAACAACCTATTATTCTCACTAATTGGTTTATGACTAAGGGTATATACAGGGTGTCTTGGACCACTGCATTAATTTTAACCAAAGATTGCCCTCATCAAATGAAACACTTTTTTCATTTAACATTTTTCCAAATTCAGCTCAGGGAAAAAGATACAGGCTGTTGAAATTTTGAAAAAAAATCAGTTTTTATTTTGTAGCTTTGACATCCTTTTTTCGAATAAAATGAATGTTGGCGTAAAGTTTCCTATAACTATGATACATATTTTCCAAATATTAGATATTTTCTACTTCTACTGGTTTTCTAGTTATGTACTCGTTGTTTCATAAATCTAAACGAAATTAGCATAAAGAAAGCATATAAAGTTTTTCTTGAGTCATTTCAAGAATATTCCATCGATTTAGAACATTATATTATTCTTCATCATTTCTCCTTAAACGCACCGTTTTCGAGATATTCTTCATTTAATGTTTTAAAATGGAAAACTCCAAAAATTTTACTACTTTTATGGATCCGTCCCTGAGCGTTGGAATCCCGAATCAAGCTGTAAACCACGTTACTATGCCTTATACTCGTCCGCCAACAATATCATAGATAATTTATATGCGGCAGTGTATTAGCACATTGTGAAATCTTTAAACGATTGTAACTTTTTACCTGAGCGGAATCTGGAGAAATGGTAAATGAAAAAAGTGTTTCATTTGATGAGAGGAATCTTTGGTTAAAATTGATACAGTGGTCAAAGACTCACCCTGTATAATGTCAAACCGTACTGGAATGTAGAAATTGATTGCATGCTTTAGTAGCGCTTCGTCTTTGAAGATGGAAATTTTGTTTCCGAAACATATGTCAGACGATTAAAAATGTAGTAGACAAGTGTGTAGTTACTTTTGTAGTGTTCATAATAAGTCCACAATGAACTCAAAATAGAATAAATAACGCTTTCATTTATCTGTTCAGCGTAAATCAACGCAACCAATAAACATCGAGACCGTTAATTTTTTAATAGATTCGAGCTAGTCTCGTGACGCAAATGCGAAAAAACCATGAAAGCCGATCGATAACTTATAAACTTGGCGTACTTGTAGACATTCAATCAGCATCCAGAACTAGCGCGGTAACTAGGTCTCTAGGCGCATTTTTTATCAGCCCGAATGGGCTTTCAATACACGTTTATATCGTAATTACGCTTCGTTGGGGTTCGATCACAAATGGGCGTGTGTTAAGAATGAAATTTCGTAATTCAAAGTGTTTATTATCCGGGAATGGGTCTAGCTTATCGCCCAAATTTTATTGCCGGGTCTATAAACAGGCGCCAGTGTTGAGTTACAGTTGGCTACGTTATATTCCTGAGGATTTTCGCAGAGTTAGGTTCTCCTGAACTGACCTCCCTATTTTTGACAGCCCAACACAGCCATATTTGGGTCACGCTATGTCGACAAAATGATTTTTGAATGATTTTCTGAACCTGCAATGATTTTTTTGAAATACTGTGCTATAATGTTCAGTAGTGTCTGCTATTTACAAAATAATTTCTGTAAAAATGTAAGTCTGACGCCAAAACGGTTGTCCCAATGTCCGGCACTTGTTTCTGAGATGGTCACCAACTGATTTTTGCTTAAAAATCTGAAACCACATATCGGATTGAGTCTAATTTGTCTTGTTGGGCGTGCAAAATTCAATCAAAAACCGACTCATAGGAGCCTCAAAAAATTAAACATAGAATTCGCGATACCTTACCGAATAATTTATTTGAGTTGATTTCAACGTTAATCATAATTTTTTCACTTATCGAATTTGGTTTCTACACGTGTTTTATCTGCTTATTGCGATCGATATCATATGTACAAGGGCACTAATTTAAATATGAATGAATTGTGAACTCTTAGGTGAGTGATAAATTACTTATTGTTAATTTAAATGTGAAATCGTTAAATGCGTGGAAATATCCTTTGGGGGTTCTGCATACGTACAGGATGGTTTTGAAGAAATTCCACATTTCCGTCTTTTCTTACTCGGTATGACAAGTGTATGTACGGTGGCGATTGAATAAGTGGATGGTGTGTGGAATTAAATTTTTTTTTCAAAATTTGTCTCAAAATTGAGCTAGTGGGAAGGGACTGGAAAGCCATATTACCACCTCATGTCAATTCTGTGTGTGCAAGCCAGGGAAGTGTCCATAACGTGGTCCTTGGGCCAGTTTTGAAGTTCACGTTGCTTCCTTCTGGGAATTTTTCGCTATGCGCTTGAGCAGACGAAAAGTGATTCAACTGTTGGAGTTTTTCGTCTGAGAGGAGCGGGATTTTTGAGGTGGAAGATGCTATTCCTTCATAGGAGCCCCTTGGGAGGGTCTGCGTATGGGTGGATTGAATCCCCTGACAGCAATATTTTCTTTTATTTCTACCGACGGTTAAACTAATAGGCGTAGACCAGCCTATAGTAATGAACAGAATTGTCAGAAAAACTTAAAATCCTATCCACTAAGCTTAAAGCACTCATCATTTAATTCAAATTGGTCAAAGAGTACTGACTTTCACAGAAAATAATGTATAATCGTGTAAAATTGCCAGCGTTTGTCCATGTCCGCATGAAAATATACTGTAGAACCCAGAATAAGATACGTCTCTTTCTCGGATCAACGTCTCACATATGACCTACGGACGTCTATATCTAGTCATTTATTTCTCAAGAAGCGTGATAATGGCTACTACAGAAAAACATAATGACACCTTATTATCTCTAAATGAGGCTAAACTGCTAACAATTTGCTTAGACCATAATTAAACGTAAGTATAATTGAATTAGAGAACATTACGAAATATTCTTTTATCTAGATATGAATAATTCAGAAATTAGAGCGATAATACTATTGTTTTCAAGATGTGATTTGTAAGACCACCCCCTGTCTTTTATTTATGACGGATGTTGTGTTTTTCGATCGAAAACGTGGATAAGATAATGCCGTAGGAACAATCTGTCTAGTTAAATGCAAATGGGACAACGATTGAGTTGTTTGTACACGCATAATTCTATTCAAAAATGTAAATTTCATTGAAATGATATGGATTATTTCCAACTATTCCATCTGGTATGATAAATGGTGGTATTTTATGGGTGTATTAATGATATAAACAACTCTGTAGGGATTTTAATCGGGAAATATCTGAGGAATCTCATTAACGGATCTCTAGGAATTAGTGTTTAAATCTCAATACGATTTTACGATAATTCTTGAGTAACTGTTGATTTTATTATTGGTTTGTTGATATTGATATTATTATTACTTGAATTTATGAACTAACATTATGTAAACCAACAGAATTGCTCGCATCAGTTTGAAAATGCTGAATACCGAAATCAATATAAAAACTTATGTAAACGTACTGACGTGGGGCGGCAGATTTAGCGCTCTCGTTCATTTAGTGATCAATATACACATAACAAAACTTATATGGACTCACCCAGTATTATATTAAATATTCGTTCATTTTTTTAGAAGCATCTTGAAGTCGAAGTGAGTTTATAATTTATTTCTTTTTGCCCTGTGGACAGGAGCTTTGGCGCTCTTGTTCAAACTTTGTCAAATCATATCTCCGAAAGTATTGGTTTCTTATAGTTGGGAATTATATCCTTGGATTCTTATCTATCATAAAAGAAATTTAATTCAAAATAGTGTTATTTAAAGAAATCAAGAGTGCCAAAAAGTATCATTCCGAGACCACCAGACCGATTCTATCCAATAACGAACTTATCAGAGATATTCATTCCTCAAATCTACTCTGAAAATTATATTATATCAATTGAAACTTAGCCTATATTCCAGTTTAGTTATCATTGGAGATATTCTGAACCCAATTTGATTAACTTACCAAAGTATATATTTCCATCATCATATAGATTATCCAAGAGCATTTTATCATCACCCAAAAATTATAAAATCCTATGATCCTCATAATTCTACGAGAGCTGAGGTTATTTCATTTTCATTTTGCATTCAATACTATATTGTTTTCTAGAACAGGAGGTATTTTATATCATGAGTAACGAATTTTGAATAGAACCAGAAATGAATATTACATGTCTCTTTGAGATACCTAACATGTATGAACACAGATAATGAAATTCATAGATAAAAATAGGCAAGTTAATTTTCGATTACAGCATTCTGTGAAATCCTAGAATTGCGATTTAATATTGAAAAATCGTATCTCCGAAAGTATTAGCTTGTTATAGTTAAAAATTGATTCAAGCCCTGTGGACAGGAGCTTTCTGGCGCTCCAGTTCAAACAGACAAATTATATCTCTGAAAGTATTGGTTTCTCAGAGTTGAGAATTATATCAATGTATTCTCATGATAGAACTGCATCATAAAGGAAATTCTATTCAAATAATAGTTTATTCATCAAGATTAAATGAGCAATCTGAGAATGAGAACTGCACCATGGAAGAAATCAAATTAAAATAGCTGAAATCAATCTGACTCTCTCTTATAGAACAGGATGACATGTACGAGTATGAACACAGAGCATATAATAAAGCTTAGATAGAATAATTATAGCATTCTGTGAAAACATAGAAGTACGATTCATTATTGAAATTTCAAAAAATCATATCTCCGAAAGTATAAGCTTGTTGGAGTTAAAAACAGACAAATTATATCTCTGACGGTATTGGTTTCTCAGAGTTGGGAATTATATCAATGGATTCTTATGAAAGAACTTCATCTTAGCAGAAATTGAATTCAAACATCAAAGAACAATTTAAATTCAACAAGAGTGCCAA
Organism: Halyzia sedecimguttata; assembly: GCA_937662695.2. Classification (NCBI taxonomy): domain Eukaryota; kingdom Metazoa; phylum Arthropoda; class Insecta; order Coleoptera; family Coccinellidae; genus Halyzia; species Halyzia sedecimguttata. The sequence continues at coordinate 101,615,391 of OW569413.2, read as the reverse complement.
AAATTATCAATCCAAAACCAATAGACGAATTCTACCCAACAAAAAACTCATCCGAGATATTCATTCCTCAATTCTATGATGAACGATAATATATATCTTTCCTCAAATCTACTCCAATACACCAATATTCCAGTTTTGTTTTTAGTGGAGATATTCTGAACTCAATAATATTAACTTACCATTACCATTCCCATCATCATATGGATTGACCATCGGCATGAAAATACCATTTTCATCGAAAAATTCGAAAATTACAGACATTTGGGCAAATTGATAAGCACTCAGTTCCGAGGAACTAGAGCGCCAAAAATGATATCAAAGAATTATTATGATGAAACTACACCGTAAAAAAATTAATTTGAAATTTGCATCTAATGTAAAAAACAAATTTGTTTTCGTTACTCTGAAAACATCAGACCATGACCGGTTCTTAAACGATTCAGAATAGACCATATTCTCCTTGGACCAAAACCATAACCGTTTGGCCGATTATGCCCATTAACGAACTTAACCGTCACATTCGGATGCGTAACCTATGCTGACCATTTACAAGTCGCTATCTCATTCGTTTCGAAAGTTATCGTGGCAAAGGAAGGCCAGACATAATTGAATTTGTCACCGTATTCTTCATCAGTGAGTCGAGCCGAATCGTTTGAGACCATTTTCGATAAAAAATTCTAAAACTACAGACATTTGGACAGAATGTTAAAATGTTGTTCGCTAAAACATGCGTGCAAAAATAACAAAAACAATCGTTATGAGATGAAGTAGAATGAACATTGTCACTCTGGATGGGTTATATGGACCAATGAAAACCGAAATGGCTATATAGCATTATGAAGGTAAATCTCCTACTCACAAAGGATCGTTAGGTTAACCAAACAACGATTTCCGAGTTGTAAAATACCGGAATATGCGTGTACCCAGCATTCCGAGAACCCTCGACTGAAAGAAAGCCACTAAACAATCGACGTTTCATTCAGCAAAACGTTCAACGAGAACGGCTCAAACCTGATGGCCTACCTGACGAACCGAGTGCAGAAGTAATTAAAATGCTGAAAGCCCCCAAATAAAATTACTTCAGGGACCCCACTCAAAGAAGTACCTACATAGAGAAATCGTTATAAAATACGAAATGCCAAAAGGAAACGGGTGTGAATGCAGCAACGGTTTTCCGCAACGGTTTTTTCGAATTGTCTATTATCGTATCTGAGCGAAAAGAACCGCTACAATTAGGTTTTTTTTTGGAATATCATTCAATTTGAGAGTTAAATGAGTTCCACAGAAGAAAATAATTTTTCACCCCTGAAAAACACCCCAAGCTACCCCCGAAGTTGAAAAAATGCGCAGACCACTTCAAATGTCCGTTGCTGGCGATTTTTTGGTGCGAATCGTTTATTCCAACCTTACTGAACACGTTCCATATAGTGAAATATTTTGTGACACCTTAGCAACCCCTCAATCACACCCCCAAACTTGGAAAATCTCGTAATCGCTAAAACGACCGTTGCTGGCGATTTTTTGATGCGAATCGATTATTCCAAGCTTGCTGAACACGTTCCATATAGTGAAATAATTTGTGACACCTTAACAACCCCCTAAGTACCCCCCACCCCCAAACTTGGAAAATCTCGTAATCGCTAAAGCGTCCGTTGCTGGCGATTTTTTTATGCGAATCGTTTACTCCAAGCTTGCTGAACACGTTCCATATAGTGAAATAATTTGTGACACCTTAACAACCCCCTAAGTACCCCCCACCCCCAAACTTGGAAACTCTCGTAATCGCTAAAACGTCCGTTGCTGGCGATTTTTTGATGCGAATCGTTTATTCCAAGCTTACTGAAGACGATTCATATAGTGAAATAATTTGTGACACCTTATCAACCCCTCAATCACACCCCTAAAATTGGAAATTCTCTCGTATCGCTAAAACGTCCGTTGCTGGCGATTTTTTGATGCGAATCGTTTATTCCAAGCTTACTGAACACGTTCCATATAGTGAAATAATTTGTGACACCTTAACAACCCCTCAATCACACCCCCAAAATTGGAAACTCTCTCGTATCGCTAAAACGTCCGTTGCTGGCGATTTTTTGATGCGAATCGTTTACTCCAAGCTTGCTGAACACGTTCCATATAGTGAAATAATTTGTGACACCTTAACAACCCCTCAATCACACCCCCAAAATTGGAAATTCTCTCGTATCGCTAAAACGTCCGTTGCTGGCGATTTTTTGATGCGAATCGTTCACTTCAAGCTTGCTGAGAACGTTCCATATAGTGAAATAATTTGTGACACCTTAACAACCCCTTAATCAACCCCCCAAAATTGGAAATTCTCTCGTATCGCTAAAACGTCCGTTGCTGGCGATTTTTTGATGCGAATCGTTTATTCCAAGCTTACTAAATACCTTCCATATAGTGAAATAATTTGTGACACCTTAACAACCCCTTAATCAACCCCCCAAAATTGGAAATTCTCTCGTATCGCTAAAACGTCCGTTGCTGGCGATTTTTATATGCGAATCGTTTATTCCAAGCTTACTGAATACCTTCCATATAGTGAAATAATTTGTGACACCTTAACAACCCCTTAATCAACCCCCCAAAATTGGAAATTCTCTCGTATCGCTAAAATTTCCGTTGCTGGCGATTTTTATATGCGAATCGTTTATTCCAAGCTTACTGAACACCCTCCATATAGTGAAATAATTTGTGACACCTTAACAACCCCTCAATCACACCCCCAAAATTGGAAATTCTCTCGTATCGCTAAAACGTCCGTTGCTGGCGATTTTTTGATGCGAATCGTTTATTCCGAGCTTGCTGAACACGTTCCATATAGTGAAATAATTTGTGACACCTTAACAACCCCTCAATCACACCCCCAAAATTGGAAATTCTCTCGTATCGCTAAAACGTCCGTTGCTGGCGATTTTTTGATGCGAATCGTTTATTCCAAGCTTACTAAATACCTTCCATATAGTGAAATAATTTGTGACACATTAACAACCCCTCAATCACACCCCCAAAATTGGAAATTCTCTCGTATCGCTAAAACGTCCGTTGCTGGCGATTTTTTGATGCGAATCGTTTATTCCAAGCTTACTGAATACCTTCCATATAGTGAAATAATTTGTGACACCTTAACAACCCCTTAATCAACCCCCCAAAATTGGAAATTCTCTCGTATCGCTAAAATTTCCGTTGCTGGCGATTTTTATATGCGAATCGTTTATTCCAAGCTTACTGAACACCCCCCATATAGTGAAATAATTTGTGACACCTTAACAACCCCTCAATCACACCCCCAAAATTGGAAATTCTCTCGTATCGCTAAAACGTCCGTTGCTGGTGATTTTTTGATGCGAATCGTTTATTCCGAGCTTGCTGAACACGTTCCATATAGTGAAATAATTTGTGACACCTTAACAACCCCTCAATCACACCCCCAAAATTGGAAATTCTCTCGTATCGCTAAAACGTCCGTTGCTGGCGATTTTTTGATGCGAATCGTTTATTCCGAGCTTGCTGAACACGTTCCATATAGTGAAATAATTTGTGACACCTTAACAACCCCTCAACCACACCCCCAAAATTGGAAATTTTCTCGTATCGCTAAAACGTCCGTTGCTGGCGATTTTTTGATGCGAATCGTTTATTCCGAGCTTGCTGAACACGTTCCATATAGTGAAATAACTTGTGACACCTCAACAACCCCTCAATCACACCCCCAAAATTGGAAATTCTCTCGTATCGCTAAAACGTCCGTTGCTGGCGATTTTTTGATGCGAATCGTTTATTCCAAGCTTACTGAATACCTTCCATATAGTGAAATAATTTGTGACACATTAACAACCCCTCAATCACACCCCCAAAATTGGAAATTCTCTCGTATCGCTAAAACGTCCGCTGCTGGCGATTTTTTGATGAGAATCGTTTATTCCAAGCTTACTAAAGACCTTCCATATAGTGAAATAATTTGTGACACCTTAACAACCCCTTAATCATTTGAGAAATTCGTTTGTGTTTACAATTATTTGAATTTTTTATGTGTTCAGGAGCTGTTAAGGCGTCACAAATTATTTCACTATATGGAAGGTGTTCAGCAAGCTCGGAATAAACGATTCGCATCAAAAAATCGCCAGCAACGAACGTTTTAGCGATACGAGAGAATTTCCAATTTTGGGGGGTTGATTAAGGGGTTGTTAAGGTGTCACAAATTATTTCACTATATGGAACGTTTTCAGCAAGCTTGGAATGAACGATTCGCATCAAAAAATCGCCAGCAACAGACGTTTTGGCGATACGAGAGAATTTCCAATTTTGGGGGTGTGATTGAGGGGTTGCTAAGGTGTCACAAAATATTTCACTATATGGAACATGTTCAACAAGCTTGGAATAAACGAATAGCATCAAAAAATCGCCAGCAACGGACGTTTTAGCGATACGAGAGAATTTCCAATTTTGGGGGTGTGATTGAGGGGTTGTTAAGGTGTCACAAATTATTTCACTATATGGGGGGTGTTCAGCAAGCTCGGAATAAACGATTCCCATCAAAAAATCGCCAGCAACGGACGTTTTAGCGATACGAGAGAATTTCCAATTTTGGGGGTGTGATTGAGGGGTTGTTAAGGTGTCACAAATTATTTCACTATATGGAACGTGTTCAGCAAGCTCGGAATAAACGATTCGCATCAAAAAATCGCCAGCAACGGACGTTTTAGCGATACGAGAGAATTTCCAATTTTGGGGGTGTGATTGAGGGGTTGTTAAGGTGTCACAAATTATTTCACTATATGGGGGGTGTTCAGTAAGCTTGGAATAAACAATTCGCATATAAAAATCGCCAGCAACGGAAATTTTAGCGATACGAGAGAATTTCCAATTTTGGGGGGTTGATTAAGGGGTTGTTAAGGTGTCACAAATTATTTCACTATATGGAAGGTAAGCTTGGAATAAACGATTCGCATATAAAAATCGCCAGCAACGGAAATTTTAGCGATACGAGAGAATTTCCAATTTTGGGGGTGTGATTGAGGGGTTGTTAATGTGTCACAAATTATTTCACTATATGGAAGGTATTTAGTAAGCTTGGAATAAACGATTCGCATCAAAAAATCGCCAGCAACGGACGTTTTAGCGATACGAGAGAATTTCCAATTTTGGGGGTGTGATTGAGGGGTTGTTAAGGTGTCACAAATTATTTCACTATATGGAACGTGTTCAGCAAGCTCGGAATAAACGATTCGCAACAAAAAATCGCCAGCAACGGACGTTTTAGCGATACGAGAGAATTTCCAATTTTGGGGGTGTGATTGAGGGGTTGTTAAGGTGTCACAAATTATTTCACTATATGGGGGGTGTTCAGTAAGCTTGGAATAAACGATTCGCATATAAAAATCGCCAGCAACGGAAATTTTAGCGATACGAGAGAATTTCCAATTTTGGGGGGTTGATTAAGGGGTTGTTAAGGTGTCACAAATTATTTCACTATATGGAAGGTATTCAGTAAGCTTGGAATAAACGATTCGCATATAAAAATCGCCAGCAACGGACGTTTTAGCGATACGAGAGAATTTCCAATTTTGGGGGGTTGATTAAGGGGTTGTTAAGGTGTCACAAATTATTTCACTATATGGAAGGTATTCAGTAAGCTTGGAATAAACGATTCGCATCAAAAAATCGCCAGCAACGGACGTTTTAGCGATACGAGAGAATTTCCAATTTTGGGGGGTTGATTAAGGGGTTGTTAAGGTGTCACAAATTATTTCACTATATGGAACGTTTTCAGCAAGCTTGGAGTGAACGATTCGCATCAAAAAATCGCCAGCAACGGACGTTTTAGCGATACGAGAGAATTTCCAATTTTGGGGGTGTGATTGAGGGGTTGTTAAGGTGTCACAAATTATTTCACTATATGGAACGTGTTCAGCAAGCTCGGAATAAACGATTCGCATCAAAAAATCGCCAGCAACGGACGTTTTAGCGATACGAGAGAATTTCCAATTTTGGGGGTGTGATTGAGGGGTTGTTAAGGTGTCACAAATTATTTCACTATATGGGGGGTGTTCAGTAAGCTTGGAATAAACGATTCGCATATAAAAATCGCCAGCAACGGAAATTTTAGCGATACGAGAGAATTTCCAATTTTGGGGGGTTGATTAAGGGGTTGTTAAGGTGTCACAAATTATTTCACTATATGGAAGGTATTCAGTAAGCTTGGAATAAACGATTCGCATATAAAAATCGCCAGCAACGGAAATTTTAGCGATACGAGAGAATTTCCAATTTTGGGGGTGTGATTGAGGGGTTGTTAATGTGTCACAAATTATTTCACTATATGGAAGGTATTTAGTAAGCTTGGAATAAACGATTCGCATCAAAAAATCGCCAGCAACGGACGTTTTAGCGATACGAGAGAATTTCCAATTTTGGGGGTGTGATTGAGGGGTTGTTAAGGTGTCACAAATTATTTCACTATATGGAACGTGTTCAGCAAGCTCGGAATAAACGATTCGCATCAAAAAATCGCCAGCAACGGACGTTTTAGCGATACGAGAGAATTTCAAATTTTGGGGGTGTGATTGAGGGGTTGTTAAGGTGTCACAAATTATTTCACTATATGGGGGGTGTTCAGTAAGCATGGAATAAACGATTCGCATATAAAAATCGCCAGCAACGGAAATTTTAGCGATACGAGAGAATTTCCAATTTTGGGGGGTTGATTAAGGGGTTGTTAAGGTGTCACAAATTATTTCACTATATGGAAGGTATTCAGTAAGCTTGGAATAAACGATTCGCATATAAAAATCGCCAGCAACGGACGTTTTAGCGATACGAGAGAATTTCCAATTTTGGGGGGTTGATTAAGGGGTTGTTAAGGTGTCACAAATTATTTCACTATATGGAAGGTATTCAGTAAGCTTGGAATAAACGATTCGCATCAAAAAATCGCCAGCAACGGACGTTTTAGCGATACGAGAGAATTTCCAATTTTGGGGGGTTGATTAAGGGGTTGTTAAGGTGTCACAAATTATTTCACTATATGGAACGTTTTCAGCAAGCTTGGAGTGAACGATTCGCATCAAAAAATCGCCAGCAACGGACGTTTTAGCGATACGAGAGAATTTCCAATTTTGGGGGTGTGATTGAGGGGTTGTTAAGGTGTCACAAATTATTTCACTATATGGAACGTGTTCAGCAAGCTTGGAGTAAACGATTCGCATCAAAAAATCGCCAGCAACGGACGTTTTAGCGATACGAGAGAGTTTCCAATTTCGGGGGTGTGATTGAGGGGTTGTTAAGGTGTCACAAATTATTTCACTATATGGAACGTGTTCAGTAAGCTTGGAATAAACGATTTGCATCAAAAAATCGCCAGCAACGGACGTTTTAGCGATACGAGAGAATTTCCAATTTTAGGGGTGTGATTGAGGGGTTGATAAGGTGTCACAAATTATTTCACTATATGAATCGTCTTCAGTAAGCTTGGAATAAACGATTCGCATCAAAAAATCGCCAGCAACGGACGTTTTAGCGATTACGAGAGTTTCCAAGTTTGGGGGTGGGGGGTACTTAGGGGGTTGTTAAGGTGTCACAAATTATTTCACTATATGGAACGTGTTCAGCAAGCTTGGAGTAAACGATTCGCATAAAAAAATCGCCAGCAACGGACGCTTTAGCGATTACGAGATTTTCCAAGTTTGGGGGTGGGGGGTACTTAGGGGGTTGTTAAGGTGTCACAAATTATTTCACTATATGGAACGTGTTCAGCAAGCTTGGAATAATCGATTCGCATCAAAAAATCGCCAGCAACGGTCGTTTTAGCGATTACGAGATTTTCCAAGTTTGGGGGTGTGATTGAGGGGTTGCTAAGGTGTCACAAAATACTTCACTATATGGAACGTGTTCAGTAAGGTTGGAATAAACGATTCGCACCAAAAAATCGCCAGCAACGGACATTTGAAGTGGTCTGCGCATTTTTTCAACTTCGGGGGTAGCTTGGGGTGTTTTTCAGGGGTGAAAAATTATTTTCTTCTGTGGAACTCATTTAACTCTCAAATTGAATGATATTCCAAAAAAAAACCTAATTGTAGCGGTTCTTTTCGCTCAGATACGATAATAGACAATTCGAAAAAACCGTTGCGGAAAACCGTTGCTGCATTCACACCCGTCAAAAGGAATAATTTTTAAATGATTTATGAAGTGAATTTCATTAGGAGTGATAAGATGTGCATTATTAACAATACGAAAATGTTTTAACATGTCCATTAGGGTGGAGGGAAAAATCATAAATTCGGATAAATTCAATGGAATAGTATCATAGAGTTGCGTCATGGTAAAATATTGCACTTAAAATTTGGCGTAAATTAATTAATATCTACAGGTACAAAGCCATCAAATTTTGAAAATTGTATCTAAAATATAAAATTTTTGAAAATATCAAATATTTTTATTTTTAAAATCTAATAAAATTAATACAGTCCCAAGAGTAAATTAATCACATTAGAATTCTCAAGAGGAATAGTTTTTGAGGTGCCTAAAAGGGGATGGAATAGCGAATATTTCTTGAAAAAACCAACATTTTTATAACAAAAAAAAAATTATAATGTACTATTCTAAAACGAGAATTATGGGGTTTTAAAAAATAAGTAGAACATTAAGAAAATAAGTGTTACCTTCGGTCATTATTGAAATTCTCATTTAAATATTGAAATTTTCGAAATCTCTGACAGTAAGAACAGGTACCTAAATAATAGTGAAAACATACATTTGAAAAACATTTGTATTTATTGAAAACATTTAAAATAATTATGCTAAGAAACTAATGGATAGTAAAACGTATAAAGTACATTCGTTTTTGGTGCTCTAGTTACTCGAAACAGAGTGCTTATCAATTTGCCCAAATGTCTGTAATTTTCGAATTTTTGGCTGAAAATGGTCTCAAACGATTTGGTTCGACTCACTGATCAAGAATCCGAGGTCGAAATCGATTCTGTCCGGCCGGCCGGCCGTAGGCACGATAACTCTCGAACGAAAGGAGTTAGAGGATTGAAATTTGTCAGGTGTGTTTGGAGCGTAAATATCTCGGACGAGTTCGTTAATGGGCGAAATCCATCAAGCGGTTTCGGAGTTATGGCTGATTTTAGTAAAAACATTTTTCATGAATATTTCCGAAACTGATCACTCGATCTATCTGAAATTTAGCACGAAATTGTAGAAACATGACCTTTATACGCATGTGAAGTTTTGTATCGACCAGGTTACCGAAAAGTGTAAAAAAAAAATTTTTGAAAATTAAAAAAAAAAAATTCTACAATAACTCTCGAACGGAATGAGCTAGGAAGTTGAAATTTTCAGAGTAGGTTAGGGAGATGAATATCTCGGTTAAGTTCATTAAGTTTATTGGGCAAAATAGGCCAGATGGTTTCGGAGTAACGAAAAAAAAAATTTTTTTTCAAGTAAGAAATTTCAACTTCAATTTTTATTTAAGATGCAGTTTCGCCATAGAAATCCATTGATATCATTTTCAACTCCAACAAGCTAATACTTTCGGAGATATGATTTATCGAAATATCAATAATGAATCATACTTCTATGTTTTCACAGAAAACTATAATTATTCTATCTATTTATTATTATATGAGCTGTGTTCATACTCGTACATGTCATCCTGTTCTATAAGAGAGAGTCAAATTCATTTCAGCTATCTTAATTTGATTTCTTCCATGGTGCAGTTCTCATTCTCAGAATGCTCATTTAATCTTAATCAGTTTGATCATAAGAATACATTGATATAATTCTCAACTCTGAGAAACCAATCATTTGTCTGAACTAGAGCGCCAGAAAGCTCCTGTCCACAGGGCTTGAACCCATTTTTTATTTGAAAGTACAATCCTTCCGGTTAATAATGGAAAATAATTTCATTCAAATGGCTGCCTCGGGTGGACATGCAGTAGCCTACATGATCGGTCCAATTTTTAAGCACATTATCGATTGTGTGCAGCTGTATTTTCCCCAATGGCATCACGAATATTGTCCTTTAAAGCGTCAATTGTCTCTGGCTTGTCGGCGCAACACTTATCTTTGACGGCACCCCACAAATAATAGTCCAACGGTGTCAAATCGCAGCTCCGAGATGGCCAAACGACATCAGCTCTGCGGCTGATAATGCGATCTCCAAAATCAGGGCGCAAAACATCGAGTGTAGCTTCGGCTGCTTCGGACGTAGCGCTGTCCTGTTGAAACCAAATGTTGCCAATATCCTCCTCTTCAATTTTTGTGAACAAAAATTCGTTCAACATGGCCCGATAACGATCGCCATTGACTATAACGGCCACTCCTCGCTCATTTTCAAAGAAAAATGGCCCAATTATGCCTCCGGACCAAAATCCGAACCAAACAGTGACTCGTTTTGGGTGTATCGGCTTTTCAATGTATGCGTGCGGGTTTTCTGTGCCCCAAATGCGACAATTCTGCTTGTTTACATACCCGCCAAGATCAAAATGAGCTTCATCTGAAATATGATTTTTTTGGCAAAATCGGCATCTTCTGTAAGTCGATCGTAGGTTCACTTAGCGAAGCGAAAACGCATTGGATGGTCAGTTTTGGCTTCAACTCCTGAACCAATTGGACTTTGTATGGCGTCATACCAAGGTCTTTATGCAAAATTCGTCTCAATGATGTCTCCGAAATGTTTAATTCTTGAGAACGACGGTGAATTGATGTTGATGGCGCTGCACGCACACTTTCTGCCACAGCAGCAATATTCTCGGGGGTATGCACTGTTTTTGGCTTTTCACGCTTTGGTTTATCGATGAGAATTCCAGTTTCTTTCACTTTTTTCACAAGATAACGAACATACGGAGCTGACGGTGCTTCTCTTCTTTTAAAATCCGTACGCAATTTTCGCACACATTCTGCAACATTACCATGATTTTCAAAGTAATGTCGCAATATTTCCTAGCGTTGTTCAAGCGTATACACAACCATATTCGTTCAGTGGAAGGATAAAACTAATTATCTGTCAAATCAGACATGAGCGAAGTGTTACCATTCACGAAATAAGCACTAGTTGAAAAAAAAAACGTTAGATGGCGGACTCTTTACTACAGTCATTATTTTCTAACAGCAACCGCATTCTAGATGTCAGATCGGGCACTACTGAGCTCATCCTCGTATTCCGACTTCACTGGGACTCATAAGATCAACCCTTCATCCAGGTCTTATTTCAACTTGATAAGTTCCGCCGGACAATACGGCTCCCTGATCCGGAACAAAAAACAAAAGTTCCATGCCATCATAAATCATCCCAAATTGTCGTAATCCCCGACACGTACGGTATTCGCTTAGTGTTCCGCACGTCACAAACAACTTTAAAGCGATAAGTGTAGGTCAGCAGTAATGCAATTTCATACGGGAACAATGGACGCTGATAACGAAGTTATTATTCCGACTGTACGCTATCCTAGTTGGCCTTAACTTCGTTCGGTCTCACTCCACGGTCGGATAGCTCCGTACCGAAACTTCGTGTATCGGATTAGCCGGCAGTGATATCCCTGTGAGCGGCTAATTCTGCGGATGCGCTCAGGCCGAGTTGCTAACTGCAGTCCCAGCACTTCTGGAGCAATTTGGCCATGTCAAAAATCAACGAGGCTTTTCCCTTCGGGAACCATTAAACGGATTTTCGGCGTCGACACTATGTTGCATAACATCAATGGGAAAAGCCGGATTGGAACTTAATGAGATCCGGTTGTGGGAGGCAGGATGGGCAATCGATATTTTCAGCTTGGAGGGGTTTAAATGATGGACGTTCCTGATAGAAATATCTGGATCAGGGTTCCAGACGAAGAGCCGAATAGTCCGGTCAAATTAGACCAAAAAATAAGAGTAAAGTTACCTAAATTCCCACCAAGCTGAAAATCAGTAAGATTGTTTAAAATATCATTAAAAATTAAATTTGAAAGTTCCCCATCTTTGCCCTGAAGGTCAAAGATCAAAAAAATGAGTTTTTCGCGATTTTCAGCAAAACGGTAAGATTTGTCATAAAAATACCTCAGACAGAAATTGTAGATCATAAAATTATCTACGAAAAATTCATCGATACTTTTTCTCTACGAGCCACCGTTTTTGAGATATAACGATTCAAAAAGTTGTAATCGTCATAATATGCATGAGTACGCCACAAGTACAATTAGCTTGTCTTCCTCCAACCTCAGTTGCTGCTCATCAACATCTTTTTAGGGTATATTACAAAGTTCAAGTGTGGCTTGGTTATCAGCTAGACCCTACAGACTGGGGTTGGAAGTTGGTCAACAATTCATTAGAACCAGTGCACACTTTACTTCCACCAGCGCCGGAAAAACTGCTGAACTCGATTTTTTGCAACTGCAAAAACGGATGCAGTGTTAAATATGGTTGCAAAAAAGTCAGAGTGTTCTGTTCTCCGGCATGTACACATTGTCAAGGCCGGTTGTGCTCTAATATTGAATCACCAACAGTAGAGGTTCCGTTTGATTCCAACGAGGCAACATGCGATACATCGCTATTAACGCAGTTTACATGCACTCAGGATGAAGATGAAGAAGAACAAGAACAAGATCAAGAAAATCAAGAAGAAGAACAAGAACAAGAAAATCAAGAAGAAGAACAAGAAAATCAAGAAGAAGAACAAGAAGAAGATTTTGAGAGTTATGACTCGGACGATTAAATTTCACTACTTTTTTTTTAACTTAAATTGCTTTTATCTTTTCAATCTCTGCTAATATCCATTATTTTTCAATAGTTCCAAATTAAACAGGATCAAAAAAGAACCGTGGAATAGGCCTACTGGGGAAACCACGTTAAAAAAAACGAGCTAAATACACTACCTCATAGGTGGCGAGGAAACGTGTGGATATTATGACGATTACAACTTTTACAACTTTTTGAATCGTTATATCTCAAAAACGGTGGCTCGTAGAGAAAAAAGTATTGATGCACTTTTTGTAGATAGTTTTATGATCTACAATTTTTGTCTGAGGTATTTTTATGATAAAACTTACCGTTTTGCTGAAAATCGCGAAAAACTCATTTTTTGACTTTTGACCTTGAATATTTTTTTTTCCTTTCAGGGGAAAGATGGGGAACTTTCAAATTTTGTTTTTAATGATATTTTAAACAATCTTACCGATTTTCAGCTTGGTGGGAATTTAGGTAACTTCGAACGTCTAAATTGACCGGACTGATTATCATCGTGGTGAAAAAATTCAAGAAGAGTCTTGACGACCGGCAATAGGTATCACTACTTCGCCACACCAATCAAGAACATCCAACGTTTTTGTACACTCGTACAGTATATCCAAAACCACTTGAACGAGATATTTCGAATATAAAAGGATAGTCCAAGTTTCCAGGAATAAATGAGGGGTTATGGTATTTATTGCGTCCTTTTAAATGACGCCGGTATTCTACATGATCGTCTCAACAACGATGTGTCAATTTGGTAGCTTTCAAAAATTGAATGCTTTTGACTTTTACTTGATGCAAATCCATATTAACTCAAATTAAAAATTATATATGATTTACACTTATGATTATTTACAATATAAAATAAATGATTTCTTCCACCGGTAAGGAGCGCAATTTGATCACAGCGTATCCACTACTCGCTACATCCTCGCCAAAGATTTTCCTTCTGGTGCCCTTTTTTTAATTGGCTAAATCTTCGGTGGACCAATATGTTCAGAAGTGCTGCATTATTTATGTGAGGCGGTGATATCGATTTAATCGATTATAATTTGCATCCGTGAGGTCTGTTTGGGGCAACGAAACGAATGAGCTGTGAGATCATCAGTATTATCGGTTGAGGGGATATTGAACGGGAATTAAAGCAATTTTAACATGAACCAAAACTGTTTCAGATTCGTCATAAGTCATAACCCGAATTATTCGTTCGAGTGAAATTTGCTAATTCCCATAAACCTCCGAAATGAGGAGATCTTGCAGAAAATGCCAATTAATCGATTCTTGCGCTAAATAATCAGTTACTTTTTGTTCCACTTGTGCATTGTTGATGAATTCAGAGAATGCTCATAATTTTCTTGTTCAATTTTATCAATTAAAAAAAAAGGTGTGGTTCAAAAACTTGACTGGCAAGAAAACGGGATTAATATCGATGGAGTGCGTCTAAACTATCTATGATTTGCTGACGATATAACCGACATAACGTTATGGACTTTACGTACGTTCTCTTCCTGCTAGGTGCAAGCTCCATAAAGGAAAATTTGTTCCCTAAATTACAGTAGGAAATCAATGAAAGTATTCGAATTCGTAAATCTTTGAGTGGTTTGTGTCTATTTATATCAGAAGCTCACCCTGAAAATTTCAAGTCTCTAAGTTATACCTATCGAAAGCAATTGAAATATTTAAATACCCTCATATTTTTGGACACACTACACTCGAATCTCTCGATACGTAAATGATTAATGATCAAGTGATCTTTCACTAGCAAACCTATCATAATATCATATTCCGCTTACCTATTAAATAATTTCAATTCATAAATGATGAAGTTCAATGCATTCTTCGTGGAATTAAAATGAATATTGATGAATTCATAAAAGATTTAATCGGCAATATGAAAATTTTACGTTAACATATTCTCTAGTTGTCGTGTTTCACTCCACTTAATTGGATCAAACATATTTATATTCCATTCATGTTTACACGAACCTGATTTTGATTTGTGGAATCTTTTGCGATTTGCATGCAAGGGAAAACAAGGGCTTCGATGTAACAGAAGTATTACCGTTTGAATAATTCAACAATGTCAGTTCTTCCAGTAGGGTTCTTCAGGAAATCTATTTTCCTGTCTTCCGTAAATTTCTATGAGCATAAAAGGTCATCTGAACATGGATCATGAGCAGATTGGTTTTCAAGATACAGTGTCAAGGTTTAAAAAATAATCAGTTATCATTTTGTCCAAATGTCTATAATTTTCGAATTTTTTGCCGAAAATGGTCTGAAACGATTGGGTTCGACTCCCTGATGAAGAATTCGAGGTCAAATTTCATTCTGTCTGGCCAGCTGGCCGTCCGTTGCCACGATAACTTGGGTACATAAAGAGATAGTGTCTTGAAATTTTCAGGGTAGGTGGCGCATCCCAATACGACGGACAAGTTCGTTAATGGGCATAATCGGCCCAATGGTTTCCGAGTAATAATTTTGTTTACAACCAATCCTAGTCCGATCGCACTGACACTTGGTGAGTAGTTGTAGAATGCGAAACCAAGCACGTTTGTGAAATTTTATGAGAATCGTATCATAGAAAATTAAAAAAAAATTATTAAAAAAATATTATTTATGTCACGATAAACTCTGAACGGAAAGACCTAGCGACTTGAAATTTTCAGGTAAGGTTGTGCATCTGAATGGGACATTTGAGTTTGCTTGTAACCATAATCGGCCAAACAGTTTTGGAGTCATACCCATCTGAAATTTGGTTATTTCCTCAATAACTCGAAGAATAAGGAACTGATCCAATTCAAACATGGGTATCAGTTGTAGAATGCCAACGCGAAAGTCCTTGCGAAATTTCGTGAGGATCGTATCTCTAGAAAATTTGTAAAAAATCATTGAAAAAAATTCTATATATAAGAAACTATTCGTCCGACATCGCTGAAATTTTGCGAGAGCCTGCACAACCTAACTCTATACAATTTCCAGGGTAGGTTGCACATCCCAATGGGATGTGCAGGTTCGTTTTTGGGCATAATCGGTCCATCGGTTTCGGAGTTATACCTAGCTTTCCTCGATAACTCAGAAAATATAGCTTTGATCGAACTGAAGCTTGGTAACTAGTTGCAGAATATTGACATAAAGAGTGTAAAATTTTGTGAGGACCGTACCCCTATGAAATTAAAAAAAAAATCACGAAAAAACAAATTTGTTCAAGCACTGACGTGAAGTCAGGAGCTTATGCGCATATGTTCTGTTGTCTATTCTCATGTATTCGACACTTTTAATCGAATTTGCCATGGTTAATTATATTGTCCATTCTTCTGTATTCGGCACTCTTAATCGAATATACCATGGTAAATTGAACAACTCACCCTGTATATGTGAATCATGAAGGAATTTACTTGACTTTCTATAAATTATGGCGTGTGTAAAAATTTCAGAGGAAAGAATTGAATATTTACTGACACACTCAGATTATTTTCCACGCTTTGTTGAACAACTTTGAATACCAATCATGTATGGCCTTGGCACACAGCTCCTCAGGAACTACGCCCGTTAAGACCATTTCTTCACCCAATTAACGAACCCCAACCGTCGCGAAATCCGGATCGAAGGACCATCGTCATCGACCACCAAAAAAAAATCCCGCCGCGTCGTTTAGACGTTCGCGAAAATTGTTCCGAAGAGAGCAAACAGTGTCGAATTTAACAGGCCATTATATCCAATTATACCGGGGAGACTTTTGCATTTCAAATGAGCATATGAAGGACACGTTTTTCGACTTTCGGCACGTTTAATTAAAGGGGACAGTCCGCCCCGTCTCTGCAAACGTTGTTGTTTGTTTTGACCGCTCGGCCGATTACGTATGCGCGGTAGAAGGCGTGGGAGTCCGTGAAATATAGAGAGTTCTTCGATTGACATTCCGAAATCGCGTTTGGGTACGCTATTAATAAGTTTGAGTCAGATATTGCACCCGATTCGAGATCAAATGGAGAAGATAGCCTTGTAGGAGCCCTCAGGTATTCCATTTTCGCGTGCATTTCTGCAAGAAATCATCGCGATGGAATCTGGCTGAATGAGTATGGGGGCCTTTCGGCTAACTGCAGCTGCAATGGTCGAGCCGGTACAGTGCGGACCTATCGAATGATTATAACGCTTGATTGGTTTGATCACAGCCCACTATAGAGATAGCCTGGAACACAGTCTGACAACGCCGCAATTAATCGTCTCTTAGACTCCTTCAATGCGGTAGCGCTGGATTTTGATGAAATTTCGACTATTTCATCATTTTTCAAATGATTTACTGTCGAAAAATGATGAGGACTACAATAAGATCTTATTTATGCTGAATATTTACCGATAAAACAGTTTGAAACAATGTAATTACGAGATGAAGTGTTGTGATTTTGGACACTTTGGGATAAAAAAAAAACTAGAAGAGAGCACGGATTTTCAACTTCAGATTCGTTATCTACAACCCAAAATTAGCAAGTGAGTAAATGTTCAGGACGATTAGACAGTTATGGGATGTTCTAGACAATTACCAAAAAATTATAAACTTGAATGAAATTCTCAAAATAAAAATATATTCCCAAACATAACTATTATATAAGACTATAATAAGGTAGGCTAATGAAAATTGTGATAATCATCTTAGTCTTAGTGTCTTGTTTTGGTTCTTACTATAATGGTAAGTTTCTGCTATCTACAAATGTTTCTGTTTATTTTCCATTCGGTGGACAATAACATTGTAATTCGTATTTTCAACAAAATTTTTCAAAAGTTAATTTGCGAAAACAAAACAAGGTGAATTTAGAATGATTTATGAATGTAAACTACAACTACAAGTCTATGTGAATTCAGAATATCAATTCAATGCTACAAAAAGTAAATTCACATAAAATTATTTTTTGATCTGAACTGTGTAAAAATGTTGATAAAACAAATTGATAAATTCCGAATCTGTATCCCCATTAATTATATTTCTGTAGCGGGAAATGTTTACTTATTGATCTGAGATTGAGACCATCTGCTCGGGTAAAGGTAAGATCGAAAGGAAGAATCCATTTCAAATCACTGCAGAAAATATGAACATTATTTTTAATGAATAATTTAAGATGAATAATAAGGTCTTTATTGATTTCAACTGAAGCATCTACAGATGCAGACTTTTGGAAATTGAATACATATATATAAAAATAAATAGATTATTTGAGCTTCTTGATCTGATCCAGATGTATCAATTTTCGTTGAAAAATTATTAGAAAGGTCATCAAAATGTTTTATAAAATCGGAAGAAATGAAAGTTCTATTTCACTCATGTTTCTAGTCCATCTTGTTGTCTATACTCTGAACTGAAATGTACTCATCTCCAATAAGTAGAATTAATCCAAAGGAAATTTCATAGGCTCTGCTAACCTATTATGAAGTTAGCCCATATAAAAACAAAAACCAAGTACGCGCCAAACTTTTTTCTTTCACGACAAATTCTGGACAATTATTCGACAATTAATGCAATAGGTTTCATTGAAATTCTTGCAAGTGGTTGTGCTCACTTAATATTAAGTAAGCAGAGCCACCCATTAAAAAAAAACTAAGTGCATGACAAACTTTTTTCTTCCACGACGAATTCTCGACAATTATTCGATAATTTATACAATAGGTTTATTGAAATTCTCGCAGGTGGCTCTGCTAACTGAATATTAAGTAAGCAGAACCCCCTCATATAAAAAAAAACTTAGCGCGTACCATTTTTTGCGCGTATGTTCTGGGGAACATCGCGTTATAGTTTTGCCCAAATGTCTGTAACTTTCGAATTTTTTGACGAAATTGGTCTCAAACGATTTAGTTCGACTCCCCGATGAAGAATTCGAGGTCAAATTTGATTCTGTCCGTCCGGCCGTCCGGCCGTACGGCCGTCCGTTGCCATGATAATTTGAGAACGAAAAGAGCTAGCGACTTGAAATTTTCAGGGTGGGTGGCGCATCGCTATACGACGGACAAGTTCGTTAATGGGCATAATCGGCCCAGTGGTTTCCGAGTAATAATTTTGTTTTCAACCAATATAAATCCGATCGAATTGAAACTTGGTGAGTAGTTGTAGAATATGAACCTAAGCACGTTTGTGAAATTTTGGGCGAATCGTATGGCTAGAAAATTAAAAAAAAATTATTAAAAAATATTTTTTTCTGTCACGATAACCTGAGAACGGAAAGAGATAGAGGCTTGAAAATTTCAGGTTATGTTGTGCATATGAATGCCACGTTTGAGTTTGTTTATGAGCATAATCGACCAAACGGTTTCAGAGTTATAGCCATCTGAAATTTGGTGGTTTTTTGTTCCTCATTAACTCGAAAAATATTGAACCGATTGAATTCAAACATGGTTATTAGTTGTAGAATGCCAACGCGAAAATGTTTGTGAAATTTGGTGAGGATAGCATTTGTAGAAAATTTTTAATAAATCATTGAAAAAAAAAAAAAAAATTCTATATATCAGTAACTATACGTTTGAAATTGCTGAAATTTTGCAAGAGCGTTTATTACCTAACTCTAATGCCAAGTTTCAAGTTTTAACACGATCGGTTGAATATTGTTGCAGATTCGAGCATTCTTGTGTGAGTTCAGTAGATGGGTGACCGTTGCCTCGATAACTTTCGAACCTAAGGAGATAGGGACTTGCAATTTTCAGGGTAGGTTGCGTATCCGAAAGGGAGAGTTGAGTTCGTTTTTGGGCATAATCGGTTTCCGAGTTATATCCACCTGGAATATTGTTTCCTTGATAACTCAAAAAATAAATATTCGATTGAATTGAAGCTTGGTAACTAGTAGTAGAAAATCAACACAAAGACGTGTTTAAAATTCTGTAAGAACCGTACTCCTAGAAAATTTGCAAAAAAATTACGAAAAAAAAATTTTAAGAACTGCGCCTCCAGAAAATTAAAAAAAAATCACGAAAAAAAAATTGATTCAAGCACTGACGTGAAGTCAGAAGCTTTTGCGCATATGTTCTATTGTCCATTCTTCTGTATTGGACACCCTTAATCGAATTTACCATGGTTAATTATGTCGTCCATTCTCTTGTATTGGACACTCTTATTTCAAATTTACCATGGTAAATTCGAATTAAGTGTCCAATACAGGAGAATGGACGACATAATTAACCATGGTAAATTCGATTAAGGGTGTCCAATACAGAAGAATGGACAATAGAACATACGCGCAAAAGCTTCTGACTTCACGTCAGTGCTTGAACCAATTTTTTTTCTTTCACGACAAATTCTCGACAATTGAATGACAATTAATGCAATAGGTTTTATTGAAATTTTCGCAAGTGGCTCTGCTAAATTTATGGAGGGCTACTTACTTTGCGTACTGGGGTGGGTTAAGAAGTTACAAAATCATGGAAAATCATAGGAAAAAATCACGAGGTGGAAAATTATGTGTACACTCTTTTCCCAAAAATTAACTCCTTGGATAAACCCAACGGGTGATACAACATTTTTTTCGCTGAATGATTCCAAAGGATTTTTATGTGCGAAAATAATGAAGCCAAAAGAGTGAGACAGAGCGGGATACAGATTGCGTCCCGTATCCTCCTGCCCACCGGAGTGTTTTATCAATATTTGTTATAAATGGGTACGGCATTCAGAATGGCTTTATTGCCGCCGGTACGTGACAGGAACATCAATTCTTCGCGAATTTGATAAAGTGGAAATGATTTTCAAATGTGTGCATAGATATAAGCCCCCCCGCTGGTGTTGGCGCGCGTTAGGCTGCGCTCTCTATCTCTTTCGCGCTCCAATATTTCCCAATTCCGAGGACCTGGATCGAATCAGCGACATGCGAATCGGGAACTTGGAGTATTTATGACGCGCGGAAAATGGGAATTGAAGCGATCCTATTCTCGCGTTCCGATTGTCGAACATTTAGGTTTCTCATAAACCTTCAGTGCGGTCGGGGAATCCCCATCAGGAACGAAGTTCCTTATGTTGAATGTTATACGAAATAAAATCGGGGTATTTTATTTTGAAATTTATATAATTAATAGCGGACTGGACAGGCGTTGTCCTGCTTGAACGTTGGATTGTCTGCTATCAACGGGATCAGCAAACAAAATATTTTTTAATAGTCGAATTTTCGATATACTGTATGTGGTGTGAGACCATTTTTGGCAAAAAAATCGAAAATTACAGACATTTGGGCAAAATGATATCCCGATGTTCCCCAGAACATACGTGCAAAAAAAAATGTTGGTCTGTGAGATTGATGGTCCAAATGTACTATTTTTGTAACCATTGCAAGCCACTTTCAACTTACGAGCGCGCGAGCAGACCCAATCCTCTATATTTGAAGATAAGGTCACAAATGAGGATGTCACGAGCTGCCAGCCCCCTCGGTTTTCCAATAAGAGGTGTTATTTTGATATTCAAAGAAAAATGCCATTTTTCAATATAAATGATCGGATGTTTATTTCATTATAAAGAAGAAGCTATGCCGTTAATCGTGGAAAATAACATCAGGCAAATGACCACCACGACCACGCTTACAGGACCATATCCTTTCAATGAAATTTTCCATAACCAAATCGCAAAGTGGCTGCCCTATGTCCTCGATAGCCTCACGAATTCCATCTTTGAGGTCTTGAATCGACGCTGGGCTATTGGCGTAGACCTTCTCTTTCACGTGGCCCCAAAGGAAGAAGTCGCAAGGTGTTAAATCACAAGATCTCGGTGGCCAATTGTGATCACCTCTTCGAGAGATAACACGGTCCGGAAACTTTTCCCGCAAAAGATCAATGGTTTCGTTGCTTGTGTGGCACGTAGCGCCGTCTTGTTGAAAGTGAACGTTGTCCAGATTAATACCACCCAATTCCGGCCATAAAAAATCATTAATCATCTCTCGATAGCGCAATCCATTCACCGTAACTGTTGCTCCAGCCTCATTTTCGAAAAAGTAAGGTCCAATGACTCCGCCGGACCATAAACCGTGCAGTCACACGTTGAGGATAGAGAGGCTTTTCAACAATAACTCTTGGGTTTTCCGAGCCCCAGATGTGACAATGTTGCTTGTTGACGAAGCCACCGAGGTGGAAATGGGCCTCATCACTCAAGATGATTTTTCGATGGAATTCCGGATCATTTTCATGCATTTCAACGACCCAATCAACAAAGACACGACGTTGTTGATGATCGGTTAGCTTGAGTTCTTGTGTTAACTGAACTTTATAAGCCGTAAGACCCAAATCTTTATGCAAAATACGGTGTAATGACGTTTGTGGAATGCCTAATTCCAAACAACGACGAGGAATGGACAAACCTGGGTTTTCTTCAACACTTTCGGCTACAGCAGCAATGTTCTCGGCTGTTCTTGAGCGACGTGCATGGGTTTTATTCTTCACATAACTAACTTGTCCCAACAGCTCGAATTTTTCCACCAATTTCCTTATTGCGGTCCGACAAGGTGCTTCACGACGACCCAAAAATGTTCGAGTTTTACGAACCGTCTCTGCCAAATTTTCACCATTTTTATAGTGAATTTTAATAATTTCAATGCGTTCTTGAAGCGTGTATCGTTCCATTTTCATTAATGGCGTAGTTTCTACTTGTCAAATGTCAAAAAATGACAGCTTCAAAAGTGACATCTACCGAAATAGTGGGCTATTCAAAATAACACCTCTTATTGGAAAACCCTTTACTACGAGCGTCTCATTGAGCTAAAGACCAAAAATTGTCGGTCTCACAGACGTATATTCCGGATTACTATTTAAACTAAAATGGTTTGGTGTAGTTTTGGTAAAAATTGTCCCTCCTTCGGGACTCGATTCCAGCCCTCGTTCGCCCCTGTCCTCCTACGAATCCGGATAGAAAATTCCGTGAACCGAAATAATCGCCAGACGGGCAGATACGTGTCCCACCGCAATTTGCATATGTTGCCGCTATTGCGTGTCACTGCAGGACATCGTCGACAAATACGACAGATAATTTGTTTGTGACGTGTTCATAATTTCAATTGGGATAATATTTTGTTTTTACAGCGACTACACAACGCTGTCTGGCGCGATTGCACATTTCGGTACAGCGGAACTCGTTACGGACCGGGATTTGACAATGTTATTGGGGCGTTATGAGGTTTTTCATGATGGCTGCTACGTGTGAGGATTAGTGGGTGAAACTGGAACAAAGGGAATAGTGTTACGTCGCATTAGATAGTTTAGAGAAGTTAGTTTTGTATTTTGTACAAGTGGATATTGATAACGATGATTGGATTCTCCCAACATACAGGGTGTTAGTGAATAGATGCGCCAAACTGTAAGAGGTGCCTCTGCATAACAAAATAATTATATGTATAATGAGATGAACTGTGGTTAATTGCCAATAATACCTAACAAGACAAACGGCAACAATAAATATTTCACCGTGTGTCTCGTTAGGTATTATTGGCAATTAGCCACAGTTCACTCCATTATACATGTTCACTGGTTTTTAGTTATATATTCTTTTGACTGAGAGTTTTATGTGTTAGCAGAGGTTGGTGTAACGGGGTACCATACAATTCTGCGTATGATACAAGAGCTTAGGGAAAAACCTCAGCAAAAAACCCTGTCTCCCCGTGAGTGTTGTGATTTGTATATATATATATATATATACTGGTTTTTAGTTGATCTAACCAAATTGAACCGGGCGTTTTCAGTCCGTAAAGGACGCTTCACGGTAGATGGCTTCGCCATTCCTTGATCCTCTTACGGCAAAAGAATGAACGTCGCTGAACATCGCTCAAGGTTTCTTCATCGCAGAGGGTCGGAGTTCGTATGGATTCTCCATAGGTGGCGCTGATGGGGTTCTTTCCCTACCAGTTCTCGACTGATGGATATAAGTTTCCTGGAACGCCGGCAGTATTTATTAGATCAAGTCCCAAAAAATTTCAATTTCCTAAGAGTTACAGCAATGCTCAATTTAGATATCGAGAAAGCCTTTGACACCGTGTGGCATGAGAGCCTCATATTCAAACTCCTCCAAACCAAACTCCCAGTACACATAATCAAAATCATACAATCCTACATCTCGGGCCGAACATTCCAAACCAGGGTTGAAAAATCCCTTTCCAACAAATCCCCCATCCCGGCTGGGTTGCCACAAGGAGGCATCCTCTTCCCAACCCTCTTCAACTACTACATAAACGACATTCCAAAAACAGACAGAACAAAACTGAAAATTTTCGCCGACGACTCCGCGGTAAATAGCAGAATCCCTCCATCCAACTCAGGCAGACAAATACATACAAGAGCACATTCAGAAACTCGAAAAGTACTACGACAAATGGAAAATCAAAATTAACGCTTTTAAAACTACTCTGGTACACTTTACACACAGGATTAAACGAAAATCGACACAAAACGTAACATTCAACGGTCAGACCATAAAACAGCAAAACACAGTCAAATATCTCGGTATAACCCTAGGAGAAAAACTGAACTATAACTCACACATTAACGACTTATCGCGAAAGGCGTACATAATCCAACGTAACATTTTCCCCTTACTGAACAAGCATATTAAGCTAAGCCGGAATTCAAAACTTAGAATTTATAATCAAGGAATCAGACCAGTGTTTTTATATGCGAACCCTAAATGGAGCAATACATCGAACACAAATTTTAAAAAGTTACAGATTATTCAAAATAAATTCCTCCGAATAATTTTAAATAAACCAAGATTCACTAAAATTGAAGACCTACATAAATCCGGAAACGCGGACACGATACACGACATAATTAAAAGTCAGACAAAAAAATTTTACAAACACACGACAAAGAAACTGGTAAAACACAACATCTTGGAACAACCACGGCGGAAAATACAAACATCAAAATTAAACATAAATTATCTCATCACCTCATCCTGCAGGAAAATTGTTATCGTTAAAACGATAACAAGAACTCCTGAAATCCTTCATCCCATCTGAGAAGTATATGTCTTTCATTTGATTCGACATACCTCTAGAAAAATTGTCACATTCTTCCACAAATCTCATGACAGATATATAATGTTATATTTTTGGCGCTCTAGTTCCTCGGAACTGTTTGCTTATCAATTTGCCCAAATGTCTGTAATTTCCGAATTTTTCGATGAAAATGGTCTTAAACGTTTTGGTTCGACTCACTGATCAAGAATTCGTGGTCGAAATTCATTCTGTCCGGCCGGTCCGGCCGTAGGCACGATAACTCTCGAACGGAATGAGCTAGACAGTTGAAATTTTCAGAGTAGGTTTGGGGGATAAATATCTCGGCTAAGTTCGTTATTGGGCAAAATCTGACAGATGGTTTCGGAGTAACAAAAAAAAAATTTTTTTTTTACAGAACAAATTCCAAATTAAATTTTTTTCAATAAGCAGTTTTACCATAAGAATCCATTCATATCATTTTAAACTCTAACAAGCTAATACTTTCGGAGATATGATTTTTCAAAATTTCAATGATAGAATTATTCTGTGGCTATTCTATGAATTGTTAATGTCAACTTTGACGTTGTCTCATTGTCATTCATTCCAGTAATGGTATCATAATATGAGGAGCAACTTATCAAAACGCATTAAGTCCAAAAACCATTTTATTGGGAATCAACGAAAAACGATTTTTTCTTCCTCCCTGGCTTATAATTTGAGTATGTCGAGTTTGTTTGATAGAAATTTACATCTAAAGGTAATAACTAATCTCATTTAAATCAATATTGATCAGATATACACAGAAAATGTAAAAAACGTTTGGACTTAATGCGTTTTGATTCATCTCATTGTATGTAATGCGTTTTGATGTGGTTGAAATTGAAAATAATGCTGTTTGTTGCGATTTTTTATACATTTAGAGAAAACAGTCTGCACAGTAAGTGTTGGCCTGTAACCTAATTAACATGAGCAAATCGATAAAACATGTTTTTGGTTATATTTTATTTCTTTTAAAAATGCAAACGTAAACACAATTCATTGCGATGCGGCTTACATACTTTGGATTTGAATTACAGAGGGATATAATGCCATTTGGAAGATTTTGTTTACATAGGGCTATAGAGCAACAGAAAACATTTCTGAATCCGCTTCAAACTCAATTTCGCCCAAATTGGACATAATGCGTTTTGAAAAGTTACTCCTCATATAATATACTTTTTGTTGGTTGATATTTTCATGCCGATGGTCAATCCATATGATGATGGGAATGGTAATGGTAAGTTAATAACATTGTCATTCATTCCAGCAATCGTATAAATATGATAATTATAATATAATATCATACTTTTGGTTGGTTGATATTTTCATGCCGATGGTCAATCCATATGATGATGGGAATGGTAATGGTAAGTTAATAATATTGAGTTCAGAATATCTCCACTAAAAACAAAACTGGAATATTGGTGTATTGGAGTAGATTTGAGGAAAGATATATATTATCGTTCATCATAGAATTGAGGAATGAATATCTCGGATGAGTTCGTTGTTGGGTAGAATTCGTCTATTGGTTTTGGACTGATAATTTTTGGCACTCTTGTTGAATTTGAATTCTTCTATGATGTTTGAATTCAATTTCTGCTAAGATGAAGCTCTAAATTTCAATAATGAATCATACTTCTATGTTTTCACAGAATGCTATAATTATTCTATCTAAGCTTTATTATATGATCTGTGTTCGTACTCGTACTTTTCATCCTGTTCTATAAGAGAGAGTCAAATTCATTTCAGCTATTTTAATTTGGTTTCTGCCATGGTGCAGTTCTCATTCTCAGATTGCTCATTTAATCTTGATAAATAAACTATTATTTGAATTGAATTTCCTTTATGATGCAGTTCTATCATAAGAATACATTGATATAATTCCCAACTCTGAGAAACCAATACTTTCGGAGATATAATTTGTCTGTTTGAACTAGAGCGCCAGAAAGCTCCTGTCCACAGGGCTTGAACCCATTTTAGATAAGATCTCAGAGATCAGGCACTAAATGTAAATCCTTAATGTAAACGATTATTTCTTGTATATTTCCCCTTGTAAATAGACCTGTATATATAGTTCAAGAAATTTCAAATTAAAAATTGCTGAAAAGCAAAAAAAAAATATGTCTTTTATTTGACAGTATTTATTCAATGTTTGGCTAAGTCACACTGATGATTTGTAATAACCATGAAACCCAGGGTCTGTGTCTGCTCCTGAATGATACTCTCCTTTTTGGGGAACATTTGGGCCGATTATGCCCATTAACGAATTTATCCGTCTCATTGGGATGCGCCACATACCCTGAAAATCACAATACGCTAGCTCTTTCCGTTTTCAAGTTATCGTGGCAACGGCCGGCCGGACAGAATCAAATTTAACCTCGAATTCTTCATCGGGGAGTCGACCCTAATCGTTTGAGACCGTTTTCGTCAAAAATCGAAAAATTAGAGATATTTGGGCAAAATGATAACGCGATGTTCTCCAGAACATACGCGCAAAAAGGTTTTATGCAATTAAAAACATACTGTAGTAGTAGCATATGAGGATTTTTATATACCAATGACCAAAAACTGTCAATTATTATCGGGCCTGGAAATTACTATCCGAGGAGGAGCCGAGGATAGCAAGCAGGCGAGGCAATAGCCAGTTTTTCACCAAGGTGCATATTTCATTTTTTCGTCGACCTCTACATACTTTTATGAATTTCGGACCTCTTAAATAATTTCACAATAGTAAATGACAGTTTTTCTCATAAACTCCTATGTTTGTATTGAACAGTAATCATGCCATACTCATAGTGACCACAGCGGACGAAAAAGTACTTTTACTTTTTCTGGGACGTTTGCGCTTTCATGGTCGAGTACGGAATTTTAATGTTGAGTCCCACAGATCCCGCATGGAAAATCCCGCAATGTTGATCCCTCAGAATTTCAGCGGGATCCCGCATTTGCGGGATCCAGTATTTGCGGATTTGAATTCCCTAGTTCAAATACTTTGGAGTAATGTCGATTGTCTATCATATCCTTTACATGTTCGATTGGTGAGAAGTTTGGTAAGTGAGAAGGCCACGGAAACGTATTCTCGTTGTATTAATTGTTAATAAGTTTCGAATTTATTCATTTACATTCATATAATGTCTTCAACAGAAACTAGAGGTCACCCGATATAACATATTCTATACTATTATTATATGGGGCACGGTACCAAAAAAATATTCTCCGGCTTGCTGTAATAGCAGTAAATGCCGATACAAATATAATATTTATACTTACATTGAGGATCTTGAATTTTTTTTTTTGTTCCAGGTGGGTCATTCCCAGATGTCAAGCAGAAAGAGCGTGAGCATTTAATGTAACCTTATATTGATTTTTCGGAATATACAGAGTGTATATGTAGTTGAGTCGTTTCTTATCAACAATGATTAAAACTAAAAAGAAACAGTTTCGTGAAAAATCGTATAAACTAGTGTTTAAATAACAACATTCGAAAACTCATTATTAATGCCATTCAAAACCGACAAATTATACACACAAAAATTCGAGAGGTATAGATACTTCTGGGCAAAATAATAGCACGATGTTCCCCAGAAAATGCGCGCAAAAATGTCACATGTTGGATAGATCCTCATGTGAATTGTAACCCCTGATCATTCATTGGTGAATCGAACCCAATCGTTCTAGAAAGTTTTAGGCCAAAAATACAGGTATTTAGGGAAAATGATTGTTCAGGGGGAAGCGCACCAAAAATACAGCCCTGTGTTTAATTGGCGTGCTTGTCGTCTTTTTTGTCTTATGCAAACTTATCCCATCATTTGGGTCATGAAATAAAGATATCACATATGCATTTGGCTATATTGATTATTGCCAAAATTTACAACAAGAAGTCATATATAGAAAATAATACACCGAAGCAGAAAGCGCCTTGCTTGGCTTAATATTGGCCGCTCTCGAGTGAGCATCATTTCCTGTTTGTGCCCGAAACAGTCCCGTATAGATTTCCGCTTTATCCAAACGACTCTGTGTCTTCCGAAAAATTTACAGCCGAATGAACGAGACAATCCAAACTGCGGATCTAGTTCACGGGCGTCGTCTCTAATGGAACTTTTTATGTACTTCTAATTTTCCCTCCCGCTACTCCAAATGGATCGGTCGGAGCGAATGGCTATACGATTTGTTTTTCCTCCCCCGCCCCCCTGCCAGGGATGACGCTGAGGAATTGTTGCGTTCTTTCGGAGGGTACATCATCGGCTGAACTTTTTGCAGCCAAGCCCGAAAAGCGAGAATAATAGAGACCGTTTAGAGGCGAGGGCAATCGAGTGAATGCCCGGATATTTATGGTAGGTTTTTTGTTTCGTGATGATAACATTTATCTATCAATTTACAGCTTGTTGACGGAGAAATTAACTATTTTCAAGAGTACTGACGGTATTTCGCAATACTAGGAATGCTTGAAAGATTCCCCGAATTATGAGGTTTGGAACTATTCGAAAACGTTTCGATTATCGAAACCTCTCGAGATATTTCGAAATGTTCTGGAAAATGTGAGCGAATTCATTCGAATGATTTTCTGTTGTCTATCATGTGGCACCGAGATATTATAACGCGACCGGTTTCTGAGGAATATAACATTTGGTTCATCTTCCGTTTATCTGTCCAATTCAATAGAATTCAGTAGATAAACTGAGAATAAACTCCATTAAAATGCGTCTAAAACCAGCCCTAAGTTACGAGAATGCCGAGATATCTCGTCAACGTTATATTTCGAATTTCGATTGTCGGCATTTCAGACTCGAGGGTGAGACATGAGTGGTTCGATAGAATTCATGGGCGACATCTGGTGGGTATTGTTGTTATTCTCGAATTTATTCTTGGGAATTTTAATTTTCTACTTTCATACATACTCAAAAAATATGGTACCGAACTCAACATGATCTTTCAGCGGTGAAACGCAATTAAGTGATGAACCTGTAATACTCAACATTGTTGAAGTGAGCCGAAGCCGGCCGAAGCAAACCTATTGGAGATAAGGGATAACGGAAGCGCGAGAAGGACGGAGATGAGCACCGAGCGATTAATATCTCGAGTGATCGTTCCATTATCGAAACCACTCGAGAACCTACATATCGATTATTGAAATAATTCGATTACGCCCACTCATAAATTCAGTGACATCTCGAATACAAGTATTCGAGCGCATACGAATTATCTATGCACTTGCTCATCTGGTAAACGTCTCTTTTTGAAGCCTTGTTTTACGGATATCTTGAAAGTTGGGATAGTAAAACTATTCAAAGAAGGGGAAGGTCAAAAACTATAGGCCAATCACGCTAGTGTCAAATATAGCAAAGATCTACGAAAAACTAATTAAAACACGTATGGTCACATTCATCGATAAATGTGACTAGAGATGGGATGAAAATAATCGAACATTTCAAATATTGAAACTAGAGATGGGACCTCTCGAATGAAAATAATCGAATCATTCGATTATTGACCTCTTGAAAACTTATGGTCAACACTAAATGTGACATACCGACCAATAATCAATTCGGATTTTGTAAAGATATGTCGTTATCAGAAAAGTTAATATCGATAAAATTACACCATCAGTACTAGTAGTCATAGATCTGGGAAAAGCATTCAATACCGTCAACCATGAAAGACTATGAAAGAAGCTTATGAATTACGGATTCAGAGAAAAATGCTCTAATTCACAGTTATCTATCAGAAAGAAGGAAAATTGTCTCATTAAATGAGAAATATAGTATAGAGAATATTATTACTTCCGGGGTTCCATAAGGTACTGTACTTGGACCCATCCTCTTTATTTGATACGTGAATAGCATATTAATCAATCTACAAAGCATATGTGACAGATATGAGAATTAAAAAAAAAATGTTTGAGCTGAATGAACATACCATGGATATTTTCAATGATGAGGCCCGCATTAGTGGCTCAGAATCTAGAAATTATTCATCCTTTGGGGTATCATTTGACCATCTTCCTTTGCCGCCACGATCTTGCGATATAAAATCTATAGACTTTCGGCTGTGGGGATATCACAGGTTTAGCCAATAAAACCGCAACGAAGGCTGCAACTAGACGCTGCTTCAACGAATACCGCTACATGTATGCAAGAACGATGACGTAGCATTATAATTACTGGGAAGTGATTGTCGATACGAAATTATAATGTTGTCGATCGCCAGAGGTGTGTCCGATACAAAGTCGAGATATGAGTCTCTGTCTCTAATCTGATCGATCTTAAATGGAAATACTTATATTTATCCTTAGGCCCGATCATCGGATAATCTATATCAATTCCATTTAAGGCATTTCTGACAATTTGATATTTATGACGGTTCTCTTCGATATTGATTTACGACACGGAGTTATTAAAGTCAGGTCCTGTTTGTTTCGTACTCTTGGATCTAGTTCGAAACATGAAATGTTGATTTCCGTGAGTTTCTAGGTCCAGATTGTGACGGCTTGTCGAGTTAAGGATGTTATCATGGGCTATCAGTGTCACGGCGCAATCAATTTCCATACACTTGAAGAACTACTGCTCTGTGTAAGAACTAAGAAGAACCGGAAAATTGTAATCTTAAGAACGGGCGTAAATCATATCGAATAGATTTCTTTCCTTTCAGTTGGAAGCAAGGTATCTCGCAGAATTTAAACCATTTATATCACCCACCCACACAGCACAGACTCATTTCTGAAATATTGCAGGAATATGTTTCGGAAATATTTGAGATATTTCGGTTATATTGCGAAAGATATATGAAATATTTCAGGAATATTGCAGAAACATTCGAATAACCTAACATAGCAATATTGCAGAAATATTTTTCGATATATTTCTGCAATATTGTAGAATTATTCTGTAATGTTTATGCAATTTTTTATTATATTGGAAAATATATATGAAATATTTCAGGATTGTTGCAGAAATATTCAAATATATGGTCTCTATCGTATAACGTCACAATATTGCAGACTTATTTATTGAAATATTCCTGCAATATTGTAGAATTATTTTGTAATATTTATGGAATATTTTTGTTATATTGCAAAATATATATTCAATATTTCAGGATTCTTGCAGAAATATTTCTGTTATTTCATGAGATGTGGTATAGGTTTAACTCACATAAAAAATAGTAGGCACAATTAATATCTTTATTCGCTCTCTACTGGACATTCAACATTTCTTTTTTTAACTTTTTCCACTTCCCTGGAGGCTCGCAATTTGGCTTGAGCTAACCATTTCGATATGGGTTCAATAATCAAACATAGATAATCAAATCATTAGATCTGTTCATTTCTAACTTTGTACGTATATAAAAAGCACGTCAATATAACGTCTCAATAATCAGACGGATGAGATCACAACCTACTCTTTATAGGGCTGTGATAAGATGTTGGTATAACCTAAATATATAAAATTTTGTATCAATGATATCTATAAACTTGTAGCTATTATAACTTAGATAATCAAATCAGCATATCACTGCATTTATATTATTTAGAGCCAATTAGTCTTTAATACACATTAAACTCACAACTAACTGAACTAACAAAGTAAAGTAACAACAGACAGCTTCACGACACGATACAACAACACTGGTAAACAGAAAAAATGGCGGCCTGACTAAAAGAAAACAGAGTATGCGTAAAGCCTCGAATTAGAGAAAGAAAGCACACAAACATATTATATATTGCATGTAATGTTGAATTATTTCTGTCGCGATTTGTAATAAATATGTCTATGCATATATTCATAGGAATATACTCAAAACTATAAATTTCAACTTTGTAGAAAACTGTTATACTTTGTAACATTTCTGTAATATTTCTGAATATTGCAAATGTAATATTGAAATACAATATTCCAGCAATATTTCTCAATATTGCAACTGTAATATTGAAACACAATATTCCAGCAATATTTCTGGAATATTGCAACTGCAATTGCAATATTGCAATATTGTGGCAATATTTCCTGAATATTGTGTGCTGTGTGGGCATTGTGCTTACAGCTTCTGCTTTCAGTTTATCATTTTCTCAACAAGTATGTGAAATTTCATCTTCGATCACTGCTCGACACGCATACTTGAAAAAGGATGGGATCGCAGAACAATTAAGATCCTTTCGGAGAGCTTAGCCACCCCCAAGGCCTTTGACTATACGTTTTGAACTGGGATAGCGCTGCAGACTGCACCTTATCTGGGTTCCGGGCCAGTCGGACATAGAAGGCAATGATGTGATGGACTCATTGGCCAAGCGGGAGGCTCCCATGGGACTCATTGGACCTGAACCAGCCTGTGGTATCTCTCTCAAGGCAGCGAGGTGGGAGACCAACAGATGGTTGGGCCAAAAGGTCTAAGAACTCTGTAGCAGCGTATCTGCTCTCAGACATGCTCGTTCAACAATCATAGGTGCTAAAGCTGAAAGATACAAACGATGCCTCAAACTTTCCGGTGTCAGACCTGAGTGTTCTAACAGAGGCGTATACAGGACACTTCGGCCTCAAAAAACACTAGTAAGTTGGGATTTGTCGAGGACTCCCAGCACATTATATATGATTGCCCCACCGGGAACAGCATTAAATTTGAGGAACTAGGAGTCCATAAGCTGAGACTGAGGGAACTGGACAGGTTCCCACCCTCTAGGCTCTTACCATCACACATAATTATGTAAAATTTAAGAATAAATCGAAATTAATTCCTCCTTCTGCTGCCCAACGTATGCCGATATCTGTACCGCACTTCTGGACATTTCCCTAAAGTACTGGACAGAAATGCCACATAGCCGAAGCTACACTCGATGTTTTACGCCTTGTTTTTGAAGATCGCATTATCAGCCGCAGAGCTGATGTAGTTTGGCCACCTCGGAGCTGGGATTTGACACCGTTGGACTATCATTTGTGGGGTGCCGTCAAAGATAAGTGTTACGCCAACAAGCCAGAGACAATTGACGCTTTAAAGGACAATATTCGTGAAGCCATTGGTGAAATACAGCTGCACACAATCGATAATATGCTTAAAAATTGGACCGATCGTGTAGGCTACTGCATGGCCAGCCGAGGCAGCCATTTGAATTAAATTATTTTCCATTATTAACCGGAAGGATTGTACTTTCAAATGAAAAAAGAAATTTGAGAAAATATTCAGTATTTTTTTTTATTGCATTTTCAAAAAATAAAAGTTATTTGGCGGACCCTTTACAAGTTATCACACCTCTTAGCCTCGCTCCAACCCTGCCTCCCCCAGCTCTCATCGTCTCCGATCTGAAACGTAACCAAAACGTCCTATCCACTGACCCGATTCGCTATTTTTAGCGTTCCCGATTCCCGAAATCGGGGTCAGTGTCGATCGTGCCGGAAGTCGCGGAAATGGGCCGCGATCCGCCCGCGTCAGCGTTCGCGCGGATCACGAGCTTTCGAACGCGGGAAGCTAATCCTATTATCCCATTTACGATCGGCACAGGTCCTTCCTTTCTCCGCGCCGCGCGTATCGAAGCGATTTTAATCGCGTAAAGTGCCCCCCATTCAATTTTTGTTCCGTTTTCCGTCGAAGCTTTCGATATCGGGTGATTGAGTCTGACGTGGAGGATCTTCGTGGGGACGATGGAGGGGCGGTGGAAAGGGGCAACGGAGTTTCCAACGGAATAATTTCCCGTTTACTGATTTGCCCGTAACATCCATTAAATTAATATTTGTTTGATGATGTTTTTAGGTTCAGTTTTCTGGTGTATAGTAAGTTTAATATTTTTGGGTTAATCAGACTCTAGCCTCTATGACTTTGATTAAATTCTATGTACATGATGAGTTGTTGGTAACGTGGTCAGAGGTTTGACGACTCCAATCATTAAGGGCTTCCGAGTATTTGTGGTGATTCAAATTGATTACTGCTATGTGTTTTTTGTAGTTCAACGTCTAAAGAGCGTTTTGGGTCGTAGCTGGGCATCGCAATTCTTTTTGCGCGTATGTTCTGGGTTAAGATCTTGTTATCATTTTGCCCAAATGTCTGTAATTTTCTAATTTTTGGCCGAAAATGATCTCAAACTACTAGGTTCAACTCACTGATGAAGAATTCTAGGACAAATTTGATTCTGTTTGGCCGACCGGCCGTTTCTACGATTACTTGAGAACGAAAAGAGATAGCATTTGAAATTTTTAAGGTAGGTGGCGCATTCAAATCAAATACGACGGACAAGTTCGTTAATGTGCGATACAACGGTTTGCGAGTTTACTGTTTGCTGTTTATACTTAATAAGTCTCACGGTTTTCGGGTTTTTGAAAATTTCCAAAATTTTGAAAAAACACAACCTTGATCACTGTTTTCGATGCCATGATCTTTGATCTAGAAAATTTCTATGTCGGTTTTTCGAATAACATTCATGGATAAATTTGCTATCAGATGGTAACGCCTATTTGGTGCTGCGGGTTTGGATTTTTTTCTGAATTTTCTTACGCAAAAAAACCTTCAACTTTGAGCACTTACGGTGAAAACAAAATGTATGAATATCGGAGTGACCAACAACTATACAACTTGCATATTTCATTGAGATTCTGACATGACTCTTCTTATATGATAGAGTGTTTTATTTTGCGTGCATAGCTGGATTGAGTAATATCCCGCGCAGCTGTCTCAATACGTATTCGCGGTTTCTCCAAAGAAGTAATTGGCTCCTTGTAAACCTTGACTTCAGACGCTAAACCTGTTGGTAATGGTAGGGATGCAACTATAATCTTTATAATTATGTGCACTGTCCTGGTTGATATCCCTGAGCATCTCAATATGACTCACACTGATGTGGTTGGATCATATTCAATTTCCTTGGAAACTTCACCTCCGTCTGATCAGTTGGCGTTCCCGGAGCTTTTGATACCTACGCCAGTTCCCGGTATATGGCCCGCCGATTTTGCGTTATGTACCCGGATTAACAAGTAATAATTTGGATGGCGTGCATTGGGAAATCTTTTACGAAAGAGAACTGCAGCTCCATTAGCATTACCATTACACGCGCCGTGAATGAAATGCATTTGAGAATACTCCATTGGAGTGTTTCGAATGTGGCGAGACTTCAACGTCATCAAAATCACTTGGCAGAATCAAGTTCGAAGTCACAACACAAAATCCATCGTTCGTACAAAGTAAATGCAATGAACGAAAAAGGTTAATCGGTAACTCCGCAAAAGGAGCACAGAAAAAGCATGATTTTGGTACTTGCCGACACGTTTCTACTTATTGGCTAGAAAACGAAGGAAAATATGGAAGTAAACTGAACGCATAAGTGACACTACAACAGGACGTGTGCCCTCTGCTCCATGACCTCCATTTAGGACCAAACCACAGCAGCCTCCCAGGGGAAGCATAAGCAGGCTGTTTGATGCGATCTTAACCCGAGGACATGAAAACATAGAAATTAGGAAGAAGCCAATAAGCAGATACACGTCAAGTAACATCATGCTTTTTAGTTGGGGTTGGTTGTGGCCTCTGAAAGCAGACTATGCCTGGGGGACGAAGAGTCTATCGAGAACATCATCTGTGAACGCCACGCTGAAGACAGAATAAGATTTGAGGAATCAGGAGTCCACAAACTGAGACCGAGAGAACTGGACAAGTTGTCACCCACCAGACTCATACCCCTTATCAAAAGACTAGAGCTTGTGGGTGAAGTATAGATCTAGGTGTACCACAATAGGCCGATTGGTCACGGTGGTGGGGCGGGTTTCATCTGCCCAACACAATAATTCATACACATCATCTCCGTATTGTCCTAATTTCTATGTAAAAACTAATTTTATTGGACGGGAGAAGTATGAGAGCAGATTAACAGTCCAAGGGTCGGGGACCACTGATCCAGCTATCTCTTTCATTCGTCGCATGGAAGATAAGAATAGGTTTACGACCTCTGGCGCAGGTACGGCTGTCGAGATGTAGGCGCATTCAAACACCAAAGGTACGTTAATATTGATTTCGTTCAAAATAAACGTGTAACATCTGGTTAGTTTGTGTAACAAACAGGCCGAGAACAGAACAGTTGCGGAAATTGAATTTGAGGAGGTAAATTCGAACCGTAACGATGTGTTGCCATTTAAGGCTTCCATCTTCGTCTGATCGGTTCTCTTGCACCCTGTGGTGAGCTCCCGCATCCGCGTACTCTTCACTTAGTCCCCATTAGAACCAGAACGGCAGATGCGGGAGTCGGGAGACGCTTGATCTCTCGGAATAATCCCCGAAGTGTAGCAGCCTACGATAAACTAACAAACAACAGACTCTAATTGGGAAAACAATGCAGTTGCAGATGGGACCGCGAAGACGTGAACATTTTCACCGCGTATACATCCGCATAAAACAGGTTTACGTGAATGGCTCCATGTAAATCCCGTTGTATACTCCTGTGGATTGAATTATGCCGACACTCGCCGCATCCATTTAGAAGAGGAGGGTGCATGCTTGAGGGATGATATGATGTGCGGTAAGAAGTTTGGGGAGAAACGAAAATCTTCCCGAGTGGGATGTTCATCACATTTTGATGGGAAATGTCTTCCCGCGTCTGCTTTATGTTTCGCCTTTCGGTTTCGCTTGAAAGCTGTTTCCCCTAAGTCGAGTACAGAGCTTTCTTGATATTGAAAATAGGATTGCTGTAGTGTTTCTACCACTGCTCTTGCTTTGAATCGATTATGGTGGTGGATTTTAGGGTAGTTTGTGTGGTGAATATGTCATCCGTTAAACCTGGTTTCAGGCCCAACCGATATATGATAAGTGTGTTAGGATAAACCAGTATAGCCTAGGATGAACTAGTTTGGCCTTAATAAATTCGGCTAAACTAGTTCGGCCTAGGCCGAACTGGGTTATAATTATTTTTGAGGTAAATACTTGAAATTGAAAGGCAATAAATTAGAAGAGCAATATTTATTTCAAATGAAATAAATAAAAATAATCTTCATCTTAACTGATTTTGAATTATTATTCGAGTGAACTGATCATGGAATTGAAAAACATGTTCGGCGTAGGCCGAACTGGTTTTAATTTTTTTGAGGTAAAAACAAGGATATAATGTTCCA
Organism: Halyzia sedecimguttata; assembly: GCA_937662695.2. NCBI lineage: Eukaryota > Metazoa > Arthropoda > Insecta > Coleoptera > Coccinellidae > Halyzia > Halyzia sedecimguttata. The sequence continues at coordinate 101,577,611 of OW569413.2, read as the reverse complement.
ACTGGGGACTCTATATCCAAGGCTTGAAGTTAGCATGGTCGTACTAATAATCGGATGTCTAGGTATAAACATCATATATTCGCCCTATTCTGGAATTTGCCGGACCAGCAAGGTGTCATATTCTTAAAGTTGGAGGCGGTTCAAAGATCATCAACCCGTATTGCATATGGCTTTAATTGAACAAGCTACGATGAACCGCTCAGAATATTTGGCTTGAGTACCTTCAAGGATAGACGAGTGAGGGGAGACCTGATTGTCACTTATAGAGCCCTACATAACACATTTGGATAAGACTTGTCATCATTGTTCAGACGTAACACTAACCGTCTGAGGGGACATCACTTCTAGCTTAAAAAAAAACTTCAGGACCACTCTTCGTCAGACCTTTTTATTCAACCGAGTTTTCGATGCCTGGAACTGTTTGCCAGCGGAGATCGTTGGTGCATCGACAGTGAACACCTTCAAAAACAAATATGACGACTATTTGAAACGAAACATTGTGGCGGCGGTTTTGTGATTCACTCGTGTTTATGTCTTACTTCTATTGCTGTTGTTCTCTCGTCCTTTCTTTTTTATATCTGCTGTATTTTCACTTTGTTTTCTGTACTGTCAACTAATCACTTAATTAATCTTTTTAAATTTTAGAGCTAGTTATAGGCTATCACTCCAAGAAATTCCTCCGGAACTTTGATACTGTCGGATCCAAGAAATACTTGGACCTCAGTAAGAACAAGCTGCGCCTCCTCACTGGCTTCCTCACAAGGCACTGTGGCCTCGGAAAGCAAATGATGAGATTAGGGTTAGCAGAAACTGACGAGTGCAGATTCTGTTAGGAGGAGGATGAAACTCCTGATCATCTGACAACGGAATGCCTCGCCATCCTAAACCAACGCAAGGAATGCTTTGGGCAAGATATCTGCAGGAGCGAAGACCTAACCTCCTTGAAGCCATCCCAGATACTGGAGTTCATCAGAACTGTGGAACTGGAAGGCGAGCTGTAGATGGTAATGACATCGACAGCTCTGAAGGGGGGGCACAATAGGCCTCAAGGTCACAGTGCAACGTTACCTACAACAATATACGATATACAATCTCATATCGGTCCCCTGAATCGAAAATATTTCAAAATCAAAAAATGTACGGGGGGCTAGGTTGTTTCTAGGTCACCCAGACGACAATATCGACCTCTCCGCAACTATCCTTGAGGGGGATCCGAAAATTCTAGGCTGTTAGTCAGACAACAAGGCTAATAAACCGGGCATGGGAGGACCCGCGAAAAAATACGGCCCGATTCGGCTGGTCCCCCCCAATCGATACCGGTGGCGCCGAGCGCCGGCCCAGAGACGGATCCCGGCAAAAACGGGGCCGGATCCGTCACGAAAAAGATTCCATTAGTCCCGCTTGACGTGCTACAGGCACTACCAGACAATTATGGGGGGTATAATTCGCCCCCGGTATCTTTCGTGATTTATTGCGAAAAGTTCGGGAGGTGTTTATTTATCACGGGCTCGCGAGGGGCAAAGGGGGGAGTTGCGGGTTTTGCCGATGTGAGGATTTCGAGTTTGATAGGGTGAATTTATGGAATTATTATTCGTGGAAATAGATTTTTCGAATGGGAGGTTTAATTTTGATTTGAGGAAACACGCTTTTTTTTATAAGAATTTGGTTCAAGTCAGGAGCTTTTGCGCGTATGTTCTATTGTCTTTTCTCCTGTATAGGACACTCTTAATCAAATTTACCATGGTGAATTATATTGTCTGTTCTCCTTAAGAGTGTCCAATACAGGGAACAGACAATATAATTCACCATGGTAAATTTGATTAAGAGTGTCCTATACAGGAGAACAGACAATAGAATATACGCGCAAAAGCTCCTGACTTACCATGGTGAATTATATTGTCTGTTCCCTGTATTGGACACTCTTAAGGAGAACAGACAATATAATTCACCATGGTAAATTCGATTAAGAGTGAACCATACAGGAGAATGGACAATAGAACATACGCGCAAAAGCTTCTGACTTCAAGTCAGTGCTTGAACCAATTTTTTTTTCAATGATTTTTTAAAATGTTCTAGTGCTACGATCCTCACGAATTTTTGCTAGAATTTTCGCGTTGGCATTCTACAAACGGATTTGTATTTTTTGAGTTATTGAGGAAATAACAACCAAATTTCAGATCGATATAACTCCAAAACCATTCGGCCGATTATGCTAGTTAACTAACTCAAATGTTGCATTCAGATGCGCAATCTACCCTGAAAACTGCAAGTCGCTATTTATTTCCGTTCTCAAGGAATCATGAGATAGATAATATTTTTTCGTAATTTTTTAAAAATTTTCTATTGGTACGGTCCTCACAAAATTTTACACACGTCTTCATGTCGATATTCTACAACTAGTTACCAACCTTCAATTCGATAGATTCTATATTTTGTGAGTTATCGGGGAAATAATATTCCAGATGGGTATAACTCCGAAACCGTTGGGCCGATTATGGCCAATAGCGAACTTAACTCACCCATTCATATGTGCAACCTATCCTGAAAAGTCCCTATCTTTTTTCGTTCGAGAGTTGTCGAGGCAACGGTCACCCATCCAGCAACTGAACTCACACAAGGCTGCTCGGATCTCCAACAATATAGATCCGATGATGCACCGAGTTGCAACAACCCATTCCACGAGGTTGAATTATTGCAGATTGCTCATTTGATCTTGATAAATGAATTTAATGACAATTTTTGAAGCATTAAGGCATTGAAGCATTGTAGATTGCGATAATTTTCGAAGCATTTTTTTTTACAGTTTTTTTACATTGATATAATTCCCAACTCTGAGGAACCAATACTTTCGGAGATATAATTTGTCTGTTTGAACAAGAGCGCCAAAAAGTTCCTGTCCACAGGGCTTGAACCAATTTTTCATTTCACAGTCTGTATGTTGGTGAGTTATCAGCTAATTCATCTATGCATTTTCCAGTTATATTTCTTCTTGTTATACGGTTATAAGGATTTTTAATAATATATATTGTAGTTATCTCCGTATTCAAAACATGTAATAATCTTAATAAATCAAATAAATACTTTCAAACTGAAGATGTGTTATTTTCTTGATATTGAATTGCAAATATTAAAGCATCAGAGTATTTAACACTTCTTATGCCGAATAATATCTCTTATTTTTTCATAACTGGTTACTTCTTTTGAATCAAACTTGTTTGTTGTGAGTATCGACAACAGACGATATTAATTTTCGTTCTGAGCTTAATTTCATTGCAAAACGAATGAATTCCCAAAAAAAATCTGTATTGAAGTTCAACGAAATGAGCAACGTAAACATCCAAAACATAACAGCAAGTAAAAAGAACGAGGGTGGACAAAGGCTCGTGCCGTCGCCCTTTCAGCCATTTCAAAAGAACAATAAGGGAATCTTGGGAATAAAATGGCTTTATTTACCGAAATGTAATAAGAGAGAAAAGAAACTGAGGGAATGTGATCAGGGACAAAAAGTTCAGAACTGCAAGTATTTTATAAATCTAGAGTTCGCGAATAGAAATTGAAATTATGTGTAGTAGAAAATGTTTCTCTTGTTTTACGTATTTAATTTAATATTATTGCGAGCATGTGTTGCGGAACGGCGTGATATCATTTTACCCAAATGTCTGTAACTGTCGAATTGTTCAGGCTAGGTGGCGCATCCAAATGCGATGGTCACGTTCGTTAATGGGCATAATTGGCTCAACGGTTTCTGAGTACGAATTTTGTTTTCAACCAATACAGATCCGACGAAATTGAAACTTGTTAACTAGTTGTAGAATACCGACATAAAGAGGTATGTGAAATTTTGTGAGGATCTTATCACCAGAAAATAAATAAAATATATTTATCTCACGATAACTTGAGAACAAAAAGAGATAGCGACTAGCAATTTTTAGGGTAGGTTGCGCACCCGAATGCGAAATTCAAGTTGGTTAATAGGCATAATTGGCCAAACGGTTTTGTAGTTATAACTATCTGAAATTTTGTTGTTATTTCCTCAATAACTCGAAAAATACGAAACCGATCCAATTCAAACATGGTAATTAGTTGTAGCATGAATAGAAATTAGAAAAAATCATTGAAAAAATTCTATATATCACAAACTATTCGTCCGACATCGCTGAAATGAGGCTGAGAGCCTTCAAAACCTAACTTCTCAGACAAGTTCCAAAATTAAACACGATCGGATTGTTGCAGATCCTTGTCTGAGTTCAGTAGCTGGATGGGTGACCGTTGCCACGATATCTTTCGAATGGAAAGAGATAGGACTTGCAATTTTCAGGTTAGGTTGCACATCTGAATGGGACAGTTGAGTTTGTTCATGGGCATAATCGTCTCAATGGTTTCTGAGTTATACCCATCTGGAATATTATTTTCTCGATAACTCAAAAAATGAAGATATGATCGAATATCCTTAATTGCCTGTCGAGAAATGCGATACAAAAACCTCTTGAAACCACCCAAATTTCGTTTGCATATCTTGGCAGGTTTCAGAGCAATCCATGAATAGTTACTTTGTAGAAAAACTTTAACACGGGCAGTATCTCGTAAACTGAAGCATTTACGGACAAAGTTATATAGCCCTCTGAAGTTTGTCGCACTTCAGTATATGCTTTATATGAGTTATAGGCGTTGATGGTGTCGATGATAAATGAGTTTTGGAATTATATAATTTTTGAATTTAGTTCATACCCAATGCATTTTTTCACGTTTTAACGCTTCTCTTAGTTAAACTCAACTTTATGCAGTATTCTACAATTGTTTCTAAAAATTTTCCTTAGCAATCCGTAGTTTTGAGTAAAAACAAAATTCTAAGCTAAATGAATCACCCGATATATTCCTCCGTAAACTTCTAATGGGCACTCCCGGTGGGACATCAGGTATAGTTTGATGTATAATTGAGCAATTACTGAAGATTCGAATCCAGATTTCAGTATGTAAAGGGTTTTCCAATAAGAGGTGTTATTTTGATATTCAAAGAAATATGCCATTCTTCAATATAAATGATCGGATGTTTATTTCATTATAAAGAAGAAGCTATGCCGTTAATAGTTGGAAAATAACATCAGGCAAATGACCACCACGACCACGCTTACAGGACCATATCCTTTTAATGAAATTTAAACCAAATCGCAAAGTGGCTGCCTTATGTCCTCGATAGCCTCACGAATTCCATCTTTGTGGTCTTGAATCGACGCTGGGCTATTGGCGTAGACCTTCTCTTTCACGTGGCCCCAAAGGAAGAAGTCGCAAGGTGTTAAATCACAAGATCTCGGTGGCCAATTGTGATCACCTCTTCGAGAGATAACAGGGTCCGGAAACTTTTCCCGCAAAAGATCAATGGTTTCGTTGCTTGTGTGCACGTAGCGCCGTCTTGTTGAAAGTAAACGTTGTCCAGATCAATACCATCCAATTCCGGCCAAAAAAATCATTAATCATCTCTCGATAGCGCAATCCATTCACCGTAACTGTTGCTCCAGCCTCATTTTCGAAAAAGTAAGGTCCAATGACTCCGCCGGACCATAAACCGCAACAAACAGTCACACGTTGAGGATAGAGAGGCTTTTCAACAATAACTCTTGGGTTTTCGCCAGATACGATAATTTTTCTTGTTGACGAAGCCACCGAGGTGGAAATGGGCCTCATCTCTCAAGATGATTTTTCGATGGAATTCCGGATCATTTTCATGCATTTCAACGACTCTATCAGCAAAGACACGACGTTGTTGATGATCGGCCGGCTTGAATTCTTGTGCTAACTGAACTTTATAAGCCTTAAGACCCAAATCTTTATGCAAAATACGGTGTAATGACGTTTGTGGAATGCCTAATTCCAAAGAACGACGAGGAATGGACAAACCTGGGTTTTCTTGAACACTTTCGGCTACAGCAGCAATATTCTCGGCTGTTCTTGAGCGACGTGCACGGGTTTTATTCTTCACATAACTAACTTGTCACAACAGCTCGAATTTTTCCACCAATTTCTTTATTGCGGTCCGACAAGGTGCTTCACGACGACCCAAAAATGATCGAGTTTTACGAACCGTCTCTGCCAAATTTTCAACATTTTTATAGTGTATTTTAATGATTTCAATGCGTTCTTGAAGCGTGTATCGTTCCATTTTTATTAATGGCGTAGTTTCTACTTGTCAAATGTCAAAAAATGACAGCTTCAAAAGTGACATCTACCGAAATAGCGGGCTATTCAAAATAACACCTCTTGTTGGAAAACCCTTCAGTATGAATAAAGTTACAATATATGCTTCATAAAAATTCAGCAAATACCTCCATCGGCTCCGCATTCGGGACGTTTTGAATGCAAATTGGAGCTGCTGTTGCACACCTCGGGTGTCGATTTAATGGAAAAATTTGGATTGGGCGATCATTTTCATCTGTATCCTGAATTTATTGGAGCTCCATTAAAAATGATGGACCACCGAACACAACGACCAGAAATTAATGGCTCGGAATAAACAGATTCTCAAATTAATGCGCAGTATTCATGCCGGTGGTATCAGTCTTTTATCATCCATTCCAGGAATGATTCCGTCAGAGGGGATAAATCGGGCATTATTCTAAAACGCCGGGAAAACGTTGGAGCAAATATGGCGATTTTTCACGCCATTTTGGGGTCGTTATAATATTTATGATAACGCGGCCTATTATATATGGACCGATTCCTGTTGCACGTACGCCATTATTATATTTCATCGCATTATTTTCGGATCGATGCGAAAACGGGATCGGAAAATGTTTGACGACTGTTGTTATACCTGCGGGCTTCATTCAAATTACGAGTGGTGAAATTTTTGATCGCTTTTGTTGGCGTTCCAATGCATATATTATAAGGTATATGATAGGATAGGTTGATACATTTTCCTAATAATATACTGTTGGAATTGTGCAGCGAAAAGCAATTTTCGTCGCTGTTTAAATTTTTATAATTTTCAGAGGATTGGGATACGCCGCAAATCAGACACGAGGGTTTATTATCGATAATACTGATCGAACAAATGTCACAGTAACCAACCACCGGAAGAGATTGTCCGAAAGATATATGCATGTTCGAATCACTGGTGAAGAATTCGAGGTCAAATTCAATTATTTTCTTGCCACGATAACTTTCGAACGGAATGAGATAGCGACTTTCAGAATAGGTTACTCATCCGAACACGTCGGTTGAGTTCGTTAATGGGCATAATCGGCTAAACGCTTTTGGAATTACAGTCGACTCTCGATAACTTGAAACTCTAGAGACCAGAAAAAAGTTCAAATTGTCGAGAGTTCAAAATAATAAGGGTTCAAATAATCAATAGGGTGTTCTGATGAAATTCAAATAATCAAGAGTTCGATAAAAATCCGTGATTTATGTATTATTTCAAATATTTGTCCATCCTCCACAGTTTCAATCACACGCTTCTTTTCACTTATGGAAAGACACGTGTTCTTTCTTGAAATCATTTTAATAACACAAATCAAAAATTAACCTTTGAACTTTGAATGTAAACTGGAATGAGAATTGCGAACTGCATTCATGTAAACAAACGTCAGGTCTGAGCATGATCAAAAATTTAAATTATAGAGAGCTGCGGTAGCCCACACTTCAATTTATTGAATGTTGGCGGGCAAGATACCATTTCTTCAACTTCAAATTACCGAGGGGACCAATTATTATTGATTTTTTTCAATTTATCGAGTATTTTTCAAGGGACTGGAAAAAAATTTCAAATTATCGAGAGATTCAAATTAGGTAACGAGTGCCAATTTATCGAGAGTCGACTGTATACCCATATGAAATTTTGTTGTTATTTCCTCAATTAGTAAAAAAATATACATATCCGATCGAATCGAAACTTAGTAATTAGTTGTTTATTGCTGGCCCGCAAATTGGTGTGGGATTTCATAAAAATTGTGCTTCTTATACAGGGTGAGTCTTTGACCACTGCATTAATTTTAACCAAAGAGTCATCTCATCAAATGAAACACTTTTTTCATTTACCATTTTTCCAGATTCGGCTCAGGTAAAAAGTTACAAGTGCTTAAAGATTTCACAATACGCTAATACACTCCCGCATATAAATTATCTATGACGGACGAGAATAAGGCATAGTAACGTGGTTTACAGCCTGATTCGGGATTCCAACGCTCAGGGACGGATCCATAAATGTAGTGAAACTTCTGGAGTTTTCCATTCTCTAGGATTCCAAGTACCGAAGTAATGAATGTTTAATTGAAGCTATGTTTTGCGCAAAAAAAGAAGTAAATGAATCAATTACTCAAAAACTGCCATTTACAGTCTCAAAGTAGTTAGTTCTTGTAGATTTAAGTGGCAACACCACAGCGCTGAAAATAGAACGGTCGATACAGCAGTGGCTTCTAACCAAGAAACCAAATTTTCAATTAAATCGTACGTCCCTTTCTCCGCAAAAGTCCAGGGTACCATCGACCGTGGCTCATCCTGTATAGATTGCCGTTGATAAAAATCGAGATCCTTCATCAACTATTGAATTCATACGTCTATTTCTCATCCTATGACCGGTCTGGCTATGAATTAGAACAAGCGCGCCTGAGCAGACTGATCTCACTTCAATGCTCCTCCAATTTTTTTCCGTAGGTTTGTTTTATTATTGTCATCCTCAGTGGCTAATATTTCTGATTACTCTTTTGCCATTTTCTCGACTAAACCCAGAAAATCCCCCCCAACTCCTGCACATCATACTGGAAGGAGTATACGACCCCTACCAAATCGTAACTTAAAACTCAATTACCCCACCAGTAATTCCCAGGATTCCGACAGGAGCTTAATATTTTTGCGCGTATGTTCTGGGGAACATCGCGTTATAGTTTTGCCCAAATGTCTGTAACTTTCGAATTTTTTGACGAAAATGGTCTCAAACGATTAAGTTCGACTCCCCAATGAAGAATTCGAGGTCAAATTTGATTCTGTCCGTCCGGCCGTACGGCCGTCCGGCCGTCCGTCCGTCCGGCCGTTGCCACGATAACTTGAGAACGAAAAGAGCTAGCGACTTGAAATTTTCAGGGTAGGTGGCGCATCTCAATACGACGGACAAGTTCGTTAATGGGCATAATCGGCCCAGTGGTTTCCGAGTAATAATTTTGTTTTCAACCATTATAAATCCGATCAATTTAAAACTTGGTGGGTAGTTGTAGAATATGAACCTAAGCACGTTTGTGAAATTTTGTGCGAATCGTACGGCTAGAAAATTTTAAAAAAATTATTAAAAAATATTTTTGTTGTCACGATAACTTGAGAACGGAATGAGATAGCGGCTTGAAATGTTCAGGTTAGGATGTGCACTAGAACGCGACATTTCAGTTTGATTATGAGCATAATCGGCCTAACGGTTTTAGAGTTATAGCCATCTGAAATTTTCTGAAATTTGGTGGTTTTTGTACCTCATTAACTCGAAAAATACTGAACCGATTGAATTCAAACATGGTCATTAGTTGTAGAATGCCAACGCAAAAATGTTTGCAAAATTTGGTGAGGATAGCATTTGTAGAAAATTTTTAATAAATCATTGAAAATAAAAAAAAAAAATTTTATATATCAGTAACTATTCGTTTGAAATTGCTGAAATTTTGCGAGAGCCTTCATAACCTAACTCTACTGCCAATTTTCAAGTTTTAATACGATCGGTTAAATATTGTTGGAGATTCGAGCATTCTTGTGTGAGTTCAGTAGATGGGTAACCGTTGCCTCGATAACTTTCGAACAAAAGGAGATAGAAACTTGCAATTTTCAGGGTAGGTTGCGTATCCGAAAGGGAGAGTTGGGTTCAATTTTGGGCATAATCGGTCTAAGGGTTTCCGAGTTATACCCACCTGGAATATTATTTCCTTGATATTGTCCATTCTGGACAATAGAATTCATCATGGCAAATTCGATTAAGAAGAGTCTCCAATACAGGAGAATGGACAATAGAATTCATCATGGTGAATTCGATTAAGAAGAGAGTGTCCAATACAGGAGAATAGACAATAGAATTCATCATGGTAAATTCGATTAAGAAGAGTGTCCAATACAGGAGAATGGACAATAGAACATACGCGCAAAAGCTTCTGACTTCACGTCAGTGCTTGTTTTCATTTCAGGTAAAGTATCGAGCATCCATTCTCCCTCCGGCCTAAGAACAGGCGGGCCCGCCACATTAATGCAGGCTGTGTGAGTACTTACTTCCAATTTTCTCGACTAACGAAAGGCGGTTATTTTTCATTTTAACAGCCGCCCCCCGCCCGATCTGCGGGGGCAGAAAAACAGCGGCGGCGATAATTTCGCATTTTATTAGACGTATCATTCGGGGTTGCTGTTCGTGACATCATTTTTAAGCGTTGTTTGTCGTTCCCAAGGCGCCCCTCGCTCTGTTGAAAAATCTGTGCGTAGTGAGTACATAACTAACCGGATGCAGGATTGAGGGGACGTTTTTTCAACTTCACGGCCCAGAAACTGGGTCGCGGGACACTGAGGAAACGTTCGTTGTTTTGAGAACGACGAGAATATATCTTTGAGGATCTTTAATATTTTTCTAGCAAACTAACGTTGACGAAATCATCTATTAATGACCCCTATTAACGCTTAATTTCTATCATATTAATGCATGATTGTCATGGGCAACCGCCCTATAGAAGTTATTCACAAGCAATCTGAAATATGTCACAACTTCACTGAAATATGTTTCAAATATTCACGTATTCATGTATCTACTCTCCATAAAATTACAATGTAATTCCACAGGAAAATGAATTCTATATTCAAATCGAGGCACCATCGTACTGTCAAATTTATCTATCTGCTTTCAATTCAACATTAGATTCTGATTTTGCCAGTTCCTAAAATGAATTACGAAGAAAATTTGTCGTTGACTCCGCCAGATGTGGCCGAAGCTGCTTGAGCAGCATCTCTGAGTTGGCTGCTTGTGAAAAAACGAAATTTGTGTGAGAAAACTTATTCAGAATTCATACCGTGGTGCAAGGAGAAGAGCAACTTCAAATGTAAAAAATTGGTTCAAGCACTGACGTGAAGTCAGAAGCTTTTGCGCGTATGTTCTATTGTCCATACTTCTGTATTGGACACCCTTAATCGAATTTACCATGGTAAATTATGTTGTCCATTCTCCTGTATTGGACACTCTCAATTCGAATTTACCATGGTAAATTCGAATTAAGTGTCCAATACAGGAGAATGGACAACATAATTTACCATGGTAAATTCGATTAAGGGTGTCCAATACAGAAGTATGGACAATAGAACATACGCGCAAAAGCTTCTGACTTCACGTCAGTGCTTGAACCAATTTTTTTTTCGTGACTTTTTAAAAATTTTCTAGGGGTACGGTTCTTGAAATTTTTTTTTTCGTCATTTTTTTCAAATTTTCTAGGGATACGATTCTTACAAAATTTTAAACACGTCTTTATGTTGATTTTCTACTACTAGTTACCAAGCACCAATTCGATCGAATATTTATTTTTTGAGTTATCAAGGAAATAATATTCCAGGTGGGTATAACTCGGAAGCCGTTAGACCGATTATGCCCAAAAACGAACTCAACACTCTCTTTCGGATACGCAACCTACCCTGAAAATTGCAAGTCCCTATCTCCTTTCGTTCGAAAGTTATCGAGGCAACGGTCACCCATCTACTGAACTCGCACAAGAATGCTCGAATCTCCAACAATATTTAACCGATCGTATTAAAACTTGAAACTTGGCAGTAGAGTTAGGTTATGAAGGCTCTTGCAAAATTTCAGCAATTTCAAACGAATAGTTACTGATATATAGAATTTTTTTTTTTTATTTTCAATGTTTTATTAAAAATTTTCTACAAATGCTATCCTCACCAAATTTTGCAAACATTTCCGCGTTGGCATTCTACAACTAATAACCATGTTTGAATTCAATCGGTTCAGTACTTTTTGAGTTAATGAGGAACAAAAACCACGAAATTTCAGAAAATTTCAGATGGCTATAACTCTGAAACCGTTTGGCCGATTATGCTCATAAACAAACTGAAATGTCACGTTCTGGTGTTCATCCTAACCTGAAAATTTCAAGCCGCTATCTCATTCCGTTCTCAAGTTATCGTGACAAAAAAAATATTTTTTAATAATTTTTTAAAAATTTTCTAGCCATACGATTCGCACAAAATTCCACAAACGTGCTTAAGATCATATTCTACAACTACCCACCAAGTTTCAATTCGATCGGATTTATATTGGTTGAAAACAAAATTATTACTCGGAAACCACTGGGCCGATTATGCCCATTAACGAACTTGTCCGTCGTATTGAGATGCGCCACCCACCCTGAAAATTTCAAGTTGCTAGCTCTTCTCGTTCTCAAGTTATCGTGGCAACGGCCGGACGGCCGGACGGCCGGACGGCCGGACGGACAGAATCAAATTTGACCTCGAATTCTTCATTGGGGAGTCGAACTTAATCGTTTGAGACCATTTTCGTCAAAAAATTCGAAAGTTACAGACATTTGGGCAAAACTATAACGCGATGTTCCCCAGAACATACGCGCAAAAATAATATTGATATTAGCAGATGTCATAAACTCAGTGGGATATATCCCCAAAAACTTGAAAGTGCACGAAAAAGACCACATAAAAGATTCCTGATAATATTCCTGATGACGAAAGTAAATATAGAATGAAATGAACCTTTCTACTATCAATAGTACATAAAAATATGAATAATAACTACCATTATTCGATTTGTGGATAGCATAGATTTTTGTTGTTGAGTTGCGGGCGCACAAAGGAAATATTGATTAATATAGGTTGCAGAAAAAATGTGCAAGATATGGGATCGAAATATTTAGTATCAGTGGATAAATCGAAAACATAGTCGAATAGAATATTTACTTTTGTGGACAATGATGAACATATAATCTTGAATTAAATCAAGATATATCTAGGCTTAAGACTAGCTCAAACTCCACGCGAAAATATTTTCGTTTATTATAGAAACAATAAATGTTCAGTACAGCCAGTAAGAATTAATACATTTCCTAAATTACCGCCAATTATTGCAAAATTCGTCAAATTAGAGGAACCACATCTTTGTACCGGTCATTGTTTACGGCGTTCTTCTGTGTCTATTCTTTCTGACAGATTTTTTAGCCATCAAATGACTGGGTGGTTGGAAATCCACTTCAGTCGCTGAGGGTTTTATTGAAAATTCATTGAAAAATAAAATAGAAACTGCTTAAAAATATTTGTGCGATAAACTTTCCCAAGTGACTGACGCTTCAACTTCAGTTTCCAACCAGCTCCACAAATTCCTTAACGGATATCGTAACCGAGGATATCAATGTGAATTATTCAGAATATCACATGTCAAACATTCCTTCTATGAATTTTTCCAATTGTTCCATTGACAGCATAAATATAGATATATCGAAATGATAAAATTTTTATTATGGAGAATAAAAATTTTTTTCAATAAAGAATTCCTTCAATTCGAAGCAAAGTCGACGGGAAATTCTTGTATCCACTCGTTGATTTACTTATCGATTAATGATCTCAAACATTAATGTGCTCGCTTCGCTCCACGTTAATAAATCGCGATCGTTAATCGCTGTCATTTATTAACAAGTTGATTGAATTTCTATTTCAATTTCAAATCCATGGAAGTGGCTGTAATGTTGTATTTATCGTTGCTTCATCTAAAAATAATATTGAAATTGAAAATAAGGCAGTAGCGTACACTTTGCGTGCATCTTCTAGGGAACATGCCCTAACGGCCGTTGCCAGGATATCTTTCGAATGTAGAGAGATAGCTACTTGCAATATTCAAGGTAGGTGCGCATCTGAATGCGGCGGTTAAGTTCGTTAATGGGCATAATAAGACGAACGGTCTGGGAGTTATACCCATCTGAAATTATGTTGCTATTTCTCAATTACTCAATAAATACTATCCGATCTACTTGAAACGTGGTAATTGGTTGTAAAATACTGACGCGCAAATTTTCGCAAAATTTCATGAGGATCGTATCGCTAGAAACTAAACTAAAAATTTTCTTTAAAAAAAAATTATATTTCAGCAACTATTGATCAGATTCCGCTCAAATTCGTCACACACCTTCAAGCAGCCTTTTATTTTCTCTATATTTCCAAGAATACAGATCCGCTGTCTTAATAACTCATATAATTGACAAAAGAATTCTCAAAAACTATATTTCAATTTGAAATCTAGTACACGGTGAAACAAAGACAGCTTGAAGGTTACTGCAGTATTTCATGAGGTCATGCGTGAATAGACAAGCGCCTAACTTCACGTCAGTGCTTTTTGAGAATTCTTTTTGCGCGTATGTTCTGACGAACATCGCGTTATCATTTTGCCCAAATGTCTGTAATTTTCGAATTTTTTGCCGAGAATGGTCTCAAACGACTAAGTTCAACTCACTGATGAAGAATTCGAGGTCAAATTTGATTTCGTCCGGCCGGCCGTTGCCACGATAACTTGAGAATGGAAAAAGGTAGGTTTCGCGTGTAAATACTACGGACAAGTTCGTTAATGGGCATAATCGGCCCAACGGTTTGCAGGTAAAAATTTAGTTTTCAACCAATACAGATCCGATCAAATTGAAACTTGGTAACTAGTTGTAGAATACCGACATAAAGACGTATGTAATTTGCTGAGGTATCACCAGAAATTCTAAAAAAATAATATACAGGGTGAGTCTTTGACCACTGCATTAATTTTAACCAAAGATTCCTCTCATCAAATGAAACACTTTTTTCATTTTACATTTTTCCAAATTCAGCTCAGGTTAAAAGATACAGGCTGTTGAAATTTTGAAAAAAAATCAGTTTTTATTTTGTAGCTTTGACATCCTTTTTTCGAATAAAATGAATGTTGGCGTAAAGTTTTCTATAACTATGATACATATTTTCCAAATATTAGTTATTTTCTACTTTTACTTGTTTTCTAGTTATGGACTCGTGGATTCATAAAACTAAACGAAATTAGCATAAAGAAAGCATATAAAGTTTTTCTTGAGTCATTTCTAGAATATTCCATCGTTTTAGAACATTATATTATTCTTCATCATTTCTCCTTAAACGCACCGTTTTCGAGATATTCTTCATTGAATGTTTTAAAATGGAAAACTCCAGAAATTTCACTACTTTTATGGATCCGTTCCTGAGCGTTGGAATCCCGAATCAAGCTGTAAACCACGTTACCATGCCTTATTCTCGTCCGCCAACAATGTCATAGATAATTTATATGCGGGAGTGTATTAGCACATTGTGGAATCTTTAAACGCTTGTAACTTTTTACCTGAGCCGAATCTGGAAAAATGGTAAATGAAAAAAGTGTTTCATTTGATGAGAGGAATCTTTGGTTAAAATTAATGCAGTGGTCAAAGACTCACCCTGTATATAATATAATTTATCTCAAGATAACTTTCGAACGGAAAGAGATAGCAACTCGCAATTTTTAAGGTAGGTTGCGCATCTGAATGCCACTTTTGAGTTGTTGATAGGCATAATCGGCCAAACGCAAAAAATACGACACCAATTCAATTCAAACGTGGTAATTAGTTGTAGAATGCTAAAGCGCAAATTTTTGTAAAATTTTGAATGACTAGAAAATTAAAAATACCTAATCATTCGAAATCTTCGAAAAATATTCTATACAGGGTGAGTCTTTGACCACTGCATTAATTTTAACCAAAGATTCCCCTCATCAAATGAAACACTTTTTTCATTTAACATTTTTCCAAATTCAGCTCAGGTAAAAAGATACAGTTTGTTGAAATTTTGAAAAAAAATCAGTTTTTATTTTGTAGCTTTGACATCCTTTTTTCGAATAAAATGAATGTTGGCGTAAAGTTTCCTATAACTATGATACATATTTTCCAAATATTAGTTATTTTCTACTTCTACTGGTTTTCTAGTTATGGACACGTGGATTCATAAAACTAAACGAAATTAGCATAAAGAAAGCATATAAAGATTAATTTTGGTAATATGGCGAAAAATCCGACTGATTAGTCCATTTTCCGGAGTTAGAGCCAGAAATTGCGACTTTTTTCGTCATTGCTCCGAAACTAATCGAGATACGGAAAATCTAATTACAGATTCGTGATCTGCGTACCCAATTTAGTGGATAACCAAAGCCGCGTCGACCTAATCGGAAAATAGTAGATTTTTGTATGTGTTGGATACTAGAGAAAACTTTTTGGCGTTTGACGGATTCGCTCATTACCTAATATTTTCCGAACGGATAGAGATACAGAAAAAATAGATACATAAATCCAAACGTCGTCCACCGACCAATCATCGGGGAAAATTTGGATATCGAGATGTGAAAATCATAGATTTCGGACGGTAAAGAAGAATTTTCCTTCGATTCCGGGTCAAAAATATTTCTAAGTGCCGACCCAAAAAATTTTTTTCATGGTATATCGATACGGAGCTCGTGTCTAATTGAATCGAGGTCGCTGATCACGAATATGTAATTAGTTTTTCCCTAAGTGGCGTACTTTGGGAAAATTTTCACTTAAAGTGAAAAAATTGACGAAAATAGGTCAATTTTGGAACTTTCCACCGCCCAAAAAAATCGGAGTAGGGTGTTGCTGATTTTTTACGTCATATTTGGATCCTTTATCTATCGAATCGTCCGAACAATAAATGTCCAGGTCGTACGCTTCGGAAATTATGATTTTTTGTCCCGAGGGTCTATTTTTCGGAAAATTCTTTCCGCGATATTTCCTCGGAAAATTTTTGTAATAAATATCTGATGGTAGATTCGGAATCTACGGCCCCGAATCTATAAGAATAAGTACCCGTTTCATAGTTTTGCGTCAAAAAATTTTTCTCGAAAAAATGGGATTTTTTTAAGGCTAATGTATTAAAAAATTGCCAAAATTCGACCGGTCTCCGATTTCGATGCAAATTACGTCATTTACTAATTCGGGACCGTAGATTACGAATATTTGATCGGATTTTTCATTAGAGAATTTTCCGCGGAAATACCGCGAAATGAATTTTCCGAAAAACAGACCCTTGGGAAAAAAATCATAATTTCCGAATGGTACGGCCTGGACATTTTCTGTTTGGTTTATTCAGTAGATAAAGGATCCATATATGAGGGCAAAAATCAACAACACCTTACTCCGATTTTTTTGGGCGGTGTGAACTTCCAAAATTGATCTATTTTCGTCCATTTTTTCACTCTAAGTGAAAATTTTCCCAAAGTACGCCACTTTGGGAAAAACTAATTGCATATTCGTGATCAGCGACCTCGATTTAACTAGACACGAGCTCCGTATCGATATACCATGAAAAGAATTTTTTGGGTCGGCACTTAGAAATATTTTTGACCCGGAATCGAAGGAAAATTCTTCTTTCCCGTCCGAAATCTATGATTTTCACATCTCGATATCCAAATTTTCCCCGATGATTGGTCGGTGGACGACGTTTAGATTTATGTATCTATTTCCTCTGTATCTCTATCCGTTCGGAAAATATTAGGAAATGAGTAAATCCGTCAAACGCCAAAAAGTTTTCTCTAGTATCTAACCCAGGGGTCACCAATTAGTTTCATTGGAGGTCCGTTCACAAAATCTGTCGCGGGTCGTTGATAGCATTATGATGGCATAAGAATTTAACTAGCAGTTAATCTAAATCCAATATCTATAATTAGTAAATAAAACGAAAAGTTATCTGAATTTTTTTAATCAAGAATACATGTTTTCTGGAAAAATGGTCCGCAAAAAAAAGGTTCGCGATCCGCATCCGGACCGCGGTCCGCCATTTGGTGACCCCTGGTCTAGACTATCCGAAGACCCCTAGTCTGTGAAAGTCGGACCGGTTTCCATGTTACAAAACAATGAAAGTGGGAGCGAGATAGCCGATAACGGTTTTGGTTTTTTTTAATAAGTAGCAATTCTGGTTCTGATTAAAAAAAATTGGTAGTGTTGTATCATTTTGAAAAGGGCATGAAATGGACCAGTTTTTGCGATTATTTGTCAATTCAGTCTGATATAATTTTTTTTCACAGCAGTCAGTCAAACTTAAGTTAACGTTTTAACTTCGGCATAAAATACAACAAGTTAGACATTTTTTGAAGGATTTTGTTCTAGTTGTCGGTGAAGTTATTACTTCATTGTTTAAAACAACTATTCAGGATAGCCTAGGTAAAAAAAAACATGAGTTTGAAGTAATTTCTAGCAATGCTAGGCTATAAAAGACCGAAAACTGGAGATTTTTAAAAAATACACAAAAGTGGTGATATGTCGAAAAGCAGCGGACTTTTACTGAGGTCATGTTGATGCTATCTGATAGACCTAATGCCAATCTATCTCCAGTGTCACTTTCGCGTGGTATTTCTGGGACACCCTGTATATATCAGAAACTATTCGTCCAACATCACTGAAACTTTACAGCTAAGTTCCAAATTTGAACACGATCGGATCTACGTATATTGTTGGAGATTCGAGCTGCCTTGGGTGAGTTCAGTAGCTGGATGGGTGACCGTGGCCATGATAACTTTCGAATGGAAAGAGATAGCGACTTGCAATTTTCAGGGTAAGTTTCGTATCTGAGTGATAGTTCGTTTTATTGGGCATAATCGTCCCAATAGGCCGATCATTACTCAAGTCTGCCATTAAAATGGTACGAAATGTATTGATATCTTATAAAAGCTGAAAAAACGGTATATATCGATGATAATTCCGATTAAGTGTGTTCAATAGAGGTGAGTAGACAGTAGAACATGCACGCAAAAGCTCCTGACACCACGTCAGTGCTTGTTTGATAAATTGACCTGATAAATTACCCCCTTAAATATTTGCGGTTCCTTTTTAACACCTTTCATATATTCGATTGCCCTCTGTATTTACTGAAGTTTCGGTAAGTTCATCCCTTAATATCGTATCTCACAAAACACACCTAGTTACAAAAATCCACCTCATTTATTCAAAACAGAGCTCGAAGATTACAACGTAATCCTATTCGAATCCGCCAGATGAATGGATACACCTCTTTCGAAGCGATTCAATCCCAATTCATCCTCAAAGAGTGCGAACTAATTCCATGGAACGTTCACAAATACCGGTGGTGGCCTCCATCCGCAAAACCGCCGCCCCGTCATCCTAGACGGCTTTCAATCGATACCCGACGTCGAATCGACATAAATACCCCGAATAATACCCCTAATAACATCACGAACGGTTCTTTAGACATTTTACACGTCACAAAGGGAGGATAAAACGGCACCGTGAAATATCGTATATTATTATGCCTCTTATACGACGCCCCGGCAAACGAAATGAAATGATATTGCCAGAAAAGAACATTTTATCTACTCCTATTAAATTATACAGGGTGGTCCAGATCTTAACCAAGAAATTTTAACCACGTATTCTACGTCAAAAATAAGCCCTAGTTTGTAATATAAACATATTTCGAGAAATGCTTCCTCTCTCAGATACAGGGTGTTAAAATTATAGAAAAAAAAATTTTTTATTAATAACTTTTACACTTTTTGAAATATTTCTAATGAATTCCAGACATATGTTTTTAGGACCGAGGAGCACTTTTTGCATGGAATAATTTTTTGTTTATTCTACCAGTGGCGTCCGCACTGTTAGGCTATGACTAAGTATAGAATACAACTAGTGACAGATGTTACAAATCAGTGAAATTTGTTTATCGTTAATAAACGAGCGCCTTCAAGCTCCAGAGCAAAAGTCATTGCTTCCATAACTTTTTCGCAACTAGACTGACCTTCGAACAGAACGGACGAAATTCTAAATTCTATTTTGAACCCGATCCAAGCGCGCTTTCGCTCTTGGTGCTAGGCGCTATAATTCACCTGGCGCGAGATCTCTTATCGTAGGCATCAATCTTCGTTAACATGCACGCTGAAACACATTATTCTAATTATCGAGATCTGCGATAACCTCACCGTAGACAATACGTGCCAATCGGAGTAGTTCAAATGCCGCGCTTAGCAAATTGGTCTGATTGTATGACACCCATCAGATGTTAGATATGATATAATTATACTGAAACTTTTAAGTTTTGAGAGCTTGTGCGAGGTTTTAGAATCAGTAATATATTCACAAATTCATGAATCGGATTCTTGTTTTCCATGAGAAAATATTTTCAAACTACGAATTCACAATCTCTAATAGCTAGAAAAGAAGCCATTTATGAACAGTGAACACAGACAGATTCTGTGTTGACATTCTGTGAATACCTAGAACTTACGATGTATTATTGAAATTTTGAAACATCATATCTCCGAAATTATTAGCTTGTTAGAGTTGAAAATGAAAACAATGAATTCTTATGATGAAACTGCATCTTAAAAAAAAATTGAATTCAAAAGTTGTAATTTAAAAAAATTATTTTTTTTTCGTTACTCCTAAACTATTAGACCGATTTTTCCCAATAACGAACTTAACCGATAGATTTATCCCTCAAACCTACTCTGAAAATTTTAACTGTTTAGCTCATTCCGTTCGAGAGTTATCGTGTTAACGGCCGGCCGGACAGTATCGATTTCGACCACGGATTCTTGATCAGCAAATCGTTTAAGGTCATTCTCAGTTCTCAATTCGAAAATTACAGACATTTGAGCAAATTGATAAGCACTTGTTCCGAGGAACAAGTACGCCAAAGTGTAGGGGTCATGCATTTTGCGCAGAAAAAAAAATAATACATTGTTATAGACGCGTTGAAGAAGATTAAGTCAAAAAATTAAATCAGTTATTGTACCCAAATTGTTGTAAGCAACATCAACCCAAGTTTTCAAGAAAACATCCTCGCTTTCTTGCCCAAGATACCCGAGTAGGCGTCTATGGGCCGAACGTTTAAAATTCCACGCCCGGGCGTGCCGGACAGTAAATAGAAGCCCGTTGGGGCGACAACTTCCGGGGCTTTCATTTTGCAGGGATAAGGAAGGTAGAACCGGGGATTATGGTTACTTAAGTCCGGTAAGGATTAGACGAAGGGTTGGATTATGATGAGGGTGGGTAGTGTGGGGCGTTAAATATTTATGATAGGAAGGGACTTGTTAGAGGAATGTTTAGACTACGAGTATATGATGTGGTTGAAATACGAGTCTGGTAGATAATGTTGTCTTGTTTAAATGAGTATGTCTTCGCATGGTAAAGTTTTGAATTGAAGAAGATATTCTAGTCTGAATGTATCATTTTTTGCAGCACTACTCATATTAACACAAATGAAAAATTATATATACTGCATGACAAAATTAGTGCAGAGCTTGAAAATTCATTAAAGTTTCACAATTAATTTCTTCACAAACACTAGTCGGGTTCCAATTTGTTCTGCCAATTCATTCTCTTTTGTCGATGATGCCCATAAAATAAAATCTACTGATCCAATTTGTGGCGTTGTAGTTATGATAATGATAATGATTTAATTTTCGCAATAAATGAAATATTTCCTCTAAATTTGGGTTGCCTAATTTAATTAATTTATAAATTTCTTACCTAAATTTTATTCGATGCTCAAGAATCTTTAGTCTAATTCTATGACTTGACAATAAAACATTGTATTTCATGCTTAAAAACCTTAAATCTAACTTCTACGTCTAACCTTACATATCATTCTACTTCCTTCAGTTCCTTCTTGGTGATAAATGTTGTTATGTCTTCTAATTGCCAATGATGAAAATGTTAAGTTATGGAGATTTTAGGTATTATGGAGCAAGGTTTACTTTTCCTTCACTTTATCTTGATTTTAATTTGTATTTCTATTCTATTTCGGTGTTCTTATACAGTGTAGAAAAGCCAAATGGAATAATTTCTTTATCTTGTGTACTGTAGGTACATATTAATAGAAAATACCCAAACACGTTAAATGTAAATTTTAAATTGCCATTCTTCTTCGTAAAAATGCGAACCCTTACCTTCAACTCCCTTCGAATGGAAGGTACAAGCCCCAATTTTTCAAATAGGAAGTATGAGCTTGTGATACATCGTTTGAAAGGTCTCGTCATTTTCTAAATGTTATAATTTGCATGTTTATTGCAAAACCCAAATCAGAAAAAAATTAAATCAAGGGATTAGCGAAATATCAAAAACTAAAATGTAGCATTTTCTTTGTATCACATCTTGAATGCAAATAAGTTTAGTATTATTGTAATTAGATTATATCCGAAGGAATATTATAATGAATTTCGGTAATCACATTATATTAATTTTTTTTTATTTGATTTTGGCAATATTCATAAAAGTGATAACATTTCTGAATAGAGATTTCACTTCCTATTTGAAAAATTTAGGGATTGTACCTGGCCTTCGAAGGGGGTTGAAGGTAGGGTTCGCATTTTTACGAAGAAGAATTACAATTTATATTTGACGTGTTTCGCGATTTTCCATAAATATGTACAGTAACCAAGACAATGAATTTATTCCATTTAGCTTTTCCACACTGTATACATTTCTTACTACCCACATTTGTTTTTAGTCTTTTTTGACCTGAGATGATTTAACTTATGAATTCTTGGTTTTAAGATATCCATGATTATATAGATTTTGATAAAATATGAAAATTAAACTGAAAAAATTCAGGCGCCTACAGGATAGTTATTTTTCGCTTTGTTATTAACAATTTACTTAGGTTAAAATTTATAAAGCTTAATTCAAAATTATTTTTAATAATTTTTATCTCATATTGTTTAAAAAATTGTTATAAGCAAAAGCGTTGTTTATAAGATAATTTAAACTTTTTTTGGAAACGTAATCCTTGATAAAAATTATGATTTAAAAAAAAACCGTTTATAAAAAAAAAAATTATTGTTTGAAAGCGGATTTGTTAATTAATAATTTTTTTCCAACCCTTGTAATTAATATTAAGGAATAATTTTTTTAATCATTATTTATCTTTGTCGTTGATATTAAAAAAATTGATTATTATTTAAATTTTGATTCTTTTCTTAATAAACAATTGTTTATAAACGAATGAATTGTCTCTCTGTATTTTTTCCTATTTATACTTAAAAAAATAAAAACGATCATGTATGTATTATTTAAAAAAAAAATTATTTTTTATTGGACTTTTAATTTTCTGTTCTCTTTCATTTAATTATTTTCACTTGGCTTTTTACCTTTAATTTTGCTATAACTTTTAAACTAATGGAGATACAATTCCATTAGTTAGGGGGAACTCTACAAAGTTTTGACCTAAAAGACTCTTGTTGACTAGACTATATAGTAATATGGCGAAAGTAAACTTGCCGACCTTTATTTCCACAAAAAAGTAAACGGCCACGATTTTCACCAGAAACGCACCTCATAGTCCAGTCACCAGAACCGCTAATTTCGACGTTTTATCCTGAAAACAGCTATGCAGTGAACTATTATTTCACCAATCATCGAACCTCCCTCCCAAATAACAGGCGAAAATCCAATAATACCTTCAGCTCCACCACGAGGATCGCCCACGAACCTCGTCCCTTTACACCCGACGTAATATGGACGAAATTGCGTCCGATCTCCAAACAATACGATCGAACAGAACCGGACGGCGTAAAGCTGTACGACTGCATGGCGGATGCCGGTATTGAAGTTCGGCGGGGTCCAGAAGTTCCGCCCGTCCCTCTGCATATTTGAATTGGTTCGGGCGTCCGAGTGTCACCCGCAGCGGGCGATGCGAGATGCGGATGGAAAACCGACCGCAAAAAGAAAATTAGAAAACGCTGATGAAACGGGTCGTTGCAACCGGGAAGAATGGTTTAATTCCTGCGGGAATTTCCGTTCGAATCCGGGAACGTCAGACGGGAATTTCGGGGGCTGGAATTTGCTATGCTGACTCGTAGCGGTGAGGGGCTTGTCGACAGACAACACAGTAGGGATCCGGTCTCATCTCCGGCTAATTTTCGTTTGTTCTTTCAGATTAAACAGTGGAGTTTATTGTTCTACGAGTTGATTCTAGCTTCGCTCCACACTGTTGGAAAGTTATTGAAGCGAAACTTCTATAATGCGACTTCTAACAAGGTTGCGTTAAACGTTCAACGTTCCTGGGCAGGGGAAAAAGAAAGAGACAGAGCGAGAGTGAATGCGTGACACTCGAACGCAAGCGCGTAGTTCTCTACCCCTTCCTATTTTCATTTCCACATTACGTTGTTCTATTTTAATTTATAATATTCATTATTTCGTTTACTTGTTTTTGGCGCTCTAGTTCCTCGGAACTGAGTGCTTATCAATTTGCCCAAATGTCTGTAATTTTCGAATTTTTCGATGAAAATGGTCTTAAACGATTTGGTTCGACTCACTGATCAAGAATCCGTGGTCGAAAATTATTCTGTCCGGCCGGCCGTAGACACGATAACTCTCGAACAGAATGAGCTAGACAGTTGAAATTTTCAGAGTAGTTTTGGGAAATAAATATCTCGGCTAAGTCCGTTATTGGGCAAAATCGGACAGATGGCTTCGGAGTAACAAAAAAAAAAATTTTTTTTACAAAACAAATTGTCCAACAAATTGAGATGGTGTTTCTAAACAATTTTTTTTCTGCTATTTTCAATTGTATAGATGTTAAGTTCATCTCTAGGAGTTCACTTTGAGTTTGGTTTCTATGTGAGTTTATAGGTGTATTCCTCTACTCTTATTTGAATAAATAATAATAAAAATTCAAAATTGAATTTTTTTCAATAAGCAGTTTTACCATAAGAATCCAATGATATTATTTTTAACTCTAACAAGCTAATACTTTCGGAGATATGATTTTTCAAAATTTCAATAATAAATCGTATTTCAACGTTGTCACACAATGATATAATTATTCTATGTATGAAGTGTCATAATGTCAACTTATTTTCCTGAGACATGTCATTATCTAATCAATCCAAGAATTGTGAGCGAAGTGAGAAAAATCTCAGTTGTTTGCTCCGAAATTAGTTTTTCTCAGAAAAGTCTTACATTTCGGAACGGAACATGAAGTAAGAGATCTGAGAGTAGTGAGACTGCTTTTTATCCATAGACATAGATATAACTCTCGAACGGAATGAGGTAGGTAGTTGAAATAGGTTAGGGAGATGAATATCTCGGTTAAGTTCGTTATAGGGCAAAATTGGCCAGATTTAATTTGATTTCTTCTATGGTGCAGTTCTCATTCTCATGATTGCTCTTTAATCTTGATAAATAAACTATCATTTGAATTGATCTTCCTTTATGATGCAGTTCTATCATATGAATACATTGATATAATTCCCAACTCTGAGAAACCAATACTTTCGGAGATATAATTTGTCTGTTTGAACTAGAGCGCCAGAAAGCTCCTGTCCACAGGTCTTGAACCCATTTTTTTAAGTGAAACTTCTAATGCGACTTCCAACAAGTTTGCGTTAAACGTTTAACGCTACTATGGAGGGGGTATGAAAGCACTGTTGCGATAAACGTTCAACGTTCCTGGGCAGGGGAAATAGAAAGAGACAGAGCGAGAGTGAATGCGTGACACTCGAACGCAAGCGCGTACTTTTCTACCCTTTCCTATTTTCATTTCCACATTAAGTTGTTCTATTTTAATTTATATTGTTCATTATATCGTTTACTTGTTTTTTTTTCAAGTGAAACTTCTAATGCGACTTCCGACAAGGTTGCGTTAAACGTTTAACGCTTCCATGGATGGGGTATGAGAGCACTGTTGCGTTAAACGTTCAACGCCCCTGGGGAGAAAGAAACAGAGCGAGAGTGAATGCGTGACACTCGAACGCAAGCGCGTACTTTTCTACCCTTTCCTATTTTCATTTCCACATTAAGTTGTTCTATTTTAATTTATAATATTCATTATATCGTTTACTTGTTTTTTTTTCAAGTGAAACTTCTAATGCGACTTCCGACAAGGTTGCGTTAAACGTTTAACGCTACCATGGAGGGGGTATAAAAGCACTGTTGCGTTAAACGTTCAACGCTCCTGGGCAGGGGGAATAGAAAGAGACAGAGCAAGATTGAATGCGTGACACTCGAACGCAAGCGCGTCCTTTTCTACCCTTTCCTATTTTCATTTCCACATTAAGTTATTCTATTTTAATTTATAATGTTCATTATTTCGTTTACTTGTTTTTTTTTCAAGTAAAACTTCTAATGCGACTTCCAACAAGGTTGCGTTAAACGTTTAACGCTACCATGGAGGGGGTATGAATGCACTTTTGCGTCAAACGGAAAAAGAGATAGTTACTTCCAATTTTCAGAATAGATTGCGTATCCGAATGTTACAATTAAGTAAGTTAAATAATAATTGTTATGGGCATAATCCGTCAAACGGTTTCGGAGTTATACCCATTCTTAAATGTTGTTGTTATTTCTTCAATAACTCAAAATATACAAATCTGGTCAAATTAAAACTTGGCAATTACTTGTAGAATGCTAATTCTTCTTATGAGGCGTGAAGACAATGGAACATGCGCGCAAAGCAGCCTAACTTCATTCCAGTGCTTTCATAATTTTTTGGCGTATGTTCTGGGGAACATGGCGTTATTATTTTGCCCAAATGTCTTCAATTTTCGAATTTTTCGCTGAAAATGGTCTCAAACGTTTGGGTTCGACCGAGGGTTCGACTCCCTGATGAAGAATTCGAGGTCAAATTTGATTCTGTCCGGCCGGCCGTTGCCAGGTGGCTTATCCCAATACGACGGAGAAGTTCGTTAATGGGCATAATCGGACCAATGGTTTCCGAGTGATAATTGTGTTTTCAACCAATACATATCCGATCGAATTGAAACTTCGTGAGTAGTTGTAGAATACAAACCTAAGGACGTTTGTGAAATTTTTTAAATATAAATGTTTCCATTGAACAAATGTCAAATATGGCGGACTCAACTATTAACAGACTGAATTATGGCACGATTCTAAATTCAAGTTATTGCCCACGACACCCTTTATATAATACAATGAAAGGACCAAATTTTCCTCGTTTCGCAAACGCTGACTTGGTTTCGAAAACCGCCCATTCAGCGACCCGGACTAGCTCCGAGTTGTCACAATTAAAATGCAGATTATGCGAATTCCGGAATCGCCTGTTCCGGGTCGATTTCAAGCCTTCCCTTTCATGTTCCCCTATTCGGAGTTCGTTGGAAAATGCTCCCGCGATGGGGAAAAAGATAATGTGGGTCTTGATCGTTAACAATCATGTGCTTTTTGTATTTGCGCGCTGGCGATGACGTTCAATTCCGTGGGCAAAAGGGGTCCGGGAGGGTGTCGGGGGTGAATTTTCGTCGGTATGGCCCCTCTGGTTGTTTATGTTTTTGCGAGAGTTTATCTGAATCGTTGGAGGATTATAATGGTTCTTGTTTGGTGCGTGATTGATGTTGGGGGTGGGACAAGGGGTGGTTGAACATTTCAATGGGGATGTTAAAATATACTCAGTGGAATTAGGAGTGTTACAGCCAGAATGAGTAAATATGCCACTTGATTCATGAATGAAACTATGATTTGAAGCTGATTACAGTTTTGAATGGGACCAATTATTTCTTTAAATTGTGGTATTGTGGTGTCACAGGAGCTAGCTATACCACTCCTACAGCAGCGCTTGAGATCATACTCAATCTGCCTACCTTACACTTACATGTGAAGAAATGTAGCCTTCTGGATCAATAAGAATTTCGCGTAGTGGAAAATCCTTCCTGCTAATTAGGTAGGACATATGAGGTTAATAGACCAACTAGTCCCGATCCTCTTGGCAAAGCCCTAAGATGTAATGTAAACCATATTCGGTTTCGAAACAACCTTTGCAACGGTCATAAGAGTTCGGTGGACCGCGTTAATAGATTGGACAAAATGACATCCATTTGGTATACGGATGGATCAAAATCATATAAGAGTGCAGATATTGGGGTATTAGGTCCAAAACTGAGGATCTCTGTAACCTTTGGACATGATTCCTCTTTCTTACAGGCAGAGGCACTAGCTGTCTATATTTGTGGGGTGCCTGAAAGGATCCTCAATGGAGGCACATCTACATTATAATGGACAGCGAAGCCACACTGAGAGATCTAGAATCGCCCATCTAGGGTTTCCTACTGTCCTGTGAATGACGGACTACCACAAAGCAACTGGCTAGAGGCCGACGAACTTACGAAAAGGAACTCCAGGGTAACACCTGCTCGAACAGAACCCTTCTGTGGCTTGCAAAAGACCACTTCAGGGTACCGGCTCGGGTACCGGTCCAACAATGGCAGCTTAATAACAGCTTTTTGGAGAAATACTCAACGACTTCAACAGGTAAAAAGATTCTTGAATTTCTCACTAACCTATACACCAGAATGCTGAAGGCTGAGCTGCGGGTGATGGTGGGATTGCAGTCAGCAGACAAAACAGGCTCTGTGGATCGGAAAAGGAAACAGCCGAAAAAATAGTTTGCAATTGTCCAGAGCTAGCCGAATTTTACATATGGGCGAGACAGATCTAAATCCTCACTACTTTGATAGCCAAGGCTCCTAAGGACGTCTCAACACCATTGACAATGTCCTTAGGATTGAATAAGTAGGCCGATAGAACAAAAGGTCGTATTGGTCACACTTCTTAAGGGTTGAACCATGTCACAAGACTGACAAGTTCCTGGTCTGACACACATATGGCAACACAAATACAGAATTAATGTTTTCTCTAATACATAACCTTCGAAAGGTAGATGTCAAAATTTTATGACCTTAATACGATTACTATTATTACTGAGGTTTTAGTGACACAACTGGGTGCCACATGTGCTAATAGTTGACCAAAACAAAAACGATGATACCTCGCTATTTCAGGTGCCGTTTCGGCGAAATAAAAAACTTAACGCGTTGATACGTAACAATGGACGAAATTTGGATCCACCATTACACTTCATAGTTAAATCGGCAGTGAGTCGGTGAACTTCGTCCAAAGCGCAACGTATTGCTGGCAAGGTTATGGCGTCCGTATTTTGGGATCCGTTCGCTATTTTATTATCAACATCTTAGAACTGTAACTATGGTGACCGAAATGCTACCGTCCTCACCTGCTGCGCAGGAGATTTAGAGTATTTTATTTATTTCAACATTTTTATGCATTTCGTGAGGGTGCCTGAGGCGTGAATAGATAATTGAACATGTGCGCAAGAGCTCCTGACTTCACGTCAGTGCTTTTCTCTATACTTCGACCATCTACAAATTCAACGTGACCTAACATTTTTATCCACGTTTTGCGATAACTAATTGTACAGCAATGCGAAATCATATTCTTATAATTGAACTGACAGCACACTTCTGCTACAAACGACAAGACGTATGTCCTCTAAGAACTTTTAACCAAGTTGTTAATGGATTCTTCCTACTGCCCTGCACAATTCAACACCAACCACAACGTTCAGCGTGAATATTGGGAGATCTGAGCACAAACTGTCCTCAAATTACCAATGCCAGTTGGCTGATTTCAAAGCATGAATTTCCACCTCATAAATGTCGAATTGCCTTCGATTGTACAAATAAGGGGTTTTCCAATAAGAGGTGTTATTTTGATATTCAAAGAAAAATGCCATTTTTCAATATAAATGATCGGATGTTTATTTCATTATAAAGAAGAAGCTATGCCGTTAATAGTGGAAAATAACATCAGGCAAATGACCACCACGACCACGCTTACAGGACCATATCCTTTTAATGAAATTTTCCATAACCAAATCGCAAAGTGGCTGCCCTATGTCCTCGATAGCCTCACGAATTCCATCTTTAAGGTCTTGAATCGACTCTGAGCTATTGGCGTAGACCATCTCTTTCACATGGCCCCAAAGGAAGAATCTCGGTGGTCAATTGTGATCACCTCTTCGAGAGATAACACGGTCCGGAAACTTTTCCCGCAAAAGATCAATGGTTTCGTTGCTTGTGTGGCACGTAGCGTCGTCTTGTTGAAAGTATACGTTTTCCAGATCAATACCATCCAATTCCGGCCATAAAAAATTTTCGAAAAAGTAAGGTCCAATGACTCCGCCGGACCATAAACCGCACCAAACAGTCACACGTTGAGGATAGAGAGGCTTTTCAACAATAACTCTTGGGTTTTCCGAGCCCCAGTGCGACAATTTTGCTTGTTGCCGAAGCCACCGAGGTGGAAATGGGCCTCATCACTCAAGATGATTTTTCGATGGAATTCCGGATCATTTTCATGCATTTCAACGACCCAATCAGCAAAGACACGACGTTGTTGATGATCGGCCGGCTTGAGTTCTTGTGTTAACTGAACTTTATAAGCCTTAAGACCCAAATCTTTATGCAAAATACGGTGTAATGACGTTTGTGGAATGCCTAATTCCAAAGAACGACGAGGAATGGACAAACCTGGGTTTTCTTCAACACTTTCGGCTACAGCAGCAATATTCTCGGCTGTTCTTGAGCGACGTGCACGGGTTTTATTCTTCACATAAGTAACTTGTCCCAACAGCTCGAATTTTTCCACCAATTTCTGTATTGCCTTCCGACAAGGTGCTTCACGACGACCCAAAAATGTTCGAGTTTTACGAACCGTCTCTGCCAAATTTTCCCCATTTTTATAGTGAATTTTAATAATTTCAATGCGTTCTTGAAGCGTGTATCGTTCCATATTTATTAATGGCGTAGTTTCTACTTGTCAAATGTCAAAAAATGACAGCTTCAAAAGTGACATCTACCGAAATAGCGGGCTATTCAAAATAACACCTCTTATTGGAAAACCCTTTACTATTAGTTCAAATGATTTATCCATTGAAGTTTACCTTGTCTGAAAACATTTTTGTTAATTATTATATTTTAACCGTCAACTTTACCATGAAGTAATGCTGTAAAATGGGCGTGTTAAGAACAATTCTCGAATTTGCTGATTGTATCTAGAACGGTGCATTAGCAATAATGCATTTCTAATAATTCCGATCGCATCTCGAGGCCCTGTGCAGAGGAGGAAATTCCGCAAACGGACTCCAATTACCCCCAGGCAAGTTCAACGCTCCATTTCCCGAGTCTACCGCAACGGGAATGAATTATTGAGTGCACACAAATATAACCTTAACGCAAGAAACTCCGCAACAACAATAAAGTACCATTCGATCGTTATCTGGGATAATTAATCTTTTACTTTTCCAGTCTCGATCAGCTAGGAACGAGGCTAGGAATCATCAGGAATTTCCCGATGGCGACATGCGCATGCAAAACAATAGAAAATCGTGATGATGGTATGTTTTGGAATGGAAGGTAACTTTTTGGATCGTATGTCATTAGTAAGAGACTGCAGACCCGGTTTGGCCACAACGTTTTTCCTTGCAGAGTCGTTATTTTTGTTGAACGATATATTACAGGGATGACATAAAAGTTTCATGAAGATCCATTCAGGCGTTCAAGAGTTATGCCGATTGAAAGTTTTTGATAAAATACATAAAACATCCTGTATCTCTTAAACGAATATAGTTAGGCCATATTTCGAATACTGATTTAGACTCACCAAAATGTCCTGCAACTGCACTGAAAGCCTGTACAATCATTCGTGAAACACTTTGTATATGTGGTTGCTCATGACAATCATGCATTAATTAGAAATTGAGCGTTAATAGGGGTAATTAATGGATGATTTCGTGAACGTTCAACATTGTCATTATTGCGAGGTCGACGGAAAAAAATGTAATGGGTAATCATTGGCAAAGGAAATCTCAAGAATAAATCGGCCAACGAATACATTATTTTATTTTAATTGGTAAATCATTAGGAAATATCCAAAACTTATCGGCAATCATACAAATCGTAGGAAATCGCGGAAAAAGATATCATTGGTACACATTTTCAGAGGAATCAACTCCTGTAGTTTCCGGAACCAAACTGCCGAATCAAAGTTATTATATAATAACTATTATTATATATATATGCATCATTCCACTCTGATGGTAATATTGTCTGACTTTGGGGTAGCGGGGACATTACTTAAATGGATAGAGTCATATCTCTCCGATAGACAGCAGTTCGTGGTTGTGAATGGTATGGCATCTGATATGTTCGTGTAACATCTGGCGTACCACAGGGTTCTCACTTCGGACCACTCCTGTTTTTAGTATATATCAACGGTATTTCAGTTTGTTTCTTGCATAGCCTTTACGATTTATATGCAGATGATTAAGGGATTTATAAGAACATAAAATCTCATCAGGACCTTATGTGTTTGCAGGAGGACCTTGACCGTTTGTATAAATTCTGCGCAGAAAGATATTTCGTACTGAACTTAGATAAGTGTGTCCATATAACTTTCACGAGAAACGTGAACATATTCAGATTTCCTCTGTCGCTCGGAGGGTGTATTTTGCAGGGTGTGGAACGGGTTAGAGATCTGGGAATAGTTCTCGATTCCAAATTGTCCTTCGACTTACATATTGAGAATGTTGTTGCGAAAAGCTTCAAAATGCTAGGGTTTATTTTGCGCACCACAAGGGACTTCACTAATGCCTCAACCCTCAGATATCTCTACTTCATGCTTGTAAGGAGCCATTTAGAGTATGCTACTCCTATATGGTCACTATTCTACCATAAATACACTGATCAACAATTGCTAGGGATCACTTAAGAACTTCTCTTCATTTGTATTTTTTTCAAGTTATCTCGTGAATATCTGTACATTATATGTTCTCTAAGGAAAAATTAAGATGTTTTGAGTTGATTATATCAAATTTTTCCTCACTTCATCGGCTCTTGTTCACAAAATCGATTATTATCTGTAGGCTGTTACATGTGGAGTGAAAAGCAATGTGGTATTTGTTATTAAATCTGTTTTTTTCTCTCGTTCAAACACATAAGGTGACAATAATTGAAGAAATGAGAACAATATTAGCTTATCAGTCATGCCGAGAAGACGTTTGGCTCCTGTGCAACTGGACCAAATCATACGGTGGATACAGGAAGGTTTGTCCCAGCGAGAAGTGTCCCGGCGGTTAAATGTTTCGCAAAGTGTCGTGAGTCAGGCTTGGAATAGGTTCATCCAAAACGACTCAGTAGCTTATGTTCATGGGGGAGGTCGGCAGCGCAGTACAACAGCTGCCCAAGATCGTCTTTTGGTCCTCAATGCTAGGAGAAATCCCACTTACCCGGCGTCGCGGCTCAATAGATCACTGAGAGTTGCAACAGGAGTTCTAATTTCGAACCAGACTGTAAGACGACGACTATATGTTCGTGGTTTGAGTGCACGTAGGAGGGTACAACATCCCCGTTTGAATAGGGAACACCGGGTTCATCGACGGCAATGGGCTGAGGAGCACCGCAATTGGACAGTTGAAGATTGGAGCCGATGTTTATTTACGGATGAGTCTAGATTTCGTTTGGTCAACTCCGATGGACGTATTCTTGCTTGGAGGGAAAGAGGTCGAAGGTATGCAGAACAGTTTATGGTACCCACAACAGCTTTTGGCGGAGGTTCTATATGTGTATGGGGAGGCATTTGTTTGAACCAACGCACAGAGTTGGTTGTTCTGCAGAACACCACAATGACCAGCCAGAGATATCACGATATGATTAATGAACCCATAATTGTTCCGTTTGCGGCTGCCTTGGGCGAGAATTTCATTTTAATTGACGATAATGCCCGTCCACACCGTAGTCGTCTGGTTAATGAAGCGCTAGAAACTCATGCTATTGATAGGATGGACAAGCCAGCTCGCTCTCCAGACATGAATTGCATCGAACATGTCTCGTCTGAGATGTCTAGACAATTGTCAACCTTAGAACAACCGATCAATAACCTGGAGGACCTTTCTAACGCTTTACGGGATATTTGGACGAATTTGCCCCAAAATTTTATAAATCGTTTGATTGAAAGTATGCCTCGTAGGGTAGAATGCTTGAGACGAGCTCGTGGGGGGCCAACTAGGTACTAGCTTAACCGAAACTTCAGCCTTCTTGTGGTGTCATCATAAAATTTGTATGTTATTCAAACACAGAATTTTGAGTGTTCCTAATAAAGTCTTTTTTTTTCTCCAACTTTCCATTTTTTCATTCTTTTCTCAAGTGAACCATATTATCAACTGAAAATACTCTGATATCTGACTAAATTTATAATCTTGGAGCGAATAATTCAGAAATAAATTTAGAAAAAGTAAGTGATCCCTATCAATTTTTGA
The DNA here is from genome assembly GCA_937662695.2 of Halyzia sedecimguttata. Taxonomy (NCBI): domain Eukaryota; kingdom Metazoa; phylum Arthropoda; class Insecta; order Coleoptera; family Coccinellidae; genus Halyzia; species Halyzia sedecimguttata. Next base: position 101,543,489 of record OW569413.2, on the reverse strand, counting down.
GCAGTGTATATTGACAGAGTCGAGAAGGTCCAAAAAAAGTTCATTAAAAGTCTGAATTACAGATTCTATCGCCCTCAGATGGCATGGGAATATGAGGATAACCTTGGAAAACATAATATTCTCAGTTTACAACACAGGAGGGTGCTCTTCGATTGCATGTTTCTCTTTCGAATGATACATAATCACTTTGATTGTCATATGATCCATTTTTTTACATTTAATGTCTCACAGTATCCAGATCGTCGGAGAGCACTCTTCTACATATGTTTCTAAAGCTAGAAAGGTATGAGTCACTGTTCCTGAGGGTGATGCGTTATTATAACTGGCATATTAGCAGGATAGATATTTTTGGCACGAACATAGGTCATTTCAGGAGTTCTGTCATTGTTCATTTGCGGTCAACATATTGTAACTTTCAGTTTTTGTTCATATTTTGCTGTTTCTCTTCGCATTTGGAATAAAGTGTATTTGTACTGTATTTTTTTCTCATGTTTTTTGTAAGTATATATAATTGTAATATTCATTTTATGAACTTCTGTAAATGGATTTTCTGTTGGGGTTCCTATTCAAATAATAAATAAATTATCTTTTTGGAGAATGAAGTAAAAGGTCAGCACCTATATTCGCCCTTCACGGTGCCGATTTCCAGGTTGCCGCCCCCGACCCTTATCGGATCCGAGTACTTGGCCGATTTTTCCGCACTCTTGATGTATTTGTGAACGGCGACAATAAGTGGCGTGCCGGAAACGTAAATAAATAAAAAGGAACGGCTGTCGAGCCGGCGAACGTACACACGTACGATGAAACGGAACACGTCTCATCATTTTGAAATATCGTTTCAATTTCCTCGGCCATATTCTTTCCCATGATAAATGCAGTTGTGTACACGCTTTTCGCGCTTTCCTTCCGCCGAAATTTATGGACTACGATTCGTCTTATCCAATTTCGTATACATGGGGAAACGTGGGAAAGGAAGATCGTCGGTGGAGGGGGGAGGACCAGTGGTCCTCAAACTTTTCCTTTCTCAGGATCCGGGCCCTTAAGGGATTAGGTGTAGCCAGAGACATGTAAACATGACAATTTTAAATAATTCTTTTTTGCCAGTAGATTATTTTATTTTTTAAAAATATAGCATCATTGAATAAGGTTTCGACATGATTTGACAGAAATTTCAGAAAAAAAAGTTAATAATTTTAAATGTAATGGTTGTTTGTGTTGATCCTGTTCCGACCGAAGCTCCTTGCGGTGACCATCACTTATCCTTGGAGATTCATCAAAATACAATCGGACAAAAAAATTTGTTGTATTAATAGATAATCTTGTGCCTGAGCGAAGATTTTTTTTCTTTCTTTTAAATTAACTAAATGGCAGCCCCAGTAAATTTTTTTCTATATTTTCGGGAAAAAACCAACCAGTTAATTGTCTATAAAAAATCGAAATAAAGATAAATAAGAAAATCCTTCGATCAGACATGAGTCTCTCATGTTTTCGAAAAGCTGTATAAATTTCATTAGAATCTACCAAGCGGTTTTTGAGTTATAGTGGTCAACAGTTCTAAGAACGTAGTTTTGAGTAAAACGCATTTGAAGTTTTACACTCAATTTACGTATTATTCAATTTCTTACAGAGTCATCTATTCCTGGGCCATATAATAGTTCTTCAGCCGTTGTGTCAGCCTCCAAAATATCTATTTGATGTTGTCTACGTATCATCCTACCTTCTGGAGTGTTGTCGTTAGCACGTTAGCTGTTAGCTACCTGCTCTCGCCCAGAGCGCCCGAGAGCCCTTTGCTAATTATCGAATAACTCGAAAAGTATTTTTCGGATTTACTTCGAATTTTCAGAGAATATTTCTGAGATATTATGCTTTAAGGAAATGCAAAAAAACAAAAAAAGATTTTTTGAAAAAGCTGACTACACCTAACCCCTTAAATGATTTGGACGATTTTTGGAATGTTCTACATTAATTTTAACCGTAGAGTGCTCCCATCAAATAAAACACATTTTTCATTTACCGTTTTTCCAAATTCGGCACAGGAAAAAATATACAGTCTGCTAAATTGGAAAAAAAAATCAGTTTTCCTTTTGGAGCTTTGACTTGGTTGATCAGAATGAAAATAATTTAGGAAGGAAGTTTTCTATAACTATGACACATAATCTAGAATTAACATTTTTTTCCTACTACTACTGCTTTGCTCGTTATAGACTCGCGAATTCATAAAGCAATGATAAATTAGCATAATGAAAGCTGATGAAGTTTGTCTTCGATTATTTTAAGAATACTCAATCATTTTGGAAAATTGAATTATTCTTCATTATTTCTCCATAATGTACCGTATTCTTCATGGAATGTTAAAAAATACGATGAAAATTCCAGAAATTTAACTGCTTTTATGAATCCGGACCTGGAATAGAATCACAGATGATATGTGCTCGAACAAAGGCATAAACTGAGTATTGATCTCAAAGTTACACTTCTAGAAAGATATAATCTATTGATTATATTACCATCTTAAAACCGGGATAAGTTAATAAGGTATAACTTGAGAATTTCTAGTAATCAAATTTCAATTTCTTGATGAATGATTAGTTTGAAATTTCGGCTTGTTTGTGGATTGTGACAATTCACCTGCAATTCAAACAACTCGAAACAGGTTATTTATCATAATAAAAGGCATAGGCAATCATTATTCAAACAACTCGAATTGCAGGGTAGTTATCTTTTGGGAAATAGATGAATAGGCTTACCATGATCTGTATTAATCTATGAATGTTTCTCTATTTATCCCCAAAATTGAATATAAAACTTTCAGTTTATCTGCTATCCATATCATCTAAACATTTATTTTAAAACTGATTCATACATAATTTTTATTCTTGTAACACACATACAATTAATGATTTTCTACAGATATAACTCATGTCACTTCTAATTATTTTATTCCAACTAAATAGTTGAATCATAAATTTGTAGTATGTTAGTATGCATTAGAGAACTTGTTATCCGCAATCAAAATTCGGTCTTTTCATCAAACGATAAATACAATCAACACTTCATAGTGTTAAAAATTTTAAATATCAATTATAAGTATTATTCTACTTGTTCAACCAAATTAATGTTGACGAGAAATTCGGAATCTGAATCCGCGGAATTATGCATAAACGAACGGACGCTAAACAAAATGTATACCAGTTAGACTAACGATATATTCTGAGGCTATCCTAATATTCTAATAATTATTACATTTCTGTGGCTGCTTCTGTTACAGTATAAGAATATTATTATACTGTGTGTATACGAGGTTGTCACTTGTCAGATTGTCTTTCTCGATTGGGTACTCGACATTTTCAATAAATGTGAGAATAGACGATGAAGATAATGTGGATAATCTTATATAGTGGATATAGAGTTTTTTTTCATAAATGCAGCATAAAGATTATTAAAATCCATTTTATAAGACTTGAGTAAGTAAATGACTAAATTTCATTAAATTTCGAGCATCAGATGATGAATTTCGCAGATAATTATTCGATATGGAATCCAATAAGTGTTTCTGTGTTCAACAGTTAAAGACAGTGCAGGGGTAGATTAACACATTATTAAATTTTTAAAAGCTTATAACTTTTCACCCGAACCGAATCTGGAAAAATGGTAAATGAATATGGTGTTTCATTTGATGAGAGGAATCGACGATTAACATTAATGCACAACTTAAAGACTGACCCTGTATATACGTAAGTTCATTTTCATGTCATGATTTCAACGTCAGGGTTTTCGACTTTTTAACGTGAAGTTAACCGTACTTATAACATCAGAATGAAATCAAAATGCGACAGCCCTAAGACGTCACTTCCAAACGTACCAATCACCTCATTTTCAGATGTATTTCTCACGTCATAAACATAGAAAAGTGATTAGATGCATAGAATACCAAGGTGTCGATACTTCTATTCTAATAGAGTCGATTTTGCAGATTCTGACAGGCTATAAACTTCACAGTTCACTGTCATTCCACCCATGCGGACAGTCATTACCATATTGGATTACAGTTCCGATAATGTAATACCATTATTCAATGGATATTTATTATTTAGATAGAATAAATAATCAGTAATTCGAATGGAAAATTTCATCCATGCAAATTTAATAAAATGTCAATTTCACAATTTAAATGAAAAATAACTATCTATATTTAGTTTTCCATATAAAAAAGGGGAATTTAAGAATTTATCCGTCATATTCGGATGAGCCTATCCTGAAAATTGCAATTCGCCATTTCTTTCCGATCGAAAGTTATCGTTAAGGTTTTTCAGTGGAATTATATCATCATGAACAGAGAATTGGATCATCATGAACTTTAAAAATATTACGTTCAAGATGCTCATTTGATATATTTTTAAAAGGTTTTATTTAGCTTGCCCTTTTTGTTGTTCTTGTTTTTTGTGTCAAATTTCAAAATGGCGGATTTGATTTTTTTTTTTCACAACCCCCCTATTATGAGTATCAAATAATAAGGCTTGACTAGTAGAATACAGTAAACTATGAGAAATATCCATGTGTTATATGGCCGCCAACAAAATGGACCATTACATATTTTTTCACAACCCTCTTCACTATGGGTATCAAATGAAAGGGCTCGACTAATAGAATACAGTACACCATGAACAAAAAATACTCTTCCTAACATAAAAACCCTGATGACAGAAAATAAACCATCAGTGACTCCTCTCAGATAAGAAATAAATGAATCTCCCCAATGCATAATAATCTCGGTTATCAGAATATCAAACAGACAATTTATTCGTTGTTATTTCAGGGTTATCCTGTATAAGTTTGCTTCAAAACTAAAACTGGCCGTGCCTCCACCAAATAATTCTTCAAATACACATCAGCAATGTTCTGGATACAGAAAAATAATTACAACCTGAATTATTTCTACTAGAAATGAGGAGAATAGATCATTGAAAGGCTTCCCACAGTATCCTTTAATGATTACTTAGGAGAATAGATCATTTAACACATACCTGTCAAAGTCGCCAAGATCATTCACGTGGTCAACTTGGATTTGCAAAATGTCTTTAAATCCTCTTTCGAGATAAATGAAGGTTACCTGTTATCTTTCCAAATCAAACCAATATAACCCTCACTCTTAATTCGATTTTCGAATCTATATCCCACTAAGAAGATTCCAATAATTCTTACAAAGTTTCGAAAATGTGTATAACCTATGCCTCCTTCGCTGAATTCCCACAAAAATGGACGATCTTATCTCACCGACGCCGACTCTGACAAAATTTCAGAACGTCAAAACGAAACAATATTGCCAATTCATCCGGCCCCTTGAACACAATTCCCTATACGTCGATTGGCAATACCGAGACTCAACCTAAAATTCAATGTCAATCCACATCGACGAACTGATCGCAAGCAAAACATAAACAAACCTCTGCCTGGATCAAAAAGGAACGTTACATACTGACCCCCGCTACCCCCCTCAGACATCACCGAACCACGATTGAAAACTATAAATTTACAACTCAAAAACTATACAACAAATCATTTATTATGTTACACTCTGTAAAATATCGATAACATCAATAAATGAAGATTCCATAAATATTGAATAATTCGCCACGTTTATGGATATTGAACATCTGCGACAGCTTTTCGGGATTAAAGTGATACGAGTATGCTGCAATTTTGTCGAGTAATAAAATTTCACCGTGAATTTCATCGCAGCTATACTGAGAACACCGGAAAACGCCCCATTATGAAATTAACTTCGGTAAAAACCTAGATCGAGGAATTTTTCGCTCTATCCCATTTTATCTTCCTAGTATGCAAAACATTTTCCATCGAAAAATCCTTAATAAAATTCGCCTCACAAAAACTAAGTAGTTTCGACGCCGCTCCTACCAAATCCCATTCGTTTCGCTCGAACGCCATTACGTGCATGTTCTGGGGAACAGCATGCTATCATTTTGCCCAAATTTCGAAATTTTCGCCGAAAATGGTCTCAAACGATTAGGTTCGGCTCACTGATGAAGAGATGGCGACTTGAAATTTTCAGGTTAGTTGGCGCGTCCAAATGCGACGGACAAGTTCGTTAATGGGCATAATCAGCCCAACGGTTTCCGAGTACACATTTTGTTTTCAACTATTACAGATCCGATTAAAGAGAAACCTGGTAACTATAAGCTGTAGAATACCGACATCAAGACGTGTGCGAAGTTTTCTGAGGATCGTATCACCAGATTTTGAAATTTTGCGAGAGCCTTCGAAACCTAACTGTTACGTCTCGTGACGTCACATTTTGGGAAGCGCTGATTTGTTTTTCTAAACAATGGAGCTCGCGTGAATATTTGTCTGTTGGGTTAACTGGGTTTTAGTTTACCATGTGTGGTCTCATCCTTGAAATTAATATTTTTACGAAAAGATAACTGCAAGTAGAATATCTTGTGAAGCTTCTACCCTTGTAGAGATTTATTGCCTATTTATGTGAAAGAATGCTAAAATTAATTTAACATCTGAAGTGCTAAGAAAGTTATCATTTTTCTAACACCTTGCCCAGTCTGGTATTCTTCTTGTCTAGACGCTTGGAAATCCCTAATCTGTGAAACCTTATCTATCATCTTTAGTTGATAGATTATATGCAGAAAACGAATGAAGTTTGGTCCCAATAGTGGGAAAAATTCGAGATTTCGAATTCCTATGATTAAACAACCTAGAAAAGTTCACTGATTGGTGCTGGCATCGGGAATCTAGTAGGCATTCCCACTATTTTTCGTAAACGACAAATGAGAGTATTGTTGTCACATATTATAGGGTAGTTTTACGATTTAAACCCCATTCATTGTTAATATTACCCCCGTTTTCTACCCAGATGAAGGAACCTCCTATTTTCCCTCTATCTGGGCCTTGATATACATTTTACACTGAAATAATTCACTACTACTAGAAATACCACTGTAACTACTACATCTCTTAGTGCAAGAGACATTACTATTCTTGATCTGTCGCAAAATAATACCATTGCCTTGTCTCCGTAGCACCATAGTAGTCACTTCTTCCTTGCTATAAATTTTCCATATAGAAGGATGACTTCAAATTGTATCAATATTGCATTGTACAATACTTCGTGCTTGTTATCACATTGTCGGTAACAAGGAAATACAGTTTGTTGTTTTGTTTAAAGTGCGCTCGAATCTTTCAGCACTTCCTATCCTCGTAATTGTAATCTTATTGCAAGTAACAACTTACGCAGTAATCAGCGAAATTACTACTGGGTGCTTAAAGTTAAGTATACCCCTTTACTCATCCCCCTGATAAAACAATCAGGGTGTATAATTCTGGTCTTTCGAAATTCAACATAATATCCTGATAAAATAATCAGGACTCAACATTTGATCCTTCGAAACATAACATCCTGATAAACCAATCAGGATTCGATACTAACTTTACAGCCAAGTTCCAAATCGGATCGGATCTATATTGTTGGAGATCCGAGCAGCCAGTAGCCGGATGAGTGGCCGTTGCCACGATAACTTTCGAACGGATAGAGATAGCGACTAGTTTGTTATTGAGCATAATCGGCCCAATGATTTCGTAGTTATACCCACTGGAATATTGTCTTCTCGATAACTCAAAAAATACTTTTCCGATCGAATTGAAACCTGATAATTAGTTGTAAAATACTGGCATAAGGATGGGTGTTAAATTTTGTGAAAACTGTAGCACTAGAAAATTTAAAAAAAATTACGAAGAATTATTATGTATCTCACGATAACTTGAGAACGGAAAGAGATAGCGACTTGCTATTTTCAGGATGGGCTGCGCATCCGAATGTGACTTTTAAGTTCACCAATTGGCATAATCAGCCAAATTGTTTTGGAGTTACACTCATCTGAAATTTCGTTGATATTTTCTCTATAACTCAAAATATACAAATCCGATCCAATTAAAACTTGGTAATTATTTGTTGAAGGCCAACGCGCAAATTTTCTCGGAATTTCGTGAATATCGTATCCTGAATTTACTTGAGAATTAAGTTTTTTCGTATATTATTAGATATTTGAAGAATTTCAATTACGATAAAATACATATGTCAGAATTGAAAATTCTGTGATCATAGACGATTTTCTCATTACTTAAGTATGTCATTAAAATGGTACAAAATGTGTTCATATCATATAGAAGCTGAGAAAACGGTCTTTCACCATGTTAAATTCGATTTAGAGTGTCCAATAGAGGTGAATAGAAAATATGCGAAAAAACCTCTGGACTTCACGTCAGTGTTTGGGCCAATTTCAACCTGTTTCGTCGCCGTTCTCATCAATTCCCATTCGTATCGCACGAACGTAATTACGTGCATTCATTCTTTAATTTTTTTTTGTTGTTCCGTGTATTTTTGGGTCGGACCGCGATGAGATTCGCGAACCTTTGGCACGCACAGAGCGGTTGCGGGACTAAATTTAACGCCGCAATGATTTACGGCCGTAGAAACGGGGTGATATTTCGATTCTACCACGTGACGCGGAGTTTTTCGTGGAAACAGGAGACCCACACGTGGTTTCACTCATTCATGTGATGCGGTATCGGGATCGCAATTCCACGAATGTGAGGTTGCCAAAATTTCAATGAGCGTAGTATGCAAAATTGAATTGTTGCCGAATTACCTTCCTACCAGTGATGCTCGAAAGTGTTAATCAGTTCGTTTTTTCACGTAATTCAAATCTGTCACGCAGACTGTGAAACTTAAGTATCCAAAAAACAACAATAAACTCCAGAATATTTCTGACAAGTTCAATACAAGACTTATAACATGTGATATAGAGGTCGCAAATCAAGAATTCTTGTCTTGATAACAACTTCGTGTCTTGTCTTGAGATAAAGTCAAGAAATTTTAAAAAATTTTGTCTTGACGTATTATATCTTGTCTACACTCAAGAAATTTCAAGATCTGGATTTATTTTCGCGAATAAATAATTGAAAGGTTTTTTTCTGGGTTTTCTCTCCCAAACTCCGAAAAATATCTATAAAACGAAAATTAATTATTTTGTGATTTGCTTCTGCGTAAGAAACACAAGATATTTGTCAGAAGCAATCAATTGAACAATGTTGCCTAACAAACAACAACGAAACAACATCAACGAAGAAACAACTATATCGTAACGTTTCGGAGTCTATATCAGACTCCTTCGTCAGACGCTTAATGAAAATCTTTAGAAAAAACACAAAATGATCTTAGGTCTTTATTAACGAAAACAAAACTCATAAATGAAAAACAAAAATCAAAAAACTGTGTATATAATATTCCTTGTATTTGTGGTAAATCATACACAGGAGAAACATCAAGACCACTAGAAGTAAGAAAGTCAGAGCATAAGAATAACTTGAGAAATAGAGACATACATAAATCAAAAATAGAAGAACATTTATGTACAATCCAAGGAGATCACATGATGGATTGGAGTAATACAAAGATTCTAATGACAGAACCTGATTATATTAAAAGGAAACTTAAGGAGTCAACTTGTATTTTATTGAACAGAGAATGCAATTTTGCAATCAATTGGTATTGACCATATTTGGCTGAATTTATTGAAAAAGGAGTTGGAACTTGGAAATTTCTATGCGAAGTAAAATTATGTTAGCTATGATTTTTAAATATTGTCAATGTGACAATTCTTGAATTTCACAAAATAACTATCAACAAAATAATTCTAAAGTTTTTCATTAAGCGTCTGACGAAGGAGTCTGATATAGACTCCGAAACGTTACGATATAGTTGTTTCTTCGTTGATGTTGTTTCGTTATTGTTTGTTAGGCAACATTGTTCAATTGATTGCTTCTGACAAATATCTTGTGTTTCTTACACAGAAGCAAATCACAAAATAATTAATTTTTATTTTATAGATATTTTTCAGAGTTTGGGAGAGAAAACCCAGAAATAAACCTTTCAATAATGAGTATACCTCCCACGGTATCCTTTAATGATTACTTACAAATAAATAAGTTTTAGCGTTTTCATTGCTAGTCAAGATATTTCAAAATTTCTTGTTTTCTTGACAACTTGACAAGAAATCTTGGTATTGACATACAATTTCTTGTCCTGTCCTGAAATCAGATGATACTTCTTGTCTTGATCTTGTCTTGAAATCAAGACAAGATCTTGAAATTTTCAAGTAAGTGGCGACCCCTACATGTGAACCCCATGTCATGTATATATCAAATAAAGACACTTTTTTTGTCCGCGTGAGAGGAAGAAACTTTTATAGGCTTACCCTGGGAAGGTCCGCTCTATCAGGAGTGTGAGACTTCAGTTGTTGCTTGGTGACTCACTAAAAAACCTCTCTCTCATTCTTCGGAGTAGTTTTTCGTTCTGCCCTTACAGCGTCCCTTAACAAAAGAGATGAGGTGCAGGAGGTCTTCACAGTTTAGGGGACCTGATCTGAGCAACACTGCTTTCTGCATTTTGTGTGCCAAAAACTCGGCCAGGAATTTACAGGCCGGAATAATCTCCAGGCTCCAAGGCTCTCATTCCGCCCTGTCATCCTATAATTAGTATGACATCCTCACTTTCTGCCTTGGATAAAGGATCCCTAGTGTGAACATTAAATCCTTGTATTTTTCCTTCTTCTGTTCTTTTCATCGCCACACTATTTTAGACAGGTGAGGAAAATTCGACAATTCCTTGAGCTCTTTGTTGAGCTGTACTATATCTGGCCTTATGGCGTGGATGTGCCGAGTTTTGGGAATAGCATAGTTCCAGTAGATGCGAGTAATGTTCAATAACTGCTTCAATCTACAAAGGTACAAATGGTAGCACTGGTTCGTTGTCTATACCATAAACCTCTCTCAGATTGAAGTAGAGAATTCGGAGTGCCGCATTGTGTCTTTCCACATATCCTGATGGAGCATGGACTATGCAAGCAGACAGGATGTGCATGACAGTTTCCTGCTGGCTGTGGCATTCTCTGCACTCTCATGATGTTCTTTTTATACCATCTTGTATTTATTACCCGATATTGACAAGTCATAATAAATCTCTCCGTTTCCGACTTGAACCCAGCTGACTTCAAAAAGGCAAAGGTTCATTCCTCCGACAGGCCTTATCTTTCAAACTCCTGAAATATATGGAGTGCAGGAGCTCATGTGGTCTTCGAGTACAGTCTTCAGTTGTGCCTGTCTTATCTCTCGGCCTACTCTTCCTTGGTCTGTTGGCGTGATAGGTGTTCCTGCGAGCTCACGATTGATGGATATACCAGTTAAACTGAGCTTCTCTAAGGCTCTCTGTCCAGCTAGAATTGTTAGTTAGCTTGATGCTACCATGAATGCGCAGATTTGAATAGAACAAGTCATTCACAATATTATGTATGTTTCATGCTGCCATTGGGCCAAATTTCTTATTTTTGATGATTATGCGCCACTCTATCGTGCTTGATATATCGATGAAGCTCTAGAAATCCATGGTATTAGATAAGTGGGTAAACATTGGTGAAAAAAAATTAAAACCCTTGAAACAACTTCTCCCGTGAAAAATTTAGGGGAGACTGTTCATGCAAAATGAATTTTCATTAGCTATATTCTCGAATTGTACAGAACTGAAATAAACACCTGAAAGCTTCATACCATAGAGAAAGTTATCGAGGCGAGTTTACTCAAAGTTTGATATGTCCGAATACAAACTTTCCACTCACCCTCCGTATCTGCGTATCATTCATTCAGCCTGGTTAATTCCGGTTCGTGCACCTTAACCCTTGAGCGCTCAGACGCCGACATTTAATTGAGTGTGTGCCTTAAATAACTCCACCTCCGGATTAAATCCCCAGGACTACCCTTCGCCCTCCCAGTCATTACTTCTACGGGTAGGAATACGCGCCCCCAGATAAATAACGGCTGCTACCTGCCGTCCGTATGAAATTCGACCATTAAACTCCTGGACAATACACTTTAGTTGTACTACTACGTCTCAGCAGGAAAAACAAGGCAACCCCGTCGTAAATAGTTGTTCTGTATCGCCATATATTGCCGGGTGTTCGTTTGGCAAAAAGCGGTATGCATACTTATGAGGGAGCGTTGCCAAACCGGACATCTGGTTCGGTTTTTGTGCCGTGCGGTATGCGAGGCGCCGTTGTCGGATTTGCCAGTTTTTCCGAAGGGTGGCGAATTTTCAATCGACAACTGCTGAAATTAGAATGATCTTGACCTTGTTGTAATATCAAGGTTTGATGGAAGAATTGATTTGCTCTTTGCTAGAACAGAATGTATAAAAGCTTCTGACCTCACGTCAGTGCTACTAGTCCTTTTCCATTTAAAATATTCATCTTATTTTTAGCAGCAAAATTATCAGTAGTAATACCCCTAGGACCTAGATAATCCTGAGATAAAGTTCTGGGGAACATCGCGTTATCATTTTGCCCAAATGACTGTAATTTTCGAATTTGTTGCCGAAAATGGTCTCAAACGATTGGGCTCGACTCGATGAAGAATTCGAGGTCAAATTTGATTCTGTCCGGCCGTTGCCACGATAACTTGAGGACGGAAAGAGCTAGCGACTTGAAATTTTCAGGGTAGGTGGTGCATCCCAATATGACGGACGAGTTCGTTAATGGGCATAATCGGCCTAATGGTTTCCGATTAATGATTTTGTTTTCAACCAAGACAAATCCGACCGAATTGAAATTTGGTGTATAGTTGCAGAATATAAACCTAAGCACTTCTGTGAAATTTTGTGAGAATCTTATCACTAGAAAATAATAAAAAAAATATTAAAAAATATTTTTTATGTCACGATAACCTGAGAACGGAAAGAGATAGCGACTTGAAATTTTCAGGTGTATCTGAAAGCATTTGAGTTCTTTTATAGGCATAATCGGCCAAATGGTTTTGGAGTTATCCCCATCTGAAATTTGGTTGTTATTTCCTCAATAACTCGAAAAATTCGAAACCGATTAAATTCAAACATGGTTATTGGCTGTAGAATGTCAACGCGAAAATTCTTTTAAAATCTCGTGAGGATCGTATCTCTAGAAAATTTTTAAAGAATTATTGAAAATGATTGAAAAAAATTCTATATATCAGGAACTACGATCGCTGAAATTTTGCGAGAGCCTTTGGAACCTAACTCTACTGCAAAGTTCAAAGTTTGAACATGATCGGATATATATTGGTGGAGATTCGAACAGCCTTGTGTTAGGTCAATAAATGGATGGTTGACCGTAGCCTCGATGACTTCCGAACGAAAGGAGATAGGTACTTGCAATTTTCCGGGTTTGTTGCTTATCCGTATGGGAGAGTTAAGTTTATTGACGGGCATAATCGGTCCAACGGTTCCGGAGTTATACCCACCTGGAATATTATTTCCTCGATAACTCAAAAAATATAGACTCGGAAAAAGGGTCCGCAAAAAAAGGTTCGCGGTCCGCATCCGGACCGCGGTCCGCATCCGGACCTCGGTCCGCCATTTGGTGACCCCTGCTGTAGAGTATCGATATAAATACGTATTTAAAATTTTGTAAAAACCATACTCCTAGAAAATTTCAAGAAAATTACGAAAAATTTGTTTACTATGTAGATTTCAAAAATTTGATTGTCAATCTGACACAAGTCATAGAATTTTCGCGATAAGTCTGTCGACTTATTTCTTAACGAAACTGAGTTGCTTTCTCTAAGCAACTCAGTTGAATTAAGAAATAAAAGACAGACTTAGGAGATGAATTCAGTCACGAGTGATATTTCATTATACTATTTCACGAACAAAATGACTCATGTTGACGTCTGTAATTTATATTTATCATTTGTCAAACAGTCCGTATCCATGGTTGTGTCGTTTAAAACACCAAAGTTGTGAGACCAATCATAATTCAAAGACAGTTGGTGTTTTCGCGATAATACGAGCTGTCTTTGGCCTGTGGTTGGTCAGATATATTTTGTATGAGTGAAATAGTCAATACAATATATAAAAACACCACATGTAGGGTATTATCCCTGTAATCCAGAGCTGATTGGATGAAATTTGACACATGACTCAAAATTAAGTAATTTTTTTAATATAAGTAGTACAAAATTATTCTTTATATTTTTTCGCAGATATTAATTAACACCCTGCTACAATGTTACAAAATGTAAATTCCTGCTCATGTTGGAAATAGAGAATTGAAATAAAAGCATGATTTTCATAAACCCTTAGGATGAAACTACAGTCCTAACCGAACATAACCTCGATACGCTACTGTTGCATTAAAGACGCCGACTTCCCATGGTGTAACGTAATTAGATAATTCATGCAGTAGCTTTCCCGCTGACGGACACGTACAAGATTTGTTTAATTTGTTAATCTTCTTAGTGGAGAGACTCTTGCAGGCAAGACGAAACAGCTGTTGAAGAGGCCGCTCTATTATGTAATTTGCTCGGGAGTTGAGAGAGTAAGCCGAAACGTGTCCTGTACGTCAGTATCGTTCATTTCGCTTAGATCGATCAGGACGCGACTGTCTGGGTGATGGATAGTGTACAAAACAGATTTTCCTAGATTGTTTTTCTACGACGTTTCATAAACAACGAGGAAAGGGTATCCTGCCCGAACCTGATTCTTTTCGGATTAACCGTCGCAGGTTTCACATGCCACTTGCGCGCATGCCTCTGCAACAGAACGACGAAATCGTATCGAATCGAAAAGAAATATTTAGGGCTTAGGGCCGGTTTCTCAATTGCGATTTAACTGTAGGTTGAGAGTAACCCGAGTGTTACGCGTTCTTGAATATCGCTAAATACATACGTAACTCGGAACCTTGAGTGAAATCACAATAGGTCTCTTGCATGCATTTTTTTGCGCGTATGTTCTGGGGAACATCGCGTTATCATTTTGCCCAAATGTCTGCAACTTTCGAATTTTTCGACGAAAATGGTTACAAACGATTTGGTTCGACTCCCCAATGAAGAATTCGAGGTCAAATTTGATTCTGTCGGGCCGGCCGTCCGGCCGTTGCCACGATAACTTGAGAACGAAAAGAGCTAGCGACTTTAAATTTTCAGGGTAGGTGGCGCATCCCAATACGACGGACAAGTTCGTTATGGGCATAATCGGCCCAGTGGTTTCCGAGTAATAATTTTGTTTTCAACCAATATAAATCCGATCGAATTGAAACTTGGTGAGTAGTTGTAAAATATGAACCTAAGCACGTTTGTGAAATTTTGTGCGAATCGTATGGCTAGAAAATTATTAAAAAATTATTAAAAATTATTTTTGTTGTCACGATAACTTGAGAACGGAAAGAGATAGCGGCTTGGAGTTTTCAGTTTAGGATGTGCGTCAGAACGCGACATTTCAGTTTGTTTATGAGCATAATCGGTCAAACGGTTTTAGAGATAGCCATCTGAAATTTGGTTGTTTTTTGTTCCTCATCAACTCGAAAAATACAAAACCGATTGAATTCAGACATGGTTATTAGTTTTAGAATGCCAACGCGAAAATACTTGCAAAATTTCGTGAGGATAGTATTTGTAGAAAATTTTTAAAAAATCATTGAAAATTGAAAAAAAAATCTATATATCAGTAACTATTCGTTTGAAATTGCTGAAATTTTGCAAGAGCCTTTATAACCTAACTCTACTGCCAAGTTTCAAGTTTTAACACGATCGGTTAAATATTGTTGGAGATTCGAGCTGCCTTGTGTGAGTTCAGTAGATGGGTAACCGTTGCCTCCATAACTTTCGAACGAAAGGAGATAGGGACTTGCAATTTTCAGGGTAGGTTGCGTATCTGAATGGGAAAGTTGAGTTCGTTTTTGGGCATAATCGGTCTAACGGTTTCCTAGTTATACCCACCTGAGATATTATTTCCTTGATAACTCAAAAAATAAATATTCGATCGAATTGAAGCTTGATAACTAGTAGTAGAAAATGATGATCTGGTTTTGAAGTAGATTCAGAAAAATATAAGCATATTGTATTTCGTGTTACATGCAAGAGAACTATTGAGAAACCGGCCTTTAATCAAATGAAAACTGCTATACGATTTGCACTAATTTATTTAATATTGTGGGCGGTAGTCTTAATATTAACCAGTAATGATCTTCTTATACTTCACAATCGGTGACATGGATATAGCGTCTTTCTGTTCTTCTTCTTCCTACTTCTTCTTCTTATGACTTATTCAAAACTAGTAACATAATCTTACACTGCTAGTACTTTGTAAATATTTAGAATAATTCATTCCTATATGGCTTTTATAAATTAATTCTCTATTTAAATAGATTGAGTAAAGAAGTAAAATTGAGATATAATTGTTTATTATCTAAATTAACTGCATGCTATACTCTATTTATTTCCACCATTTCCCAATGGTTTAGTTGCGCACCTTTACTCATATTGTGTAGAATTTTGAAATCAGGTTAAACTTATGCCGTCTCCTGATAATCGATTCGAATAATTAGAGTAAATTTGGTTGTTTTGGTAGCTGAAGGTGTTGAAAAAAAAAACCATATTTCCTTCAGCTTGGTGGCAGTCAATAGTCACAGCCACATTTAAAAGGGTGACAAATTGAGGGCGGAAAATTACAGACCAATAAGCCTCATTCCCATCGTTGTCAAGATAAACGGGAGTATAATATTCAAACATGTGGTACAATTTGCACTATTATCTATGATCCCATCGCAGAAACATGGATTTATCCCAGGAAGATCAATCATTACCAACCTTTTGACTTGTCTGTATGATTACACCTAGTACTTGGATAACAAAGTTCCCTTGGATGTATTATATCTCGATTATGCCCGAGTATTCTTCAGAGTGTCCAGAAGACGACTTCTTCATAATCTGGAACATCTTGGATTTCGTCTACAACTCCTGCAATTTATTGAAGCATTTCTGTCAGACCGATCTTTCACCGTGAAGGCCATGGATGTTAGGTCCCCGTAGAGATCTGTGCTACGTGGTGTACCGCAAGGATCTGTTCTTGGGACCTTTTTATTCATCCTTCAGGTAACTGAACTGTCTTCAGTACTGACTTCTCGATTTGCGTTCTCTGTCGATGATATGAAGTGATGCTAGAGTGTTGCTCTGACTGGTTGCTTTCGCTGAACTCATCAAAGTGCAGCATGCTATATTTAGTTAGTAATAATCCGAGATAACCTTATTCCATAGATGGTAGTTTAGTGGAACGATGTTTGTGTCAGTTGATTTGGGTATTGTCATCAACACCGATCTCTCATGGAGCCCTCGTACCTTGGATGTTTGTGGCAAGTCGGAACAGCGCCTGCATTTGATCCAGTGATGTTTCAAAGGTTAGCTATTCGGGTCCAATCGGCTAGTACTGTCTGGTATCTATGGTTGATGCAGAGGTCCAGTTACCAGTATCGTTGAAGACCATGGCTCTTGACACATTTGCCAATTGGAAATTTCGTGAGGATCTGATTGTTGAGTGGATTTGTCAGCATAGATCTGTCGCACCTCTTCGAGTTAAATACGAATCATCTGAGAAGTTCCATACAAGAAATCATGAATTTGTGTAATCGGGTCTTTGACCTTTGGGATAGACTACCATTTGATCTGGTTGAGGTTCCGTCAGTTAACACCTTTATAAGAATAGGTTTGAAATCAGGAGCGTATCACAATATTGCAAGCGTGAGTGTATATTAGTTCTATCGAAGAGAATTTGCTTCTAGAATCACGACATCTCTGCATATTCTCTTCTTCGAATTTTCCTCATAACAACGACATATTATGCTATATACACCGAGTATACCTATCATCTTACAAGCTCATGAAGCAGATTCAAGTATTATCACTCAGCGAAAGTTACAAAGTTATCTTTGTTCATGACTCTAAACATCAGAATGATCCACAACGACTGCAGAAAATTCTCGAGAACTTTCCTCCCCTTCATCTAAGTTAATCTCAGTCTTCAACAGAAACGGTATAATCGGGAATTTCGCAAGTTTTGAACATGGCTAAATTTCTAATTGTTCCCTGCTCATCCGTCGCCTAGTGTAGTTTATAGCGCTTTGAGGGCTGTTTATGCACCCCTGCAGATGATATTTACCATCTTGAGCGCGGAGAAAATCTCGTTCAATTTTCCCGGAAAGTTATATCCTTGTGAATTGTTTCCCGGTGCCGATATCTGGGATGTTTTCCTATTGTTCTCCGTAAAGGAGGAACATCACTGGAAATTATTGATTAGTTGTCACAACGTTGAAATTGATAAGAACTTAAATAGGCAAAAAAGATGAACTTGAATGTTTTCAACAAAACTACACTACTCGCAAAAAGACTGTAAAAATGTACTTATTGAGGAATTCGAAAAAGCATTCTGATGCTTCAAAATTTCAGTTTTTGGAAGTTCAGGCAAAACATGCTCAAAGCCAAGTTTCTCACGCAATCCGAATGAATCAAAAATTTCCAATGCTTTAGTTTCGTTTGTTTTCTCTCTTAATTCGAATTTACCATGGTAAATTCGAATTAAGAGTGTCCAATACAGGAGAATGGACAACATAATTTACCATGGTAAATTCGATTAAGGGTGTCCAATACAGAAGAATGGACAATAGAACATGCGCGCAAAAGCTTCTGACTTCACGTCAGTGCTTGGACCAATTTTTTTTTTCGTGATTTTTTTTAAATTTTCTAGGGGTACGGTTCTTAAAATTTTTTTATTCGTCATTTTTTTCAAATTTTCTAGGGGTACGGTTCTTACAAAATTTTAAACACTTCTTTAAGTTGATTTTCTACTACTAGTTACCAAGCACCAATGCGATCGAATATTTATTTTTTGAGTTATTAAGTAAATCATATTCCAGGTGGGTATAACTCGGAAACCGTTAGACCGATTATGCCCAAAAACGAACTCAACTCTCCCTTTCGGATACGCAACCTACCCTGAAAATTGCAAGTCCCTATCTCCTTTCGTTCGAAAGTTATCGAGGCAACGGTCACCCATCTACTGAACTCACACAAGAATGCTCGAATCTCCAACAATATTTAACCGATCGTATTAAAACCTGAAAGTTGGCAGTAGAGTTAGGTTATGAAGGCTCTTGCAAAATTTCAGCAATTTCAAACGAATAGTTACTGATATATAGAATTTTTTTTTATTTTCAATGATTTATTAAAAATTTTCTGCAAATGCTATCCTCACCAAATTTTGCAAACATTTCCGCATTGGTATTCTACAACTAATAACCATGTTTGAATTCAATCGGTTCAGTATTTTTCGAGTTAATGAGGAACAAAAAACCACCAAGTTTAAGAAAATTTCAGATGGCTATAACTCTAAAACCGTTTGGCCGATTATGCTCATAAACAAACTGAAATGTCGCGTTCTGGTGCAAATCCTAACCTGAAAATTTCAAGTCGCTATCTCATTCCGTTCTCAAGTTATCGTGACAACAAAAATATTTTTTAATAATTTTTTTAAAATTTTCTAGCCATACGCTTCGCACAAAATTTCACAAACGTGCTTAGGTTCATATTCTACAACTACCCACCAAGTTTCAATTCGATCGGATTTATATTGGTTGAAAACAAAATTATTACTCGGAAACCGCTGGGCCGATTATGCCCATTAAAGAACTTGTCCGTCGTATTGGGATGCGCCACCTACCCTGAAAATTTCAAGTCGCTAGCTCTTTTCGTTCTCAAGTTATCGTGGCAACGGCCGGACGGCCGGCCGGACAGAATCAAATTTGACCTCGAATTCTTCATTGGGGAGTCGAACTTAATCGTTTGAGACCATTTTTTTCAAAAAATTCGAAAGTTACAGACATTTGGGCAAAACTATAACACGATGTTCCCCAGAACATACGCGCAAAAAGGACCATTTTGTTTTCAACCATCGTTATCTCAGCAACCAATGATGACACAGAAAATCGAACGACAGTTTCGAAATCCGGAATAAATGTCCTAGCAATATATGTCAAGAAATTTAGAAAAAGGAACCTTTTTTCACCCGCAATTTCAATATAAAAATTTGAGAAGAGCACTGACGTGAAGTTAGGAGACTTTGACCGCATGTGCCATTTTCTATTTACGCCCCATACGAAGTCAATCGAGCTGAAATTCGGTACTCGATTTCAAAATGGTGGATCGAAGTTATGGGCGGAATTTCAGCTGGTTCTGACGTATAGTTTCTGAAATATAAAAGTTTTGAAGAAAATATTTTTTTATTTTTTTTCTAGTGATAGGTATTCACGAGATTCACTAAATTTTCCGAAAATCAGTACGTCGACAAATGTCCAATTTGGATGCGTAACCTACCCTGAAAATTGCAAGTCGCTATCTCTTTCCGTTCTCAAGTTATCGTGAGATACCTAATACTTTTTCGTAATTTTTTGAGGATTTTCTAGTGATACGATCATCACAAAATTTCACATACGTCTTTGCGTTGGTATTCTACAACTAGTTACGAAGTTCCAATTTGATCAGATCTGGGTTTTTTGATATCGAGAAAACAATATTCCAGATGGGTATAACGAAACCGTTTGGCCGATTTTACACAACAACGAACTCAACTGGCCACTTCGGATGCGAAACCTACCCTGAAAATTGCGCGTCGTTTTCTCTTTCTGTTCGAAAGTTACCGTGGCGTCGCTCACCCATCCAGCTACTGATCTCACCCAAGGCTGCTTGGATGTTCGAAAATATAACTCCGATCGTGTTCAAATTTGGAATTGGGCTGTAAAGTTAACTTTTGAAGGCAACATTTCAAGGATATCAAACGGATATTTCTGAGACATATAAAATATTTATATTCTCTAACATTGTGCATTAATCATATAAAAATGGAAAACCTAATTTTTGTTCAACCTTACCGTTGAACTGTTTTACTCACCATTGATAAACTAAACAACTCAGTCATTTATGAACTAAAAATTCAAAATAACCATTTAAAAAAAATACCCGACTTCGAAAAGATATAACTGAAAAACCTTAATGTAAATGTGATGAATAGTGAAACAAGCTTAATGATAAACAGATTATTATTTTTCGAATAATGTGGAATGCATGTTTATGTAAACAAATAAAATATACTAAAGGGTGTCTCAGCAAGAATTTGAATTTCGAATGGCGCGCCATTTTTGATTGTCAATGGATGAGTCAGCCATATTTGTTGCTTTTTGCGCGTATGTTCTGGGGAACATCGCGTTATCATTTTGCCCAAATGTCGAAAATTGCCGAAAAGGGTCTCAAACGATTGGGTTCGACATCCCTGATCCGGCCGTTGCCACGATAACTTGAGAACTGGAGAGAGCTAGCGACTTGAAATTTTCAGGGTAGGTGGTGCATCCCAATACCACGGAGAAGTTCGTTAATGGGCATAATCGGTCCAATGGTTTCCGAGAAATAATTTTTTTTTCAACCAATATAAATCCGATCGAATTGAAACTGTGTGAATAGTTTTAGAATATAAACCTAAGCACGTTTGTGGAATTTTGTGAGAATCGTATCACTGAAAATTAAAAAAAAATTATTAAGAAATATTTTTTATGTCACGATAACCTGAGAACGGAAAGAGATAGCGATTTGAAATTTTCTGGTTAGGTTGTGCATCCGATAGCGACATTTAAGTTTGGTTATGGGCATAATTAGCCAAAGGTTTTGAAGTTATACCCATCTGAAATTTGGTTGCTATATCCTCACTATCCTCAGTAACTCGACTACAAAACCGATTCAATTTAGATATGGTTATTAGTTGAAGAAAGCCAACGCGAAAATTCATGCAAAATTTTGTGAGGATCGTATCACTAGAATTGATTTTAAAATCATTGAAAATCATTGAAAAAAAAATTCTATATATCAAAAACTATTCATCCGACATGGCCTTCAGAACCTATCTCTACTACCAAGTTCCAAGTTTGAACACGATCGGATCAATATTGTTGGAGATCTGAGCAGCCTTGTGTGAGTTCAGTAGCTGGATGGGTGACCGTTACCTCAATAACTCCCGAACGAAAGGAGTTAATGGCAATTTTCAGGGTAGGTTGCGCATTTAAATGGGAGAGTTAAGTTCGCGGTTGGCCATAATCGGCCCAACGGTTTCGGAGTTATACCCATCTGGAATATTATTTCCTCGATGACTCGGGGTTTTTTGAGAAGTGAAGTCTATGCGGACCATCCCGAGTCAACTGAGGAACTCAAAGAAGAAATAGGACGTCGAATTCGTCAAATCCAGCAGCCCTTACTGCAAAATGTACTGCAAAATTTCATCAGAAGTTTGCATACCTGCCAACAGAGCAACGGTGGCCATTTAACCGATATTTTTTTCCATGTGTAAATGTCATCACTTCCTCCATATATACAGGGTGAGTCTTTGACCACTGCATTAATTTCAACCAAAGATTCCTCTCATCAAATGTAACACTTTTTTCATTTACCATTTTTCCAGATTCGGCTCAGCTAAAAAGCTACAAGCGTTTAAAGATTTCACAATGTGCTAATACACTCCCGCATATAAATTATCTATGACATTGTTGGCACACGAGAATGAGGCATGGTACCGTGGTTTACAGCTTTATTCGGGATTCCAACGCTCAGGGACGGATCCATAAAAGTAGTGAAATTTCTGGAGTTTTCCATTTTAAAACATTCAATGAAGAATATTTCGAAATCGGTGCGTTTAAGGAGAAATGATGAAGAATAATATAATGTTCTAAAACGATGGAATATTCTTGAAATGACTCAAGAAAAACTTTATATGCTTTCTTTATGCTAATTTCGTTTAGTTTTATGAATCCACGAGTCCATAATTAGAAAACCAGTAGAAGTAGAAAATAACTAATTATTGGAAAATATGTCTCATAGTTATAGGAAACTTTACACCAATATTCATTTTATTCGAAAAAAGGATGTCAAAGCTACAAAGTAAAAACTGATTTTTTTTCGGAATTTCAACAGCCTGTATCTTTTTACCTGAGCCGAATTTGGAAAAATGTTGAATGAAAAAAGTGTTTCTTTTGACGATAAGAATCTTTGGTTAAAATTAATGCAGTGGTCAAAGACTCACCCTGTATGTAGAAAAAAAATATTAATAAAATATTAAACAAATACCTATATATTATTTAATTTTTTAAATTCAAGTTCTTGCTGAGACACCTTATGTAATATGAGTACCTATAGTATTATAATATTTTTGTTTTTCTACATAAACATATATTGAACTGAAAAATAGATCATTGTGCATTCCACAACACCGGAAAAAAAAACTGTTTAACATTAAGCTTGTTTCACTCTTTTAAGTTCATCAGTCTTACAGTAAGGTTTTTTGTTTATACGTTTGTTTTTGCTAATATTTTTTTCATCTTGTGTTCTTGAATTTGTATAGAATTTTTTTTATATCTACATATTTATGCAGAAGCAACTAATGTCTTGTACGGAAACTTCCCGTTTCCACCCTATATACTCGGAAACGCGCAAGAAAACCGCCTCCCGCTCATCTCACATAAACCAATATTCGTCAACAATAACCATCCGATATGTCGACCCCGTCCCGAAAATCCAATAACCCAATAAACGAATTCCCTCCAGATCGCACATCCGACGGATATCCGAAGTATTCGAATATGCACGCTGTCGAGATGATCGAATCCGGACGGTCGAGGGACCAGGGCGGCCGCTCCGCCGACGACGGACCGCATTCCTTCGCCCGCGGCGACGCGATATCGTCGTTCGCGTCGTCATCGGGGGGCGAAAAAATCTAGAGCGACTGGTATGCAAGTGCGACGACGGTTCGCTTGTCTTTTCTGAATCTATATTCGAAGGGACCAACGACTCGACGGGTACGCGACCTGAATTGCGATGAGGACGCGTTCGTTAGCGAATACCGAACGTTTGTTCCCCGATTGAGGCCGTTTTCGGTGAGATGCGGCGTGCGGATTGACGGTGTCCGATCTTTATATGTACTGGGTGATTGGCTATAAACGACCCACCCCCTTCTAACTTTTTGGCGATCTTGTTCCTCGGAAGAGATTGCTTATTAATTTGCCCAAATGTATGTAATTTTCGAATTTTTGGCTGAAAATGGTCCTAAACGATTTGGTTCGACTCACTGATCAAGAATCCATTGTCAAAATCGATTCTGTTTGGCCGGCCGTCCGTCCGTCCGTTAACATGATAACTCTCGAACGGAATGAGCTAGACATTTGAAATTTTCAGAGTAGGTTTAGGAGATAAATACCTTGGTTAATTTGTAATGTAAAAAAAATTTCTTTTACATTACAAATTTTAAATTCGATTTTTTTAAGATGCAGTTTCACCATTAGAATCCATTTATGTCATTCCAAACTCTAACAAACTACTACTTCCAGAGATAGGATTTTTAAAATTTCAATAATCATTCTCAATTCTATATGATTTCCTAATGTATATAAATCCAACATGAGATGAGTCATAGACCTAAGTTTTGAATTTAATTACGAAAATTCTTGAGAATTGACGCTCAGAAGCCCTCAAAATCCCTGTGGACAGGAGCTTTGGCGCTCTTGTTAAAACTTTGACACACCATAACTCCGAAAGTATTGTTTTCTCAGAGTTGGGAATGATATCAATGGATTACAATTTATTTTATTTTATTTTATGATGCAGTTCCATCATAAAATTCCATTGATATCATTCCGAACTCTGAGAAACCAATACTTTCGGAGATATAATTTGTCAAAGTTTGAACAAGAGCTCCAGAGCTCTCCTGTCCACAGGCCTTGAACCAATTCTTTGTATCACTGTTTAGAATAAAAAGTTTCCTAGAAGAGTTTTGTTATTTGAAACAAATTAAAAAAATTGGTTCAAGCACTGACGTGAAGTCAGGAGCTTTTGTGTGTATGTTCTATTGCCCACTCTATTCTCCAATACAGGAAAATTTACCATCGTAAATTCGATTAAGAGTGTCCAATACAGGAAAATTGACAATAGAACTTACGCGCAAAAATTCCAGACTTCACGTCAGTGCTTGAACCAATTTTTTTTTCGTAATTTTTTGAAATTTTCTAGCGGTATGGTTGTTACAGATATTTAACCATGTCTTTATGTCGATATACTACAACCAGTTACCAAGCTTCATTTTGATCGAGTGTATATTCTTTGAGTTATCGAGGAAATAATATTCCAGGTGGGTATAACTCCGAAACCGTTGGACCGATTATGCCCAAAAACGAATATAACTCTTCCATTCGGATGCTCAACTAACCCTGGAAATTGTAAGTCACTATCTCTTTCCGTTCGAAAGTTATCGAGGCAACGGCCACCCATCTAGCTACTGAACTCACCGAAGGCTGCTGGGATCTCCAACAATATAGATCCGATCGTGTTCAAACTTGAAACTTGGCAGTAGAGTTAGGTTCTGAAGACTCTCGCGAAATTTCAGCGATGTCGGAAGAAAAGTTACTGATATATAGAATATTTTTCGATGTTTTTTAAAATTTTCTGGTGATACGATCCTCATGAAATTTCGCAAGAATTTTCGCGTTGGCATTCTCCAATTAATCGCCATGTTTGAATTTAATCGGTTTTGTAATTTTCGAATTAATGAGGAAATAACAACCAAATTTCAGATGGGTATAACTCAAATACCGTTTGGCCGCTTAGGCCTTTAAACTAACTCAAATGTCTCATTCAGATGCACAACCGAACCTGAAAATTTCAAGTTGCTATCTCTTTCCCTTCTCAGGTTATCGTGACATAACAAATATTTTTCAATTATTTTTTTAGAATTTTGTAGTAATACGATTCACACAAAATTTCTTGAACATACTTAGGTTTATATTGTACAACTACTCACCAGGTTTCAATTCGAACGGATTTGTATTGGTTGAAAACAAAATTATGACTCTGAAACCATTGGGTCGATTATGCCCATTAACGAACTTAACCGTCGCATTTAGATGCGCAAACTACCCTTAAAAGATCAAGTCCCCATCTCTTTCCGTTCTCAAGATATCGTGGCAACGGCCGTCCGTCGGACCGAATCATATTTGACCTTGAATTCTTCATCAGGAAGTTGAAACCAAGCGTTTGAGACCATTTTCGGCAAAAATTTGATAATTACAGACATTTGGGCAAAATGATAACGCGATGTTCCCCAGAACACACGCGTAAAAATCTATTTCCATACAGAAATCTTGTTCGTGACCATACTATCTCATTTCAAATGGATACCGCTCTTTTTTATTGCGCGCATGTTCTACTGAACTGCGTGCTATCATTCGCCCAAAATATCTGTAATTTTCAATTTTTTTATCTGAAACGATTCTCACTCATGAAGAATTCGAGGTCAAATTCAATTCTGTCCGGCCGGCCGGCCGTTGCAACGATAACTGTAGAACGGAAAGAGACAGGGACTTGAGCCTTTCAGGACAGTTTTCGCATCCAAATGCGACGGTTAAGTTCGTTAATGGCCATAATCGGCTGAACTGTTACGGAGCTATACTCATCTGAAATTTTGTTTCCTCAATAACTCGAAAAATTATATCCGATATAACTGAAATTCTCTAATTAGACGTAGAATGCCGACGCGTAAATTTCTTCAAAGTTTCGGTAGGATAATATCCAATTGAGCAAGCAGGCGAGACAATAGACAGTTTTTCGCCGAGTTGCATATTACATTTTTTCGTCGACCTCCACATATTTTTATGAATTTGGGACCTCTTAGATAATTTGACAGTAGCAAATGACACATACACTTATGTTTGTATTGAACCGTATCCATAGTGACCATAGCACTGACAGTTATTTTTGCAGACACTTATTTTTGTATTGAAATGTATCATGCCGTATTCATTGTGACCACAGCGGACGAGAAAGTACTTTCTCGTCCGCAAAGTACTTACCTTCAATAATAGTCAATTTTACAGTCGCAAATTACTACGTAGAATATCACTTTTCATAGAGGTCGACGAAAAAATTTTTTTTTGATCTGTGAATAGATCGTTTTGACTCTCAAGCCGTCTCTGATATCCTTTGATATTTCTCCTCTTTCACTCCCGTCGCCCAGCTCGAAATTCTCGTCCGCGGGGACGCCTTGTTCGCTGATTCCGGATCTCCAGGCGTTGTTCAGATGCCGGTAAAGAATAGTAACACAATGGCGAAGGGATTCGTTCGTGTTTTCCATCGACCGCCATCGTTGGTCCGGCGTTATCTTCTTGCGCTGAAAACGACGGGCCATTGTGTTGCGCGAATGACGGAAAAAGAGACGTCATCGAACATCATGATCGACTGAAATTTCACTTCGGTCGTTGGTAAGTTCTATGTGTTGTTGTTGAGGCGATTATTTCCGGGTCATGTGACATAGTCGAAAGGTTGTAACGTTAACTTTTACCCAAGGGGTATTTGAGCATGAGACTCTAAGACTAATTTCTCATGGGAGGTTTGATTACCCCAGCAACAAAATTCCTAGTCAGGTGTTTTTAACAATATATTATAGAAAGAACTAGGTGTACAAATCTTAATTTACAGTTCCAATCACAATCTCTCAAATTACACAAACTTATAACTACTTATCTTAAAAGATAGGTTCAATTCATGGTTCCACCTCCAATGTAATATGATGTTTTCTGTGTGTCAGATCTTTTCGGTAGCGGAATATACCCTCAAGCCAGCATCGAATGTACTTCAGGCGTGCTTCCAGCTCCTCCACCATAAGTTAACTTCCAAGCAAACGTAGGTACAGGCAAACGTAACAGCCAAAATTACTTCAGCTTCAGCCAATGATTGTATTTTGGTTCAAGTCAAGCTTCAGCAAATGATTGTATTTCGGTGCAGACAATGTGGACCCAACCAAGGAGTGTAACAAATGTGGTCCCAACCAAGGAGTGTAACTAATGTGGTCCCAACCAAGGAGCTATATGAAATTAAAGTCAATGAAAATGTGCACAAAAATTCAACAGAACTCCTTCTCGCTTCTCAAGAAAAAAATTAGGCATTTACATTATGTCGATAATCATTAGTGAACCTGAGAAGGAATTCTGCCCTGGGGAAATGAAAAGTGAAAAACGGAACATGTGCTGTAAAACAAAATGAAGGCAAGCAATGCAATAATTCAGAAACAGCAAAATATCCCCTTAAAATCCAAATCTCTACTTAAATTAAAGGAATTATGAGACTTACCGAGAATAAATATTATTTATCTCGCAAACTAAAACTTAGAAATTCCACCGGGAATACTCGATGAATTCGGATAAAAATTCTTAACGATATACGAAAGATGATTTCTCCTTTAGAGAAAAGCCGGAAAATAAAAGTCAATTCAACTTCCTTACATCACGCAGACACGAAGATCATAGAAAAGAAATAACCTGACATAAGTTGAAGGTCCGTCAATGTGCATTCTATGATTACCAGTGGCGTTTCAAAAGGAAATGAATAGCATAGGCGTGCAAAACGTTGCAAGGTCATGGATGATCGAAATTTCTAAAGTATTTTTTTCGGCGTTACAGACATGTATTTTTTATTTCCGGGTGGCCTATTGATATTTTCGTCTGATTAGTAGTATCAGTGAAAGTATCTTGGTTACTCTGTATCGACCTTCAAGAACTGTTGCACCGTTGACGTCTCTAGAGTTGCGCTTGACTTTCTGAGGTGTTCAGGAGTAAATCGATTATTTGGGAAAAATGCTTTTAATTTTTGGCGCGCTGTTCTGGTGAAGCATATCAATTCGTCAAAATGTCTGTAATTTTCGAATTTTTGGCCGAGAATGGTCTCAAACGATTAGTTTCGACTCACTGATGAATGATCAGAGGGCAAAATTGATTCTGTCTGGCAGTCAGCACGATTACGCTTGAACGCAATCAGTTTTTAGTGTTGAAATTTTCAGAGTAGGTTTGGAGTCCAAATGTGCCAGCTTAATTAATTAATGGGTGAAATCCACCTAGTAGTTTCAGAGTTATAGCTATCTGAAATTTTGTTTTCCCAATACTGGTCTGATCGAATATAACCAATTGCTTCCTCCGCTGAACTTCCACAAAATGGATTATTATCTGACCGACGCCGACTGTGACAAACTTTCAGAACGTCAAAACGAAACAATATTGCCAATCCATCCGGTTCTCTGAACACAATTCACTATACGTCTATTGGCACTACTGAGACTCAACCTCAAATTCAACGTCAATACAATCGACAAATTTATCGCAAACAAAACATAAACAAACCTCTGCCTGGATCAAAAAGGAACGTTACAACATCCTAGTGACTTTTATATTGCATCTTGGCAGTTGATGTGACTGTTACGAAAGTTGACAGATTACGGAATTTGAATTTTAATCATTCGTTGGGCATGGAGATCAGATTTGAAACGGTTTCCTAAAGGCATGAATAATTCAAACTTAACAAGAAGGAAATCTCTTGTACATAATTTTTTAATGAAAATAAAACTCGTCCTCTCAACAATTATTTCACTATATCCAGATTATATTATATTGTCATCGAATCATGTGGGACCGAATGTCAGTGCTGACTACCACAAAACGAAAAATATAACTAGAAACAATGCGGGAATGAGTTCATTACAGCACTCATTACGATACTGAAATAGAGAAAGACAATCAGATATCGCTGACATTTTGCTAGAGCCTTCAAAACCATATTGTACAGCCAAGTTTCCTTGACCGAGTTCAGTACTTGGATGGGATGGATTGTTAATTATTCGGGATGACGCAATATTCATATCTTTCTGCATTTGTTCGCTAGATGATTCAATTTAAATCCTTTTCAATCGCCTCTCTTAGTTGATTATTTCCTAATAATGAAAGTTTAGAATTTTGCGCAGTGAAAAAAAAATCACTCCAAATCACACACAAAGAATCATTGTTTTCTTAGCAAAATGCAGCTATTTCCTTTGGTATCTACCACTTTTTGCGCGCATGTTCAGGAAATCAGATAGTTGCGGTGGGATACCCACATTCAGATTTTGTTGACGTTAGAAAGGTTGTCTATTTTCTTAATTTCCAGCTTTTAACATGAATCAGTCGGACTGAAAGCTCGAAAGAAAATGCCAGCCAGGGTAATTGTTCATTTTTGCACTAAGTTTAATGAATTTCTGGTTCGACTGGATATAATCCAGAAGTTTATTTATTTATTTATTTATTTATTTATTTCTATACAACAGGCATAAGCCCAATTACAGCATAGAAAAACTTAATAGATAACTACACCTGAATGTACCTATGTGAACAAATTTATATATTATATTTAACACAGGAAAGATGAATATTGTATTTCACAGTGAAACCTAAAGGAAAAAAAAACAAAAAAAAACTGAAAATCAACTCTAGAGCTAAGAGATAAACTGCACAACTTATACCCATAACCATCATTTAGCTAATCACATTTTATATTGTGGGCAATTTTTTTTTTAAATCATTCAGTGAAATATGGAAATAGTCAATGGTCGACGAGTTGCACGCCTCACAGAGCCTAAATAGTGGTGCCAGTCTCATGGTATTGGTGCGAGCGTTTGGTAGATAAAATGTATCATTTTGACGGGTAGCACTACGTGGCACCAAAAATGAGAGCCGGCTTAAAATTTCCCGACAGTCCATCTTGTTATGTAAAATTTTGTAGAGCACAATCAAAATGAAGTTTTTTCGCCTTGTTTCCAACGAACACACCTCATAACGTTTGAGAAGCTCAATCTGGGGAAAGCCCTGTGTGGGATAAATATTTTCCGTCTTCAAATAGAGATACTTTAAAAATTTTCTTTGAATGTTCTCTAGGTTATCCTTATGCACATTATAAATCGGCGACCAGACAATTGCAGCGTATTCTAATTGTGATCTTATCAAAGCGAAGTAAATAGATTTAAGTGCACTCAAGTTATGAAACTCACGCGTGCATCTCACCAGAAACCCATACATTTTGGATGCTTTGGCAGTAATTGATTGGATATGCTCAGAAAATGTCAACTTGCTGTCAAAGATGACTCCCAGATCTCTTAAATTGTCCGGCCTATTCAAGATTACGTTTCCGATGTGATAGTCACACTGAATGAAATTTTTATTTTTAGATGTGTAAGTCATAACTTGACATTTATCGATGTTTAAATCAAGACAGTTGCCCACACACCACCCATGCAACCTCTGTAAATTAAGCTGAAGTCTATCGCAGTCATCTGTAGATTCCACCCTAATCCAACCCTTAAAATCAGTTGCAATGTATGTCCGGTTGCTGGTACCCAAACCTCAGAGTGGTATTGATGTTCTGGTCAAGATCAAGTCATATGGGGGGCATATTCCAGGAATACTGTAGGACCAGGTACAGAACCATGGGGCACTCCACCCAAACTTTCCGATTATGAGCAGATGTGGAAACTATCATCACACTGGACCAAAATCTTCCCGAGAATATGCTGATCACTAAACAAATCCAGACAAACGTATTTCCACTTACCCGAATCCGATCCTGCCACGGAATCGAACCCCTCGTGACCGTAGAGTTACAGAACAATTACTCGACACTTTCAGAGTTCCCTTAATCCGTTCGTGCCTCCGCGTCGGCCAACTGTACACGCCGCCGACGACCCGAGAGTTCATTTCGGCGCGAAAATTCCCTCTAAAGCTGAAACTTCGTCGGCCAAAGTCAACGAATAGTTCGCGAATTATTCGTAACGACCGGTGCTGCGCTATGCCGGAAACTAAGGATTTTATAGTTTCGAGGCACTGGGGCCGAATGCACGGATACTACCGGAATGTTTGAACTTTATGATGTGGGAGTAGGATGCGAGTTTTGGAAGTCTATCGGGTGGGGCTGAGTGAAAACCTCTAGGAATGATGCCTTTTCCGTTCGTCCAAATCAAGCACAAAGCAGAGGAAAATCGAATATATCTGGACTACACCCCCCGGTAGTTCGGGAACTTATGGTGTTTCGAATTTTCCTTTACTTTTGTTCGATGCTGATCCCCTGGAGCGAGAATCCTTACTCCGAGACGAGTAAGGAAGAAGGATGCTACCAGAAGCGGACCATTTTTCCAGAAAACATGTATTCTTGATTAAAAAAATTCAGATAACTTTTCGTTTTATTTACTAATTATAGATATTGGATTTAAATTAACTGCTAGTCAAATTCTTATGCCATCATAATGCTATCAACGACCCGCGACAGATATACAGATTTTGTGAACGGACTTCCAATGAAACTAATTGGTGACCCCTGGGTTAGATACTAGAGAAAACTTTTTGGCGTTTGACGGATTTACTCATTTCCTAATATTTTCCGAACGGATAGAGATACAGAGGAAATAGATACATAAATCTAAACGTCGTCCACCGACCAATCATCGGGGAAAATGGATGATCGAGATGTGAAAATCATAGATTTCGGATGGGAAAGAAGAATTTTCCTTCGATTCCGGGTCAAAAATATTTGCCGACCCAAAAAATTTTTTTCATGGTATATCGATACGGAGCTCGTGTCTAGTTAAATCGAGGTCGTTGATCACGAATATGCAATTAGTTTTTGCCTAAGTGGCGTACTTTGGGAAAATTTTCACTTTTGAGTGAAAAAATGGACGAAAATAGGTCAATTTTGGAAGTTCACACCGCCCAAAAAAATCGGAGTAAGGTGTTGTTGATTTTTGCCCTCATATATGGATCCTTTATCTACTGAATAATCCAAACAGAAAATGTCCAGGCCGTACTATTCGGAAATTATGATTTTTTTCCCAAGGGTCTGTTTTTCGGAAAATTCATTTCGCGGTATTTCCGCGGAAAATTCTCTAATAAAAAATCCGATCATATATTCGTAATCTACGGTCCCGAATTACTAAATGACGTAATTTGCATCGAAATCGGAGACCGGTCGAATTTTGGCAATTTTTTAATACATTAGCCTTAAAAAAATCCCATTTTTCGAGAAAAATTTTTTGACGCAAAACTATGAAACGGGTACTTATACTTATAGATTCGGGGCCGTAGATTCCGAATCTACCATCAGATATTTATTACAAAAATTTTCCGAGGAAATATCGCGGAAAGAATTTTCCGAAAAATAGACCCTCGGGAAAAAAAATCATAATTTCCGAAGCGTACGACCTGGACATTTATTGTTCGGATGATTCGATAGATAAAGGATACAAATATGACGTAAAAAATCACCAACACCTTACTCCGATTTTTTTGGGCGGTGGAAAGTTCCAAAATTGACCTATTTTCGACAATTTTTTCACATTAAGTGAAAATTTTCCCAAAGTACGCCACTTAGGGAAAAACTAATTACATATTCGTGATCAGCGACCTCGATTTAATTAGACACGAGCTCCGTATCGATATACCATGAAAAACATTTTTTCGGCAACCGTCCGGGAAGTCCCCACTTCCCGGACGCTTTTTCTTTGAGAAAGAAGCATTTCCCGGCCTAGTCCGGGAAGTACGTACTTCCCGGACTAGGCCGGGAAATGCTGGGAAGAATCACGTCGTTTTGGTCATTGTCAATATGAAAATCATGGTAGGTATATTTTTGATAAATGAAGTTACCATAGCACTGAGGAAACGGCTGACAGTTCATATAAAATTAGTTAACATGTTATATTTTCTGTTCTGTTTAATTTGAATAAGAATCAAAATATATGAAAAAGAAATGTGTCGTCTCATTGATTTGTTATTCTACACGGTTGCCGAAAAAATATTGTACGCAACAGGCCCGAAAAAGGTTTTTTTGGACTCATAGACTTCTAGGACTCGCTTACGCTCGTCCTAGAATTTTGTCTATTCGTCCAAAAAAACCCTATTTTCCGGACTTGTTACGTAAATTACTATTTTGGGTCGGCACTTAGAAATATTTTTGACCCGGAATCGAAGGAAAATTCTTCTTTCCCGTCCGAAATCTATGATTTTCACATCTCGATATCCAAATTTTCCCCGATGATTGGTCGGTGGACGACGTTTGGATTTATGTATCTATTTTTTCTGTATCCCTATCCGTTCGGAAAATATTAGGTAATGAGCGAATCCGTCAAACGCCAAAAAGTTTTCTCTAGTATCCAACACATACAAAAATCTACAATTTTCCGATTAGGTCGACGCGGCTTTGGTTATTCACTAAATCGGGTACGCAGATCACAGCAATTGATTGTTATTTCATTCCTCTGGAGGAAGTTTTGATGGCTTATCTGACAGTTCTTCAGTTTGCGCTATCCTTTTTAGCGGTATGCTGGCAAGATTTTGTTCTTGATTATACTCAGCGACTTTATAACTATAACACTCAAAAGAAATAATTCCTATAACTTGATATTTTCCAAAAACATAAAACAAGCCTTTAAACTTGGGCGTTTTACTGCTGTTGGATCCTAATTGTTTTATCAATTATTCGACGAATATTTCGCCATGTTTATTATCTACTGTCACCTGTTGATGTCTCCCAATGTCGCTGAGTAGTATATAATATTTTCATCAAACCTCGTACACGGTACGGTTACATTCTAAGAATGTCCGATCGCGGTAAACGCATAATAACAATTCCAAAATAAGAAACGTCGACGACGTCCTCCGAACAAAGAGTTCCAGAAACCGTCGTTGTAAGCGGAAGACTCAACATTCCAGAAGAAACGCAACCGCGGGCAAATACATCGTCGAATCGAATGCTTATGGTCAAAACGGCATCCGTATAAGTAACCGGTTACCGGTCGCAGTTTTAGGTACCTTTTTGTCCTCGACCCTACGCGCCGAACGGCGAGTTTTTTTATTTGTTGTTTCCTTTTTCGCCTGTGCCTCTCTGAACCCAAGAAGCGATCCGTCATCTCTTGCATTATTCGGAGAGGCCCTCGAGATACCGACTTTCATCCGAGTACGGTTTATTCGGTTTTTATCGCGAAATTGTTAATCGACGTTTATGTAACGGTATCCTGTCATTAATGTCGAGCAGTTTTTGTGCGCTCGTATCAGGGCGCTTTCATTATGCCCCAAATGTGTTTGTATTTCGAGTTCCTATTTACGTCACTACAGCATAACTCAGATATCGAAAATTATTTTCATTCGATTTTATATTCGATGATTTCTCCATTTATATTTTGTAGATTCGTTCATTTTGGAAGTTTATTTCTGCAGGTTCATTCAACTATCTCCCCATTAGTTTTAATTTCATTTTGTTGAAATCCGGCTCGAAGGACCAATTATTTAGATTTTTCCGTATAGTTGCGTTGAAGTATAGTTTCATTCAGGAAATTTTTTTGATCGATATAGTTGAACGATTGAAAGCCGACTACCACAAAATTATCTGAAAGGATATGAAAATTCCAGTATCCCTCAACCAGTATTGGTGTTTCAATTTCTCAAGTCATCATGTGGCCCAAGCACCTGACGTCATGTGTGTGCTTTTGAAATATTTTCACTCGGATCGGTTCAGTCGAAGGCTTGAAAATAGGGTGATGGTTGAAAGAAATACTCAAAAACTATAATCAACGAGTTTATAGGGAAATTGAGATGTATACTTTTAGGTACTGTTTAAATGCTGAATTTCAGCATGTTTACCGAAACGATGAGTGATTATTCACTTATTTATTCAACTAACTAAGGAATATACACAGATAATTTTCACATCCAAAAAGGTACTCACAATTTGTTATTAGAAAAGTGAATAATGGCGAGATACAGTGGGGTTGGGGAAAACATACAACAAATTAAGATTACGTATTTCTAGAGTTAAGAAGATTCTTATTGAAATTTCCGAAATAATGGTTACATATGGACACAAATGGATAGAATATACAGGGTGCTTCTGAATTGATGTGAAAGATTTTAAGAGGTGGTTCTTTAACAAAAATGAATGGGGGTGTTTAAAAAAATTTTTTTTTCAATAACGAATGTCAAAGTGACAGATTTCAAATTTCATCGAAATACGGTCACGTAGGTCAGGAGAAGTTCATCAGCACTCACAGTAGAAATATTGATATTATTCACACTCTTTTCACATAAATTCACCGAGACGAGTGATGATTCTTGAAATATTTTATGAATTTTTCGCACCCTGTATATGCAGATTTGGAATGAAAAGTGATGAATCTCTTGATCAAATTTGCAGGATCTTTTGGTAAAATATACGATATTTCTACTAGAATTGTTTATCGATTCTCTGAAGTCGAAAATCGAATGCGAAGTCGGAGTGGTTTCTCATAACTGTTGTAATAAAGACGGTCGCAGTACCGAAAATGAACATGAAAAGACGTTAAAATCGGTGATTTATCGTCGTAAACATCGACCCGAGCCGTTATAATGTCGTTAAGTGGGAATAAATTGAATTTTATCGCTACAGTATCGGTCGGTTTGAGTTCGGCGACGGCGGTCCTTATTATGAGTGGCGCATTCGCCATTTCGCAACTCCGGCCTCTGACCGAAATCGTTGTTTTTGGGCGCATGTTCTAGGGGAACATCGTCCTATCATTTCGTCCAAATGTCTGTAATTTTCGAATTTCTAGCTGAAAATTGGCTAATAGACTAATTCGGACTCCCTGATCACGAATCCGGTGTCAGATTTTAGGGTGCCGTCCGGCCGGCCGGCCGTACTTCCGGCCGTAGGCACGATAACAGGAGCACCGAAGGTCCTATCGACTTCAAACTTTCAGGGTAGGTTTCTGATCAAAATGCGACGGTTAAGTTCGTTAACGGGCAAAATCGGCCGGACGGTTTAGGAGTTATAGACATTTAAAATTTTGAGGTTATTTCCCTGATATTTCAGGAACTAAAGAAGATGTTGAATCGAAACTTGGTAGTCAGTTCGAGGATATAAACGCGCAACTTTTGGCAAAATTCTGTTATGATCGAAATGTTGGTAATTTTTAAAAAAAAATTTCTTTTAATTTTTTCGAAAAAAAAATTTTTTTTTCGTGAACTATTCATCAGATTGCACCAAAAACTTGTACTAACGTCAATTGTAGTATTTTGCAACATTGTGCAAAATTTTGGCTCTATACGATTTCAATTTCTGGAGATATAAGACAAAATGTGTCAAATTTCCTGGGTCTCTCTCAGTATTTTATCGATTATTCTATGAACTCTTTGAATTCCACCGAAAACAAATTCAAAGACATAAACATAAAGAATCAAGTCATAGTTTAGACGTCGAAAGAAGGACGATGTTGATCGACTTGAAAAGGTACCTATTTCAAGAAATGCAATAATGAAATGCTTAATTTATGGATATAATATTATCTAAGTATTGTTGGGATCGGGCAGTTGGAAAATTTTTTAATAAAAAAATTTGTACCGACGTTAAATCAAGCATTCTACACGAGTGTGCAAAATTTCAGTTCGATACGATCTCAATTCCAGAAGATATTGCTTAAAATTCACATTCCAGCGTGTTTTGACGTTCTATGGTCACAGAAAATCGTCACAAAAATCTATTTACCTCATTTGACGGCTGTTTGTCAAATCAATTAATTCCAATAATTGATGTCAGATTTCCTACATACCAAGTTCAAACACATTTTATTATATGGAAAACACTTATTATGATCACGTTCTACAGGAATTGATACTAAATAGAAGCTAGATGAAGATTATTGTAATGGAAAATTTGTGTTCCAGAATAATATTAAGGTATTCAACATGATACTGCTTTTTTTCTTTACTGGTCAGTACGGGCCACAAGGAAGATGAACATGCGCCCAAAAGCTCCTGTCCACAGGGCTTGAACCAATTTTTTTCTTATTACGCACCATTTATAACCTATAACTTTTTTTGTAAAGCCAAGTTTCGATGTGCATGGATTTATGGCGTCATTTTATTTGCACGTGGAAACAGTGGCGACAGTACACACAGTTTTCTCAGCATTGTTTTCTAACCTATTTGTGCTAAGGGATCATTAAATGATACTGTGTTCATTATCAAATGGTTTGTTTATGGATTTTCTCTCCCAAACTAACTTAAGAAACACATGATATTTGTCAGAAGCAATCAATCGAACAATGTTGCCTAACAACCAATAACGGAAACAACATTAGCTATTTCGTAACGTTCTACAGTATGGTGCAAATGAAAGGAATTAATTCGTTATTTTGTAAACCAGCGACTTTAAGGAAAAATCCTGAAACCCGTCGATTTTTATTCTTAAACGGGCTATTCATAAGGATACCTTTTCATTTTTGAAGTCATCTATGTGAGCGTGATGACGTCATCGCCAAAATTTTCAGATGGAAAGGTGGGTGTTGTAATACATTATTTGAAAGGTCTTTTAAATACCTATTCAGCCATATCAATAATGTACAAAAATTGATTTTTTTATTTTTTTCAACAATTAATAAAATTTTATTATTATTATTTAATATGACGTCAAAAATAAAATGACGTCAAAAATAAAATGGTTTCCTTACGAATAGCCTGTTTAAGAATAAAAATCGACGGGTTTCGGGATTTTTCCTTAAAGTCGCCGGTTTACGAAATAACGAATTTATTCCTTTCAATTGCACCATACTGTATATCAGACTCCTTCGTCAGACACTTAACGAAACTCTTCAGAATTTTTGGCGCTCTTGGTCCTCGGAACAGAGTGCTTATCAATTTGCCCAAATGTCTGTAATTTTCGAATTTTTGGCTGAAACGATTTGGTTCGACTCACCGATCAAGAATCCGTGGTCGAAATCAATTCTGTCCGGCCGGCCGTAGGCATGATAACTCTCGAATTGAGCGGTACATTGTAAAATGACGGCTTGAAGGTTTGTCCAGAATCTCAGCGGAATCTGACAGCTATTGTTTTTGAAATATTGTTTTCCAAACCTAATTCTGTCCGGCCGGCTGTCAACACGATTACTCTCGAAAGCAATGAGTTAGAGAATTGTAAACTGTTTGGAGTCCAAATGCACTGGTTACGTTCGTTAATGGGCAAAATACGACTAGTGGTTTCAGAGTCATAGCCATCTGGATTTTTTTTCAAAATAACTCGAAAAAAAATGATCTGATCGAATTGAAACTCGGTAGTTGATTGAAGAACACGGACAAGAAGACTTAAGTATGCAAAACTTCGTGAGGATCGGATGATCAGAAAATAAAAAAAAATATTCAAATAAATTCCTTACCTCTGAAACTAGGTATATGTCAGATTGTTGGAGATATTGGCCAAATATCGAAAAGTTATAACGATTACAGTGTACTGGTGTACTGTTCTACACTCGAACAACAAAATTGTCAACGGTTTTTGATTTTTGACGCGAAGTGTAATGAATTTCATGATGCGGTTTGAATTGGTGGAATTATAGAAATGTAATTTCTATGGTTATGCAATTTTTATAAGGGTGTAAACTGTTTTTAAAATATGTTATTAAATCGATAATTAATGCCTATTTCGGACCGAGACGAGTTATATGGTACTTATGGACTTATTTCAAAGAATTGGGATCCATATATTGAGGTTTGTTTGAAAGTTCAACGATATTTTTATCCTGATATAATAGAGAACCCGATTTATCGAAATCGGAAATATTCTGAATAACATAAAACAAGAACCAATAAAAAGCGAAAGAACTTATGATCTTCAAAAGCGTAAGTAACTCATCAATCTTCAAGAATTTTCCAGATTGTCCCAATTTTTTACGATTCAATACGAAATACTTCATTCTGAAATTTCTCAAATTGGAGGCTGGAAAAAGTTATTTACGAGTAGATGCATTCATATCGATACTAGCTGACCCACGCAACTTCGCCTGCGCCAAATCGGTTATTGCGGTTGCAATTTTATTTCCAAATGCGAAAAATCTTGAAAAAAAACCTAGAACCCGATAGAATTTCCAAGTTATCCAGGGACCCACTCAAACACGTTATTCTAAAAAATATCTAGAACCCGATTGCGGCGCCACCTACCGAGTTCAATTGCGAATACGAACTACTCACTCAAACGTATCTGGTTAAGAAAAGTGAGAAAAGGTGAGAAAGACAGGAGACCGGCTTCGTTCTCATCCTCCGTGCTGTTTACTGGGACGTGACACCGGTATAGTCTGGCAAATGGGTGTTGATCCAGAAAGACGCGGAATTTTAACAATTCTAGCACTAAGTATAGCACGAATAAACTGCCTTGATACTTTAATAAAAATAAATATAAAAATGTTAGCTTTGCCATAAGCTCAGGGAAATTTTAATCGAAGTAGAGTGAAAAACATTCACGATAAATACGGCGACTTGGTTTTAATTAGCTCTTTCTCTGGGATAACTTACCAAGTGATAATTGATCAGTTATCGAGCGGGATGAAAAATGATTAATTAATAAAATGACTATTAAAAATAGGGGTTGCTGATAGAAGGGTGGAAATTTAGGGTTTTATGTATTTTTAAATGCCACATTAAAAAAAAATAAAAACAAAAAATTTCGTCCAAAAATTAAAAAAAAATGTTTAAGGGTGAACAACCCTTATCACTGAGGGGTATGAAAAATAGATAGTAGCCGATTCTCAGACCTACTGAATACGCATATAAACTTTGGTAAAAATCGGTAAAGCCGTTTCGGAGGAGTACGGTATCTAACATTGTGACATGGAAATTTTATATATTAGACTAGATTTAATACCATCGGATCTGTAGATTTGGAAATATAAGTTTAGGCGTAAAGTGCGGACTTTTATTTGCTATTTGAATTATGCATCCTTCATGTGATAATAATCCGACAACGCAATCAGTCTGAATCATGAAATATCTTTAGTCGAACCAACAAGTCTTATTTTTCTGTTCGGAAAGTTACCACGAACTCATTGCCTCGTTCCGAGTATGCCACCAGAAACAGAACAAGGACTTGCTACCAACGTCCTCAAAGTTCCTTTTCAAGCCCGACTCTCCCTCAAAGCGAACACCATTCATCCAGTCGTTATTTCCATTATTGTAAACCCACATCTTCTGGGGAATCGGGGCAATTCTAAATTCCTCAAAACGACTCTCTTCACTTCCGTCAAAGGGCCATTCTTTCTTCGTCCCTCCGTATGATCCAGCCTGAGTGGTTCAGCTTTGGAGGTAAAGAGACCGTGAATATTTCATTACTCGTCATTCTTTTCGACAAAGTTAGTCCCGCTAGGGAAAATGAAGTTTTTACGTACTAGGCCTTCCGAATTGGGAATGGGAAATTTTTGCTGAATTTAGGTTTTTTGAACGAAAAAAGGACACTCACAAAATACAAGTTCTGGGGAGCCAGTGCAATGATGTTAAGTTTAATTATTGGTCGCTGCTGCCTACTACAAAACTACAATATTATAAAGAATCCTCCCCTACAGGGTGATTCACGAAGACCGTTCGTTAGAATATTGCAAAGAAAGACTCTGGATAAACACCTTATATTTTATAGTTTTATAGTTAAGCATTGTTAGGAGGGATGAATGCTTGGAACAAATTTTAGATTCGTTCGACTTCCGGTTTCACCGTAAATACCAACTTACGTTTTTAAATGTAATACCCAGTTTTGTCATTGATAACCAGATTACCCATTGAATTCTACATTGTTTTGATGTGTCACTAACATTTTATTCTCAGAAAATTCGTGTGAAATCTGAAAAATACCTTTTAATTCATTTAAAATCAAATAGGGCCTCATTCCAATGTCAATAACTTTTAGATTTTTGCATGAAAATTCCTGATTTTCTAGCTTTAATCAGAAAATATACCAAAGCTTCTCCTTCGTTAATTAATTATTTCATTGAACATGCAGGGTGTTTCTTCTTGAATGTCAAAGTTAGTCACGATAAAATTTCGAAACTATTTTTTTTTCAAATGAGAAACCATTTTTTTACGCGTATATAGTGTTGCCCAAATGTCTGTAACTTTCGAATTTTTTGACGAAAATGGTCTCAAAGGATTTAGTTCGACTCCCCAATGAAGAATTCGAGGTCAAATTTGATTCTGTCCGGCCGGCCGTCCGGCCGTTGCCACGATAACTTGAGAAAGAAAAGAGCTAGCGACTTGAAATTTTCAGGGTGGATGGCGCATCCCAATACGACGGACAAGTTCGTTAATGGGCATAATCGGCCCAGTGGTTTCCGAGTAATAATTTTGTTTTCCACCAATATAAATCGGATCGAATTGAAACTTGGTGAGTAGTTGTAGAATGTGAACCTTTGCACGTTTGTGACATTTTGTGCGAATCGTATGGCTAGAAAATTTAAAAAAAATTATTAAAAAATATTTTTGTTGTCACGATAACTTGAGAACGGAAAGAGATAGCGGCTTGAAATTTTCAGGTTAGGATGTGCATCAGAACGCGACATTTTAGTTTGTTTATGAACATAATCGGCCAAACGGTTTTAGAGTTATAGCCATCTGAAATTTGGTTGTTTTTTGTTCCTCATTAACTCAAAAAATACTAAACCGATTGAATTTAAACATGGTAATTAGTTGTAGAATGCCAGCGCGAAAATTCTTGCGAAATTTCGTGAGGCTAGTATTTTAAAAAAATTTGAAATCATTGAAAATTGAAAAAAAAATCTATATATCAGTAACTATTCGTTTGAAATTGCTGTAATTTTGCAAGAGCCTTCATAACCTAACTGTACTGCCAAGTTTCAAGTTTTAACACGATCGTTTGAATATTGTTGGAGATTCGAGCATTCTTGTGTGAGTTCAGTAGATGGGTGACCGTTGTCTCGATAACTTTCGAACGAAAGGAGATAGGGACTTGCAATTTTCAGGGTAGGTTGCGTATCCGAAAGGGAGAGTTGAGTTCGTTTTTGGGCATAATCGGTCAAACGGTTTCCGAGCTATACCCACCTGGAATATTATTTCCTTGATAACTCAAAACATAAATATTCGATCGAATTGAAGCTTGGTAACTAGTGGTAGAAAATCATCATAAAGACGTGTTTAAAATTAAATTTTGTAAGAACCGTACCCCTAGAAAATTTGGTAAAAATGACGAAAAAAAAAGTTTTCAAAACCGCACCCCTAGAAAATTTCAAAAAAATCACGAAAAAAAAAATTGGTTCAAGCACTGACGTGAAGTCAGAATCTTTTGCGCGTATGTTCTATTGTCCATCCTTCTGTATTGGACACCCTTAATCGAATTTACCATGCTAAATTATGGACAACATAATTTACCATGGTAAATTCGATTAAGGGTGTCCAATACAGAAGGTATGAATTGGATCGGTTCTGTATTTTTCGAGTTATTGAAGAAATAGCAATCAAATTTCAGATGGGTATAACACCTAAACTGTCTGGCCGATTATGCCTTTAAACAAACTCAAATGTCGCTTTCAGTTGCACAACCTAACCTGAAAATTTCAAGTTGCTATCTCGTTCCGTACTCACCAAGTTTCAATTCGATCAGATCTGTATTGGTTGAAAACAAAATTATTACTCGGAAACGGTTGGGCCGATTTTGCCCATTAACTGACTTGTCCGTCGTATTGGGACGCGAAACCTAACCTGAAAATTTCAATTCGCTATATCTTTCCGTTCTCAAGTTATCGTGGTAAGCTCGAAATTTCATTAGAAAATGTATTCATAAATTATGTTCGAGATGACCTCCACCATTGCATAGGCAGGCACGTGCCGCTTTTCTAATGTCTTCAGTTGCTATTTTTCGCCTGAAATGTACTAACGCTGCCTTTTGATAGTTTTGATACACATTCACTATTTTATATGGCAGACATTC
The DNA here is from genome assembly GCA_937662695.2 of Halyzia sedecimguttata. NCBI lineage: Eukaryota > Metazoa > Arthropoda > Insecta > Coleoptera > Coccinellidae > Halyzia > Halyzia sedecimguttata. The sequence continues at coordinate 101,499,962 of OW569413.2, read as the reverse complement.
ATAAGCTTGCTTATTAAAAATCTGCTGAATCGAAACTAGTGTAGCAATCTATCGAAATCTTTTAGAGAATGAAGAAGGAATTTGGCAGTTTTTAAATAATTTTGGCGTACAAAAATTGTGAAATTCGAAAGCTGCGGACAAATTGATATTAGAAATTGATTTTTCATTTATTCATATACCCCATTTCAAATCATCCTGATTCTTTTGCAACCTCTTATACAGCATAGTTTTGCTTTTTTCGTACATATCATATCCTTTTCTGATAAAAATAAACCGAAATTATCATCAAATTTGGTCAACGTAGAAAAAATTGACGAACTATGAACTAAGGTCAGAAATCTTTTAAAAATCACCCGGACTTCAATAACTGTTGATTTTTGGTTATTAGTAAATATGGATCAAGCAACAGCTGATGAGTCATACTAACTCCTCCTCCAAGGTTTATGTCTAATTTGGAATTACCTTATGTAATCTAATTAATAATCATCAAAGTAAATTCTCATGAATTCTCAGACTTAACCGAGATAGATTACAAGAACTTGTACGACAATTATGTATACCTATACTCCATTCATTTTATCAAGTCTCCCGGTTGGCCAGGAAATTTTGACACATTTCACCGTGTATATTTTGAAAATGTTGGGTTAGGTTGATTTTCCTGTCAGATAACTACGCAACGTTGTCCTCTCTACATAGAAGTCGTAGTAATTACGTATTATTCACAATGTGTAATTTCTTGGGAAAATAATGAATTTGAGAAGATATTATGTGAATTCAACAATTCCAAAGACCTTGTGACTGTTCAAGAAAAATTTTCATCTGTTGATACTTTGGAAAATATTTCACGCATATAAACTGGTTGGAAGATCAGTTATGCTATTTTCTTGCACGGAAATCAAGAATCAAGTGTTGAAATTTTAATGACAAATGATGGATACAGTAGTCCGTTACATTGTGACAATTCATTTGAAAAAATAATAAAAGTACCTGAATATCCCGGCAGAACTTCTAAAAGAACAGACGTAGCTATGGAATTACCCACTGTTCGAAATTATCAAGAAATAGGCCTACAGAAGACATTTAAATACCTTGTTGCACAACTTGAAATACACCAGTTTAAAAATTTAGTAGTCACTATTAAATCTTCATAAAATATAGTGATAGGATAGGATAAGTAATTTCATTCGAGAGTTCAACATGTCCTAAGACAGAATGAAGTTTTCCTATTGCAGATTTCAGTTCTGTATAGCACTTCCTGATCATTTTCAATTACGAAGCTAAGAATTCTTTATTATTCGAAGATAATGACATGTGATAGTATCTTGTCTAAGATGGATCAATTATTTTGATTGTTGACAGTAGAAATTGGCAACGTCTGGGCGAATTGTTTTGACATTGACGATATTTCAGAAGTGCCAACCTGTCTTTGTTTTAGTTACAGGATAATTCACGAACAGTCAAGTTTCGGCCCGGCCGAAAGTTTTGGCCATTTTTGGGCCGAAACCGAAACTAAGGCCGAAACCGAACGGTCGGTCACTATTATTTGGTGTCTGAACGCAAGGGTAGCATAGCGCAACATCGATGGGGAAAATTGAATGAATCAAATAGGGATGCAGAGAAATACAAATTATTTGGGTTTTATTTGTTATCGGTTGCTTCTGGAATAACCCTGGCCATATGCTAATTCCATTCCGATACAATTACAACTCCGACTGATTCAGAGCTCCGAACCGAATTATTTTCTTCTCAAAATTCATTTTACCCAGTTCGATTATTCAAAACGTGATGTCGGCATTAAACCGCTTTTGTGGAACAATTGCATAACATACGATCAAATTTTCATCGCGATACATAATTAAGCGAAAATACACGCTCGTATCGAATTCGAAACGGTTACATAATTCAGTGGCGCACTAAATCATAAATCAGTCGTTGTGCATTACCGCTCATATTTATTGCCTTCGGTTTTCTGAAAAGTCAGTAGCGCAGCGCGGCGGCCGTTTCGAATTTGCGACATCGACCGTCGATGTTATAATTGAAAATTGAACTCGGCCAGTGTGGACCTTTCACGTATGTTGGCATTGTCGTATGGTGACGTAGAACGACCTGAAGGCAACAATGCATTTCGCAGGTATCACATTCCGCTAAACCGGCGCATTTTCTGGGAACGGATGCGCGGTGTCGGATTCGCGACGTTGCCGGAATTATCCGTCGGAAAGTCGTCTGCGAGGAAATAAGGAATACTTCAGGTAGTGATGGGACCTCTGGAGTGAAAATAATAGAACATTTCGATTATTGAAACATCTCGAGATATCTCGAGATGTTCTGAAAAATGTGAGTGAATTCATTCGAATGATTTTCTGTCGTCTATCATATGGCATCCAGATGAGATATCACTCGACTCGAGCAAGAATTGAATGAAATGAGATACGAGATATCTCGTACTCGTAATTCGTTCGTATACGTTCTGAATGTTTTGATATTTCGAAGTTCCTTCGGCGGTAATAAGTATGAGATATGAAAGGTTTCTTTAACAATCGATAGAATTTATGGCTGCCATCTGGATTCTGGTCGGGTGCTGCCGAAATGATGGCCAGTGAATGATTTTATTATTTATTCCATTGCAAATTGGTATTCATTATTATTCTCATCTTATTCAGTAGCTGTTCGTTCAAAATATTTAAATATATTCCGTTTGTTATTAATTAAGAACTCGTACCCGGAGGTTCGTTCAACAAGTATTTTATCGTTATTTTTTTAAATATTTTTATAAGTGGCATTTGATGGTTGTAGATAGCTCCAATTGGTTTAAATTGGTATTATGCATGCATCTATTGAATTGACTCGAATTTTATTTTCAATAATTCAGGAACTAATTAATTGGGAGAATGAAAAAGGTCATAGAAAATTCAATCTGGACATGTAATATAAGATTAAAAATATCTTTTTGCGAAAAACAGAATGAAATAAAGTACAAAGTACAAATTTCATTGACATTACATTTCGCCATTCAGAAAAATTATTTAGTTTACATTTTTTTGGCGCTAATCTATTACGGCGGATGTTGGTTAATTGTCCAAATTTCGAAAATACCCTTTACGACGGAACTGATGTTGCCGGTATTATTGTATTTAGTGATTATAAATAGGTATATAATTGTGCATTCTAGGGAATTTCAGGCTCATAATAATTCATTTCATAGCTCTATTCCCTATCAAACAGCTGGAAAGGAATTTTCAAATATTGGACCAAAACTAAATACATAGCATAATAATAATTTATCAAAGGACCAACGGCAATGTAATAAAATGAAGCCATTAAATGTGAAGCCTAATACTGTAGGGAGCCGACGCAATCATATTGAGGATAAGGGATAACCTAAGCCGCTCACGCGATGAGAACTGAGTGGAATACCGAATGATCAATATCTCGAATGACCATTCGATTATTGAAATCTCTCGAGAACCTATATATCGATTATTGAAATCATTCGATTATGCCCAACTCTAATTTTAGGGTACTTTCGAACCTGTTATTTTGTATGGACCATATAACGGGTCTTTCGTTAAGAGTGTCCCTCTTTGTTTTGTGAATAAAACACATTATTTATTTGCAAATTATTGAAATTTTTTATTCATTATAAAGTGCAATGGATACCATTAGTTATCAAACAAAACATCATTTAAATGTCCACCACGGAAACACTGACAGGAATGAAGTCGTTGAACCCAATTTTCCACGACTCTCTCACACAATTCAGGTCGTATGTTAGCAATTGCTCGTTAAATATTCATCTGTAAATCGTCTTAATTTGCTGGATGATTTCTGTAAATGTAAACCAATGACTTAATATAACCCCAAAGAAAGAAGTCCAATGGAGTTAAATCGCAGGAACGAGGTGGATAATTTATCGGTCCATTTCTTGAGATGATCGAATCACCGAATTTTGTATTCTATCTGTCATTGGCAGTATGACAAATGGCACCGTCCTGTTAAAACCACATGCAAACCAAATGAACTTAATTCGAATTTACCATGGTAAATTCGAATTGAGAGTGTCCAATACAGGAGAATGGACAACATAATTTACCATGGTAAATTCGAATTAAGAGTGTCCAATACAGGAGAATGGACAACATAATTTACCATGGTAAATTCGATTAAGGGTGTCCAATACAGAAGAATGGACAACATAATTTACCATGGTAAATTCGAATTAAGAGTGTCCAATACAGGAGAATGGACAACATAATTTATTTATTTATTTATTATTTATTATTTGTTTATTTGTCTCAAATTTTTACAATAATAGGTTGACAGTATTAATTTACCATGGTAAATTCGATTAAGGGTGTCCAATACAGAAGAATGGACAATAGAACATACGTGCAAAAGCTTCTGACTTCACGTCAGTGCTTGAAGTAATTTTCATAATAAATTTGAATTATTTGTAAACCTTGTTGAAGTTGTACCTTTCCATGATTAAATGGTAGACATTGACAAATATAGAAAAATTGTCACAAATATAAAAATTGGTTCAAGCACTGACGTGATGTCGGGAGCTTTTGCGCGTATGTTCTATTGTCCATTCTCCTGTATTGGAAACTCTTAATTCGAATTTACCTCAAGAGTGTCCAATACAGGAGAATGGATAATAGAATATACGCGCAAAAGCTCCTGACTTCATTGTCCTGTATTGGACACTCTTGAGGTAAATTCGAATTAAGAGTGTCCAATACAGGTGAATGGACAATAGAACATACGCGCAAAAGCTCCTGACTTCACGTCGATCGAGTCTATATTTAGTGAGATATCGAGAAAATAATATTCCAGGTTGTTATAACTCCGAAACCGATGGACCGATTATGCCCGAACTTGACTCTCCCATTGGGATGTGCAACCTACCCTGAAAATTGCAAGTCCCTATATCCTTTCGTTCAAAAATTATCGAGGCAACGGTCGCCCATCCAGCTACTGAACTCACACAAGGCTGCTCTGATCTCCAACAATATAGAACCGATCGTGTTCAAACTTGGAACTTGGTAGTAGAGTTAGGTTTTGACGGCTCTCGCAAAATTGCAGTGATGTCGGACGAATAGTTTCAGATAATATATATAGATTTTTTTCAATGGTTTTCAATGATTTAACAAAAAATTCGAGTCATATGATCCTCACGAAATTTTGCAAGAATTTTCGTGTTGGCATTATACAACTGATAACCATGTTTGAATTGGATCGGTTTTGTATTTTTCGAGTAATATCATCGCGAAAACACCAACTGTCTTTGAATTATGATTGGTCTTACAACTTTGGTGTTTTCAACGACTCAACTATGGATACGGACGGTTTGAAAAATGATAAATATAAATAACAGACGTCAATTTGTTCCTAAAATAGTCTAATGAAATACCATTCGTGACTGAATTTATCCCATAAGTCTGTCTTTGTGTCTTTTATTTCATAAACCAACTGAGTTGCTTATAGAGAAAACAACTTCAAGCAACTCAGTTTCGTTGAGAAATAAATCGAAAGACTTACTGCGAAAATTCAATCACTAGTGATATTACTAGTGTTAATTTTGTTCTCATTGATATACCTATCAGATGGGTCAAGGTTTTTCGGTGTAGGTGCCTCTCAAAAATAACTATATGGGCGTTCGTATTATTCCAATGAAATTTTTATATGTACCTACCTAAATAATATCGTCAATGCATATTAATTGGCGTTTGTAAATATCCTCTGGGACTTCAGGCAAAGGATCTACAGAATTTCTGATTTACCTTGAATACGAATCCACTTCAAAAGTTTATCTCTGTTATTTTATTCAGCAAAATTTAAGGATATTCAGTGAAATTGTAGCACAATTATCATTCGTTAGAGCTAATTGAATCAATTTTGTGTGAACTGAGCCAATCTTATGCGATTAATGAAATGCCATTTTATTATACCATGAAATATAACTATCCATTTAATTAATTTCCTGAATTCCCGAAGCAATCAATCTGAACAAATCATTCTTTTCAGGAAATATTTGCAGTGGTCACTGTTGCGACGAGAAGGCGGAGTCACATTTAAAGAAATTGGCTCAAAAGGATTTCGCTTCCCTACTCCAACATAATTCACGGTCCCTCCAAGGGTCCCTCAGCTCCACATCTTCAACATTGCAAGGTGAGTTGAGCACATTGTTATACAGCTTCTGTCCCACGCGATACCTTCGCATGAAATCCCAGAGGTACACGCGCGTACGGGCGAACACACTGTCATCCGAAGGATTCGCAGTTAGCTGCTTACAAGTTCTTCACCGCCTCTGAGAGCTCAAGTTATTCGAAATGGACTGAAAGGACCTTGACACCATGCTGCTTGACCGAAATCTATATACAGGTTGTCCCAAGTTCTATTCAAATTAGCCGTGAACACGCGCGCCAAAGAGTACTGACTTCACATCAGTGCTTTTTTACATTTTTTTTTAGGTTGGACGACGGTGTAATTGAATTCAACGATGGAACTTTTAAAAACTATTCATAGCATTTGGTTTTTAGTAAAATAAATAATTTCAAATACAATGATGTTGATCAATTCTGTTGGATATCAGCACATCTTACAAAAAGTGACTGACAAATAATTCTAGTGCTGCGAATACAGTAGGTACATAATAAATGAATATTTCAATTAACCTTAGTGAACACAACTTCTATATTTTTTTATAATGAAATAATGACACTGAAAATTGTGAAATTCGCATTTTTTTTCCTTTTTTACCAAATAAATTATTAAAAAGTTTTATTTTCATTATAAAATTTCATGAAGTGGTCAATAAACTGCCGGACAATTGAAAACAATGTATCCAACAGATATTTTATCTGCTGGATTCATATCTGGGACTATATCAGATCAAAATTACATGTATGAAGAGTAAAGATAAAAGACTCACAGATAGATAGAATTCGCAATCTGTGAAAACATGGGAGTACGATGTATTATTTAAATTTAAAAAAATCATTTCTTCGAAACTATTAGCTTATTAGAGTTAAAAATGATATCAATGGATTCTTATGATGACACTGCAACTTAATAAAAATTGAATTCGAAATGTGTAATGTAAAAAAAAAAATTTTCGTCACTCCGAAACCATCCGACAGATTTTGCCCACTAACGAACTTAACCAAGTTATTTATCTCCCAAACCTACTCTGAAAATTTCAACTGTCTAGCTCATTCCGTTCGAGAGGTATCGCGTTAGCGGCCGGCCGGCGGACGGACATAATTGATTTCGACCACGTATTCTTGATCAGTGAGTCGAACCAAATCGTTTAAGACCATTCTCAGCCAAAAATTCGAAAATTACAGACATTTGGGCAAATTGATAAGCACTCTGCTCCGAGGAACAACAGCGCCAAAAATGGAATATTCCATGGTTCATCAAATAACTTAAATATTCACTAACCATTCTAAAACTGATTCAGAAACTATGAGAATATTCGAAATTTACTGACTCGGATGGATCTACTGGCGTTGAAACAAATCGGCTAGACGACCCGTTATACCAAATTCCCTTCTCAAAGTTTCATTAGTGAATTCTCGAGGAAATTTCTGAGACGACAGCCCTGAGAACGGAGCGTCTCTTTCAAGGATCTGACGACGACGATAATATCGAAACTCCTTAACGAACTTGAGTCATATTCCATCATTAAAATTAAATAACGAAGCTCATAAGCGATCCTTTCGGAGCTCGTGCCCGCTGTGGGCTAAATCGATTCTTTGGATATTATATGCCTTCTGAAGCAGAAAGAAGTTTTTTTAGCTACCTATGATTCGCCAATAACGCGATTTGCGTAAGAAGATGTCGTCTCACACACTGTTGCAATAGACAATTAGGTACCTTGTTTGTGGCGGCGTAAGAACTCAAATCGTTCAATCGAGATAAAAAAGACCCTATATTGCAGTGGTTTATTTTCAATAGTTCATTCCGAGAATTATTGCTTTGGCACAAATCAGTGCAATCGTACGGTTGTGCCATGAGGAACTATGAGTTGACATTAAAAAAAAAAACGTCCTGTATAGCAGTATTTTTTTTAATAAACCCAGGTATGATATCTGATCGGCGAACGTACCAGTGTTCGTCAATTTGGTCTATTTTTCTGATATTATTTTCATAATGAAATTTTGGGGGCCATTTTTAGAACATGTTGAACCCTCAACAAATAGCTGATTTGCGGGATCCGGAATTCGGACAGAAGGATATACATTTGCACTGTCAACGTATAGTGCTAAACATTCATGACACTATGAAACATGAGAATAATGTTAAATCTCAGAATTATATAATAAACAGGATTTGTGAGTTATTCGACAATATTCCGTATTATTAATCGTGGAGACGTGATTGAACATTGCGTTAAACGAAAACGTACTATCAAAAGTATTAAAAATTCGTAAAAAGCACTTCCGTTGTAACAGTATAAAATCCCGTTACGCTGAATCCTTCCATATAACACCATATTTAGTTTATTTCAATCATACAGATAGAGTATATTCTCTCGTCATTCAGCATACCCCTTTTGTTAGTAATCGGCAACCAGTGAAACACTGAATTGGTGTTGTTGGTCGCCTGATAATTTGAGGTCGTTTATTTAATTTCAATCTAAATTCGAAATTTTTTTTTTCATCAATCCCTATTGATGTTCCATAGTTAGTTTTTCCATATATTAGAGAGATTATTTCAGTATGGTAGTTTTATCATTTTGTTTCTGTATCGCCAACGGATTTATAGTATTCTGTGGTCATGCTGTCATAATGTGTTAAGTGTCGCGCAATTCCGGTATGAACCTCAGAAAGATATACTTTTAATAAAGTTTCTTGTTTCTTCTGCAATTTACATTGTTCTCAATAGTTCAGAGTAAATGAAAGGTGTTCTATACAAATCTCACAAAGCAGTTCATGGTCTTTAGCATCTTTAGCAGTTTCTTGGACTTTAGCATCTTGGTATATCTGGAAGATGAGATATTCAAACGACAATACGATAATATAATGGATCATCAATAATAATGTGCTGTCAAAATATTGGCCCACAAATGTTATAAATATATTTGACAACAAACGAAAAAGAATTTATAAATGCCTTGAGAATAATGGAGCACATTTTGAACATTTGATGTGAAATCATTGTTAGAATTCTCACAATCTTACAGTTATTCCATGTATTCTTTCCATTTGTATTCTGATTTATTCCTGCATTCGAAAATTAAAATTAGTTCAACAGAATGCATAGTTACCAGCACTTATTCTCTAAAATTCTAAATAGCATTTCAAAAATTCTTCCATTTCAACATAAGGGAACAGATTATTCATATCTGTTCAATAGTAATATGGCAACTCTTGAAAATGGCTTACGAGAATAGAATCCCAAGTAATGAATAATTCACTCTCGATTCCATCAGCTTGATATTTTCTGAAAGAAAAATTCTTCAAACGGAGTCAAATTCCAATATCATTTATTATTCTTTCAATCAAATTAACTTACTCCGGTAATCACAAGGCCTGTTATAAAACCCAAAGAAGTTAGATTCAGTAATTATGCTATGCACCCAAAATCACGTGTAATAAAAACATCAATCCAAAAATTCATTGATTTGAAAATTTCACTTTCAACAAACTTAACGCGAACTATATCGACTATTAAATCAATTTATTTTATATAATCAAAATTTTTGGTCAAAACTGGGACCGGAGGAAACGTAATCTCCCAGTGACAATCATTTTGGAACTCATCATTGTAAACAAAAGAGAAAGTGAGGTTATGAGTGAATTATGAAATCCGCAGAATCAGGGTATATTCTGTGCCTGGAATTGCAAATTTGTTCAGTATGCATATGAAGCGGCAAAATGAGAGGGTTTCATAACCAACTACGATGTTAAAATCATTTACAAAGATCCTGTATTATGTGATCGTTCGAGATCGACCCAAATTTCGGAATTTCTACGATGGAGGACTGGTCTGAACGCGCAAAAACGTCATATTCAATCTTCTTCCACCACAATAGGCAATCAATCGGGACCTTCCAGCGCATGATGAGGAAACGATCCGTGGTTCTCGCCTAGCCGCCGCGGAATGCAGAATTGCATTATGCAGATCGCGATTTCGTGTTCTGCAAATCATAATATTCAAGCGGAAATCCAAAGCTGTCGCCGACCGGAACCCCGATTCGTCGATTGTTCCAATCCGATCGAAGATCGGGCGTCTGAAAAATGGGATGCCGTCATCGTTTAACGTGGCCGCGGTCGTATGGAATTGACGTTCCCCTAATTGAATAATCAGACGCTGATTGAGTTGGAAGCCTTCCGGAATTGGGTTTCCGGTTTTTCCGCGTCGGAAGACTGGTCCCGATGACGGACTCGAGTGTCTCGCGGGGTTACCTGATTAGCCCCCGTTGGATCGCGCTCGACGATGAGGCGTCTTTAGCATCGGTCGATCGAAATTGGGGGATTAGTGACGATATCGGCGAGTTTGGGTACGGGAGATCATTGCATATTTTGCACTTTTTCACCTGGTCGTCGTAAGAACATATCATGAAACCGCACTCATAATAATAATAAGATGCTCAAAGTCCACCCTAACATCGTCCATGCGATGTGAAACATCATGGCGTCATGGAAAACTAAGTTCGCCGTCCGATCCGAAGGTCGGACCGCTTAAACTGGATGGGTGAGATACAGGCGAGGCGTATTTCAAGGAGACTCGCTAAGCCCGGTATTGTTCTGCATAACACTTCTGCCATTAACCACTGAGTTTGGGCAGAATAGGCACAATAGGCAGAATAGGGTACAAGGCCGGGCCACCTGGTAGAAGAGAACATCTGATCTCACATCTACTCTACATGGACGACTTAAAACTGTACGCTTCTTCCAATGCAGCACTACAACAATGACTGAATATCGTTGCCGAATACACCTCAGCAATAGGAATGTCATTCGGTTGGGACAAATATGCTGTTTTTCATCGAAGCAGAGGAAGAACTGAAGAAACAGGAGTAGACATCGGCCTAGAAGGGGGAATAAACATTCGTCACCTCGAACATACAAATTCCTTGGGATGAAACAACCTCGTTGTTTCATCCCAAGGACCGGAGACAACCCAAATCAAGGATGCCTTAACAGCTAGCTACAAAAAGAAGATCCGATATATATGGAAATCAGAGCTGTCCGGGAAGTATCTGCTACGAACAGTCCCGATAATCACCTACTCATTCGGTATAGTTAACTGGACAGTGAATGAAATTCTTGAGCTAGACAGAACCACTCGTAAAGTGATGAACATGAATCGTAGCCTGCATCCCAACTGCTCGATTCAAAGGATATACCTTCCACGAACGCAGGGAGGCAAAGGTTTGCAAAGTTTGGAATACCAACACCATCAACAAACGTTGGAAATGGCAATAAGGATATTGATAAGCGAAGACCCGCTTCTGAAAATAGCGGCTCAGCATGAAATCAGGAACCAAGGAGCTTTCCTATTTAGGGCTGGTCAGAGAGCTTTAGAGAAGCTATGTATAACCGGCATATCAATCGATCATGAGCTAGCAGGAACACCTATCTCGCCAACAGACCAAAGAAGAGTTGGCAGAGAGATAAGGCAGGCATAACTGAAGAAACTACTCGAAGATCACATGAGTAAACACCTGCACTCCATATACTTCAGGAGTTTGAAAGATCAGGGCCTGTCGGAACAATTATCCTTCGCCTTTTTGAAGTCCGCTGGACTCAAGTCGGAAACGGAGGGATTTGTTATAGCTTGTCAAGATGGGGTTATAAATACCAGATGGTATTAAAAGAACATCATGAAAGTGGACACCCCCACAACGTTGCAGAGCATGCCACAGCCAGCAAGAAACTATTATGCACATTCTGTCTGCTTGATGAGTCCATGCTCCATCAGGATATGTGGAAAGACACAATGCGGCACTCCGAATTCTCTACTTCCATATGAGAGAGGTTTATGGTATAGACAATGAACCAGTGCTACCATATGCGCCTCTGGAGATTGAAGCAGTTGTTGAAAATAACAGGGCTCGCATCTACTGGAACTATGCTGTTCCAAAAATTCGGAAGATCCACTCCATAAAGCCAGATATACTTCTGCTGTACAAAGAACTCAAGGAATTGTTTGTTGTCGAATTTTCCTCCCCCGCAGAAAATAATGTGGTGATGAAAGAAGAACAGAAGAGGGAGAAATACAAGGATTTAATGTTTGCACTTGGGATCCTGTATCCAAGGCATAAGGTTAGGATGGTCATACTATTCATAGGATGCCTAGGAAGAATGAGCGCTAACTACGTGACCGAATTGAAGATTTAGCTCACAGAATGCAGAAAGCCGTGTTGCTCGAATCACTTCGAGTCATCAGGTCCAAACAACTGTGAAGGCCGCTTGCAGCTTATCTCTTTTGTTAAGTGACGCTGTAAGGGCTGACGAAGAACTACTCCAAGGAACGTGCGAGAGTAGTGTAATTATCTGAGAGTTTTATCAACTGATACACGAAATTCAATGAATTTGTTTGGGAAAACTTATTTACTAACTCAAGTCTTATAAAGTGGTTTTTTCGCACATATTCTGGGGAACAGCCCGAATGTTTTTAAATTTTGACCGAAAATATTCTCAAACGAATATGTTCTACTCATTGATGACGAATTAGAGATAACATAATATTGTGTCCGGCTGGCAGTTGACACGATAACTATCGAACGGAAAGAGATAGCGACTTGAACTGTTCAGAGTAGGTAGCGCATCCGAATGCAACGGTTAAGTTCGTTAATGGGCATAATCTGCAAAACGGTTTTCGAGTAAGTACTAATTTTGTTTTCAAACAACACAGATCCAATCGAAATGAAACTTGGTAACTGCTTGTGGAATACCTACCAACACAAAGACGTATGAGAAATGTCGTGAGTAGAAAATTTTAAAAAAATTATTAAGAATATTATGTATCTCACGATAACTCGAGAACGGAAAAAGTTGCAATTTTCAGGGTAGGTTGCGCATCCCAAAACGAAATTTTTGCGAAATTTTGCTAGGATCGCATTACAGCAATATTTAAAAAAAATCATTGAAAACAATTATATATCTCAGAAACTATCTGTCCAATATCGCTGAAATTTCGCGAGAGCCTTCAACGCCATCAAAACCATACTTTGCAGCCAATAAGTTCCAAATTTGAACATAATGGGATCTATACTGTTGGAGATCCAAGCAGCCCTGTGTGAGTTCAGCAGCTAGATGAGTGACCGTTGCCACGTTAATTTTTGAACGAAAAGAGATAGCGACTTGCAATTTCTCTGTAGATTGCGCATCCGATTAGGACAGTAGAGTTAGTTGGGCATAATGAGCCAAAGGGTTTCGGAGTTTCGGAGATTAACTCGAAATATAAAAATCTGATTCAATTAAAACTTGGTAATTACCTGTGGAATATCGACGCGATAATTTTCGCAAAATTTCGTGAATATCGTATCAATAAAAATAAATGTTTTTTTCTTTAAAAATTTTATATTTCAGAAAATATACGTTAGAATTCCCTGAAATTCCGTACATACTTTGGAGCCACCATTTTACAATAGAGTAGACAATGGAACATGTGCGCAAAACTTCACTTCAGGGCTTTTTAAGAAGTTTCCTCTCTACCCGAACCTTCACACTTCTCTCCTCTTACTAGAGATAAAATTCGTATGTTTATGTCTGTAGTTTTGGAATCATTGGAAAAATAAAATTTTGAAGAGAAACAACTCGGAAACTATTAGGAGGACACTAATAAATTCTGCATAAGTCAATAAAGTCTGTTCGAGTTCATTTCCGTTCAAAAGTCGAAAATTATTGACCTTCGGACGATATAATAGCACCTTTATGAAACACGAGCGCTAAAACAACATATTAATGATTCAGAGCTCGGTTTATGGACGTTTCATCGATCAATACCTCAGTCATAGACCGTGCTTCATTCGTAATAATCACGTCTCACTCGAAACCCAGCTGGTACATCCTCCTAATTTCCAGATCGGGACCGAATCACCCGAAGGACACCGTTTTACGACCCCCTGAAAGACCGAAAACGACCATCAAGTCTTCCCCAAGTTCACGCAAGATTTATCTCGGTGATATACGACCAAAGTGACGCCGTTTTAATCGCCGCGAAAACGTCTAATTGTTTTAATTGTGGTCGGTTTGTCTTCCTACCATGGTTCGATGACATTTTCTAAATTTAGTAGGCAGTGGAGATCAACAAGCTGCACATCTGTCCGCGGCTCTGGAGTTTCCAACAGGAGTAATGATAATAATAGTGATTATATTCGTTCAACAAACATAGAGTATCAGATGTGATATGAGTGATATGAGGAAGCCGTTTTCCAGTTTTTTAATTCTAAAGATTTTCAATATGCGTCTGACGAAGGAGTCTGATATAGACTCCGAAACGTTACGATATAGTTGTTTCTTCGTTGATGTTGTTTCGTTATTGTTTGTTTGGCAACATTGTTCAATTGATTGCTTCTGAGAAATATCTTGTGTTTCTTACGCAGAAGCAAATCACAAAATAATTAATTTTTATTTTATAGATATTTTTCAGAGTTTGGGAGAGAAAACCCAGAAAAAACCTTTCAATAATGGATTTATCATAACGAAATAGTATGTACTAATTCATCTGGATCTTTATCTACTGAAATTATAGTGCTAGAAGTGAACAGTTAGACATACAACACATAACATAAACAAATGGATCTTACAGTTGTCAAATGAACATAAAAGATGAGATGATATACCGGGTGTCGCAGTATAGATGTTCCAATGGAATATCTCAGCTATTTCAAAAGATAAAAATTCGAAAATTTGATGATTTTCAATTCGTTCAAGGAACCTTCAATTGAGAAAAACAACTTTTGAAAGTCACTTTCGGTTTGACGACTCTGACTTTCTTATCTTAAATAGCATCCTATATATTTTTTTCAATTTTATTTCTACTCAAAATTACCTTTCCAACGATGTATCACACTTCGTATTTTACATTTAATTTGATGGAGAAAACGTCAATTGAAATTTCAAATTGAAAGAATTGCAGTAGACTACGATATTTTGTGTAATCTTGATTTTGACTTCAATAATCGTCATGATTAAAAAAAATCTTACTCAAGTTCACATATCCCCACATGAAGAAATCTAGCGGTGTTAAATCTGAAGATCTTGCAGGCCATTTTGTCGGTTCATGATGCCGATCCATCTATCTTTAAATGGACCGATGAGATGGCCTGCAAGATCTCCAGATTTAACACCGCTAGATATCTTGCTTTGGGGATATTTGAAAGATGGTGTGTACCAGACTCCTACTATTGATTTGGAAGATCTAAAAAACAAAATAAGGAATGCATGTAGAGCCCTTAATGCTGAGTTGTTGAGAAGTGATACTTCGCGTGAACTAGTCCATCGAGCTGAAAGATGTGTAGAAGCAGAGGGTCCACATCACGAACATATGCTTTAGTTATTATAGGTATTTTTTTGCCCCCTTTTATTTGTAATTTTTTGTTTCTTTTACTATTCATTCTTTGTTTAACGTTCGGTAACATACATAGTTGTTTTCAACTTGAGTAAGGTTTTTTATTGATGACTTTCATTGAGTCAGACTCACTTCCGGTCAAACCAAAAGTGACTTTCAATTTTTGTTTGTCTCAATTGAAGGTCCTTGAACGAATTGAAAATCATCAAATTTTCAATTTTTATCTCCTGAAATGGCTGAGATATTCCATTCGAACATGTATACTGGGACACTCGGTATATAATTGTATTATAACGTTGAACCCCCATTATGATATCTGCCCGACTAGCTGGGAGCTCAACCATATATCTTTACTTACTGGGATATGGGGTCAAAAATTGGTTGACTTGAAGGCAGGAGCTTTTGCGCGCATTGTCTACTCACCTCTATTGGACACTCTCAATCGAATTAAGCATCGATAATTACCATTTTCTTAGTTTTTATTTAATGTATGAATACATTACACGCCATTTTTATGACAGACTTCATTAATGAGAGAATCGTCTATGTAAACAGGATTTTCAATTCTGACATATGTATTCTATTGGAATTGAAATACCAATGAACTCAAAACGCCTCAAATAACTCGAGGATGCTATATTCACGAAATTCGGCGAAAACTGGGGGGTCGGCATTCAGTTAGTAATTACCGATTTTAATTGGATCAGATTTGTATATTATGGGTTTGGACAAAACTCAGGTGAGTATAACTCCAAAACCGTTTGGCTGATTATGCCAATTAACGATATTAAATGTCGCATTCGGATGCGCAACCTACCCTGAAAATTGCAAGTCTCTATCTCTTTCTGTTCTCAAGTTATCGTGAGATATATAATATTTTTTACTAATTTTTTAAAAATTTTCTAGAGGTACGGTCACCACTAAATTTCACACACGTCTTCATGTCGATATTCTACAACTAGTTACCAAATTTCAATTCGATCGTGTCCGTATTTTTGAGTTATCGATAAAATATTATTCCAGATGGATAACTCCAAAACCGTTGGGCCGATTATGCCCAACAACGATCTTGACTCTCCCATTCTGATGTGGAACCAACTCTGAAAATTGCAATTCCCTAATCTCTTTTCGTTCGAAAGTTATCGCGGCAACGCTCACCCATCCATCTACTAAACTCACCAAAGGCTGCTCTGATCTTCAATAATATAGATCCGACTTGAAACTTAGCAGTAAAGTTTCTGATATATAGAATTTTTTTCAATGATTTTGAAAAAAATTTCTATACGAACCTTGCGAAATTTTGCAGGAATTTTTGCGTCGTCATTCAACAAGTAAGTACCATGGTCGAATTGCAAAGGATTAGTATTTTTTGAGTTATTGAGGAAATAGCAACCAACATTTAAGATGGGTATTACTCCAACACCGTTTGGTCGATTATGTCTATCAACAACCTCAAATGTCACATTCAGATGCACAGCCAACCCTCAAAATCGCAAGTCGCTATCTCTTTCCCTCTAATCGTTGACCTCCCAGCTATAGTCGGACATACAACTTAAAAGGGTTATAACCTAAATTCGGCCACATAGCGCCTGACCATCTAGGAAAGAAAGCTGCTTATTCTTCTCTATTTCTAAAGTGAATTTTATTATTGGTTTTTTTCAATTCATGAAATCGTAAAAATTGTCTAACTCTTGTCCACCATGTTGCCAAATTACAAATAATGATGGATTCTCAAAGTATCCTATAATGATTAGTTAGAATTGAATTTGTCTACCGATACTTCATTATCCATCATTATCGGCTCAAAATTACCGTCAGTGGGACAAAATAAAGCGCCCGCAAAAAGCCGCAAATCTTGACATTAAGATATTTGACAACAGGAGTGAACGAAACGTGTAGAATTATAGAGTTTACGACCTTCAGGAAACGAATAATTCCTAGAATATTATACGACGGCAAGTGTTCTGAAATATCGGAAAAGTCTGTTTGCCAGAAGTCACTTCAGATCTCCTGAAGACCTCCCGTTCCTAAATCGTAATTCCCAATTAAATTCTTCGAAACTTCGTCCCATCTCTCATAATTAAATAATTTCACAATTACTTCTGAGAATTCTCGTTCCTATAATTCCGTAGTCCCGGTCGAAAATCTCCGCTCTCTCCGGAAAATCCGAGGAAAACAGCATGTCCTCCCCCCTCTCACCCGTCCAAGGGGAGGAAAACATTCGGGGGAAGTTCGGGAACGTCTAGAACTCGCTGAAAGTTTCCTCACCTACCCTACAGGTGGAAATTTTCGAACTTCTAATTAATCCCGATTAATATTCCTTCCGACGCGACGTCGAAGGATGCGCGAGAGTTCATTCTGTTCGACATCCGTTCGTTGAATTTGATTTTGATCCGAATCCGGCTTTCGGAATACTTTGGCGGCATTGGGGGCGGCAAGTTTGCCCTATATTCTGAGACATCAATAGGATTTCGGTGAGAATGTTAGTCTTGACATCAGTCAATCCTGATCGAAGCAATTTAAAATAATGATCTTATTTCTTGCAGAACTGTTAATTAGGAGTCTTTATTATGCACTGTAATATACAACACATTGGTATTATCAAAGCAAAGTCTTGTCTAGGCTATTCAACCAAACCTCTGAAAACACTGAAAAAAATTTGATAATACGAATATTCACGTCAAAAAATTTATTAAATAAAATTAAATTATGGAATAAAAAACGAGACAGAAAAAGAACCAAAAAAATTCTTGCGTCGGTAGGTACATCATTTTCCCCATTAAAACGCAATCCCCAGCAGTAAATTAAAGAAAAACAGAATAGAGGACAAGATAACTAATAAGTAAACAGGATGATTCGAAACTCGAGGCAATTAAGGAAAGTATACAGGCTGATATTCTTGATAAAAAATGTGGAATAAAATTTCTGGATTTTTGGCTTTGTTTCCGAGATATCAGACTTCAAAGTTTCTGCGTGTCATCAATTATCAACTCTAATACATAAGATAATATCTCCGAAAGTATTGATTTCTCAGAATTGGGAATTATATCAATGGATTCTTATGATAGAAATGCATCATGAAAGAAATTAAATCTGAAAAAGTGTCGTTAAAAAAATAAGCTTCAAAAATTATCATTTAAAAAAAACATAGAAGTACGATTCATTATTGAAATTTCGAAAAATCATATCTCCGAAAGTATTAGCTTGTTAGGGTTGAAAATTATATCAATGGATTTTTATGGTGAAACTGCATCTGAAAAAAATTGAATTTGAAATTTGTAATTCAAAAACAAATTTTTTTTTCGTTACTCCGAAACCATCCGGCCTATTTTGCCCAATAACGAACTTGACCGAGATATTTATCTCCCAAACCTACTCTGGAAATTTCAACTGCCTAGTATGTTCTATTGTCCATTCTCCTGTATTGGACACCCTTAATCGAATTTACCATGGTAAATTATGTTGTCCATTCTCCTGTATTAGACACTCTTAATTCGAATTTATACCATGTTAAATTCGAATTTGCCTGTATTGGACACTCTTAATTCGAATTTACCATGGTAAATTCGAATTAAGTGTCCAATACAGGAGAATGGACAACATAATTTACCATGGTAAATTCGATTAAGGGTGTCCAATCAGGAGAATGGACAATAGAACATACGCGCCAAAGCTTCTGACTTCACGTCAGTGCTTGAACCAATTTTAGTGGATTCGACTGCAATTTTAGTGGATTCGTTCCATTAATTGTTCTTGATTATTAATTTCCACTGCGTAAACAAGTTGTTTTAAATGCCTCATACCTAATAATCTATGGGATTCAAGTGATCTCGCAGGCCATAGCACCACGCTGACCAATCCATCTCCTATTTTGTTTAAGTTTGGTTTAACTAGTCCACAACATTTCGTCCAACATGCGGTGGTGCTCCTTCGTGCTGATACCACATACGATTGCATACCAAATCAACAGCAAAATCTTCTAGCAAATTTGCGAGATCGTTTTCGAAGAATTTGAGAAACTGTTACTGTAACAGTTACTTTTACAGTAACGCTTCGTCTTTGAAGATGGAAACTTTGTTTCCGAAACATATGTCAGACGACAAAAAATTGTAGTGGACTAGAGTGTAGTTACTTTTAAAGTGTTCATAATAAGTCCACAGTGAACTCAAAATAGTTATAAGTATCGGATGTATTTACAGTTAATATAACAATTCCTAATTAATAAGTTACTGAGGTGCATTTGGACAGTATTGCCAACTTATTTCTGTACCCGCATAATTGTCGGGAGCAAATCATGGCGACTACTGAGAATTATAATTCCATTCTTTCTTAATTTATGCAACATCTGGTACCGGAAAATTTTAACGAGAAAATTTCCCGTCCAACACAAACACTAAGAACGGCTGTTAGCGCTTGATGGTCTTCATTACGTCACCCGAAAAGTTTTATTGCTTTCCGCCACGTCGACACCTGTCCGAAGAATTTCCCGCCCTCCGGGATACCCATCGGAAAGGCAATCTTCCGACGTTACTGCCATTCCGGCGAACGATGTTCAATATTTACCGCGGATGTTTGCTGGAACACTCCGGTTCCGCGCTTTTGCGGAATGGGAACTTTCTTTAATTAGCAGCGATGGAAACGTTGACAAAGTGGGACGTTTTCTATTTTCCTCGAAGAGATTACGCGGGGAGATTTGAAGTTAAAGGAGGGGCGAACGGTGTAGGTGACTACGGAATATAGGGGGTAGATAGAAGGAGGACTATCTTAATAATGCATTTCGGCCGAAAAAATGACCGAAAAAACTTGAAATTGGACAGATGGCGCTGGTATTTCACTAAGGGCTGGTTTCTAAGGACAATTAAATGTAGTTTTTATCTTCAGTTTATCTTCTGAATTCTATTGAATTGGACAGATAAACCGTGATATTCCTCATAAACCAACCCTAAACCATGTAAACAAACCCGTAATAACTGCTGAGAGAAAATGCCGAGAGCGTTTTAGTTTTTGTGAACTTTAAAGAATACGTAATCATTAAAGGATACTGTGGGAGGTATACTCATTATTGAAAGTTTTTTTCTGGGTTTTCTCTCCCAAACTCTGAAAAATATCTATAAAATTAAAATTAATTATTTTGTGTTTTGCTTCTGAGTAAGAAACACAAGATATTTGTCAGAAGCAATCAATTGAACAATGTTGCCAAACAACCAACAACGAAACAACATCAACGAAGAACCAACTATATCGTAACGTTTCGGAGTCTATATCAGACTCCTTCGTCAGACGCTCAATGAAAATCTTGAGAATTATTTTGTTGATAGTTATTTTGTGAAATTCAAGAATTGTGTTTCTTACGCAGAAGCAAATCACAAAATAATAGAAGAATTGGTTCTAAGTTCAATATAAGAACCGTCTTCAAAACACAAAATGATCTTAAGTCTTTATTAACGGAAAAAAAACCCATAAATGAAAAACAAAAATCAAAAAACTGTGTATATAATATTCCTCGTATTTGTGGTAAATCATACACAGGAGAAATATAATATAGTCAGTTCCGCCATCGTTCTGAACCCCAACAAATGCGTAATGCCTCCTCTACAACCCGTGGTGCCGTTCATCATAATCGAGTCCATAAATACCGGACATGCGAATTGGAACTCCGGCTACCTGCTGATCCCGAAAATATCGTCCCGTCCGGAGTTTGTCCACGGGATAAATATGGATCCGGTAAATATCCCGGAACCGCCGATGACCCGGCTTTTAATCATGCCGCGATTCTGGCGGTCCCGAGATGATTGATGTGGCAGTCCGGTCGAAGGGCCCCATTAGTGATCAGATGATGCATTCAGTGGGGGCGCTAACGACGACGTATGCGCATACTTTTATGGACATAAATCGGAATATTTCAGAATATACATAAATCTCGGTCAATGGGTAAATTATGCGCACATTGTGAGCCCTTAACCCTTAACCTTAAGCCCTTAACTCGGGAGCTGTTGCGGTTTAAAAGAAAACTCTATCTACTACTTACTACTTACTACTACTTACTACTTACTTACTACTACTTACTACTGCTACCTTGTCAAGTTCAAAAGAATATATATACAGGGTGAGTCTTTGACCACTGCATAAATTTTAACCAAAGATTCCTCTCATCAAATGAAACACTTTTTTCATTCAACATTTTTCCAAATTCAGCTCAGGTAAAAAGATACAGGCTGTTGAAATTTTGAAAAAAAATCAGTTTTTATTTTGTAGCTTTGACATCCTTTTTTCGAATAAAATGAATGTAGGCGTAAAGTTTCCTATAACTATGATACATATTTTCCATATATTAGTTATTTTCTACTTCTACTGGTTTTCTAGTTATGGACTCGTGGATTCATAAAACTAAACGAAATTAGCATAAAGGAAGCATATAAAGCTTTTCTTGAGTCATTTCAAGAATATTCCATCGTTTTAGAACATTATATTATTCTTCATAATTTCTCCTTAAACGCACCGTTTTCGAGATATTCTTCATTGAATGTTTTAAAATGGAAAACTGTAAACCACGTTACCATGCCTTATTCTCGTCCGCCAACAATGTCATAGATAATTTATATGCGGGAGTGTATTAGCACATTGTGAAATCTTTAAACGCTTGTAACTTTTTACCTGAGCTGAATTTGGAAAAATGGTAAATGAAAAAAATGTTTCATTTGATGAGAGGAATCTTTGGTTAAAATTAATGCAGTAGTCAAAGACTCACCCTGTATATACCTTGTCTACGTATACTCAGTGACTTTCGGCAGAACTCCTGATTAATCCTGAGACGCCTCCATATCTGGCAATACGCTTTGTAATACCATTAACTATTATTATTATATACAACGATTGCAAACAAATTATAACCACACGTAATCGCCACTAAAGTCACAGTAAAATCAATGAAATTATTGAAATCGAACATAGAATTTTTTTTTCGTTACTCCGAAACCATTTGGCATTTTTTCCATTAATGAACTTAACCGAGTTATTTATCTTCCCAACCTACTCGGAACATTTCAACTGTCTAGCTCGTTCCTTTCGAGAGTTATCGTGTCCGGACTGGCCGGACAGAATCGATTTTGACCACGGATTATTGATCAGTGATTCGACCCAAATTGTTTAAGACCATTTTCATCAAAAATTCGAAAATTATAGACATTTTGGCAAACTAAAAAGCACTCTGTTCCAGGGAACAAGAGCGCAAAAGATCGAGTAATGCATTTTCCGAAAATTTTCGTCATCCCGAAAAAAAATATACGACGCCTGATATGACCGCAGACAATTGCGTCATCTACTAGGGTAAACGAGAAGAAATAGATTCCTGCATCACTCTCCTTCTAGTGAAAAGCTCACGATACTGATCGGGATCGTCGTCAAGAAGATGTGTTATACCCCTATTACACTATGCCTTTTTCGTGCCTATTTGTCAGCCTGACTGGCTGCGCCTGAAATTTTGAGGAAATACGCATGCGCCCGGGACTATTTTGTAGACTTTTTCAGGCTTGAAAATAAATAGAACTGGTTCTATTTGTTCCCCCTGAATCGTGGGGATTTCAAGCCTCTTTGTCGAAATGTCATGTCTACCAACACAATATTTATCTGTCTGACTTGACGTCTTAACATAACCTAGTTTATTCTATCCTTTGAATCGCAGCCTTCGTAAATTCAATAATAAATTTATGTTTATTACTCTGAGGACGTAATCTAACTAAACTTACGAAGGCCAGATAATCTTTGATGGCTATCCCCGAGTGATATGAAGTTTTCACCAGTAGCCTAGTATCGCAAAGTAATTATTAATTTCGTTTTCGGAGAAATGCTTTCTTGAATTACAGTGTCTTTTTTCTGTATGTGAATCTGCACTCTATGTAGTAGCATATTAAATGTTTCTTCAGATATTCTTGAAGCACTATGGTATTGTTTTAAAAATATACGAACAAAACAAGAACTTAAGGTGAATATGTCAATTTCTTCAATGTTTGCAGCTCTGAAATTACTGCCTGAAACAAGCGTGAAAAAAGCGCGGTGTAATAGTGCCACTCATTTGAGGGGAAATTCACCCAACAAATAGCCATGAAAATAGGCGCAAATATAGACGTGAAAAATTGGTTCAAGCGCTGGAAAGGAGCTTTCCAGCGCTCTAGTTCAAACAGACAAATTATATCTCCGAAAGTATTGGTTTCTCAGAGTTGGGAATTAAATCAATGTATTCTTATGAAAGAACTGCATCATAAAGGAAATTAAATTCAAATAATAGTTTATTTATCAAGATTAAATGAGCAATCTGAGAATGAGAACTGCACCATGGAAGAAATCAAATTAAAATAGCTGAAATGAATTTGACTCCTTCTTATAGAACAGGATGAAATGTTCGAGTATGAACACAGATCATATAATAAAGCTTAGATAGAATAATAATAGCATTCTGTGAAAACATAGAAGAAAAATCATATTTCCGAAAGTATTTGCGTGTTGGAGTTGAAAATGATATCGATGGATTTTAATGATGAAACTGCATCTTAAATAAAAATTACAGACATTTGGGCAAATTGCTAAGCACTCAGTTCCGAGGAACTAGAGCGCCAAAAAGTCCCGCCTTCTCTCGTTCCGAAACCGAAAACCCGACAGCGTAGACACACCGGCTATCGGGCTCCTCGTACGATCTTGTCGATCTCCGGTATTAGAATAAAACGTCGGTACTTACCTGGGATATATATTCTTAATTTTCACTTTTCGACATAATATCGCCACTTGGGGGTTTATTTGACGGTTTTTTACCCTTGTCTCTCTAAGTCGATTTTGACGTTTCTCGAACCAACTAATAGCAAGAGACAATGTCATATCTCAGGGAAATAAGTTGACATTATGACAATTCATACATAGAATAATCATATAATTCTGTGAATACGTAAAAATACGATTTTTTATTGAAATTTTGAAAAATCATATCTCCGAAAGTATTAGCTTGTTAGAGTTAAAAATGATATCATTGGATTCTTATGATAAAACTGCTTATTGAAAAAAATTTAGTTTGGAATTTGTTCTGTAAAAAAAATTTTTTTTTGTTACTCCGAAACCATCTGTCCGATTTTGCCCAATAACGAACTTAGCCGAGATATTTATCTGCCAAACCTATTCTGAAAATTTCAACTCTCTAGCTCATTCTGTTCGAGAGTTATCGTGCCTACGGCTGGCCGGCCGGAACGGCCGGACAGAATGAATTTCGACCACGGATTCTTGATCAGTGAGCCGATCCAAATCGTTTAAGACCATTTTCATCGAAAAATTCTAAAATTACAGACATTTGGGCAAGTTGATAAGCACTCAGTTCCGAGGAACTAGAGCGCCAAAAAGGCCTAGTGTAATAAAGGTATTATGGTGGTGATATACACCTATTATACATCTAGGTCTATGTTTGTGTCACCGTGTGGGGGAGCACTGGACCTCGTTAGTTCGGCGTGTAGCGCAGCATGGTGGCACCTTGCCTTCCATCTAGAATCGAGTGAGACGGTTTAGTTGAAGAGTGCACCAGTACTAGCAAGAATTGGTTTCGGTAAAGGCAGACGGTGCTGTCCTTCGTGTTGAATCACGTTGGGGGAAGAACGGAATCATCTTTATTTTCGACAAGTGAGTGGTATCTGTAAAGCTCATCAAATACGTTATACGGAGTCAGGCCTCTAGATGGTGAGCAGATGTGGGTCCTTCGGCGTTGGATGACTGATAGTTCGCTCAGCGGGACCTCCGGAGTCTTCTGTCTTTAGATCGAAACCAATGATGGTTCGCCTGGCTCAGTGGTATATCTGCAGTCTTCTTGAGTATCGGTGACAGTATCGTTTAAAAGAGGAAGTGTGAGGAGGATGTGCACAATGAGAGGGCCTGCCTGCTTTTATATCAAAACTAGCTGCCCACCCCGGCTTCGCACGGTTGAAATGCTAATACTAAATGTACTACAGAATTTCTTTATATACAACGTTCACAGCATTTTTGTCGTTAGACAATACAAACATGTTTTCTTTTGAGGTTACTCTTGAAAGGGCGACATATAATTGGCCTTGTGAAAAACACTCAACGCTCAAATATAAGCCAGTAGAGTTGAAAGTTAGACCCTGCGATTTATTTATTGGTCATTGCAAAATATATCTTTACCGGAAATTGTAGTCGTTTAAATTGGATCAGTAAATCCTATGGTATCACTTTTGATCACGTTATCGTACTCTGACACTACTCACATAGTGAGTTTATGAACACAACCGAATATTATGGCGATTTCCATTGACACGCTCGGATCACTCGGAGCTGTCACACTGACATATTTGACAGATATTTTCGGTTCAATTGGACAGATGCATGACAGATGAGATCGATTTCGAGTGCTCCGAGCGGGTCAATGGAAATCGCCATTAGTCGTCCAAATCCTATAAATAAACCGTCCACTTCATTATGCAACAAGTAGCAGACCGGTCGCGATAGCGATGCATACCATTGCCGAAAAAGAATGGCATACTCAGACCATTAGTTAACACATATGAAAATAATATTCGTTCGGATCTGATCTGAAACAACGAACCAACATATCGGTCTTACGTAACTTTTGCATTAATGATCCGAGTGGGTCGGCTAATGAGTTCATAGTCTCCGTGACCTCGCTTGAACTTCGACTTTGGAAAATGTTTATAAAATTCTTACGGATCGATGAATCAAATTCGTTTTCGAATATGTTCCCAGCTGATTTGAATATCGCAGCGAGATATATATCGAAAGGTCGTTGTTAGTTTGGCGGAACGATGGCTATGAATATTAAAACTATTCCGTTTATCGGCCATTTAGATAATTAATTTAGGCTTCTGCTTCATCGAAACTGAGATGAGACATCGCCACTTATACGTGGGTTGACCTAATGAAACTTGCTAACACATGGTTTTAACAATTAATTGAATTGTTCTCAAAATATCTCATATATTGAAGTGCAAAGTATCGAGAGGGTCTATGGACCTTGAACAAAGTCCAGCTGAATCATCATACCATGAATTGGAAGGCATGATAATCGGAAGGAGCATTGTTATGTTACTGATAGACGCAACAAAGTTATAATTTTCCTTGTCGCTGCTCTTATCACAACTGATTTTCAAATCTGCCGTTAAAAAAACATCCAGATGATTCCAGAGTTAGGGCAAAAGATCCAAATTATTTTAGGCTTTACCAAAAAAGGGCATGCACGTTGAAGCTTAAACCGTGATCCGGGATAACCACCTCATCGCTCAGTGTTCCCCCAAAGAGGTGATTGTCATCCAGGGCAGATACATACCGGTTTCATGGTTATTAAGCCCTATTGTGGGGAATTAGTGGATAGAAAATCTTACCAGCGCCACCTAGGAAGATCCTTATGAACTTAAACCCTCTGTGATGCGGGAAGCTTGAGCGATGTTCAATGACGTTCATTCTTTTATCCCAAGAGAGAGTCAGGTAGGTCCCGAGTTCAATCCTGAGGCTAGAAAATAATTGTTCTAGTCGGAGGGTAATGGCCACAATTCACTTTTGTTTCAAAAATTAGCAATGATGTGGCGCAAGGACACACCTATAAGTCCAAAACTGTTGAATGGATTTTGATGATATTTTGCAAGCTTATTGTCTAAGAGGCATATGAAAGCAAAAATTTAAAAAAAATTCGTGAAGAGTTCCTATGGGGTAAGATCAGGAGATCGTATTTTTTTATTAAGGAATCGAGTAATTAATTTTCCAAACGTTTTCGTAATCTCGAAAAGAAATATTGCTAAATGAATACATTGTTTTATTCTCTTCACGAATATGTATCTCAATGGGAAAAATGTGAATCATATACAGATACGGTCCTGTCTTTTACATTAAAATAATTTTTTTGCACCTCATTTCACACCTTATTGCAAATTTTTCATGAGTTTTTAAGGGTAGAATCGGTTTATCTCGATTTCCTCAAAACTACAAGTCCTATGGAAAAAAGTTAAATTGCAAAGTTCTAGGTAATAGAAAGATCTACAACTTTTGTATTTACACTTCCTTCACATAACCTCAAAATTTATGTGAAAAATTCAATTAACCACGTTTTTGGTTTTTTATTTTTATTTTTTACAAGAAAACTTTTTTTTCACCAAATTCGGTAGAAACCCACCTTTTTATGTCCCAAATACACTGTAATTTTTTGGATTAAAATTTTTTTTCACCTTAATTTGACTTAATATCGAAAAAGCACCCTAATTTTCAATCAAAAATTCTCACGTCAAAATATCTGCTTTTTTAAAAAAGGAGGTGTGCTTTTTGTTCGTTGAAATCTCTACATTCTCATGGTCTAAAAAAAATATACATTACTATGGTAAATTTTCTCAGAAAATTCTACGAAATAACGGGCAATAAGGCCGGAGGGTATGGCTAGTTCCTTCCCCACTTCTCTATGAAATACCTGTTGATGGGCTGAAATTTTTCGTAGGTCACTCAGGCATGTAAGTTATCATAAAATAGCAACATATAGGCATCTACGCATATAATTTATAGAGAAGATTCCGAGGATGGTTGATTCTAAACTTCCTCAAAATATTGTAGATGTATATAGTTATGTATATTTTTTTTAGACCATTCGAAAGTAGAGATTTCAACGAACAAAATGCCCACCTACTTTTTTAAAAAAGCAGATATTTCGACGTGAGAATTTTTGATTGAAAATTAGGGTGCTTTTTCGATTTTAAATCAATTTGAGGTGAAAAAAAAAATATTGTGAATGCAAAAAATTACAGTGTATTTGGGACATAGAAAGGTAAGTTTTTAACAAATTTTGTGGAAAACAAAATTTTTTTGTAAAAGATAAAAATTAAAAACCAAGAACGTGGTTATTTGAATTTTTCACATAAATTTTGAGGTTATGTGAGAAAAGTGTAAATACAAAAGTTGTAGATCTTTTTATTACCTACAACTTTGTCCTTCAACTTTTTTCCATAGGACTTGTAGTTTTGCCGGAAATCGAGATAATCCGTTTATTACCCTTAAAAACTCACCCCCTTCCTCTTCCCGAACTCAGATCGCCAGTGAATTATTTTTCCTATCATTTTTGTTATATTCTCTTCCTTTCCCAATGGGTTTCATTCTACTATAATTTTTTTTCACTTTACCATTTTTGAAGCCTTCGACCCTGGTCTAATATGTGCCAATGACAAGCACCAAATCTCATCCCGCCATGCACCGGGGATTGAACGGCGCGGGATAACGAGGAACTCACGTTTCGACGTTGACAGATCATGAAAATTTTGTCCCTCTTGGATAACATGATTTTGGATATTTGGGTTACACTCTTCGTATACTCATCGATGAACTTGGTGTACAACAAATTAACCTCTACATTCGTTGAAAACTCTACATTTTGAAATCGCAGAATAAAACCACCCTCTCTAGATCACCATCGCTTAGAAGCCTTCTCATTCAATTAATTTCAATTTAATGTATGCCAGAGCATGCCCTACGGAATATGTATCAGTAGAAGCCGTAATAATTACCAAGGTGGCTGCCGTACAACACCCAACTCGAATTTTCCCAAAACGAAGGCCTTTCCGAAATGCGCATAGATCAAAGCGGAAAACGCGCAAACGAATAGGTAATATCTCGCCTAATTAATTCCATACCCCCCGTATGCTGGACTGCTTTTTCTCCCCTGTCTACGGACCCATATGGAAATTAATTTTGAAAAAGCGAAACGCCATTTGGTAGCGCGGAAAATTAATTTCCACCTGCACCGGGCTTTTCCAAATTGCGGATTTGCCGTTTTGACAGGCATTATTTTTCATTAATGAACCTTGGGAATCGGGTAAGGATAGAAATATTCCGTTACCGATGAATACCGCAATTTCAAAAGCTTTGCTCGTTTCGTGGAAATTGAATCGATAAACATTTCAAATTCCGCGAAGGAAATTTCTGGAAAATTGGTATCGATTACGTCAATGGTCAGGAAGGAGTGTGAGGTTGAAACTGCTCGCATCGTAATAATTAGTGTACGTCAACTTCAGACCAGTGATCAGTTTCCGCTTAATAATCTCACCAGAATAGCTTTAAGCTTTCTTTTTCTAAAATTGTATCACGGAGCATTATCTATTTCGGATTAGGAAATCAAAAATGTTCGAATAGGACAGTATTTTGAGCTTTGCAAGTCACTGGTCTGGTGAATTCTCAGTTTTGCACCATTTACACCAGGCCAATAGCCGAGACAGTCCAATAAGCCAATTCAATATTGGACTGATTGTTTTTATTGTCCCATCAACTGTCCTCAAGCCGTTCCAATGAAATAGAATGATTTAAAATTTTGCTGTAATAGTCGATTGTGCGTTGATAGTTAATTTTTCTCATAAAAGATTTCTTTCTGGGTTTTCTCTACCAAACACTGAAAAATATCTATTAACTTTTTATTCAATAGATATTTTTCAGAGAAAATCCAGAAATAAACCTTTTAATAATGAATATAGGTACATCTTCCACAGTATCCTTTAATGATCATTTATTTTTCTTGTTCAACCTTTTAATTTAAATATTGACAAAGGAAAGAAGAATCAACTCATTGAAAAATACTAAAAGAATGTATACTTCCGCGCTTGTTCTTCTGAATAGTGTGTCTATTAATTCGCCCAAATGTCTGTAATTCTCGAATTTTTGGCAGATAATGGTCTGAAACGCCAATCGTACAATCTCATTCATTTGTGTTGAAAACTGAATCATTAGTGAAAGTCCAGAGAAGGTTTAAAAGGTGGATAAATATAAAAATGTCTACAGGGTGTTTTTCTTTCAATGTCAATGGCAACTTCCTGTTTTTTACGCCATAATCGTACAATTTCATTCAATTGTGTTAGAATATATACTTTCGAGGCATACATAATTGAAAATAAAGCATTACTATACAGGGTGTTCTTTTTCTCACGTCACAATTGTACACGATTGTATTGATTTGTGCCACAACAAAAGCGTTAACTAAATAGGTACCTTGGATGGATTCTCATAATCTATTTGTCCGGAATTTTAATACAGGGTGTTTTTCTTTTAACGTCAATTGCAACTTGATGTTTTTCAGGCCAATCGTACAATTTCATTTATTTGTGTTTAAATATAAACTTTCGGGGCATACATCTTTGAAAATAAACCATTACTATGCAGAGTGATCTTTTTCTCACGGCACAAATGTACGCGATTGAAGTCCTTTTTCCACAAACAAAGCATAACCTAAATAGGTACCTTGGATGGATTCTCTTAATGTAATAATTTTGTTTTTCCTTTGATGTGTTCCGCGCCGTATTTTCCCTGTTGCGCCCATGGACAATTATACGTTGCGTGTTCGTGCGTTGCAAAAACCGTCATCTTTGTTTATTTACGCACTATAAAACTAAACAAAAAATTTTAGTGTATCAGAAAGCTTCAAATTGATTAACATACTGTATCATAAGTGTGTCTGTCAATATCAATTGAAATCTTATAAATAGCCAATATTTCCGGAAAACTCTGTTTTGCAAGTAGGCAACATCATGTGTTATTACTCGGAAATAATGATAAAACTTCATTCATACCGAGCATTTTTTTTTATTAATTATGGATTCCTTTTGTTTGTTTTAAGTTTATTTCGTACAAGAGTTTAGGTCTTTTATTTATCGATTGAGGCAGTACAAAGTCTACCGGTTCAGCTTAATACTTAAAAATTTGAACTTTAATACCGTATCTACCATAAAGTTTGATTGTTAGTGTAGAGGTTTCGGGAAGGCAAAACAATTGAGTGACGTTAGTATCGTATAAATATTAATATCAATATTTATACGATGGTGACATTACTCAAAAACAAATTGCCTATGGTAAAATGTGGAAAAATGTCACTTGAAATGTAAACGTTTCTTAGCTGTGCATCTATAATATTACAAAATCTAAAAGCCACAAATTTCTATAAAATTAAAAAAGTCTTGTGTGTTTGTGACTCATTTATACTAAAAATGCCCCCTATAAGGCATCACTGAATTGGAACCAACACTGTTATATTCCTCGATCAAAAGGAGCGAAATGATGGAATGTTGCCCCGTGAAAATAATGCCATCTAAACAGAACTAAAGCTCCTTTTCCGCACCTCCAAGCCGGGAAAAGCGGATCTTCCACTGTTCGGATCGTTGTGACTTAATTACGAACACCGGAAATGAGAATATGAAACATTCCCCTCGCCTGCAATGTTCGCTGAATTATGTTGTCTTTCTATAATGGAATTCCGCTAGAAAAATTGCAATGTAATTCTCTTTTCGGAATGGATTTCACGCCGGGGTTGAATTTATGCAAGAATTTTATGTCTCCGTTATGCCGTTTTTCCCATAGGGATCTGCGAAATCTTGCATCATTGCCGAACGAGACTACAAATGAGACATGTCCCGGTTTAAGTTTTTCTGGTAACTGCCGGAATGAAATTGGATACGTGTCTCGTGTCTAGGCAATAAAGAGTATGAAAAGATTCTTCGAAAAAAGCACCATATGAGCCAGAACTCTATATTCACTAAGGGCGTAATGAATAAATGATTACGGACATCATATTTACTTCATTGATTGGTGTTGACGTAGAACAGCTGTGGTTTCAATAAGACGTCACAATAAGCACACAGTGCGCGTCGCAATTATTCATCGAAACATTCGATGCATATTTAATCAATCGTTCTGGAAACTTATGCCCGGAATAAGCTGATATAAGTTATATTTCTCACAAACAGGGATGAGAAAAATAATTATTCTTATTGGACTTACCGTTGAGAACAGAAATAATCACTGCTAAATCAAACCGGCTTGTCCAGAAATATAGAATTTACTAAAATCCATAGATGCCAAAGCCTTATTCTTTCATACATTTTAAATTGATTTTACGCTACAATAACGGTCCTAAATACATTATTAAACAAATATATATTATTTAATATGTTGTACAGTCGACTCTCGATAAATTGACACTCGTTAATTTGAATCTCTCGATAATTTGAAATTTTTTTCCAGTCCCTTAAAAAATACCTGATAAATTGAAAAAAATTAATATTAATTGGTCCCCTTGGTAATTTGAAGTTGAAGAAATGGTATCTTGCCCGCCAACATTCAATAAATTGAAGTGTGGACTACCGCAGCTCTCTATAATTTGAATTTTTTATCATGCTCAGACCTGTCGTTTGTTTACATAAATGCAGTTCGCAATTCTCATTCCAGTTTACATTCAAAGGTCAAAAGTTAATTTTTGATTTGTGTTAGTAAAATGATTTCAAGAAAGAACAAGTGTCTTTCCATAAGTAAAAAGAAGCGTGTGATTGAAGCTGTGGAGGATGGACAAATATTTGAAATAATACATAAATCACTAATTTTGATCGAACTCTTGATTATTTGAATTTCATCAGAACACCCTCTTGATTATTTGAACCCTTATTATTTTGAACTCCCGATAATTTGAACTTTTTTGCTGGTCCCTAGAGTTTCAAGTTATCGAGAGTCGACTGAAGGCAAGTCTGGGACCGAGAATTTATCCCGATACAATCTCAGCGAATGATTTTTTCGTTGCTGTAAATTTGACGACGTTACTCTGGGAGATTCACTAAACTGGATTAAAAATGTATAAATTGACACTGAAAGTTCAATGGATTTGCGGAGTGAGTTGGACGTGTTTATCAAACAATTCCAGAATAGGTCCATTCGAATTTTTTTGTCCTGATATAATGGTTATCTAATAATCATAAATCCCAGTAGTGAACATTGTTACAAATAGGTGATCATTGAATGAACGAGCTTGCTATAGTTCATGACGTCACGTGAGTACTTTTAAAATTATATATTTGGGGGACAGCACTTTATATTTTGACAAAATGCCCGAAATTTTCGGTTTTTATTTCTGAAATTGGTCTAAAACGATTCTGTTCGGCCGGCCGTCCGTTGCCACGATAACTTATGAACAAAAACAGGTAGCGATTTGGACTTTTAAGGGATTCCGGATCCCAATACGACGATTGAGGTCGTTAATTGGATAATCGACCAAACGTTTCGGAGTTATACCCCAATAACTCAAGAAATACATATACCATCGAATTGAAACTAGTTAATTAGTTATAAAATGCCGACGTGCAAAATTTTGCAGAATTTCATGAGAATTGTAGGTATCACTAGAAAAAGAAAGTTTTTCCTTAAAAAATTCAATATTTCAGGAATCATCCCTCAGATTACGGTGAAATTCCGCACAAACCTTTAAGTTGCCATTTTACAATCGAGTACTGTATTTCAGCTGAATCGGCCTTGTATTTGAGTAGTTATAGTGGAAATAAATTTCGAACTTCTGTCTATCTATCTCTGAAATATTGTTTCCTCAATAACTCAAAAAATACTAATTTCACCGAATTATAACTTGTTAACTGTAACAACACCTCGATGGTCGAGATGTTAGCGTGCTAGCCTGTTGCGCAGGAGATTCGGATTCGAATTGGCGCTGAGTAAGTTCACTATTTTGTTTATTTTAAATTTTGAATTCAGTTGATCTCCAATGTATTATTTCTCGTAATAACGCTAAAAGGACGGCTTGAAGGTTAATGCAATATTTTATGCTCCCGACTTCACGTCAGTGCTTTCTTTTAAGTTCTGTGGGTCTGAATTCTGCCCTCAAAATTTGTGATCACAGCTCCCCTCCAAAGTTACATTATCCGGATTGTCAGTGGATATGCGAGAGCTTCTTTCATTTATGTTACATACCCTGCCAATGGAGATGAATAAAAGAGACAGTTTTCATGGCGGAACAAGCTTTGTAGAGAGGACTCGTTATACTGTGCCTTTGAAGATTTTCTTCAATGTCGCGTATAAAGGTGGATAGTATAAAATGCGTGTTCACGACTCGTATACAATTACGCAAGACAGCTTCAGATCCCTCATTCTGGACGGACCACAAGGAGAATCGAGAACTGGGCATATTCGAGATGGTAAGGTCCAAATAACGAAGCGGAATAAAGTGCAACAACAGAATACCCAGCACACAACGATGTCAGGACGACGAATGCGTAATTAAGTGCTATTGACGAAATTCATCTTCGAGGTATGTAGTTTCCAGAAAAGCCATATTTTCCGTTATAATAAAATAAACTATACAGGGTGAATCTTTAGGTTGTACATCAATTCCAACCTCACATTCTCGTCATCAAACCGAACACTTATTCCATTTACCAATTTTTCAAATTCTTCTCATGGAAAGAGATACAGGCTGTTACAATTTAAAAAAAATAAGTTTTTCCTTTTTTGCTTTGACATGGTTATTCCAAATGAAATTAATTTTGACGTAAAGTTTTCAATAATCATGATAAGATTCGTCAATTAACAGTTTTTTCTACTTCCAATCGTTTCCTGGTTAAAGATTCAACAGTTGTGAAATCTATGAGAAATAAGCACAAAGAAAGCAGATGAATTTTAGCTTATTAGTTATTATAAGAATCTACGATCATTTTAGAAAATTAAATTATTCTTCATCATTTCTCCTAAAACGTATTGTTTCAATGCATTCTTCTTTGAATGATGTAAAGTCTGATGAAAGATCCAGAAATTTAACTGCTTCTATGAATCCTACCATGAACTAGAAAACCTCGATTAAAAGTGAAAGCCACGTTGCCATCGTTCATAGATATTTCACCCTCACAACACAGACAGATAAAAACGTCGTCTGTGTCTCGGATAAGTTTTTAATCATACAAAGGAGCTGACGATGAAGATTCAATTATTTTGTGCCTAATGATGATCATGATTTTGCGAATATTTATTTTTATTTCTATTAAATTTGTGATTACCTCGAATACAATTTAACTTCAATTGAT
This sequence comes from Halyzia sedecimguttata, assembly GCA_937662695.2. Classification (NCBI taxonomy): domain Eukaryota; kingdom Metazoa; phylum Arthropoda; class Insecta; order Coleoptera; family Coccinellidae; genus Halyzia; species Halyzia sedecimguttata. The sequence continues at coordinate 101,464,563 of OW569413.2, read as the reverse complement.
TACGTCCGGCAATGTTGATCTGATCGAGACTCCATGTCTATGAAGTTCGATCATTGATTTTATATCGAGGTTGGAACCATATAATTACCATATTAATTTATAAATTTGAAGATAGTTAAGATTTTCCTCAATAGACCTTGATGAAATTGTTTATAATAGTAGGTATAGTGGAAACAATTGGATAATGAATGGATAGAATAGCTATCAAGTTGAAGTTCAGTGTTGAAGAATTGAGAAAATTTTTGGTTGTAAATGCTGCATCGAGTTCGAAATCATAATAATTGAATGAGTAAATAAGTTTTCTCAAACAAATTCATTGAATTTCAAGAATCAGATGATAAAGATTTGGTTAATATACAATACACAGAGTTATCTGTGTTCAACGCTTACAGGGGTGTATCAGCACATTTTCACCTGAGTCGAATCTGAAAAAATTGTTGATGAAAGAAGCGTTTCATTTGATGAGAGAAATCTATGGTTCTTTAAAGTACAACTTCAAGACTCACCCTGTATAGCTGTTTTTTTTCGGACTACTGATTTTACCGTTGCCCTTAAGGCTTAAGTGCAAATTACTTGACAAAGTCATCAAAAAGCGCTTCTATATTATTATTCCATGTACGCCACTATCAATAATCTGTTGGTGGGTTTGACGAAGCTTCGATTATCTTAATTGTGGATTTAATTCGATAGTTGCATCAAAAATGAACTGGGAATCACACTAATTTGGCAATTAGGTGCTGTCAAAGCTTTGTTGAACCGACCATTTGTCTGATAGAACACTGTGAACCCGCAATGAATATTTACGTCCTATAGATGTGAACAGATTTCAATCAATAAACGAACCCAAATGACCGTAAACTCTATACAAGGGCGTTTCCTGAAATACCGTAGTTAACTGAAAATATCTGGAACGAAATAATTCCAAGTACCCGAATAAAATGTTGGTGACTTGGATATTTTATACTTTTCGAGGTTTGTCACGTGTCTTTGGATATACTATATCTATCGATCAGCGTTAAGTACAATGTTAAGTACACTTGAACTTAACAACTTAGCCGAACAGATGAGGCATACTGTTTTCAACCCCATAGAGGCTATGTGGCACCTAGTGTAATCATAGGTGAGATCATATGTTTATCGTACCCAGAATTTTGGGGCTATCCGAAACTCAACCTGAAAAATTAAAAGATAAGAGGAGAAAAACCAACAAATTAAAAATAATACATAACCTTTCCAAAGTACCCTCTCACTAATTTATTTCTCTGTAGCCGCATGGATCCCTTGAAGAAGAATCTCCTCAGCTAGTTGTCAAAGATATTCACTCAATAAAACATACGTATGACATGAAATATTTAAAATTGAGGCGTTTTTGGGCGCACGTTCTAGGGGAACATCGTCCTATCATTTCGTCCAAATGTCTGTAATTTTCGAATTTCGAGCTGAAAATTGGCTAATAGACTAATTCGGACTCCCTGATCACGAATCCGGTGTCAGATTTTTGGGTGCCGTCCGGCCGGCCGGCCGGCCGTAGGCACGATAACAGGAGCACCGAAGGTCCTATCGACTTCAAACTTTCAGGGTAGGTTTCTGATCAAAATGCGACGGTTAAGTTCGTTAACGGGCAAAATCGGCCGGACGGTTTAGAAGTTATAGACATTTCAAATTTTGAGGTTATTTCCCTGATATTTCAGGAACTAAAGAAGATGTTGAATCGAAACTTGGTAGTCAGTTCGAGGATATAAACGCGCAACTTTTGGCAAAATTCTGTTATGATCGAAATGTTGGTAACTTTTAAAAAAATATTTCTTTTAATTTTTTCGAAAAAAAATTTTTTTTTCGTGAACTATTCATCAGATTGCAACAAAAACTTGTACTAACGTCAATTGTAGTATTTTGCAACATTGTGCAAAATTTTGGCTCTATACGATTTCAATTTCTGGAGATATAAGACAAAATGTGTCAAATTTCCTGGGTCTCTCTCAGTATTTTTTTCTTTACTGGTCAGTACGGGCCACAAGGAAGATGAACATGCGCCCAATAGCTCCTGTCCACAGGGCTTGAACCAATTTTTTTACCTTCGCGAAGTTCGCGAAGTGACGGCCACTGCAGCTTGAATGTCGCAGAGACGCTGTCTACGAGTATATAGCTTTAGAGAAAAACAATTGAGATTGAATATACTAATTTAAGTCCTTCAAACTCAAAACACTGGATTCGAAGTGGGATTATTATTCGATCAACTGCATTGTCACCTTCGCTTCTAATGTACTCCTTTTCAATAATATTTTTCCCAAATTTGCAACAATACCGCTGAACGGTGCGTTACCTTAGCTCCCGATTAAGATATCCCTATGTCATACCCCAAATTGTGAAAAGGGCCTCCGAGTAACACTTGCTGGACCAGAACCCTTCTGTGTGCTTGGAAAAGACCACTACAGGGCAGCGGTCCAACAATGGGAACTAAGTAACAAAGTAGCCCTTCGGAGAAATACTCATACCGCCGTATTCACAAAGCATTCAATCCGCCGTATTCACAAAGCATTCAATCTCTGTTAAGTCCTAACTGAGGTCCTCAGTTAAGGATAAATAAGAATCGCAACCTCAGTTATCGTATGTAACGGTGGTGAAGCACGTCTGTTTCACGTTAATTTTCACGTTAACTGAGGTTGCGATTCTTATTTATCCTTAACTGAGGACCTCAGTTAGGACTTAACGGATCTGTTAAGTCCTAACTGAGGTCCTCAGTTAAGGATAAATATAAATCGCAACGTTAGTTAGCGTGAAAATTAACGTGAAACAGGCTTGTTTTACCATCGTTAAATACTTTAACTGAGGTTGCGATTCTTATTTATCCTTAACTGAGGACCTCACTTAGGGCTTAACGGAGATTTAATGCTTTGTGAATACGGCGGTAAGACTTGCATAGGCAAAAAGATTCGCGGATTTCTCACCATCCTATACCATGAAGCTCCTGCAGCTGCCACGAGCTGATCTTAAGGGAATGGTAGGATTGCTGACAAGGACTGTCGGTACAAATACCAATTGTACCGCATGGGAAAGTCAGCTGACGAAACATGCAGTGGATCTGAAAAGGAAACTGCTGAACACATGTCCAGAGCTGGCCAGCCTAAGAATTTTACTATGGGTTAGCCAGTTCTAAAACCTCACGACGTGATAGCGAAGGCTCTTTAGGACGTCATCAGTTATGTAAACACCATTGGCAATGTCCTTAGGATTGAATAAGTAGGGTAATTAAAAAACTATCGTATCGGTAGCAGTTCTGAAGGGCTTGACCAAGCCTCACGACCCCGCTCTAAGAATAAGAATAATAATAAGTCATCCCCTAAGAACGAATCCTAGGTACGTCCATGAGTCGCGATGCTTCGTGTCGAATTAATTCTGGATGGCGGATCTTTGTGGTCCGCCGAGTTCGTTGTAAGGATCCGAATGGTAATTCATGGAATTCGTTATTGAATATTTGTCTATAAACCCTACGGAGAAGGTCGGCAGTGCCCTTTTCCGCTTGGATCGTCAAAATCGGAAGTTGAGGGGTCATCCGTAAATCGGATGTTTCCTGGAATACCTAAGGGATGTTGCTCCATTTCCAACAATATAGACCTCAATGAGGAAATAACTAGGTATTGTAAGAAACTTCAGATCACTGTAGGCGATTTACATTAATGAACAGCTTCTAACTATGAATACTCTGGTAGACTAATACTGTGTCAAAGGATATTCGTCGTTAAATATTATGCAATGATGGTAATGGTGAGTTGTTAATTGGGCCTCAAATTTAATCAGGAACAGCTTGTTGTTTCCATCAGTTTTATTGAATTTTCAAAAATGTAGAAGCCGAATGAATTCCAGTATATGGTATGGTTTCAAGGAGAGTCTGCTTCCATCCTTCATGATTTCATGCCCCAAGCACTATTCAATGGCCAAGTGTTCACCTTTTCCTCACACCTTCTGCATTCTTATTTTTGTGTGGATCCATATCTCTTTACGTGCTTTCATCTTCGTGAGGGAGTCCGGGAGGACATTTGGTATTATACTTGCTCAGATCTGAACCAGGAAGAAGAACTTCTTCATTGGTTTCTTCTTCTTCGCTGAACTTTTATTTATAGTGGCTTTCTCGATACCCCTGATTTTCAAGTGTCCGGTATTCCAGACCCAGGAGACCCTGGTACCCCCACCTAGTATGCTAAGTTTATCTGGACACATACCATTTTTGAACTCATAACGTTGGAGTTCAGCCAACAACACCGGTGTCATTGGTTCAGCAAATTAATTGCGTGGATACTGAAATATGGTATAGTAAGAACCTATCGCTTTTTAACTTTTCGCTTTTGAGTTAAATACTCCAGCTCCTATCCCTGATTTGCTGTTCGGACCATCCGTATACCATTTCATGTTATACTTTCCTTCATTACTGCTCTGTAATGTGGTTAGAGTCTTTCGGAGCTGAATATCATAATTATTGCATACTCGTGTCCGTTTTCAATTCATCCGGAGATTTTTAGAAATGAAGCCTTTGTAAAAGATTATCAAACTAATTCTGGCTTAGGTATCACACTGGTCTACAGGGTACTGAGAAAACAGACAAGGTGGGTGCTCTCGCGAAAAAGGGGCTCATACTACATTCGTTGGAACAGGGTGCTCTTTTAGGTAGCTTCATTGTTGAGGGGAAATATTGATGAATAGGTCAAGACACAAACAATGATCTTCGATTTGAAACTCGAGGACAAAGACAAGAAACGACTGCTACTTGGACTTCTCATAAGATATTACGGGGTAAAGTTCCACCTATAGAATTACAGAAAGTGTTCTCTCTTATCCTGGGAATCCGCAACATCATCAAGCAACTGGCCAGGGCCAACAAAGTGATTCTTTTATGGCTACCAGGGCATTGTGATGTTGAAGTGAATTAATTTCACCAGAACCTCTCTGTGGGCTGAGCAGAGATCACTATAAGAAGGATGTTCAACAATTGGAGCTGAGCAAATGAAAAGTCTTCTGGGAACACACCCCGACAACTACATGCAAATAGACATGGGAAACTGGGGATTAAGTGAGTAAGGTAATTGAACAAAAAATCATAATGCTCGCAGTTTTGTAAGGAGGCATGTCAGCCAAATGACTCCGGCCCATCACGAACTAATCTATTCTAATCCACCTATAGAAGATGAGCAAAGAATATTTTGATATTTGTGTACAATAAGAATCGGCAGATCAAACCAACCAGTGCAAATTTGTTCAATCCAGAGCATGGCCCAAAATGAAAATACTTAACTGAAAATGGTGACCCTGACCACCATAGAATTCGGAGGCAAGCCTCCCATTGAAACATCAGGTTTATGAAGGTCCAAGATTTTCTAGGTCCAAGACCGAACCACCTCCTCTAATTCAATCTATGGAAACAACTAAAACTGAGTTTAACTCCTGGAATTACGAATTCTCATAGACAAGTGATAATTTTTCTGAAGTTTCAAAGCATAATCCTGGAGATCCGACTCGTAATTCAATGGAAATGGAAATGCAGAATAATAATTCTTGTGAAATATTTCGGTTCCAGTTTCTAACTTGACCTCCGAGTGAATTTTTCCTGTGGAAGAATCATTTCCATCCATTTTTCACGTCTAAAGTTTATGAAAAATGAGGTATAGCGGATTATGTGTACGCATCGCTTGGTCGACATGACGAGATGAAAATCGGGCCGAGCTAGGTGAAGGGTTTTCTTGGAAAGCAGTAGCGCATTAGCAATAGCAGGTCTGTAGTTGCGCAAATGATTTCATTTCCACTTCGACTAAATCACAGAAACTTTCCTAATTAGTTTCTGACCATTTCTCGTTCGGAACTTGTTTAAATGTTTGTGAGTGTTTTTGAAACTTGAAGATGTAGAACCATACTGGGTATTTTCATATCTGATAGCCTATAAAGTTTGTGTCAAAAGTATGGAATAATGCATTTATTTTATCCCCTTTCAGAAATAGCAAAAATTGTGTGATAGGTCAAATTAATTTATTTACTAAGGAACATTTTCCCCTAAATATAATCGTTCTACCATTTTCTTTTACTAAGCAGTGGCGACATCGTTTTTTGGCGCTCTAGTTTCTCGGAACTGAGTGCTTATCAATCTGCCCAAATGTCTATAATTTTCTTATTTTTGGCTGAAAATGGTCTCAAACGATTTGGTTCGATTCACTGATCAAGAATCCGAGGTCGAAATCGATTCTGTCCGGCCGGCCGGCCGTAGGCATGATAACTCTCGAACGAAAGGAGTTAGAGGATTGAAATTTGCAAAGTGGGTTTGGAGCGTAATTATCTCGGACGAGTTCGTTAATGCGCGAAATCCATCAAGCGGTTTCGGAGTTATGGCCGATTTTGGTAAAAACATTTTTTATGAATATTTTCGAAAGCGATCACTCGATCTATCTGAAATTTAGCATCAAATTGTAGAATCATGACCTTTGTACGCGTGTGAAGTTTTGTATTGACCAAGTTAGCGCAAAGTGTATCAAAAAAATGTTGAAATTTTTTTTTTTTACAATAACTCTCGAACGGAATGAGCTAGGCAGTTGAAATTTACAGAGTAGGTTAGGGAGATGAATATCTCGGTTGAGTTCGTTATTGGACAGAATAGGCCAGACGGTTTCGGAGTAACGAAAAAGAAATTTTTTTTAAAGTAACACATTTCAAATTCAATTTTTATTCAAGATGCAGTTTCACCATAAAAATCCATTGGTATCCATTTCGACTCCAACAAGCTAATACTTTTGGAGATATGATTTTTCTAAATTTGAATAATGATCGTACTTCTATGTTCTCAGAGAATGCTATAATTATTCTATCTAAGCTTTATTATATGATCTGTGTTCATACTCGTACATGTCATCCTGTTCTGTAAGAGAGAGTCAAATTAATTTCAGCTATTTTAATTTGATTTCTTCCATGGTGCAGTTCTCATTCTCAGATTGCTCATTTAATCTTGATAAATAAACTATTATTTGAATTGAATTTCCTTTATGATACAGTCCTATCATAAGAATACATTGATATAATTCCCAACTTTGAGAAACCAATACTTTCGGAGATATAATTTGTCTGTTTGAACAAGAGCCCCAGAAAGCTCCTGTACACAGGGCTTGAACCCATTTTTTGATTTGATTTAATTTGAACCCCTATTTTTTTACTTGCCTTGAATAGATCATAAAATTGTGAATTCAGACATATTATGTCGCCATTTGGGTCAATAATTGTCGAGGTATACATGTGAAAATTTTGAAATGAAGTCTTCACGAAATAAACGCTTTTTCATTGCCAAACGATACTTGAAGGTGTCTGTCATTCAATTAAACCTCGCCAACTGATCTACCTGTTCAGGAACATTTTGTACAAGTAATCACGTACATCTTGAGAATAATGGGTTGGGGCTCCATTCTCTTGAAACCATAGCATTTGGGAGATTTGGACATGCATCGTTCGGAGAATGTACCGTCAACGCCGGAATCAGATCATCCCGTAATAAATCCAAATATTTTGGAACTGTTAACGGTCTTAACGTATGTTAACGGTTCCTACCAGTTCCAGCACATTCACTTTTTCGGGATATTGTGTATGTGCCTCCATTATCCAGTTTGGATTATGATCTGACCAATAGTGACAGTTTTGTCTGTTGATAGTTCCAAATTTGAGACGGAAACCCCCATCAGCATTGCAAAGGTTCGCAAAACTGATTTCTGAGGTCCAAATTATCTCCATTCAGTTCGTGCAATCGGTTAGGAACTCAGAATTGGCCTGGCCGATTTCGATGAAAATTTGTGTGTATGTTTTAGTGGATCCGAGGTTAACAACTGGACCCGGTAGGTGACGCGGCAATCGGTTTATAGAAACTCTTGTCATGTCTTTACCGATTTTGGTGAAACTTCGAGTTAGGGTGGGTCTCAGATTAATAACTGTAACCCATAGGTAACACTGCAATCGGTTTATAGGAACATAAAAATGCTCGTAAAAATGGCCTGACGGATTTCGATGAAACTCTATGTGTATAGTCGGGTGGATCTCAAGATCACAATAGTACCCAGCAAATGGCACTGCAGCCAATCTAGATCATAGGTTTGGCGGATTAATGGCTAGGTAGATTAATGGCAAGGCGGTTCAATGGCTTAATGGATTAATAGCTTGAGGGATGAGAGGTTAGGTAGATTAATGGATAAGCAGATATATCTAGGTATATTAATGACCACGCGAATTAATGGCTAGGAAGATTAATAGGTTGGCGAATTGATGGCTAGGTAGATTAATGGCTTACTAGTTTTATACTAATTTAGGAAGGGCAATATGTATGGAATATTGATTCATTTGTTCTTCCTGGAGTCCCTGACATGCAAGCCTTCTCAGGTTGTGAAACTCTAGGTATAATTGTGTACTGTACTCATGATAAAAAAAAATAATAATAGTGTACAACAGAATAATCAACAAGAACAGCAACCCAATCTGTTGCATGTGATCCCTTATGTTCGTGGCCTTTCTGAAAAAATCAGAAGAATCGGTTCTACGTCCAATATAAGAACTGTCTTCAAAACACAAAATGATCTTAGGTCTTTATTAACAAAGACAAAACTGTCTGATATAGACTCCGATACGTTACGATATAGTTGTTTCTTTGTTGTTGTTGCTTCTGACAAATATCTTGTATTTCTTACGCAGAAGCAAATCACAAAATAATTATTTTTTTTATTTTATAGAATTTTTTCTTTGGGAGAGAAAACCCAGAAAGAAACCATTTAATAATGAATCAATTATTGATCGATTGATCGGATGAGAGGACTCAATGGTTTAATCTAATATATGTCTCTGAGACAGGCCCTGTATTATCCCTCCCACAATTTGAAGAATTTCAAGTTAATGAAATGAAGTTATTGAATATAAATATTGCGAATCCGTTCCTGCCCCAACTTTCCTGAGGAAACCATCCCCCGCATACCCCAAACCCCTTACAAAAATTGCCCCATCTCTCCTTTCCACCGACAATCTCAATGATTACCTTCAAACTTCCCGACCGATATTTTTCCCGCAACACATGAATTATTACCAGCATTCGCTAGCGGTCCCGCACACAACAAACAAACATTCTCAACGTCTGAATCGAAAAACTTATACAGCCGGTAAAAATTTTCCTCGCGGTACAATTAAAATTTCAGAGCACCTTCAACGTGGAAAAACTCCTAACGTAATTAAGCGCATTGGAAGTTCCGTTCTGTAGGTGGGAATAATGGGAAAAGTCGGGAATAATACACGGGTTACTTTTGCAGATGGGGCCTTGCAGGTATTCCCGGCGTTTTTAATAAAGTTACTTCCAGGAGTGGTTCGAAGATATTTTAAAAACTCTCCCCGATTCATGTCTCTATGAAAATGTTGTATGACTTATATTGTCGCTATTCGAACGTAATTCATTCCTACAAGGTGCTTCAGCAAAATTTTTACTTCCCTTTTTATAATTATCTTTATTAAATTTTAGACTCCCCAGGGTTCATTCTACTTCTTAAATTTTAATGCTCTTGTACTTCATACAAATCCATATGAACTCAATGAAAAATTATACAGGGTCTTCGAGTTGTACCTATATTAATTTTAACCATAGATCTTCTCATCAAATAAAAAACATTTTTCATTAACCATTTTTCCAGGTTTGGTCTCAGATATGATATTGATTCTGGTGTGAAGTTTTCTATAACTATGACATATATTCTTCGAATAACAGTTTTTGCCTACCTCCATTGGTTTCGTAGTTAAGACTCGCGGATTCATACAACTGAATGAAATTAACTTAAGGATAACAAATGAAGTTTATCTTGAGTCATCATAAGAATCTTTAAATTATTATTCTTCATTTCTCCTAAAATGCAAGGGTTTTGAGATATTCAACAATGAATGTTACAAAATCTGATAAATATTTGCCCTATTTTGGTTGATCCACTCCTATCCTAGGATAGCCTTGAATCGATATATTTCTACATTGCCACACTTGCGGCTTTTTACAAGATATAGATAAACCATGCTGCTTGATTCAATAAAATACCTAAGCCTGGGAAACAGTTTGACACTCGGTTTGACAATGCCGCATGCAAATGGCGAACTACACATAGATATTAACTCTATGGTCCCAAGTAGTTTCAGTGAACGTTACCCACTAATTATTTTCACTAATTTCAATAATAATAATATTTCAAGAATGTTTGAATAAGTATAAAAGTGGAAACAATTGATGAATATTGAATGAAAGTTAAGTTGAAGTTCATTTTTTCAATAGTGGGATATTATTTAATGCTGCATAATAAGAATTGAGTGAGTAAATAAGTTTTTTCAAAAGAATTTCAAGTATCAGATTAAATATTTTTGTTGTTCTATAATAAATGTTGGACGGTGCAATGCAGGAGAGTATTAGCACATTTTTAAACATTTGTTACTTTTTACTTGAGCCGAATTTGGAGCAAGTTGGAAAAGCGCGCTTTGGCGCTCTGTTCAATTTTAAGCCAGAGTGTTCACCCACCCAGGTACTAAACTTGCCCGAAGCTGCTTAGCTCCAGGGAAAAAATTCATATCCAAGAATATAAATCTGCACTCCTTCGTGAGACACTTAACGAAAATCTTCAGAATTATTTTTTGTTGATGTAGCTATTCTGAAATTCGAGAATTGTCTGATTGTCTAATTCTCGAATTTCAGAATAGCTACTTCAACAAAAAATAACCTTGAAGATTTTCGTTAAGTGTCTGACGAAGGAGTCTGATTTAGACTCCTGAACGTTACGAAATTTAGTTGTTTTATCGTTGATGTTGTGTCGTTATTGTTTGTTAGGTCACATTCTTCGATTTATTGCTTCTGACAAATATCTTGTGTTTATTACGCAGAAGCACTTCACAAAATAATAAATTTTTATTTATCAAATATTTTTTAGAGTTTGGGAGAGAAAACCCAGAAAGAAACCATGTAATAGTATTTTCCTTAACGAAAGGAGTCTATAGTTAAAATTAATGTGCAACTCAAACACTCACCCTGTATTTCGAGCCTTAATCGAGATCTGCAACCGAAATCACTGCCTGTTTCTTCTCCACAGCCTCTCAAATGCACCCAGTCCTAATAAAAACAATCCGGAACGGAAAGACTAATAGTCCCGTATCTGAAATCCGGAACTGCAAACGACAAATCGCACCTCTGTAACTAGACGATCCATTGTATCGGCAATACGGCTTCATTTCCCGACAAATTGAACCCGCCGAGTTGAGATAGTGCGACCCCGGACCCTTGAAATAAAAAATATCCGACGTATATACCCACCCTTGGCTGAATCCGGAACGTATTCATTTGTTCCGGGCGATTCAATTTGGCCGATCTCGTAGTCGAAATAATTTATTTCGGATCCGACGCTGCGGGCGCGTCGTGACTTGTTAGCCGGGAATAATGGCGGATCCTGGTCGCTCCTATCTAATGATTTCATCTATTTCACTATCAAAATGCGATACGACGCGATGTTCCCGACGCCTTTCCCCTTTACCGATAAATAACGAGGCCCTTCGCATCGAATTTATATTCAATTACAAATAGTTAATTTATTGTGAATCGTTACCGTCAGTGGAGCGGTATTATAAATTTCGTGGTCTTCATTAGGTAGCTACATCGGATGATTGGCCGTCTGATAACGGAAACAGATGCGGGGTATTGGATTTCCTTCCCTAAATACTTGCCAATGAAGGGTTGTTACCTAGTAGTTATAAGATTTAATCATTATCAATATCCAGCGATGGATGAAACGCCTCTTGATGCAAATAATGTTAAAATGGCGGTGAGCGAACAATAGGTATAGCGGTTTTCGAAAGCAACATATACAGGGTCACCCAAGGTCAATTGGATGATGCTAATTGAACAGGAACCAAGCCAATTGTGCAATTTGGTGGTAATCAGTGGCTGAACATTACATGACATTTTTATGAGGTTATTTGGAGAAATATTGTTTGGGATCTGATATAAATATTAGTGAATATTGAGTTATTTCAAAATCGACCAAATCGGGATAATAACCTTCTGAAATATTGTGTCCTTAATACCTGAAAATACTGATCCGATGGAATTGGAACTTGATAATGATAATATTTATTCATACCTTAGACAAAATACATTTGTATAGGAAACGTCAACAGAAGCAAATACAATAGAAAAATGTATACAAATAGAAAGGAAATGAATCCACTCTAATTTATAACTGCCCCAAAATATTAATCTTCGCCGTTGAAGCACCTCTCGAGTAGCGAGGCCTTAATCTCATTCTTGAATCGTCTGTACTCCAACACCTTCATTCTATCGGACAGATGGTTGAAAAATTTGATGCCACTAAACAAACGTGACTGCTGGAAATTAGAGGTCCGGTGTTTAGGAATAAGTTTCCTTATGCCGCGTGTTAAAATCGTGAAACTCAGAACACTTATTTAGCGAATGCAAGTATTGTTGAGTGTACAATAGGCAGTTGAGAATATAAATGCAAGGAAAATACATGATTTTATTATTGATGAAAGAGGGTCTACAGGACTCCCTGCGATTTAAGTTGAAAATTAAACGGATTTACTTTCTTCTGGGCAATAAAAACTGCATTGTTGATAGAGGAATCACCCCAAAGAACAACGTTGTAGTTGAGGTGAGCGTACACGAGTGAGTAATATGCACAATCAGTAGTATGAGCTTTATGAGTCTCAGAGTGAAAAACGAGGTACTTAGTTTCCTGCAAACAAAATCTGCGTGATCCCTCCAGGACAGATTTTTTTGGATATGCAAGCCAAGAAACTTCATACAATCAGAAGGTCTCAAATTACCGGATTGAAGATTTAAGTTGAATTGGTGATCGGAGTCTCGTATTTGAGAATAGACCAGTTCTGTTTTCTTCACGTTCAATATGAGGTAGTTCTTGAGACACCAATCAGAGAAGCACTGTACCAGCAATTCACAACTTGTCCTTAGTGGTCATAAAGGTCGTGCGGAAATGTTGAACGACGTATCGTACGCAAATAGGACAATCTTAATACCTAATGCGTGCAAGAAATGATTTATGATATAATCCGGTAGGTCATTTATAAAAAGGATGAACAGAAGAGGTCCCAGAACCGAACCATGGAGGACACCCATTTCTATCGGGTACTCTATTCCTGAGTTGTGCCGACCTACCTTCGCAGAAAGATGCCCCTAAATTCCAAATTGAATAATTCGTCCAATATAAAGTTGAAATTCAAACAATCAAATGCACGGGATTATTAGTTACTGTAGAATGCCAACGCACAAATTCCTGCAAATTATAATTTTTTTCAAAAATGTCATATTTCAGCAACTACCTTGCAGGTTCCGCTGAAATTCTACACGAATTTTCAAGTCGCCATTTTACAAACGGGTACCGGATTTCAGCTCGATCGGCTTAGCAGTTCAGCAATCATTGTGAATATGAAATTCTGAACTGGTATCGGCTTCTGGAATTTGAAATGATGTAAATCTCAGTTTACTTCGAAATCTTGGCCAGCCGCGCGTAGGTTTGATCTCTTGTCGCTTGTCTCTTGGCGCGAGAACAATGGTTTGGATATCTGCTGAGTAAGTTTACAATATTATTTATTTTAATATTTCAATTCAGTTGATGCCTAATGCATTTTTTTTATGTGTTAACGCTAAAATACTGTTCATTTGTAAATACGATCGTATAAAATATTAATGCTTTTTGCACTATCTATAGTTTACCAAAACTTCAACTTTTTCTGCACATTCTCTTGGAGTACATTTATTGGCATAATCGGTCAAATAGTTTCGGAATTATACCCATCTGAAAACGTTGTTTCCGCAATAACTCAAAAGGTACAGATAGGATTTAATTGAAACCCGGTAATTAGTTGAAGAATGCTGACATTCATATTTCTGCAAAATTTCGTGAGCATCGTGTCACTAACAAAAAAAAAATGAAAATATTTCCCCAAAAAAAAAATTTTATTTTTCTTCAAAAATTTTATATTTCAGAATCTATTTGAATTTTATTTTCTCAATATTTTCAGAAATTCAAATCCGATCGAATTGAAATCTAGTACTCGATTGGAAAAAGATTACTTGAAGATTTATGCAGTATTTCGTGAGGGAACATGCGCGCAAATGATCTGATGAGCAGTAGACGTGTCATATTTATTTATTTATTCATTTATTTATTTATTTAACATAAACAGGTTACTCCTTATTCATACAAAAAATAATGAAAAGAAAAAATACAATTAAGAATGCGTGTGAACAAATAAATAATCAAATCACTAAACAAAAGATACAAATCATACCTAAAAATAATCAACGAAATACTCATACACATAAAATGAATATCAGTTCAGTTAACCCATCATGGTAGTACATATCTCCCTCCAGATAGCTGTTAGAGAAGATTGAAAGAAATCTATTCCAGCAGAAGAAACAATGTTCACATTGCTACAAATTCTAGGAATAGGGCAGTTTTTGATGTAATTAGTCCTATAAGTAGGTATGTGTAGAAGCGTTCTGCCTAGGATTTCTCTAGGTGGAACATGACATTCGAAGTGTTCTAAAAGATCAGGACACCGCAAGTATAGGGAAGAATATGACATCCCCACGCTCTGCGCCTAAGGAATAAAGAAGGGATGTCAACCCTAGTTCTCACGGTTTATGCTGATACATTTTTACGTTCAGTACCTTATCTGTGGCAGATATACCGCCGTGTTCACAAAGCATTCAATCTCTGTTAAGTCCTAACAGTTGAGGAAAAATAAGAATCGCAACCTCAGTTTAAGTGAAAATTAACGTGAAACAGGCCTGTTTCACCACCTTTAAATACGTTAAATGAGGTTGCGATTCTTATTTATCCTTAACTGAGGACCTTATTTAGGACTTAACGGAGATTGAATGCTTTGTGAATACGGCGGATAGAGTGTGAATCGGTTCTCCACCCTCTCAATCCTATCCAAATCAAAATATGTGTACGAAGCCCACACTACGGAACCAAAGTCTAACATTAGATCCTTGTATTTTTCCCTGTTCTGTTCTTCTTTCATCACCACATTATTTTCGGCAGGGGAGGAAATTTTGCAAACAAACAATTTCCGAGCTCTTTGTCGGGTAGTACTATATTTGACTTAATGGCGTGGATCTGCCGAGTTGTTGGAATAGCATAGCTCCAATAGATGCGAGCCCTATAATCTTCACAACTACTTCAATTTCCAGAGGTACATATTATGGCAGCACTGGTTCGTTGTCTACATCATGAACTTATCTCAGATAGAATGGAGCATGGACTCTGAAAGCAGACATGATGTGCATGACAGTTTCCGGTTCTCTGTGGCATGTTCTGCATGTTGTCGAGGTGTCCACTCTCATTATGTTCTTTTTATACTATCTTATATTCATCACTCCATCTTGACAAGCCATAACAAATCCCTCCGTTTCCGACTTGAGCCCAGTCGACTTCGAAATGGAAAAGGATATTTCTTCCGGCAGGCCTTGTCTTTCAAATTCTTGCAATATATGGTGTGCACATTTTTACTCATGTGGTCTTCGAGTAGTGTCTTCAGTTGTGTCTGTCAAGCCAACAGACCAATAAATATTACGAGGGGGAAACCGCTGACAAAAATTTGTACACCAGAATTTCAAGTCAACCGGAGTTTCATTGGAATTCATTAGGAATTCATTCGAAATTCTATTGGAATTCTATATTCTCGTACACCAGAATTCCTAGCGGTTTTCCCCTCGGTTAAAACCAACCATTTGGAGCTGTATACATGATTGTCCGATAGGTGTCGCACTCTAACATCAATAGGAATTCTCAATAATTCAAAAGGAATTCCAGGAATTCAATAGGAATTCCAGGAATTCAATAGTAATTCCAAGAATTCAATAGGAATTATTATTATTATTATTATTATTATTATTATTTAAATTAACAAGAGTAGAGGTATTTACACCTATAAACTCAAAAGAAAAAATTGATGTGTACAAAACCATCACATATGAAAAAAACCGCAACAAAAGTAAAACGAGAAAAGAGAATAAAATAAAGTGCATGCGTATGATCAATGAGAGCTGCGCCATCCATCAACCCATTTTTAAAACTATTGGTAGAGCTGCTCCCGACCACGTCAGAGGGCAGGCTGTTCCAGGTGCAGAAAACTCTGTTACTAAGAAAGCACTGTCTCGGCTGAGTCCTGAAATTTTCCTTCCTCAACTTGTAATTATGTCCACGGAGATGATTCGTGTTTCTTGTAAAGATGGCCTCAAGCTGAGGACCAAACATTCCATGCAAGGCCTTATAGGTGAAGATCATGTCGCCTCTGGCCCGTCTGCTGTCGAAGGTGGATAGATTCAGCAGACGTAAGCGTGTGGGATAATCAGGACGAACTGTACCGTAAGGGATCCTAGTGTTCCACCTCTGAATTGACTCGAGAGCATCAATCTCTCCTCTAAGGGCAGTCCACCAGGCTGGTCCCGCATACTCCATGATTGGACGGATGTAGGTCTCGTATAGAAGTTTACATGTAGTCGGATTGGATTTGCTGAAGTTTTTCTGCAACAGGTAGGTCATCTGACGGGCCCTACTCGTCATAGCTGAAATGTGAGAGGTCCAAGTGAGGTCATCAGAAACGACCAACCCCAGATCGCACTGACTAGAGGTAGGGGTGATGCGATGACCATTTATGAAATAGGAGAGTTTTGGATTGCTCTTTCCGATGTGTAGAACGCGACACTTATCCAAATTGAGGGGCAGGAGCCATTGCTCACACCACTGAGACAGTCTATCCAGATCCAGCTGAAGCACTCCGGCATTAATTAGTGGTAGATTGTAAAGTTTTGTGTCGTCAGCGTACATAGAGCATGTGGAAGCGAAGCAGGAAGGCAGATCGGAAGTATAAAGCAGGAATAATATTGGCCCAAGGGTAGATCCCTGAGGAACACCACTACTGACGTGGACCTCACGTGAAGAGAATACCTCTCCCACCCTAACATGGAAGGATCTGCCGGATAAAAAGGAACTGATCCAAGCAAGAAGTCTGCCCCTGATACCCTGATGTTCGAGATTCACGAGAAGGCGCTGATGAGGAATTCCATAGAATTCCATGGAATTCTATATTATTGTACACCAGAATTCCTAGCGGTTTACCCCTCGAAATATTATTATTATTACAAGACTTTAATGCTTGATATGAACCAAGTAATCGACCCTCTCCGTGTTTGTACCTCTAATTTAACCTTGTATGTACAAGGCTCAAACTTCTCAAGATCAACAAACTTCCCGATATGCAGCCTTCAAAGAAAAAATCGTAGAGACCAAGGCACATTATGTATGCGCATACTTCCGATTCTCCTGCTGCAAACAGATAGCCCGCAGGCCGTAATGCCATAAATCGAACGATTCGAAAGGAGGGAATATAAACACGCATTATACGGCGCATGAATTTTAATAATGCTAAAAGGTTAATGTTGACTTCGACAACGGATATGACACTTATTCCAGAGCTCCGTTCTCGACCCATGATGGATGTTCCGCCTGCCGCCATCGCTAAAAATAATACCTCGACACAAAGGGTCGCGGATGCAATTTGCGACGTTGGTAATACCGTGGCGAGTGCGTTCACGGTCTACCTGTGGGTTATCGACGGATCATCCTATTGGGTATGCCGACTACCTATGAAGTCCGTTAAACGATGCAATATAATTGAAAAAAATGGAAAAATATCTATAAAATAAAAATTAATTATTTTTTTATTTGCTTCTGCGTAAGAAACACAAGATATTTGTCAGAAGCAATCAATTGAACAATGTTGCCTAATAAACAACAACGAAACAACATCAACGAAGAAACAACTATATCGTAACGTTTCGGAGTCTATCTCAGACTCCTTCGTCAGGCGCTTAATGAAAATCTTTAGAATTATTTTGTTGATAGTTATTTTGTGAAATTCAAGAATTGTCACATTGACAGTATTTAAAAATCATAGCTAACATAGTTTTACTATGTTAGGAAACTTAAGGAGTCAATTTGTATTTTATTGAACAGAGAATGCAATTTTGCAAATTGCTCAATTGGTATTGACCATATTTGGCTAAATTTATTGAAAAAAGAGTTGGAACTTGGAAATTTCTATGCGAAGTAAAACTATGTTAGCTATGATTTTTCAATACTGTCAATGTGACAATTCTTGAATTTCACAAAATAACTCAAAATAACTATCAACAAAATAAATCTAAAGATTTTCATTAAGCGTCTGACGAAGGAGTCTGATATAGACTCCGAAACGTTACGATATAGTTGTTTCTTCGTTGATGTTGTTTCGTTGTTGTTTGTTAGGCAACATTGTTCAATTGATTGCTTCTGACAAATATCTTGTGTTACTTACGCAGAAGCAAATCACAAAATAATTAATTTTTATTTTATAGATATTTTTCAGGATTTGGGAGAGAAAACCCAGAAAAAAACCTTTCAATAATGAGTATACCTCCCACAGTATCCTTTAATGATTACTTGATGCAATATAAATCGTATGGTGGTGGTCACGGGTGATGTTGTTACTATTTTTTCTTTTTTGCGTTTGTGAGAGGCGAAAGCCCTTTAAATGCTACCCTGGCGGAGTTCACACTCTCAGGCGTGTGAGATTCGAGTTTTTGTTTGGTTACTCACTAAAAAACTTCTCACACATTCTTTGGAGAGGTTTTTCGTCCTGCCCTTACAGCCCTCAACAAAAGAGATGAGCTGCAAGCGGCCTTCACAGTTGATGTAACCTGATGACTCGAAGTCATCCGAGCAACACAGATTTCTACATTCGGTGTGCCAATACCTAGGCCAGGGATTTACAGGCCGGAATAATCTTCAATTCTGTCACGTGGTGTGCTCTCATTCCGCTCAGACATCCTGTGATTAGTACAACGTTCCTAACACTATGCCTTGGATATAGAGTGCTCAGTTCGAACATCCTTGTATTTTCCGCCTTTTCTGTTCTTCTTTCATCATCACATTATTTTTGCATGGGGGGAAAATTCGACAACAAACAATTCCTTGAGCTCTTTGTCCAGCTGGAATATATATGGCTTTATGGCGTGGATCTGCCGAGTTGTTGGAATAGCAAAGTTCCAGTAGATGCAAGCTATATCTTTTTCAACAACTGCTTCAATCTCCAGAGGAACTTATGGCAGCACTGGTTCATTGTCTATACCATTAACTTTTCTCAGATGGAAGTTGAGAATCCGGAGTGCCGTGTTGTGCCTTTCTATACCGGCTGATTATAAAGTTCAGTTCATAACTTTAGGAAGTGATAGTTCTGGTTAAAATAAGAAGTTTTTTCCTGTAAAATTCGTTTCTATCTGCTATTCTCTTCGGAGACACAGGCTGTTGAATTTGGATTTTTTTTTCATTTATTTTTATAAATTCAGAACGATTTCAGATAATAAGGGTTTTTTATTTTTTGAGGATATTTCACTCAGAGGATTTCTAATATTTCCATGTTTTTGTTGACTTCCTACTATTCACCAGAGGCGTAGTTTTCGGTGGTATCGTGACTTCAGTCGCCCCTAACTTCTACGCCAATGAGGATAAGGACCATTTAGAACCATTTCTCCGACTTTTCTTTAGAAAAAAGGTTCCCCTCTCGAAAGCAGCTAGGATGTACCGTTTTCGAGAAAAATTACTTCAATGTTATCGAGACACCAATATTTGCCTCTCAGTATTTTTTATTCGATCTCCTTTTTTACAACATATGAAATGGTTCGTTTGAAACTACTGATGTCTCATCATGGAGGAAAACTACTGCATTGACGCAGGCATAAGCAGCCTGTGTGTTGCGACCTTAACCCGAGGATACAAAGGCAGAAGGCACAAGTTTACTTGCTCGTGTTGTCTGTCACTTATGTGTTCAGTTTCCTTCCATCTTTTCCTTGGTTTTCTTGGTTTTACCAGAAGAAGCCAATCAGTAGAAACAGGTCAGCAAGAACCAACAATAAGCTTATTCTGTGCTCCTTTTGCGGAATTACCCAATAACCTTTTTCATTAATATATTTCATGTCAATTTTTCTTAGAAAGTTTTATATCCATATATCCATTAGAAAGTGAAGCTTTTATCTATGGGACATGATTGCCTTTCATTAGGGTCCTGTAGCGGTCTTCGAACATCTGAAATCATCGCTTGGATTGCCGAACTAGGTTTCAAGAACCCTCCCGGCAGAAGAGCCGTAAAAAAGTTTCCATTTTAAATTTTCAAAAGAATATATATCAATATATATCTCCTCCGCTTTATGATAATTTCTATGACTTATATATAATACAATACGGTGTCGAGTGATGGTGAATGCTCATTGCAGCTATCTTCAATATCCACAGAGTGTTAATTAAACACATGCAGAATCTTAGAACACAGGCACCTATGGCGCTAGTCTTTTCTGATCTGCGTGGGAGAATCCCGAATAAATGTTCATTTCCAGATAAATTTCCCTGTTTTCGTGTAATCTCTTATGTGTCCGTGAAAATCCCGCAATTTATCCCGGAAAATCCTTCAGTACGGCGTGTAATCTCGACCGAATTAGCTCGACAAACTTAAGGTGGTTCAGGATGAGGTGCTGAGGCAACCAATAAAACATTCCGAGAAACATCGGCCAAGAGTCCGTGGGTCGATGACTCGAATCGACCGGGCCATTTGCCAAAAGTATCCTGGCACGGCGACGGGACTCCTCTGCCAAGCAGGGGCGTAGCAACAGGGCGGATGATGAACTGCCGTTTAATGTCCCCGCTTGTAATGAGCGTAGGCATTTTTATCGAATGGGAGTTTGAGAAATTGAGGACAAAGTTCTTTGGATCCGTATGGCAAGATTAAACGCTTGTCTGGTCGGTCGTTTGTCTCCTTTAAATTGATGGGATGATGTTGAATCGGTATCTGTTTATTTTTTCGTTCTCTGAGGCGGTATTTATATAAATTTACCCTCAGGAACGTTCGTTTTCGCAGTACAACCTTCTTCGAGGTCTGCTTGCTCTCATCATTCCAAGGTTATTTAAACTGCTCCACAAGAGTTAGGGATAATCGTTTCAACTAAAATAACTGACATTCTGAAACCTTTGTTAGCGCTGAAAACGTAATTTAATATAGTTTTAGGTTCAAAACTATAAATGCACGTAAGTTTTTTGGTCTGCAACATATACAGGGTGATTAACATAATAGGGTCAAATTTAACGACTTTTATTTCCGGACATTTTATTGTTTTTTTTGTCTTTTTATGCCTTCAATACAAGGTATGGCCACCATGGGCATCAATGACCGCCTGACATCTTCGTTGCATACTGTCAACGAGGGTGTTGAGCATATCTTCAGGAATTTCATTCCATAAAAGAGGCAGAAGTGCTTTGAGGTCATTCAATATTTCTGGTTGAGGTTGGTGATCATCTATAGTCTTCTTTGTAGCATATCCCATGCATGTTCTATGCAGTTTAAGTCTGGCGAATGCGGAGGTATTGGTAAATGTGGAATATCATGCTCGTCTCGCGCATTTTCTACTATTGCTGCACGATGTGGTCTTGCGTTATCGTCAAGAAATTGGAAAACTTCACCAATGGCAGCATAAAAATTTGGCACTACGTTTCCAATGACATGTTCCCTATAATGTAAAGCAGTCATATTGCCAGGACAACTGTGAAAGTCTGTGCGCTCGTTGTAACATATCCCAGCCCATACCATAACAGAGCCTCCTCGAAATGGATGAACCTCTTGCACATGAAGGCGATTTCGGGCTATACGCGGCATAGTGCATACCCTTATTCTTCGAGAATCTGAATATCGACCGTATCTGGATTCATCTGTGAAAAGTACACTACGTCATTGGACGTTCAGATTAAGATACTGCCTGGCCCATTCTAATCTTTGTCGTTTATGTTCACGTGTTAACGGAGCACCCCTCAATGGACGTCTAGAAGCCAGGTTAATCTCCCGGATGGTTTCAATGGAAATTTCAGGACCATTGGCATTTAAAAGTCAATTTCTCAGCATCCTACTTGAAGAAAGAGGATATCTCCTCGCCGAAATGGTGACAAAACGGTCTTGTGCGGGTGTTGTTTTTCTTGGTCCACCAACCCTATGTCTTTCCTACACCGAACCTGTCTCATTGAACCTATTCCAGAGTCGCGATATTACACTTTGCGATACTTGAAATTTTTCTGCTACAGCGACTTAAGTGAGGCCACCCTGTAGCATACCGATAGCCCTATTAGCCTCGGTGTGTGTTAATTTACGTCTTGGCATCTTAAGAAGCTCGTGAAATTTACTAAGTTCGATATCGCTAAGAGACTGACAATAAATTAACTGCATATTGAAATGCTAAATCTTACGAATAATGTGAAAAACTGCCAAACTCAAGAAAAAAGACGACCAGATGGTGAAAATATGCATTCAGATCGAATTAATAAGTTTTTATTGAAGTTTGTCATGTTTTTGATATTGTCTTTAAAATTTTACGCCCCTCATAACAACTTAATATTATATCCCTAACTCTTGTGGGGCAGTTTATTTGACCCAATTGGATTCAACATAATTTGATAGTGGAAATTGCTCTTCAGAAGGTTTCGCTCTAGATTCAGTAATGTCTCTTCAACTTTTCGAAGGAATCATCTTCATCTACAGAGTAGGTTCTGATCTCTAGTAAGACTATTCAGGTTTTACAAAAATTCCATAACATCTACCTTTAGTGGTTTTAATTTTAGCTTTTAATTTTCTTTTCAAAAGCACTAAAGATGTCATGGAATTTTTGTGAAACCTGACGAGTAAGCACTGATAGTCGAAAGCGCTCTGCTATGATTTAAGAAATAAATATTCTACACGTGCACACAGCTCAAAAACTTCAGTTCAAAATATGTCAAACTTGATAAAAATTTGCTTCACTATGTATCAGAAGACGTTTCCATTACGTTTATGTAATTGAAACCAAATATCAAGATGATACGAATAATATGCATCTTCGAAAACATCATTATCCTTAACATTTGACGAGCAGTTTATTATACTCAGTTTACAAAATATGCCAAATCTCCAACAAATAACAATAGATGAAAGTTTCTCTGTTAAAGATATTAAATAAGACAAAGAAATAATAGATTTACAACAAAGAAAATAACATTTTCCGGAATTCATATAATTCTGTGGATTCACATATTCATCCGGATAAGCATTTTTCTTAATATTTCGATTCAATTATCTACTGATCAATGCGATCAAGCTTCTGATGCTACGTTGCCAGGTCTTCAAAATGAAAAAATCACCAGTTTCGGTATTCCCACATCAAGATATGAGAAATAAAAATCTGGCTGTATTCGGTCTTTCATCTGGTTCGAATTAATTATTCGATTAAGGTGGAGCTAAATTGGGATCTCAATTTGACTCATTGGGCTCGGAAATGTGCCCTCCAGACGTCCCACGTAGGAGTATACGCTATTAAAATTGATATTGAATTGAATAATTGTGTTCATTACTGAGGGTTGTTGTCCCAAGCTCTGAATGAATTAAAATGTAACAATTCTCTCCATTAATCGTACCTACATTTTGAACTACTGACCGAACCGATGTTGAAGTGAATACAGTTTGATCAAAACCGAATGTTCTGATGTGTATTCCAACTTTTATTTCAGTATTTCGATAATCTAATGTCTGTAATTTTCGAAACGTTTGCCGAAAATGGTCTCCAACGATTAGGTTCGGCTCACGAATAAAGAATTCAAGGTTAAATTCGATTATGTCCGGTCAGCCGTCCGTTCTCACGATAACTTTCGAACGGAAAGAGATAGTGACTTGCAATTTTGAGGGTAGGTTGAGCATCCGAATGCGAAGATTAATTTCGTTGATGGGCAGAATCTGCAGAACGGTTCGGAGTTATACCCATCTGAAATTTCGTTGTTGTTTCCTCAATAATTTTAAAAATACAGATCCGATCGAATTGAAACTTGGTAAATAATTTTAAAATGTCGACGCACCAATTTTGTTGTTATCGTATCACTAGAAAAAAAAATAATCGGTGCTCTTGCTTCTCGGAACAGAGTGCTTATCAATTTGCCCAAATGTCTGGAATTTTGGAATTTTTGGCTGAAAATGGTCTAAGATGACTTGGTTCGACTCACTGATCAAGAATCCGCGGTCGAAATCGATTCTGTCCGGCCGTTAACACGATAACTCTCGAACGAAAGGAGTTAGAGGATTGAAATTTGCAGGGTAGATTTGGAGCGTAAATATCTCGGACGAGTTCGTTAACGGGCGAAATCCACCTAGCGGTTCCGTAGTTGCGGTCGTTTTTAGTAAAAATATATTTTATGAATATTTCCGAAACCGATCACACGATCAATCTGAAATTTAGATCAAATTGTAGAATAATGTCCTTCATATGCATGCGAAGTTTTTTATTGATTGGGTTGCCTCAAAGCGTCAAGGAAAGAATTAAAAATTTTCAAATTTTGTTTCTACAATAACTGTCGAACAGAATGAGCTAGGGACTTGAAATTATCAGAGTAGGCTTAGGAGATAAATATCTTGGTTAAGTTCGATATTGGGCAAAATCGGCCTGATGGTTTCGGAGTAACGAAAAAAAAATTTTTTAAATTACAAATTTCAAATTTAATTTTTTTAAGATGCCGGTTCACCATGAAAATCCATTGATATCAATTTCAACTCTAACAAGCTAATGTTTTCGGAGATATGATTCCTCGAAATTTTAATAATGAATCGTACTTCTGTTTTTTACAGAATGCTGTACTCAATTATTCTATCTATGAATTATATGATCTGTGTTCTTACATCAGTATGGTTGAATGCAAAATGACCAATGAAATAACCTCAGCTATCCTAGAATTATGAGGATGATATGATATTATACTTTCAAGGTGATAACATAATGCCTGTGGATAATCCATATGATGATGGAAATATATTCTTTGGTAAGATACGTATAATAAAATTGGGTTCAGAATATCAAAAACTACAATATTGTGTACGTTTTAATTGATATAATATAATTTTCAGAGTAGATTTGAGGATAGAATATCTCGGATAAGTTCGTTATTGGGGAGAATCGGCCTGTTTGAATATAATTTCTTTCATGATGCAGTTCTATCGTAAGAATCCATTTGTATAATTCCCAGAGACCATTAATTTCGGAGATAGGATTTGTCAAAGTTTGAACAAGAGCGCCAAAGCTACTGTCCACAGGGCTCGAACCAATTTTTCTTCAAAAATTTTATATTTCATAAACTATCAGATTTCGCTGAAACTTAGGACAAACTTTCCCGATACATTTTATTTCTCAATATATCCAAATATACAGATCCGAGCGAATTGAAACCTAGAACTCGATTGAAAAACGACGGCTTGAAGGTTCTTGCAGTATTTCGAGAAGGTGTGTGAGGCGTGAGGCGTAGGAAAATAGACTATGAACTTGCTTTTCAAGAATGTTTTCATATACGTTTCAAGAAAGTGTAAATTTGATTCGAATAATTATGTGCATATTATTCTCTGACAATCATAGATGAAGTAACTATACTCATTTCACAAAATTAATGAAACTTTCATAGGTCATAGCTTTTATTAAGTATTTGGAAAGCGCCAATGCAGCTGACGCCATATGAAGTACTTCCATAATTTTGTCCATTTCAGGAACTAATATTCCATTGAAATACACTGATTGATCTCGATAATTTTCCGCCATTTTGCATATTACGATATTCACAGTACTGGAAGCTTATTACAATATTACCCAATAATATGAATCAAATACGTCCAAAATTGATCAATTTCATCTGAATTATTATTCGGACCTCTGAATTCAATTTCACCACAGCGCTGTGAAATTTAATCATTGATTATAGGTAAAGCTTACTGGGCATAGAAATTAGATATCTTTTGAAAATTCCACGATGTCCCCGAGTATCGGTTTTGTGTACTCACAAAAACGATACTCGGTTACACTACCAACTGAAAGATAAGAAAAATAATCTACAATTTCTTTGACATATGTATTCGATCTTGACTTGTTTTGATTGGATCGGATTTGTATATTTTGAGTTATAGAGGAAATAACAACAAAATTGTATGTCTATAGCTCCAAAACTATTTGACTGATTATGCATATCAACGAACTCAAATGTCGCTTTCGGATTGCAACCTACCCTGAAAATATAAAGTCGCTATTTCTTTCTTGTCTCAAGTAACCGTGAGATACATAATATTATTTCATAATTTTTTTAAAAATTTCTAGTTATACGATCCTCACACACGTCTATATGTTAATATTCTACAACTAGTTACCAGGTTTTAATTCGATCGGATCTTTGTTTTTTGAGCTATCGATAAAATAATTTTCCAGATGGGTATAACTCCGAAACCGTTGGGCCGAGCCAGCTGCTACAGACCACACTAGTTAGGTTAGGCGGGAAATTTGAATTACGATCCATCCGTGGATCCGAGCACTGAATTCCCCATGCATTTCTTATACACCTAAAATTTACGCGAATTTCTCGCCTGTTTTTAGATACTTTGGTTAATTTCTTAAGGTTTATTTTGGTTGAAATAGATTCTGTGAACCTTTCTCAACCATCTAGAATCAAGTTTTCATAACAAAATTGTATATTTCCAAAATAATTAATAAATATAAAATTGTTCACTAAATTCGATTGACGTATGTCTTAGCTCACTCGAAATCAGTCAAAAATAATAACATAACCCTAAATCGGCCTCGTAATGACGCACAACAGAAGTCATCTACGACATACGGAAATCTTTCGAACTAGAATGGTTTCAATTTTGATTTAAGAATAAATATAAGTAGATTTCAATGTGGAAATAACATGAAAACATGCACTAATGATGAAGGTACCCAATACTTGTTGTCTCTGTACTAACATTATCTTTTAAATAGGGTGGTTTCATCTCAAAGTTGAAATTCCTTGTTAAAAATTTGAATATGGATCTCCCGCCAAGCGACTGATTCTAACCTAACTAATGTGGTCTACTGAACTCAAGGTTGCTCGGATCTCCAACGATATAGATCCGATCGTGTTCAAATTTAAAACTTGGCTGCAAAGTTAGGTTTTGAAGGAGATGTTAGACGAATAGTTCCTGATATAGAGATTTTTTTCAATGATTTTAGCGCTCTTGTCCCTCGGAACAAAGTGCTTATCAATTTGCCCCAATGTCTGTAATTTTCGAATTTTGGCTAAAAATTGTCTCAAATTTCGGTTCGACTCAATTATCAAGAATCCGTGGTGAAAATCGATTCTGTCCGTCCATCCGGCCGCCCGTTAACACGATAACTCTCGAACGGAATGAGCTAGACATATGAAATTTTCAGAGTAGGTTTGGGAGATAAATATATCGGTTAAGCTCCTTATTGGGCAAAATCGGCCTGATGGCTTCGAGTACAAATTTCAAATTAAATTTTTTTTAAGATGGAATTTCAACATAAGAATCCATTGAAATAATTTTCAATTCTAACAAGCTAATACTTTCGGAGATATAATTTTTCAAAATTTCAATAATAAATCTTAATATCTCGGATAAGTTCGTTATTGGGTAGGATCGTTCTGGTTGTTTCGGATTAATAATTTTTGGCACACTTGTTTTTTTTAATGCTACTTTTTTTAATTCAATTTCGTTCTAGTTCTATGATAAGAATCTATTGATATCATTCCAAACTCTGAGAAAGCAATACTTTTGGAGATATAATTGATTTGTCAAAGTTTGAATAAGAGCGCCAAAGCTCCAGTCCACAGGGTTTCACCATATTTTTTCAAATTTTTTAGTGATACGATATCATGCTTGATTCAGATCGGTTTCGTATTTTTCGAGTTTTGAGGAAATAACAACAAAATTCTAGATAGGCATAACTCCAAAACGGTTTGGCCGATTATGCCTATTAACATACTCAAATGTCGCATTAGGATGCGCAACCTACCCTAAAAACTGAAAGTCGCTATCTCTTTCTGTTCTCAAATGATCGTAAGATAAATAATATTTTTAATATATTTTTTTAAATTTTCTAGTGATACGATCCTATCAAAATTTCACATACGTCTTTATATCGATATTCTACAACAAGTTATCAAGTTTAGATTTGATCGCATCTGTATTGGTTGAAAACTAATTTTGTACTCGAAAACCGTTGGGCCGATTATGTCCATTAACAAACTTGTCCATCGCATTTGGACGCGCCATCTACCCTGAAAATTTCGAGTCGGTATCACTTTCAATGAAATTTGACCTCGAGTTCTTCATTAGTGAGTCGAATCTAATCGTTTGAAACCATTTTCGGAAAAAAATTCATAGGACGCTGTTCCCAGAACATACGAGCAAAAACATAATTTTTTCTAATTATCTACATTAACATAATCTAGAACATCGTTATGTTGGAGTCACTATCGAATGTTATATAATTTTTTCACTTAAATGAAAATTCTTGAAGTTGGTCTTATCATTCTGGTTCCAAAGACAAGTTTATTTTACACTAGATATACTAGAGTCTTATACTAGATCCGCAATCATTGAACGCTGATCGGCAATCAAAATCTACCGAAACTTACTGTGTATTAGACTTTCAATATTCGATTCGTACAAATTACTTTCACGTTCGGAAAGAAAGACATTTCCACACAGAAAATGGGAAACATAAAAAATTCATGGTATTGATTCATAGATTCCATATATTCCGACTGCTTTGATATGGAATTTTTATACTCTCGAGAATGAAACAACGATTTCTTAGAGATGAAATCCCGAAATGTACTTCATGCATTATTCCTATATATTATTATGCTTTCAAAGGAACTCAAATTAAAGGAACCTAGTCATCCTCCAACCAACCCATAATGATTTCACAGAAGTCATTATTCTATGCCAGAAAGAACATTTTCCCAACAGAAAAAGGTTATTACGGCTGCCTTCCAACTTTTTGCCGGCCACATCTGCCAACATCAAAGTTGGTTCGATAACTTCAATCAAACTGTTCAGCACGTCTCGTCCTCCTACGATGTTACTTCGGGGGAAGAAAATCGGATACTGGAGAAAGCCATTAAAAACAAATAGAAATTGGCAAGTTATATTTATAGATGGAGAAGATATTCGCGCTTCGCCGAATGTCTTCAGAAAGGCGGTTCTTTCGTGACTTCCGGTTTGGATGGGGAAATATTGAATATCCCGACCCTTTCGTTTCGTTAGACCGAGTGAGTATAACTACTGTGAAGGATTATTTCTGATTGGCTCAAATAATTTAACAGCATGTGTAACGTTCCTTTTTGATCCAGGCAGATTGTTTATGTTTTGCTTGCAATAAAGTTGTCGATTCTATTGACATTGAATTTGAAGTTGGGTCTCAGTACTGCCAATCGGCGCATAAGGAATAGTGTTCAGAGAACCGGATGGATTGGCATTATCGTTTCGTTTTGACGTTCTGAAATTTTGTCAGAGCCGGCGTTGGTCAGATAAGATCGTCCATTTTGTGGAAGTTCAACGAAGGAAGCAATTGGTTATGCGCATTTTCGAAACTTTGTAAGAATTATTGGAAATATTCTTAGTTGGATATAGTTTCGAAAATCGAATTAAATTAGTCAAGGTTATATTGGTTTGATTTTGGTAACCTTCACTAATCTCGAAAGAGGATTTGCCTTTTGCCTTTGAGATATGATTTGTCAAAGTTTGAACAAGAGCACCAAAGCTCCTGTCCACAGGGCTTGAACCAATTTTTATCAAACCAAAACAATCTCATTCTCTTATCTAAAAAATCTAGTGCATCTACTAAAAGCATATCTCAATTAAATCGGATGGTTGGAGTATTTATATTTAATTCAGCCGACCTATACATTGGAAAATTCCACGATTTCATTAGCGGACCCTTTTTCTCATCTCTTCCATCAAGAAAAACTGTTCAACGAAAAATTTTTTCAAACATGCTTTCCATTACGAGAGCAAAGTTTACTCTCCAATCATGCCCTGATTTCAGGCGTATCCTGAGTAAATAAAGGATAAGCATTCTTCAAAAAACACAACCCAAACAAGAATTTTTATTCGGCAATATCTGCTCATTATCTATAGGGTCACGTTCTAGGTCAAGAGGAAATTTATATTAGAGTCTTGATTTTGGGCGATATTTTGCAACTTCCAGCAGATAGGATGTTCTCACTAACAAACCAAATTTCAAACGAGGAGAAAAAAAGTTGGAAAAGCAATGACGTGAGGTCAGCTTGCTTTGGCGCGTCTGTTCAAATTCATAGCCATAGCGGTCACTGATTCAGCTATTGAACTCGCCCAAAGCTGCAAATTTTTGTTAAATCAAAAGCAATACAAACTCACTGCTTTGGAGAATATCCTTCTATTGATACTTTCAACAAGTGTATTAAAGGCGGATAATCCTATATGTTAATAAAATTTCCGTACCAGACAAAGGCTCTATAGGAACGTGCCAAGTCATTCAAAATTCCAACGAAACTTATCTCCATCATCCGGGCCACATTCAACAATTTATAATTCCATAATAAAACCATAAAAAACATGAATCATCTCTTTATGCGCTGCACCTACATCAAAAATTCAGTTCTGTGTGTTAACTGCAGCTGAAACGCATCTTAAATTTGATTTGACCGTGGGATAAGGAATTTAGGGCTCGTATAACTTTTATGATCATTATAATGGTTTTTTTTAATTTCCCTCGTGCTCTGACGGGCTTTCGACGAAAATTTGTATTAAAAGACTGTTGACTTAATTTCTTACTTATTCTAGATTATATTCAGGGATTGTTTATTTCATGAATATCATGTTTACGGTATGAGTATGAGTCCTGTATGAGATAAAAAATTCAGATGGCAACGAAAAAATGATTTACTTGTATAGCTTCATTGAGATATGTTAGAATTAACAGAAAAATCGCATTTTCAGTTGCTATAAAAATGCAATATAGCTGATTATTTGGATGACTCATTTTTTAGATACCTCGTGTCTACCTACAAATTTACAGTGAAACCTGAGTTTACCTACTTTTCGTAATTTTTTTTCATTCTTCTAGTGATATGATCTTAATAAAATTTCAGCATGAACCATAACTACCAAAGCTAGATAACCAATTTTCAGAGATATTTTATACAGTGTGTGGATAAAGTAAGGAACATAATTTCATGGTTGAATATCTTTAATCAACCCAAAAAAAAAACGAAATTAGCGCAAATGTTCGAATTATACTCTCCCCATTAAATGTTCAAATTATTCTCTCCGCAACCATTTCGAACTGAACATTAAAGGATACTGTGGGAGGTATACTCATTATTAAAAGGTTTCTTTCTGGGTTTTCTCTCCTAAACTCTGAAAAATTTCTATAAAATAAAAATTAATTATTTTGTGATTTGCTTCTGCGTAAGAAACACAAGTTATTTTTGTCAGAAGCAATCAATCGAATACAGCGTTACCGAGACTTCAAACCCTTAGGTTTTGTGGGATTATTCAAAATAGTTTTGGTTCAATAGACCAAATAATTTTGAAGAGTTACTGCAAAGAATTCGCGCTGAAGGTGAGCAGATTTCTGCTGAAGTCCTTGAGCGAAGTGTACAAAGTGTTTACACTCGTATCATTCAGTGCCAAATGGTTACCAGAGCACAATTCGAACATTTGCGTTAATTTCGTTTGTTTCTTGAGTTGAATAAAGAGTTTCTTCCATGAAAGTTCTTAATTCTTACAGTAAATGTGATATTTTATCTACGGTAACAATGATTTATACCGTCATTTAGGTGAGTTGTACCGTGAAATGAAACAGCAAAAATAATTTTAGGGTATTATGTAATTTGAAAAAAAAAATGACGTCATCTTTAAAAACGAATGACGCCATTAGTAAAATCTTTATTCCATAAGGTGGTTGATTAAAAACTTAAATTGGCCTTTCCGAGCGTTTTGCTCGAAAACATTCAATAACGCAGTTATGAATGTTGTTCCTTACGCATCCATACACTGTATGTAAGATAAAGGTTGCCTAAATTTTTTGGCGCTCTAGTTCCTCGGAACTGAGTGCTTATCAATTTGCCCAAATGTCTGTAATTTTCGAATTTTTCGATGAAAATGGTCTTAAACGATTTGGTTCGACTCACTGATCAAGAATCCGTGGTCGAAATTCATTCTGTCCGGTCCGGCCGGCCGGCCGGCCGTAGGCACGATAACTCTCGAACGGAATGAGCTAGACAGTTGAAATTTTCAGACTAGGTTTGGGAGGTAAATATCTCGACTATGTTCGTTATTGGGCAAAATCGGACAGATGGTTTCGGAGTAACAAAAAAAAAAAATTTTTTTTACAAGGTAAATTCCAAATTAAATTTTTTTCAATAAGCAGTTTTACCATAAGAATCCAGTGATATCATTTTTAACTCTAACAAGCTAATACTTTCGGAGATATGATTTTTCAAAATTTCAATAATAAATCGTATTTCAACGTTGTCACAGAATGATATTATTCTATGTATGAATTGTCATAATGTCAAATGATGTTCCTGAGACATGACATTATCTAACCAATCGAAGAATTGTGAGCGAAGTGAGAAAAATCTCAGTTGTTTGCTCCGAAATTAGGTTTTCTCAGAAAATTCTTACATTTCGGAACGGAACATGAAGTAAGAGATCTGAGAGTAGTGAGACTGCTTTTCATCCATAGACATAGATATAACTCTCGAACGGAATGAGGTAGGTAGTTGAAATATACAGAGTAGTTTAGGGAGATGAATATCTCGGTTAAGTTCGTTATTGGGCAAAATTGGCCAGATTTAATTTGATTTCTTCCATGGTGCAGTTCTCATTCTCATGATTGCTCATTTAATCTTGATAAATAAACTATTATTTGAATTGAATTTCCTTTAGGATGCAGTTCTATCATATGAATACATTGATATAATTCCCAACTCTGAGAAACCAATACTTTCGGAGATATAATTTGTCTGTTTGAACTAGAGCGCCAGAAAGCTCCTGTCCACAGGGCTTGTTTGAAGAAATATTTTTACATAACAACTTTTGAATTCAAATTTTTTTAAGATGCAGTTTCATCATAAAAATCCATTGTTATCATTTTCAACTCTAACAAGCTAATACTATCGGAGATATGATGTTTCAAAGTTTCAATATTACATCGTAAGTTCTATGGATTCACAGAATGTGAACACAGAATCTGTCTGTGATCACTATTCATAAATGTGATATTTTCTAGCTATTAGAGATTATCAATTCATAGTTGTTATTTTCTCTTGGAAAGAATTCGAATATATACAAGACTGTTTTGATGTAGTTTATGGAGGCAAGAAGGAAAGAAGTCATAATGGAATCATCAAAAGAAATTAGTGTTCGTTGACCACTGAGGTTAATATTACCTTTTACTTCCTTAAGTAGTGAGACATGTTCCTATATACAGTATTTTCATAATGTTGCTAGCTAAAAAATACTGAAATATGGATCTACATTTGTGTATCAATAATTTTTTCTTGAGTTAAGGTTCATAATACAGAAAATAATGTGGTATGGACTATTACATTTTAAATTATGAAAAGAGGATAGTATTTTATTAATATATTTTGAAATATTAAAATAATTTGTTCGTTATCCACTACCTACTCAAATATCAGGAATGAATGGACAATCTGCTATGATTGTCTCCAGCCTTGCTCTAGACATTTCGATGATACTTTTCTTAGGTATTTCGAGTTGTGAAAACTATGCACCGAGTCTAAGTTGCAACAACCCATTCCACGAGGGTGAATCATTGCAGATTGCTAATTTAATCTTGATAAATAAATTTAATGACAATTTTTGAAGCATTAAGGCACTTAAGCATTGTAGATTGCTCCTTTATTTTATAAGATAATTTTTGAAGCATTTTTTTTAAACGACACTTTGAATTTAATTTCTTTCATGATGCATTTCTATCATAGGAATCCATCGATATAATTCCCAACTCTGAGAAACCAATACTTTCGGAGATATAATTAGTCTGTTTGAACAAGAGCGCCAAAAAGCTCCTGTCCACAGGGCTTGAACCAATTTTTTTCAATATTCTTCGATTTTTTTCCGTGGAAACTATTGTAACTTCTAGCTGTGATATCATTCAATTCCCTAACTTGGTCATTATAGCAATGTTGGAGTGTTTTATTCAATTCAGATCACCCTATATACCTATAAAAGTGGGTCAGTGTAGCTAACTAATAGACCCAATTCGAGTCCAAGCGGAAAATCAGATTAGCACTGTTTTCCGTTATCGAAACAACGGAACAACATGTAAATCCCCCTCATTCAAGCCACGTTTTCGCCATAAAGCCGCGAAAATAACAGGATGGGATCGATAAAATGTCCCTTTCCACGGATCGTGTCCCACTTAACCAGATCTCCGGGCAGTCTAGAACGGAGGCGTATCAACTGAACAAGGCGTTCCGTCTAGGAATGATCTAGCCCAGACGGCCGGTCGCCGAAATAATCGACACGACATAGAGCGGGCTTCCACTCGGCTAAGTGCTCTGGATTCGATTTTAAATTGGCTCGAAAGTGTACCAGCAGACAGGCCGACGGCGACGATGGAGAAGGCCTTGGACTAGGATAATGTACAGACGTTGGAGATTTGTTTTTGCGCTTTCATACCGGGCCGCTATAATTTCGGATTTTCGTACAAACAGTGGCGGCTGGTGAATGAGTACTTCAGAGTTTCAGGACGTGTTATGATCATTTCATATTATTCGCAAAATAGACCAGGGTCCGGAGCATTTAAAAATGGTAAAAAATATAGTAGAATGAAACCCGTTGGAAAAGGAAGAGAATATAACAGAAATGATAGAAAAAATAATTTACGGGCGATCTGAGTTGGGGAAGGGGGTGAGTTTTTAAGGGTAAAAACGGTTTATCTCGATTTCCGGCAAAACTACAAGTCCTATGGAAAAAAGTTGAACGGGAAAGTTGTAGGTAATATAAAGATCTACAACTTTTGTATTCACACTTTTTTCACATAACCTCAAAATTTATGTGAAAAATTCAAATAACCACGTTTTTGGTTTTTAATTTTTATCTTTTACAATAATTCATTTTTTGTCACCAAATTTGGTGAAAACTTACCTTTTTATGTCCCAAATACACTGTAATTTTCTGGATTTTAAATATATTTTTTCTCACCTTAATTTGACTTTATATCGAAAAAGCAGCCTAATTATCAATCAAAAATTCTCACGTCAAAATATCTGCTTTTTTAAAAAAGTAGGTGGGCTTTTTGTTCGTTGAAATCTCTACTTTCTGATGGTCTAAAAAAAATATAATTTCCATTGTAAATTTTCTCAGAAAAAGCTAAGAAAGTCATTTAATCATCTACAATATTTTGAGAAAGTTGAGAATCAAACATCCTCGGAATCTTCTCTAAATTATATGCGTAGATGTCGATTTGTTGCTATTTTATGCTAACTTTTATACGTAGGTGACCTACGAAATATTTCAGCCCATCAAAATTTATTTCATAGAGAAGTGGGGGAAGGAACTAAGAGGGTCTGAGCCTTATTGCCCGTTATTTCTTAGAATTTTCTGAGAAAATTTACCATTGTAATGTATATTTTTTTTAGACCATCAGAAAGTAGGTATTTCACGAACTAAAAGCGCACCTACTTCTTTAAAAAAGCAGATATTTTGACGTGAGAATTTTTGATTGAAAATTTGGCTTCGTATTAAGTGAAATTAAGGGGAAAAAAAATTTGAATCCAAAAAATTACAGTGTATTTGGGACATAAAAAGGTAAGTGTTTACATAATTTGGTGAAAAAAAATTGTAAAAGATAAAAATTAAAAAACGAAAACGTGGTTATTTGAATTTTTCACATAAATTTTGAGGTTATGTGAAAATATGTAAATACAAAAGTTGTAGATCTCTTTATTGCCTACAACTTTGCCATTCGACTTTGACGTAAAATGTAAAAAAAAAAATTTTTCATTTTTAATTTTTGTTTCTACAATAACTCTCGAACAGAATGAGCTAGGCAGTTAAAATTTTCAGAGTATGTTTTGGAGATAAATATCTCAGATGAGTTCGTTATTGGGTGAAATAAGCCAGATGGTTTCGGGGTAACGAAAAAAAAAATTTTATTTAACTAACAAATTTCAAATGAAATATTTTTTAAAATGCAATTCCACCATAAAAATCCATTGATATCACTTTCAACTCTAACAAGCTAACACTTTCGGAAATATGATTTTTCGAAATGTCAATAATGAATCGTACTCCTATGTTTTCACAGAATGCTATAATTATTCTATCTATGAATTATTATTTGATCTGTGTTCATACTCGTACATGTCATCCTATTCTATCAGAGAGAGTCAAATTCATTTCAGCTATTTTAATTTGATTTCTTCCATCGTGCAGTTCTCATTCTCAGATTGCTCATTTAATCTTGATAAATAAACTAGTATTTGATTTGAATTTCCTTTATGATGCAGTTCTATCATAAGAATACATTGATATCATTCCCAACTCTGAGAAAGCAATGCTTTCGGAGATATTTTTATGATAATTTTTTAAGCAATTTTTTTTAACGACACTTTTATTAAATTTTATTCCTTTGTTTTTTCATTTCCTTTCTATCACCTCTTGAAGACAAATAAGTTTAGTATTACTGTAATAAGATTTGGGGATATTATAATGAATTTCGGTAATCACATGATTTTATTTTTTTCTATTTTGAGTTTTGCAATAAACATGGAAGTGATAACATTTCTGCGATGTATCCGAAGCCTATACTTCCTATTGGAAAAATTGGAGGTTGTACCAATTTAAAATTTGAATTTGACGTGTTTCAAGATCTTCCATAAATATGTACAGTAACCAAGATAATCAATTTATATCATAGAATTGACTTAAAGTCATAGATGATAAAGCCTGATTCACACTAAAATGTCAAACTAACTCTACACTACAAAATTGAATCTTAATATATAATAACACAAATAATTAATGGATTGGTGTTATTATAGGCAAAACTAAAAACGGGAAATAATCCCGTTACAAAATTATAGAGAACACGTGGGATTACACATCGAGAGACGAAATGGAGAAAATTGAACCTCGCAACGAACAGAATTACTGGCTTGTCAATGACCAAAATTGGAGTGCCATCAAGCCAGCTCACGCCCTCGTGAGTTCAAAGGAAGAATCGAGAAAGAAAAATTGATCCCACTTCGATGTCCTTAGCGGCTGACACCCTACGATCTCCAAATCGACGATGTTTATTTCTACGTCTCAGAGAAGGAGTAATCTTCCGCGACGAAGAAAACTGCCGGAGAAAAAAATGTCCTTTGAAGTTAATCCCGACTGGGAGAGGCCAAAAGGAGAGCTCCTGGAAGATCCGGATTTATTCATATGTTTCGGCCCCATTAGTTTCCTTTGTTCAAATAAATTGGAGGAGAAAGACGAGCAAATAAATCATAAGACAAGCTTCATTTCGGGAATGGGAGCGAGGATAAAGGAGAGGAAATCATGAAATATTTCGTTTGACCGAGTAGAACTCTGGGATGATTGTTCACGAGTTCTTGCGAAAGGAAACGTTGGATCAATTCGCCATGCAGCCACAGTTGGGAAGCGACGTAATCTTGAAATGAATGTTCGCATTATACGTATTTGATAGTGAATTGTTTCAGCCGTTAGTAGTTGGTAGTTGATCATAATTCAAACAGAAGTAAACGGTGATCTAATTTATACTTAAGCAATTATTATTATTCTTATTCCTGAACGTAGTATTGCGTCGATGGTCTCGCAATACTTTCCTCTTTCTCTCAGTGCTCGTAGTCTGCAACCCTCGATTGGATGTCCCACAATGTTGATTACTGACCACCTTGTATATATTCGGGATCTGCAACACTGCGTTGGCTGTCTCACAGCGTTACTTATGGACCACCTTGTATATACTCGAATGTCTCAGTTTCAGTCTTCCTGACATAAAAACCCTGATGACAGAAAAGAAACCATCAGTGACTTCTCTCGGATAAGAAATAAATGAATTTCCCCAACACAATAATTTCGGTTACCAGAATATCAACCAGACCAGTTATTCGTTGTTATGTAATATTTATAGAATTCGTACATCCCCTGATATTCGGGGTTGTCCTGTATAAGTTTGCTTCAAAACTAAATCTAGCCGTGCCTGCACCAAATAGTCCTTCAAGCACACAGCAATGTTCTGGATATAGAATAGTTTATTCTAAAACAAGTTGCAGAATGGGCTGATATTCATACACGAATGCGTAATTCGAAAACGAGCGACGAAGGAGCGAGTTTTCGTACGCATGAGTGTTGGAATTGCCTTCTGCAACGAGTATTAGACGATATTTTCTCTATTTCAGGCAAGTTTTGTAAAATACTGTTGAAATTTAATGAAATATTGGGATTATACATCCTAGTGTCTTTTATACTGTATCTTGGCAGTTGGTGTGACTGTTACGAAAGTTGACAGATCACGGAATTTGAATTGTACGTAGAGCATGGATATCAGATTTAACATCAGTTTCCTAATATCATGAATAATTCAAAATTAGCAAGAAGGAAATCTCTAGTACCTACCTTATTTTTTAATGGAAATATAACTTTTCTTCTCAACAATTATTTCACCTTATCCAGATTGTCTTATATTGACAATAATAATGGACGCGTGTTGTAATTTGATAGGATCGAATGTCAGTGCTGACTACCACAAAACGAAAAATATAACTAGAAACAATGCGGGAATGAGTTCATTCCAGCACAATTTTCGGTGCTGGAATGAACTCATTACGATACTGAAATAGAGAAAGATAATTACAACCTGAATTGTTTCCACTAGAAATGACGAGAATAGAACATTCAACACATACCTGTCAAAGTCGCCAAGATCGTTCACGTGTTCAACTTGGATTTGCAAAAGGTGTTTGAATCCTCTTTCGAGACAAGTGAAGGTTACCTGTTATCCTTCCAAATCAAACCAATATAACCCTCACTCTTAATTTGATTTTCGAAACTATATCCAATTAAGAAGATTTCAATAATTCTACCAGAGTTCCGAAAATGCGTTTAACCTATTATTCCTTCGACGAATCTTCACAAAAATGGACGATCTCATCTGACCGACGCCGACTCTGACAAAACGAAACAATATAGCCAACTACTTCGGCTCTTAGAATACAATAATTCTTTAGCGTCGATTGGTACCACTGAGACCCAACCTCGAACTCAATGTCAACACAAACGACAACCTCTTCGCAAGCAAAATGTAAACAAAACCCGGCCCGGGTCAAAAAGGAACGTAACAATATGCCTCCCCTAACATTAACTGTACCACCTCTGAACGGTTGAACTTCCTGAACCGATCTGCGATTTCTGGGCACCAGAGGATGGGTCCATAACAGAACACGCCGACTCTCCGAAAACCGTCCATATCTCGACTTCATCTGTGAACAATACAGACCTCCATTGACCGTTCCAATTCACGTGCTCATTGGGCCCATTCCAATCATCGAAATCGCATATGATTTTGAGTTAGTGTAATCCTTCTCAAAAGTAGTCGAGGTTGTAGATTAACGTCTGGAAGTCTTCGACGAACTGTTTCAGTCGAAACCAGTAGCGTTCAAAAGGCGCTGTTGCACTATTCGACACGTGCTCAAAGGCTCGATATCGATGGAGGTGGGAAACTAACTCGCAAAATCTCTCTGATCACGTCCCGTCTCGATCATATCTAGCCATAGCCCTATAAGCTTCATCAGCACTAAGTTTATTATTATTATTATTATTATTATTACAATTACAGTAGAGTTGAGACTAATCTATAAACTCAAAAAAAAAAATCAAACTTAACAAAGAAGAATTGTCAACAATACAGAAGAGAAAGAAAGCGAAAATTCACTACAAGACAAGCACAGAGATAAACGTTCATGAAGCATCACTCGCGAACCATCTGTCCAAAGAGTTCTTGAAACTATTCACCGATGATGCCCCGACCACGGCAGCCGGAAGTCCATTCCACAATGTAAACACTCTATTGGACAAGAAGTGTTCCCGAACGGTAGTCTTCTGGATTAGATAGAGCATTCTCTTGGCTTTGTTGGTAACAGCCACAATATGTTCTGACCAAGACAGGTCCTTGGTCATAGTTACTCCGAGATCACAGTGAGATGAAACTGACTCAACAATGTGATGGGGCAAGTGGTAGATGTGTCTTGGATTGTTTTTATCAAGGTGAAGTATCTTGCATTTGTTCAGATTGAGAGGAATCATCCAGGTATCGGACCATCTCAGGATGGTATCGAGGTGATCCTGTATAACACGAGACGCGGTAAACGGATCACCGTAAACACATTGACGAATTCACTGTAGAAGGAAGATCCGATGTGAACATTAAAAAGAGAAGAGGACCCAGTACGGAACCCTGGGGGACACCACTCACCACGCCTCTTGAAGAAGATACACACATACACAGTCACCAACACGAACACGGAAACTTCTGTTCGAGAGAAAGGCCCCTGTCCACAGAAGAAGGTTATCACGAATTCCAAGATTCTCGAGTTGCAGCAGGAGACGTCTGTGGGGTACTCGATCGAATGCCTTTGAAAAATCGAGATAGAGAACATCCATGGGGATACGGGCATCCAACGTCCTGCTCCAGTCATCAACGCATGCCAAGAGATTGGTGATCGCAGAGTGGCCTGGTAGAAATCCATGCTGACTTTCTGGTATAATGCCGTTGGCCAAGCCGAAATTGAGAATTCTTTCATGAATTATTTTTTCGCAAATTTTAGCGATTATTGGGACGATTGGACTGATTGGACGATAATTGTTTGGATCAAGCTTGTCACCCTTTTTAAAAATGGGAGTAAGTAGGGCTTCTCTCCAGCAATTTGGCAAATAATGCATGTGGAAAGATTGAGTGAAAATCATTGAGAGTGGAAGTGACAGTGATGAAGCGCAGTTTTTCAGAAGCTGAGCAGAAATTCCATCGCCACCGGGTGCACCAGTGGCATCCAAAGAGGAATGATGCTTCTTGACAAGTTCAGGTGGAAAATCTATAGAGCAAAGTTGGTTGGGTGAGCTGAGCAAATTTAGCTTGGGTAGGGTGTCGGGCTCTTCGATGAAATGTGTAGCGAAGGTTTCACATAACGACTCGGCAGCATCGGCAAAATTATCGCTTTGGACTCCATGGTGATTTCTAACCATTGGGATGGTTTACGTCTAGGCATTATTGTAAAACAAATTTTCAGATTCTGAATCAGTTGAATGTAAGAACGTAAAACGATTACTGAACCAAAATTCTCAGAAACGCAAACGACCTGCCTGAAACTAAGAAGGTTACCAAACGAGGAGCGAAAAACCATTCAGATAAAGGAGAGTAAACATTTCATTTATCACAAATGAACATTTGGTGGACAAAAATCGGCAACTTCTGAAACGGTCACAAAATTTCTAAACTTCCTTAACTTTTGTGGAGCAGTATATTTCTAGTTGTACTCCCAGAATTACGTATACCTTACCCAATGTATCAAATCCTTTCGAAAACTATCAAATAATCCTATCTCTCTTGGAATGACAGCCTACAAAAATCTCAAAACATTTAAATCCCTGCGAAATACTACCATCTCCCCCTTTTCCCATGAAAAACTCGCGTCAGGTCCTCCTCGAGCATTTTCCGGACATCCGTTGCTATAACCGCAGCTGGGAACACATGATTATATGCACGAACATATCGGAAGGAAAACACGCATCCTCGGACATTGTTGACATTGAATTAGGACGACCGGACCCGTTCAAATATGCCTTTTTTCCGACCCGACGCGGGTGCGTTATCCGAACGATCCGAGAATTTTCCGGCCGTTGCCCAACGACGATTCGTTTTTATCGACACCTGGTGTCGTCGGCAGAGACCGATTGCGGATTTTCAATTTAGACCCGAGTCTGTTTGCTGACTTTCGCGTCCCGTTTGGGGGGCAATCGAGCAGCGTATTTGAGGAAATCGGGTTTGGAGGGTAGGGAAGGAAGGTGCTGCAGTCGATAAGGGTAGAAGAATAAGGTCCTGCAAACCGAATGGGCATTTTAAGATGCAATGATCTCCACAATAGATTAAATACGTCGAAACTAATGGTGCGGCATCTTGAATACAAGT
Organism: Halyzia sedecimguttata; assembly: GCA_937662695.2. Taxonomy (NCBI): domain Eukaryota; kingdom Metazoa; phylum Arthropoda; class Insecta; order Coleoptera; family Coccinellidae; genus Halyzia; species Halyzia sedecimguttata. Next base: position 101,422,373 of record OW569413.2, on the reverse strand, counting down.
ATATGTGACCATTCGAATTGTTCGAATGTTCTCGAGTACTGCATTCGAGAATGTTTTCTGTTCTCGAATGAATTTCTTTTGGAACAAGTTGGGAAAGCACTGTGGCCATCAGGAGCTTTGGTGCGTTGATCAAATTTATAGCCAGAGCAGTTACTCATCCAGATTCTGCTTAGCTCCAGAAAAAAAAACTTCCAGGAATGCGAATCGGGTTTGGAGGGTAGGGAAGGAAGGTGCTGCAGTCGATAAGGGCAGAAGAATAAGGTCCTGCAAACATAATGGGCATTTTAAGATGCAATGATCTCCACAATAGATTCACTACGTCGAAACTAATGGTGTGACATCTTGAATACAAGTATCTGTGACCATTCGAATTGTTCGAATATTCTCGAGTACTGCATTCGAGAATGTTTTCTGTTCTTGAATGAATTTCTTTTGGAACAAGTTGGGAGGAAAGCACTGTGGCCAGGAGCTTTGGTGCGTTGTTCAAACTTATAGCCAGAGCAGTTACTCATCCAGATTCTGCTTAGCTCCAGAAAAAAAAACTTCCAGGAATGCGAATCGGGTTTGGAGGGTAGGGAAGGAAGGTGCTGCAGTCGATAAGGGCAGAAGAATAAGGTCCTGCAAACAGAATGGGCATTTTAAGATGCAATGATCTCCACAATAGATTCACTACGTCGAAACTAATGGTGTGACATCTTGAATACAAGTATCTGTGACCATTCGAATTGTTCGAATATTCTCGAGTACTGCATTCGAGAATGTTTTCTGTTCTTGAATGAATTTCTTTTGGAACAAGTTGGGAGGAAAGCACTGTGGTCAGGAGCTTTGGTGCGTTGTTCAAATTTATAGCCAGAGCAGTTACTCATCCAGATTCTGCTTAGCTCCAGAAAAAAAAACTTCCAGGAATGCGAATCGGGTTTGGAGGGTAGGGAAGGAAGGTGCTGCAGTCGATAAGGGCAGAAGAATAAGGTCCTGCAAACAGAATGGGCATTTTAAGATGTAATGATCTCCACAATAGATTCAATACGTCGAAACTAATGGTGTGACATCTTGAATACAAGTATCTGTGACCATTCGAATTGTTCGAATGTTCTCGATTACTGCATTCGATAATGTTTTCTGTTCTCGAATGAATTTCTTTTGGAACAAGTTGGGAGGAAAGCACTGGGGCCAGGAGCTTTGGTGCGTTGTTCAAATTTATAGCCAGAGCAGTTACTCATCCAGATTCTGCTTAGCTCCAGAAAAAATACTTCCAGGAATGTAAATCCGACTGTAAACACAAACGTCCAGAAAAACCTGGTCCACTGTGTACGAGAATGGTATCGAACGTTTAGTTTCGACTCACATACATACCATTCACAGTTGGGTCGAAAATATACAGTGCGGTGTCTGTGGTGTCGCAAGGAACCACTCAAATACATACATTCAGTGTTGGGTCAAAATAAAATTGCTGTGTTTGTGGTGGCGTAAGGACCCAATCGAATACATATAACTTTTGGGTCGAAAATAAACAGTGCATTTTTTGTTACGGCGTGATGTATAGCAATTGTTTCTCACGTAATTTTATGAAAATATCGATTTAATTCCGTCGATAACCCTTTTCACAAAATTAGAATTTCGATAGAATTGGAATATAGATCTCTGATCGAGTTCAAATCTACATATGCACTGTAAAATAAGGTTTTGAAGGATCTTGCAGAATTTTGCATAAGTTTTCGCGTCGATATTTTTCATCTAACTACCACGCTTCAATTGGATCAGATCAGTATTTTTCGAGTTTTTGGGAGAAGAATATTTCAGATTGTTATAACTCATTGGGTTCGAGCGTAATCGTACTGATGGAATTCGACAGCATAAAATGTTGAAAAAATATTTTGAATGCTATTTATCAATCTATTAACATCGTTGAATAATAGTGCTGATCTTCAATGTATTTATTCTATACTGCTGTATTTATGATGTTATATTATTATGTCTGGACTGGTTTTTAATAGGCTTTTTTTTTCAGGTGAGTTTTATCGAGCTGCTGTTGGAGGTCTTAATTCGTGAGTATATATAGAAGTATTTTTGCGAGTATGTTCTGGGGAACATCGCGTTATCATTCTGCCCAGATGTCTGTAATTTTCGAATTTTTTGCTGAAAATGGTCTCAAACGATTGGGTTCGACTCCCTGATCAAGAATTCGAGGTCAAATTTGATTCTGTCGGTCCGGACATGGTAAATTCGATTAAGAGTGTCCAATACAGGAGAATAGACAATAGAACATACGCGCAAAAGATCAGGTTCACGAAAAAAAAAATCGCTGCTTACTTCACGTCAGTGCTCGAACCAATTTTTTTTATCTCTCCCAGAATATAAAAGGTGTTTCCGAATGCATGCGAGAGATTCAAATTCCAGCACAAACCAATGGGGATATTTCATATGAATTTTCGGTTCAGCCCCCTTTTTCCTACCAAATAACGGCCGTTTGAACTGAAATAAATTTTGAAAATCACTGACGTGAATGTTTTTTGCCTATTCACGCCTCGTTCCGCACGTTTGTGCGGAATTTCTGCGGAATCCGACAGAAAGTGTCTGAAATACAAAATTTTCGGAGAGAATATTAAAAAAAAATTATTTTATAGCGATACTATCCCCACGAAATTTGGCAAAAATTTGCGCATTGGCAATCTACAACTAATTACCAAGTTTAAATTCCATGGGATCTGTGATTTTCGAATTATTCTAAAATAATAGCAACATTACAGATGGTTATAAATCCGAAGCAGAACATAACTGACGCATTCGAATGCGCAACCTACCCTGAAAATTGCGAGCCGCTATCTCTTTTCTTTCGGTAATTATCGTGGCACAATCTCTTCCCATTCGAAAGTTATCGTGGCACTTGCTCTATCCTTTCGAAAGTTCCCTGTTCCCTAGAACATGCGTGCAATATATAATCTTCATTAAATGTCTCCACTATGGAAAAAATGGTTGAACTAGCTTTCACGTCACATATTAATGAATTTCGACTATCTACTTCCATGTGAAATACATCCATCTACATTTAAAATTTCAAAGCTTCAGCTAGATTTGGAAAACCTGAAATTTTGATCATAGGTTTGGCCATCAGAGTCATAAATTGTAAATTTTAAGACCATTTTTCTAGCGACTTTAAGTGTTAACCACTTCCTTCTTCTAGCAACTTTAATCAATCCGAAGTGAAAAGATTACGAAAGGGTTCTCATTATAAATTAATTTCACTAGTTGGCCCATCTCACAATTTTGGTTGATTGGCCCCAAACTGCCTTTGCGCCCTGCGCCCTGCGACTGTAATATCTTTTGTGCAAAGCCACGCTTCAATCACTTTCTAAGGAAGATTGTCCTCTTGTGGAAGTTTACAATTTCACTTGGATACTTGCTTCCTGCAAATCGCAGAAATTTCCTTTCTGATCCTATGCAAGTAATAACAGGTGATTTTTTAAGAACTTTCGGGTTTGATTTGAGAAAAAACAAATAAAATTCAGAAAAATGTATGAAATCTTTATTTGAGTCGATAGAACAATTCATATAATTTAATGTTTGAAGATTATTCCATTTGAATGTTGGCCACGGCTACGCTTCAAATGGTCCATACGCAGGGTCCAATTTTGGCATACATATCGGCCCGTATCTCACGATTAAATTCTTCAATATTGGCTTCCAGTAGGTACGTCAATCGTTCCGGGCTTCTCGCTATAGACATGATCCTTAACATAGCCCCACAAAAAATAATTTAGAGGCGTTCAATCACACGATCTAGACGGCGACATAATTTAGCGATAAAAAAGTGGATCTTCATCCAACTTTGCCAGCGCCCATTCATTAAAAGTTATCCGTTGTGGTAGGTCGTGCTGCTTCAATTCTTGCACCAGCTGTATTTTAAAAGGTTTCACGACTAAATCCTTTTTTAAGATTTTCCACGTAGAGAAGTAACAGAGGCCCAATTGCTGTGAATGGCGCCGAATCGACAATTCACTGTCGTCACTAACACTGGCGGATACAGCTGCGATATTTGCCTCTGTCCGAATTCTACGTATGCGTGATGGTGGTTTAATATCCAATAATGTATATTTGGTGCGAAATTACGAACAAGACGCCTGAGAAGGTCGACCAAACTGTCCCATAAAATGGGAGTTGTGCACAATACACTTTCTGAACCGAGCATAGCATAGTTGAATTATAGACCAAACTGAACATGTTTGACAGTCACACAAGGCACGAAACCTCCGTCAGCTGTAAAAAACAGGGTTGCCAAAAAGAAAGTTGTTAAAAAATCACTCGTTACCAAATCCTACAGTGGGTAGGCCTGTGAACAGCCTTAATTCTTTCTTCGATAGATCTTATTTTTGAAGATGTAAGGAATCTTTCTGTTGCTTCAACCATCGATCAACCCCCTCGGCTGGCTTGTCTCTTCTACACTCTTGCTCCGCCATGCTATATAGAGAGACATAAATACTATATGATGAGTCTGAGCTCAGTTTGGCACAGCCAGTGGATCATTACTGGTTCCAGACCCCAGGTCTTACCGAATAGATTGTGTCGTATCCACAATACCGCAGTGGCCTTGCAATCATTTTGTCTGGATGTGAGTTCCGCGTTCACAATTATGATGAATTTGAAAACGATTAACTGAAATTTCGCTCTACCCCAGTTTGCCAGCGAACAATAACAAGGAACTCATTTCCGGTGCATTATTAATCACGCAAACAACAGATGTAATCAGAACGGTCCATAGCGAACTGGGGCCGGTGATTGCATTGTCTGTTTCCTACCCCAGACTTGCGGCCAGCTTCATTGGGTGCCACGAACGTAGGGATGAGCGAACTATGTTTATTTTACATCGACCGAGTGAAAGATTGATCGAAGTTCAAGTATCGATAGTAGTGGTTCATCCTGAGTTTTTGTTGGTATCGAGAAGCCCCGCAAGCATTTTCACGAGCTTGTAAGAGTTAAGGGGATGATTTGTGTTGTGGTTAAGCTTTGTTATTGTGCTCATACTTCACCTCAGACGCAACTCTGTAAATTTTCAACCCAACAATGAATGAGTGCTACCACCATCTGCCTATAATTCAATTTTCTATCTAAACACACAAAGAATAGGGAAGCTCACAAACTGTATTGTGACGAATTTTGCAGAAAGATCTAGTCTGACACCTTCAAAAGATAAAATTATATCAAGAGCTGAGGCCTCTTGATCGAAAGAAGAAGAAAAAGAAAATATTTCTTCCTCTATCCCTGCGATTATATTTATGATACATTTCTATCATAAGAATCCATTGATATCATTCTCAACTCTGAGAAACCAATACTTTCGGAGATATGGTTTGTCAAAGTTTAAACAAGAGCGCCAGAGCTCCTGTCCACATGGCTTTCCCACATTGTTAGCGCTCTTGTTCCTAGGAACAGAGTACTTATCAATTTGCCCAAATGTCTGTAATTTTCGAATTTTTGGCTGGAAATGGTCGATTTGGTTTGACTCACTGATCAAAAATCCGTGTTCGAAATCGATTCTATACGGCCATCCGACGGTCCGGCCGGCCGTTAACACGATAACTCTCGAACGGAATGAGCTAGACAGTTGAAATTTTCAGAGTAGGTTTGAGGGATATATATCTCGGTTAAGTTCGTTATTGGGCAAAATCGGTCTAATAGTTTCGGAGTAACGAAAAAAAATTTTTTTTTGTACGTAACAACCTTTTTTTTTCATCATAAGAATCCATTGTTATCATTTTCAACTCTAACAAGCTAATACTTTCGGAGATATGATGTTTCAAAGTTTCAATAATACATCGTGAGTTCTATGTATTCACAGAATGTGAACACAGAATCTGTCTGTCATCACTATTCATAAATGTCATCTTTTCTAGCTATCCAGAGATGGTCAATTCATAGTTGTTATTTTCTCTTGGAAAACAAGTATTCGATTCTTGAATTTGTGAATATATACAAGACTGTTTTGATGTAGTTTATGGAGGCAATATGGAAGAAGAATATAATGGAATCCTCAACAGAAATTACTGTTCGTTGACCACTGAGGTTAATATTACCTTTTACTTCCTTAAGTAGTGAGACATGTTCATATATACAGTATTTTCATAATGTTGCTAGCAAAAAAATACTGAAATATGGATCTACATTATTTGTGTATCAATCATTTTTGAGTTAAGGTTCATAATACAGAAAAGAATGTGTTAGTGGTATGAACTATTAAATTTTAAATTATGAAAAGAGTATAGTATTTTATTCATATATATTGAACTATTAAAAGAATGAGTTCGTAATCCACTACCTACTCAAATATCAGGAATAAATGGACAATCTGCTATGATTGTCTCCAGCCTTGCTCTAGACATTTCGATGATACTTTCCTTAGGAATTTCGAGTTGTGAAAACTATGCACCGAGTGTAAGTTGCAACAACCCCTTCCATGAGGTCATTGCCGATTGCTCATTTAATTTTGATATATAAATTGAATGACAATTTTTGAAGCATTAAGGCATTTAAGCATTGTAGATTGCTCTTTCATTTTATAAGATAATTTTTGAAGCATTTTTTTTAAACGACACTTTTTTTAAATTTGATTTGTTTCATGATGCCATTTGTATCATAGGAATCCATTGATATAATTCCCAACTCTGAGAAACTCTGCGAAATACTTTCGGAGATATAATTTGTCTGTTTGAACAAGAGCGCCAAAAAGCTCCTGTCCACAGGGCTTGAACCAATTTTTTCTTTATTCATTCGCTGTATCAATGTAGTATTTCCATGCAAGGGCTTGAGACTTACAATCTCAGGTCTCTTAAAATTAATGACAGGTACCTAATTTTTAATATTCATCTGTCAAAAAATTACAGCTCTTAATGACAGCTGTCAGAATGAAGAAGTCTCTAATCGGAAAAACCTGTAATATTGCGTCTACATTACGAAGCAAATCCCGATTTATGTTGAGGAAGTACAAGAAGAAAACATTCTCGCATATAACGCAATATGTGCGCGGTGCGGATATCGAAAATTTGTGGAGTAGTGACGATGTCATTGGTTGAAATATTGCAGCGAATGTTACAAGTGCCTTACTTCAGATATCCATGCAATATCAAGGTCCATATACCCATCAGGCGCATTACCGCAAAAAGACTCCTTTTCCATCTTTTCCGGCGAAACAGAGGCCTCATATATTGCCAAAAAAAAGTAATATACTCTCGTTCCATACTGGACGACCGGACGAGAACAAGGATGAATTCGAGAGGTTTTCCCATTTTCAGAAAACCTACTCTCGCGGATTTCTTACGTCCGCCTGTCTCGCTAGTCGAGAGATGTGCAACGTTTTCCTATTACCAGGAACATGAGAAAATAATGCTGGAATTGTTTTACAAGCGAGTGTTCTAACCAACTTTTTCGACTTAGCCACAGACGAAGCAGCGAAAAACGATCTTTAAACATGGGAAAACGTTTTTTGTGTGTGCTATACACAACACCTGGAGAGGACAGCAAATTCATTGGTGCTTCGAAAGTGAGAGAAGAGGTCATTCATTTTCCACTGACGTATCTGCAATTTCTCACCTGGTTAACATTGGGTTTAAAAGTTTCAAAGCTTCGAACAGATGTTGATTATAGATTGAATTTGATGGTTGCATTCAACATGTCAATTTTTATTCGGAGGGGGACATATTTTGAGCACAATCTCCTCAAGCCTAGGTGTAGGGGTTGTCATCTTTAAAATCTTAATAAAGGGAATAAAGGGTGAGCTATACCTCAATTGAAAGACAATTCGTCAGTTTGCAAGTTGTCTTTCAATTGAGGTATAGCTAACCCTCTATTCTCTATTAAGAATTTCGGGGTGACAACCCCTACACCTAGGTTTGAGAAGATTTTGGTTTACAATTATGCTCAAAATATGCCCCCCTCCGAATAAAAATTGACTTGTTCCGGCATTTTCTCTCAAAACATCCCTTCCGTGACATAATTGGCCTGGTTTCGGAGTAACAAAAAATTTTTTTTTTTTACATTTCAAATTTTAAATTAATTTTTTTTTATGATGCAGTTTTATCATAACACTCCATTGATGTTATTCTCAACTCCAACAAACTAATACTTTCGGAGATATGATTTTTCTAAATTTCAATAATTATTCTGAATTCTACAGGGTGTCCCAAAAATACCACGCGAAAGTGACACTGGAGATAGATTGGCATTAGGTCTATCAGATAGCATCAACATGACCTCAGTAAAAGTCCGCTGGTTTTCGAGATATCACCACTGTTGCGTCCCATGACTTCACATGTTGGGAAGCGCTCATTTGTATTTCTAAACAAAGCAGCTCGCTTGTAAAACTTAAATGTTTTGGGTTAACTGGTTTATTTTTGCATGGGTGGTCTCACCCTTGAAATTAATATTTTCCACGAAAAGATAATTGCAAGTAAAATATCTTGTAATACTTCAACCCTTGTAGAAGTATTTATGACCTATTTCCTGTGAAATATTGATAAAATGCATACAACAACTAACACATTGCCAGAGCTGTGAGTCCTTTGTCTAGATTCTAACCCATACAAAAATCTAGAATTTTCCGATTAGATCGCCACGGCTTTGGCTATTCACTAAATCGAGGGCGTAGATTCCGAATCTGTAATTAGTTTTTCCGTATCTCGATTAATTTTGGTAATATGGTGAAAAATCCGACTGATTAGTCCATTTTCCGGAGTTAGAGCCAGAAATTGCGACTTTTTTCGCCATTGCTCCGAAACTAATCGAGATACGGAAAATCTAATTACAGATTCGTGATCTGCGTACCCGATTTAGTGGATATCCAAAGCCGCGTCGACCTAATAAACCTAATCGACCTAAATTGTAGATTTTTGTATGTGTTGGATACTAGAGAAAACTTTTTGGCGTTTGACGGATTCGCTCGTTACCTAATATTTTCCGAACGGATAGAGATACAGAAAAAATAGATACATAAATCCAAACGTCGTCCACCGACCAATCATCGGGGAAAATTTGGATATCGAGATGTGAAAATCATAGATTTCGGACGGTAAAGAAGAATTTTCCTTCGATTCCGGGTCAAAAATATTTCTAAGTGCCGACCCAAAAAATTTTATTCATGGTATATCGATACGGAGCTCGTGTCTAATTAAATCGAGGTCGCTGATCACGAATATGTAATTAGTTTTTCCCTAAGTGGCGTACTTTGGGAAAATTTTCACTTAAAGTGAAAAAATTGACGAAAATAGGTCAATTTTGGAACTTTCCACCGCCCAGAAAAATCGGAGTAGGGTGTTGCTGATTTTTTACGTCATATTTGGATCCTTTATCTATCGAATCATCCGAACAATAAATGTCCAGGTCGTACGCTTCGGAAATTATGATTTTTTGTCCCGAGGGTCTATTTTTCGGAAAATTCTTTCCGTGATATTTCCTCGGAAAATTTTTGTAATAAATATCTGATGGTAGATTCGGAATCTACGGCCCCGAATCTATAAGAATAAGTACCCGTTTCATCGTTTTGCGTCAAAAAATTTTTCTCGAAAAAATGGGATTTTTTTAAGGCTAATGTATTAAAAAATTGTCAAAATTCGACCGGTCTCCGATTTCGATGCAAATTACGTCATTTACTAATTCGGGACCGTAGATTACGAATATATGATCGGATTTTTCATTAGAGAATTTTCCGCGGAAATACCGCGAAATGAATTTTCCGAAGAACAGACCCGTGGGAAAAAAATCATAATTTCTGAATAGTACGGCCTGGATATTTTCTGTTTGGTTTATTCAGTAGATAAAGGATCCATATATGAGGGCAAAAATCAACAGCACCTTACTCCGATTTTTTTTGGCGGTGTGAACTTCCAAAATTGACCTATTTTCGTCCATTTTTTCACTCTAACTCGAAATTTTCCCAAAGTACGCCACTTAGGGAAAAACTAATTGCATATTCGTGATCAGCGACCTCGATTTAACTAGACACGAGCTCCGTATCGATATACCATGAAAAAAATTTTTTGGGTCGGCACTTAGAAATATTCTTGACCCGGAATCGAAGGAAAATTCTTCTTTCCCGTCCGAAATCTATGATTTTCACATCTCGATATCCAAATTTTCCCCGATGATTGGTCGGTGGACGACGTTTAGATTTATGTATCTATTTCCTCTGTATCTCTATCCGTTCGGAAAATATTAGGTAATGAGTTAATCCGTCAAACGCCAAAAAGTTTTCTCTAGTATCTAACCCAGGGGTCACCAATTAGTTTCATTGGAGGTCCGTTCACAAAATCGGTCGCGGGTCGTTGATAGCATTATGATGGCATAAGAATTTGACTAGCAGTTAATCTAAATCCAATATCTATAATTAGTAAATAAAACGAAAAGTTATCTGAATTTTTTTAATCAAGAATACATGTTTTCTGGAAAAATGGTCCGCAAAAAAAAGGTTCGCGATCCGCATCCGGACCGCGGTCCGCCATTTGGTGACCCCTGGTCTAGACTATTCGAAGACCCCTAGTCTGTGAAAGTCGGACCGGTTTCCATGTTACAAAACAATGAACGTGGGAGCGAGATAGCCGATAAAGGTTTTGGTTTTTTTTTAATAAGTAGCAATTCTGGTTCTGATTAAAAAAAATTGGTAGTGTTGTATCATTTTGAAAAGGGCATGAAATGGACCAGTTTTTGCGATTATTTGTCAATTCAGTCTGATATAATTTTTTTTCACAGCAGTCAGTCAAACTTAAGTTAACGTTTTAACTTCGGCATAAAATACAACAAGTTAGACATTTTTTGAAGGATTTTGTTCTAGTTGTCGGTGAAGTTATTACTTCATTGTTTAAAACAACTATTCAGGATAGTCCAGGTAAAAAAAAACATGAGTTTGAAGTAATTTCTAGCAATGCTAGGCGAATAAAGACCGAAAACTGGAGATTTTTAAAAAATACACAAAAGTGGTGATATCTCGAAAAGCAGCGGACTTTTACTGAGGTCATGTTGATGCTATCTGATAGACCCAATGCCAATCTATCTCCAGTGTCACTTTCGCGTGGTATTTTTGGGACACCCTGTATATGATTTCATGGAATTCTCTTATTATAATTTCCTGGTGTATATAAATCCAACATGAGATGAGTCATAGACCTACGTTTTGAATTTAATTACTAAAATACTTGAGAATTGACGCACAGAAGCCAAATTGAAAAAGTGAGAAAGCCCTGTGGAGAAGAGATTTGGCGCTCTCTGTCCAAACTTTGACAAATCAAATAATTGTTTTTTCCCAGTCGGGAAAGATATCAATGGATTTTTATTTAATTTATTTGATTTTATGATGCAGTTCTATCATAAGATTCCTTTGATATCATTTCCGACTCTGAGAAACCAATGCTTTCGGAGATTTAATTTGTCAAAGTTTGAACAAGAGCACCAAAGATCCTGTCCACAGGGCTTGTACCAACTTTAGCGTTCTTGTTCCTCGGAACAGAGTGCTTATCAATTTGCCCAAATGTCTGTAATTTTCGAATTCTTGGCTGAAAATGGTCTTGAACGATTTGGTTCGACTCACCGATCAAGAATCCGTGGTCGAAATCAATTCTGTCTGGCCGGTCCGGCCGGCCGTAGGCACGATAACTCTCGAACGAAAAGAGTTAGAGGATTGAAATTTGCAGGGTAGGTTTGTAGTGTAAATATGTCGGACGAGTTCGTTAATGGGCGAAATCCACCAAGCGGTTTCGAAGTTATGGCCCTTTCTAGTTAAAAAATTTTTTATAAATATTTCCGAAACCGATGACTCGATCTATCTGAAATTTAGCATCAAATTATAGAATAATGCTATATCCATGCGAAGTTTTGTTTCGATCGGGTTGCAATAAGGTATAAAAAAAAAAAATTTGAATTTTGTTTCTACAATAAATCTCAGAGAATTTTTTTTAAACGTCATTTTTTTAAAATTTAATTCCTTTCATGATGCATTTCTATCATAGGAATCCATTGTTATAATTCCCAACTCTGAGAAACCAATACTTTCGGAGATATAATTTGTCTGTTTGAAAAAGAGCGCCAAAAAGCTCCTGTCCACAGGGCTTGAACCAATTTTTTGATATTATTTGGACCGAAAATATCTTGAAGAGTGTCGGCACCAAGTATTCTGTGCATCTATCTTGCCACGTCAATCCTTTCATACATTTTTTGATTCGTATTGATGAAACTTCATTCATTGACTACTTTCATCCCCAAAAAAAAAAATACGCTGTGACAGTGTCCAAAACTTCTCCGAGAGATCTTCATACTAACGATTCCCTCTCGCTCACGTCGGTAATCGCGTCGGAACCGGTATATCCGAATCATAACTGCCAACTTCCGATGTCGTTTAATTATAACTTTATGAGGGAGAAAAGTAATTAAAAAGGACTTGCGCCCGACTTCGACGTCGTACACGCGAGACGTCGTACTTCGAAACTCCGGTGCCGTCTAATTCCGTAAGTTGGGCCGTTTCATTACGGCAAAAATTACCCGGATGACGGGTCCAGTGTCCCGCCGTAAAACTCCGGGCCCCTTGGAATTTTGCTAAATTAGGTACCTGAATTGAAAGTTTCGGTTAATTAGATATTTACCTCTAGCTACTGTTCGGTCCAGGTTGATATTCCAGTTTCGTGGGAACTGATGTACACTCGGTGACTTGAGAAGTAATAAAATACCCAACAGAAATAATTACTTCAACTTGATTATTAAGCAAGAGAAAGACTACAGGGTTGGGATCATAGCTGGCTGCGGGTCGCCGCCCTCCCTAGAAAAATAACGTACATACATAAACAATTAATTTGTATATTTCATATTCGTGCTTTCAAACCGAATTCAATTAAAATTAATACATTTTTACCTAGCCCCCATATATATTTCACAATAATAACATTTGCGTTAAGCCTGCGCATAGACAAGGTATACTATGAGCGACCCGCGTCCGCACTGTGCACTATGCTGGGCGGAATATCGAAAGCCCAAAGCGTAAACGCCGGTTACCTTGGAAACGGCAAACGTGACCAACCAGAGATCAGGCTAGTTCCCTAGTTCCACGCGATTTCAGTGACGATTTGGGCGCGGAATTAGGAACCCATAAATAGAGGAATAAACCGAATAAATAATAGTGCCAATTGTTCCGTGTTATAAAGTTGTGTTGAGGATTTAAGAACTGACAATGAGGGTGTGTGGTCTAACGAAATTAAACTCTAGTTCTTTGAGTTTGGCGGACAAGAGGACAAGCTGAATATTGAAAACAATGAACGACCTATGCCCGTATTGAATTTAAGTCAAGTGTAATCCGGCTATAAGAATCGGGCGGGGTTTACGCAGAAGTTTGACATAAATGTTAACGGAAAGACTTTATGGATTTGCGGATGTGAAGAAAAAAAATCGATTTTTTGTTTCGTTTGCAGTTTTGAAAAAAATTGTTCTTAACATCAGAAACAGTCTACGCTCTGTAATAGAAAATATGCAAGAATCGAGTGGAACCAAGAGACGGATACGAAATGAGGAGAATTTAAACTTAGTTGCGACATTATAATATTTCAGATTAAGGATAGTTCTGCCCTCAAAAATCATATCTCTGGTGCAAAGTCGTTTCAAATATACACTATAGAAAAAAACTACCTTCAGAAGACATTGGTATTTTCTGCAATGCATTTCTAATGGTTGAAACACAAGCCCTGAAATTGGAATTGTCAATATTTTACTCGCCGCCGGAAATAACACAAGAAAACGTGAACGTGACCGGTTGCTTACGTACTTTAAATTTATAATAGTGTCGTATGGTTATATTCAACGTTTTGTAAAACATGTAAAGTTTTGGTTATTTTAATAACGATGCCAATGACAACCGCAGAAACTGAAAGATGTTTCTCTACTTTGAAATTGATCAAAACGTTTCAATACAAATCGATGAAAATTTAGTTAAAGACATTCCTAACTTCAACGAAAAGGTGATCGAGAAGTTCATCTGCTACAAAAACAGAAGAGAAGGGTGGAGTTTCATTTTAAGAAGTAGGCATTTGTATGTACCTATTCAAAATAAAGATAATCAGCGCCCCCCTGAATAAAATTGTCACTAGCCGCCACTGGTTGGGATAGTCAGGAGCTTTTGCGCGCTTGCTCCGTTATCTATTCACGCCTTATACGAAGTCGATCGTGAAATTCATTACTCTATTGTAAAATGGTTGCTCGAAGGGATGTGCGGAATTTAATCGAATTCTGACGAATAGTCTTTTGAAATATAACATTTTCGAGAAAAAAAATTATCAATTTTTTTTCTAATGATTTCGCGATAATTAGCGTGTCGGCATTCTACAAGTAATTACAAAGTTTAAATTGGATCGGATTGGTATATTTTTGTTATTGAGGAAGTAACAACAAAATTTAAGATCGATATAACTCCGAAACTGTGTGACCGATTATTTTTATATATTATTTTATATTCTACAACTATTTACCAAGTTTCAATTCGATCGGATCTGTATTATTTGATTTGTTTGTAAACAAAATCACTTGGAAACCGTTTGGCCTATTATGCCCATTAACGAACTTAACCGTTGCATTCGGGTGCGCAACCTTCGCTGCCTTCGAAAGTTATCGAATCAACTGCTGGCCGGACAGAATCAAATTTGACCTCAAATTCTTCATCAGTGAGTCGAATTCAATCGTTTGATACTATTTTCGGCGAAAAATTCGAAAATTACAGACATTTGGGCAAAATGATAGCACGTTGCTCGCTCCTCATAACATGCGCGCGAAAACGAGAAATAAATCACTCTATTAGGAACAGCGTGCTATTATTTTGCCACAATATCTGTATTTTTCCAATTTTTGAAATTTGCAGGGTAGGTTTGGAGCTTAAATATATTTTTGTTTAGTGTCTGACGAAGGAGTCTGATATAGGCTCCGAAACGTTACGATATAGGAGTTGTTTCATCGTTTATGTTGTTTCGTTATTGTTTATTGGGCAACATTGTTCGATTGTTTGCTTCTGACAAATCTCTTGGGGTTTTTTAGGCAGAAGCAAATCACAAAATAATATTTTTTTTATTTTATAGACATTTTTCAGAGTTTGGGAGAGAAAACCCAGAAAGAAACCATTTAATTACTTGAAAATGTCTTCGTAAATACCTATAATTTTACACTGATATACTTTATTACAAATGAAAGGAACACGTCCTTATTTTACTTACTATTTCATCATATTTAGAACTACTTAACATCTAAATCAACGATTTAAAAATATAGGTTATGTACAAAGTTTTAAAATAGGTTATAGTTATTGGCCCATTTTTATAGACGGAAACTTAAATGATGACAAGTATGTATTCAGGTTTACTGAATAAACAAACAATTCCAGCAATTCAACACCACAAAATTTCTGGTTTCAATAAGATTGAGCGTCTCCCCACTAGGATCGCAGAGTTAGGGATTTTTTTGTTGAGAATTTTCCAAATCCATGGATTGGACCTAGATAATTCATTGCCTGCGGACCTTAACCCGTTGATTTTTTTTCTTTGAGGTTATCTAAAACCACGTGTTAACTAGCCTTGAGTTTATAAACATAACCTGAAATTAACTAGCTAATGGGATCAAATTCAGACATGCGTAAACGTAGAAAAAGTTCGACATAAAAGGAAGTATAATATATTATTTTTTACTGTAGTTGAAGGAATGAGGTAATTTTTTTGAGGAGAGTTTCACTTTCGGTTCACCCAAGTCTGAAATTATCTATGTGAACAAGTAAGCTTCTTTCCTTTTCAACATACGTTGAGGTAAGTCTACGAACATACCATGACTACTCTCGAAGACTCCTTCCAAATCTTCGTATCTAGAAGTATGGACCTCCTCATCCTCGAGAATATGATACGACACGATTATGATCGCAAACCATCGAATCAGATCAGTGGATCTCTCAGAGAGTTATCGGCCCATATTTGTTCGATATGTACGGAACCCCGTGACCCGATTTCTGCCAACACAAAAGACCGCGATCCGCTATATTTCTTTATATCCTTTTCTACGACGCTTATAAGCCTCCTGCTCGCAACTGAAAGCATGCCCTCGTCTATTCAATTACCTCCCATCGTTATTCTACCAGCCACTCCATACCGAAGTGAGCTCTAAGTGCATACGGCTGGTTTTTCATCCGCTTTCGAAGGTTCCGTGAATACCGAAATATGTACCGGGAAGGCCTGATATCCTTACCGGTATAAGAAACTAATTTTAAATCGATTTATGGATGTCGTTCTGAGAAGAATGCATGCATGTCATTTGTCTGCGTTTGTAGACGAAAGATGAAAAATTAAATAAATTATTTGGAATATTTTCTATCCCAGATCGTGACTTCTGACTTGGTGAAGGAGGATCGGGTGCTTTAGCCAAAGCATTCCAAGCGGCTTCTTGGCGTGACTTTCAATTATTCGATTTGCTGGGGGAACATGTGGATGACAGTGTGAAGTCCGCTGCGAAGAAGCTGAGATTTGTTTTTAAGGCTAAGAAATAATTCTCAGATTCTTCTACTCTATAAGGCCCAGATCAGACCAAATCATGATTACTGCTCTCATGTTCGGAGCTCCGCATCCAAAAAGTCTTCGCATCTTTTGGATTCCATCCAGAACATAGCAGCACGGCTGATTGACTGCCTAACTATAACAGCCAATCTATACAGTCCTTGGAACATCGAAGAAGGGTTGCTGACCTGTGCTTGTTCTATGGATATCATCACGGTCCATGCTCCGCGCAGCTACAAGAAGCGATGATTCTAGATTCGCACGCAGGATTAGGGCTGCAACTCCTTCTGTTTCTCAGAGGTCCTTGTTCCACCGAACTGGCAAATCGCTGAACATGCTTCCACCTGTTGTGTTTTCTTTACAGTATAATCTTCAATAGTTCAATATAGAAATATAGCAAACAACAGGACACAGTTTTCCGTTTTGAGTCACCAATGAGGTGACACAAAACATCCAATAATATAGATCCTATCTCGGATCCGATCAAGTTTGAATCTGGAACATGCCTTTAAAATCTATCTTCTAATACTCCTCCGAAACAGCTTTACCGAATTTTATATGCGTATTCAGTAGATCTGAGAATCGGCTACCATCTATTTTTCATACCCCTAAGTGATAAGGGTTGTTCACCCTTAAACATTTTTTTTTTAATTTTTGGACGAAATTTTTTGTTTTTATTTTTTTATAATGTGGCATTACAAAATACATACAACCCTAAATTTTCACCCTTCTATCACCAACCCCTATTTTTCGATAGTCATTTTAGTAATTAATCATTTTTCATCCCGGCTCGATAACTGATCAATTATCACTTGGTAAGAGAAAGAGCTAATTAAAACCAAGTCGCCGTATTTTTTGTGAATGTTTTTCACTCTATTTCGATTAAAATTTCCCTAAGCTTATGGCAAAGCTAAAATTTTTGTACAAATAAAATATTTATTTTTATTAAAGTATCAAGGCAGTTTATTCCTGCAATATTTAGTGCTAGATTTTTTAAAAATTCCGCGTCTTTCTGGGTCAACACTCATTTGCCAGACTATACCGGTGTCACGGTATCAGACTATACCGGTCTCCTGTCTTTCTCACCTTTTCTCACTTTTCTTAACCAGATACGTTTGAGTGGGTAGTTCGTATTCGCAAATGAACCCGGTAGGTGGCGCTGCAATCGGGTTCTAGGTATTTTTTTAGAATTACGCGTTTGAGTGGGTCCCTGGATAACTTGGAAATTCAATTGTCCCGGTAGGAGGCGCTGCAATCGGGTTCTAGGTTTTTTTTAAAGATTTTTCGCATTTGGAAATAAAATTGCAATAACCGATTTGGCGCAGGTGAAGTTGCGTGTGTCAGCTAGTAAGGTACATATTCAATGCTCATGCACTAGGCTTGTTTTGTTTCGCAGTAGGGACAGTTCTGAATAGGTTTTAAAAAGAGGGACAAACCTAGCGTGTGGAAGATTTCGCCCATTCACGCAAGTCCAAGTAAAATAAACGACTGTGTGACTACTTTGAACGGTTCTAGGACAGTCCGAATTGCGAACCAAAACAAGCATAATGAGTATTTTGGAATCTCGCATTACCGATACCTTACACAGCTGAAGCTACCACTCAATGATCGGGCTCGCAGGCAATCAGTTACATATTTTGTCATAATCCTGTTAACACAGAAAATACAGAACTGGGGTAGATGTACCTACTGGATCCTGGATTTGATTTTGTAAGACTAAGATATCTGCCTAGAGCTACAGGAAAGATTACTTACTATATTCATTTCCTTGGGTTTTGAATCTAAAACTCTACAAGGCTCCGCAGGTTTATTACTTTTTGGCATCCAAGAGAATTCTCAAAGATTATACTATGTTAATATTATATAAAGGGTCCACCAAATAACTTTTTTTTTAAACGCATTAAAAAAAAACTGCTGAATATTTTCTCAAATTTCTTTTTTTATTTGAAAGTACAATCCTTCCGGTTAATAATGGAAAATAATTTCATTCAAATGGCTGACTCGGCTGGCCATGCAGTAGCCTACACGATCGGTCCTATTTTTAAGCACATTATCCATTGTGTGCAGCTGTATTTCACCAATGGCTTCACGAATATTGTCCTTTAAAGCGTCAATTGTCTCTGGCTTGTTGGCGTAACACTTATCTTTGACGGCACCCCACAAATAATAGTCCAACGGTGTCAAATCGCAGCTCCGAGGTGGCCAAACGACATCAGCTCTGCGGCTGATAATGCGATCTTCAAAAACAGGGCGCAAAACATCGAGTGTAGCTTCGGCTGTGTGGCTGTATGGCGTCATACTAAGGTACCATGATTTTCAAAGTAATGTCGCAATATTTCCCAGCGTTGTTCAAGCGTATACACAACCATATTCCTTCAGCGGAAGGATAAAACTAATTATCTGTCAAATCAGACATGAGCTAAGTGCTACCATTCACGAAATAAGCACTAGCTGAAAAAAAAAGTTAGATGGCGGACCCGTTAGAATATTTTCGATTTCGGGAAATCCTCGAATCTTGGGTAGTCCTTTAATGATCACATAAACATATTGCTCTTCTCTTATAAAAATGACATGACCACAGACAGGCATGGCATTTGTAATTATATCATAATAAATTATTGGGAAAACAATATTTCAGATGTCTATAATTCTGAAGCTACTCGACGAATATTGCCCATTAACGAACTTAGCAGCCACATTTGGACTCCAAATCTACCCTAAAAAATTGGACTCTCTAACTCATTGCGTTCTAGAGTATTCGTGCTGACGGCCGGACGGCATTTTGTGGAAATTGATAGGCATGCTGTTCAGGTAAACTAGCGCGCCAGAAAGCGTAAAAAATCGTCCCATCAGCCACTTTAGACCAGAACAACCACGCCGCAATCACCAGCAGCGCGCTGCCATGCCTAACAGCCGGGGCAACGAGAACCTCGACTCGAGATCTCGGCCATTTGCCGGGTGCTCCTTGAGGCACGTTCGTCAAATCCAATGAACCCGAATTAACCGGACGTATAATGGGATTGTTCTTCGTGATTGTGGAGATCCTCTATTACGTTCTGTGTGTCTCTTCTGTGGTTCAGGTCGCGTTCCGTCCGTGCTGTCTGGATTCAATTAGTAGCGATATTGTGGTAACGCCCTCTGTGGACGTTGTAACCGCCTAATGGCCGGATAACTATTATCTATTGCGTCCGGATGAAATGGGTCATATTGCGGAGATTTCATTAGTGAGGAGCTCGAGATGATTGCAGGGTTTTTTTTGTTCCTATGGACAGGACAGGAGCGTTCTTGTCGTGGTTAAGGCTCGGGCTTAGATCAAAGGAAACCCTAAATTTGTGGTCTAGATCATTCAAGAAGTTTTCTGTTTTCCGGGTGTTGAGTTGACGTTTTACAGACGCTTAACTGGAGCATTCAATGCGAGGGGGCATGTTTGGAAAAATACGACTTCTGAAGGTTGCTTAATCGTTCATTTAGGAGCGAATTGTTATTTCACCATTTTTGGCGCTCTTGTTCCTCGGAACAGAGTGCTTATCAATTTGCCCAAATGTCTGTAATTTTCGAATTTTGGCTGAAAATGGTCTTGAACGATTTGGTTCGACTCACTGATCAAGAATCCGTGGTCGAAATCGATTCTGTCCGGCCGGCCGTTAACACGATAAATCTCGAACGAAAGGAGTTAGAAGATTGAAATTTGCAGGGTAGGTTTGGAGCAGAAATATCTCAGACAAGTTCGTTAATGGGCGAAATCCACCAAATGGTTTCGGAGTTATGGCCGGTTTGATTTAAAACCATTTTTTAGGAATATTTCTGAAACCTATCTCTTGATCTATTTTAAATTTACCATCAATTTGTAGAATAATGACCCTCATACTCATGCGTAGTTTTGTATTGATCGGTTTTCCGTAAAGTGTCAAATTTTTTTTTTATTTTCAAATTCTGTTTCCTCAATAACTCTCGAACAGAATGAGCTAGGCAGTTGAAATGTTTAGAGTAGGTTTCGGAGATACATATCTTAGTTGAGTTTCGGAGTAACGAAAAAAATTTTTTTTTTCATATTACAAATTTAAATTTTTTTTTCAAGATGCAGTTTTACCATAAAAATTCATTGATATCATTTTCAACTCTAACAAGCTAATACTTTCGGAGATATGATTTTTCTACATTTCAATGTTTTCACAGAATGCTGTACAAGTATTCTATCTACGAATTATTGTATGATTTGTGTTCTTATCTTATTTTCCTATGAGAGATATGTGTCAAAAATATTTCTGGTTCGTTATTCTTGATATAAAATACACCTCTTGTTCTAGAAAACAAAGTTTGATTGAATGCAAAATGACCAATGGAATAACCTCAGCTATCGTAGAATTATGAGGATGATATGATATACTTTTAAGGTGATCATATATTGCCCGTGGATAATCCATTTGATGATGGAGATATATAATATTAAATATACAGGGTGAGTCTTTGACCACTGCATTAATTTTACACAAAGATTCCTCTCATCAAATGAAACACTTTTTTCATTAAATGAAAAAAGTGTTTCATTTGATGAGAGGAATCTTTGGTTGAAATTAATGCAGTGGTCAAAGACTCACCCTGTATATACAACTGGTTCTCCTTACTCGCTCAAGCTCTTCGAGATTTTATGAGGGGTCTCCTTGGGGAAGACCTAGGAGGATCAGTATAATTATATACAATGTACAATATTCTGTGATAAGATACATAATCAAATTGGGTTCAGAATATCTCCAGTAAAAACAAAACTGCAATATTGTCCAAGTTTTAATTGATATAAAATAATTTTCAGAGTAGATTTGAGGAATGAATATCTCGAATAAGTTCTTTATTGGGGAGATTCGGTCTGTTTGAATTTAATTTCTTTCATGATGCAGTTTCATCGTAAGAATCCATTTATATCATTCCTAGAGACCAATTATCGGAGATATGATTTGTCAAAGTTTGAACAAGAGCGCCAAAGCTCCTGTCTACAGGGCTTGAACCAATTTTTTTGTTCCTCTAATGATTTTTGTAGATATGTAACTTATTATTGAAAGATTTTTTTCTGGGTTTTCTCTCCCAAACTCTGAAAAATATCTGTAAAATAAAAAAAAATTATTTTGTGATTTGCTTCTGCGTAAGAACCACAACATATTTGTCAGAAGCAATCAATAAAATACAAGTTGACTCCTTAAGTTTCCTTTTAATATAATCAGGTTCTGTCATTAGAATCGTTGTATTACTCCAATCCATCATGTGATCTCCTTGGATTGTACATGTACATACATGTTCTGCTATTTTTGATTTCTGTATCTCTCTATTTCTCAAGTTATTCTTATGCTCTGACTTTCTTACTTCTAGTGGTCTTGATGTTTCTCCTGTGTATGATTTACCACATATACAAGGAACATCCGAGTAGGATGTTCCTTGACGACGTTGGTGCCGATACGGGTGAGGGTATCAGTGAGCTTTTCGCCCACTACTTTCAGAGTGTTTACACTGAAAAACGGAATTCTCTACGTGACGAGAGTGAGTCCAGTGAAAGCAACCAATACCTTTTGAATTTTATTCAGTTTACTGAACAAGAAGTCGAATTTGCTCTCCAGAATCTCAAAATTGATAAGGGTCCTGGACCTGATGGCATTCCCCCGTTCTTTGTTAGAGAGTGCTCTGAATCTTTGCATATCCCGCTTACTATGATATACAATAGATCACTTGCAACTGGTGTCTTTCCAACATATTGGAAATTAGCCTGTATAATTCCCATACACAAAGGTGGTGACAGACAGTCAATTCGTAACTACAGACCAATAAGTAAACTTTGTGTCTTCGAAAAGATCTTTGAATCCTTAGTTTATCCCCACCTTTTTCACTTGGTGAAGACCCAGATTATTCCCGAACAGTGTGGGTTTTTTAAGGGGAGATCGGTTGAGACTAATCTTTTGAGTTTTGTTGAGTATCTAGCCAACAGGTTGGATGAGCGGGGGCAGGTTGATGCTGTGTATACTGATTTCAGCAAGGCTTTTGACAGGGTTGACATTTCCGGTCTTCTGTCTGAGCTTGTTGCGGTCGGTGTTCACGGTGTCTTGCTGAAATGGTTCAATTCATATTTGGAGAGTAGAAGTCAGTTTGTTGCAGTTCATGGTTACCACTCTAATTGCTTTAGTGCCACATCCGGGGTACCTCAAGGGTCTCATTTAGGCCCATTGCTTTTTTTAGTCTTCATCAATAAAATTAGGAAATGTTTCACTAAATGTAAAATTCTGCTATTTGCAGATGATTTGAAAATATTCAGCGTGGTCCGCACCGTTCAAGATTGTCTCGATATGCAGAGAGAACTAACTCATTTCTGTGAATACTGCAGAAATAAGGGCTTAAGTCTTAATATTCCTAAATGCTCAGTAGTGTCATTCACGAGAAGTAGGCATCCTATTCTTTTCGATTATTCAGTTGATAACACAATTCTCTCTAGAACTGACGAAGTCCGAGACTTGGGAATAATTCTTGATTCGAAACTTTCATTCCATCGGCATTTTGAGTCGGTGGTCAACAACAGCAATAAAATGCTAGGGTACATCACTAGACAATGCAGACACTTCATAAATAAAGACGCATTATTGGCGGTATATTACGCTTACGTATTCAGCAAATTAAAATTCGCAACTTGTGTTTGGAGTCCCCATTATGGTGTCCACATTTTAAGACTCGAAAATGTTCAGAAGAAATTCCTGAGATTTATGGGCTTCAAGTTCGGTCTCATGACTCAAAGAGGTAGTCCAGATAACTATTATATTAGGCAGAAGCATTTCAACGTGGTGAGTTTGGAATATAGGAGGACTATTAACGACGTATTGATGCTACACAAGCTTTTAAATGGCTCGTTGGATTCGGGATTTCTTCTTGAGGGTGTTATTTTTTATACCCCGAGCATATCACTGAGGAAACATGACATCTTTTACCTCCCTAGGAGAAATACTGTTGCTGCTCAAAACTCCCCTCTATATCGTATGCTGAGGGAAACTTCCATGCTTGGGGAAATATGTGACGTATTTTTCGACAGTTCGAGAACAGTTAAGCGAAGAATGTTGAGTAAATATTTTGGGGAGCTATAACTTTAACTATAACATTAACTTTTTTTTCTGGGTTTTTTCTCGACAGCTCCTTTTTTTGCGGCTTTATCATTTCCAAAACATATATATTCTTAAAAAAAAAAAAAAAAAAAAAATTCATTTTTGTCTTTATTCATTGCCTTAAGATGATTGTAATCATTTTTCACTTCTCATGATTGTATTTCATTATTTTCATTAATCATTTTTCGAAATTGTGCACTTTTCTATTATAAGTATATTGTGAATACTATTTTGGGTGTGAAAACCACCTGTGTGTATTCCTTTGTCAATAAATAAATAAATAAATAAATAAATAAATTATATACACAGTTTTTTGATTTTTGTTTTTCATTTATTGGTTTTGTTTTCGTTAATATAGACCTAAGATCATTTTGTGTTTTGAAGACGGTTCTTATATTGAACTTAGAACCGATTCTTCTGATTTTTTCAGAAAGGCCACGAACATAAGTGATCACATTCAACATATTGGGTTGCTGTTCTTGTTTATTATTCTATTGTACTTGTTGATTATTTTGTTGTTCTTGATTATTTGCTCTTCTATCTTAATTCATGATACATGTATTTATGAATAGCCTCGGATATCCATTTTCTTCAAGAAATTTCCTGATGAAATCAATTTCATTATTTCGAATTTCAAGAGTAGAACAAATTAGGTTCGCTCTATCATAAAGTGTTTTAATAACACCTCTTTTCACACTAAGCTGATGGTTTGAATAGAAATTTAAATATCTATTTGTATGTGTGCTTCCTGAAGTCACTCGTTTCGAAATGGTTCGGAGTTTGGGAGAGAAAACCCAAAAAAAAACCTTTCAATAATTACATTCGACATGTCGACCACTGGACCATCACTAGCAACAATCAAAAACCGTCGGATACAACTTCAGCAATCTTTCGGCAGACGAATGCCGTGAAATAGGTCAACACCTCATCTGTACTCGAGCAAAGAGCGAGCAGGCTCCCCCTATTCATAACAATCTTGACTTAATTCGAAAGGACCGCCGAGAGAAGACAATGCACCGTAGGAATGCAAGGACGCGGTCCTTAGCCTGGCCAGCGCGCAGCGCATTGTCTGGCCTGCTTCAGGTAGAGGTAGCAACAGTTTGATCATTCGATTTGTTGCAATGGATTCAATACGGTCTCGGGAACGAACGAGGTGTAGTGATCGGAATTCGTATGTTCGGAAAGGAAGAACGAGGAAACGTGACGAATAAGTTGCAAATTTCAAAGTATAATAAATTCCGACTAGAATTGATTTGGATGATTCAAATGGAAAAAATTGGTTCAAGCACTGACGTGAAGTCAGAAGCTTTTGCGCTTATGTTCTATTGTCCATTCTTCTGTATTGGACACCCTTAATCGAATTTAACATGGTAAATTCGATGAAGGGTGTCCATACTGAATAATGGACAATAGAACACACGCGAAAAAGCTTCTGACTTCACGTCAGTGCTTGAACCAATTTTTTTTTTCGTGATTTTTTTGAAATTTTCTAGGGGTGCGGTTCTTGAAATTTTTTTTTTCGTCATTTTTTTCAAATTTTTTAGGAGTACGGTTCTTACAAAATTTTAAACACGTCTTTATGATGATTTTCTACTACTAGTTACCAAGCTTCAATTCGATCGAATATTTATTTTTTGAGTTATCAAGGAAATAATATTCCAGGTGGGTATAACTCGGAAACCGTTAGACCGATTATGCCCAAAAACGAACTCAACTCTCCCTTTCGGATACGCAACCTACCCTGAAAATTGCAAGTCCCTATCTCCTTTCGTTCGAAAGTTATCGAGGCAACGGTCACCCATCTACTGAACTCACACAAGAATGCTCGAATCTCCAACAATATTCAACCGATCGTGTTAAAACTTGAAACTTGGCAGAAGAGTTAGGTTATGAAGGCTATTGCAAAATTTCAGCAATTTCAAACGAATAGTTACTGATATATAGAATTTTTTTTCAATTTTTCAATTTTCAATGTTTTTTTTTTAATTTTTTACAAATACAATCCTCACGAAATTTTGCAAGAATTTTCGCATTGGCATTCTACAACTAACTACCATGTTTGAATTCAATCGGTTTAGTAATTTTCGAGTTAATGAGGAACAAAAAACAACCAAATTTCAGATGGCTATAACTCTGCAGCCGTTTGGCCGATTATGCTCATAAACAATCTGAAATGTCGCATTCTGGTGCACATCCTAACCTGAAAACTTCAAGCCGCTATCTCTTTCCGTTCTCAAGTTATCGTGACAACAAAAATATTTTTTAATAATTTTTTTTTTATTTTCTAGCAATACGATTAGCACAAAATTTCACAATCGTGCGCGTTGACATTCTACAACTAACTACGAAGTTTAGATTGGATCAGATTTGTATTTTTTGAGTTATTAAGGAAATAACAACAAAATTTCAGATGAGTATAACTACGAAACTTATGGCCGATTATGCCCGACAATGAACTTTACTGTCGCATTCGGATGCGCAAACCTACCTTCAAAATTGCAAATCGCTATCTCTTTCCGATATAAAGTTATCGTGGCAACGGACTGCCGGTCAGTGTTTGGGCAAAATGATAGGTCACTGTTCCCTAAAACATGCGCGCAAAAATACAGACACCCTAATGCGAGGGTGCAAAAACTGCGCCCTACTTGAACAACCCGAACTACGAAACATTCATGACGATCAAAGTCAGCTCTTCTTCTTTCTCTTTCATATGGCGTTGAAACAACCATGCAATCCAACGCAACACGAATAGTTTTCACGTCGTCATCCTGTGAATCCTTTCGCATGCCTCCTCCTTTGTTCCGAGGCGATTCATAAGATCACGATCGTCTCTCTATTAGTCATCGAGGAGATACCCCTGGGCCCCTTGGGGAGACTGGTGCCGCGGCGAAGAAGACCAAACCGCGAGTGCGCGGGTCACTTTGCTCGGTCCTCTCGATGTACGTGCGAACCTTTCCCACGGACCACTTTTGGAACATTCCATTCTCTAAAACGCTGCGTTTTTTTTAACCCCGCAAGAATGCATTGAAGGCTGGCCGGTTGGAGGCTTGTAAACTGACGAGCGAGGTGCGCGAGTGGCGGGATAAAGACGATGAAAATCACTGCAATTTTTCTGCGATGTTTGATATTCACTTAGAAATAAAGGGATTTCCAATAAGAGGTGTTATTTTGATATTCAAAGAAAAATGCCATTTTTCAATATAAATGATCGGATGTTTATTTCATTATAAAGAAGAAGCTATGCCGTTGATAGTGGAAAATAACATCAGGCAAATGACCACCACGACCACGCTTACAGGACCATATCCTTTTAATGAAATTTTCCAAAACCAAATCGCAAAGTGGCTGCCCTATGTCCTCGATAGCGTCACGAATTCCATCTTTGAGGTCTTGAATCGACGCTGGGCTATTGTCGTAGACCTTCTCTTTCACGTGGCCCCAAAGGAAGAAGTCGCAAGGTGTTAAATCACAAGATCTCGGTGGCCAATTGTGATCACCTCTTCGAGAGATAATACGGTCCGGAAACTTTTCCCGCAAAAGATCAATGGTTTCGTTGCTTGTGTGGCACGTGGCGCCGTTTTGTTGAAAGTAAACGTTGTCCAGATCAATACCATCCAATTCCGGCCATAAAAATCATTGATCATCTCTCGATAGCGCAATCCATTCACCGTAACTGTTGCTCCAGCCTCATTTTCGAAAAAGTAAGGTCCAATGACTCCGCCGGACCATAAACCGCACCAAACAGTCACACGTTGAGGATAGAGAGGCTTTTCAACAATAACTCTTGGGTTTTCCGAGCCCCAGATGACACAATTTTTCTTGTTGACGAAGCCACCGAGGTGGAAATGGGTCTCACCACTCAAGATGATTTTTCGATGGAATTCCAGATCATTTTCATGCATTTCAACGACCCAATCAGCAAAGACACGAAGTTGTTGATGATCGGCCGGCTTGAGTTCTTGTGTTAACTGAACTTTATAAGCCTTAAGACCCAAATCTTTATACAAAATACGGTGTAGTGACGTTTGTGGAATGCCTAATTCCAAAGAACGACGAGGAATGGACAAACCTGGGTTTTCTTCAACACTTTCGGCTACAGCAGCAATATTCTCGGCTCTTCTTGAGCGACGTGCACGGGTTTTATTCTTCACATAACTAACTTGTCCCAACAGCTCTAACTTTTCCACCAATTTCTTTACTGCGTTCCGACAAGGTGCTTCACGACGACCAAAAATGTTCTAGTTTTACGAACCGTCTCTGCCAAATTTTCACCATTTTGATAGTGAATTTTAATAAGTTCAATGCGTTCTTGAAGCGTGTATCGTTCCATTTTTATTAATGGCGTAGTTTCTACTTGTCAATTGTCAAAAAATGACAGCTTCAAAAAACTGACATCTACCGAAATAGCGGACTATTCAAAATAACACCTCTCATTGGAAAACCCTTTCGTTGGAAAAACTATGATGGCCATGGACTCTGGCGCGCAGTTCAAATTTATACCCAGAACGGTCACCTCGCCCAGAGCTGCTTAACTCCATGAAAAAATTTGGTTCAAGCCCTGTGGACAGGAGTTTGGGACTCTTGTTCAAACTTTGACAAATCATATCTGAGAAAGTATTGCTTTATCAGAGTTGGGAATGATATCAATGGATTCTTATGATAGAACATCATGAAATGAATCAAATTAAATAGGACTCCATTGATATCATTCCCGACTCGGAGAAACCAATACTTTCGGAGTTATGATTTGTTAAAGTATAAACAAGAGCGCCAAAGCTCCTGTCCACAGGGCTTCCTCACTTTTTCAGTTTGGCTTCTATGCGTCAATTTCCAAGAATTTTCGTAATTAAATTCAAAACGTAGGTCTATGACCCATCTAATGTTGGATATACATACATCAGGATATTATAATTAGAGTATTCTATGAAATCATATAGAATTGAAAGTAATTATTGAAATTTTGAAAGATATTCATCTCCCAAACCTGCTCTGAAAATTTCAACTGTCTAGCTTATTCCGTTCGAGAGTTATCGTTTTAACAGCCGGCCGGACGGCCGGACAGAATCAATTTTGACTATGGATTAATTATTGATCAGTGTGTCGAACCAAAACTTTTAAGATCATTTTCAGCCAAAAATTTGAAAATTACAGACATTTGGGCAAATTGATACGCACTATGTTTCGAGGAACAAGAGCGCCAGAAAGTGGGAGAGCCCTGTGGCAGGAGCTTTGGCGCTCTTGTCCTATCTTTAACAAATCATATCTCCGAAAGTATTGGTTTCTCAGAGTTGAGAATGATATCAATGGATCATTATGGACTACATCATGAAAGAAATTAAAATCCCCTTGCATCTTATCTTTATAAGACGGTCCAATTTTGGCTATAAATGTTTCAAAACTATCAGGAGTCATTCTGAGAAACTGAGTAGATGAAATAGCCAGTTTTATTTATGAAACAAATCTAATGTAATCAGTCCAGAGAGAACTCAAACCAGAATAATAATGTGGGTAATCTTAAATATTGTTACTAAGGAATAACTACCTGTACATTAGTTGGAAATCCCGTTCTAAATCTTCCATAATTAGAGAATGCCTCGTAAATTATGCTCGACTTCCTTGCATCATTCATTTTCTTCGACTCACTAACCAATAAACTCGGAGGTTTATAACAAGGTAAAGTCTACGATATACTGAGTGTATAGGCAAATATGAACTGGCATTTGTTAATCCTATTAGTCGCTATCCAGAGATCTTTAGTTCTGCGATCGACCTGTTTTATGATCTGCGTTGAATACGAATCTCCTCAATGGTGGATTAATCTTATTAACAAGACCACAACCCACTATATCTACTAGCCTGGAAGATGATAATATGGCAACACCGCTCAGAGACGTACGTCAGTCGAACGTTTGTTCGTTTGTTATTGTAAACATTGACGATTACTTCTGATTCTGGAGTTTACCATTATTGTTTTTCGCGGTCATTTCGTGGTTTTTTTGTGTATAACGGTGTCAAATGTGAATTAAAGCAATGCAGTGATAAATATGGTCGGATATTTATATGTTCTGTGATTAAACTGCAGTGTGTAAATAGTGAAATTTCCTTTGGATTATTTCTACTTATTGGAGATGAGTACATTTCAGTTGAGACTATAGACAACAAGATGGACTAGAAATATGGGTGAAATAGAACTTTCATTTCTTCCGATTTTATATAACATTTTGATGATCTTTCTAATAATTTTTCAACAAAAATTGATACATCTGAATAGGAGATCAAGAAGCTCAAAGAATCTATTTATTTTTATATACAAGTATTCAATTTCCAAAAGTCTGCATCTGTAGATGCTTCAGTTGAAATCAATAAGGACCTTATTATTCATCTTAAATTATATTCATTAACAATGTTCAGATTTTCCGCAGTGATTTGAAATGGATTCTTCCTTTCGATCTTACCTTTACCCGAGTAGATGGTCTCAACCTCAGATCAATAAGTAAACATTTCCCGCTACAGAAATATAATTAATGGGGATTCAGATTCGGAATTTATCAATTTGTTTTATCAACATTTTTACACAGTTCAGATCAAAAAATAATTTTATTGTAAATTTACTCTTTGTAGCATTGAATTGATATTCTGAATTCACATAGACTTGTAGTTGTGGTTTACATTCATAAATCATTCAAAATTCACCTTGTTCTGTTTCCGCAAATTAACTTTTGAAAAATTTTGTAGAAAATACGAATTACAATGTTAATGTCCACCGAATGGAAAATAAACAGAAACATTTGTAGATAGCAGAAACTTACCATTATAGTAAGAACCAAAACAAGACAAACTCTAAGATGATTATCACAATTTTCATTAGCCTACCTTATTATAGTCTTAATAAATAGTTATGTTTGGGAATATATTTTTATTTTGAGAATTTCATTCAAGTTTATTATTTTTTGGTAATTGTCTAGAACATCCCGTAACTGTCTAATCGTCCTGAAAATTTACTCACTTGCTAATTTTGGGTTGTAGATAACGAATCTGAAGTTGAAAATCCGTGCTCTCTTCTAGTTTTTTTTTCATATTCATCATAAATAAGATCTTATTGTAGTCCTCATCATTTTTCGACCGTAAACCATTTGAAAAATGATGAAATAGTCGAAATTTCATCAAAATCCAGCGCTGCCGCATTGAAGGAGTATGCCTCTAAGAGACGATTAATTGCGGCGTTGTCAGACTGTGTTCCAGGCTATCTCTATAGTGGGCTGTGACAAGACGTTCCGTGTAAATCACACGAAACTAAAAGAGCCTATAGAAAAGTTAGCATGTCTTCTATCTGACTTCCTGCAATGGGCATATACAGGGTGTCCCAAAAATACCACGCGAAAGTGACACTGGAGATAGATTGGCATTAGGTCTAACAGATAGCATCAACATGACCTCAGTAAAAGTCCGCTGGTTTTCGAGATATCACCACTTTTGTGTATTTTTTAAAAATCTCCAGTTTTCATGGTATATCGATACGGAGCTCGTGTCTAATTGAATCGAGGTCGCTGATCACGAATATGCAATTAGTTTTTCCCTAAGTGGCGTACTTTATGAAAATTTTCACTTAGAGTGAAAAAATGGACGAAAATAGGTCAATTTTGGAAGTTCACACCGCCCAAAAAAATCGGAGTAAGGTGTTGTTGATTTTTGCCGTCATATATGGATCCTTTATCTACTGAATAATCCAAACAGAAAATGTCCAGGCCGTACTATTCGGAAATTATGATTTTTTTCCCAAGAGTCTGTTTTTCGGAAAACTCATTTCGCGGTATTTCCGCGGAAAATTCTCTAATGAAAAATCCGATCATATATTCGTAATCTACGGCCCCGAATTAACAAATGACGTAATTTGCATCGAAATCGGAGACTGGTCGAATTTTGGCAATTAAATTTTGGCCTTAAAAAAATCCCATTTTTCGAGAAAAATTTTCCGACGCAAAACTATGAAACGGGTACTTATTCTTATAGATTCGGGGCCGTAGATTCCGAATCTACCATCAGATATTTATTACAAAAATTTTCCGAGAAAATATCGCGGAAAGAATTTTCCGAAAAATAGACCCTGGGGAAAAAAATCATAATTTCCGAAGCGTACAACCTGGACATTTATTGTTCGGATGATTCGATAGATAAAGGATCCAAATATGACGTAAAAAATCAGCAACACCCTACTCCGATTTTTTTGGGTGGTGGAAAGTTCGAAAATTGACCTATTTTCGTCAATTTTATCACTTTAAGTGAAAATTTTCCCAAAGTACGCCACTTAGGGAAAAACTAATTGCATATTCGTGATCAGCGACCTCGATTTAATTAGACACGAGCTCCGTATCGATATACCATGAAAAAAATTTTTTGGGTCGGCACTTAGAAATATTTTTGACCCGGAATAGGAGGAAAATTCTTCTTTCCCGTCCCAAATCTATTATTTTCACATCTCAATAACCAAATTTTCCCCGATTATTGGTCGGTGGACGACGTTTAGATTTATGTATCTATTTTTTCTGTATCTCTATCCGTTCGGAAAATATTAGGTAATGAGCGAATCCGTCAAACGCCAAAAAGTTTTCTCTAGTATCCAACACATACAAAAATCTACAATTTTCCGATTAGGTCGACGCGGCTTTGGTTATTCACTAAATCGGGCACGCAGATCACGAATCTGTAATTAGAATTTCCGTATCTCGATTAGTTTCGGAGCAATGACGAAAAAAATCGCAATTTCTGGCTCTACCTGCGGAAAATGGACTAATCAGTCGGATTTTTCGCCATATTACCAAAATTAATCGAGATACGGAAAAACTAATTACAGATTCGGAATCTACGCCCTCGATTTAGTGAATAGCCAAAGCCGTGGCGATCTAATCGGAAAATTCTAGATTTTTGTATGGGTTAGAATCTAGACAAAGGACTCACAGCTCTGGCAATGTGTTAGTTGTTGTATGCATTTTATCAATATTTCACAGGAAATAGGTCATAAATACTTCTACAAGGGTTGAAGTATTACAAGATATTTTACTTGCAATTATCTTTTCGTGGAAAAAATTAATTTCAAGGGTGAGACCACCCATGCAAAAATAAACCAGTTAACCCAAAACATTTAAGTTTTACAAGCGAGCTGCTTTGTTTAGAAATACAAATGAGCTCTTCCCAACATGTGAAGTCATGGGACGCAACAGTGGTGATATCTCGAAAACCAGCGGACTTTTACTGAGGTCATGTTGATGCTATCTGATAGACCTAATGCCAATCTATCTCCAGTGTCACTTTCGCGTGGTATTTTTGGGACATCCTGTAGAATAAAATTCCCCCATTCTTTCTCGAATTCCACCTCCGAGTGCGCTGGCAGCCAGTCGTTAACTTATCACTCGTGCAATTATGTTCAAACATTTACCTTTCCCATTCAACAAGTTGACATGGAATGCGATAAATATTGAATTTATGGCAGAAACAAACGCTAATAAAAGTTTTAAAGACCTCGAGCGGACGTAAAACGGACTGAATTGAAGCCTATTGACTTTGGACAATGCGAAAGTTGTACCAAGGAAAAATGACGTTAACTAGCGGTGTCGCAGTCCATTGTTTCGCCAAGTTGAGGGTGTATTTCGGTAATTATTAGAAAAGGAATAATTGGGTTTGCGGCTTGAGGACTGGACAGATTGAACTAATTCTTTTAGAATAGTCGACGTTTCGATCCGTTTTTGGATTTATTTCAAGACTAAAAAATGGGTTCAAGCACCGACGTGAAGTCAGAAGCTTTTGCACGTATGTTCTCATGTCCATTCTCCTGTATCGGACACTGTTGATCGAATTTACCATGGTGAATTCCATTGTCTGTTCTCCTGTATTGGACACTCTTATTCAGTACAGGAGAATGGACAAGGGAACATACGCGCAAAAGCTTCTCACTTCACATCGGTGCTTGAATCAATTTTTTTTTCAATGATTTTTAAAAAGTTTTCTAGTAATACGATTCTCACTAAATTTTGCAAGAATTTTCGCGTTGGCATTCTACAACTAATAACCATATTTGAATTGGATCGGATTTGCATTTTTTGAGCTATTGAGGAAATAACAACCAAATTTCAGATTGATATAACTCCAAAACCATTTGGCGGATTATGCTAGTTAACGAACTTAAATGTCGCATTCAGATGAGCAATCTACCCTGAAAACTGCAAGTCGCTATTTCTTTCCGTTCTCAAGGAATCATGAGATCCATAATATTGTTTCGTAATTATTAAAAGATTTTCTTGTGGTGCGGACCTCACAAAAGTGTACATACGTCTTCATGTAAATATTCTACAACTCGTTACCAGGCTTCAATTCGATCGAGACTATATTTTTTGAGTTATCGAGGAAATAATATTCCAGATGGGTTTAACTCCGAAACCGTTGGGCCGATTATGGCTAACAGCGAACTTAACTCTCCCATTCAGATGTGCAACCTATCCTGAAAATTGCAAGTCCCTATCTCCTTTCGTTCGAGAGTTATCAAGGCAACGATCACCCATCCAACTACTGAACTCACACAAGGCTGCTCGGATCTCCAACAATATAGATCCGATCATGTTCAAACTTGGAACTTGGTAGTAGAGTTAGGTTCTGAAGGCTCTCGCAAAATTTCAGCGATGTCGGAAGAATAGTTTCTGATATATAGAATTTTTTTCAATAATTTTCTATGATTTTTTAAAATTTTTCTATTGATACGATCCTCACGAAATTTTGCAAGATTTTTCGCGTTGCCATTCTACAACTTTTAGCCATGTTTGAAATAGATCGGTTTTCTATTTTTCGAGTTATTGAGGAAATAATAACCAAATTTCAGATGGGTGTAACTCCAAACCCTGTTTGCCGATTATGCCTATAAACAAACTCAAATGGCGCATTCAGATTCTCAACCTAACCTAAAAATTTCAAGTCGCGATCTCTTTTCGTTCGTAGGTTATCGTGACGTAAATAAAATTTTTTAATAATTTTTATAAATTTTCTAGTGATACGATTCTCACAATCGTTCTGATATTCATATTCTACAACTACTCACCAAGTTTCAATTTGATCGAATTAGGATTGGTTGTAGACAAAATTAATACTCGGAAACCATTGGGCCGATTATGCCCATTAACGAACTTGTTCGTCGTATTGGGATATATTCATCTCATCATTTGATGAGATAAGTTTCACAAAGCTTTAACAGCACTTAATTGCCAAATCAGTGTGATTCTATGTCAATTCCCGGTTCATTTTTGATGCAACCATGCAGCTAATTAAACCCACAATTAAGCTGATAGAAGCTTCGTGAAACCCACCATGAATGAAACAAAAGTGGGAAAGCCCTGTGTACAGGAGCTTCGGCGCTCTTATCTCCGAAATTATTGATTTCTCAGAGTTGGGAATGATATCAATGGATTCTTATGATAGAACTGTGTCATGAAAGAAATTAAATTCAAAAAAGTGCCATTTAAAAAAACAAGGGTGCCAAAAATTATTAATCCGTAACCACCAGACTGATTCTACCCAATAACGAACTTATCCGAGATATTCATTCCTCATTATATCAATCGAAACTTAGCCAATATTCCAGCTTTGTTTTACTGGAGATATTCTGAACGCAATTTGACTAACTAACCAAAGTATATATTGCCATCATCATATGGATTATCCGCGGGTAAATATCACCCAAAGAGTATAATATCATATAATCCTCATAATTATACGATAGCTGAGGTTATTTCATTTGTCATTTTGTATTCATTCATACTTTATCTTCTAGAACAGGAGGGGTATTTTATATCATGAGTAACGAACCAGAAATAAATTTGACATGTCTCTTCTAGGAAAATGACATGTATAAACACAGTTTATATAATAATTCATAGATAGAATAATGATATAATATAAAATAATTACAGTATTCTGTGAAAACATAGTACGATTTATTATTGAAATTTTGAAAAATCATATCTCCGAAAGTATTATCTTTTTAGAGTTGAAAATTATATCAGTGTTTTCTCATGGTGAAAAGTATCTTAAAAAAAATTGAATTTGAAATTTGTAATATAACAAAAATGGTTTTCGTTACTCCGAAACGATTAGGCCGATTTTGCCCAATAACGTACTTAACCGACACATTTATCTCCCAAACCTACTCTGAAAATTTCAACTGTCCAGCTCATTCAGTTCGAGAGTTATCGTGTTAACGGCCGGCCGAACCGTTCGAACAGAATCGATTTTGACAACGGATTCTTGATCATTGAGTCGAACGAAATCGTTCAAGACCATTTTCATCGAAAAATTCGAAAATTACAGACATTTGGGCAAATTGATAAGAGCTCTGTTCCGAGGAACAAGAGCGCCTAAAAGTTTAATGTGCTAAACAGGTGGGTGCAGGATCCTGTACGATCTGTTATTGTCTGCGCGTATCGTCTGAAATGAGTGGAATATTAACGCCATTAACTGCATGAATCAGTGCCGCTATCATTCGAACTAAGTACATCATGCCTCTAGTCGAATTTACAAACAATTGACCGCTTAGCCGATATCTCATAGCAGAAATACGGACCTTCGACGAATTGATATCGCAATAAATCGATTGAGAGAATGGCAGAGTTCAATAATGTCGCGGAAAACCGCATTACCGACATCGCTTTTCTGAATAAAACTCGCATTAAACTCAATGTAACGCGCGATAAGAGGTTAGGATGACTATAGAAAGTTATTTATGTTTCCTTGTTGACATTAATTTTAGATGGAACGATGTAGAAAACTACGGGTTATAGTGTATACTTCCACATCCGTTACAATCGCTAGACGGCGTCTTTATATTCGTCGATAAAAATTTTGTTTTGTTGAATCTGGGCTTTCCTTGTCTGGCTAAGCTCAACAAATATTTCTCGTATATTTGGAATGTTAAATGAAAGTGAATCCCCATTGTAGACAATTAACAGGTCTATTTTATGAGGTTAATTCGTACATGCTTCTTCCCGTGAATTAATTGTATATGTGTTGCCGTCCTGCTAAAACCCTAGATATGTAATATCTGTAACTGTTTTGCCTTTCAATACAGGCAAGAAAAAGTATGTGCCATTGAATACCTCACTCCAGTAAGGTTCTGATCATCATCATATTTGAAAACATTTGGACCAATGATATCAATGGATGTAATGGGTTTTCGACAAAAGCTTGTTGATTACCTTCGTTCCAAGGGTGGCAATATGTATCTTGCATTTAACACAAAATACCATATGATTATGTTTTTCTGAATCTACTTCAATACCAGATCATCATGTATGCCCTCATTCACTTTCAAAATGTATAAGATTTGAATATTTCGGTATTGAAAATCGGAATATCGGGAAGCAAATTCAAATGACGTGAAACGCTTCTGATAGATTCAATCGTTGCTATGACAGCTGACGTAATCAAAATCTACCCTCAGCGAGACCATCTGCTTGTTACAGCGAAACAAATAGTGAAACAGACACGAGAAGAGAGATACTTAATCAAAATCTACCCTCGGCGAGTCCATCTGCTTGTTACAGCGAAACAAAGAGTGAAACGTACACGAGAAGAGAGAGACGTAATCCAAATCTACCCTATCTGCGAGTCTATCTGCTTGTTACAGCGAAACTATGAGTGAAACGGACACGGAGAAGAGAGTGAGAGTAGATATGACGGCTGACGTCACAGACGGGCACTATGTCTCGGTCGTTTGAACAGTTATTATGTGCATCCGAATTTAAATCATCGTTTTCTCGTTGAAAATTGAAATTTTTTACGGTGGTTGAACTTTTTAAATATTCTTGTGGGTATATTAATCGATTCCGATATAAAAAGAAATACATGCAAGAGACCTTCTGTTTATTTACATACGCTCTGTTGCAACAAGGCCTCCACTAAATCAGCATAATTCATTAGGCCATTATCTGATATAACTTGGTAATGAGATCATTGCAATAAGAATCTCCAAGGGTGACATATCCGGATACATACCATTGAGATAATATAATATTAAAGTGGAAATCATAGACTAAACACCCCAAGTGTCAAAGTAATCCTCCAACTAAAGCAAAGATTGTCTTACATGGAACACCAATAATGAAGTGTAAACATTGAATTGAATGAACAACTAACGTTTCCATTAAATATTGTTACCTACTACAGAAAATCCCGAAAAATGGAGGAATATAATTTTAATGATAACATTGAATTATAATGGAACTTCATTGATTAAATGATTACTGGGGTGAGGGGGGAGCTTCTCAGGCCCAACACTACATATCCCTGAAGGAAGTTCACTGCCCCTAATCCAGGATTCGTTTGAGAACATCTTGGATTGTTCTATGAACTCCATTAGTCTGTTAATCGAATTCTCCTAGAGGAAATATGATATCTTCGTCAATAAAGCCGAATATGCTAGGACTATGCGGAATTTCCTGAAGGAGATTCAACTAGCTGGTTTAGGGAGCATTAGAGGAGATGTCGCTCCTGCCTTATCAAGGATATCTGCCTCCTCATTGCCCATTATTTCCTCGTGAGCTGCCAGCCACATCTCTGTCACCTGATTGCGTGCTCCTAGCTCATTGATTGCTTTGTTACCGTCCAAAACGAGTATAGTGATTATTTTATAGGACTGTAAGACTCTTATGGTGGCCTGGCTATCTGAGAGAATATATATTGGCACCTTACAGATGCCCCTCATAATATTGTCCCTCGTACATGCTGCGATAGCTATGATTTCTGCCTGAAATACAGTGTCTTGCAATCCCAAGCTTCGCTTCAAGGCTTTCCTAGGCCTGGCCCTATATATTCCAGTGCCGGCACCCTTAGCTGATACAGAGCCATCTATAAATTAGAGTAGGCCCCCACTCAGCCTCGAAACTTTCCTGACAGTCTCCTCCCTGCCCTCACAATAGCTGTATGGAATGATTTATCAAAACAGTGTACAGGAGTCATTCGATCCGTCTGTTATTAGAGCATGATACGAGTTGAGACACTCCCCACTGCTCGATTACCTGAAGTGTTTATGCTTCAAGTATAGCTGTGGAGGTTGTTGTCACACTAACCGTAGCTAGACGTTGCAGACTACCAAGTTGGTGTCTTGCTGTCGTTTGTCCAACTTTACGCCACCACGTCGCTGCCCCGTACGTTGTGAAGATTTAAAGACGGCAGTGGTTGTCAGAGATATTCCTTGCAATTTATACCCCAAGTTTTACCGAAAGAGCTTCGAACCATCATCGGGTTCTAGCTCTTTTGAGTACTTTGTCCAGATGGGAATTCCAGTTCAGATTAGCATGCAGGGTTAAGCCCAGAAACTTGCCAGTCATCTGAATTTCATCACCGAAAAGTCGAAGGACTCGATAAAGCTCCCAGATTATCTTTTAGGTTACTGGTACAACCAAAGTTTTTAGGAGATTTACCTAAAGGTTCTCCCGCTGACACCATAGTTGGACGAATTTGAAGGCGGACATCGTATCCTTGTACATATAGGAGCCTGCTGATTCAGACCCACGATGAGGCCATCTACCACAAGGCTCCACTGGACCTACTTGCAACTGTCTGATAGCCATTCAACCAAAAGTGAGATTCATCACTGAACAACATTTTCAAATGGACTTGTGGATCCATAGCAATAGTTCCTATGGCGCAAACTTCGACATTTTAGTGTCAATTACTGTACAAGTTGAATCTTGTAAGCACGTAAGACGAATTTGGATCATCTTGTCCTACCGCGTTCCGAAGAACCAACTAAGGCCATTTATAGGGTATCTCACTGGTTACTTCGAGGTGAGTTACCACATATACTAAATATTGATATGTAAGATTCAGAAGATTCTGATACTTGTGCCATGTGAATCAGAATGATACTTCTCCATGTAGAAGCGTTGACTCTCAACTTATCACCAGCTTTGCGAAGATGATCAATTTCTGTGCTAACGGATTATAGCATGTTAACGTTCTTCGATTGTTTTACAGAATCGCTTATCATCCCTAATCTGATGGTACCTATAAGTGTAAACAGTATCAAAATTCCTGTCGTAATTTCCGAGATATAAAAGGGAGAGGGTGCGTGAGGATAACCCTGACTTGTTCCCTTCTCCAATAAATTTCAGCTAAGTGATCAAAAACCCCCACAATTCATGAAAGAGACGACCCTCTATAAAAATTGGATACTTGCCATTGTGTCGAAGCTTCTCCAGAAATTCCACAGAAATTCCTTCATATTGTCTCCGGAAGCTCAATCCATTTCATCGTCCTAGAATCATAAATTCCTTATCTGCGAAGGAACAACAGACTCTTAAAAAGTCCCTTCAATCTCCAAAGTCGAAGAATATATTTTTAAACCAACCGCAGCGGCGTTCTAAGTGATGTTTATTGACCTATATAACCGACAGGGTGCTGGATCGTTTTTAAGTAGGAGTACGTTTTACACCCAGTTACCCCCACATAATTCATCTTTCTCCCTTCGGTTTTTCTCGGCGAACTCCCTCCGAGAAATGACGAATCCAGTAATTATTTTTCCGTTGTCCTCTATAGCCCGATTTTCGCGGCGGGTCTTTCGGGCCTCATTAAATTTTCCGTAATTTTCTTTGCCGCGGGTCGCTTGGCCAGATTGCCGTCCTAATTTCGATCTATTAATTTCTTTCGTAACGAGGTCAATTGGTCGATCGAAAACTGCTGCAGTTTGGGGTCTCAATCTACTAAATCCTTGGGTTACGTGGCTTGGGGTGAAAGTGGCTGCGATCTGAAGATAGAAAGTAGATTGCAATTTAGAGTTAATTGAAACTAGATAAAAATGTATCTTTATCCGATCACTCTACAGAAGTACGGTTCTCACAAAATTTTACACACGTCTTTATGTCGATATTCTACAACTAGTTATCAAGCTTCAATTCGATCGAGTCCATATTTTTTGAGTTATCGAAGAAATAATATTACAGGTGGGTATAACTCCGAAACCGTTGAACCGATTATGCCCAAAAACGAACTTAACTCTCCCATTCTGATGTGATACCTACCCTGAAAATTGTAAGTCCCTATCTCCTTTCGTTCGAAAGTTATCGAGGCAACGGTCACCCATCCAGCTACTGAACTCACACAAGGCTGCTCGGATCTCCAATAATACCTACGTATCCGATCGTGTTCAAACTTGGAACTTGGCAGTAGAGTTAGTTTCAGAAGGCTCTTGCAAAATTTCAGCGATGTCGGACGTTTCTGATATATAGAATTTTTTTCAATGATTTTGTTAAAATTTTTTAGTGACATAAAAAGGTAACTTTCCAGTAAATTTTTTTCAAGATGTAAAAATAAAAAACCAAAACTTGGTTATCTGAATTTTTCACATAAATTTTGAGGTTGTGTGAAAAAAGTGTAAAAGCAAAAGTTGTAGATCTTTTTATTATTATTTTTCCAAAGAACTTGTAGTCTTTCCGGAAATCGAGATATACCGTTTCTTACCCTTAAAAACTCACCCCATTCCACATTCCGAACTCAGATCGCTCATAAATTATTTTTACTTTAATTTGTTTTATATTCTCTTTCTTTTCCAATGGATTTCATCCTACTATTATTTTTTTCACTGTTCACCATTTTTAAAGCAGCTTTTCAGCACTGGTCTAGTGTTATTATAATATACATATGTGACTATTTAAATTATAAATATAATTGTAAAAACTTGAAAAAATGCATTAAAGTTCATTCGCAAGTGTGTATTTGGTCAAAAGGTCTACATTTAAATAGTGGTAGTTGTGATAACTTTTATGCAAAGCGAGTACTGGGTAGTTGGGGATTAACCTGCCCTCTGTAATTGTTTGCGCATCTATTTCTATGTTCATTCTGGCCAAATGCATAAGTTAAAGTTTTCCAAACCGTCACAAATTTGTTAAATTTTCAAAATAATGAAGCAACTGTACCGAGAGGATTCTGTACGTTATGTTTAAATTCCAATAATTAGAGAATAGTATATTCTAAAACAAGTTGCAGAATGGTCTCCAATTCAAACACGAATGCAAAATTCGAAAACGAGCGACGAAGGAGCGAGTTTTCGAACCCATGAGTGTTGGAATAGCCTTCTGCAACGAGTATTAGACGATATTTTCTCTATTTCAGGCAAGTTTTGTAAAATACTGTTGAAATTTTATGAAAAATTCGGATTATGCATCCTAGTGACTTTTGTATTGTATCTTGGTAGTTGGTGTTACTACTGTTACTGTTACAAAAGTTGACAGATTACGGAATTTGTATTTGAATTGTACGTAGGGCATGGATATCAGATTTAAAACAGTTTACTGATAGCATAAATTATTCAAAATTAGCAAGAAGGAAATATCTAGTACCTTATTTTTTTATGAAAATAAAACTTTTCCTCTCAACAATTATTTTACTATATCCAGATTATATTATATTGATGATTGACGTCTGTTGAAATTTGATATAGTTTCGAATGTCAGTGCTGGCTACCACATAACGAAAAATATAACTAGATTCAATGCGGGAATGAGTTCATTCCAGCACTGTTTTTAGTGCTGGAATGGACTCATTACGATACTGAAATAGAGAAAATCAAATTAAGTGAATATCTCCTCCTTCTAATGAAACCACCCGACATAAGTCGCATATGCACGCCCCGTTGCAAACTAATTTCATTTCGTAATAGCCTATCTCGAGAAGAAGATAAATAAAGGTAGCCAACACGGCAATTTGAGATCTCAATATGGCTGAATGGCCTCTTAATGCCAGTCAAACCGACATCATTACGTGGTTGAAGCCATTCATTTGATCTTATAAAACAAACTGGTTACATACTGCTTTTATTAGTCGCATTGCTGTATGAATATATGTATGTATACTTATGTACATACTTTACAACTCAATCCAGTTCAGTGCAGAATATTGACGGGCATTGTTTGACCGGAATGCAATGCCTTCATTGAAAGAATGTTCAGCAAGTTTTACTGTATACCGGGGCTATCTTGAAATCACAATCTCTGGCGAAATCTACAGAGATAAGTATAGTTTTCTGTAAAATAATATTTGAATTCTCTGTATATTTAATATTCATTAGAGCATACTTGTTTTTTTCTGGGTTTTCTATCCCAAACTCTCAAAAATATCAGGAGCTTTTGCGCATTTTCCAATCTCCTGGTAAATTCGACTAAGAGTATCCAATACAGGATAATGGACAATAGAACACACGCGCAAAAGCTCCTGACTTCACGTCAGTGCTTGAACCAATTTTTTTTCGTAATTTTTTAAAAATTTCCTTGTGGTACGGTTCTCACAAAATTTTACACACGTCTTTATGTCGATATTCTACAACTAGTTACCAAGCTTCAATTCGATCGAGTGTGTATGTTTTGAGTTATCGAAGAAATAATATTCTAGATCCGAAACCGATGGACTAATTATGCCCAAAAACGAACTTATCTCTCCCATTCGAAGTTGCTAGCTCTTTCCGTTCGAAAGTTATCGGTGTAACGTTCACCCATTCAGCTACTGAACTCATCCAAGGCCGCTGGGATCTCCAACAATATATATCCGATCGTATTCTAACT
This sequence comes from Halyzia sedecimguttata, assembly GCA_937662695.2. Lineage (NCBI taxonomy): Eukaryota > Metazoa > Arthropoda > Insecta > Coleoptera > Coccinellidae > Halyzia > Halyzia sedecimguttata. The sequence goes on along the minus strand of OW569413.2, from coordinate 101,379,113 downwards.
TGGAACTTGACAGTAGAGTTAGGCGTTGAAGGGTCTTGCAAAATTTCAGTGATGTTCTGACATATAGATTTTTTACAATTATTTTCAATGATTTTTTGAAAATTCTCTGGTGATCCGATCCTCACCAAATTCAGGGAGAATTATCGCGTTAGCATTCTTCAACTAACAACCATGTTTGAATTGGATCGGTTCTGTTATTTTCGAGTTATTGAGATAATAAGAACCAAACTTCAGATGGGTATAAATCAAGTCAAGTCAAGTTTTTCAAAAATTTTCACAAACTTCCTTAGGTTTGTATTCTACAACTATTCACCAACTTTCAATTCGATCGAATTTTTATTGTTTGGAAACAAAATTATTACTCGGAAACCATTGGGCTGATTATGCTCATTAACGAACTTGTCCGTCGTATTGGGATACGTCACCTATCCTGAAAATTTCAAGTCGCTATCTCTTACCGTTCTCAAGTTATCGTGCCAATCGTTTGAGACCATTTTCGGCAAAACATTCGAAAATTACAGATATTTGGGCAAAATGATGATGTTCCCCAGAACATACGCGCAAAAAATTCTTTTGGAATATAAATATCTACCGTTTCCCTCATTGAATCAATTCCGCTTCTTCATATATCTTTCCTTACCTTTTATTCGTTTGATATTTTTTGTGGTATTATATCTACACTTCGATGAAGAGGTGGCATTGGGATTTGATCAAGAATCTTCCGTCACATTACATTCAGATTTAATATGTGTCACGTGAAGTTGGAAAATCGAAATGATATGTTTCATAATCAATAATTATGAATTATTAAGTTCCTTGTTAAGTATTGCAAGTTTCTTCAGAATCCTGACATGATTTAATAATTTGAATTTCTGGCCCCATGTTGGGCGCCTGGGAAAAGAGAGACCCAATAAGTCTGACAATGACACACATTATAGAAGAATCACATGGTAACTTATTTCTGACGTCATAATTGATATACGATATTCAATTCATGATTAAAATGGAAGTGAGGGTGAAGATTAAATATCCAAAAAATCTAGTCCCAGGAAAGAAGAACTTGGATAAACTATTGAAGGAACCATATTTACTCAAGGAACCATATTTAATTGATTTGAACATTCTTGTGATTTACCGATAAGGAAGAGAGGATGACCTGGTAAGATTCCACTCGACGATAGACAACTAACGTCAGTTCAGACCACAGACCATAATGTCTCCCAGATGATTCTACGCTCCGACCAAGAATCTGCGGTTTCAATGATTCCCCTGAGAACTTTAGCGGAGTATGTATAATTCAAATTGTTACGACAATTATAGAAGAAAACATGGACGTTAGGGTGGACCTCGGGTCAATTCTAACATTTCAGGGTAAGGTTTTTTACGGCGCATTTGTATTTAATTAATAATAATGAACGTATGTCGAACTGTAAATAAAGAACTGTTTGTTTGCACGGTCCTCTTCGTTAGTAACGTTCAGGAGCTTGCGTGCTTCTACTATATACAATATCCAGAAGATCATGGAACAATTTATGCAAATTTAAAGAAGAATTATCACGTATACGTTGATATTCCTACAATTAGCATCACAGTCTGGAATGACTCCTTCCAGCGCGTGGTTATGGCAGTCGTCAGGGTTAATTACCCCCCGTATATCACCGCAGTCTTCGTATTTTCGCGAAACTGCATGCAAACATCCAGTTTTTCATCGTTCCGCCAGACCTTAGTCATTGTGCTAGCTGGCCGATTTACCTACACCCACGTCAAGACGAAGAGTCGACCATAAAAAGTCGGTTTATGGGATTCTTGAACCGCATCGTTGCGTCGCAGAAGCAAACAAAAGTCGAGCGACGACAGTAAAAAAAAACAACGGAGAAGGGACGAAACCAAATAACATGGAAAAAATTGGAATTTTGCATCATGAATTCGGTCGAACGGTCTATTTCGGTTTGTTGTGGTTGCCAGATATTTAAAAATAAGAAATATTTTCGAGAATCCGGATGATTCATGAGGGAAAACATCGGTTGACAGGATTAGCGTTTCGATGGGTGTACACACATGTGTAAATAAAAGGAATATATTTCTCAGGCAGATTCTTTATCATCATCAAGTTTCGCAATTTTCGAGCGATTTCTAAACAGAGATTGTGAGTGTGTACGTTTGTATGAATACAGCCTGGACCACGGTCAATGGTACCCTGGACTTTTACGGAGAGCGGGACGGTTTGATTGAAAATATGGTTTATGGCATGGCTAGGAACCACTGCTCTATCGCTCTAGAATATTTACAGTGCTGTGGTGTTGCCGCTTATATCAAAAAGTACTAACAGCTTTGATATTTAAAATGAAAGACCCTATTCATTATTGCTTTTTTCGATTCGACGTAGCCTCCTGATAAATTCTATATCAACTTTCTCATTCCTATCTCTAGCGGTTTTCGAGTAATTAATTGATTTACTTCCTATTTTGTGCAAAACATAACGGGTCCGCCAAATAACTTTTTTTTTTTGAAAATGCAATAAAAAAAAAGCTACTGAATATTTTCTCAAATTTCTTTTTTTATTTGAAAGTACACCAATGGCTTCACGAATATTGTCCTTTAAAGAGTAAATTTCCTCTGGCTTGTTGGCGTAACACTTGTATTTGACGGCACCCCTCAAATGATAGTCCAAAGTTGTCAAATAGCAGATCCGAGGTGGCCAAACGACATCAGCTCTGCGGCTGATAATGCGATCTTCAAAAACAGGGCAACTCCTGAACCAATTAGACTTTGTATGGCGTCATACCAAGGTCTTTATGCAAAATTCGTCTCAATGTCTCCGAAATGTTCAATTCTTGAGAACGACGGTGAATTGATGTTGATGGCGCTTCACGCACACTTTCTGCCACATCAGCAATATTCTCGGTTGTACGCACTGTTTTTGGCTTTTCACGCTTTGGTTTACCGATGAGGATGCCAATTTCTTTCACTTTTTTCACAAGATAACGAACATACGGAGCTGACGGTGCTTCTCTTCTTCCAAAATCCGTACGCAATTTTCGCAAACATTCTGCAACATTACCATGATTTTCAATGTAATGTCGCAATATTTCCCAGCGTTGTTCAAGCGTATACACGACCATATTCTTTCAGCGGAAGGATAAAACTAATTATACGTCAAATCAGACATGAGCTAAGTGTTACCATTCACGAAATAAGGACTAGTTGAAAAAAAAACGTTAGATGACGGACCCTTTAGCTTCAATAAAATAAGACATTCATCACTTCGTTATTTGGAATCCTAGAAAGCCGAAATTCGGGTATGGATTTTATTACTGACGATCTGTCGATTATCCGGGCAGATATAACCACGCGAAATGTACTATTTTCGAACGTCCAATGTCTTAAAAATAGTGCCTGGAGTCCCTCCGCCCGGAAGAAGTGAAACTTCGTACTGTGTAAATGAAAATAGGAAGGGGTAGAAAACTACGCGCATGCGTTCGAGTGCCACGCATTCTCTCTTGCTTTGTCTCTTTCTATTCCCCCTCCCCAGGGGCGTTGAACGTTTAACGCAACAGTGCTTTCTTACCCCCTCCATGGTAGCGTTAAGCGTTTAACGCAACCTTGTTGGAAGTCGCATCAGAAGTTTCACTTCAAAAAAACAAGTTAATGGAATAATGAATATTATGAATTAAAATAGAACCACGTAAGGTGGAAATGAAAATAGGAATGGGTAGAAAACTACTCGCATACGTTCGAGTGCCACGCATTCACTCTCGCTCTTTCTGTTTCTATTCCCTCTCCCCAGGAGCGTTGTACGTTTAACGCAACAGTTCCTTCATACCCCTTCTATGGTAGCGTTAAACGTTTAACGCAACCTTGTTGGAAGTCCTAGTAGAAGTTTCACTTCAATAGGCTTCAACGCGTTGTTCATTGCTCAACTTTTCGATGATTAAATCACCCTTTATATTCTACAAAAATGATGTAATCTACCCTGAATCAAATAGCGTTTCGGAGGAGCACGAATGAAAATTCCGTCTGTGACTTGTAGTTAATAAATCCAATCGGAGAGGGTGAGAATTGGGACATGCCAAGTTACAAGTCGGTCTCGGAAGGACCCAAACAAGAAAACAGCAATTAACGGGACGAATGTCGGCGATTGTAAACTACAGACGGCGTGCTGTGAATTTGAGGAACAAGGGCGTGTAATCATGCCCGTTGTGTTTCTTATCAAAGTGTTCCGTGTCAATTATATTGTCGAAATGTTGGGTTCCGGATACTGGTAAAGATGAATTGTTTGACGTTCCCTATCAGGCACGTCATTAGTGAAGATGTATAGTTGTAACCACTCTATTTATTCGTTCGTGAACTAATTATACTCTAGTTGAATTCTATCAATTACTGTCTTATACAGTGCGCGTCAAAATTATGGAACAAATTCATTTTCTCAGAAGAAAAACATTTGACAACAATATTCTGAAACAGGTCAATTTTTGTTTCATTTTTACCAAATTTTTATGCATTTTTGAAGGAATTTTGTTGCACCCTGTGCCATCCACATCAACCCCCTAAATTTTTTGAATAGGGAAAGTGGGTCCTGTGGTACTTTTTTGGCGAGGTCTTTGTATCTTCTTCACAGGCGTACAGAAATTTTCAAAAAAAACATTTTTCTTCTTTGAAAAATAGTTAGTTCAAAGAGGTTTTCAGTATGTGCACTTTGTCATGGCTCATTTACTTTGAGACGATGTTACCTGATGAAATTTGTCACCGAATGAAAGTCGACCATTACAGTTTTGTTCATGCACACGCTTACGCCTATTCTTCAAATCCGAATGTAATTTAATATAGATCTGCAAAATATGGTTATTTATAAATTGGCCCCAGGGCTACGGTACAGGTATTTCAACTCGGAAACAACGCTATTTCCTCGAAACTGACTTTTCCTATCGCTCAGCATCCAATCCATGACCGCTAAGCGTAAACCACTCCCAACATAATTCATACATAACAAAATGGGGCACTTCTCCTCTGCTCATTCGCAATCTACTCGTAGCTGAAAGTCCTTTCAAAATCACACACATCACACAAACTCTGACTCTACAACACATCTTCAACGCATCTTCAATACACGCATGCCCGGATCCCCAAAGGGGATTCTATGGAGGAATAGCATCCTGCACCTCAAAACCCCAATCCTCTCAGACGAAAACTCCACCAGTTAAATCAGTTTTCGTCTGCTCATGCGCATAACGCAAAATGCCCGGAAGTTGCATTTGGGTGGTTCAACCAAAATAGTAATTTTTTTAATTTTTTCAAGTCATGCGATCCTCAAGGAACTATGCAAAAGTGTTTGCTTCGGTCTTTTGCATCTATCTACTCAGTTTCAATTCAATCAGATCCGTATTTTTCGAGTTATTGTGAAAACCAAATTAGAAAATTTTGATTTTTTTTTCCATTTTATAGGCATCCGATCATTACAAAATTTCATATGCATCTAAAGGTCATGACACTGGTGGTTGGCGGTTGTGCGATGAGTTCTCCTCCAATGACCGCTCATTTTAGAAATTTGATGCGGTTTATAGTTTATGAGATATTCCGACGGCCCAACTTACCCCTAGGCTCAACTAGCATACCGCCCCGCCCTACCCTATTAGTTTGGATTATGTGTATTACTGGTGGCTGATTGTCTGTCCCTCACACTGCGTTCAATTATATCTATTATGCGAAACCATGTTTCAATCAGTTTCCCATGAAGATTATATTCTCATCGAAGTATTATAATATTCCTGAGAGACTTCCGTACCATATCTGGCAGTAGAGTCTAGTGCTGGCATGTGTTTATGCTGCCGATTCACATGATCTACAAGTAAAGATCCTTTTTCCTGATCATCGAGTAGATGACATCTATCCCACAGTGACCTGTGAGTAATTCTTTGAGCAACGTTATAATTCAAATTGTGCTAGCATTTTTGTTGAACACGAGGGCCTGGTCACATGAATGGCGTGCTAAAACCTTTATTACTCAAGGACAACAGCCTTCTTGCGTCCTTCTGGCGAGGAAGTCGCATGAGGTCGCATCGCACAGGTAGCTTATGCTTCCTTCGTGCCGATGCCATAGTTTACCTCCGATTTGGAGGTCCTAGAGCTGAAGGCACAAATTGATTGCTCGCTCCTGTTGTGGTTCCACCTGTTTCAGTTATCTTTCCACCTTTTTCCTTGGTTTCTTGGTTGCCCAACTAGGCCAACTAGCAGAAACACGTGTTGGCATGTACCAGCCGAATGATTTCCTCTGCTCCTTTTGCGGAATTACCCGTTAAACTTTTCCATTATTTCTATATTTCAGAATTGTCCTACAATAACCTCTTGGTAAGACTAGCACCGCATAAAATCCCGTATTATGCACGAACGAGCTCGTATATCCTCAGAACTCCATGCACCTTGTCTCGTACGAACGGCACCACGGGTTATTATTGCCATTCAATAAACCGTGTTAACATTCCCCATAAAACTGGCCCAGGCCGTTTATCTGTCCTTTTCCCATACACTCGAACGTTATTAATAGGAAATATATGTGTGACCCGAATAAGCGAACTTACAACTGTTATAAACTCGCTGATTTAAAGGACTGCCGGCTGAAATTTATCGACAGCAGTCGCTAGCATTGGTCCAATTCGCCGCCGCATAGTTGCAACTGTGGACTGACAAGGCTGTTAAATGGGCTAATTAAAGGGTAGGACGTTGAAGAAGCGATAAGGTTGATAGGTTTGAAGATGGCGGTAATGATTTAAATCGGCTGCAAAGCATGATATCGCTTAATCCGGAGCGGAGTTTCATTGAACGAAGAGCGTTGATTAAGTTGTTTGCTTCTGGAGTGGTAAAATTTATTAAAGTAATCTAAAATTTATTATTACGCCTGCGAGGATGCAAAAATGGAAATTCATGAAGGAGATCGATTATTATCTCCTTCCTCTTCTCTAATGACTTTGATGATTCTCAATTCAGTCTCCTTCCTCCTCTCTGATAACTTTGCTGATTCTCAATTCAATCTTTGCGACCATTATTATTATTAGAACGGGATCGTGTCGCTTGGTTCAGCCCTTCAGAATGCAAAAATTTATCATACCGTTCACAGGAATTGGGAATCTCTGCAACCATTATGTTGAATTTTCCATGAAGATTAATCCAAGAACTGAAGCCTATTGGTCATTTGAAATCGCCCAACTTCTGCTCTTGGGCTTTGGTAAACTCTAAAAAAATCTACCAGTGGAAGCGGAGAAGCTCATTGTTTGGCTTAGTGGTTTCGACAATATTATATTATACATTATTGGAAGGCAGCAAACTCAATATCAAGAAGTTAACTCCATTATATCCACAAACATTGACCGCGTAGTTTGGATATTTTGGTGGAGGTGGGATTGCAATAATTGCAATGTTACGATTTGCTATGTTGTAGAACCATTTTTGGATAGAATTTGATTTGAATTTGTTTCATGTAGTCATATTACCTCGTGTGTATGTGTCTGCAATGCAAGAGAAGCTCAGATATGTTATCAAACTCGGAATTGGTGACGTTCCAGCTGAAATGTGTGATAGAGTAGAAGAAAAATTTCCTCCAAAGAATCTATGGGTGCAAACGTGCTCATGAGGATGATATGAAAAGATCGAATTCTATAGGTAGTTGTTAAATGTAACATGTGTGATACGCTCGGAACAGATTTCAGACTATAACGATTTTTTTTTGGATTTCATTGATGTATACCTTTTTTCCCTGACCTTTTTCACTAATTTGGAGAGGTATGACACATGATCGGTGTGTCATACCTCTCCAAATTAGTTTAATGCCTCCTTCCTATATTTCAAATTTTTTTTCCAGTTTCCATCCATTACCAATGATACTTAATCTCTTCTCATTTAACTTTCTCATTCGACATCAACAATGATCTCTCCTTCCTCAAGTATGTCCTAATTTGGTAATTTTTGTTCTAGTTCAGTCAATCTGGCATTTCGACGGTACAGAAAATAACCAGTGCCTGAATCTTTGTTAATAGTTGGAGAATGATGTTAGAAAAGGGTTTATTGGGTCGGCCACGTTGGACCGTGATGCGTGTTTTGAAAAACTCAAAAAAATTTTGAAATGCATTTATCTCGTGATCTATGCATTTCACAGAAAAATGTATTCAAGAAAAAATGTAGAGGAAATCGATATCTACAATTAATCTCATTGGTGCTATGCCGTACAACAAAAAATGCACGCAGTAGGTGGCGCTAAAGTTCCAAAATAAGAGTTTTTCCACTTTTTTGCTATTAAATTTTCTTTTTTCAACTATATTGTGAAAATAAATGTTGTTCCTTTTAATATTACGAACAACTTTTATTTAAACATTTTTTACATACAACTTACCGTTCGAAAGTTATAGTGTAATACAGCGCTGCGTTAACATCGCAGTGCTGCTAACGGTATTTTTCTCGGTCCTATTGTAACTTTCTCCGGCGGGATAGTTCTAACAAAATTTGAATTTACAATTTAAATATACATAAACATACCAACTTTTATTGAAAACAATCTTTTTTTGTAATTTTTATCCGCCATATTAGTTGCCACTTGGAATTTTAAAAATATCACAAATTCAGTGACTCCAAAAACATATATACACAAATTTTCACATCAATTTAACTTATACAAAAATGTAAGGGTGAAAGGGTTAATCAAGTGTAAAATCCATATTTGTACTTTATCATCGTTATAAAATGAAAAAAATGTACATTAAAAGAAAAACGCTATTGTATGTACCAATAAAATTGATGTTATATAATGATGTTATTGAATTTGTTTTCGTCAACCTAATCCAAATTTCTCGAAAAGTCAATGAAATCATTTTAATTGTTAACATTTTCCATAAATTATTTTATAAGAAATCATTTTTCATAACAAAAATAAAGATTTGAAAACTATTTCCGTTCAATAAAATAATGTATAAAAAAATTTGATCAAAAGCTATAATTATTCATAATAATTTACAATCGCTAATTGGAAATATTACAAACAATGTTACAAACAATATAAATTATTACATCTTGATCAAAACAATAAAGATACGTCAGTTATATGCACCACAGCTGTCCTCATACTTTGTGAAATCGTTGTAATGGAATTTTCAAACTTCAGCAAGCTGTAGCTTCAAAACGGTAAGTTGTATGTAAAAAATGTTTAAATTTAAGTTGTTCGTAATATTAAAAGGAACAACTTTTACATTTACAATACAGTTGAAAAAAGAAAATTTAATAGCAAAAAACTGGAAAAACTCTTATTTTGGAACTTTAGCGCCACCTACTGCGTGCATTTTTTGTTGTATGGCATAGCACCAATGAGATTAATTGTAGATATCGATGCCCTCTACATTTTTTCTTGAATAAATTTTTCTGTAAAATGCATAGATCACGAGATAAATGCATTTCAAAATTTTTTTGAGTTTTTCAAAACACGCATCACGGTCCAACGTGGCCGACCCAATAAACCCTTTTCTAACATCATTCTCCAACTATTAACAAAGATTCAGCCACTGGTTATTTTCTGTATCGGAACGATTTAATTTTTGCCAGATTGACTGAACTATTCATATATTCCCCCACATTAGCATATATCCATATGTCTTCACTTATCTCGTTTGTTTGGCCACACCTTTTTAGCATGCTTCATATTTCCATGCAATATTGTTATAATGTGTCCAGTATAATATTTTTTCCTCTACAGACCACATGCTGCAACTGACGCAACAATCGGAAAACAAGACCCTGCTCCTCTTCGCCAACGTGTACAGAAGGATGTCAGTGTACTCCAAAGCTCCAATCGAAACCTTCTACTCCGACGTCCGAAAGGCTCTCATGGTCAACGTCACCAACGGAGAAATAATCCTTCCCAACCTAGACATCCAGAATAGTGCGGCCGTGTTCTTCACCGATCTCTTTCCTCTGGTCTACCTCCATACCCTTTCCAACACAGAGTCTTTCAAAGACTTCAGCGTCGACTACAAATCCTGCCTCAAGGAGTCCACCAAAGACATTCTGCCCTTCGGCGATATTCCCAAGCAGATAGCCCAGTCTCTAGCGAAGAGTCTGGACGCTACCCAGATCCTTTTTCAGGCCTTCGCCGTCGGACTGGAGGTGCTGAACGTTACCGACGTGGTTCTGGTGAACGAGAACGGCAAGAACAACGGGCAATGTCACGACGCTTTGGTGAAGCTGACTTATTGTCCGCGATGTCTCGGTCTCGTGGATGACGTGAAGCCGTGTTCTGGTTACTGTTTGAACGTGTTGAGGGGTTGCTTGACCTCTTACGTGGCTGAATTGGACTCTCCTTGGAACAGTTACGTGGAGAGTATCGAGAAGTTAGTGAACGCCATGAAGCATCACAACAACGAGGTGGGAGTCAACGCCGATGGTATTATCAGGGAGCTGGACAACAGGATATCGGAGGCCATCATGCACGCCATGACGAAGGGCCAGGAGATTGATAGTAAGGTAGGTGTCTGCAATATTTCTGGTTGAGCAGTTATCCATGTTTTGAATCTGTTAGGCTCGATAGGTTTTTGGTATATGAATATTATAATAATTCATCGCCAAAATTGATAATGCGAAACATAATTGCTCATTCATTGTTTCATGGAGGTTTTAAATCTTTAAGCCGATGGTCACTAATTAGAACTCCAGTTACAGCTGGTAGATATGTGTATCAGATTCGTTTATGAATTTTATTACGACAATTGGGCTCCCAGATTGTTTGGTGGATACATACTTGAGTATCTGAAATTTTGCCTCAAGTTTTAAAATTATTTTTTCTTCGATCGTGGGAAAAATGACACTATTTTGACCTGTTTTCTATTGGCAATGCTCAACATTCCAGAATAGTGGGCAGTTGCTAAGCAATTAGAAAATAACAGTGCGGTGGTATTTTTACCGCACTGCTGTAGCGTGCGGTAATATTACAAATGGATTATTACAATAAAATGAAACAAAGTATGGTTTTGATTTTTGGGCGCATGTTCTAGGGGAACATCGTCCTATCATTTCGTCCAAATGTCTGTAATTTTCGAATTTCGAGCTGAAAATTGGCTAATAGACTAATTCGGACTCCCTGATCACGAATCCGGTGTCAGATTTTTGGGTGCCGTATGGCCGGCCGGCCGTACTTCCGGCCGTAGGCACGATAACAGGAGCACCAAAGGTCCTATCAACTTCAAACTTTCAGAGTAGGTTTCTGATCAAAATGCGACGGTTAAGTTCGTTAACGGGCAAAATCGGCCAGACGGTTTAGGAGTTATAGACATTTAAAATTTTGAGGTTATTTCCCTGATATTTCAGGAACTAAAGAAGATGTTGAATCGAAACTTGGTAGTCAGTTCGAGGATATAAACGCGCAACTTTTGGCAAAATTCTGTTATGATCGAAATGTTGGTAATTTTAAAAAAAATATTTATTTTAATTTTTTCGAAAAAAAAAATTTTTTTTCGTGAACTATTCATCAGATTGCAACAAGAACTTGTACTAACGTCAATTGTAGTATTTTGCAACATTGTGAAAAATTTTGGCTCTATACGATTTCAATTTCTGGAGATATAAGACAAAATGTGTCAAATTTCCTGGGTCTCTCTCAGTATTTTCATCGATTATTCTATGAACTCTTTGAATTCCACCGAAAACAAATTCAAAGACATAAACATAAAGAATCAAGTCATAGTTTAGACGTCGAAAGAAGGACGATGTTGATCGACTTGAAAAGGTACCTATTTCAAGAAATGCAATAATGAAATGCTTAATTTATGGATATAATATTATCTAAGTATTGTTGGGAACGGGCAGTTGGAAAATTTTTTAATAAAAAAATTTGTACCGACGTTAAATCAAGCATTCTACACGAGTGTGCAAAATTTCAGTTCGATACGATCTCAATTCCAGAAGATATTGCTTAAAATTCACATTCCAGCGTGTTTTGACGTTCTATGGTCACAGAAAATCGTCACAAAAATCTATTCACCTCATTTGACGGCTGTTTGTCAAATCAATTAATTCCAATAATTGATGTCAGATTTCCTACATACCAAGTTCAAACACATTTTATTATATGGAAAACACTTATTATGATCATGTTCTACAGGAATTGATACTAAATAGAAGCTAGATGAAGATTATTGTAATGGAAAATTTGTGTTCCAGAATAATATTAAGGTATTCAACATGATACTGCTTTTTTTCTTTACTGGTCAGTACGGGCCACAAGGAAGATGAACATGCGCCCAATAGCTCCTGTCCACAGGGCTTGAACCAATTTTTTTATATTATTTCAATCAAAAATTGTATATTTCGTATTTTATGCATTTTAAGTAATACTATTTTATCAATAACTACTTACTTTCGTCGATAAAAAGATGTCATCTGGAATGAATTACTGAACTTGTTCCTGGGTTAAAATTTTGGATTTCTTCGGTTTGTATCCTATAGCTTGACGTTTTCAAAATGCTCTCAGTTTTTGATACTGGGCAAAATTAATATTATTTTTACCAGACAAAGTTGATCGAAGCATGGATTAATGTGCCCACAACGTCGAAGATTTCATTGTTTTAGCCAATTCATCAATTCAGCTATCAGTACATTATCAGGAAAGGATTCACTGTTGTTTTTTCTGCAAAAATCCATGAAGCGTTGGTACGCAAGTTCATACTTCTCTCTGGATTTCGCCGGAAGTGAATTAAGTGAAGCCGCGTTCGCGGCTTCTACTAGTTCAGGAGGCGTGCAAGTTAACAATTAATCACTATCAGTGTTCATATTTATTAATTCTTTTTTGATTCCTTATAAAATATAACGAATCGAACAAATCCAGCTTGAAAATTATTTTACTTTTGTCATAACAAAGTAATTTTCATGGTTACCACTTCTATATTTCAATATGAACATAGAGAAATCTATTCAAACTTACTTGATTACATCTTGAATGAAATATTTTTTAATTAATTTCTTAAATGTTAATCAACGATCGATGAAAAATAGTATGTATAATTCGTGGGAAAAGCATAATCTTCCCAAACGACTGTGATAATTACCAGACGAGGAGCGTAGCGACGAGTCTGGTAACACAGGAGTTTGGGAATATGCTTTTCCCGACAATATAATATTTCCTACGAGCGTGCGCAAAGTAGTTCTCTTCCGCACGCCTTTGATTTTACACTTTTCCGCATTGTGTGGAAAAAATATTTTGCGGAACGGAAATGTCAAACTAATCAAAATTGTATATTATACATATTTATCCATAGATTAACTAGATTAATATTTGGTTGTTCATTAGGAACATGACCATAAGGAACTCATATATATATATTCTTTTGAACTTGAGCATTACAATTTGTTTTGTATCTAACAATAAAGCATGTGTATGAAAGAAGTGTTAGCAGAGGTTAGTGACAAGTAGTCATCAATGCCTAGAGTTTCTTATACTTCTATCCATCTATCTTCCCAGCGAATATTCTTTGACCCCGAAACTATTTTTCAAGTAATCATGACAGATCGGATCCAAGAACAAGAGCGCCAAAAAATATCGTTAACATCCAATTTATCACGAATTCGTTTCTGTAGCTGAAATTGCCAAAGGGCTTGTTGTCTTTTTTTTCACGTCTGTATCTAATAGAAATGTTAATTCAGCTTTCGGAATTGGCGGTATAATTAATGAACTTGTTATGAATACAACGCCCATCGATTTATATTTCAGTTTTTAGGGTAACGTTGAGAAATATCTTACTCGCGATTTGAAAAATGTGTGGATATTATACTTAATGGTCTATACGAAAAGAAGAATTATTTCATCTGAATATTGCAGGCTTGTCTTTGCAAAATATCATTCGGCTGAATAAACCTGGTTATACAGGGTGTTGAAAAAAAGTGACACAGTTGCTAGGAGAGGTACAACGCTGAAAAATAAGTGGAATCTTTTCATACATATTTCTAATGATTAAGTCGAAACTACTGGCAACATTGCCATGAAATGTTGTATTTTCTTCTTCTGATTCTTTGTTTAGTTAATCACTATAATAATTCTTATGCCAGCGTTATTATTTACTAATTTTCAAATCATAATATTCCGAAAACGGTACAGAATATCGAATTTTACCGAGAGTAACTTTTTGGTGTAAAATGGGATGGTGTTGAAGTTTAATTAAAATTTGTATTAGAAAACCTAAACTCCAAAATAGTTACGTTTAAAATTACTCGGTGCAACTAGCGCCCTCTATGAGAGTACGATATAGGAACAAATTCATGGGATATGGCTTTTAAACATAATCATAAAAAATTTCATTACAATGTTGCCAGTAATGTCTACATTATCCAAGACGTTATCGTAAAAAATGTGTATGAAGGGTATTTTTGTAACATCCTATATCTTGGATACCGTTACGAAACTTTTTTACTAAGCAAACTCCACTTATTTTTCACTGTTCTACCTCTCCTAGCAATGTATTTACCCTGTATATCTCCGGGAGAAGGCAGTAACGACGTGAAATCGATCGCATCCGATGTGGAGGACCAGCATACGAATCATTCAGAAGTCGACGGCATCAAAACCAATACGTATTTGAGGATCAAATTCTGCGCATTAATCAAGTTTTAGCCTGTATAGCTCGCATTTCGATGACGTTTCGCTAAGTGATTTATGTTTCTCCACGAACATTTCGATTCTTGCCTGAGGGCCGCGTATACGAGCGATTTTGACGTGTTGTGGATATTTGAATATCATGAATACTGCGAAGTATATTGGGATATCAGTTGTGATACCTCCTCATCATTAGGAGGAGCTGTTTTGTGACCCAAGAATTTAATATGCAGAGAAAAATTGACCGTTCGATCATTTTCGAAAAAGAATCTCGAAGATATTCGGCATTTTATTATTCTAATATGTATTTTTGATATTTTCATCATGAAACTTGAACTACTGAGCGTACAGTTATACCTATCCCGATATTTTGACAATATTTTTTTAAAATCTAAACCTCAAAATTTTCAAATTTTATGATAAATTAATAACTGACCTTGTGGAAAATAGGAGTTGAGCACAATCGAATGATTTCAACAATCGATATGTAAGAGGTTTCAACAATCGAATGATCTGTCGAATTTTTTCGTTGCTCAATTTGAAAGGGTTATTACCTGAGGAATAATTTTCCAACGAATACATCATGGGGCTACACCATCCCTTCATAATGTTTTCATAATTATTAGCGTCTATTTTCGGCATGTCTAAAAGAGAGTTGAACATGGCAAAGAGTAAGGCTCATCAATTTTCAGAGATAATGACGTAAATTTTAAGGGATATTTTCAACCCATCATGGTCATCCATTAGTAGAGGGTCTCGAAACAATGAAGAATCGTCAAAAAATTACCAATCCCCCCTGCTTCCGGTATATCTCTATAGAAATGTAATGAAGTCGAACCATCGAGGGAATTTTCATGGAATCATCGGCTAGGGGGTTTTAGGGGAAGGAACCCGGAAGTGTTGTTTTTGTAGGTCTTTTGTTTGGGTTTCGTGATCATAAATACAAAGAGATTCTACATACTCAGTATATCCGAGGGGTGCTCCCCTACTTGAAAGTGTAATGATACAACTGAAAGATGATCGATTGATAGACTACTTGAAAGATTACTCGACAATATCTGAAACATAGATATGATACAGAAAGATCACAAAGGAAATACGTTGGTGTGCATGGATTGAGCAGTTTTATGGAGTATCTCTCAGATGACCAAGAATGTCCACATTCTGAAAGCTAAACGTGAGCTAGCAGATGCTAGCATATAAAGTGGAATAAATTAATTAAATTGAATCAAAAACAGTTTTTTTGTTGTAAATACAGGGTGTCCCAAAAATACCACGCGAAAGTGACACTGGAGATAGATTGGCATTAGGTCTATCAGATAGCATCAACATGACCTCAGTAAAAGTCCGCTGGTTTTCGAGATATCACCACTTTTGAGTATTTTTTAAATTCTCCAGTTTTCATGGTAGACATAGACATAGAATATGGATTATACTGATCCTTCCTAGGTCTTCCCCAAGGAGACCCCTCATAAGCTCTCGAAGAGCTTGAGCGAGTAAGGAGAACCAGTTCGTGTTCTGTGTAGGCTTTGTTACTGTGCCCTTACGCCACCTTAGGCACAGCACTGTTAATTTTTGACACAACAGTGAAAGGTGGCGATTACCGTGACTAGAAAATTTCTTTCCTAGCCTCGGAATTGAACTTGGGGCTTCCGCTCCCAAGTCAATTGCTCTACCACGGAGCTCGTGTCTATTTAAATCGAGGTCGCTGATCATGAATATGCAATTAGTTTTTCCCTAAGTGGCGTACTTTATGAAAATTTTCACTTAGAGTGAAAAAATGGACGAAAATAGGTCAATTTTGGAAGTTCACACCGCCCAAAAAAATCGGAGTAAGGTGTTGTTGATTTTTGCCGTCACATATGGATCCTTTATCTACTGAATAATCCAAACAGAAAATGTCCAGGCCGTACTATTCGGAAATTATGATTTTTTTCCCAAGGGTCTGTTTTTCGGAAAACTCATTTCGCGGTATTTCCGCGGAAAATTCTCTAATGAAAAATCCGATCATATATTCGTAATCTACGGCCCCGAATTAGTAAATGACGTAATTTGCATCGAAATCGGAGACCGGTCGAATTTTGGCAATTTTTTAATACATTAGCCTTAAAAAAATCCCATTTTTCGAGAAAAATTTTTTGACGCAAAACTATGAAACGGGTACTTATTCTTATAGATTCGGGGCCGTAGATTCCGAATCTACCATCAGATATTTATTACAAAAATTTTCCGAGAAAATATCGCGGAAAGAATTTTCCGAAAAATAGACCCTCGGGAAAAAAATCATAATTTCCGAAGCGTACGACCCGGACATTTATTGTTCGGATGATTCGATAGATAAAGGATCCAAATATGACGTAAAAAATCAGCAACACCCTACTCCGATATTTTTGGGTGGTGGAAAGTTCGAAAATTGACCTATTTTCGTCAATTTTATCACTTTAAGTGAAAATCTTCCCAAAGTACGCCACTTAGTGAAAAACTAATTGCATATTCGTGATCAGCGACCTCGATTTAATTAGACACGAGCTCCGTATCGATATACCATGAAAAAAAGTTTTTAGGTCGGCACTTTGAAATATTTTTGACCCGGAATCGGAGGAAAATTCTTCTTTCCCGTCCCAAATCTATGATTTTCACATCTCAATAACCAATTTCCCCGATTATTGGTCGGTGGACGACGTTTAGATTTATGTATCTATTTTTTCTGTATCTCTATCCGTTCGGAAAATATTAGGTAATGAGCGAATCCGTCAAACACCAAAAAGTTTTCTCTAGTATCCAACACATACAAAAATCTACAATTTTACGATTAGGTCGACGCAGCTTTGGTTATTCACTAAATCGGGCACGCAGATCACGAATCTGTAATTAGATTTTCCGTATCTCGATTAGTTTCGGAGCAATGACGAAAAATGTCGCAATTTCTGGCTCTACCTCCGGAAAATGGACTAATCAGTCGGATTTTTCGCCATATTACCAAAATTAATCGAGATACGGAATAGTAATTTACGTAACAAGTCCGGAAAATAGGGTTTTTTGGACGAATAGACAAAATTCTAGGACGAGCGTAAGCGAGTCCTGGAAGTCTATGAGTCCAAAAAAACCTTTTTCGGGCGTGTTGCGTACAATATTTTTTCGGCAACCGCGTAGAATAACAAATCAACGAGACGACACATTTCTTTTTTATATATTTTGATTCTTATTCAAATCAAACAGAACAGAAAATATAACATGTTGACAACTAATTTTATATGAACTGTCAGCCGTTTTCTCAGTGCTATGGTAAGTTCATTTATCAAAAATATACCTATCAAGATTTTCATATTTACAATGACCAAAACGACGTGATTCTTCCCGGCCTAGTCCGGGAAGTACGTACTTCCCGGACTAGGCCGGGAAATGCTTCTTTCTCGAAGAAAAAGCGTCCGGGTAGTGGGCACTTCCCGGACGGTTGCCGAAAAAAACTAATTACAGATTCGGAATCTACGCCCTCGATTTAGTGAATAGCCAAAGCCGTGGCGATCTAATCGGAAAATTCTAGATTTTTGTATGGGCTAGAATCTAGACAAAGGACTCACAGCTCTGGCAATGTGTTAGTTGTTGTATGCATTTTATCAATATTTCACAGGAAATAGGTCATAAATACTTCTACAAGGGTTGAAGTATTACAAGATATTTTACTTACAATTATCTTTTCGTGGAAAATATTAATTTCAAGGGCGAGACAACCCATGCAAAAATAAACCAGTTAACCCAAAACATTTAAGTTTTACAAGCGAGCTGCTTTGTTAAGAAATACAAATGAGCGCTTCCCAACATGTGAAGTCATGGGACGCAACAGTGGTGATATCTCGAAAACCAGCGGACTTTTACTGAGGTCATGTTGATGCTATCTGATAGACCTAATGCCAATCTATCTCCAGTGTCACTTTCGCGTGGTATTTTTGGGACACCCTGTATATTCAGACAGGTCGACTAGTATTTTAAATTGCGCTGTTATTGATTATATAAAATGTTATACAGCGTGTCCCAAATTTGAGATATGAGGTCAAGATAATTTTTGCGCGTATGTTCTGGGGAACATCGCGTTATCATTTTGCCAAATGTCTGTAACTTTCGAATTTTTTACGAAAATGGTCTCAAACGATTTGGTTCACTCCCCAATGAAGAATTCGAGGTCAAATTTGATTCTGTCCGGCCGGCCGTCCGGCCGTTGCCACGATAACTTGAGAACGGAAAGGGCTAGCGACTTGAATTTTTCAGGGTAGGTGGCGCATCTCAATACGACGGACAAGTTCGTTAATGGGCATGATCGGCCTAATAGTTTCCGAGTAATAATTTTGTATTCAACCAATATAGATCCGACCGAGTTGAAACTTGGTGAATAGTTGTAGAATATAAACCTAAGCACGTTTGTGAAATTTTGTGAGAATCGTATCGCTAGAAAATTATTAAAAAATATTTTTGTTGTCACGATAACCTGAGAACGGAAAGAGATAGCGGTTTGAAGATTTCAGGTTAGGTTGTGCATCTGAATTCGACATTTGAGTTTGTTTATGAGCATAATCGGCCAAACGGTTTTAGAGTTATAGCCATCTGAAATTTGGTTGTTTTTTGTTCCTCATTAACTCGAAAAATACTAAACCGATTGAATTCAAACATGGTTATTAGTTGTGTAATGCCAACGCGAAAATTTTTGCTTAATTTCCTGAGGATAGTATTTGTAGAAAATTTTTAAACAATCATTGAAAATTGAAAAAAAAATTCTAGATATCAGTAACTATTCGTCTGAAATTGCTGAAATTTTGCAAGAGCCTTTAGAACCTAACTATACTGCCAAGTTTCAAGTTTCAACACGATCGGTTAAATATTGTTGGAGATTCGAGCAGCCTTGTGTGAGTTCAGTAGATGGGTGACCGTTGCCTCGATAACTTTCGAACGAAAGGAGATAGGGACTCGCAATTTTCAGGGTAGGTTGCGTATCCGAATGGGAGAGTTGATTTCGTTTTTGGGCATAATCGGTCTATCGGTTTCCGAGTTATACCCACCTGGAATATTATTTCCTTGATAACTCAAAAAATAAATATTCGATGGAATTGAAGCTTGGTAACTAGTAGTAGAAAATCAATATAAAGTCGTGTTTAAAATTTTGTGAGAACCGTACCCCTAGAAAATTTGAAAAAAATCACGAAAAAAAAATTGTTTCAAGCACTGACGTGAAGTCAGAAGCTTTTGTGCGTATGTTCTATTGTCCATTCTTCTGTATTGGACACCCTTAATCGAATTTACCATGGTAAATTATGTTGGCCATTCTCGTGTATTGGACACTTATTTCGAATTTACCATGGTAAATTCGAATTAAGAGTGTCCAATACAGGAGAATGGACAACATATTATTGTCTTAAGATCATAAGTGATAGATTTCCCTTTAAAGTCTCTTTGATGAACTGTGTGGTGAGTTCCTTCAATGTTCTTTCGAAAGTAGGTTTCAACTACGGCACCCGTTTCATAACACTACTGACCTTGTTGTTCCGATCTGGTTGATCGTTGCCGAGGCAAGATCTGCGATCTCCAGGCCAAAGAACGCCATGTTCTCATGACCTCTTTTTTTACGGGCATCCTAACATATGAACATATATTAAATAGGAGGTTGAGGGCGAATCAAATGAGTAAATGAAATTAGGATTGGATAACCCATTGTCCTCTCTCAGTAAAACCGAATGCAACCCAGTGACGCACATTCAACCGATTAATGTCGTCCTCGGATATCAGTATTCAAAGGCCTCTTCTGGCAGAAAACATACACTTCCAACGATTCGACAACAAACTCACAACTCCGGTCCGATAGAGGGAGAGGAGAACTTTCATGGTCGATGCGGAATACGTAACACGCATCCAGAGACCAGGTGCCGTCGGAACTTCCCACACAGGAACGTCGGAACATGAATTATGTAACAGGGAGTATGCTCCTCTGTCGACATGCCACTGTACAGACCGCTAGGAATTGATACGCCGAGGTGAGAGTCGAATGCCTCATGCAAATCAATCTCGGTTATCTGATGCATGCAACTGAGAGCAGTTACTAAGGAGTCCAACAGATCACATGAGTGAGGCACGAGAATTTTAACCAACGGTGATGGCACAGCCTGCTTAAATGCACAGTGAATATCATCTCGTTAAACACAATATTTGACACCGTATAACCACTACGACTGTTCCCAAGTCGCAACAGTTAAACTCGGAGCTACTAGAACTCGGGGATCCGCGGTCTAGCTTCAGTGGAGATGGGAGTGGATTCCAAAAGGTAACCTAGTAAATGGGCGCCAGGCAAATTTAATTCTCCCAGATACCCCAGCGTAATGTAATAATTCCTAAATTTACCAAAAGAATATTCACGCTAAAAACAAACAATTTATTCCAGTAGCTTACAACCCTGAATAGGGTGTGGCGGAAATTGTACGTAGATATTCTTCCTTGATTCGAATGCGTTTCTTATCTATGATCATATACGATTAAAACAAATCTTTCTCCAATTTCCGCTTTACAACAATAATAATTTATATAATTTAATGATAATATGTTCAAGTCGTATATAGCAGGTATATCTGGGAGACTTAAATTTACCTGGCGCCCATTTACTAGGTTCCCTTTTTAGAAACCCACTCCCATCTCCACTGGAGCTAGACCGCGGATCCCCGAGTTCTAGTAGCTCCAAGTTTAACCACTGCGACTTGGGAACAGTCGTTTGTCGTTATAAATTGGCGCCCAACGTGGGGCCAATTTATTACGTTTAGTTAGGTTTTGAAGGCTCTCGCAAAATTTAAGCGATGTTGGAGGAATAGTTTCTGATATATAGAATTTTTTTCAATGAATTTCAATGATTTTTAAAAAATGTTGGAGTTATACCATCCTCATGAAATTTCGCAGGAATTTTTGCGTCGGCATTCTACAACTGACCACCATGTTTTAATTGGATCAGTTTCATATTTTTCGAGTTATTGAGGAATTAAGTACCAAATTTCAGATGGGTATAACTCCGAAACCGTTTTGCCGATTATGCCAATAAACAAACTCGAATGGCGCATTCAGATTATCAACGAAACCTAAAATTTTCAAGTCGCTGTCTTTTTCCGGTCTTAGGTTATCGTGACTCAAATAATATTTTTAATTATTTTTTTAAAATTTCTATTCGAAAATTACAGACATTTGGGCAAAATGATAGCACGATGTTCCCTAGAACATACGCGCAAAAATAAGTGAACGATTTTTTTTGGAAAATGAATTAACATTAATTTAATTAAAATTACTTGCGGCCACTAATTGACTGGCACCCTGTTATCAATGTATTCTCCTAATAATAATGAAAAATAGCGATACCCCTGTTAATAAATCAACAAGTCCAGAGCGTTCCTGTCAATAGGGTCCTTCATAAATGGCTTCGTATAATTAATATACATAGGTATGCATATATTTCACAAGTCAAATAGACCCCAGGGGGTTTATTGATTTGCCGTTAGGAAGATACTGTCTGAGCTCTGTGGGACTCGTTTCTCGATTAATATCGAGTGAATGGTGGCATATTATTTCACGCTTCAAATATTCACTGGTGGGGAAAGGCTGATTTCCGTGTTTCGTCTCATAGGTGGCGTGGGAGATTAGGTATGATCGACCAAGCCGGCTCTGAGAGGCTTAACCCGGGTCAGTTTAGTTGAATTTGTTGAGAAGCTACAGAGTACTGATGAAGGCCAAGAAGCCAGAAATGCGTCTGCTCTTGCTTTCTCGGCAAATCAATGAACCCCCTGGGGTCTATTTGACTTGTGAAATAATATGCATATGTATATTAATTATACGAAGACGAAGCCATTTATGAAGGACCCTATTGGCAGGAACGCTCTGGACTTGTTGATTTATTCTCCTGGTCATAAATGTATGTAAAAATGTGAATTTGATTAACTACGCGATGAACGTAGAGATTTTGCAGCCGAATCTCGTACTATTAGACCAGCACTGTAGCAGATATCAATCGTCCGAAGGGAGTTTCTACTAATGTATGCAATATGTTCGCATTATTTCGAATTACTGTCGATAATCACGACCAATTACTGTATTGGGTGATTGGGGGTTGTCTGCATCATCTGCAAGAGCCGAGTTCGGATCAACCCCCTCTCTCCCCCGAGCCCATCGAGTAGAATAACGTGTCGCTGAAGCATCCGGGGGTATTAAACGTCAAGCGTCGCAACGCGCGACAGGACGCGTCGGTTATCAAACCGCAGCAATCCGGAACGCATTTGTCAACATCGACGAAGGTTGTGTCGTTGTTGAGGCCGCCCCGCGGGGCCAACAATTAGTGCCGAGATGTCTTTGCGACGATGATATATTAAACGTTTTGCCGCAGATTACGGGATCACGTGATATGATTGACGCTAACTTGATTGCCGCCTAACGAGTTCGCTTTTGATTGACGCGGAATCGAGGAAGTGCATTTCATCGTTGCAGTCCTCTGATTCAGTTTCAATTTTTCTTATTGTGTTTTATACAGGGTGATACTTCAAGTTAAGTAAGCATTAAAGGATACTGTGGGAGGTATACTCATTATTAAAAGGTTTTTTTTTCTGAATTTTCTCTCCCAAACTCTGAAAAATATCTATAAGATCAAAATTAAATATTTTGTGATTTGCTTCTGCGTAAGAAACACAAGATATTTGTCGGAAGCAATCAATAGAACAATGTTGCCTAACAAACAACAACGAAACAACATCAACGAAGAAAAGGGCTTCACGCGAGAGCGAGATTTTTCTCGTCTCGTCTCGATCTCGTCTCGTAAAGCGAGAAGAGACCAGACGTTTTCAAAAATATTATAGGCGATACTGAGACCGCATACAGCGCAACACGAGAGTCTCGTTTTTGGTCTCGTTAAATTTTTTGTATGAAGTTTTATATACGATTCGACTTTTTTCAACACCCACAGAAAACAATTGAAAATGAAGAGTTTCCACTATGATTACCAATATATTTTGATATATTGAAATACACGAATTTTTAGAAGATTATTAATTCGTTATGACCATGCGATAATTGAGATTATTTTTCAAGAAAAAAGAGGTTTGACAACCATAAAAACTGATGCCATTATGAATTCAATACTTATCGGACAACATTTATTGCCCCTAAATCCCAATGCTTTGAAAATTTCGTCTCTATCTGAACATCTGGAGGAATTTATTGTCTTGTGCTCCTTGTAGTGAAGATGTGAAGAATTATTGTATACATATGTGGAACTACGTATAATAAAACTGGAAAGAAATTAAGCTATTCAATGTTTCGAAAAGTGTTATCAGGAATACGCGAAGAAAACCCTCAATGATCTACCCATTGGGAAGGTATTCTTTGAAAACTAAACCAAATTGTTCAATCCTATTAAAAAATATATCGACATTGATAGCCTCTTCAAAACATCAACAAAACTTACGAAATATTGGAAAGCTGAGTTTAAAGAATATTTACTGTTAGAAAGAGCAAATAGGAATCAAAATGTTCTACAGTAGTGGAGAGTGATGAAAGAGTTGTTCCTACACTTTCCAAGATGGCCGATGATTTATTAATGGCTTCATCCGTACCTGTTGAAAGATTATCTTCCACAGCAGGTATGATCATGACAAAAACACGTACATCATTGAAAGATGATGTGATGCAAGCGTGATTATGTTTGAATTCTTGGTCATCGAGTAATTTAAAAGATGAAATTATCAGTGTTTAAAATAAAAATAATATGAACATGTACAAATATTTTTGTGAGAGAGCGTAATAAATATAGCTTCACAAAATTATTTATTATTATATACCATTTCGTTTATATATTATAATATTTATTATCGTTATTCAGAATTAAACGAGACGAGACGAGACAACTGATAACGAGACGAGAACGAGACTTAAACGAGACTTAATTCTTTGGGAATTGGCGAGACCGAGACGAGAGTTTTTATACTCTCGCCTACTCTCGTCTCTTGTGCAGCGTTGATACCTTTTTAATTTTTCTTATTGTGTTTTATATAGGGTGAATCTTCAAGTTGTATATTAATTTTAACCATGAATATGTTTTATCATTCTTGTTGATGTGCGCTGCATAATTTGATTTAAGGGCAGCCACAGAGATTTGTCAGAAGCAATCAATCGAACACTATCAATGTGACAATTCTCGAATTTCAGAATAGCAATCAGCAAATATAATTCTGAAGATTTTCGTTAAGTGTCTGACGAATGAGTCGGATATAGAATCCGAAACGTTACGATATAGTTGTTTCATCGTTGATGTTTTTTCGTTATTGTTTGTTTGTCAACATTGTTCGATTGGTTGCTTCTGACAAATCTCTTGTGTTTTTATACGCAGGATCAAATCACAAAATAATACAATTTTTTCTCTATTTCACTATCGTAATGAGTTCATTCCAGCACTAAAAACAGTGCTGGGATGAACTCATTCCCGCATTGTTTCTAGTTATATTTTTCGTTTTGTGGTAGTCAGCATTGACATTCGATCCTATCAAATTTCAACACACTTCAATTATTGTCAATATAAGATAATCTGGATAAGGTGAAATAATTGTTGAGATGAAAGGTTTTAATTTCATCAAAAAATAAGGTACTAGAGATTTCTTTCTCGCTAATTTTGAATCATTCATGATATTAGGAAACTGTTAAATCTGATCTCCATGCTATACGTACAATTCAAATTCCGTGACCTGTCAACTTTCGTAACAGTCACACCAACTGCCAAGATACAATACAAAAGTCACTAGGATGTACAATCCTAATTTTTCATTAAATGTCAATAGTATTTTACAAAACTTGCCTGAAATACAGAAAATATCGTCTAATACTCGTCGCAGAAGGCAATTCCAACACTCATGCGTACGAAAACTCGCTCCTTCGTCGCTCGTTTTCGAATTTCGCATTCGTTTTTGAATATCAGCCCATTCTGCAACTTGTTTTAGAATATACTATTATTTTATAGATATTTTTCAGAGTTTGGGAGAGAAAACCCAGAAAGAAACTATTCAATAATGAATATAAATATACCTCCCATAGTATCCTTTAATGATTACTTGATCATCTTCCATCGATATTTCTCAGTTTTATCGTTTTCATATCGGTTTAACACAAAACAGCCTACGTTTTCTGTGGCATTTCATGTTTCCTCTTCGGTCAACTGAAGGAACAATAATTCTCCTTTCACACGTGCCTTCTCGAAGCATCCGCTAATTCGAGTGGGAGATTTCCATCATGGAATCGAGATATTTCATCATCCTTGACGCCTTGAAGATTTATATCCCTTTATCTCCTTCGCATCCATAACTGAATACATTTTACTGGCCGCTCGTAAAGAGGACGCGAATCCCATTGTGACAAAGTGCGTAGGGGTCAAGCACTACGACGAGTGCATTTATGGTCGCGTTCGGGGACAACTTTCTTCAAACAAGTTTGCTAACACTATAACAGATTGAGAGAAAGAGGAATGGTTTACAGAGAACAGGATGAAAGTCTTGAGAAGAGCACGAGCTATAGGGAATCATAAAGGGTTTTCCAATAAGAGGTCTTATTTTGATATTCAAAGAAAAATGCCATTTTTCAATATAAATGATCGGATGTTTATTTCATTATAAAGAAGAAGCTATACCGTTAATAGTGGAAAATAACATCAGGCAAATGACCACCACGACCACGCTTACAGGACCATATCCTTTTAATGAAATTTTCCATAACCAAATCGCAAAGTGGCTGCCCTATGTCCTCGATAGCCTCACGAATTCCATCTTTGAGGTCTTGAATCGGCGCTGGGCTATTGGCGTAGACCTTGTCTTTCACGTGGCCCCAAAGGATAAAGTCGCAAGGTGTCAAATCATAAGATCTCGGTGGCCAATTGTGATCACCTCTTCGAGAGATCACACGGTCCGGAAACTTTTCCCGGAAAAGATCAATGGTTTCGTTGCTTGTGTGGCACGTAGCGCCGTCTTGTTGAAAGTAAACGTTGACCAGATCAATACCATCCAATTTCGGCCATAAAAAAATCATTAATCATCTCTCGATAGCGCAATCCATTCACCGTAACTGTTACTCCAGCCTCATTTTCGAAAAAGTAAGGTCCTATGACTCCGCCGGACCATAAACCGCACCAACAGTCACACGTTGAGGATAGAGAGGCTTTTCAACAATAACTCTTGGGTTTTCCGAGCCCCAGATGCGTCAATTTTGCTTGTTGTAGAAGCCACCGAGGTAGAAATGGGCCTCATCACTCAAGATGATTTTTTGATGGAATTCCGGATCATTTTCATGCATTTCAACGACCCAATCAGCAAAGACACGACGTTGTTGATGATCGGCCGGCTTGAGTTCTTGTGTAAACTGAACTTTATAAGCCTTAAGACCTAAATCTTTATGCAAAATACGGTGTAATGACGTTTGTGGAATGACTAATTCCAAAGAACGACGAGGAATGGACAAACCTGGTTTTTCTTCAACACTTTCGGCAACAGCAGCAATATTCTCGGCTGTTCTTGAGCGACGTGCACGGGTTTTATTCTTCACATAACTAACTTGTCCCAACAGCTCGAATTTTTCCACCAATTTCTTTATTGCGCTCCGACAAGGTGCTTCACGACCACCCAAAAATGTTCGAGATTTACGAACCGTCTCTGTCAAATTTTCACCATTTTTATAGTGAATTTTAATAATTTCAATGCGTTCTTGAAGCGTGTATCGTTCCATTTTTATTCATGGCGTAGTTGTGCCGATTATGGCCAACAGCGAACTTAACTCTCCCATTCAGATGTGCAACCTACCCTGAAAATTGCAAGTCCCTATCTCCTTTCTTTCAAGAGTTATCGAGGCAACGGTCACCCATCCAGATACTGAACTCACACAAGGCTGATCGGATCTCCAACGATATAGATCTGATAGTATACAAAATTGGAACTTGGCTGTAGAGTTAGGCTTTGAAGGCTCACGCAGACTTTCGGCGATGTCGGACGAATAGCTTCTGATAAATAGAATTTTTTACAACGATTTTCAATGATTTGTTCAAAATCCTCACGGAATTTTGCATGAATTTTTGCGTTGGCATTCTACAACTAATAACCATGTTTTGTATTTTTCGAGCTATTGAGGAAATCACCAACAAATTTCAGGTGGGTATAAGTCCAAAACCGTTTTGTCGATTATGCCTATAAACAAACTCAAATGTTACATTCAGATTCACAACCTAACCTGAAAATTTCAAGTCGCTATCTCTTTCCGTTCTTAGGTTATCGTGACATTAAGAATATTTTTTAATAATTTTTTTCTAATTATCTAGCGATATGATTATCACAGAATTTCACAAACGTCCTTAGGTTTGTATTCTAAAACTACTCACCAAGTTTCAATTCGATCGGATTTGTATTGGTTGAAAACAATTTTTTTACTCGGAAACCATTAGGTCGATTATGCCCATTACCGAACTTGTCAGTCGTATCGGGATGCGCCACCTACCTGAAAATTTCAAGTAGTTATTTCTTTCCGTTCTCAAGTTATCGTGACAACGGCCTGCCGGACAGAATAAAATTTGTCCTCGAATTCTTCATCAGGGAGTCGAACCCAATCGTTTGATACCATTTTGGCAAAAAATTCGAAAATTACAGAAATTTAGGCAAAATGATAACGCGATGTTCTTCAGAACATACGCGCGAAAAGACCATATGATCACGAGAATCATACTCGAAATACCATCTAGGTATGTACTATGAAGTATTTGACGCTAATCATTATTCTTCACGAATGGAAGAACTACCGAAGGGGACGTACATAGTAAATAGTAACAACAGAAAGAAACAATCAAGATCCCCGTCTCGAAGGACCAAAAGCAACAACGAATAAACGTAAGTAATACCGGCATTCTCCTTAATTGCGCGCATTATTTTCAATTGATCCCGGTGGCAAATAACAGGACGCGACCCGTGGTAACTGCGAGGAACACAAGAAGTTGATTACCCCGATCATAAATCGCCGATTTCTCCTCGACCGTAATACGAGCAGTAATTGCGTTACTTTAAGGTGGCATCCGAAAGATTTCCCCCGACGAAATATGGCCTAGTAATGCCTTATAAGCGGCGAATATTTTATTCCCGTGGTCGCCGTTTAACCGTTCGCGCGTTCGCTCAGTTCTACAAGTCGTATTTCAAGTTTACGTGGCGTTCTGGCCGGGACGGCGTAAATCGGTCGTTCGGGGCCGACCGCGCGAAAAATCGTCCCGAGCGAGGGTGTCATTAGCGGCCGTTAAGGCCTCGACTTTAACAATGCGCGGAAGAGGAACGGTTCGCTCAAATGGTAATTTTGCGTTTATTCGCGATCTGCGTTTGACTAAGACGCATCGACGGTTTCAGACAGATGTCGGGTTTCCACGAACAGCGGTCCATGAATTTGCGAGGGGGATAAGTACGGGCATAAACAGCAATGTACCTAAGCCTCCACATTGTATTGACATAGATGCAGCTAGGGAATCCAATCCCGCAAATGCTGGGTACCGCAAATGCGGGATCCCGCTGAAATTCTGCGGGATCAACATCGCGGGATTTTCCGTGCGGGACTCAATATTAAAATTCCGTATTCGAGAATGAGAGCGCAAACGTCCCAGAAAAAGAAATAGTACTTTTTCGTCTGTTGTGGGCACTATGAATACGGCATGATACGGTTCAATACAAACATAAGTGCCTGTTAGAATAACTGTCAGTCGCTGTGGTCACTATGAATTTAGCATGATACTGATCAATACTAACGAGTCTATGTGAGAATAACTGTCATTTGCTATTGTGAAATTATTAAAGAGGTCCGAAATTCATAAGAGTATGTGGAGGTCGACTGTCTATTGCCTCACCTGCTTGCTATCCTCGGCTCCTCCTCGGATAGCAATTTGCAGACACGACAATACTAGGCAGTGTTTGGTCATTGGTACATAAAAACCTCATATGCTACTACTAAAGTATGTTTTTAATTGCATAAGCCCTTTTTGCGCGTGAAGAATTCGAGGTCAAATTTGATTCTGTCCGGCCGGCCTTGGCCACGATAACTTGAGAACGGAAAGAGCTAGCGAATTGTAATTTTCAGGGTAGGTGGCGCTTCCCAATGAAACCGACCAGTTCGTTAATGGGCATGATCGGCACAATGGTTTCCCAGTAACAATTTTGTTTCTAACCAATACAAATTCGATCGAATTGAAACTTGGTGAATAGTTGTAGAATATAAAGCTAAGCACGTTTGTGAAATTTCGTGAGAATCGTATTACTAGAAAGTATTAAACAAATTATTAAGAAGTATTTTTCATGTCCCGATAAACTGAGAATGGAAAGAGATCGGCCAAACGGTTTCGGAGTTATAACCATCTGAAATTTGGATATTATTTCCTCAATAACTCGAAAAATACAAAACCGATTAAATTCAAACATGGTTATTAGTTGTACAATGCCAACGCAAAAATTCTTACAAAATTTCGTATCAGTAGAAAATTTTTAAGATATCATTGAAAATTATTGAAAAAAATATCGGTAACTATTCGCCCGACATCGCTGGAATTTTGCGAGAGCCTTCAGAACCTAACTCTACTGCCAAGTTTCAAGTTTGAACACGATCGGATACATATTGTTGGAGATTCGAGCAGCCTTGTGTGAGTTCAGTAGGGACTGGCAATTTTCAGGGTAGGTTGCACATCCCAATGGGAGAGTCAAGTTCGTTGTTGGGCATAATCGGTCCATCGGTTTCAGAGTTATACACATCTGGAATATTATTTCCTTGATAACTCAAAAAATATAGATTTGATCGAATTGAAGCTTGGTAACTGTATTATACAGTTATTATACAATACAGAAGAATGGACAATAGAACATACGCGCAAAAGCTCCTGACTTCACATCAGTGCTTAAACCAATTTTTATTAGCATGTTTAATAGTTTGAGGACAAAGAGTAACAATCCCGCATTTTTGCGGATCCGCGGGATTGATAACTTTCATCCCGCGCTTTTGCGGGATTGAGATTTCGGTGCGGGATTGGACTCCCTAGATGCAGCTGCTATAAGGATGCTATAAGGATTTTGGAAAAAATCAAATATTCAAAAGGAAATTGATAGAACATGTTCATAATTTCCAGAGATATTCATGTTACATCTGGTGTTCCGCAGGGGTCACATCTGGGACCGCCCCTCTTCAATATTTTCATTAATGATGTAGCATCCAACTTTTGCTAACGTAAATGCCTTTTGTTCGCTGATGACCTCAAAATTTATATGCCGGTCGGTTCTAACACGGACTGTGAGTACCTTCAATCCGATTTGAACGCGTTGATCAATTGGTCACGAAATGATGGAATGTCGTATCTCGTTTTCTAGGTCTAAATTCGATTAAAAGTGGAGAACAGACAATAGAATTCACCATGGTAAATTCGATAAAGAGTGTCCAATACAGGAGATTGAACAATAGAACATACGCGCAAAAGCTTCGGACTTTACGTCAGTGCTTGAACCAATTTTTTTTCTAATATTTTTTTTTAATATTCTAGTGATCCGACTCCCACAAAATTTCACAAGCGTCCTTAGGTTTGTATTCTACAACTAATCACCATGTTTCAATTTGATCGGATTTGAATTGGTAGAAAGCAAAAATATTACTCGGAAACCATTGGCCCGATTATGCTCATTAACGAACTTGTCCGTCGTATTGGGATGCGCCACCTACCCTGAAATTTTCAAGTTGCGATCCCTTTCCGTTCTCAAAATATCGTGGGAACGGTTGGCCGGCCGGTCGGACAGAATCAAATTTGACCTCAAATTCTTCATCAGGGGTCGAACCCAATCGTTAGAGACTATTTTCGGCGAAAATTACAGACATTTGGGCAAAATGATAACGCAATGTTCCCCCGAACCCGGCAAAAATGAAAAGACCGTAAGAGGAAAACGAACAAATTAAAAATAATACATAAACTTTCAAAAGTCCCCTCTCACAAATATACTTCTCTGTGGC
This sequence comes from Halyzia sedecimguttata, assembly GCA_937662695.2. Classification (NCBI taxonomy): domain Eukaryota; kingdom Metazoa; phylum Arthropoda; class Insecta; order Coleoptera; family Coccinellidae; genus Halyzia; species Halyzia sedecimguttata. Next base: position 101,347,453 of record OW569413.2, on the reverse strand, counting down.
CGCATGGATCTCTTGAAGAAGAATCCATCCATCCAAGAATCATAGAAATCCCTTCAATATTTGATTTCAAAAAGGAAAATGTTGTAGCTCCTAAGGAGGATCTCTTTCAAAACCAGGTCTGACCAATCCAAACTATGATTATTAAGAACTTCAGATGTTAGAAGACCGCTACAGGACCCTAATGTAGGGCTATCATCTCAGATAGATTTGTGATGAAAAAATCGGCCCGAAAATTGAAATATGTCAGCATGACATTCATGGTTTTGAAGTTTCTTGCAAAATTCCTGCGATTCCCATCCAGCTATTCATAATGTTTCTGAATCTTTTTTAGAATGGGTAGCGAGTTTCAAATCTATTTAATGAAATATAGAATATTCCATTTTTAATTTGTTCGTTTTCTCCCGTAGTCTTTTCCTTTTTCAGATTGGGTTTCGGGTACCTTGGAGAATCTTCTCTGCTTGTTGAAGGAAGAAGCGATAATAAAGAAAAAGATGCCCTTCAATATTTAATATTTCAGCATATTTTGTTAACAATTTCAATTTTCATAAATCACAACACTAACGGGGAGATAGGGTTTTTTTTGCTGAGGTTTTTTCCCTAAGCTCTAGTATCATATATCAAATTATATGGTACCCCGTTACACTAACCTCTGCTAACACTTTTTTCATACACATGCTTTATTGTTAGATAAAAAACAAATTGTAATGCTCAAGTTCAAAAGAATATATATATACTTACACAAGGCTGTTCGGATCTCCAACAATATGGATCCGATCGTGTTCAAACTTGGAAACTGGCTATAGAGGTTTCGAATGCTCTCGCACAATTTCAGCGATGTCGAACGAATAGTTTCTGATACATAGCATTTTTTTCAATTTTTTTTTTTTATTTTCTAGTGATGCGATCCTCACGAAATTTCGCAAGAATTTTTGCGTTGGCATTGTACAACAAATAACCATGTTTGAATTATAACGGTTTTGTATTTTTCGAGTTATTGAGGAAATATACAACCAAATTTCAGATGGGTACAACTCCAAAACCGTTTGGCCGATTATACCTAACTACCTAAGGTTAGGTTTATATTCTACAACTACTCACCAAGTTTCAATCCGATCGGATTTGTATTTGTTTAAAACAAAATTACCACTCGGAAACCGTTTGGCCGATTATGCCCATAAACGAACTTGTCCGTCGTAGTGAGACGAGCCATCTACCCTGAAAATTACCCTGAAAAATAAATATCCAAAGTCAACTCCGATATTACAATCAATGTATTATCGGTATATATGTTCATGAATACCTGCAATAGTTCAGGAAATCACTCAAGATTGCAAAAACCAACACTTTCCACGCAACCAAATGGTTTGTTTGTCATAGCTGAAGTGTATTGCGCACTGGGCTCCTGAAAAGAAATCCGTTACCATCACTCGAACAGTCCGTTCTTTAATTCTGCAAAATATCCAAATTCCACATAATCGTCGTAAAATTAAGAGGCTCAAAAGCTCTCTGCTCATCATCTGTGCCCATTATTACGAATCAACCCGAAGTTCGGAAAACCCCGTGGTAGTTTATTCAGCTCTGTTCGAACCAAATCTAAACCCATCCTGAAATATCAATTCCAATCCGCCAACATTTCCAGTAGTCCGGATTCCTCACAATGAATACTTATCAATCCACCCGGCTCATCGAAGCAACAAAGCGAATAATCGAATCCTATCCGGATCGCATCCGCGGAAGACGGAACCAGAAACTAACGCCGTTAGATACGCAGAATTTATGACGTACCCCCCTCGTCCTAGATTAAACATCGGCGCGGTGTGCCCTGGAGAAATCAGGGAAGAGTTGCGGCCGCAGAATCTGTCCGAAATAATTGAGATTTTCTGGGTATACGTTAGTCAACGTTGCGGGAAAGAAATTGGGGAGAGAATAGCCCGAACAGGGATGGGCGGGAGGTGGAGTGGAGTGTGAGTGAATACGAGGAGGGACGGTCTGCGAAATGTTCTGATTAGTTCGAGACATTTGGAGATATGAAGGATCATCCTATTTCTGCTGCCTCAATGAGATATGAAGGCAGTTCGAGGAAGGAGGTAATTCACGAAAACTCATCAAATGTAGCCGGAGAAATTCAAGTTTCGAGAATTATTCAACGGAGTATATCTTCTTGATGATGCTGTGAACTAACTACAAACTTCTGGAAGGATATCACGTTTTGTCCCAATTCCTATACATTCTTCATTATAACTTCGTAAATAGTATTCTGCCTTAGACGTGATTCAAATGGATACTCCTGACGCATGGTAGAATGGATGACAATCCAATAATTTTTTCTGGGATGCTCAGGAACTGGTCTACGGAAACATGTATGGTCAAGTGTGCCCTCCATACACGAAAGGTGAAGGTTTAGAGGTATCCATACCTTCATGGTCCGAATGACGACATACAAATTTTTGCATATGGCTAGCAATGCGCCTGATACGATCAGCTACGTGCCTGGTTCTCTGCAGGCTGAATTGGAAGCCAACGAGATAATGAGCATATGGTCTGACGTGTCTATAAACAAAACCTACAAAGAGTTGCTCTACCGAGTCATCTTACCCATCAGAGATGATTGGACCATCTCTGGAACCCCACTGCTTGAGGGTCCCTGTTATTTCACAGAGGGTGGGAGTGGGAGTCAGCAGTTGCAAAATTACTGAGCGTGAATCCATCAGCCTGGGTAGATTTGCGACTGCCTTTCAAGCAGAAATTCTCGCCATTGATCACTGCGCGAAGCACATACTTGAGAAAGGACGGTTCCGCAGTCCAATCAAGATCCTATCCTTGACTTTATACAATGCAAGTCTGTCGGACGGTCGTACCACACTAGGCCACTAGGGCTTAGATGGTAATAAGGTGGCCCACTCATTGGCGGCACGAAGGGTTTCCACGGAGTGCATTGGACCTGAACCGGCCTGTGGCATCTCACTCAAGGCAGCAGGGTGGGAGAACAACAGACGGTTGGACCAAAGAGTGCGGGAAATCTGGAGCTGCAGAACTGGGCACATACATGCTTGCTCAACAATGATTGGCCCATCAGTTGAAAGAGGAAGACAATGGCTCAGATGCATTAGGTTATACCTAAAAATCTTAACAGCTGCATACACGGGTCAATGTGACCTCAGGAAACACCTTAGTACGCTGGGGTTGACTGGGGATTCTGAGTGCAGACTACGCCTGGAGGATGACGAGTCTATCGAACACATCATGTGTGACTGGGACTGCCCCTCTGGGGACAGAATCAGATTTGTGGAATCAGGAGTCCACAAACTGAGACGGAGGTAACTGGACAAGTTCTCACCTACCAGACTCACCTCCCTTATATAAAGGCTCAAGCTTGTAGGTGAAGTATAGATTTAGGAGTGCCACAATAGACCGATTGGTCGCAGTGGCGGGGCGTGTTTCGTCTACCGGACGTGACTCATATATGATAATAATACCCTCCCATGTCAAAGATAACCAATAGTTGCTTACACAGATGTTTACACCCTTAGGAAAAAAATTAGGTAGGAGGAGAACTAATTCGAGATTCTTCATACCATGCTCTATTTAGGATATCAGTTGTTGGAGATCATACGGAGTACCGCCAATGACGGTTGTCAGGAGAATATACAGGTGTTGACGTATGGTAGAAGGGTTAAATCTGTTTAGGTTCTCCTCGACTCATTGCTATGCTATAAGCTTTGTTTTTCATGCACTACCGATAGTTCCTTATCTAGGTTCAGAGCAGCTGCAATGGCCCAACTATGATATGTCTCCACCTTGTATGTTTTCATGGCTCAAGGTTTCTTTGTGTTGTTTCCCAATGAGGCTTCCTGTCATTACATGCCATAAGATTGTCCTATGTCGGCTTTCCGATTCATATAATGTTATGTCTAAAATTTCAAAAGGAACACTCAACAGACTAATGGGTCGATAACTGCTAGGATCAGAAGAATCCTTTCCACGGTTTAAAATTCCTATGACTAATGAGATTCATATTCATGATTGTGTTGGACAAACCAAAGGCTGATCTTATTAAATACAAAATACCTCCTCCAGAACCGCAATCTTAGCTAAACTCATCCACATTCATCCATACGAAGCGAAACTTCATCCTACCGCATCGACCTCGATAAAAAAAAGCGGACATAATGTATTCCAACTTCTCCTCGATAGCCTCTTCAGTCCCTACTAAATTCCCTTTTTATCCCCCATTGAAAACGCGACCGTTTTTCACGATCTCTTTCCCTCAGGTCGAGCCTACTCTTGACCTATCGATGTCGCCTTCTTATCCGGAAAAAATAGGATCGCAGTTTTCCTTTCACGGCCACCCCACTACCGAATAAAAGGAGGTCTAGATGTCGCGTGAAAAACAAGTTACTTGGTTATTTATGACGTCGTCGCTCCCTGGGGTGACATATCTGAATTTGGGGGTGGAAAGAGGAACTTGAAATGGTTCTAGCGGCGTTAAAATGTACTGTGTGTCTTTTCGCCTTGTCGTATGTCTTCTCGGAGGGACATGGGGGGAAATTTCTTGCGAGAAATTCGTCTTTTGCTCGGTAGATATTCGAGAGGGGTATGGGTAATAATAGGCTAAGGGAATAAGGACAATGTAAGGGGTGGAGAAAAGTATACAGGGTGAGTCTTTAAGTTGTGTATTGAATTAAACCATAGATTCCTCTTATCAAATAAAATTTTGTTGTCATTTACTATTTTCCCAGATTCGGCTCTGGTAAAAAAAAACATCCATTAAATTACATGCCACGTAGCGTAACTAAAGCTTGATATACATTATTGGATTCTATCTCAGCTTAATTATGCTCTAACCAACGAGTACATAGTTTTTTTTTCAAGTGAATTCAATGCCACTTATGATTTGAGAAGGATTTCTGGAATGCTTTCACCACAACTAATCGTTATGAAACGCATCCAATCAATCAAATTTTTGACCACTTTTGTCAATAATTGTTACCTCATTCAAAACCCATCCCTATCGAAAGATTTCATCAAGATAAAAGAAACACCCAATATATGAAAATATATACTGAAAATAATGGGGCTCAATGATGTTTTTTCATTCTATTATTTGTGCGTTCATTGTAATCCTTGAAATTCCACAACATTCATCGTTTCTGAATGTCGCCCTTTAAATATTTCGGCATAGGTGTTCAATGAGCCAGCGTTCGGGGAAAAATCGGGTATTTCACAAACGAATGAGTACAGTTCATCCCTCAAGATCAGATAAGATGATTTGTGGAACTTTCTTGACAACGAGATCTACATTGTTATTCTTTGGCGTTGCCATGAATCAAAATATCGCCCGGTTTGAAGGCCGTAAAAATGAGGTGAGAGGACAGGGGTGGTTTGTTGTTTTTTCGTCGGGACTTCACTTTAAACAGGAATATTAAACTTTTTATTTTCAATAAAAGTTAGATCTCGACCTCTCTGCTTTAAATGATAATTGCTCCCAAAGAGAAGTTCAAAAAGCATAAGAAGATATCGGATAGTCTTTATCTCGTAATAGAGGAAATTAAGGAATTGAAATTTTAATTTTTTTTTCCGGTAAGTATACAGTGTTTCGTAGGTACGGTACATAATTTCGAGAGAGCATTCTGCCTTACATTTAAGTACATTTAAATTTGCTATATAAACTAGTTCTCATAAACTTAACGTTTCTCAAACATGGTATGAAAATTTCATTAAATGTCAATATATCTTAAACGGACTATATGTACTTATTTTTGGCGCTCTAGTTCCTCGGAACTGAGTGCTTATCAATTTGCCCAAATGTCTGTAATTTTCGAATTTTTGGCTGAAAATGATCTCAAACGATTTGGTTCGACTCACTGATCAAGAATCCGAGGTCGAAATCAATTCTGTCCGGCCGGCCGTAGGCACGATAACTCTCGAACAAAAGGAGTTAAAGGAATGAAATTTGCAAGGTGGGTTTGGAGCGTAAATATCTCGGACAAGTTCGTAAATGGGCAAAATCCATCAAGCGGTTTCGGAGTTATGGCCGATTTTAGTGAAAATATTTTTTATGAATATTTCCGAAACCGATCACTCGATCTATCTGAAATTTAGCATCAAATTGAAGAAGCATGACCTTTATACGCATGTGAAGTTTTGTATTGAACAGGTTACCGCAAAGTGTAAAAAAAAAATTTTGAAAATTTCAAAAAAATGTGTCTACAATAACTCTCGAACGGAATGAGCTAGGCAGTTGAAATTTTCAGAATAGGTTAGGGAGATGAATATCTCGGTTTATTTTGTTATTGGGCAAAATAGCCCAGGTGGTTTCGGAGTAACGAATTTTTTTTTTTTTTATTGTAATATATATCAAACATATTTCGCTAGATATCTTACTCAAGGAGATATAAATCGACCGTTTCCATACTTATCAGAGACCCTGTATACTATCTATTTACCAGTGGAGTGAAGTATAATATGATGATTACTAGAACTATAAACTGTATAATAAACAGCAGTTGGACATACAGTCGACTCTCGATAACTTGTAACTCTTGGGACCAGCTTCAAATGATCGAGAGTTCAAAATAATAATGGTTCAAATAATCAAGAGGGTGTTGTGATGAAATTCAAGTAATCAAGAGTTCGATCAAAATTAGTGATTTATGTATTATTTCAAATATGCCCATCCTCCGCAGCTTTAATCACAAGTTTTTTTTCACTTGTGCAAATACACTTGTTTTTTCTTGAAATCATTTTAATAATTTTGAACTTTTAATGTAAACTGGAATGAGAATTGCGAACTACATGTATGTAAACAAACGACAGGTCTGTTTACATAAGAGTGGGGTAGCCCGGACTTCAAATTATTCAATGTTGGTGGGCAAGATACCATTCCTTCAACTTCAAATTACCGAGGGGACCAATTAATATAGATTTTTTTCAATTTATTCAGTCTTTTTCAAGGGACTGGAAAAAATTTCAAATTATCGATAGATTCAAATTAACGAGTGTCAATTTATCGAGAGTCGACTGTAAATACATTTTTTCGAGTCTGGACCTGTTGTGGGAACCACCTTGCCCATTCCTAACCAATGACGCACCGCCCTTCGTGTAGTAGCGCCACCAGGTACACCATGACTGCAGCTCGGAGTTGTGAACGACAAACAGAAACAAACATTCAAGAATATTGTTTCCAGAGACCGTTGGATTGCCCTTTGTCGAGCCGTTGTGTTGCCGTTGTGAATCAACAAGAAGGACCGGTGCAAGTGTCTGGTGAACAAAAGACGGCGTAGGTCGTAAATGATGACTTCTTAGCGATGACTTCTGATGACAGATGGCCGCCATTAGATCTCTAGATGGGCAGATATTCGTAATGAGGTGCATTGTTGATGTTGTGACCGAGCGCGGAGGTGTAGAGGGGGAATTAAGTTGTGTTTCGGTCTTTTGATAATGAGAATGAATGGGGAGTGGTCTTTTCGACTAATTGCCCTTTCGGTGTCGTGGATGAAAAGCGGCTTGATTAACTCATTCGGTTGTTCTGATGGTTATAAATGTCGTGGTTTGTGCTGGTTCTTTATCCGTTCATCAAGGAATTCTTTGAACTATACTCACTAGCTTTTGAATTGTTGTACCCAGAAGAAATGATTACTTCACCTTGATTTTTCGGAATCAATTAATATATTTGAAACAGGCTATGGCTAACAATTTCAACGTTTTTGGCGCGCTTGTTCCCCTGAACAGAATGTCTATCAATTAACCCAGGTGCCTCTAACTATATGTTTAGAACGGAAAGAAATAACGACTTGCAATTTTCAGGTTATGTTGCTCATCCGAATGCAACAGTTAAATTCGTTAATTAACATAATCGACCGGATAGAATATATCCATCTGAAATTTTATTGTTATTTCCTCAAAAACTCAAATAATACCTATCGGATCCAATTTTAACTTGCTATTTAGTGGTAGAATACGATGCGCAAATTTTTGCAAAATTTCATGAGTGGGTATCACTAGAAAATTTTAAAAACATCATTAAAAAAAAATCTGTATCTCAGAAACTATCCGTCCCATATCGCTGAAATTTTGCGAGAGCCTGCAAAACCTAATTTTACAGTCAAGCTATGAATTTTAACACGATCTTATTTATGTTGTTGGAGATATTGAGAAAGTATTGGAAGCCGAGCAGCCTTGGGCGAGTTCAGTAGCTGGATGGGTACCAGTTGCCAAGATAACTTTCGAACGGTGAAATATAGCGATTTGCAATTTCCAGGTTAGGCTGCGTATCCGAATATGAAAGTTTAGTTCGTTAATGGACATAACCGGCCTAACGGTTTCGGAGTTATAGCCATCTGAAATTTTGTTGTTATTTCCTTAATAACTGAAGAAATTCAAATCCGGTCCAATTTAAATTTAGTAAATACTTGTAGAATACTGACGCAACTAATTGTTGCCAAATTTCATGACGATCGAATCACAAAAAAATCTTCAAAAAATAATTGAAATTTTTCTTAAAAGTTCATTTATTTATAAGGCACTCTCACAGGAAATTCAAACTACAAGGGTTCACTACACAACAAGTTGCAGAATGGGCTCCTATTAAAACACGAATGCGAAATTCGAAAACGAGCGACGAAGGAGCGATTTTTGGAACGCATGAGTGTTGGAATTGCCTTCTGCAACGCGTATTAGACGATATTTTCTCTATTTCAGGCAAGTTTTGTAGAATGCTGTTGAAATTTAATGAAAAATTCGGTTTATACATCCTAGTGACTTTTGTATTGTATCTTGGTAGTTGGTGTGACTGTTACGAAAGTTGACAGATTACGGAATTTGAATTTGAAACGTACGTAGGGCATAGAGATCAGATTTAAAACAGTTTCCTAATAGCATGAATGATTCAAAATTAGCAAGAAGGAATTCTCTTGTACCATATTCTTGAATGAAAATAAAGCTTTTCCTCAACAATTATTTCACTATATCCAGATTATATTGTATTGTCAATTGACGTGTGTTGAAATTTGATAGGATCGAATGTCAGTGCTGACTACCACAAAACGAAAAATATAACTAGAAGCAATGCGGGAATGAGTTCATTCCAGCACTGTTTTCAGTGCTGGAATGGACTCATTACGATACTGAAATAGAGAAATATTATTATAAATCCGAAAAAAGCTTATAATATGATCAAACTAGGCATTCAAATGAAAAATACTCAAACATTCAATTAACAGTACCGTTAAATACAGAAAACGTAATTCAAAAATAACGGTGTGCATAAGTCAACGGTAAATGGTAGAATACTAATGAAAATATGTATGTATTTAAAAAAAATAAGAACTGAAACGAAGACCAGTTCAATACCGTTAAACTTCATAGCAATGCATCTAATCTAAATTGAATAATATTGATGGCTGTCGATCAGATTCCCAGCAAATAGTTGTGCACAATCCTTTTTAATGCGGTAAGAGAAGTAAGCATAATATCAGTATTACAGAGGTGCCAATTAAAGAACAACATTCTCGCAATTAAAGAACCGCAATTCTCAGAAAAACCGATTGGTAATACGTAGCAGTACCAGCCCCAGAAACGAAGAAAAGTTGAGTTTGTCTGTCTAATAAACTAGGAGCTTTAAAAGTGATACAATTTATCGGAGAGTGATCATAAAAATTTGTAGAGAAAATTAAATCTGAGTACATTCTCCTTTGCACCAAGATCATAATTCCATATTACTTATTAAGTATATGCGAATAATCAGTGTCCAGTAGAGGACGATTGAATAATTTGTTAAGGTTGTGATACATTTTTTTTTTAATTTCTCGGTTCTTTCAATGTATTTATTATAATAGGGAGTCAAACGGAAGTTGCATATTCGAGACTGCTCCTCGCTAATGAAAAGTACAACACGTTCAAAGCTCTCGCATACATCTCGCAATACAGATCTGATCAAATTTATATCTAGTACCCGGTTGAAAAAAGATGGCTTGAAGGTTCATGCCGTATTTCGTGAGGGTGCGTGAGGCGTGAATATAGCCAGAAGAACATGCGCGCAATGTTTATTCATGATTCTCATTCACCTGGGCCCCTATTCACGAAATGTTGAGAGAGATCTCTCCTACGAGATTTATCACGTCAATGACTCTGCGCAAACTCCGTATGTGAATTGTCGGTTGAAATGTGTTTCTCTACTACTAAATAGTGAGGGAGAAGTGAGATGAGATTTCTTGTAGGAGTTATCGCATGCGAATACTCATCTCTACGAACGTCGAGTATACCGACCCAGGGGGTCTATTCTCGACCATTCGCAATTTTAACGATCGGTCGCATATGGTATATATTGCTATAGAGATGCGCACGATCGTGCAAATTGCGAATGGTCGAGAATAGATCCCCTGAACTCAATCAGACATCTCTGAGGCGACTTAATGAAAGGTGGGAAAGCCATGTGGACAGGAGCTCTGGTGCTCTTGTTCAAACTTTGATAAATCTCCGAAAGTATTGGTTTCTCAGAGTTGGGAATGATATCAACGGGTTGTTATGATAGAACTGCATCATAAATGAAATAGAGATAAAAAAAGTCATTTAAAAAAATCAAGAGTGCCAAAAATTATTAATCCGAAACCACCAGAGCGATTCTACCCAACAACGAACTCATCCGAAATATTCATTCCTCAAATCTACTCTGAAAATTATATTATGTCAATTGCATCTTAACAAAATTGCAAAAAGCCCTGTGGACAGGAGCTTTGGCGCTCTTGTTCAAACTTTGACAAATCAAATCTCCGAAATTATAAATGAAAATATAAATGGATCCTTACGATAGAACTGCATCATGAAAGAAATTAAATTCAAACAGACCGATTCTCCACAATAACGAACTTATCAGATATATTAATTTTTCATATCTACTCTGAAAATTACATTAAATCAATTAAAACTTAGCCAATATTCCAGTTTTGTTTTTACTGGAGATATTCTGAACTCAATTTGATTAACTTACCAAAGTATATATTTCCATCATCATATGGAATATCCCGGACGTTAATTTTCGATTACAGCATTCTGTGAATTCATATAGAATTAAGATTTATTATTGAAATTTTAAAAAAGAATTCGCATTCAGTGAAAACATAGAAGTGAAATGTATTATTGAAATTTTCAAAAATCATTTCTCTGAAAGTATTAGCTTGTTAGAGTTGAAAATTATATCAATGAAATCTCATGATGAAACTGCATCTCACAAAAAAAATTCAATGTGAAGTTTGTAATGTAAAAAAAAATTGTTTTTGTTACTCCGAAACCATCAGGCCGAGTTTCCCCATAACGAACTTAACCGAAATATTTATCTCCCAAACCTACTCTGAAAATTTCAACTGTCAAGCTCATTCCGTTCGAGAGTTATCGTGTTAACGGCTGGACGGCCAGACCGGTCAGAATCGATTTTGACCTTGGATTCTTGATCAGTGAGTCGAACCAAAACGTTGAATACCATTTTTATCCAAAAATTCTAAAGTTAAAGACATTTGGGCAAATTGATAAGCAACGAACAGAGTGCTTTATCAGCGCCAAAAATGAAGTAATCCCTTACACCAAAACCATCATCATATTATATTATTCTGAGAAATTCATATATATGACATTGCCCTTGCATTTCGTCATTCTGATTTCGAAAGTATAGAAAATAATCTATCTGCAGATTTAGATATTCTGAAGAAGTACCTATTTCAGTGGCGTTTGTGTCCGAATCCGAATAAAACTGAGGTTTCTTGCTTTCATTTGAACAATCACCAAAAATATAGAACATTGAGTGTAACTTTCGGTGGTTCTTTCTTGAGACATAATTTTTATCCTAAATATCTAGGAGTGAAACTAGATTCATCTTTGAATTTCAAAGCTCATTTGGATGACTTGCGTCTGGAGTTGAAAACGAGAAATAATATTCTGCAGAAATTAGCTGGTACTTCATGGGGTGCTGATGCAGCTACTCTTCGAACAGCAGCCTTAGCCTTGGTTTTTTCTGCCGCTGAATATTGTTGCCCTGTCTGGTTTAATAGTGCTCATACTCAAAAAATTGATGCACAGTTGAATTCATCTATGCGAATCATCACTGGAACTATTAGATCTACACCTATTCATTGGTTGCCAGTTCTTTCAAACATTGTCCCGCCCCACATTCGCAGGCAGACTGCTGTTTCAAATTCTTGGAATAAATTTCATTCTTTTCCGAATTCATTTCCGATTATCTCCTACATTCCAGGCAATAAGATTCCCAGATTGAAGTCACGAAACCCTTTATGGTCCAACTGTTTTCTTAATTCGAATAAAAGTGACAAGGAAGTTTGGCGGTCTGAATGGATTTCTTGCAATTTATTCAACAAAGATTTAATTTCTGATCCTTCAAATAGAGTTCCGGGGTTTGATCTTCCAAGGAGAATATGGTCTATTTTGAATCGTCTAAGAACCGGTCATGGTCGTTGCAACAGCAGGTGGAATTCAGTTGAGAGTCCTAGTTGTGAATGCGGGGAAGCAGAGGAAACCATAGATCATTTAGTTAATAATTGTCACATATATAGATTCAAAGATGGTTTTAGGGCTATTCATAATGTTTCTGAATCTTTTTTAGAATGGGTAGCGAGTTTCAAATCTATTTAATGAAATATAGAATATTCCATTTTTAATTTGTTCGTTTTCTCCCGTAGTCTTTTCCTTTTTCAGATTGGGTTTCGGGTACCTTGGAGAATCTTCTCTGCTTGTTGAAGGAAGATAATAAAGAAAAAGATGCCCTTCAATATTTAATATTTCAGCATATTTTGTTAACAATTTCAATTTTCATAAATCACAACACTAACGGGGAGATAGGGTTTTTTTGCTGAGGTTTTTTCCCTAAGCTCTAGTATCATATATCAAATTATATGGTACCCCGTTACACTAACCTCTGCTAACACTTTTTTCATACACATGCTTTATTGTTAGATAAAAAACAAATTGTAATGCTCAAGTTCAAAAGAATATATATATATATTCACTTGGTGTTCCAAAACGAGACTTCATTACCGAGGTTTACGCGTAATTTAACAGATTTTTTCACATTTCTGACATACCGTGCTCGCACCTGAAGGCCCGGAGCTGTCAAGAGAACCTCCAGCAGCGCATTATCTCCCGCATTCGCGTTTTAACACTTTGACGATGACGTGTCGACGTCTAGGATATTCTTCGGGATGAACTCCGATTTTATCTGGCGCGAAGGTTTACCAAGCAGATGATATGGTTCTCTGGGGCGAAACGACATGGATGTGGGAAAAATCAATATTTGAACAGCTCCAGCATTGTCCGATGCTGTGTAGACCCGTTTCCAAACCGACACAAGATCACGGTATTAATTTTGGGAATGTGAAATGAGAATGATTATAATAATATAAGTGTTTCATCCTATGAAAAGACTTGACTGAGCAAGATGTCTGACTGACTTTGATGCCAATTATAAAAGCTAACAATATTTATAGAATAAATGGTAAATTGAATAGAAAATGAGTATACAGGTGATTCCAAATTAGACGTGAACTTTTGAGGAGGTGCTTGTATGACTCATTTGCTGTTGTTCGAGCCATATACAGGGTGAGTCTTCGACCACTGCATTAATTTGAACCAAAGATTCCTCTCATCAAATAAAACAGTTTTTTCATTCACCATTTTTCCAGATTCGGCTCAGGTAAAAAGTTACAAGCGTTTAAAAATTTCACAATGTGCTAATACCCTCCTGCATATAAATTATCTATGACATTGTTGGCGGACGAGAAAAAGGCATGGTAACGTGGTTTACAGCTTGATTCGGGATTCCAACGCTCAGGGAAGGATCCATAAAAGTAGTGAAATTTCTGGAGTTTTCCATTTTAAAACATTCAATGAAGAATATCTCGAAAACGGTGCGTTTAAGGAGAAATGATGAAGAATAATATAATGTTCTAAAACGATGGAATATTCTTGAAATTACCCAAGAAAAACGTTATCTGCTTTCTTTATGCTAATATCGTTTAGTTTTATGAATCCACGAGTCCATAATTAGAAAACCAGTAGAAGTAGAAAATAACTAATATTTGGAAAATATGTCTCGTAGTTATAGGAAACGTTACACCAATATTCATTTTATTCGAAAAAAGGATGTCAAAGCTACAAAATAAAAACTGATTTTTTTTGCGAAATTTTAACAGCCTGTATCTTTTTACCTGAGCCGAATCTGGAAAAATGGTGAATGAAAAAACTGTTTTATTTGATGAGAGGAATCTTTGGTTAAAATTAATGCAGTGGTCAAAGACTCACCCTGTATATTGATTACCGAAAATCAACAGTTTCCGAGGTATTTGAGTTCTGTTGGTTTTTAAAAGATTTCTTACCATAGTTCATTTTTCATCAATTTTTTCTACGTTAACCAAATTTGATTATAATTTTGGCTTATATTTATCAGAAAAGGATATATATATATATATATATATATTGAAGAGATTCGTATAATTTTCACTTTAATTCTAATCTAACAACTGCATAGAAGGGAACGCACCCTCACTCAACTGACACTTTCCATAGAACATACGGAAATTGTGACAGGGAGTATCTGTGATTGTTTACAAGAAAAGGACAACAAGCAAGCGTGGTACTTGAAAAATGAAAACCGACGCTTCTTAAGAATGGGAGATTATAAAAGGAAATGCTTGGGTGGATTCGCGCTCTTAGCTCTTCGGTTCCTGAACGTTCAACATTCAACAAGTCATTAAGTCCAAATATTATTAGTGTGCAACAAGTTACAAGTTAGTCAGTTATTAGTGTTCTGTGCAAAGGGGTGAGGAAAAGCCTATAGGGTGTTTTACATTATTAGTACCTGATCATTGTGCCCTTACGACTTCGGTCCAAGTTAACTATATCCTTTTGAATGCATCTAATGGCTTACCTTATATTGTGTAATTAATCTACTGGTATTAGGATCTGAATTATTCATGAACCTCTGTATTTCATCTTGTGCATAATTATTGATGTGATTAATTTGATACCATCGAAGTAAAGGGAAAACCTTGCCGCTTTAAAGCTCACTAAGTTCATTTACGTAAGGATTATTATGTTATTTTGATGGCTTTTTGTGTCTGAGCTTTGCGGAGATATTGTAGAGCATTTATGGTGGGTTTGGTAACATATAAAAGGGTAACTTCTTAATAGTGTTGGAATTGGAAGCTCCGTAGCATCAGTAAGCAGGAATGTTAATATGGTAGAGTATGAATGAGTAATATGGCTTCCCAGGTGCAACGAGAGTGAACCCAGAGTTAGTTTTATAATGCCCGAACGTTTTCCTGCATTTTCATCAGCGTTGGCCACACAGATGAAGCAGGAACACGGTTTCGTTATTCAGAGCTTAGATCTCTGAGAGTTTGTTCAAATTCAATGATTCCTTCTGGCGAAGCTAAACGACACCGAACACCTCTGCGGTTAGCGCATCCCCTGTACATATCCTGCGCCTCCCGATAGCTGTAGGTCAGGCACTGGCTTGAGGAAGAAAGGGTGAGGTCTGGCACTGCTCTTTAATCACCTCCTGAGTGTATGAATAAGGTAGAAAGAGTGCAGGTCTGGCACTGCTCTTTACTCACCTCCGGGGTATGTCAATGTGATATAAACACTAATGCTTACTGACCTCCGATCAGGTGAATATTCCATTATCATATAACAAAGAATGTACGATCTACCAGGTGCTCTCTTTATCGTTCTTAATTATTGTAGAAATGTGAATGTACCAGTAGGTTGATATAACTATGTCTGATCACGACGATCACACAACTGGGGGTTTTTCTAAGCGTTCTTTTCCCCCAGTTATACACAATATACGTATCTGAACGCACAACCGTTGTTTGAATCTTTAAACTTCCCGCCCATTTTCCTTGTTTCATTGAGTGTAACTTGGGTTGCCTACACAACGTAAGTAAGTAGTCCTACCAATTCACTAGACGATCACAATACAGCCAAGGTTAGATAAATTAGGTCATAGACTTCAATAGTAGAGGTCCCTGTGATACTGAAAGGTTATTAGAGGTATTTAAAAAGCGGAATCAGTACAATATATATTCTTTTGACTGAGAGTTTTATGTGTTAGCAGAGGTTGGTGTAACGGGGTACCATACAATTCTGCGTATGATACAAGAGCTTAGGGAAAAACCTCAGCAAAAAAACCTGTCTCCCCGTGAGTGTTGTGATTTGTAACTATTGTTCACAAAATTTGCTGCAATTTAGAGATATTGATAGGCATTTATTTCTTCAATATGGACTCCTTCGTCCAAAAACGGAGAGGTTTCTCCAAGGTACCCAAAAATCAACCTGAAAAATGAAAAGACAAGAGGAGAAGAACGAACAAACTAAAAATAATACATAACCTTTCAAAAGTTATGGATATGATATATATGAAAGAAGGAAAACTATCATGTAAAAGATTTAAATAATTAGTATGATTTGAAATGTGATACATGAATAAAAGAAAAATCTATTTTTAATATCAATTTGCCAGCAACATTCGAATTCCACAATCTATGTAAAATCATTTTATATTCCTTCTTTATTCTATAAAAAAAAATATCGTTAGAATGTATTTACTAGTTTCGTTTCAGCAATTTTTTATAAGATCAAGAATCTGAGCTCGAAATCAATTCTGTCCGGCCGGTCCGGCCGGCCGGCCTTAGGCACGATAACTCTTGAATGAAAGGAGATAGAGGATTGAAATTTGTAAGGTAGGTTTAGAGCGTAAATATCTGGCACAAGTTCGTTAATCGGCAAAATCCATTAAGCGGTATCGGAGTTATGGCCGATTTTAGTAAAAACATTTCTTATGAATATTTCCGAAACCGATCACTGGACCTATCTGAAATTTAGCATCAAATTGTAGAATCATTACCTTTATACGCATGTGAAGTCTTGTATTGACCAGGTTAACGCAAAGTTTTAAAAAAAATTGAAAATTTAAATAAAATTGAAAATTAAAAAAAAAAAATTCTACAATAACTCCCGAACTAAATGAGCTAGGCAGTTGAAATTTTCAGAGTAGGTTAGGAAGATGAATATCTCAGTTAGGTCCGTTATTGGGCAAAATAGGCAAGATGGTTTCGGAGTAACGAAAAAAAAATTTTTTTTAGGTAACAAATTACAAATTCAATTTTCATTTAAGATGCAGTTTCACCATAAAAATCCATTGATGTAATTTTGAACTCCAACAAGCCAATACTTTCTTAATTCTCAATTGATTTCTTCCATGGTGCATTTCTCATTCTCAGATTGCTCATTTAATCTTGATAAATAAACTATTATTTGAATTGAATTTCCTTTATGATGCAGTTCTATCATAAGAATACATTGATATAATTCTCAACTCTGAGAAACCAATACTTTAGGAGATATAATTAGTCTGTTTGAACTAGAGCGCCAGAAAGCTCCTGTCCACAGGGCTTGAACCAATTTTTTCTGAGTGATTCTACATAACTTTGGTTGTGCACATTTTAAGCGGTCAATTCAGAAACTTCTAACCCAAATCCTCATTCAAATGTCATCAGGACGAAAGGCCATTCTTCCGACGGCGATGCCATCCAAAAGTTCCCAGACTCCCTGTTCATCCAGAACTTTCCAGGATAATGGACGAATTAATATGCAAAACCGGTCCGTCCCCCCTCGAACTCCCGGCATTAACACAACGAGTATAAAACGCTGATTCCATAAATACTACCGCGCTCTACCCTAACTAGTTTTCTCCGATTGCCGGCTCCTCGACCGACTTTCCCGAATTTTCCTACTTTTCCGCCACTTGTCGGATGCGAACACAAACTTTTACCGCTGGGACTGTAAGAATATTGAATCGGATGTATGATTTATTTCCTACGCTTTGGTTCGATTTATCCCGGATTTGAATCCTGGATATGTTGGGACTGTAACTCCAAGGTCCTACAGATGACCTTGTTCTAGAAATACACGATTTTTTGTTATTTTTCAAGAAAAAATAGAATTCACAACCATAAAAACGGATGCCATTATGAATTCAATACTCAAGGTTCAACTTTTATTGCCCCTAAATCCCAATGCTTCGAAAATTTCGTCTCTATCTGAACATCTGGAGAAATGTATTCTCTTGTGCTCCTTGTAGTGAAGATGTGAACAGTTATTGTATACATCTGTGGAACTACGTGTAATAAAAATGGTAAAGAAATGAAGCTATTCAATGTTTTGAAAAGTGTTATGAGGAATACGCCAAGAACACCCTAAATGATCTACCCACTGGGAAGGTATTCTTTGAAAACAATACCAAATTGTTCAATTCTATTAAAAAATGTATCGACATCGATAGCCTATTTAAAACATCAACAAAACTTTCGAAATATTGAAAAGCTGAGTTTGGAGAATATTTGCTGTTAGAAAGAGCAAATAGGATTCAAAATATTTTACAGTGGTGGAGAGTGATGAAAAAGTTCTTCCCACACTTTCCAAGATTGCCGATGATTTATTAATGGCTACATCCGTACCTGGTGAAAGATTATTTTCCACAGCAGGTATGATCATGGCAAAAAACACGTACATCATTGAAAAATGATGTGATGCAAGCGTGATTATGTTTGAATTCTTGGTCATCGAGTAATTTAAAAGTTGAAATTATCAGTGTTTAAAATTAACTATAATATGTACATGTACAAATATTTTTGTATAAGAGCGTAATAAATATAGCCTTACTAAATTATTCATTATTGTATACCATTTCGTTTATATATTATAATATTTATTAGTTATTCAGAATTAAGCGAGACGAGACGAAACAACTGATAACGAGACGAGAACGAGACTTAAATGAGACTTAATTTTTTGGGAATTGGCGAGAGCGAGACGAGATTTTTTATACTCTCGCCTACTCTCGTCTCGTGTGGAGCCCTATGAACTTTTCAGCCACCGTCACAGACATTAGGACCAAAAAATGAAATGGCCCTGGTGCAGAAGTGCGAAAACACTCTTCGAACGTAAATTAAGCATACGGAAGTAATGAAAAAGAGGGAAAAGCCCTGTGGACAGGAGTTTTGGCGCTCTTGTTGAAACTTTGCAAATCATATCTCTGAAGTATTGGTGTCTCAGAGTTGGGAATGATCAATGGATTCTTATAATAGAACTGCATCAAATAAAAACTAAATTAAAACAAGAGCTCCAAAATGTGTCTATTGAAAAAATAACTTCGAAATTGATGATATATATTTATATTCTTTTGAACTTGAGCAATACAATTAATTTTTCATCTAACAATAAAGCATGTGTATGAAAAAAGTGTTAGCAGAGGTTAGTGTAACGGGGTACCATATAATTTGATATATGATACTAGAGCTTAGGGAAAAAACCTCAGCAAAAAAACCCTATCTCCCCGTTAGTGTTGTGATTTATGAAAATTGAAATTGTTAACAAAATATGCTGAAATATTAAAAATTGAAGGGCATCTTTTTCTTCATTATCGCTTCTTCCTTCAACAAGCAGAGAAGTTTCTCCAAGGTACCCGAAACCCAATCTGGAAAAGGAAAAGGCAAAGGGAGAAAACGAACAAATTAAAAATGGAATATTCTATATTTTATTAAATAGATTTAAAACTCGCTACCCAATCTAAAATAAGAATCCATTGATATCATTCCCAACTCTGAGAAACCAATACTTTCAGAGATATAATTTTTCAAGTTTGAACAAGAGCGCCAAAGCTCCTGTCCACGCTCCCACTTTTTGTACCATTTTTTCTGACACCGGGCGTCACTTTTTCCGATTTTCGTGGCATTCTGCACCGTAAAATGAAAAATCAAAATTAACCGATGTACCAAATTCAAATTGCATTGAACGATTCAAAGTTCAGAAATTAAGAATTTCAACAAAAATTCAATGTTTACGAATGAATATTTCAAAATGAAACCGGAGACGACCACATAAAAGGCAAAGAAAATCAATAATTCACCTGCTCAAAACCGCCTC
Source organism: Halyzia sedecimguttata (assembly GCA_937662695.2). Lineage (NCBI taxonomy): Eukaryota > Metazoa > Arthropoda > Insecta > Coleoptera > Coccinellidae > Halyzia > Halyzia sedecimguttata. The sequence goes on along the minus strand of OW569413.2, from coordinate 101,327,464 downwards.
TGTATATTTAATTTTGAATTACTAGGAAGCAACCAGCTCCTGCTGAAAAACGCACTCAGAAATGGCGCTTAAAACGTAACAGAATATTTGACAGATGAGTAGTTCTCTTCACATTGGTATATTCCGTTTTAAACAGTATCTTGGCCTTGCGTCCAACTTTTACGAATGATAAAAATAAATTTAGTATTTGCAAGTTTTGGTTTTTTTTCAAAGTGGAATTCAAAGTTACCCAAGATGAATGTAACGAATCAGAAATAAATTTGAAATATCTCTTATCGGAAAATAAGATGACATATGTGAAAACAGATCATACGATAATCTAATATATAAAATTCTCGTGTCATAATGTTTGTAATCGAACTACTCCGAAACGGCTTGACCGATTTTGATGAAATTTTTTGTGCTTATCCGGTATCTATGAGAATCGGCCAAAATGGAAATGGAGTTGGAGTTGGAGTTGGAGTTTGAGTTTGAGTTGGAGTTGGAGTTGGAGGGCAGTACGAAGTCTGCCGGGCCAGCTAGTCTTATAAATAAAATTCTCGTGTCACAATGTTCGTTCCCGTACTCCTCCGAAACGGCTTGACCGATTCTCATGAAATTTTGTGAGCATATTGAGTAGGTCTGAGAATCGGCCAACATCTATTTTTGATACCCCTCAGTGATAAGGGTTGTTCACCCTTGAAATTTGTTTTTTGATTTTTGGACGAAATTTTTTGTTTTTATTTTTTTATATTGTGGCATTAAAAAATACATACAACCCTAAATTTTTACTTTTTTATCATCAACGCCTATTTTTTTATAGCCATTTTAGTAATAAACTAGAGTTGGAGTAGGCGTTAGGGTTGGAGTTGTCGTTGGCGTTGGGGTTTGCATTGACGTTGGAGTTGGAGTTCGCGTTGTAGTTGGCGTTGGGGTTAGAGTTGGCGCTGGGGTAAGAGTTAGCGTCGGAGTTGGAGTCGGAGTTGGAGTTGGAGTTGGAGTTGGGGTTGGAGTTGGAGTTGGAGTTCGATTTGGAGTTGGCGTTGGCGTTGGGCAGGCGTTGAGGAGGCAGTACGAAGTCTGCCGGACCAGCTAGTTCATAGATAGAATAATTAATGCATTCTGTGGAAGTACGATGTATTATCGAAATTTTGAAAAATCATGACTCCGAAACTATTAGCTTGTTAGAGTTGAAGATGCTATCAATGGATTCTAATGGTGAAATTGCATCAAAAATTGAATTTGAAATTTGTACAAATATTTTTTTTCGTTACTCGAAACCATCTGGTCATTTTTGCCCTTTAACGGACTTTAACGGCCGAGATATTTATGTCCCAAACCTACTGTGAATATTCCAACTATCTAGCTCATTCCGTTCGAGAGTTATCGTGTAAACGGCCGGACAGAATCGATTCTCAGCACGAATTCTTGATCAGTGAGTTGAACCAAATCGTTTAAGACCATTTTCATCCATAAATTGCAGACATTTGGGCAAATTGATAAGCACCCTGTTCCGAGGAACAAGAATGCCAGAAAGGCAATTGTCGCAACCATAACAGGTTTTTCTCAATATTTTTCTAAGGTGTCCATTTCTTCTCTCGCCTTCTAAGGAAACTCAATGGCTTCATTAACTTTCATCGAGTCCACCATTAAAAAAATTCCATATCGCTGTCTGCAAGCGCCTAGAAATGGCTGGTATATGAAAATATATATATTTCAATAACGCGCACGGTTGCAAAAAAGCGTCAAGTCGACTCATTTTCCGGAACGGTGAAACTGTAACGAGTTCCGGACTATTACAACTTTGTGCTTCGCGCCATATAGCGTGAAAAACTGATATAGGAAAGGAAATATAAGGAAGACGCTAATGATTTTCTGGAAACTCGCTGCGATACTTACAACTTCGACAATTACCGCCATTCGCTGTGTTATGAATATGAGATGGTACAACGGAGGGGGGCGAAGAGTATTAAGAAGATCTGGAGATAAAATATATCAGGATTCAATGTATCATCGGGTCGGGCCATCTTCGAATTGAATTGCGAATCTTCTCCGCATCGTTATAAGAATGTATATATTATAATGTATTATAACGGTGCAAAGTTAGAGATCAGATCTAAAGTTCCTCTGCTTTGTGTCGCCTGATTCTTGTTTGCGCCAATGCATAGAATTGTTTGACTGTGCGGTTTTTGAAACCTTTGTTCACAATAGCAAGTACGCTCGGCGCAGACGGTTGGTATTCAGTTATTCTGCTCAATCTAGCACCAACGGTTTTCTGGTTTGTATTAGGCTCGCTTCACATCAACACGACACGGTTTTATGTACGGCAACGACACAAACGCTCGAGCTCTCCCACAACCTCGCTTCACAGTCGTGTAATCGACATCGGCATCCGATTCTTGGGTGAAGGCTTGAATGATAGCTTTCACAGCTATCCGGCCGAGTCGTGGTCGTGTGAACAACACACGGCTGCCTTTCAACGGCTCGAGAAGACTGCTGGACACCCTCGAGTCGTGCATGGCAGCCGTGTGTCGTTCACACGACCACGACTCGGCCGGATAGCTGTGAAAGCTATCATTCAAGCCTTCACCCAAGAATCGGATGCCGATGTCGATTACACGACTGTGAAGCGAGGTTGTGGGAGAGCTCGAGCGTTTGTGTCGTTTCCGTACATAAAACCGTGTCAGGATGATGGGAAGCGAGCCTTAAGTGTGGATTCATGCAGCCCAAATTAACGAGTATCGAGTAACAATTTAACAATTACAAATAGCAAGTAAAAGTTGAACTTGTTATTTTTAATGAGAGCGTGCATGCAGACAAGTAACAATTAACAAATAACAAGTAGAAGTTGGCCAACTTTCAACTATATACTTTAATTGAACGAGATTTAGCACTTGTACGCAACTAGTGCGCAGATGAACGCGAATTAGTCGGCCCGATGACATAAATATAACCTCACTTCGTGAAATATTTTGTTATTTATTGTGTTGTTTCTTTGGGTTTCTCAATATCGCATTTGAAAATGCACAACACTTCGTTTCGATTATCAAGGAAACAGAGGTTATTTTGGAAAATTAATGCCTTGAAGCTCCGACTTGTGCGCATCCTGACTTTTTGGCGCTCTTGTTCTTAGGAACAGAGTGCATATCAATTTGCCCAAATGAAAATGGTCTCAAACGATTTGGTTCGACTCACTGATCAAGAATCCGTGGTCGAAATCGATTCTGTCCGGCCGTCCGTTAACATGATAACTCTCGAACGGAAGGAGTTAGAGGATTGAAATTAGCAGGGTAGGTTTGGGGCGTAAATATCTCGGACAAGTACGTTAATCAGCGAAATCCATCGAGCGGTTTCGGAGTTATGGCCGTTTTTAGTGAAAATATTTATTATGAATAGTTCCGAAACCGATCACTCGATCTATCCGAAATTTAGCATCAATTTTAGTACTGTGCACGGCGCTCACTCGACTCGTTCGCATCGACATGCGACGCCCCTGGTTCAATGTCGCGACGCCCCAGGGTGCAGTTTGGGAAGCCCTGAGCTAGACAATTGAAAATTTCAGAGTAGGTTTAGGACAAATATCTCGGTTAAGTTCGTTATTGGGCAAAATCGGCCAGATGGTTTCGGAGTAACAAAAAAAATAATAATAATTTTTATGTTATAAATTCTGAATTTAGATGCAATTTCATCATAAGAATCCATTGATATTATTCTTAACTCTAACAAGCTAATACTTTCGGAGATATGATTTTTCAGAATTTCTATAATACATCGTACTTCTATGTTCTCACTGAATGCGAATTCTATCTGTCCTTGTTCTATATGTTTGCGGTTGCTGGCGTTTGGTTCAGTTTGAAAGATAAACGTCATTTATGTCAAACTAAACTTAAAATGTATTTCTTGAGAGTTTGGTTGATGCAAGCATGTAAAAAATTCGGAATTTGGATTCCCTAAGTTCATAGGCAGAGTTTTTTGGTTAGTGAATCAAAGAAAATGAATGATGCAAGGAAGTCGAGCATAATTTACGAGTCATTCACTAATTATGGAAGATTTAGAACGGGATTTCCAACTAATGTACATGTAGTTATTCCTTAGTAACACTATTTAAGATTACCCACATAAGTATTCTGGTTTCAGTTCTCTCTCTGGACTGATTACATTAGTTATGTTCCATAAATGAGACTGGCTATTTCATGTACTCAGTTTTTCAGAATGACTCCTGTTAGTTTTGAAACACTTGATGCCAAAGGCCCAACTTTGGCTTCAAGTGTTTCATGTGTCTTATGAAGATAAGATGTAAAGGGATTTTATTCATGATGTAGTTCTACCATAATAATCCATCGATATCATTCCCAACTCTGCGAACCAATACTTTCGGAGATAAGATTGGACAAGAGCGCTAAAGCTCCTGCCACAGGGTTTTCAAACATTTTTTATTCAGTTTATTTTATGATGCAGTGCTTTTATAAGAATCCATTGATATCATTCCCAACTCTGCGAACCAATACTTTCGGAGATAAGATTGGACAAGAGCGCTAGAGCTCCTGCCACAGGGTTTTCCCACATTTTTTAATTCAGTTTATTTTATGATGCAGTTCTTTCATAAGAATCCATTGATATCATTCCCTACTCTGAGAAAACAGTAATTTCGAAGATGAATTGTTATTATTGAATATCCAATGAACGAGAGCTCTGCAGCTGCAGACGCCAAGCTAGTGCTTTCTTCATTTTTCACTAGAATGCAAGGATTCTATGGAAGTCAAAGCTCAGATCTCGAAGATAACCTTCAAATTCCCACCGAATCAGTAAACAAAGCGATAAAAATGCTGTATCATCCATCGCCATCCTCTTAATATCGTCCCTCCCGAAAAGCTTTGACGCCTTCCCTCCAAAAACCGCCAAACAATCAGTTCTTGTCGCCTCGACATCTCCGGAATGCCGAGACCGACCCCCTCCCGCCCCCCACGTTCCACGCCGCAAAACGGACGTGGGTGAAATTTCGGCGGCCACCGTGTCAATTTGAATAAATCGCGCAGATCCGGACAGATAACAGCGATCGGCCCGTTAAAAGTCCCGAATGGGTTCGATATATTTGACGTCCCGCTGCGGAATGTGGTTCTATGGTGTGGTAACAGGGTCCGACGATGAAAAATATGGGTGACCGGACCGAATGATGAGGAGTTTTTGCGCCCGAAAGGCGCCACGGTCGGCCTTCTGCATCGCCCGACATGACATCACTGTCTCGCGATTTTTTTGTCTGTTTAATGATGATACGATTGGGTTCCGAACAGGTTAAGAGTGAACCTTTTACAAAATCGTTTTCGTTTATTACAATCGTTGCAAATTACACATAAGTACAGTGAGCGTCAAAAGTATATTGGTTTATTTTCACCTTTTTCAGGAATATCGAGAAATGGTTCGATTGGTCAAAGTAATTTAGTTTTTAAGGAACATTTTCCCGTCATTGCTATATTTCTACATTTTCCGTTACGTCATTGATATTCTTTTTAAATTGCAAACCCTTATTTTTTTCTTGACATGGATGGATCATAAAATTCTGAATTCACTAACGCAGATATAACGCCATAATTCTCGAAATATTTATATTTTTAATTTTTAATTTGTAATGCATGTGAAAATTTTCAAATATTTCAGGACATCTGGATGTCTTGTACGTTTTCAGAGTACCCACTTACCTACAGTGAATATTGCTAATCGTTGGAATCGGTAGTCGTATCTGAATTAAATTTGAATTAGTTTGTTACTTTTTCTTCACCTACTGTCAAAAACTAAACTAAAAGTGGGAAAGCCCTGTGGACAGGGAGCTTTGGTGCTCTTGTTCTAACTTTGCAAATTATATCTCCGAAATTATTGGTTTCTCAGAGGGGTAATTATATCAATCGATCCTTATAATAGAACTACTATCATGAACAAATATGATACAACTGCATCATGAAAGAAATTGACTTGAAACAAGCCCTGTGGACAGGAGCTATTGGGCGCATGTTCATCTTCCTTGTGGCCCGTACTGACCAGTAAAGAAAAAAAGCAGTATCATGTTGAATACCTTAATATTATTGATTATTATATAATAATCGATGAAAATACTGAGAGAGACCCAGGAAATTTGATACATTTTGTCTTATATCTCCAGAAATTGAAATCGTATAGAGCCAAAATTTTGCACAATGTTGCAAAATACTACAATTGACGTTAGTACAAGTTTTTGTTGCAATCTGATGAATAGTTCACGAAAAAAAAATTTTTTTTTCGAAAAAATTAAAAGAAATATTTTTTTAAAAATTACCAACATTTCGATCATAACAGAATTTTGCCAAAAGTTGCGCGTTTATATCCTCGAACTGACTACCAAGTTTCGATTCAACATCTTCTTTAGTTCCTGAAATATCAGGGAAATAACCTCAAAATTTTAAATGTCTATAACTCCTAAACCGTCCGGCCGATGTTGCCCGTTAACGAACTTAACCGTCGCATTTTGATCAGAAACCTATCCTGAGAGTTTGAAGTCGATAGGACCTTCGGTGCTCCTGTTATCGTGCCTACGGCCGGAAAACCGGCCGGCCGGACGGCACCCAAAAATCTGACACCGGATTCGTGATCAGGGAGTCCGAATTAGTCTATTAGCCAATTTTCAGCTCGAAATTCGAAAATTACAGACATTTGGACGAAATGATAGGACGATGTTCCCCTAGAACATGCGCCCAAAAATGGGTTCAAGCCCTGTGGACAGGAGCTTTCTGGCGCTCTAGTTCAAACAGACAAATTATATCTCCGAAAGTATTGGTTTCTCAGAGTTGGGAATTATATCAATGGATCCTTATGAAAGTACATCATCTTAGCATGAATTGAATTCAATCATAGAAGAATTTAAATTCAACAAGAGTGCCAAAACTTATGAATCTAAAACCAATAGACAAATTCTACCCAACATCGAACTCATCCGAGATATTCATTCCTCAATTCTATGATGAACGATAATATATATTCTTTCCTCAAATCCACTCCAATACACCAATATTCCAGTTTTGTTTTTACTGGAGATATTCTGAACACAATATTATTAACTTATCATTACCATTCCCATCATCATAATGACTGACCATCGGCATGAAAATATCAACCAACAAAAAGTATGATATCATATTATAATTCTCATAATTCTACGATTGTTGAAATGAATTAGACAATGTCATGTCTCAGGAAAATAAGTTGACATTATAACAATTTATACATAGAATAATTATATCATTCTGTGAATATGCAGAAATACGATTTATTATTGAAATTTTTGAAAAATCATATCTCCGAAAGTATTAGCTTGTTAGAGTTGAAAATTATATCAATGGATTCTGATGGTAAAACTGCATATTGAAAAAAATTAATTTGGACTTTGTTATGTAAAAAATAATTTTTTTCTTGTTACTCTGACACCATCTGTCCGATTTTGACCAATAACGAACTTAGCCGATATATTTATCTCCCAAACCTACTCTGAAAATTTCAACTGTCTAGCTCATTCCGTTCGAGAGTTATCGTGCCTACGGCCGGCCGGACAGAATGAATTTCGACCACGGATTCTTGATCAGTGAGTCGAACCAAATCGTTTAAGACCATTTTCATCGAAAAATTCGAAAATTTCAGACATTTGGGCAAATTGATAAGCACTCTGTTCCGAGGAAAAAGAGCGCCAAAAACCACGAACTTACCCGAGATATTCATTTCTCAAATCCACTCTGAAAATTATATTACATATATCAATTGAAACTTAGCCACTATTTGAGTTTTGTTTTCATCAAACCATTTTTCGCTATTCCTGAAAGGAGAGAAAATAAATTCATTATTCCATACTCTTGATGCTGACTGTATAGTATTTTGTTTTGGAAGGTCCTTATTGAATAGGTTGAAATATAAGCAATTGTGAGTATTTTTACAGATTTCCATAATATTTGCTCTGTCATATTTACATTGAAACCTCATTATCTACGAAGAGGTCAGTATACGACGATTTCCTTTAACAATTACTTCAATATATAAAACAAAATAATGAAGAATGTTGAACAAAAGAAACGAATAGAATAATGTTAATTCTGTAATTAATATTCAGTACACTGGTAGTGTGTTAAAATGAGATACCTATACAATGATATTCTCTAGAACAGTGAGTTGGTATTGCTTTCAATTTAACAACAATTCGCAGCCTTGGATGAGTTCAGTAACTGGATGGGAGACCGCTCTGGCTATAAATTCGAAGAAGCGCGACAAAGCAGACCTCAACTTTTTAATTTATTTCGCTACTCATTTATATGATTCACCACTGCTAAAACTTAACCGAAATTATTAATTTCAATTCAGTGATCCCCAATCAGTTGTTCGCAGTACGAAAATCCTAGGGCTTCACGCGAGAGCGAGATTTTTCTCGTCTCGTCTCGTTCTCGTCTCGTAAAAGCGAGAGGAGATGACACGAGACGTTTTCAAAAATATTATAAGCGACACCGAGACCACATACAGCGCAACACGAGAGTCTCGTTTTTGGTCTCGTTAAATTTTTTGTATGAAGTTTTATATACGACTCGATCTTTTTCAACACCCACAAAAATCAATTGAATATGAAGAGTCTCCACTATAATTACCAATATATTTTGTCTATATTATGCATCGATCGTTCTAGAAATACACGATTTTTTGGAAGATTATTAATTCGTTATGACCTTGCGATGATTAAGATTATTTTTCAAGAAAAAATAGATTTAAAACCATAAAAACGGATGCCATTATGAATATAATACTTAATGGACAACTTTTATTGCCCCTAAATTCCAATGCTTTCAAAATTTCGTCTCTATTTGAACATCTGGAGAAATTCATTCTCTTGTGCTCCTTGTAGTGAAGATGTGAACAATTATTGTATATACATCTGTGGAACTACGTGTAATAAAACTGGTAAAGTAATGAAGCTATTCAATGTTTCGAAAAGTGTTATGAGGAATACGCCAAGAACACCCTCAATGATCTACCCACTGGGAAGGTATTCTTTGAAAACTATACCAAATTGTTCAATTCTATTAAAAAATGTATCGACATCGATAGCCTATTTAAAACATCAACAAAACTTTCGAAATATTGGAAAGCTGAGTTTGGAGAATATTTGCTGTTAGAAAGAGCAAATAGGAATCAAAATATTTTACAGTGGTGGAAAGTGATGAAAAAGTTCTTCCTACACTTCCCAAGATGGCCGATGATATATTAATGGCTACATCCGAACCTGTTGAAAGATTATTTTCCACAGCAGGTATGATCATGGCAAAAACACGTACATAATTGAAGAATGATGTGATGCAAGCGTTATTATTTTTGAATTCTTGGTCTTCGAGTAATTTAAAAGTTGAAATTATCAGTGTTTAAAATTAAAAATAATATGTACATGTACAAATATTTTTGTGTAAGAGCGTAATAAATATAGCTTCACAAAATTATTCATTATTGTATACCATTTCATTTATATATTATAATATTTATTATCGTTATTCAGAATTAAACGAGACGAGACGAGACAACTGATAACGGGACGAGAACGAGACTTAAACGAGACTTAATTTTTTGGGAATTGGCGAGAGCGAGACGAGATTTTGTATACTCTCGCCTGCTCTCGTCTCGTGTGAAGCCCTAGAAAATCTCCTTATTCTCCAAAGACATTCTCATCAAGTACACCATCTACCATGCGACCCCCCTACAAACTCTCTTCGCTCTCTTCGGAACGCATTGTATCAGTTCAAAAAGAAAAAAATTCCTTCCGAGGGAAGCGAACCAAATTAGTATCTATCCCAGTTCGTTACTCTGTCTTCCCGTTCTCGAAATCGACTCTCGAACGATTTTCATTTCCTGCATGAAGTTCACGCCAATAAATTCCGTCGTATTACAATACAACAGGCTTGGGGAACGAGCAAAAGAACTTCGAACTGTCGTTATTCAAACTCCAATATCTTCCCGGGGTCGAAGGAGGAGAGGCGTTGCACGATTGGCGAATATCAGGACGTAAAAACGGGATCGGGGGCAGTGGCGTAGCTGACGAAGGGCTAACCGGTGCCATGCACTGAGCCCCGCCTGTATAGACTCGCGAATTCATAAATCTATGAGAAATTAGCTTAAATAAGCGGATAAAGTCTATCTTAAGTCATCATTTGTCGGAACGCAGTGAATGTTATAAAATCTGATGAAAATTCCAGAAATTTAATTGCTCTTATGAATCCGTCCCTGAAGTAGAATCATACCTACATAATTGTGTTAGATAAATAGCGGATAAAGGCATATCATTATTCGAACAACTTGAATTGAAGGCTATTTATCTTTTGGGAAATAGATGAATAGGCTTGCCTGTTCTGTATCATTCTATAATTTTTTCTCTATTTACCCTCAATACTCAAAACTTTTGAATTATCTGTTATCTATAAATTTGTTTTTATACTGCTTTGATTCTGCATAATCATTCTAATGATTTATCTCATATATGGAACATATTTTCATCTTGTTACACACATTCAATTAATAATTTTCTACAGATATAACTTACGTCACTTCTAGTTTATTCCAACGAGTTGAATCATAAGTTTGTATCCGCAAATCAAAATTCAGTCTTTTCATCAAACGACAAAGAAATTTAACAATTCATAGGAAAATATCAATTATAAGTTTCATTCCACCTATTCAATCGTTATGTGAGATATCCCAATTATTTTTGAGGAGAATTTTCTTTTAATTCTTATTTAGCTGAGATGTAACGAACTATGTAAACATAACCAAACAGACGGTTCGACATAGAAATACTAGATAAATTATAATATAAGCTGAATATAATTACATTAGAGTAAATGCGAGGTTATCAGATTGTTTTCCTGGATTGAGTAATCGACAGTTTTGATCAATGATTTTTTCATCTAAGACCTTAATTTTTGATATCATCAAAACGCTTTGTGAACCCCGACCGTTAATCGACTTGTAAAATTTGTCAGAGAAATTGGATAATTGTGGATTGAACATATCTTCGGGAAACCTACCCCAAATATATTATTCTAAGTCTTTATGCTATCTGGCATAGCATCGTTCGTAGACTGATAGAGATTAAAATTGTAAGTGTTGTTTATAATGTGGTTGGAAATTATATGATATCCATCATTGTATATCATTCAAGTATTTGATAAGAATTAGAATGTTTAAGAATGTAAGAACAGGCGATGTTGAAATCTTATAGTGGATATTTAATTAAAATCAAGTTGAAGTTCAGTGTTTTGATATGCAGGAATAGTAGAACATTGGTTTTAAAAATTCTAATTCAACCATTTCATTAGACTTGGGTGAGTTAATAAGTTTTCTCAGACAAACTCATAAATTTCGAGTATCAGATGATTAAGCTTTCAGATAATTATACAATAATGAATCCAGTAAGTGTTTCTGTGTTCAACAGGTTCCTACAGAAAGTGTAGGAGTGTATTTACACATTGCAACATCCTTAAACGCTTATAACTTTTTACTTGATCCGAATGTGGAATAATGGTAAATGAAAAAGGTGTTTCATTTGAGGAGAGAAATATGTGGTTAAAATTAATGTACATCTTAAAGACTCACCCTGTATATTTATATTATGACTTGATCAAATCTTAACAGTTCAGTAAGGGCAGTTTTTTAAACTAGGGCCGTTGGATACCTAACTACGCCTCTGATCGGGGGGGCTCGATTGCAGAACTTTCCCAGAATTCAATATCGGGAAATATTCGTTCTGTCGTATCTTATCCAAGACGGGACAACTATTCCCGTTGTTTGGGAAGTGTTGGTCGGGAAGACGGAGAAGACGACGTACCAGACGCTGTTTTATCTAATTGGTCGTAGGGTTCTGGCATGTGCCACCCTGTTCCGTCTGATATTGAATATTACCTCAAATTTCTAGACAGAAAATTGCTGAGATAGGAAATATATTGTGTGAATATTCTCCTTGTTCTTCCTCAATTTTTTTAGATTCCAGGTGCGCAACCGGGACAATGCTCCAAGGCCCCCTACCTATGGGAGCCCCGGGCAAGTATCAAATTTCGAACCTTTCCTCTGATTCGGCAAGATGCAATGACGAAATCAAATTCTCAACAACACCATAAAAACAATTCAAAAGTAACAATTCCTCTATCTCTAACTTGAATTCTCTGTACTCCAAAACTTTTAGCCTCTTTGGAAGATGGTTGAACAATTTGTGACCACAGTACGTGGGCGAGCACTCAAATTTGTTGTTCTATGTTTAGGAATACAGAGAGTATATTTATGCCTTGTATCATAATAAACAATCGAGTATAAAAACACAGGGAAAACTCAACAATATGTTTGCAAAGTACGGTCTACAGGACTCCATAGGTGAAAGGTTGAAAATGAGTCGAATGATCTTTTTTTGTGCGATAAAATGCCTGAGCGTTGCATGGCTTTCATTGCACGCTCTCCCTCTAGCTCTATCCGAGATGTTTTCGATAAAAAACAATTTCTGTTACCTTTGTCGTTGAATATGTTATGATCAATGTGAATGTGAAATATATTATATTTTAAATCGAATTTTATTCCTTTCAGGTAAAAAATCAATAATGGTGACTACTCCAACTATGCAAGTTCCTCACATCTTAACGAAATGACCAGAGCGGATTCGTATTTAAGGTATTTTAGAAATTCGGTAGATTACATACTTTGACGAAGTTTTCATTAGATAACGAAATATTAAATAACCGATTGACGAGGAAATTCAAGCTGGCTCTAGATAATTTTAAATCCAAGAAAAACAAGGAGCCATTCTTCTCCATTTCGAGGGTGAACTTGATTGAATGATACTGTTTAAGATATTGGCATATTCGTCAGCATCAAAATTGCAGAAATGTCATAAACGCACCTAACCCAAAATTTTGGAAACTATTTTTGTTAATTTTTTTTCCATGTTCTATTGTGCTGAGGAACGTATTAGCCAAAAGGGAGATAGAGGATTACCCATTGCCCTAGAGAATGCTCGTTTGTCAAATTTATCGTTTGAAGAAAATATACTTTGCTGAGTGAAGATAACATCAAGTTTTAATTCATTTCTATTTGAGGGAGATCAGATCTCGAAAGCTTTTCAAAAATTCTTCATATTTTCTATCGCGACTTTAACAGGGCTAATTGTCATTCAGATTCATATTGATTCTTGACCATCTATCTAATATGCTAACAGATGAAAATCAATAACTAACATTTATTTTCCAATATTCGTTTCTTATGAAAATATTTTTGGCTGTTTTATCAATGAAATTATAAGGTTTGGAAAATTGATCAGTCCAAGTTGGTGAGTACCAACTGTTGAAATAGATATTTTGAAGGGGATACCAAAAATGCATATATAATTTGAAAAAACCATTTGACTGTGGCCTTTTCATGAATGTAGATTCACAAAGTGTTTTATCGGAATCGATTTTTTTTGAACGCACGTTACAATTGTAGATAATTTGTTATTCAAATCTTAATGTGTCAAAATAATTTGTATTCTATGTTATACAATAGAGGAATAAAATGTTTAATCTCGAGGAAGATCTTGACCAAGATGAAAACGTCGACAACCTGGAATTGATCGTATTATTTGCCCAGTTCTGAAGCCGATAATCAACCAACTACTGATATAATAATTGGACAATAGACGTCAAAAATGGTAAAAAAGAACATGAGCACAAAAGCTCCTGACTTCACAACAGAGCTTTTTCAGAATTTCATTTTCAATCAGGAAACGCCGAAAGAATTCACAATCTGACAAGCAAATTAGTTTTTAATGGGGGTTGCGAAAGAAATAAATACAGAATTCCACTTTCTTCCACCCCATCCAATTCAACTAGTGACACGGTAACCCGAACGGGAACATTTCCCAAAAGGGGCACGTTTCTCTCGTGCAACGCGATATATTAACTCAACGGCCTGGACATTCCTACGAACCCTCGGGAAAGCGAGAACGCACGATCTGGTCTCGGAGTTGCGCTAATTAAAAAACGTGCAAATGGTTATGCATTCCCGTGAAAAAAAACGAGCATTGCCGTCGGAAAAATTAATAGGATAGAAAGAAAACGGTAGACCTGACGCCGCCGCCCTGGAAAGCTCCTTTATTATCGCACAGTCCGCGGAATTGCTGGATGTTTTCCCGGACAATGTAGATAAAGAACCGGTCTTTCCCGAGAATAAAGGGTTCTGAACAAAGGAATTCGGGCTCTGGATCTTTCGGGGTAGTTATTTCGTGTTTTTATTGACGCAACTCTCGGCCTCTGGAGCGTCAAGAGATCATCGAAAGAAAGAAAATTGTCTCCGTACAAACGTCCTCCTTCACTTCTGAATCCAAGAGATCCGGTTCTGGATGGCCAGAATGCAAATATCTAGGAGTAAGGTAAATGTCCCAATTATCGACAACTTCCGTTTATTTTCCATAAAACAAGACGAAGAAAATTTCCTTACAAATTTTAATTCAACAATTATCTAGTTTATAGTTTCTTGAATGAATTTGTTCACACCATTTATTTCTCTTAAGCATCCTCAGCGAAAAATCAGCTGTTAATTGGCCGAATGTCGGTCTTCATCGAGTGAGCAATGTTTTCCTTGCTATTCTGATAAGTCCACACTCTTCATTTATGTCTCCCCAGATTCAACGAATGCAGGTGAAATTTAATTTTTTGAAGAATAATTAACTTGAGAAGATTAACTGTATTCAGTTCTATTAAAAAAAATTTAATGTGTATCATATTTTATGAGAAATTTGTGTGTCGATAAATGGTACTTCTGAAACATATTGTGTCCCAGATATCGACATCTATATGTCGATATTTGAGTCGCTGAGGATGATTTTTGATTAACTTTCAGAAACGTTAACTCCATTTTCCTGGATACGATTGTTTCGTTATCCTACCCAAAAGATCCACAATTTTCAGTGTACCAATTATCGACACACTGTTTTCCATCGAATTACATGATAAAAGTACAACAAATTTTGATGTCGATACTACGTTCAACACTATGTCGATAAAAGGTGCAATATTCTGTCGACGGCTGAGACTCATACCATAAGTAAAAATAATCAATTATATGGAGAACTCATTAAACTATTTTTGTTATCTTTTGATAATCAGCTCATAGAATATTCAAAATTGCTCTCAGTACTGATCGACATTCGATTGTGGTCCATTTATATGATTTAATCATCCATTTTTCAATGTCGATCATACGCACATTTATGTGGGGATAATTGGTCATATTTAGTTTCCAGTTATCTCATGATTACAAAATGTCTAGAAGACTGCAATGCACACATGAAAAATATTGTGTCCCGTCGGAAGCAACTTCTGACGCAAATAATAATTTTGAATCGAGTAGAATAGAAATCGCTAACTTTTCCCTGAATTCGTCTCTCTTGGATGTAAGGGAAGAGAATTTGGGTGTAGATTTACTACTGGATTGTTATGACCGTGATTACTCCGACACTGATATAAATGTTTGTGGGCTACATCAAGATATGAATGGTAAGAATGGGGGGATTACAGATTATCTTTTTGAAGCCCAAGTTCTTGGTGAAGCAAGCATACAAAATGCAAAAAATAGTGAATCAAATGAGAGAGCCCTTGAAAATGACACAAAAGAAAATTGAGTTAGGACAGAGGAGAAACACGTAGAATTACCGAGCCTAAAAAGTAAAATGAACGTGGCTTATAGGAAGTATCTGAAGTGAAAACGTTAATTTCTAAGGATTAACCAAAGATCATCAAATATTTTTCATATTAAGCAGAGAATTTATATATCTAAGGTTTTTTTAATTTTTGTGAACATTTTTAAACTGTTATTTTCACTAAATATATCAATATTTCTTTAAATACAAACATATTATCGATGCCAAAATCTGGATTTCCCAAAGTGTCGATATTTGGTGCACATGTATGTCGATGATTGGTAATTCATATTTTTCCGGTGTCGATAATGGGTACATCTGCTTTGAGACACCATTCATTTTTTTTATAATATTTACCCCTTTCAATATGTTTTTGTACTTTTATCAAAATAGGGGGTTCAGAGAAGTAGAAGCAGAATATTTCATTCATATAAAATTATTCTTTGAAGTCGAAATGTATCAGACACTTTGAGGAACACGCTATTGTGTCGATAATTGGGACATTTACCTTATATTGTATATTGTTGTAGGGTGTAACGTTGCACTGCGACCTTAAGTTCTATTGTGTCCCCCTGTCAGAGCTGTCGTTGTCATTACCATCTACAGCTCGCCTTCCAGTTCCAGAGTTCTGATGAACTCTGGATGGCTTCAAGGAGGCTACGTCCTCGCTCCTGCAGATTTCTTGCCCAAAGGATTATTTGCGTTGGTTTGAGATGGCGAGGCATTCCGTTATCAGATGATCAGGAGTTTCATCCTCCTCCCAACAGAATCTGCACTCGTCAGTTTCTGCTAGCCCTAATATCATCATATGCTTCCTGAGGTCGCATTGCCCTGTGAGGAAGCCAGTGAGGAGGTGCAGTGTGTTCTTACTGAGGTCCAAGTATTTCTTGGATCTGACAGTATCAGTGTTCCGGAGGAATATCTTGGAGGGATACATTCCGGGGAAAGATCTCCAGAAAATACCTCCCTCAGTTTCTTCTTTCATCCGGAATTCACTTTTTTAGGTGTATCTACCAACCCCACAGTAAGGTTCCGAGCCAATAAAGAGGGTTTGTGCTCGTTTCTTCGCAAGTGTGTTGGCCTCCTCATTTCCTATAATTCCCGCTTGACCGGGAACCCAGACCAAGGAGACCCTGTTGTTCTTCACTACTTCTTTCAGTTTTCCTCGGCACTCCTAAATTGGCTTGGATTCGATAACATGGGAGCTCAGAGCTTTAACAGCAGCTTGACTGTCAGAGTGGATTGCTATATCAAGGATCTAGGAGTAATAATAGATAGTGAACTCAACTGGTGAAAATACGTAGACAAAATTCTTTCCGAATCCACAGCGGCTATGTGGGAAATGGCAATGTGGTGATACACAGCAGTAGTACGCCCATTGTTTCCTACGCATCCTTAGCATGGTGTGACAAAACTGATGAGGCCATCACAGCAATGACTCGACTGTGCTGATTTCGGAGGAGCTTGCTATGCTGCTCCCACTTCAGCGCTTCAGGTCATACTTAATCTGCCTCTCTTGTACCTATATGTAAAGAAATGTGGCCTACTGGATGCAATAAGAATTTCTCGTATTGGGACACTCCTACCTGGTAACTGCGTAGGACATATGAGGCTACTGGACTCAAACCTCTTGGTAAAGCTGTCAGATGTATTGACGACCATATGGGCTAGGAAGAGTACCCAAAAGATGATTTACTATATTATGATAAGATATGATTTCACTGACGCTCCTAGTAAGTTTAATTTGACAACTATGAAGTAGCCATATACGAGATGCAAGAAAGTGTAAAGAGCCTGGGTGATTCACTTGAAAAGCACTCGATATGATATTCGAATGGATCCCTTAAGAAAGAAAAACCGAGGCTAGGAATGTGCGGCTTTAAATACAGAGAATTTCTCGTTTTGGGAAACTCCTGCCTGATGACTGGGAAGGACATATGAGGTTACTGGACCAACTATACTCAAACCTCTTGGCAAAACCCTCAGATGTAATGCCTACCATATTCGATGTCGAAAGACCTTTTACAACTGTGAAAAGAGACTGCGTTAATAGATTGGATACAAAGTCATTAATTTGATATTTACCATGGTAAATTTGATTAAGTGTGTCCAATAAAGGAGAATGGACAAGAGAACATACGCGCAAAAGCTTCTGACTTCGAGTCAGTGCTTGAACCAATTTTTTTTCAAAAGGGGTTGAAAAGCTTCAGCAACGATTTACCAAGTGTGGAAACGTTGCAGGGGACTGTGTTGAAAAATAATTAGTTTAATTCTTCTAATGTGTTTGCACCTATGTAAGGACCAATAATTCGTGAACTATACTCGTAGAAGCATCAAATAAAAATCTATTACAATTGTTCATGTCGGCATCTGTAATTTCATATGGCACATAACCTTGAATCACCATGTGCATTTATGACATAAAAACTCAAACAACTCGTTTCGTGGTAAACAAGAATTCTGAAAATCTGACCCTTGGCAGCTATCTTGTCCTTTTCCCATTTCACGTTCTTCGGAGTGAAGCCACGTCTTCCCAGTCTCCAACATATGGCGTTTATTGGATACCTGGAGCGTCTTGCTAGGCGATCAGACTACCGATAATACGCAGCGGTGTAGCAGCCTCCTAACGGTTCAGCACTCCCTCGCTAATTGATGATAATAAGCCGGGGTCAAGATACTCTTATCTGACTCGACTATCGACGACAACCTATCCAGATGTCAAACATGTTTTGATATGTTCCATCGGGATTTATCAGATGGCTAGTATCTCGATTATAAGCCGCGTTACGCTGTCGCTTATCCGTACGTCAAAATAGCTCGGATTGGAGATCGGGCAAGATTAAGCGATTGGCGGATGGTTTCGTAACGATTTGAACAACTCACACAGTCAGTGCTCTAACAGTCAGCGAAAAATGATTGGATTGGTCAAATTCATTTATTTTTTAAGCAACATTTCCCGTCATTCTTATTGTTGTACTATTTCTTGTTGCCAAGCACTGACGTCCTCGTTATTTTTTTCAATAGCGAGCCCCTATTTTTTTTACATGGATAGATAATAATCAAATTTTCACGGAATATCGTGAAATCCTGATATTATTTGAGAAGAAAGTCTTTCGTATATTATTAGATATTTAAAGAATAAATAAATATTGAACACAACTAAGTTCATACAGCACATCCCGCCATTACACTGACGCGAACTATCGATCGAACAAATTCATGAAACTACAGCATTGCACTGACTCGAAACATTGATGGACGAATGTTCACGAATGTTCACCTCATTACACTGATAAAAACCATTGATCTAATGAATTCTTGAAAGTGTTCACAGCATTGCACCGAGGCGAACCATCGATCGAACGAATTCATGAAACTGTTACAGCATTGCACTGTCGCGAAACATTGATGGACGAATTCTTGAAGGTGTTCACCTCATTACGATGACACGAACCATCGATATAATGGTTTCTTGAAAGTGTTCACAGCAATGCACTGACGTGAACCATCGATCAAACAATTCTTGAAAGTGTTCACATCATTACACTGACGTGAACCATCGATGAAAAGAATTCTCGAAACTGTTCACAGAATTGCACCGACTGGAAACATCGATCGACGTATTCTTGAAACTGTCCACATTATTACAATGACGCGAACCATCCATCGAATTAATTCTTGAAAGTGTTCACAGCATTACGCTAAAGCGAGCCATCGATCGAACGAATTCTTGAAAGTGTTCACAGCATTGCACTGACGTGAACCATCGATCAAACAATTCTTGAAAGTGTTCACATCATTACACTGACGTGAACCATCGATGAAAAGAATTCTCGAAACTGTTCACAGAATTGCACCGACTGGAAACATCGATCGACGTATTCTTGAAACTGTCCACATTATTACAATGACGCGAACCATCCATCGAATTAATTCTTGAAAGTGTTCACAGCATTACGCTAAAGCGAGCCATCGATCGAACGAATTCTTGAAAGTGTTCACAGCATTGCACTGACGTGAACCATCGATCAAACAATTCTTGAAAGTGTTCACATCATTACACTGACGTGAACCATCGATGAAAAGAATTCTCGAAACTGTTCACAGAATTGCACCGACTGGAAACATCGATCGAAGTATTCTTGAAACTGTCCACATTATTACAATGACGCGAACCATCCATCGAATTAATTCTTGAAAGTGTTCACAGCATTACGCTAAAGCGAGCCATCGATCGAACGAATTCTTGAAAGTGTTCACAGCATTGCACTGACGTGAACCATCGATCAAACAATTCTTGAAAGTGTTCACATCATTACACTGACGTGAACCATCGATGAAAAGAATTCTCGAAACTGTTCACAGAATTGCAGCGACTGGAAACATCGATCGACGTATTCTTGAAACTGTCCACATTATTACAATGACGCGAACCATCCATCGAATTAATTCTTGAAAGTGTTCACCTCATTACGATGACACGAACCATCGATATAATGGTTTCTTGAAAGTGTTCACAGCAATGCACTGACGTGAACCATCGATCAAACAATTCTTGAAAGTGTTCACATCATTACACTGACGTGAACCATCGATGAAAAGAATTCTCGAAACTGTTCACAGAATTGCACCGACTGGAAACATCGATCGACGTATTCTTGAAACTGTCCACATTATTACAATGACGCGAACCATCCATCGAATTAATTCTTGAAAGTGTTCACAGCATTACGCTGAAGCGAGCCATCTATCGAACGAATTCTTGAAAGTGTTCACAGCATTGCACTGACGTGAACCATCGATCAAACAATTCTTGAAAGTGTTCACATCATTACACTGACGTGAACCATCGATGAAAAGAATTCTCGAAACTGTTCACAGAATTGCACCGACTGGAAACATCGATCGACGTATTCTTGAAACTGTCCACATTATTACAATGACGCGAACCATCCATCGAATTAATTCTTGAAAGTGTTCACCTCATTACGATGACACGAACCATCGATATAATGGTTTCTTGAAAGTGTTCACAGCAATGCACTGACGTGAACCATCGATCAAACAATTCTTGAAAGTGTTCACATCATTACACTGACGTGAACCATCGATGAAAAGAATTCTCGAAACTGTTCACAGAATTGCACCGACTGGAAACATCGATCGACGTATTCTTGAAACTGTCCACATTATTACAATGACGCGAACCATCCATCGAATTAATTCTTGAAAGTGTTCACAGCATTACGCTAAAGCGAGCCATCGATCGAACGAATTCTTGAAAGTGTTCACAGCATTGCACTGACGTGAACCATCGATCAAACAATTCTTGAAAGTGTTCACATCATTACACTGACGTGAACCATCGATGAAAAGAATTCTCGAAACTGTTCACAGAATTGCAGCGACTGGAAACATCGATCGACGTATTCTTGAAACTGTCCACATTATTACAATGACGCGAACCATCCATCGAATTAATTCTTGAAAGTGTTCACCTCATTACGATGACACGAACCATCGATATAATGGTTTCTTGAAAGTGTTCACAGCAATGCACTGACGTGAACCATCGATCAAACAATTCTTGAAAGTGTTCACATCATTACACTGACGTGAACCATCGATGAAAAGAATTCTCGAAACTGTTCACAGAATTGCACCGACTGGAAACATCGATCGACGTATTCTTGAAACTGTCCACATTATTACAATGACGCGAACCATCCATCGAATTAATTCTTGAAAGTGTTCACAGCATTACGCTAAAGCGAGCCATCGATCGAACGAATTCTTGAAAGTGTTCACAGCATTGCACTGACGTGAACCATCGATCAAACAATTCTTGAAAGTGTTCACATCATTACACTGACGTGAACCATCGATGAAAAGAATTCTCGAAACTGTTCACAGAATTGCAGCGACTGGAAACATCGATCGACGTATTCTTGAAACTGTCCACATTATTACAATGACGCGAACCATCCATCGAATTAATTCTTGAAAGTGTTCACCTCATTACGATGACACGAACCATCGATATAATGGTTTCTTGAAAGTGTTCACAGCAATGCACTGACGTGAACCATCGATCAAACAATTCTTGAAAGTGTTCACATCATTACACTGACGTGAACCATCGATGAAAAGAATTCTCGAAACTGTTCACAGAATTGCACCGACTGGAAACATCGATCGACGTATTCTTGAAACTGTCCACATTATTACAATGACGCGAACCATCCATCGAATTAATTCTTGAAAGTGTTCACCTCATTACGATGACACGAACCATCGATATAATGGTTTCTTGAAAGTGTTCACAGCAATGCACTGACGTGAACCATCGATCAAACAATTCTTGAAAGTGTTCACATCATTACACTGACGTGAACCATCGATGAAAAGAATTCTCGAAACTGTTCACAGAATTGCACCGACTGGAAACATCGATCGACGTATTCTTGAAACTGTCCACATTATTACAATGACGCGAACCATCCATCGAATTAATTCTTGAAAGTGTTCACCTCATTACGATGACACGAACCATCGATATAATGGTTTCTTGAAAGTGTTCACAGCAATGCACTGACGTGAACCATCGATCAAACAATTCTTGAAAGTGTTCACATCATTACACTGACGTGAACCATCGATGAAAAGAATTCTCGAAACTGTTCACAGAATTGCACCGACTGGAAACATCGATCGACGTATTCTTGAAACTGTCCACATTATTACAATGACGCGAACCATCCATCGAATTAATTCTTGAAAGTGTTCACAGCATTACGCTAAAGCGAGCCATCGATCGAACGAATTCTTGAAAGTGTTCACAGCATTGCACTGACGAGAACCATCGATCAAATAATTCTTGAAAGTCACATCATTACACTGACGTGAACCATCGATGAAAAGAATTCTCGAAACTGTTCACAGAATTGCACCGACTGGAAACATCGATCGACGTATTCTTGAAACTGTCCACATTATTACAATGACGCGAACCATCCATCGAATTAATTCTTGAAAGTGTTCACAGCATTACGCTAAAGCGAGCCATCGATCGAACGAATTCTTGAAAGTGTTCACAGCATTGCACTGACGAGAACCATCGATCAAATAATTCTTGAAAGTCACATCATTACACTGACGTGAACCATCGATGAAAAGAATTCTCGAAACTGTTCACAGAATTGCACCGACTGGAAACATCGATCGACGTATTCTTGAAACTGTCCACATTATTACAATGACGCGAACCATCCATCGAATTAATTCTTGAAAGTGTTCACAGCATTACGCTAAAGCGAGCCATCGATCGAACGAATTCTTGAAAGTGTTCACAGCATTGCACTGACGAGAACCATCGATCAAATAATTCTTGAAAGTCACATCATTACACTGACGTGAACCATCGATGAAAAGAATTCTCGAAACTGTTCACAGAATTGCACCGACTGGAAACATCGATCGACGTATTCTTGAAACTGTCCACATTATTACAATGACGCGAACCATCCATCGAATTAATTCTTGAAAGTGTTCACAGCATTACGCTAAAGCGAGCCATCGATCGAACGAATTCTTGAAAGTGTTCACAGCATTGCACTGACGAGAACCATCGATCAAATAATTCTTGAAAGTCACATCATTACACTGACGTGAACCATCGATGAAAAGAATTCTCGAAACTGTTCACAGAATTGCAGCGACTGGAACCACCGATCGGCGGATTCTTGAAACTGTCCACATCATTACAATGACGCGAACCATCCATCGAATTAATTCTTGAACGTGTTCACAGCATTACGCTGAAGCGAGCCATCGATCGAACGAATTTTTGAATGTGTTCACAGCATTGCACTGACGCGAACCATCGATCAAACAATTCTTGAAAGTGTTCACATCATTACACCGACGTGAACCATCGATGAAAAGAATTCTTGAAAATGTTCACAGAATTGCACCGACTGGAACCATCGATCGACGTATTCTTGAAACTGTCCACATCATTACAATGACGCGAACCATCCATCGAGTTAATTCTTGAAAGTGTTCACAGCATTAAGCTGAATTTATAAACTCTGTCGTTCCTTGCAGTTTAGTTCGCTGTTCGCTTGTGGCCAATCATGTTCTTGTATTTTGTCACGTGAGGAAGCGCTGTGAAGACAAGTATCCAACAACGGCGAACTCTGCCCAAATGACAGAGTTTATAAATCCAGCTTTACGCTGCTGCGAGTCATCGATCGAACTAATTCTTGAAAATGTTCACAATTTTTTACTCAATGACACCAATCCGAGTGAATGCCCTGTATAGCATGCTTTTACAGTCACAAGGAAATAGCAAAGTTGCTTTTATTCCACGAAGTTTCGCTTCGTCCCAACTTCCTGCATTCCAAACAATAAAACAGAACGTATTGTCGTCCACAGGAATAAACCGCGACGATTCGCCCCCGGCCGACACTCAACCGCTCGCCCTGGGCATCCGAATATCGCATCAAGTAATCGGTGTTTTGCCCCGGGTACCGATGCAGATGGGAAGTGAAGCGAATGCTCGGGAATCAATTTTCGGAAAATAAGATAAATTTTGGTCGTCGCGCCAACTTTGGCCGGACTGAAGATTTCCGATAAAAATATCCCGGAAAGTTCTCCGGGGTTTACGTGACGGAAGTTTCGACCGTTTCGGGTCGGAGACAAACGCCATAAATCGACAGGCTGCCGGAGTACAGGCGATAACTTTTGTTATTCCGAAGATTGCTGCATTGCTAGATTTTCACGAGGATGAATCTGTTTGTTATCTGAAACAAGAGTACATTCGGACGAGTTCGTTAATGGGTGTAATCAACGCAACTGTTCCCGAGTACAAATTTTGATTTCAACCAATACAGATCAACTTGAATCTTGGTATGTAGTTGTAGAATACTGACATGAAGACGTATGTGAGATTTTGTGAGGATCATATCAACAGAAAATTTTAAAATGAATTATTAAAAAATATTATTTTTCTCACGATAACTTGAGAACGGAAAGAGATAGCGACTTGAAATTTTTAGTGTAGGTTGCGAATCGATGTGCGACATTTGGCTCTCTTAATAGGCATAATCGGTGAAACGGTTTTGGAGTTATACCTATCTGAAAGTTTTTTGATTTTTACTCAATATCTCGGAAAATACGAGACCGATCCATTTTAAACATGGTAACTAGTTGTATAATGCCGACGCGCAAATTTTAGTGAAATTTCGCGAGGATCGTATCACATGGAAATATAAAAAAAATTGGTTCAAGCCCTGTGGACAGGAACTTTTTGGCGCTCTTGTTCAAACAAATTATATCTCCGAAAGTATTGGTTCCTCAGAGTTGGGAATTATATCAATGGATTCCTTTGATAGAAATGCATCTCGAAAGAAATTAAATTTAAAAAAGTGTCGTGTAAAAAAATGCTTCAAAAATTATCTTTGAAAAAAAAAGCAATCTACAATTCTTTAATGCTTCAAAATTTGTCATTAAATTTATTTATCAATATTAAATGAGCAATCTGCAATGATTCAACCTCGTGGAATGGGTTGTTGCAACTTACAATCGGTGCATAGTTTTCACAATCGAAATATCTGACGTGAAGTCAGAAGCTCTTGTGCGTATGTTCTATTGACCGTTCTTCTGTATTGGGCACCCTTAATCGAATTTACCATGTTAAATTATGTTGTCCATTCTCCTGTATTGGACACTTAATTCGAATTTACCATGGTAAATTTTTTTTTCAATTTTCAATGATTTTTTAAAAATTTTCTACAAATACTATCCTCACAAAATTTTGCAAGAATTTTCGCGTTGGCATTTTACAACTAATAACCATGTTTGAATTCAATCGGTTTAGTATTTTTCGAGTTAATGAGGAACAAAAATCAACCAAATTTCAGATGGCTATAACTCTAAAACCGTTGGGTCGATTATGCTCATAAACAAACTCAAATGTCGCATTCAGATGCACAACCTAACCTGAAATCTTCAAGACGCTATCTCTTTCCGTTCTCAGGTTATCGTGACAACAAAAATATTCTTTAATAATTTTCTAGCGATACGATTTTCACAAAATTTCACGAACTTCCTTAGGTTTATATTCTACAACTACACACCAAGTTTCAATTCGATCGGATTAGCATTGGTTGTAGACAAAATTATTACTCGGAAACCATTGGACCGATTATGCCCATTAACGAACTTTTCCGTCATATTGACATTGACCTCGAATTCTTCATTGGGGAGTCGAACCAAATCGTTTGAGACTATCTTCGTAAAAAATGTGAAAGTTACAGACATTTGGGCAAAATGATAACGCGATGTTCCCCAGGACATACGCGCAATAAAAATATGAAGTGTAGAGACAAATAAACCGCCTGGTTTGCAGGCAACTCAACAAACACGCACATATACAGACTGTCTCTGCTCAAGGCTGAATTTAAATTTTTTTCATCTTGAAAAATTTTATATTTCAAAAACTATGCTCCATCGACTTCGTATGCGGCGTGAATAGACAATGGAACATACGCACAAAAGCTGTTGACTTCACGTCAGTGCTTCAACCAATTTTTTTTTTTATTTATATAACATCCCGTATCTCTATACCTCAGCCGAATTTTGAAAAACGGTAAATGGAAAAAGTGTTCTTTTTGATGAGAGGAATCTATTTTGTATAACTTTTTTTCAAAAGACCGATTTTAGAGGCTCGCTCATTAACAATTAAACGCAAAAAGCACTCTGGCGGTAAGTTTTATTTCATGACCATATTCCGAACCTATTAGAAAGACGAAGAATACCTACCTGCAGGTATGTCATTCCGCGATTTTACGACCCAAGAACATCCCGAAGCTCAGACGAGCCATAAAACATCATTTCACGAATCCGTATTGACTCGAGCCGCTTCTAATTTCGTCTCCATTGTGCCCGTAGTCGGATAGCGCCGTATGTAGTAGTGGTACATCAGTAATAAATTCGAAACAGCAGGCAGCAGCCATAGAATTGAATCATCAATTAAAACTTAATGGCTAATGACGCACCTTCGCGAGTCGGTTTTACATTTATGGTAATTCCGGGATAGCTATCTCGAGTTTATGGAAATTTGAATTTGAAATTTGTGTCCCATTTGTAGCCCGGCTACGTCTGTAGTTTTGCGGAAGTTCGGTCGATACGACAGACTGCGGTGACCTCTTACAAAAACGGACGACTCTATCGCTGATGATAAATAAGTTACCGATTCCCCCATGTTGTTCGGGCGACGTTTCCAACAATCTGGCAAAGTACCAATTCGACAACAATACTGCCGGAGCATCTGTTCTGTGTGCGGCTGAATTGAATATATAATCTTATGAGAGGTATCTTGGCAACGGATTGAATTTTAAATATTATAAATGCGCCGACTACGTATCGTCAGGAGCTAACAATAAGTCAGGATCGAGCGGGTACCCTGTCATGCTTTGACGATTCCTACAAGGTAGTTGTTTCTGACCTTGAATTTAAGTCAATGGTGTACACCATACAGCAAAGATGTCAAAATTCGCAGTCCACCTCTTCAAGTTTTGCGGCCCACTGTCCAAGGAAATAATGGATATGTTTTTAATTTACTAAAGGGTTTTCCAATAAGAGGTGTTATTTTGATACTCAAAGACAAATGCCATTTTTCAATATAAATGATCGGATGTGTATTTCATTATAAAGAAGAAGCTATGCCGTTAATAGTGGAAAATAACATCAGGCAAATGATCACCACGACCACGTTTATAGGACCATATCCTTTTAATGAAATTTTCCATAACCAAATCGCATAGTGGCTGCCCTATGTCCTCGATAACCTCACGAATTCCATCTTTGGGGTCTTGAATCGACGCTGGGCTATTGGCGTAGACCTTCTCGTTCACGTGGCCCCAAAAGAAGAAGTCGCAAGGTGTTAAATCACAAGATATCGGTGGCCAATTGTGATCACCTCTTCGAGAGATAACACGGTCCGGAAACTTTTCCCGCAAAAGATCAATGGTTTCGTTGCTTGTGTGGCACGTAGCGCCGTCTTGTTGAAAGTAAACGTTGTCCAGATCAATACCATCCAATTCCGACCATAAAAAATCATTAATCATCTCTCGATAGCGCAATTCATTCACCGTAACTGTTGCTCCAGCCTCATTTTCGAAAAAGTAAGGTCCAATGACTCCGCCGGACCATAAACCGCACTAAACAGTCACACGTTGAGGATAAAGAGGCTTTTCAACAATAACTCTTGGGTTTTCCGAGCGCCAGATGCGACAATTTGGCTTGTTGACGAAGCCACCGAGGTGGAAATGGGCCTCATCACTCAAGATGATTTTTCGATGGAATTCCGGATCAGTTTCATGCATTTCAACGACCCAATCAGCAAAGACACGACGTTGTTGATGATCGGCCAGCTTGAGTTCTTGTGTTAACTGAACTTTATAAGCCTTAAGACCCAAATCTTTATGCAAAATACGGTGTAATGACGTTTGTGGAATGCCTAATTCCAAAGAACGACGAGGAATGGACAAACCTGGGTTTTCTTCAACACTTTCGGGTACAGCAGAAATGTTCTTGAGCGACGTGCACGGGTTTTATTCTTCACATAACTAGCTTGTCCCAACAGCTCGAATTTTTCCACCAATTTCTTTATTGCGGTCCGACAAGGTGCTTCACGACGACCCAAAAATGTTCGAGTTTTACGAACCGTCTCTGCCAAATTTTCACTATTTTTATAGTGAATTTTAATAATTTCAATGCGTTCTTGAAGCGTGTATCGTTCCATTTTCATTAATGGCGTAGTTTCTACTTGTCAAATGTCAAATAATGACAGCTTCAACAGTGACATCTACCGAAATAGCGGGCTATTCAAAATAACACCTCTTATTGGAAAACCCTTTATATACGCATGTTTGGCGCATGGCATGTACTTAGTAAAATTGTGCCTTATTTCTTCTCTTTGCTTTGTGTAGAAATAATTTTAAATGCAATACGTTACGTGCTATTTTAAGGGTCAGTGTGTGAGGAAAACCCTTTTATAGGATAGGACCCTGAGAGTGTTCGCACTCTCAGGGTTGTGAGACAGTTTTTGTTCGATTACTCACTAAAATCCTATCACACGTTTGGAGTAGTTCTTCGTCTTGTCCACACAGCGTCAAAAGAGATGAGCTGCAAGCGGCCTTCACAGTTGATTGGGCCAGATGACAATTATTATTACGACAATCCTAACTTTATGCCTTGGATATAGGGTCCCCAGTTCGAACATTAAATCTTTGTATTTTTCCCCCGTCTTTTCTTCTTTCATCACCACATTATTTTTGTCAGGGGAAGAAACAACAATTCATTGAGCCCTTTGTCCAGCATGACCATATCTGGCTCTTTGGCGTGGATCTACCGAGTTATTGAAATAACATAGTTCCAGCAGATTTGTAATTTTCAACAACTGTTCCAATCTCCAGAGGTATATATGGCAGCACTGGTTTGTTGTCTATACCATAAACCTCCCTCAGATGGAAGTAGAGAATTCGGCGAGCCGTATTGTGTCTTTCTACATTTCTAGATGGAGCATGGAGTCTGCTAACAGAAAGGATGTGCATAACAGTTTCCTGCTGGCTGGCATCTCGAATTGATCACAGCGTCTCGTTAAGTCATAACAAATCCCTCTGTTTACAACTGGAGTCCGGCAGACTTCAAAAAGGCAAAGGATAATTCTTCAAATAGGCCCTGATATTTGAAACTCCTGAAATTCAGTGCAGGTGCAGATTTTTACCCATGTGATCTTCGAGTAGTGTCTTCAGTTGTGCCTGCCTGATCTCTCTGCCTACTCTCCTTTGGTCTGTTGGCGTGATAGGAGTTCCTGTTAGCTCATGATCGATGGAAGCTCAGTATAACTGGCATAGTTATACTGAACTTCTCCAACCCTCACCATCCAGCCCTAAATTGGAAAGCTCTTCTGTTCCTAATTTCATGATGAGCTACCATTTTCGGTAGCGGGTCTTCATTTCTCAATACCCTTATTGCTATTTCCAAAGTTTATTGATGGTGTTGGTATTCTAAACTTTGCAAAAAACTGCCTCCCTGTGCGCGTTTGTATCGAGCAGTTGGGATGCAGGCTTCGATTCAAGTCCATCACCTTTCTCTTGGATCTATCGAGTTGGAGAATTTAATTCACCGTCCAGTAAACTACCCCGAAAGAGTAAGTAAGACTATCGGGACTGCCAGGTTGTTCGTAGCAGATTCTTCGTTTTTACAGGACAGCTGTGATTTCCATAATATATTTATGACCTTTTTTTGTAGCTGGCTGTTAAGGCTTCCTTAATCTGGGTTGTCTCCAGTGCTCCAAGAAATTTGTAAGTTTCTTCTTTTTGAAGTTGCCGAATGATATTATGCCCTACTATATCGACGTCTTCCCCTGCTTCTCCAGTTCTTCCTTTCCTTAGATGAAAAATAGCTCACTTGTCCAAACGAAATAGTATTCCTATTGCTGAGGTGTATTTGGCAACGATATTCAGTAGTTGCTCTAGTGCAGCCGTGGATGGAGCGTACAGTCCATATACATGGAATGTGAGCCCAGGTGTTCTCTTCTGCCTGGTTGCCCGGCTTTGTACCCTATTCTGCTTCCCCCTAGTATTATTATTATATTCAAAAATAGAACTAGATTTGTACGAACTCCCAAAGTTTTATTGCGGCCGTCTTAAACTTCGCACTTTTAATTTTGGGACAAGTCACGCATAGACTTACACCAGAGGGCCCCACCGGGTATACCGATGGCTCTGTAATACCCACAGGGACCGGTGCCGGGATTGTGGGGCTTCGCACCAATCTGTCCATTCCTCTTGGGAAGGAGTATTCCATAGTGTTAGCAGAACTATTTGCTGTTTTGGTCTCCACGCTGAAGAATATTCGTAGAGGATACTCTCGCAAACAAATAATATATATGCTGTGACAGTCAGGGAACACTAAAATCACTTTCTGGTGTCAAGATCGACTCCTATCTAGTGAAAGAAAGTAGGGAAAATCAGCGCGTGCTGGACTCTGAAAAAGATGTGAAGGTTATCTGTTGCCCGGTGCACATATACATTTCTGGCAATGTGCAAGTGCGGTGCATGCTCAGCATTAACTGCGCCGATTCTGTCGCTAGCTATCTGTTGTACATCTGACATGTTTGGCTCGTTTTGAAACTTTCCTGTGAATGGATCACGGGGGATGACCTCAGGCAATCGAAGGTTCCTACAGAAGAACCTTCCTCAAATAGGAATAAACAACCAATTAACTCTGTTTAACCTACGTAATTCGATGCCTACTGATTTGCAGAGACCATCCAGAAAATTCTTTGTACTCTGGACAAATGCGATAGTTTTCGAAACAACAATATTCACCAGCCAAAACTCCCTGCTATCATAATTCAAATATCGCATTTCAATTAGCGAATCTGCGCTAATTTAGCGCATGCAGTGACCGTATTTATCATCGGAGGGAACTCCCGCAGCGCCCTCTATCCGATACCGTAACGGTTCCGGATCCCGTATCGTAAATATCCATTCCGGACGAGATGAAAAGTTTCGTACGAACTTCTACTAACGTGTCATCACGGATTATTCCCTGGGGGATAGTTTGGGAACTCGACAGAGACCTGGTGTCGTTTTCTGGATAATTCATTGGGACGCTGCATCGTGACAGGAATTCGGACTTGTGCAGGATATATTCAGCTTTCAGTCTAGGCTAGGGCGTACGGAATATCTGGTGAATTTATAAGCTTTTATACATACCCTTTTAGATGGTCTTTTAATACGGTTGAAGTTATTTGCCATACATTTCTCGTTTTTTTATTGAAATTGTGAATTAACTGGCGTGTGGTAAAATTTTTATATGGTAGGATTGGTATTTGTGCCGACATTAGCCTCTCAGCAGCACCACTATTACCCGAAGCTCAGCTCATGGCAGCTCAGAAGCTTCTTGGTATAGGATGGTAAGAAATGCAAGTCTTGGAGTATTGCTCCAAATAGCTACTCGATTTTTTAGCTCCCATTGTGGGTCCGTTGTCCTGTATGGGTATTTTCCAAGCCCACAGAGAGGTTTGGGTTCTGCAGCTGTTTCCCTGTAGGCCCTTTTCTCAAGTTCATATGCCTTCTCATTTCCTACAATACTACAATACCCTGGCACCCATAGAAAAGTCATCTTTTTGCCTCTAGTCAGTTGATTTATGGAATTCTGCCATTCCTAGGACCTTGGATGGGTGATTCTAGGTCTCCCAGTGTGGCCTAGCTTCCCATTATAATTTAGATCTGTGCCCCTCTTGAGGTTCCTTTTCAGACACTCTTGAGCACAAATATAAACGGCTAGTATCTCTGCTTGTTAGAAAGAGGGCTCATTTCCCAGGGGCACAGAAATCCTCAGTTTGAGACTATATACCCCAATACCTGCACCCTTATCTGATCCTACCCAGTTACCAGGTAGGAGTTTCTCCCTGCAAGAAATTCCTATTGCATCCAGCAGACTACATTTCCTCACATGTAAGTGCAAGGGAGGCAGATTAGGTATGACCTCAAGATCTGTTTTTGTTCGCCATGCTGAGGATGCGTAGGTGACAATGAGGTGAACTACTGCTGTGTATAACCACATTGCCATTTTTGGTTTCAGCCCCCATGTCTTCCCAAATAGCCTTTTGCAGGTCCCCATAGCTGATTTGACTTTGGAAATAATTTGTTCTTCTAGTGTGGGGAGTAAGTTATCGCCTACATATGATCGGTAAAGGAAACAGTTATATGGCTAGGTGACACGTGATATGTTAGTTGCCTGATGTAGCCCTGGGTCCGCTTCGGCTTGATAGCCTCTTCATCAAGATTCATTGATGATGTATAGGATAAGAAATTATTGAAATGAGGAAAAAAGAGGGCAGTTAGTTTTGATAGACGATGCGAGCGTGATCCACGAATACCTACGTTGGCCAAAGTAACGAATCATTAGTAATTCTTGAAGTTCTCCTAATAAATAATGATGAATAACAATAACATTCGACATATATATGATTCATTTCAACAAATCACATATTCGATAAAGAAATGAACTGTACACTAAAGGCAACATGAATTCTGGATGCGTTGGAGTCTTCCGCAAGAGATTTGATCCAGACAGCAATAAACCGCATAAGCCGCAGTTGATTTTAGGCAGCACCAGAGACTCAACAAGTCTTCTAGAGAGCTTGAAACTGAGGAAATTCACAATCATTTACAATGCCGCCAAGCCAGGAAACATCTCCTCACCATCTGGCCAAATATTTACGGAATCACTATCAAGCTCCATACCCAAATTTCTAACCCTCTGGGACATCTGGAGGGTGACATCTAGCAGTAATATTGAAAACAAGATCATCTTTAATTTCGTCGGTTGAGCCTTGAATAGATACAAAAATGTTGAACTTGGAAGCGGAGAATATCGTTCGAATTCGTAGATTTTGGTGCTCAGAGTCGTTTAGATTTCTGCTTGTTTTTAGAGGATATTATTTTGGTTTATTTTTGTCTAGCGCTTGTTTTGACTACTGTAAATAATTGGGTATGGTTAGCATTGAATTTCTCTATGAAGTGTTATGTTTTCAGCTCATAGGAGAGGAACATATTGTTTTCAAGTACGATACTTGCTTGGTGTTTCAGAATTGTTACCAGCTGAATTCTTCATTCTCTGTTAAGTCCAGATGATAATATGTGGTCTGGTAGTATATTTGACATATGGACTGAAATGCAATATAACGGGTCCGCCAAATAACTTTTTATTTTGAAAATGCAATTAAAAAAAAGCTACTAAAAAGGTCCTAGAGCTGAAGGCACAAATTGGTTGCTCGCTCCTGTTGTGGTGTCACCTGTTTTTCAGTTATCTTTCCACCTTTTTTTTGGTTTCTTGGTTGCCCTGTCCTGAAGAAGCCAACTAGCAGAAACACGTGTCGGCAGGTACCAGCAGAATTATTTTCTCTGCTCCTTTTGCGGAACTACCCGTTATACTTCTCCATTTTAATAAACTTATCCGCGTTATCCTATTTTCGTAATGTCGCAATGTTTCCCAGCCTTGTTCAAGCGTATACACAACCATATTCGTTCAGCGGAAGGATAAAACTAATTATCTGTCAAATCAGACATGAGCTAAGTGTTACCATTCATGAAATGAGCACTAGTTGAAAAAAAAACGTTGGATGGCGGACCCTTTAGGTGTAGTTGTCGGCATCTCTATCGGGTATCCTTTTTCACAAATAATGGCTATATGAATTTTGATCTATTGCTACCTTCTAGGAGTTGAACGTTATTGTCAAGCTCGGTTGAAACTCCTACCCTTTCCTGGTGTTACGATTTCATGTCACCGAATATATAATTAATCTCTGTTGACACAGAATCTTCCGACTGGGTATCTTAAAACCGAACAAGGCTCAAAATTAAACGATATACCGAACCAACTGGAACACGAGGCGGCCATCTTTCAATACTTTCATCCTTCAGCGGGATGATAGATGGTCCTCAGCTAGCCGGAGTTTCGCGTTAAATAAGAGCATTTTTCTTGCTCATCGGCGTCTTGGCGATGTACAGAATCAACGAGACCTGCTGACGTGAAATATGAGATCGGGTTCTCAATAAACCCTCGACATGATTCCGAGCATGAAAGGGATTTTTTTCCCTTGCACGTTTTCTTGCTAGTCCCGGAAGAACGATGATCTTTGTGGAGGTTTCTGACTGGAACGGAATGAGAGGATTTCCTGGAAAATACAAGAAGCGGCTGAGGAGAACTGATTGAGCGTAGATGTAGAGTAACGTCTGATGAAGTTAAAAAATATTAAATTGTCGGAGTAACATTAATCTTGACCTTCAAAATAGCGTTTCTCCTGGATGAAGTGTAGGGAGAGTTTTCAGAATTGAATACTTTTCGTCAAAAAACCTATCGTACACTTTCTTATTATGATAATTGCAGTATTTTTCAATTAGGGGTTTTATTTTGAATAGCCTGCTATTTTGGCAACTGTGATATTGAGACCTGTAATTTTTTGATAGATTACAATTATTTATTCATTAGAACACAATATTACAATACTTATTCAATCCTAAAGACATTGTTAATGGTGTTAACATACCTGATGACGTCCTTAGGAGTCTTGGCTATCACGTCTTGAGGTTTTAGAGTTGGCTCACCCATGGATTGATATCAGATTGACGGGATACTGATGGATTGGTGGCCCGGATTGATGAAATATTAATGTGCTTCGCGATTCCATCAATCCGCATCAGTCTCATCGTGATCCAGGTCACGGGCTGAACTGATGCGAGATTGATGGTAGATTGACCGTGTATTCTTCCTCTCAGGGTGGACAGCTCTGGGCATTTGCGAACTATGTGTTCGGCAGTTTCCTTTTCCGATGCACAGAGCCTGCATGTTTCGTCTGCTGACTTGCGCATGCGCTACAATTGGTATTTGTAGTTTGTACTGACTCCGACACTCCGACATTAGGAAAGAGAGGGAGGGGATACCGCATGCCGTATTACGCAAACGCTATCGAACGGAAACCAAAACTTTGACAGTTTGGTGGACACCAAACGATGTGGTGCACGTTTGTTTCTTGTGTTCATCTGAGCGTTTACGGGCTGTTTTTTTATAAAACTGTGTTACACATAATGGTAGGATGTGCAGCTCACGACTGTAAAAGCCACAACAGGAAAAAGGAGCCTGGTTCTGTGGTCATGTGATGCCCATTTGGTTTCAATGTCAGGGAATATGTTATCCGTCCTCTGTCTTCTATAGGATGAAGGACAGAAATGACTGAACCATAGAGAATCTACTTGAACGGTACGGCCAAAATAAATTCAATGTAATAAAGTCCACTTTAATTAAAGTTAAGTGATCTTCTGAATATGAAAACGTGCAAGTTGCTATCTCTTTCCATTCAGAAGTTACCATGATCTCCAAGATCCTTCCAATATATCCAACAATATTATTATTATTATTGAAAGGTTTCTTTCTGGGTTTTCTCTCCCAAAATCTGAAAAGTATCTATACAATAAAAATTTATTATATTGTGATTTGCTTCTGCGTAAGAAACACAAGATATTTGTCAGAAGCAATCAATTGAACAATGTTGCCTAACAAACAACAACGAAACAACATCAACGAAGAAACAACTATATCGAAACGTTTCGGAGTCTATATCAGACTCCTTCGTCAGACGCTTAATGAAAATATTTAGAATTATTTTGTTGATAGTTATTGTGAAATTCAAGAATTGTCACATTGGCAGTATTTGAAAATCATAGCTAACATAGTTTTACTTTGAATAGAAATTTCCAAGTTCCAACTCCTTTTTCAATAAATTCAGCCAAATATGGTCAATACCAATTGAGCAATTTGCAAAATTGCATTCTCTGTTCAATAAAATACAAGTTGACTCATTAAGTTTCTTTTTAATATAATCAGTATCCTTTAATGATTACTTAATATTATTATTATTTGAACAAATTAAGTTGAGTTCGTTAATAGACATAACTCAGGCAAACGGTTTCGTAGCTCAAATTTTGTTTCCTTCATAACTCAAACAATACAAATCCGATCGAATTGAAACTTGATAGCTAGTTTGTTGTAGAATACCAACACAGAGATTTATGCGAAATTTCGTGAGGATCATATCACTAGAAATTTAAAAAATATATATTTTAAAATATTCTGGATCTCAGAAACCATTCGTCCGATATCGCTGAAATTTTGCGATAACCTGCAATACCAAATTCTTAAGCCAAGTTCTGAATTTGAACACGATTAGATCTATAGGGTGTTTAATAAATAATTGGAAATATTCTTACTGTTGAATCGTGAGCTCAAAATATTAAGATGAAATGTGTCTCCTTTCTGAGTTACGGTGCTCTTTATCTATGACATACTTGGGGTGAAATTTATGTAATCTGCACCCTACTAAATTATGTTAAAAAAACGGTCCTCTTTTTCACCAGGGGCGTACGACAGGGGCAAGTGACTCATTGACCCTTCACGGACGGATATTTTATAATAATATTGTTTTCTAGTTATACGATCCTTACCAAATTTTGCATAAGTCTTTGTGTTGGTATTCTACAACTAGTTACCAAGTTTCAATTTGATGGGATTTGTATTGTTTGAGTTATAGAGAAAAACAACATTTCAACTCCGAAACCGTTTGGCTGATTACCTATGCCCATTAATGAACTCAACTTAATTTGGGCAAAATGTTCCCTAGAACATGCGCATAAAAACATAATGGAGGTTAACTGATAGATCATAACAAGTTGATTTTAATATATGGCTGTCCTGGCGAGATTTTTTTGTTGAAAACAAAAATCAAGTAACAAACTTTCCGAGAATTAAGCGTAGAAATCTCACCACGATAAATAATACCTGAATTTTGCCATGAAAACTGTCGAATATAAGTCGGTAACCAATTCAACAAATTTTTGTGTTTCTCCCAATACGTTGGGATCAGAAAGAAATAATCCATTTCAAAAATTGAGCATAAAAATTCCAACACATTATTTGATACGTCAATTGACAGCTGATCTGAATTGTCGCAAGGATGCACACGATTCAGTGATGTAGCCAGTGTTGTTGCATTAAAATTCAATTTGCATAGGCGGCGCGCAAAATCATAGCAAAATATTCAAAGCTACCGCTGAACTAATCAAATTGTTAAATCAATTTTCGCAGGCCTTCACGACTACCTTATTAACTCCCTGTTTTCAATTAAATTTGCCATCGAGTAGATTCTTAGTCAGACGACGTTCGAGAAGCGTCGGATGCGTACTTTTCTCATCAACACCCCTGTTTATTTACAAGCGCAATCACTGTCGGTCATCAATTGTCTACAAAGAGCCGGAGGCCTATTTGCCACGCAGGTTCATCGACACCACATCTAAGGATCCGACTGTATAATTAATAGGTATGTAGGTGTCTGAATTATCGGCTTTGAATGTCTTACGAAATATCACGACTCGCAAATGACACTTTACATTTGTTATTAATTTTTTATAGACCGGTCGAGACGAGTGTCAGTTTTTTGCGCTGTTGCTATTCGAGAATTAACATCGTCATATAAAGAATTGATGGTATCAGAGGTGGAGGATTTCTTAGGAAAATATGTGAAATGTTCGCATAATATTTGAATTGGAAGGATTAACGACCCAATAAAAATGCCACTGATGAGCTTGACATGAACATTAATAATGATTATGATATGATTACACTGAAACTCCTAGATCTTCGGAACTCTTAAGAACTTGTTCGATTAAAAAAACTAGTTGAGTTCTGTGTTGGTCTGTTATTGTATCCTGACGCCACCTTAGCACTGTCAATTTTCGACCCAACATTCAATGGTGGCCGCTATCGTCTTCCTTTCCTAGCTGCGAGTGGACTTGTGGCCTTGGGGTTCCTACTTAACGCTCTAACAGTCTAAAATAGATGAAAAATATTTGCTGGAAACGTGCTCTCCCTATATACAACTATGCTATACTGTGCTATACAACGTATGGATTATCAATTGGCAAAAGATGGATAAGGTTTTATCCGTAACAAAAATTGATTCTGTAAAATGATATTCTTTGTTGTGTTCCTACCTTGATATAAAGATATCCGATGAAATGGTTTCTTTGTGGCGCTCTAGTTCCTCGGAACTGAGTGGTTATCAATTTGCCCAAATGTCTGTAATTTTCGAATTTTTCGATGAAAATGGTCTTAAACGATTTGTTCGACTCACTGATCAAGAATCCGAGGTCGAAATTCATTCTGTCCGGCTGGCCGGCCGTAGGCACGATAACTCTCGAACGGAATGAGCTAGACAGTTGAAATTTTCAGAGTAGGTTTGGGAGATAAATATCTTGACTAAGTTCGTTATTGGGCAAAATCGGACATATGGTTTCGGAGTAACAAAAAAAAATTTTTTTTTACACAACAAATTCCAAATTAAATTTTTTTTCAATATGCAGTTTTACCATAAGAATCCAACGATATCATTTTTAACTCTAACAAGCTAATACTTTCGAAGATATGATTTTTCAAAATTTCAATAATAAATCGTATTTCTACGTTTTCACAGAATTATATAATTATTCTATGTATGAATTGTCATAATGTCAACTTCTCGCTCACGCGTGAAGCCCTAACCTCAGCACCTCAGTGGACAAAGAGCTGGAAAGAACTCTTAGCGCGAATATATTGCTATGGGCAAATTGATATGCACCGAGGAACAAGAACGTTAAAAACACCGCACAGGTAAATGTCTGTAGCCATATTACCCCGATCCAAAAGACTGAAAAATCCAGACCCTTCTTCCAGACACAATAATAATCCTTTTCGTATCCACCCCGACCAAATCTCAAGTTCCAACGAAATTACCTATTTCCATTAGACGAAACGACACAGATGTCGCTGGCCCTCCTCGTGAGACACGTTAATCCTAAATATAGCGTTAACATTTAGCTACACGCCATTAGCGTCGATTGTGCGATATTTTAAAGTCGCGTTAATTCATACCACAAGTTCGGCGGTCGTCGCATCTGTTGCCCATTGTACGGTGACATCTCGCTTTGCCAAATCGCCGAAAGTGTCGGCAATTGTAACCTCGTTATTGCTTTCTCTCCGCTCTTCTCCCTCATGGGGTTATCGGATTGCCGCTGACAGCGGATACGAACGTACAGGACCTTCCGACAGCTTCATTTACAAGAGGTTGTGTTGCCCTGGTCTGCCGTGTGGCAGGCAAAGTATTGACTTTATTGTAGTGACCGACCGAAAGTTCGGTTTCGGTTTCGGCCAGTTTCGGCCAAGAAATCTAGTTTCGGCCATAGTTTCGGTTTCGGCCCAAAAAGGCCGAAACTTTCGGCCGGGCCGAAACTTGACTGTTCGTGAATTATCCTGATCGTTTGGCCAGGAGTTAAAAGTAGGTATACATAATTGTCGTACAAGTTATTGTAATCTATCTTTGTTAAGACTGAGAATTCATGAGAATTCCCTTTAATGATTATTAATTAGATTACATAGGGTGATTCCAAATAAGACGTGAAACTTATAGAGGAGGAGTTAGTATGTCTCACTAGCTGTTGTTTAATCCATATTTATTAATAACCGAAAATCAACAGTTTTTAGAGTTCGGGTGATTTTTAAAAGATCATATTTCGTAAATTTTTTTTACTTTGACCAAATTTGATGATAATTTTGGTTTATTTTCATCAGAAAAGGATATGATATTTACGAAAAAAATCGAAACTATGCTGTATAAGAGGTTGAAAAAGAATTAGTATGATTTGAAATGTGGTATATGAATAAATGAAAAATCAATTTCTAATATCAATTTGTCTGCAACTTTCGAATTTCAAAATTTTGTATGCCAAAATTATTTTAAAAACTTGGCAAATTCCTTCTTTATTCTATAAAAGATTTCGTTAGATTACATAACTAGTTTCGTTTCAGCAGATTTTTTATAAGCAACTTTTTGAATGTCCGGCAAATAAAATAATGAATGTGTATCAAAAGACAGCGTGAGTAAATTTCAGGCGGAAAATAACAACTGAAGATATCAGAAAGACGGCATGTGCTTGCCTATATGGAATGATGGAACATAATTTATGAATACATTTTCTAATGAAATTTTGAGCTCATTTGCAACAAAAAAATATTGAATTCGTTATTTTTCTCTATTTGCCTCTTACATCCCCTTTCAAATCATACTAATTCTTTTTCATCAGAACCAGAACTCAAATATCTCGGAAACTGTTGATTTTTGGTCATCAATAAAAATGGCTCAAACCACAGCAAATTATCCATACTAACACCTCCTCCAAGGTTGACGTCTGATTTGGAATTACCCTGTATACTGCGACTGATTATTTTTATAACTTGGTAATACCAAAATAATAAATAAAGATATCAAAAAATTTGTCTCTTTATTTCATTTAACACTGCTTGACTGTTTTTATGTATATGCAAATAAAATTGTAAAAAATACAGTAGATTTCAGTATGAAATATAAAGTTTCGGTTTCGGTTTCGGTTTCGGCCGAAACTGAGACCCCGGCCGAAAGTTCGGTTTCGGTTTCGGTTTCGGCTAAAAAACCAGTTTCGGTCGGACACTACTTTATTGTCAGTTCAATTTCTGAAATCTTTTCGATACAGGCACTGTTTGTCTGTCACCAAAAAATCCGTGGATTCAGTAGCTCGTTCTTTTAATGATGAATGAATTGCAGGGATTCGAAATACCTCATGTTTATCCTCGTTTTTGGCGCTCTTGTTCCCCGGCACAGAGTGCTCACCAATTTGCCCAAAAGTCTGTAATTTTCGAATTTTTGGATGAAAATGGTCTTAAACGATTTGGTTCGACTCACTGATCAAGAATACGTGGTCAGAATCGATTCTGTTGGGCCGGAGTTGACACGAACTCTCGAACGGAATGAGCTAGACAGTTGAAATGTTCAGAGTAGGTTTAGTTAATTTTTTTTACGTTAAAAATTTCAAATTCAATTATTTTTTAAATGCAATTTCTTCATATGAATCCATTGATATAATCTTCAACTCTAACAAGTTAATGCTTTTGGAGATATGATTTTTCAAAATTGCAATAATAAATCGTAGGTACTTCTATACAACACTATAAAAGTAACTACACTCTTGTCGTAGTTGTCGTAGTGGACAAGAGTGTAGTTACTTTTATAGTGTTTATAATAAGTCCACGGTGAACTCAAAATAGAATATCGTACTTCTATGTTCCCACAGAATGCTCTACTTAATTATTCTATCTATGAATTATTATACGATCTGTGTTCTTACATGTCATCTTATTTTACCCGTGAGAGATATGTCAAAATTATTACTGGTTCGTTATTCTTGATATAAAATACCCCTCCTGTTCTAGAAAACAAAGTATAATTGAATTCGAAATGACCAATGAAGTAACCTCAGCTATCGTAGAATTATGAGGTTGATATGATATTATACTTTTAAGGTGATAATATAATACCCGTGGATAATCCATATGATGATGGAAATATACTTTGGTAAATTACATAATCACATGGGGTTCAGAATATCTCCTGTAAAAACAAAATTGCAATATTGGCTAAATTTTAATTGATATAATATAATTTTCAGGGTAGATTTGATGAAAGAATATCTCGGATAAGTTCGTTATTGGGGAGAATTGCTCTGTTTAAATTAAATTTCCTTCTTGATGCAGTTCTATCGTAAGAATCCATTTATATCATTCCCAGAGACAAATCCTCTGGGAGATATGATTTGTCATAATTTGAACAAGAGCGCCAAAGTTCCTGTCCACAGAGTTTTCCCACTTTTTATCATAGATCTGAATATTCAGAAACTTGTTTATATTGTCGGGTCATATCAAAGCTAAATCATTTTGGAATAAGAGTAAATGTCTTGCATGGAGCAAGTCTCAACTTACTGGCAGTTCTTTAAGTTTTAGAGCTGGTAATGCCTCCTCTCAGCTGAGACGCGTGTTTAGTGGAGATCCCCAGGGCTCGGTGCTTGGACCGGTACTATTTGTCTTAGTCTCACTTATTCCAAAAAACACAGACATTTGGACGAAATTCACACGAAGCTATAGTATTTCCTATTGAAAAGATTTTTCGATTTTTTTCTTCATTTGAGAGATCCGAAATTACGCCCAGAAAAATATATGCTAGCTAGAACCGTCCTTTCTTCGGCGGAAGTTCGAAATTACAGCCGGTAATTGAACATTAGTCAAATACGTAGAAGTGGTTCCTTCGTGACTGGACCTGATTTATTTATTTCGTTTAAATTAAATTGAATTGGACGTTCGTCCAATTTGGCTGATTGAATTTGGGGGGTACCAGACCAACGCCAAATGTATGGCACTTCCGTTTCGATTTGAGGCCGGACGCCCTTGCCGATTGATTTCGGAACTGAGGTCAGTGGAAGCTTGTGAACGTGAGGACATGTTTAGAAGCTAGCGGCAAACGTGATTGCATTGATAGTGACAAGTAGAGTTTTGATATTGAATTAATTTTCAGTATTTTCGCGGCGAAGGGAGATAGTTTCAGCTAAAAATGCCCAGATATAATTAAATTTTTGAGATATCATAGGAACACATATACAGGGTGTCCCAAAAATACCACGCGAAAGTGACACTGGAGATAGATTGGCATTAGGTCTATCAGATAGCATCAACATGACCTCAGTAAAAGTCCGCTGGTTTTCGAGATATCACCACTGTTGCGTCCCATGACTTCACATGTTGGGAAGCGCTCATTTGTATTTCTAAACAAAGCAGCTCGCTTGTAAAACTTAAATGTTTTGGGTTAACTGGTTTATTTTTGCATGGGTGGTCTCACCCTTGAAATTAATATTTTCCACGGAAAGATAATTGCAAGTAAAATATCTTGTAATACTTCAACCCTTGTAGAAGTATTTATGACCTATTTCCTGTGAAATATTGATAAAATGCATACAACAACTAACACATTGCCAGAGCTGTGAGTCCTTTGTCTAGATTCTAACCCATACACAAATCTAGAATTTTCCGATTAGATCGCCACGGCTTTGGCTATTCTCTAAATCGAGGGCGTAGATTCCTAATATGTAATTAGTTTTTCCGTATCTCGATTAATTTTGGTAATATGGCGAAAAATCCGACTGATTAGTCCATTTTCCGGAGGTAGAGCCAGAAATTGCGACTTTCTTCGTCATTGCTCCGAAACTAATCGAGATACGGAAAATCTAATTACAGATTCGTGATCTGCGTACCCGATTTAGTGAATAACCAAAGCCGCGTCGACCTAATCGGAAAATTGTAGATTTTTGTATGTGTTGGATACTAGAGAAAACTTTTTGGCGTTTGACGGATTCGCTCATTACCTAATATTTTCCGAACGGATAGAGATACAGAAAAAATAGATACATAAATCTAAACGTCGTCCACCGACCAATCATCGGGGATATCGAGATGTGAAAATCATAGATTTCGGACGGGAAAGAAGAATTTTCCTTCGATTCCGGTTCAAAAATATTTCTAAGTGCCGACCCAAAAAATTTTTTTCATGGTATATCGATACGGAGCTCGTGTCTAATTAAATCGAGGTCGCTGATCACGAATATGTAATTAGTTTTTCCCTAAGTGGCGTACTTTGGGAAAATTTTCACTTAAATGAAAAAATTGACGAAAATAGGTCAATTTTGGAACTTTCCACCGCCCAAAAAAATCGGAGTAGGGTGTTGCTGATTTTTTACGTCATATTTGCATCTTTTATCTATCGAAGCATCCGAACAATAAATGTCCAGGTCGTACGCTTCGGAAATTATGATTTTTTTCCCGAGGGTCTATTTTTCGGAAAATTCTTTCCGCGATATTTCCTCGGAAAATGTTTGTAATAAATATCTGATGGTAGATTCGGAATCTACGGCCCCGAATCTATAAGAATAAGTACCCGTTTCATAGTTTTGCGTCAAAAAATTTTTCTCGAAAAATGGGATTTTTTTAAGGCCAAAATTCGACCGGTCTCCGATTTTGATGCAAATTACGTCATTTACTAATTCGGGACCGTAGATTACGAATATATGATCGGATTTTTCATTAGAGAATTTTCCGCGGAAATACCGCGAAATGAATTTTCCGAAATACAGACCCTTGGGAAAAAAATCATAATTTCCGAATAGTACGTCCTGGACATTTTCTGTTTGGATTATTCAGTAGATAAAGGATCCATATATGCGGGCAAAAATCAACAACACCTTACTCCGATTTTTGTGGGCGGTGTGAACTTCCAAAATTGACCTATTTTCGTCCATTTTTTCACTCTAAGTAAAAATTTTCCCAAAGTACGCCACTTAGGGAAAAACTAATTGCATATTCGTGATCAGCGACCTCGATTTAATTAGACACGAGCTCCGTATCGATTTACCATGAAAAAAATTTTTTGGGTCGGCACGGAATCGAAGGAAAATTCTTCTTTCCCGTCCGAAATCTATGATTTTCACATCTCGATATCCAAATTTTCCCCGATGATTGGTCGGTGGACGACGTTTAGATTTATGTATCTATTTCCTCTGTATCTCTATCCGTTCGGAAAATATTAGGAAATGAGTAAATCCGTCAATCGCCAAAATATTTCTCTAGTATCTAACCCAGGGGTCACCAATT
Organism: Halyzia sedecimguttata; assembly: GCA_937662695.2. NCBI lineage: Eukaryota > Metazoa > Arthropoda > Insecta > Coleoptera > Coccinellidae > Halyzia > Halyzia sedecimguttata. The sequence continues at coordinate 101,282,604 of OW569413.2, read as the reverse complement.
AGTTTCATTGGAGGTCCGTTCACAAAATCTGTATATCTGTCGCGGGTCGTTGATAGCATTATGATGGCATAAGAATTTGACTAGCAGTTGATCTAAATCCAATATCTATAATTAGTAAATAAAACGAAAAGTTATCTGAATTTTTTTAATCAAGAATACATGTTTTCTGGAAAAATGATCCGCAAAAAAAAGGTTCGTGATCCACATCCGGACAGCGGTCTGCCATTTGGTGACCCCTGGTCTAGACTATTCGAAGACCCCTAGTCTGTGAAAGTCGGACCGGTTTCCATGTTACAAAACAATGAATGTGGGAGCGAGATAGCCGATAAGGGTTTTGGTTTTTTTTAATAAGTAGCAATTCTGGTTCTGATTAAAAAAAATTGGTAGTGTTGTATCATTTTGAAAAGGGCATGAAATGGACCAGTTTTTGCGATTATTTGTCAATTCAGTCTGATATAATTTTTTTGTACAGCAGTCAGTCAAACTTAAGTTAACGTTTTAACTTCGGCATAAAATACAACAAGTTAGACATTTTTTGAAGGATTTTGTTCTAGTTGTCGGTGAAGTTATTACTTCATTGTTTAAAGCAACTATTCAGGATAGCCTAGGTAAAAAAAAACATGAGTTTGAAGTAATTTCTAGCAATGCTAGGCGATAAAAGACCGAAAACTGGAGATTTTTTAAAAATACACAAAAGTGGTGATATCTCGAAAACCAGCGGACTTTTACTGAGGTCATGTTGATGCTATCTGATAGACCTAATGCCAATCTATCTCCAGTGTCACTTTCGCGTGGTATTTTTGGGACACCCTGTATATTGTCAAGATTGCTCACGATGTCTAACTTTTTCCTGAAATTATGATAATTTCGTACCAACGACCAGATGAGACAGAATTGAAATTGACCTGAACTCTCCATCGATTAGTCTGATATAATTGTTTTTGCCTAACATTTTGGGCCTAAAATACATAAGAAGTTACAAGAATCGTGCCTCAAAGACTGTGGTTAAAAAATCTCCTACCTTAAGAAAGGAACCACCTAAGTCTGGAGTGTTAACAGGCCCCATAATACCTGGTACCGCGTGAATCACTGGAAACGAGGAGCCCAACACACTTGCCCACACTTTATTGGCACGGAACCCTACTGTGCGGTTGGTAGATACACCTATAAAAGTGAATTTTGGATGAAAGACGAAACTGAAAGTTGTATTTTCTGGAGATCTCTCGGAATGTATCACTCCAAGAAATTCCTCCGAAACTTTGATACTGTGAGATCCAAGAAATATTTGAACCTCAGTAAGACCACGCTGCACCTCCTCACTGGTTTCCTCATAGGGCACTATGCCCTCAGGAAGCATATGATAAGATTAGGGCTAGCAGAAACTGACGAGTGCAGATTCTGTTGGGAGGAGGATGAAAATCCTGATCACCTGACAACGGAATGCCTCGTCATCTCAATCCAACGCAAGGAATGCTTTGGGCAAGAAATCTGCATGAGCGAAGACCTAGCCTCCTTGAAGCCATCCCAGATACTGGAGTTCATCAGAACTCTGGTACTGTAAGGCGAGCTGTAGATGGTAATGACATCGACAGCTCTGAAGGAGGGGCACAATAGACCTTAAGGTCGCAGTCCAACGTTACCCCCTACAAAAATATATACAGTGCGCGTCAAAATTATGGAACAAATTCATTTTCTCATAAGAAAAATATTTGGCGACAAAATTCTGAAACAGGTCCATTTTTGTTTCACTTTTACCAAATTTTTATGCATTTTTGAAGGATTATTGTTGCACCCTGAAAGTTGTGCATGAACAAAACTGTAATGGTCGCCTTCCATTCGGTGACAAATTTCATCAGGTACCATCGTCTCAAAGTAAATGAGCCATGACAAAGTGCACATACTGAAAACCTCTTTGAACTAACTATTTTTCAAAAAAGAAAAAAATGTTTTCTTGAAAATTTCTGCAAGCCTGTAAAGAAGATTCAAAGACCTTGCCAAAAAAGTACCACAGGACCAACTTTCCCTATTCAAAAAATTTAGAGGGTTGATGGGGATGGCACAGGCTGCAACAAAAATCCTTCAAAAATGCATAAAAATTTGGTAAAAGTGAAACAAAAATTGACCTGTTTCAGGATTTTGCTGTCAAATATTTGTATCCTGAAAAAATGAATTTGTTCCATAATTTTGACGTGCACTGTATATACAACAAGCTAGTTAGTAGTCTAGGGCTCGGAATTATGTTGAACTATTCGACTATTTTAAATTCGAATTCCGTGTTTAGATCAAAATTGAACTATTCTTCTACTCTATTCCACTAATCAAATATTCGACTATTCGAATATACTCAACTATTCGAATATACTCGACTATTCGAATATACTCGACTATTCGAATATACTCGTCTAATCGAATATACTCGACTATTCGAATATACTCGACTATTCGAATATACTCGATTATTCGAATATACTCGACAATTCGAATATACTAGACTATTCGAATAAAATAAAGCACCCTTCGAATAATTATAATTTAAACATTCAGAGCCCTAATATGTACAGAATACTGTCAAACCGCCCCCTGGACAGCCCCCACATTTTCGTTCCATCTCCATTACCAATATGAGTAATTATTCCGAATTTCGATGATGCACCACTGTTCCCTGATTCCATCCTCTCATAACAAGAGAATTGAATATTCAAAGTTCCGTGGATATATGTGAGCTGAGGCAACATTCATATTCATCATTCGATTCGGATTAATAGATATTCATTCCGTTGAACGCGCACGCTAACAAGAGATACCCCAAGTGATATCGGCACCGGAATCAGATAAAGACGATAACGTAGGATATACATAACTATCGGATCGATTTCTCTGAACCCGTAATTTCGCACCGCGGCTCTGGTTTGTGAGGTATCACGTGTATCTACCCGACTCATCCCGTAATCTATGCGGGATTATACCTGATCGGGAATCGAACTTCGGCAATATTATACCTACGGAGCTACAGGTGTGTTGCTTTGAGCGATTGTCTCATGAATGCTCAATTTCTATCAGGGATGTCTTAAGGAGGAAAGGACGCGTATACACGTCTTGGCCAAATCTTGCTGTAAAAATTGGTTCAAGCCCTGTGGACAGGAGCTTTCTGGCGCTCTAGTTCAAACAGACAAATTATATCTCCGAAAGTATTGGTTCCTCAGAGTTGGGAATTATATCAATGTATTCTTATGATAGAACTGCATCATAATGGAAATTCAATTCAAATAATAGTTTATTTATCAAGATTAAATGAGCAATCTGAGAATGAGAACTGCACCATGGAAGAAATCAAATTAAAATTGCTGAAATGAATTTGACTCTCTCTTATAGAACAGGATGACATGTACGAGTATGAACACAGACCATATAATAAATCATAGATAGAATAATTATAACATTCTGTGAAAACATAGAAGTACGATTCATTATTGAAATTTCGAAAAATCATATCTCCGAAAGTATTAGCTTGTTAAAGTTGAAAATGATATCAATGTATTTTTATGGTAAAACTGCATCTTAAATGAAAATTGAATTTGAAATTTGTTACTTAAAAAAAATTTTTTTTTTCGTTACTCCGAAACCATCTGACCTATTTTGCCCAATAACGAACTTGGCCGAGATTTTCATCTCCGTAACCTACTCTGAAAATTTTAACTGCGTAGCTCATTCCGTTCGAGAGTTCTTGTAGAAATTTTTTTTTTTAATTTTCAATTTTTTTTTTACACTTTTCGGTAACCTGGTCAATACAAAACTTCACATGCGTATAAAGGTCATGATTCTAAAATTTGAAGCTAAATTTCAGATAGATCGAGTGATCGGTTTCGGAAATATTCATAAAAAATTTGTTTTACTAAAATCGGCCATAACTCCGAAACCGCTTGATGGATTTCCCCCATTTACGAACTTTTCCGAGATATTTACGCTCCAAACCTACCTTGCAAATTTCAATCCTCTAATTCCTTTCGTTCGAGAGTTATCGTGCCTACGGCCAATCGTTTGAGACCATTTACAGCCAAAAATTCGAAAATTACAGACATTTGGGCAAATTGATAAGCACTCTCCGAGGAACTAGAGCGCCAAAAATAATGTATACAGTAGTCCGTTACTTTGTGATAGTTCATTCAAAAAAAGAATAAACGTACCTATAGTATTTTCGAAATTCTCAAGAAATAAGCCTACAGAAGACATTTAAATACCTTTTTGCACAACTTGCTCTTCCAACCATGTATCATTGCCAAGAATAAGAAAACTGAAATAACAAAAGCGCCAAAAATACATGTTGAAGTTTTGATCATATTAGCTCAGAATTCAGAAATCTAACAAAACGATTCAGTAGGATGAAATGTGCAAATTGGGTCAATAGTGAGCATAGACATAGAATAACATGGACTGGCCCTCACGTAACTTTATCACACAGTTCGTTGCGGAATACATTAGAGAGAGAGAGAGATCTTATGAAGGATAGAATACTTAAAGGCAAATAATGGCATAAAAATAATGATGCTTTTATTCCATGGACAAATACACAAATTGGAAATTGGGGTGTATTGGAAAGTCCCGATTTTTTTAAGAGAAATATTGATTATTTTGAATGAGTATCGAAAAAGCTGAATGAATTACAGTAAGGAATTTTATGAGAAATATTTCCATATTATAAGCACAGTAATTTGTGTTATAAGTATCAGAATATTCAGAAACGAGTGTCGGATTTAAATGAAAATGTTTTGCCATTAAATATTCTGTCTACAAATCACCAAAACACATACACAATACACGAAACCAAACAATACAGTAACAAGAAAGGTCAGAGAATAAAGGAAACCAATGTTTTGTATTCTGTGGTTTTTCCAAACGCCAAATTATAAGAAAATATTCATATACCGTGGTTCGCCTTTAACTATTCTGTCTTTGTTCAATGCTGATTTCAATGGTCTCTTTCTCACAACCAGTCCATGTTATTTTATGTCTATGATAGTGAGAAAGTTCAGGTCAAGATCATTTCGTGATACCATACTTTTGACATCTCGCACCCCGGAAATCATCGAGTATCCGTCTCCTGCGTTCCCACTCGATCAAATCGCGACGAACCGGCCGCCAGAACGATTTTTAATCATCCTGTAGGGGCCCTAAGGCCACTCATCCATATCCTGGTCGCCATCAGTAGCAGTCCCGTTTGTAGATCCCGGCCGATATCTCACACTCGTCGAGTTCATCGACAGATCGGTGGACGCTCATCGCGGAAACGGACCCTTGGGCAATTACGAGGATGACCAGGTCCGGGCATATTAATGGAGTCCCTCTTGTTCACGTCGCTGTTAATTACGCTATCATTTTGTCGAGGGCGCCATCGTAGGACGGCCGATATTGGCATTTAATCGAGTCGGAGTCGTTGGAGATGATAGTGAAAATTAGTCGTTTTGTGTCACCGGATTGGTCTCGTCGTCTGATGTTGGTTGATAGAAGAATTCTAAAAACAATGACGTGGCGTCGGGATTTTTATCGCGGTCGTTCGGTGAATGATAAATTTAAGTAATAATTAAGGGATACTGTGGGAGGTATAATCATTATTAAAAGGTTTCTTTCTGGGTTTTCTCTCCCAAACTCTAAATATCTATAAAATAAACAAATTAATTACTTTGTGATTTGCTTCCGCGTAAGAAACACAATATATTTGTCAGAAGCAATCAATCGAACAATGTTGCCTAACAAACAACAACGAAACAACATCAACGAAGAAACAACTATATCGTAACGTTTCGGAGTCTATATCAGACTCCTTCGTCAGACGCTTAATGAAAATCTTTAGAATTATTTTGTTGATAGTTATTTTGTAAAATTCTTGAATTGTCACATTGACTAAATGGTAACACATTTACCATGGTAAATTCGAATTAAGAGTGTTCAATTATATTGTCCATTCTCCTGTATTGGACACTTAATTCTTATTTACCATTTAGTCAATGTTACAATTCTTGAATTTCACAAAATAACTATCAACAAAATAATTCTAAAGATTTTCATTAAGCGTCTGATGAAGGAGTCTGATATAGACTCCGAAACGTTACGATATAGTTGTTTCTTCGTTGATGTTCTTTCGTTGTTGTTTGTTAGGCAACATTGTTCAATTGATTGCTTCTAACAAATATCTTATGTTTCTTACGCAGAAGCAAATCACAAAATAATTAATTTTTATTTTATAGAAATTTTTCAGAGTTTGGGAGAGAAAACCCAGAAAAAAACCTTTCAATAAGAAAAATACAGTTAGTTGTTTGTGTAAAGTGCGTTAGAATTTCCACCACTTCCTCAACCCCTTCGTAATCGTTATCTAATCGCAAATAACAATTTTCGCAGTAAAATCAACGAGATTAGTCCTGGGTGTTCAAGGTTAAACAGATCTTTTTTCGGTTGTGCATTCACAAAGACATGAATCAACGAGATTAATAATCTTCACCAGTTGTTCCTCAAAATAGAAACAACAATTACTCATTACCCTGATAAATCGTTCAGGGAACGAAACATCTGGTCCTTCGAATGATCATTACTCTGGTAAAACAATCGTGGTACCTAAGATTGCTCCTTCGAGCAACGGATATTGTTCGTGTAATAATTGGGAATGCCAAGGACTTAAGTTCAAATGAGAAAATACATTGCATTAGAATAATTTGGAATGCGAAAAAATAGATCCAAGCGGGAAGCATACATTGTATGAGCCGCCACCGGATATTTGTTCAATTCATAAGCGACACGATTAAAATTCCTATGTGGTTCATGGTACTCTGTGTAAACTAAGAAGCTGCACGATAGCCGAAAATTAATGGGTTTGGACTTCCTGTGGGTCCTTAGGACAACGCAGTCTGGCAGCGATATGAATTTAAAAGTGCAGATCATAGAGCCTTCCAACAATTGTTGGTTAGTGTCGAAAACCCTGAGAAATTATTTTGACTTGCTGAAGCAAGTACATTTGCTTGAGAGACCGCCAATCCGGTAGAAGTAGAGGGGCTCAGAAAAATGTCAACTTAGGGAAAAAAGGACTAAGGGAATGGGTAAGGCTCCACATTCGTTGTTGAGAGCGAAGAAATTAGTTAGTTACAGTCTGGAACTCGAGGAAGTTACTTTTGAGGTAGCTCGTGGTGCCGAGTAAGGGTACGGTACTTAGTTCAAATCTTGATGAAGTCCGTAGTTAGGCACAAGTAGGAAAATCTGGCTGTAGAGTTTGATGTAAAGTTCCAGACCACCTAAGCTAAATCAAACATAAGACTCCCTTTTCGTGCAGTAGAACACGGACTCAAAGTTATTTCGGAAATGCCTTAGAAATTCTGGTTACAAGTGCCATAGTATTATTACATCTGAACTCCTATGGTTCTATCACCAGCGATCATTGCAAAAGCTTGCCAATATACCGACCATATTTTTGCCATAAATGTCTAGACCCGGATCTGCCCGAACAAATTGATAAAACCAATTAAGCCAGGAGCCCGTCACAACGTATCCGTTTATTAAACGCCGTCTGTCAAATTCAATTAATGGTCACAGAATCTTACTTATCCGCGTCGCCTCGGTGCCTGCCGCATGCACAGCGGCCACGGTCCAAGAATAATTCCTTATTGATTAACAGGTTGTTTTTACTACTTCCGCCCTGTCATCTCGTGATACCAGTACGGCGGCCGGGCCGTCGATAATTACGCGTAAAATTGCATAAACGAGATTGTCCATTCTTTTTTGTCGACGCCCGGGATGGGCTGGATGCGTGAGAAATATGTAAATCGACTGTAAGTAACAGTTATTGCCGTTTTCCCACCGTGGTAAGGAAGTCGGATTGACTGACGTGATGCGGGCTGCTTATCGCAGTTTGTTGGATGTGATAACCTCTTCTTCCCGTGTATATGCGCTGGGAGCGGTTGCTTAGATGACGAGCGAGATGTAGGAAGTGATCAGTAGACGCCGGAAGCTGTATGGACTGGTTCTCGAATGGATTTCGATTAGCAGATACGATATTGATGTGAACTAAACTTCTTATCTGCATTAGAACTATGGCGTTGGGAGACATGACTGCATCTTTGCAAGTACATGTTAACGAGATGTGCAACGAAAAACGTAGTTTGGCCACAGCCGTCTATAGAGATTGTAACGTTCCTTTTTGACTCAGGCAGAGGTTTGTTTATGTCTGGCTTGCGATAAATTTGTCGATTGTATTGACATTGGATTTGAGGTTGGGTCTCGGTAGTGCCAAGCGACGTGTAAGGAATTGTGTTCAGGGAACCGGATGGGTGCAATATTGTTTCGTTTTGACGTTCTGAAATTTTGTCAGAATCGGCGTCGATCAGATAAACTCGTCCATTTTGTGGAAGTTTAGTGAAGGAAGCATCATGTTATACGCATTTTCGAAACTTTATAAGAATGATTGAAATCCTCTTAGTTGGATATAGTTTCGAAAATCGAATTAAGTTAGTGAGCGTTATATTGGTTTGATTTGGAAAGATAACAGGTAACCTTCACCTATCTCGACAGAGGATTTAAAGACATTTTGCAAATCCAAGTTGACCACGTGAATGTTCTTGGCGACTTTGACAAAACATTGCTGTGTATTTGAGGAATTATTTGGTGGAGGCACGGCCAGATTTAATTTTGAAGCAAACTTAGGTATACGAGATAACCCCAACTATCAGGGTATGTACGAAGTGTATAAATATCAGATAACAACGAATAACTTATCTGTTTGATATTCTGATAAGCGAAATTATTATGCGTTGGGGAAATTCATTTATTTCTTATCTGAGAGGAGTCACTTATGGTTTCTTTTCTGTCATCAGGGTTTTTATGTTAGGAAGAGTAGAACTGAGGCATTGGATTATATACAAGATGGACAATAAGTAACGCTGTGAGACAGCCAACGCAGGGTTGCAGATCCCGAGTATATACAAGGTGGTCAGTATACAACGCTGTGGGACATCCAATCCAGGGTTGCAGAATATGAGCACCGAGGGGAAGAGGACAGTATTGCGAGACCATGGACGTAATACTTCAGAAATAGGCATAGAGGAGGATACCAGGATACCTGGGTGGATTGACGGAATAGGAATAGCCAGCAAGTTATTGGAAATAAATCTCAAAATATATCTTATACATGCTAATACAACCTGAACACAATATTATCAGATTATATAAATTATTATTGTTGTAAAGCGGTAATTGGGGAAAGATTTGTGTTAATCGTAGGTATATGATCATAGATATAAACGTGGATGCGCCTGAGTTCAAGCGACGCGTATTCGAATCAAGGAAGAATATCTACTTACAATTTCCGCCGCACCCTATTCAGGGTTTCACAGTGTTTTTTTTGTTGAATCTAAATATCTGGGTTGTAAGCTACTGGAATAAATTGCTTGTTTTTAGCGTGAATATTCTTTTGATAGATTTAGGAATTATTACATTACGCTGGGGTATCTGGGAGAATCAAATTTGCGATTCTATAAAAATTCGCACCATCTGGAGATGATCCCACAGCAGACCACAACTGGATCGCACGATAATCCTCCCTACATGATTCCCGCAGTTTCTCGGGGTTGTACATCCGAAACAGTAATTGCAGACGGCCTACCGCGTACGCGTACAGCTGCAAACGCGGATTCGGGTGCCGGAAATACACTCGCCGTGTACTTAACGCAATTATCCTCATCTGCCGACGCTCGTGCCTGATACCAGAAAAGAGACCGAACATGTTGCCGCATCGCGAAACAAGCGCGAGCATGATTGGGGTGGAATGGGGGAAGCTTAAGCGGTCCCGGATCTCGCGCGGGCGAATTAGCGGGTGAAATACGGGGAGAAATGACGTCTTGCGGTTTGAAATATATTCGTGCGGGATGCTGATTTGTTGGCGCAATAACATTTTGGGAAATTTGTATTACAATACGAAGGCACCCTCGAACGAGTTTCGTGATCTGTCAACGTCAAAACGTCAGTCAAGGTTAACATTTTGTAACCTCCCCGTCAACCCTCCTGAAGGGGATGTAGAGCTGAGCGAGGAGATATAATATCTCAGAGGTTTTCGGCGCCTTGCAATAAAAATCCTTCCTCAACCTCTCCGAAACTTGAGAAAGGACAAGTCTTTAAGATGTACAATTGTACATTAATTTTAACCATAGTTTTTTTTCATCAAGAAAACACCTTTTTCATTTACCATTTTTCAAGGCCTCCGGCTCAGGTAAAAAGTTACAAGCGCTTGAAGACTTCACAATGTGCTAATACAATGCTGCACTGCACCGTTTTACATACAAAACTATTACTAATATCTATTGTAACAACAAAAGAACTTAATCATCTGATACTTGAAATCCAATTGAATTGTTTGAGAAAATGTATGTATGTAACATTTGGCGGACAAGAATCGGCAATTTTAGAAACGGTCACAACATTTCTGAACTTACTAAACTTTTGCGGAGCAGTATACTCGCTGATATCTCAATTAAATGCCAACAATTTTCCTATTTCATTCTCATTTTCTTACCACTGTAATTTTTCGGTAATGCCATTCCCGTTATGAGCTTTTGACATGAGAGAAACATTCGCTGATTCTCAATTAAATGAGAACACTTTTCCTATTCAATTTTCATTTTCCGCTCACCTTAAAACGTCTTGGTCGGTGGTGATTAAATTCGCAAGATTTCGAAAGATTAATTATTCTATGACTCGAAGTGGGAAAGATTAAAACGGACTACCGTGAAGTGCAGAATGAATATGATTAAGCGTTCAAACAGGCCTTAATGAGGGAAAAACGAGAGATCCCTCTCCGTAATGAGTGGCAAATAAATAACAAGTATCTAGATAATTCGTATAATTTCCCCCGTATAATAACTTAGGTAAATTAGCTTAGCACTCGAATGCTCTAACTCGAATAGCAGACGGACGTAATCTTCTACCGTGGCGTATCATCTCGCGAACGTAGACGAGTGAAAGCGGCTTTATTTGAACGAATAAGTGAAGCTCGACCGGCGTGGGCGGAATACTCGTCTGGATAAACAAGGCTTTAATTCTTCTGTCTTGATTTGTCTCGGGCCTGCAGTTCAAACATTCGATTAGGAGAGGTGAAGGATTTCGAGTTGGGCAGAAAGGTTGGAAGACATACGTGCAAGTGGTTTTCCGATATTTGCTTGATACCGTGGTTACCGAGCTGAAGATATGTTCTTGAAAATGCAACTGCTCCAAGTTTTAAATTTTCAGCGCTGATATGGAAATAACCATACAGCAAATTGTTTTCAGATCTGGCTTTAAAATCATCATCATTTGCGGTTTCGGAGTAATAACATGGAAACCAGCAAAAAACAATCCAAACTTTTGCTTGTAAAAAGGTCTAAGTTTTATTTCCATTTCCTATATTTTATATTTTTGCGCTTATTATGTTCTGGGAAACATCGCGTTTTCATTTTGCCCAAATGTCTGTAATTTTCGATTTTTTTCCGAAAATGGTCTCAAACGATTGAGTTCTACTACCTCATGAAGAATTCGAAGACAAATTTGATTCTGTCCAGCCGGCCACGATAACTTGGGAACGGAATTAGATAACGATTTGAAATTTTCAGGGTAGGTGGAGCATCCCAATACGACGGACAGGTTCGTTAATGGGCATAATCGGCCCGATGTTTTCCGAGTAATTATTTTATTTTCAAACAATATAAATCTGATCTAATTGAAACTTGGTGAGTAGTGTAGAATATGAACATAAGTACGTTTGTGAAATTTTGTGAGAATCGCATCACTAGAAAATTAAAAAAAAATTATAAAAAAATATTTTTTATGTCACCATAACCTGAGAACGGAAAGAGATGGCGACTTGACATTTTCAGGTTAGGTTGTGCATCTGACTGCAACATTTGAGTTCGTTTAATGGCATAATCGGCCAAAAGTTTTTGGAGTTATAACCATCAGAAATTTGGTTGTTATTTCCTCAGTAACTCGAAAAATACGCTACCGATTGAATTCGAACGTGGTTATTAGTTGTATAATGCCAACGCGAATATTCTTACAAAATTTCGTGAGGATCGTATCACTAGAAATTTTTCAAAAAATCATTGAAAATTGTTGAAAAAAATTCTATATATCAGTGACTATAACGTCCGACATCGCTAAAATTTTGCGAGAGCCTTCAAAACCTAACTCTACTGCCAAGTTCCAAGTTTGAACACGATCGGATATATATTGTTGGAGATTCGAGCAGCCTTGTGTGAGTTTAGTAGATGGATGAGTGACCGTTGCCTCGATAACCTTAGAACGAAAGGAGATAGGGACTTGCAATTTTCAGGGTATGTTGCGTATCCGAATGGGAGTGTTAAGTTCGAACACGGGCATAATCGGTCCAATGGTTTCAGAGTTATACCCACCTGGAATATTATTTCCTCGATAACTCAAAAAATATAGACTCGATCGAATTGAAGCTTGGTATCTAGTTGTAGAATATCGACATAAAGACTTGTTTGAAATTTTGTAAGAACCGTACCCCTTAATTCTAATTTACCATGGTAAATCGAATTAGAGTGTCCTATACAGGAGAATCGACAATATAATTTACCATGGTAAATTCGATTAAGAGTGTCCAATACAGGATAATGGACAATAAAACATACGCACAAGAGCTCCTGACTTCACGTCAGTGCTTGAACCAATTTTTGGCGCACTTGTTTCTCGAAACAGAGTGCTTATCAATTTGCCAAAATGTCTGTAATTTTCGAATTTTTGGCTGAAAATGGTCTTAAACGATTTAGTTCGACTCACTGATCAAGAATCCGTGGTCGAAATCGATTCTGCCCGGCCGGCCCTCCGTTAACACGATAACTCTCGAACGAAATTAGTTAGAAGATTGAAACTTGCAGGGTAGGTTTGGAGTGTAAATATCTCGGACAAGTTCGTTAACGGGCTAAGGGCCGGTTTCTCAATTGCGAGTTAACCCGAGGTTGCGGGTAACCCGAGTGTTACGCATTCGGTTTTTAATGAATATTTCCGAAACCGATCACTCGTTATATCTGAAATTTAGCATTAAATTGTAGAATAATGAGATTTATATGCGTGCGTAGTCTTGTATTGATCGGGTTGCCGTAAAGTGTCAAATTTTTTTTTTTAACTTTGTTACTACAATAACTCTCGAACAGATAGAGCTAGGCAGTTGAATTTTTTAGAGTAGGTTCGGATGATAAATGTCTCGGTTAAGTTCGTTATTGGGTAGAATCGGCATGATGGTTTCGGAGTAACGAAAATAATTTTTCTTCAAAAATAAGTTTCAATTTTGCTTCAAAAATTTTTTGTCAGAAACTGTTTGTCAGATTCCAACGAATTTTATTTTCCATATATTTAAAAATATACAGATCTGATCGAATTGAAATCTAGTACATACTCGGTTGAAAGTTCATACAGTATTTCGTAAGGGTGTGAGCTCGGGTGTGAGGCTTGAATATACAAAAGAACATTACGTCAGTGCTTTTTGGCGCTCTAGTTCCTCGGAACTGAGTGCTTATCAATTTGCCCAAATGTCTGTAATTTTCGAATTTTTGGCTGAAAATGTTCTCAAACGATTTGGTTCGACTCACTGATCAAGAATCCGAGGTCGATACCGATTCTGTCCGGCAGATCCGGCCGGCCGGCCATAGGCAAGATAACTCTCGAACGAAAGGAGTTAGAGGATTGAAATTTGCAAGGTTGGTTTGGAGCGTAAATATCTCGGACGAGTTCGTTAATGGGCGAAATCCATCAAGCGGTTTCGGATTTATGGCTGATTTTAGTAAAACACATTTTTGCGCGTATGTTCTGGGGAACATCGCGTTATAGTTTTGCCCAAATGTCTGTAACTTTCGAATTTTTTGACGAAAATGGTCTCAAACGATTAAGTTCGACTCCCCAATGAAGAATTCGAGGTCAAATTTGATTCTGTCCGTCCGGCCGTCCGGCCGTTGCCACGATAACTTGAGAACGAGAAGAGCTAGCAACTTGAAATTTTCAGGGTTGGTGGCGCATCTCAATACGACGGACAAGTTCGTTAATGGGCATAATCGGCCCAGTGGTTTCCGAGTAATAATTTTGTTTTCAACCAATATAAATCCGATCGAATTGAAACTTGGTGGGTAGTTGTAGAATATGATCTTAAGCACGTTTGTGGAATTTTGTGCGAATCGTATGGCTAGAAAATTTTGAAAAAATTATTAAAAAATATTTTTGTTGTCACGATTACTTGAGAACGGAATGAGATAGCGGCTTGAAATTTTCAGGTTAGCATGAACACCGGAACGCGACATTTCAGTTTGTTTATGAGCATAATCGGCCAAACGGTTTCAGAGTTATAGCCATCTGAAATTTTCTGAAATTTCGTGGTTTTTGTTCCTCATTAACTCAAAAAGTACTGAACCGATTGAATTCAAACATGGTTATTAGTTGTAGAATGCCAACGCGGAAATGTTTGCAAAATTTGGTGAGGATAGCATCTGTAGAAAATTTTTAATAAATCATTGAAAATAAAAAAAAAAATTCTATATATCAGTAACTATTCGTTTGAAATTGCTGAAATTTTGCAAGAGCCTTCATCTCCTAACTCTACTGCCAAGTTTCAAGTTTTAATACGATCGGTTAAATATTGTTGGAGATTCGAGCATTCTTGTGCGAGTTCAGTAGATGGGTGACCGTTGCCTCGATAACTTTCGAACGAAAGGAGATAGGGACTTGCAATTTTCAGGGTAGGTTGCGTATCCGAAAGAGAGTGTTGAGTTCGTTTTTGGGCATAATCGGTCTAACGGTTTCCGAGTTATACCCACCTGGAATATTATTTCCTTGATAACTCAAAAAATAAATATTCGATCGAATTGGTGCTTGGTAACTAGTAGTAGAAAATCAACATAAAGACGTGTTTAAAATTTTGTAAGAATCGTATCCCTAGAAAATTTGAAAAAAATGACGAAAAAAAAAATTTCAAGAACCGTACCCCTAGAAAATTTTTAAAAAGTCACGAAAAAAAAATTGGTTCAAGCACTGACGTGAAGTCAGTACTGTATTGACTGTATTGGACACTTAATTCGAATTTACCATGGTAAATTCGAATTGAGAGTGTCCAATACAGGAGAATGGACAACATAATTTATCATGGTAAATTCGATTAAGGGTGTCCAATACAGAAGTATGGACAATAGAACATACGCGCAAAAGCTTCTGACTTCACGTCAGTGCTTGAACCAATTTTTTTTTCGTGACTTTTTAAAAATTTTTCATGAATATTTCCGTAACCGATCACTCGATCTATCTGAAATTTAGCATCAAATTGTAGAATCATGACCTTTATTATACGCATGTGAAGTTTTGACCAGGTTACCGCAAAGTGTGAACAAAAAATTTTCAAAATTTAAAAAAAAAAAATTTTTACAATTACTCTCGAACGGAATGAGCTAGACAGTTGAAATTTTCAGAGTAGGTTAGGGAGATGATTATCTCGGTTAAGTTCGTTATTGGGCAAAATAGGCCAGATGGTTTCGGAGTAACGAAAAAAAAAATTTTTTTAAGGAACAAATTTCAAATTCAATTTTTATGTAAGATGCAGTTTCACCATTAAAATCCATCGATATCATTTTCAACTCCAACAAGCTAATACTTTCGGAGATATGATTTTTCTAAATTTCAATAATGAATCGTACTTCTATGTTTTCACAGAATGCTATAATTATTTTATCTAAGCTTTATTATATGATCTGTGTTCATACTCGTATATTTCATCCTGTTCTATAAGAGAGAGTCAAATACATTTCAGCTATTTTAATTTGATTTCTTCCATGGTGCAGTTCTCATTCTCATGATTGCTCATTTAATCTTGATAAATAAACTATTATTTGAATTGAATTTCCTTTATGATGCAGTTCAATCATAAGAACCCATTGATATAATTCCCAACTCTGAAAACCAATACTTTCGGAGATATAATTTGTCTGTATGAACTAGAGCGCCAGAAAGCTCCTGTCCACAGGGCTTGAACCCATTTTTGAGATTTAACTGGATATGCATGTAGACAAACCTATCTTAATCAAGGTATAAATAATGAATGGAATCAAAAGCTGTTTTGTTTTCACCACATACCACGATCTGCGAGTTATCCTCAACTCCTGTCACGTTCAATATGCATGTGTTCATAAGAAATTAAAAAATAGCTTTGGTAGCTACATACTTGTGTATACAGATCAAGAAAAAAGATACGGACCATCTCCATTACGTTCTATTAATAGATATGATCTTTTCTTCCAGCAATTAATAAATACCCCACATTGAATCTGGGCGAACATCGTATTCCGCAGTTGAAAAACACGATAAATATATATCGAAGAATCTTGTCGGCAATTAAGGATTCCTTTGAACACTTTGCGCGTATCGGAATTAACATATCCACTCTTTGTTTTTCGGCATGAATTATTTATGACGGCGATCCAGATCATTCTGATTGATTGGTATCGAATGTTGTATTTTGTGGCGATTTCTGCACGGAATATTGAGCGTTTAGTGTCCGTTTTAGCGATGATATTGATATTTTGATGCTCCGGTGTATGCTTGAATACATTATTTCAGATTCGCATAAAAATTAGGATTTGTATTGGAGCAACATTGTTTGGTTAAATGTAGATTGTGAGAATGTAAGTAGATGAGTTTTCAATAAATAATAATTAAACTTCAATTTCTACTAATTTCTTCTATGAAGAACTACAGTGAAGTACATAGGTGCCCTCAGAAATTAACACCGGAATATACAGGGTGCTTCATCAATAATTATAATATTTTAACTGTTGAATATAGAGCTCAAAATATTAATATTTAACCGAGGGGTAAACCGCCATGAATTCTGGTGTACAAGAAAGTAGAATTCCATAGAATTCCTATTGAATTCCGAGGAATTCCTATTGAATATCTGGAATTCCTATTGAATACCTGGAATTCCTATTGAATTCCTGGAATTCCTATTGATTTCTTGGAATTCCTATTGAATTCCGTGGAATTCCTATTGAATTCCGTTGAATTCCTATTGAATTCCTATTGAATTCCTATTGAATTCCTATTGAATTCCTATTGAATTCCTATTGAATTCCAAGGAATTCCTATTGAATTATTGACAATTCCTATTGATTTTAGAGTGCGACAACCTCGGATTAAACCTAAAATCTCTTACATAAAATGTAACGCCTTACTGAGTTACATAATGTTTTATTTAAAAATTATTTGTGTCCATTACTTTAGACCTATCTGACGTATCCTTGTCATACTTGGCGGGAAGTGTAGGTACTCTACACCTTACTAAAAAAAAACAGCATAATCAATACAAAATAGTAATCAAAATTGTGCAGCTTTATGTTTACGAAGTAAGAGAATGTTATTTACATAGAAAGCATTGGAGATTCGAAAAATTGTACTAAAATGGAAATTCCGCCAGTGATGTAGAATATGGGAAGGGTCAACCAGTCACTTCCCCCTGTCGTACGACACTGGTAGTAGCGAGAACTACTTAGTTAACATAATCTAGTAGGGTGTGGAGTACCTAGACTTCCCGCCAAGTATGACAAGGATACGTCGGTCAGTTTTGAAGTATAGGGCACAAATAGTTTTTGAATTTTTGCGCGTATATTCTGGAAAATATCGCGTTATCATTTTGCCGAAGTGTCTGTCATTTTTCAACGGTTTTTTTCTGGGTTTTCTCTCCCAAACTCTGAAAAATATCTATAAAATAAAAATTAATTATTTTGTGATTTGCTTCTGCGTAAGAAACACAGGATATTTGTCAGAAGCAATCATTTTTTAATTTTTTTCCGAGAGTGGTCTCAAACGACTAAGTTCAACTCACTGATGGAGAATTCGAGGTCAAATTTGATTCTGTCCGGCCGGCCGTTGCCCCGATAATTTGAGAACGGAGAGAGATAGCGACTTGATATTTTCAGAGTGGGTGGCGCATACGACGGACAAATTCGTTAATGGGCATAATCGGTCCAACGATTTCCGAGTAATAATTTTGGTTTTCATACAGTGCGTTTCAAAAAGTACGCACCAAGAGAAAATTTTTTCGCCTGTATAGTTTATTGAAATTTGGTTTTTCGGGAATGTTGGTGCTCAGGAAACGATGATTTTTGACATATATGTCATTGATCGTATTACTCTGCAAACCGGTCAAAATTGACATTTTTTTAGAAAAATTTCCAAAAGAAGTAGAAATCAATATCAAAAAGTGTTTGAAATAAATTTTGCTCAGAATTTAATTCTATACCAAACTGCCAAATTTCATAGTGAAAATTCAGAAATGTTTTGATATTGATATTTTGATGACAGCACGTAAGTGGCAGCTGTGGGCTTTGCGGAAATTTAAAAAATAATTCGGAATTTAATTCCAATGCAAGATACATTATCACAATTCAAATAAAGTTAATATTAATTTAATGTTCCTCATACATTATGATTTCTATAGTGAAAGCCTCACATTCTTGTTGCAAACCGAATTATACTTGAGAAATTTAATGCGCAAAGAGCTAATATCTCGCTAATTATTCTTGGAACATCATAAGAAATTAAATTCTTCGATTTTATATCTGAAGAATAATTCTCCAAAACCTGTAAAAACGCTTTTGAATATATTTTCTCAAATACTCGCTCAAATACCACTAAAAAAGTAATACAGACCTCATCTAAAACAAAGATACCTGTGAAAATGAAATCTAGTTGACAGGCGGATAATTTCTTATGATCTTCCAAAAATAATTAGGGAGATATTAGCTCTTTGCGCATTTAATTTCTCAAGAATAATTCGGTTTGCACCAAGATTGTGGGGTTTTCACTATAGAAATCATAATTTATCAGGAATATTAAATTAATATAAACTTTATTTGAATTGTGATAATGTCTCTTTCATTAGAATTATATTCTGAATTATTTTTCAAATTTCCGCAAAGCCCACAGCTCCCTCTAAGGTGCTGCCATAAGAATATGAATATCAAAAAATAACGGAATTTCACTGAGCAACATTTATTTCAGAAACTTTTTGATATTGTTCTGATTTATACGTCTTTTGGTAATTTTTCTAAAAAAACGTAAATTTTTACAGGTTTGCAGATTAACACGATCAATGACATATATGTCGAAAATCATCGTTTCTTGAGCATCAACTTTCCCGAAAACCTAAATTTCAAAAGAATATACAGGTGAGAAAATTTCCTCTTGGTGCGTACTTTTTGAAACACACTGTATAATCTCCCTTCATGGACGATAATTTCGCGCAATTTGATTGATACTTCGGTAACGTTCCTTCGAAAGTAATTGCTTATATATTCCGAGTACATCGTTTGGAGATGTGGGTGTAATGCACGATTCTGTGGGCGTCCACTTTGACTCTCTTCCACCCAGAAAAACCATTGATCTTTCCCCCCGCGACTCTCCCGTTTGTGTGTAAATATCCCGCCGCTGAAGATCATTAATAAACATCAATGTTATGTAGATACGACGAAAAGAACTCCGATATTTTTAATTATTCCCGTTCACACGTTGGCGCCGTCCGATTTAACGTCCGTGCTCGATCGTGAATCAAACTGCTGCCATCTAGCGAGGACGCCCACAAGCCGACACGATCGCCATTGTTCCTGGACAGCAAATTACTTTTTCTGTCGATTAACAGACGGGGTAAATTGGTTATTCGGACGAGTTTATGTACAACACTTCAAAATTTACGATATCGCTAGATATAGGACAATTAAATTGAAGTACGAGCAGCTTTGAATGAGTTAAATGAGTTCAATATAGCTCAAATCGAGAAGTGAGGGAAAAAGACATTTCAGCTTGTTTTGTTAGTAATTTCGTCCGATGCTAAAGACATTCAGACCAATCATGACGCAATGAGACCTTTTTCCCTGGATTAACAGGGTGACATAAATAAAATTATTCCCCATTCGTCTCTAATGAATTGGTTTGATACACCCGGGGTTAGGTCTGGTTGGTTTATGAACTCGTACATGAAGCCCGAAGATTATAACTATGTTTTGTGCACTGCAATCAGCTAGAACATTTAATAGATCTCATGACGTCAATAACTAACGATTAAATTCATTGACTGTAGAGTTTCTTTCATCGAAGAGTAAACTCTATGAATTAAAATTGATTCTCTACTCTGTGTGACTGTTCGATCACCGACTAATATTTGTTTGAAGTTGGCAGTATGATCTTATGGATCATACTGCCAACAGAATCGAAAAACGATTTTTTCTTTCACCCTGGCTTATAATTTCAGTACGTCGAGTTTGTTTGATCAATCAAACAAACTCGACGTCCTCAAATTATAAGCCAGGGAGAAAGAAAAAATCGTTTTTCGTTGATTTCCAATAAAATGGTTTTTGGACTGAATGCGTTTCGATAAGTTGCTCCTCAATTATGAGCATCATATTATATTATAATTTTTGGGTAATAATATAATGACCTTTGATAATCCATATGATGATGGACATATATACTTTAGTAAGCTAATCAAATTGGGTTCAGAATATCTCCAGTAAAAACAAAACTGGGGTATTGGCTAAGTTTCAAATGATATATTATAATTTTCAGAGTAGATTTGAGGAATGAATACCTCGGATGAGTTCGTTATTGGGTAGAATCGGTCAGGTGGTTTCAGATTAATAATTTTTGGCACTCTTGTTTTTTCTTAAATGACATATTTTTTAATGTAATTTCTTTTATGATGCAGCTCTATCATAAGAATACATTAATATCATTCCCAACTCTAAGAAACCAATACTTTCGGAGATATCATCGTCAAAGTTTGAACAAGAGTGCCTAAGATGACATATGAACACAGATCATGAAGTTCATAGATTCAAATATGGACGTTAATTTTCGATTACAGCATTCTGTGAAATCATAGAATCATGATTTAAGTCGTTATTTTGAAAAATCATATCTTCGAAAGTATTAGCTTGTTAGAGTTGAGAATGATATCAATGGATTCTTATGATGAAAGTGCATCTTGAAAAGAATTGAATTTAAAATTTGTAATATAAAATTTTTTTTTTGATATTCCGAAACCATCATGTCATCATCAACATGATTTTGCCCAATAAGAAACTTAACAGAGATATTTATCTCCCAAATCTAGTGTGAAAATTTCAACTGCCTAGCTCATTCCGTTTGAGAGATATCGTGTTAACGGCCGGACTGGCCGGACAGAATCGATTTTGACCACGGATGCTTGATCAATGAGTGGAACAAAATAGTTTAAGACCATTTTCATCCAAAATTTTCGAAATTACAGACATTTGGCCAAATTGATAAGCACTCTGCCTCGATGACAAGAGCGCCATAAATGTGTAAAATAGTTACTTCCTTACAACATATCAGTATAATAATATAGATTAAATTAATTTCATTCTCTTTCAGGTAAGGCACGAACGCTCGATGGCCGCTCCAAAAACTTCCAGTCCCCCACAACATAACTACAAAAAGATCAAACACACCATCGGAATCCAGGTCAGATATTCCTCCATCTGTCCTCCATTCCCCTTCGTCAAGGGGATCCATGTTATCCCCCATGGTCCGGAGGGATGGAATCAGACTATGCATAACGTTAATTCGTCCCTTTGTTTGGTTTGTCGTGCCAAGACAGATTCATTACGTCCCCTCTAACTCGCGATAAAATGCCCCATTTGAAACCAGCGCTGAAAGGCTCTGAGATGTGGGCTTTTAAAATAGGATCCTTCTTGACGTTTTATATTTCGAAGTAGGCGATGCATTCAGCCGACTATGCTCTATTTAGATACGGCTGGTTTGAATGTACGCTCATGTCGAGACGAATGGCAATTTGTTCTTTTGATGAATTTCAACAAAGACTCAAGCGGAGACAATTTGAAAAAAAATCTAGCAAAGAATGACTTGAAGGCAAGAATTGTGTTCATTAATTTAATGATCGATTATATCACTGATTTGTAACACCAAAGTCACGAACATTTGAAATTTAACGATATCAGAGATTCGTCATATGAAGAAAACGAACAATTTAAGTATCATCAAAATGTACCTATACTTCAGAAATTGTTAAAAATATTTGAGAAAATATCAGATCGATTGATGAATATATAAAATCAAATTTCTTCTGGATGACATCATTGGTATTCCATTATTCGCAAATGTTTTTAGTTCAGAAGTTGTCAAAGATACTTCAGAAATTATCATACATATGTCAAAAAGCACCAAAGTATTTTTACAATATTATCAATTTAACTTTAATAATTCCTAATTGCCCACACGCATGTTCATAAGATCTGAAGTGGAAAGGTTCTTCTACTCGAATGAAAAAAATTTGAGAAAAGTACTGACATGAATTCAGGAGCTTCTTCGTGTATATTCCATTGTCTATTCACGCCTCATACGAAGTCGATCACTGTCCCATCGGATACGTAACCTGCCCTGAAAGTCACTGAAGCTACTGAACACACCCAAGGCTTCGCGGATCTCCAACAAAATATATCCGATCGTGTTCAAATTTGGAACTTGGCTGTAAAGTTATGTGGAGGCTCTCGCAAAATTTCAGCGATATCGGACGGATAGTTTCACGGATAGGTATAGATTTTTTTAATGATTTTTGGCGCTCTAGTTCATCGGAACTGAGTGCTTATCAATTTGCCCAAATGTCTGTAATTTTCGATTTTTTCGATGAAAATGGTCTTAAACGATTTGGTTCGACTCACTGATCAAGAATCCGTGGTCGAAATTCATTCTGTCCGGCCGGTCCGGCCGGACGGCCGGCCGTAGGCACGATAACTCTCGAACGGAATGAGCTAGACAGTTGAAATTTTCAGAGTAGGTTTGGAAGATAAATATCTCGGCTAAGTTCGTTATTGGGCGAAATCGGACAGATGGTTTCGGAGTAAAAAAAAAAATTTTTTTACATAACAAATTCCAAATAATTTTTTTTTCAATATGCAGTTTTACCATAAGAATCCATTGATATCATTTTCAACTCTAACAAGCTAATACTTTCGGAGATATGATTTTTCAAAATTTCAATATAAATCGTATTTGTTTATTATGTTTTCATAGAATTATATAATTATTCTGTGGGTATTCTATGAATTCTTATAATGTCAACTTATTTTCCTGAGACATGACGTTGTCTAATTCATTGAATTCATTCCAGCAATCGTAGAAATATGAGAATTATAATATAGTATCATACTTTTTGTTGGTTGACATTTTCATGCCGATGGTCAATCCATATGATGATGGGAATGGTAATGGTAAGTTAATAATATTGAGTTCAGAATATCTCCACTAAAAACAAAACTGGAATATTGGTGTATTGGAGTGGATTTGAGGAAAGATATATATTATCGTTCATAATTATATAACTATTCTATCTAAGCTTTATTATATGCTCTGTGTTCATACTCGTACATGTCATCCTGTTCTATAAGAGAGAGTCAGATTCATTTCAGCTATTTTGATTTGATTTCTTCCATGGTGCAGTTCTCATTCTCAGATTGCTCATTTAATCTTGATAAATAAACTATTATTTGTATTGAATTTCCTTTATGATGCAGCTCTATCATAAGAATACATTGATATAATTCTCAACTCTGAGAAACCAATACTTTTGGAGATATGCATGATTTGTCAAAGTTTGATTAATTACACGCTAGTAGTTTGACAAGAGTGCCAAAGCCCCAGTCCACTGAGTTTTCCCACATTTTTGGCACTCTCGTTCCTCGGAACAATACGACGTGAGTACGAAAGTTGGTCGCTTCAGGTATATCTCAGAATCTAAGCATACAAAACCATTCAAACCCACACATTTTCATAACGACCCATCCTAGTACAAGATAATGAAATTTCAGCCAATTCAACCCAGAGCCATTTTCCCATATAGTTTCGTTCGTGGTTCTTTCCACAATTTGTAAGAGTTCCAATGTTAATCAATTCTTGAGAAAGAAGAACTGTAACTTTTACAAACAAACTCAATTTTCCCAGTTTTGAGACTATACTTTGAAAAATAACATCCGCAATTTTCTCAGTCTTGAGACTTTGACAATTCATGTTAAATATGAATTTGACTTTCGAATTCGGTCTGCGAAATGATGGACGGCATTTTGAGCACTTTATTAAATTGTTGTTCTTGCTTTGTTGGTTGTTTTAGTTCGAATTTTGGCTATTCATACTATTAAATGTTCCTAATGATTGTGTCACATGACTTCTGACTGAAAATTCTATATGTTTTCCACAATTTGTAAGCGTTGTTCAAGTGCTAATCAATTCATGGTTGAAATGGAAAACACAAATGTCAAAGAACTGTAACTTTCACAAACGACATACGCTATTTTCTCAGTTCTGCCAATTCGTGTCAAATATGAATTAGACTTTCGAATTAGGTCTGCAAAACGATGGACGACATTTTGAGTATTTGATTTAATTTTTATTATTGCTTTGTTGTTCCCGTTCAAATTTATCTGCTTATAGCGAAATAATGAGGTTACAAGGCTTCTGACTAAAAATTCAATATTTTCATGCGGGGATCTTTCCACAATTTGTGAGCGTTGTTCAAGTGTTAATTAATTCATAATTAAAATCCCGAACAAGAATGTCAAAGAACCGCAACTTTACACAACGACACTCAAAAGTTATCCATATCGAAATATCTCATGCAGCTAAAAAACACCCAATATCTAGATGATTTTGTGTGCTGAATCATCACAGACTGAACAAGACACCCTTGGAGTGTTTCAAGATTCAAGATCAATGATTGTCCGCCTTGTCGGTTTCAGAAGTGATCGATTCACAATTTAGACCGAACAAATCGCAACAGAACAATAGGACGCCTAGCGCGCAATCGCAGGAAGATTTAACGAGGCAGATAATTGATGATAACTAGGTTTAATGAGTCGCTGTTACGAGAGGATAATTGTAATAAGTCATCGCCGTACTGAGTTTGATGTCCCGCAGTACCTGAATGATTGGCGAATAGAAAATAAACAAGGTTCACTGCTTTACGTTGTCGTATGACCTTTGAAAGGTCTGCGAGTTTGTAGAGCTCGCCATTTGGTGCCTTTCAACTGCTGAAATGCAAGCGAGCTAACTTCTATGATTAAGGGATTTGGTGTAGTTCTTTATCAAAGGAAAATTCTATGTTCACTCTTACAAATCAATTTGTCGCGTTCAAAGTAGGTACTCAACAAGTTCAGAGCTTTCTGCCAATGGGGTCTCGAACTGGGTTCATTGTGATTTCCCTGAAGATTGATAAACAAATTCGAAAGTTTGTAATATTTCAATAAAGAGGATATAATTAACTTTTGAATTGTGACTACATCCCCGATAATTTTTTTACCATCAAATTAAGGAGATTTCGTTGATTGGCCGAAAAGCAAGAAAAAACGCGTTTCAGACTTCTTGGTCTTCAACTGAGTGTTGATTGGACTTGTGGAATCTATGCTATAATAATTATATATAATTATTATATATATTCAGTTTATAGGCATAATCGGCCGAATGGTTTTGGAATTATACACATTTGAAATTTTGTTTAAATTTTCTCTACATCTCAAAATATACAAATCTGATCCGGATAAAACTCGGTAATTACTTTTAGAACTAACTGATTTTCGCGGAATTTCGTGAATATCGTATCCTGAAGTTACTTGAGGCGTAAGTTTTTTGTCGTATCATTAGATACTCAATTAATTTAAATTCCACTAGAATACATATGTCAGAATAAAAAATTCTGTGATCATAGACGAGTTTTCAACAGCGGTGAATACTCAAAGAACATAAGCGCGAAAGCTCCCGACTACACATCAGTGTTTGAACCAATTTTTAACCTACCTGCTATCGAAAGTTATCGTTCTTTGAAATGTTTGGACAGAATTTAGTCTGACCAAGTCGTTTTCATTGGTTCATTTGATATATTCGCTGAAGACTCCTAACGGCCAAATATTCTTAAAATACAGGCATTTGGACAGAATGATTGCATAAATAGTTTGAATAGTTGATAAGAAACTAGTGTACCATTAATCCGCCTAGCAATTAATCCAGTTAGAAATAGCCATTAATTCGCTTTTTAACTAATCGACTTAGCCATTATTCCGCCCAACCATTGATCTACCTACTCATTAATCAGCCTAGTCATTAATTATCCAAGTGATTAAACGCTAGGTAGATTTACCTAGCGTTTAATCAAAATAGCTCTATTAATCCGATTAGCCATTAATCTACTTAGCCACCAACTACGTATGAATCCTCTTAGCCATTAATCAATGAATCGGTAGGTCACTTGACCCAGTAGTTCAACAGTAAAGGCTTCCTCGGATTTTTTGAAAAATTTCTTTCATAAATTATTCAAAAATAGAAGTTTTAAATGATCAAAATCAGTGGCAATGAAATTTTCTAAATAAGTATATAGAGAATGATTTTCTCGAAATGTTTAATCGATTTTTGCACATATATGTTCTGGGGAACATCGCGTTATCATTTTGCCTAAATGTCTGTAATTTTCGAATTTTTCGCCGAAAATGGTCTCAAACGATTGGGCTCGACTCCCTGATGAAGAATTCGAGGTCAAATTTGATTCTGTCCGTCCGGCCGCTGCCACGATAACTTGAGAACTGAAAGAGCTAGCGACTTGAAAATTTCAGGGTAGGTGGCGCATCCCAATACGACGGACAAGTTCGTTAATGGGCATAATCGGCCAATGGTTTCCGAGTAATAATTTTGTTTCCAACCAATATAAATCCGATCGAATTGAAACTTGGTGTATAGTTGTAGAATATAAACCTAAGCTCGTTTGAGAAATTTTGTGAGAATCGAATACTAGAGAATTAAAAAAAAATTATTAAAAAATATTATTTATGACACGATAACCTGAGAACGGAAAGAGATAGTGACTTGAAATGTTCAGGTTAGGTTGTGCATCTGAATGCGACATTTGAATTTGTCTATAGGTATAATCACCCAAACGGTTTTGGAGTTATACCCATCTGAAATTTGGTTTTTATTCCCTCAATAACTCGAAAAATACAAAACAGATATAATTCAAACATGGTTATTAGTTGTAGAGTGCCAACGCGAAAATATTTGCGGAATTTCGTGAGGATGGTATGACTGGAAAATTTCACAAAAATTATTGAAAATAATTTAAAAATATTCTATATATCATAAACTATTCGTCCGGCATCGCTGAAATTTTGCAAGAACCTTCAGAACCTAACTCTACTGCAAAGTTTCAAGTATGACCATGATCGGATCCATATCGTTGGAGAACCGAGCAGCCTTTTGTGAGTTCGGTAGCTGCATGGGAATCATTGTAGTTTTGCGAGAACCTTCAAAACCATAAATGTCATGATGACATTTTTTCATCACAAGTCTATGGGAGATGATAGCTCTACATTAGGTTTCTGTAGCGGTCAGACCTGGTTTTGAAAGAGATCCTCCTTAGGAGGGGGCAACTAAATATTGAAGGGATTTCTATGAACAAGAGTGAATATCTTGGCAGAATAGAGAAGGCGATTCTTCTCCAAGAGATCCATGCGCCTGCAGACTAGTATATCCGTGAAAGGTTATGTATTATTTTTAGTATGGTATCGTTGAAATTTTGCTGAAGGCTTCAAAACTTAACTTTAAATTAACCACACTTTCTGATCTTGTAAGGTGAGAGGCTCATTTGTCGATATTAAATCTCGTGATGGGTAGAGAGGCATTTTAGGAGAGTTTTTTCATCACTAATGAGAATATATCTTTATGTTTCACCTCAACACCTTTAGATCTATCAATGGGCATTTAATGGTTAATAATAAATAATTGAATATTACTGGAATTCAATGGAATTTCATTCAATAGGTTTTTTACTAAACTTATAGTTTTCTTCGATTATTTAAATATGACATTAATTCCAGTACCTAATATTTTTCTAGAATAACTATGTATTCTTCTCCCAAAGAAGAATTGAAGGTACACAATGTGTTAATTTTTTAATCATTGCTTTCTATCCTGACTTCACAAAAAAAAATTGGTTCAAGCACTGACGTGAAGTCAGGAGCTTTTGCGCGTATGTTCTATTGTCCGTTCTTCTGTATTGGACACTCTTAATCGAATTTACCATGGTGAATTCTATTGTCTATTCTCCTGTATTGGACACACTTAATCGAATTCACCATGGTAAATTCGATTAAGAGTGTCCAATACAGGAGAATAGACAATAGAATTCACCATGGTAAAATCGATTAAGAGTGCCCAACACAGAAGAATGGACAATAGAACATACGCGCAAAAACTCCTGACTTCACGTCAGTGCTTGAACCAATTTTTTTCAAGTAACTGCTTCAATTGAACACTACGCTGAATCCTCCCATAGATTTGTAACCTCTAATTGAACCTCCTCTGCGTGTGTTGTTTTGTTCAGCTTCACTACTTCATTCGCCAAAAGATTCATCCATAATTTAGAATCTGGCAAAGCATCATAATTGCCGAAGTTCATATTTCATTGCGTTTCCAAATTAGTGATTCAGTCCATATGCGGAATGCATTACAACATCATCAGCTCCGCTGATCCGTTAATGTGGCGAGCGTATGTTTCATTACTGCCGATTTCAACACCGCCCTACGGTTCAGCTGATCCGTACCATAGAATAATTTATCGAACGTTAGCCACATTGTCTGGGTGCCCATAGAATCAGAAATGAAGAATGGAGAATTTCGATGAAAGCGAAAAATATCAACATGTAGAAAAAAGAGTTTTTTATCTTTTCGTGTTTTTCATACGGTGTCCGTTACAAACTTTTGATGTATACATCAAATGTTGGATATCTGATATCTGCACGAGTTAGTGAAATACCAGGGTGTTCATGTGTGTCTTTGTATAGGGATGTGCAGTCAGTTAGTTCCTTTACTATTCGTATGATGCTTATTTGATGCATTGTATTTTTTGAGGTGGTATAGAACTCATCTGAATAAATCATTTCATTAAAAAATTGGTTCAAGCCCTGTGGACAGGAGCTTTGGCGTTCAAACTTTGACAAATATATCCGAAATTATTGGTCTCTGGGACTGGTATAAATGGATTCTTACTTAGAACTGCATCTTGAAAGAAATTAAATTCAAATAGACCGATTCTCCCCAATAACGAACTCATCCGAGATATTCATTCCTCAAATCTACTCTGAAAATTACATTATATCAATTAAAACTTAGACAATATTGCAGTTTTGTTTTTACTGGAGATATTCTGAACCCAATTTGATTATGTATCTTACCAAAGAATATATTTCCATCATCATATGGAGTATCCACGGACATTATATATTATCAGCTTGAAAGTATAATATCATCTCATCCTCATAATTCTACGATAGCTGAGGTTATTTCATTGGCCATTTTGCATTCAATCATACTTTGTATAATGGAGATTCTTGTGAGATTGGAAACCAATTTTACTTTAAATGTTGCTGTTGGCTTAATATTTTTCATCACCCCATTGACTCCTTTTTCTTGTGATTCGTTTTTAAGTCCGATAAAAACATTATTCCGACGAATGGGAGGACTAAATTGGCGATCGACCTCGCGAAACAAAAACATGAACGAAATTAATAACAATTTATCACCGCTCTCTACCTGATGCCTTCCTGAATTGAATTATTTTCAATGCCGAATTCGAAGCCCCCTTCTCCGCCCCGCCGGTGTGACGACTCGGAAATATGTTTTGATCCATGCCAATTAAATTTCCCAAACCTTTTGAATCGCCGATTCGCAAGGGGAACGACACTGGCTTCGGCGCGGTGACTATGGAATTTATTCAGGACGATTTTAATTATTTTGTTGGGATTTTTTTTTTCGTGTATATCTAGTTTTGATTCGCTCTAACTGGATGCCTGGGGCTTAGGGAGATGCAAGAATGGACTAGAAAGACCGAATATTCCAGTTTCGTGAACGCTGCTCAGTAGCACCTAAAATTCCTGAAATTTGGAGAGACATTTTACAGGGTCTTTATAAATGATTTTAACACAGCAGTTGGCTTTGCATTTTATTTGCCAATTTTCACTTCTTTTGTTCTATTTGTATCATAGACCGCCAATATTGAATTATTGTCAATTCTAAAGATTCTTTTTAAAAGTCGTGAAAGATCAGTTTTCAAATTATTTAACCCCTCAGTGACTTATGATTCAGAACAAAACACATTTATTGTGATATCCTATTATCGCAACGGTACATTGATCAATGGTAAATGGATTTACACTGTAGTATATATATATATTCTTTTGAACTTGAGCATTACAATTAATTTTTCATCTAACAATAAAGCATGTGTATGAAAAAAGTGTTAGCAGAGGTTAGTGTAACGGGGTACCATATAATTTGATATATGATACTAGAGAATTTTATCATTCATTTAATATTTTGTTATTAAATGGTTTCTTTTTGGGTTTTTTCTCGTGAACTCTATAAAATAAAAACATATTATTTTGTGAATTGTTTATGTATAAAAAACAGAGATATTTGTCAGAAGCAATCTATTCTCGAATTTCAGAATAGCTATTAACAAAAAATAATTCTGAATATTTTCATTAAGTACTCTGACGAAGAATTCTAATACATACTCCGAAACGTTACGAAATAGTTGTTCCATCGTTGATGTTGTTTCGTTATTGGATGTTAGGCAACATTGTTCGATAGATTGGCTCTGACGAATATCTAGTGTTTCTAACGCAGAATCAATTCACAAAACATTTTTTCTTTATTTTGTAGATATTTTTGGGAGTTTGGTAGTGAAAACCCAGAAAGAAACCATTTAATGATGAATATACCTCCCACAGTATCCTTTAATGATTAATATTTTGTTGACTGAGAAACTCGTTTCGTTATTTAAATTTCATTTGTTCATCGTTACATTAGAAATAAAGTTTATTCTGTTTATATGGTTTTCAATCAACTTTCTTACGTAGTAAAATCACATTGGATTTTCTCATTCTCTATCAGAAGAAATGTGAGTATAAAATTATTTTATTTATCGTATAAATAGATGAGGGATTAAGCAGGTATAAAAAGGTTGGTCGCATCATGTACAATTTCAGGTGTACGTAGTTAATTGGATGTAGACCTCTAATGATATCTTTATTTCTTCACTTATGCCTCTCATCAGAACTAAAATAAATTAGTCTCGAAAACTAATAGCCATTAATATACATTTTTGCAGTAGATCAATATAATCTGGAGATCAATTCAACTTTTACATGAAATTAATCGGTATGTCAACATAATACACGAAATCAATTGCATACATTCACTTTTGGATCGAAAATAATCAGTGTTGTGTCTGTGGTGGTATAGGAACTCACTCAAATACATACATAATATACTAAAATATTCACGTTTCACGTAAATTTATTAAATGATTTCGATCGATAAACCTTTTCTCAGAGATATCATTTCAAATCGTACGGTTGTGCCGTGGAAAATTATGAGTTGGAGTTGACGTAAAAAAAAACACCCTGTATGAAGATTTCTGATGAAAACAGACGTCTGACACACTGTTACAATATAGGTTGCTCATTCTGGGTAAAAAAGAGAAAAAGTCTTGATTTGATCAATCCGTCCGAATTCTTGGAAATCCGGTATAATCTGGCCGGATTGCAATACCTAGCTACGAAATAGTTGTTTCATCGTTGATGTTGTTTCGTTATTGTTTGTTGGGCAACATTGTTGGATAGATTGCTTCCGACAAATATCTTGTGTTTACGCAGAAGTAACTCACAAAATAAAAATTTTTTTATTGTATAGATATTTTTCAGAGTTTGGGGCAGAAAACCCAGAAAGAGAGCATTTAATAATACCCTCCAATGTTAATGAAAACATATTGAATACCAAAATAAATGGCTGTCCCAATTTAATTCATCCGGACTCAATTGTTCACGTTCTCCAATTAATCAAACAATCGCCATTTAATTGAGTAATAATTCATATTTTATGGAGTTGGGATAGCAATGCAAATACTATGAGCGAAGTGGCGTTTGTCTCGGAAAGAGTAATAATTTATCGGTGTCCTCGAGGATCTAAAGAGGTGCTGATAAAGACGCCCAGAGGCGTTCATCATCATATCTAATTAAAAAAAAATTATTGATTTACATTTCGAAGTACCTACTGAGGCGATAGCGCTACATAAATGTTCTGTTATGATGCTATAATAAAAATATTGATTTTCTCTTCGTAGATTTAGATATGAGAAATTCCTGTACGTTCTGCAGGGTAAGATACAGACGCGATATCCTTTCAAGACTTTCGTATTTTTGAACAATGTCAATATTGATGGGCTCAAATGTTCCCGTTTTCTTTACTGTTTAAGTTTATTCTTCCATTATTCCCAAAACTATATAGATTGGAATTTTTGTAGGGGTACAATATCTATTTCAATTTCCATGCAAAATTACATGAGAATCGTAGATAGCATTACATGCAAAAAAATCAACATCTCAGATTGAATTATACAACAAATTAAAACCAATATTTAAATTTTGGGAGGCCTAGCTTGAATAATTTACTTTTTGGTGCGCTGCTCACCTGAACAGAGTGCCTATCAATTCGTCCAAATGTCTGTAATTTTCGAATATTTAATTATCTTTCTCAAAATTCAGACTCCTCAGGGTTGATTCCACTTCTTAAACTATGAATTGTAATTTTGTTTTGAATAACGATAATAATATCACTCAAAGTCTGATCTTGAATATATATAAATAATTTAATTCAATGCTCAAAACCTTAAATAAAATTATATGACTGACTATTTTATAATTCTGCTTCCTTCAATTACTTATTGCTTCTGTATTCTTCTTTCCAAAGATGAATATGTTGATTTATGGAAATTTGTTACATTCTGTCGTAACGATTACCTTGCCTTCACTTGGTCTGGATTTTAATTGGTATTTTTATGGAATTTCGGTGTTTATTTATAGAATTGTTTTTCAGTGGACGATATTCTATCTCTCTATTGAAAGAAATAAATTCCTTAATGCCTGTTCTTGTTTTTAAGGTTCCATAGTTTACTCCTTTCAGGGGGCTGAAATGCAATAGATTTTGAAGAAAAATTCGTAGAAAGCCAAATATCTTTGATTGACAAAATCTCTTGATCAATGATGCTTATTTGAATTTTGAAATGGAATCAGCTTCTTGAACCTATATATCCTTTTTGTTCCTATATATATCCTTTTGTTTCTACACAAATCTACCATTTTAACACTATTAGTTCTATCCATTTACATTGTATACCTAAAAATCAATCCAATAGGCTTTTGAACTATTCAAATCTAATAAGAACCTCCATACTTTCATAAAATAGTTGTTTTCTATATATTGATATTCAAATTATTTCCTATTACAATTAGGAATTCGAAATTATGATTTTAATAGTTTTCTAAAATGGATCTTACTTGAATTTTGAAACCAATGAAACCACACTTCTATTATTTTCTTCAATACTATTTAGGCTTCTTCCACGTTCTATGCTTCTTAATAATAAATTTATGAAAATTCATAACAGTTCCTTAAGAGCAACAATAATACCAGTTTCCGCAAAATAATCCATATTTGCCTTTTTGCGCGCATGTTCTGGGGAACACCGTGCTATCATTTTGCCCAAATGTTAGAATTAGGTTCGACTCATTGATGAAGAATTCGAGTTCAAATTCAATTAGGTCCGGCCGGCTGGCCATTGCCACGATAACCTGAGAACGGAAAGAGATAACGACTTGAAATTTTCCAATGAAATTGAAGCTGTTAGTGAAACAGTTTTGGATTTTTTTTTATTTGTGCATATATTTTTATTATTGGTGCATATATTCAGTTCAGTTTACTGTATATTTCATTAATTTAGTTTATTTGTGTTGATATTATCTCTTTTTCATATATTTTCAAATTTTGTTTTTTTCTTGTTTCATTTTGTCAGGGGTTGAGTGGAGTAGCTGACGCTAGACTTCGCCCCAAGTGTATTTATATTCTGGTTTGCTAATCAAGGCACTATTACTATCATCAATATTAAATTTTGTGGGTATCACCAGAAAATTAAAAAAAATTATTAAATAATATTAGTTATCTTACGATAACTTGAGAACGAAAAGAGATAACGACATTCAATTTTTAGGGTAGGTTGGGTATCCGAATGCTACATTCGAGTTTGTTAATAGGCCTAATCGACCAAACGGTTTTGGAGTTATACCTATCTAAAATGTTGTTATTATTTCCTGAATAGCTCAAAAAGTATCAAGTAATCAATCCAAACATGGTAATTAGTTGTAATGTATTCATATCTCGCAAAAGCTGAGAAAACGGTCTGTATCGATGGTAAAATCGATTAATAGTGTCCAATAGAGGTAAATAGACAATAGAACATGCGCCTGAAAGCTCCTGATTTCACGTCAGTGCTTGAACCAATTTTTTATGGAGAAGTCCAAGTAAGATTGGAAAGACCATAGCATGATTTAAATATATTATTCATTCTGTTAGCAAAAATTCAAGTTGGAGGAATTATTTCTACTTGGTGTAACACTTCCAAAGTCATTAAGTATATTTTGGAATATGGAAAACACGCATCGAGAGAAGAACCTAAATCAGACATGAGTAATTTTGTACCCCATATTTTATAACGAATAAGATATCGCAGATTTCTGAACACATTTGTTCACCAAACTGTGCACGCCCCTGTCTCAATTGTAATCCGTTGTCTCCCATTCGAAAAATGGTCACAAATCAATATTTATGTTGAGTCAAACAGTCCAAAGCCCTCGCTGCACCAATTCAAACGATAAGATGAAAAAATGATTGAGAAACATTCGTTACACAAGATAGAGATTGTGTCATTAATGCGATTTCGAATTGCAAATGTGGATCACTTCAGATAGGGGAATCCATTACAATGTTTTGTTTTCAATTAAGAGATTACTCCTTTAAAACAATGTTGGGTGAACTTTGATGTTCTCTCTGACCCCTTTGGGTTCTACTTCTGTAATTGGATTTTTATTAGGCTGTGCGGCGAGCAACTGGAGAATGTAATGGGAGAGAGAGAGAGAGAGAGAGAGAGAGAGAAAGAGAGAGAAAGAAACGGATGATATCGAATCCTGTACATGCTTTGGAGATAATGTTATTTGATAGAGTTGACTGTCTGATGTACCTACACGTAGCTGGGGAAACTCTTATTGCGCGCATGTTCTGGGTACTATCATTTTGCCCAAATGAATTCGAGGTCAAATTTGATTCTGTCTGGCCGGCCGTTGCCACGATAACTTGGTAGTGAAACGAGATATCGACTTCACATTTTCGGGGTAGGTTGCGCATCCAAATGCGACAGTTAGGGTTCGTTAATTGCCATAACCGGATAAACCGAATACCTACTAATTTTGTTTTCAAACAATACAGATCTGATCTAATTGAAACAAGGTAACTAAGTAGTTGTAAAATACTTACGACA
This sequence comes from Halyzia sedecimguttata, assembly GCA_937662695.2. Lineage (NCBI taxonomy): Eukaryota > Metazoa > Arthropoda > Insecta > Coleoptera > Coccinellidae > Halyzia > Halyzia sedecimguttata. The sequence continues at coordinate 101,247,104 of OW569413.2, read as the reverse complement.
CAAATATGTATGTGAAATTTCGTGAGTATCGTATCAATAGAAGATTAAAAAAATAGATATTAAAACATATTATGTATCTCACGATAACTTGAGAAGGGAAAGAGATAGCAACATGCAATTCTCAGGGTAGGTTGTGCATCAAGAATTATATAAAACTTGGTCAACTGTTACTTCTGGTTTGAGCGGAAATCGCAATTTTTTAACAAAATATCGATTATCTCGAAAAATTCGAACGTTTTGTATGACACACTATAAGTAAAATTGTTTGAAATTACAATTTAGATCAATTTGCAAAAACTCAGATCGAAAAAACCATGAATTTTTTTACTCATTATAATTCTCTTAAAAACTGGATAATTACCTAACGGAATTTTTGTTGTTGTTGTTATATTAGTGTCAACTGTCAACATGAATATGATTGTAACTAGAAAATTTTGTTTGAACTTTATTGTTCGACATTTGTTCGAATTTTCAGAAATCTATGATCATAGAGTTTAAATAACGATGGATATTCATGACATAATTCTATTTTAATCAAAAATTCAGCTGTAAATTGGCATTTTGTAGCAAGATCTGCATTTTTGGGATTTTCAGATGTGTTAAATCTGGGATCTAGTTAAAAATATATACACTCTTAATCGAATTTACCATGGTAAATTCGATTAAGAGAGTGTCCAATACAGGAGAACGAACAATAGAATTCACCATGGTATATTTGATTAAGAGTGTCCAATACAGGAGAATGGACAATAGAACATACGCGCAAAAGCTCCTGACTTCACGTCAGTGCTTGAACCACTTTTTTTTCTTTTAATTTCGAATTTTTATAAACAATTTACTGTTGGTTTTTTTCCCGAAAATATGGAAAAAATTTTCCTGAGGCTGACATTTAGTTAATTTAAAAGAAACAAAAAAAAAGCTTCGATCAGGCACAAGATTATCTTTTAGTAAAACTGATTTTGTTTGTCCTATTGATTTTTGATGAATCTCCAAGGATAAGTGATGGTCACCGCAAGGAGCTTCGGTCGGAACTGGATCAACACAAACAGCCATTACTTTCAAAATTATTAATATTTTTGGCGCTCTAGTTCCTCGGAACTGAGTGCTTATCAATTTGCCCAAATGTCTGTAATTTTCGAATTTTTCGATGAAAATGGTCTTAAACGATTTGGCTCGACTCACTGATCAAGAATCCGTGGTCAAAATTCATTCTGTCCGACCGGTCCGGCCGTCCGGCCGATCCGGCCGGCCGTAGGCACGATAACTCTCGAACGGAATGAGCTAAACAGTTGAAATTTTCAGAGTAGGTTTGGGAGATAAATATCTCGGCTAAGGTCGTTATTGGGCAAAATCGGACAGATGGTTTCGGAGTGACAAAAAAAAAATTTTTTTTTTACAAAGTAAATTCCAAATTAAATTTGTTTCAATAAGCAGTTTTACCATAAGAATCCAATGATATCATTTTTAACTCTAACAAGCTAATACTTTCGGAGATATGATTTTTCAAAATTTCAATTATAAATCGTATTTCAACGTTGTCACAGAATGATATAATTATTCTATGTATGCATTGTCATAATGTCAACTTATTTTCCTGAGACATGACATTATCTAATCAATCGAAGAATTGTGAGCGAAGTGAGAAAAATCTCAGTTGTTTGCTCCGAAATTAGTTTTTCTCAGAAAAGTCTTACATTTCGGAACGGAACATGAAGTAAGAGATCTGAGAGTTTGAGACTGCTTTTCATCCATAGACATAGATATAACTCTCGAACGGAATGAGGTAGGTAGTTGAAATTTTCAGAGTTGTTTAGGGAGATGAATATCTCGGTTAAGTTCGTTATTGGGCAAAATTGGACAGATTTAATTTGATTTCTTCCATGGTGCAGTTCTCATTCTCTTGATTTGCTCATTTAATCTTGATAAATAAACTATTATTTGAATTGAATATCCTTTATGATGCAGTTCTATCATAAGAATACATTTATATAATTCCCAACTCTGAGAAACCAATACTTTCGGAGATATAATTTGTCTGTTTTTTTCTGAAATTTCTGTCAAATCAAATCGGAACCTTATTTGATGATACGATATTTTTACTTTTATAAAATAAAATAATTTACTGGCAAAAAAAAATATATTTAAAATTGTCATGTTTTGACGCTTCTAACTACACCTAACCCCTTTAGAACAATGCACAACTAGGATCACGTATGCTTAACGTTTTCCAGATTCACGAAACGGTCAATCTGTCGACAAATACACTATAAATATCCAGGTATCCTGTTTCACACATATGTTCCCACTTACCAACACGTCTCCGGGAAAAATCCAATGTTACCCAACGAAATCTGGGAGAAATACTGCATCTACCGCCGGTGTAGTCGCGTGGTAACATAATGAGAAGGCGCCTCATTAATTAGGGTCTCCTCGGAGGCGGGGGGCATATGATGCCGTAAATCTGGGCATTTAGCGCGCACAACACTAGCAATTTGTTTCGAAATAATATGTAAATAACTCGTCGGAATACGTTAATAATCGTATTTATGGGCTTACGTAGGGTCAGCTTCGTTGCCCATTTCGTCTCGCGTGACACCTCTAGTTTATTTCGGAAATTAAAGGTGGGTTGGTAATGGTTTTCAGGTGAGAGCCAGGAGGATTTTTTAATATTAGAAAATTATGCAAATTTATTATTATGTCGTTTTTGTGTCGTTATCAATTTGCCCAAATGTCTGTAATTTTAGAATTTTTTGATGAAAATGGTCTTAAACGATTTGGTTCGACTCACTGATCAAGAATCCCTGGTCGAAATCGATTCTGTCCGGCCGGCCGGATGGAAACTTGCAGGGTAGGTTCGGAGCGTAAATATCTCGGACGAGTTCGTTAACGGGCGAAATACACCAAGCGGTTTCAGAGCAATCGCCGTTTTTAGTAAAAATATTTCACTATACATATATATACAGGGTGAGTCTTTGACCACTGCATTAATTTTAACCAAAGATTCCTCTCATCAAATGAAACACTTTTTTCATTTACATTTTTCCAAATTCAGCTCAGGTAAAAAGATACAGGCTGTTGAAATTTTGAAAAAAATCAGTTTTTATTTTGTAGCTTTGACATCCTTTTTTCGAATAAAATGAATGTTGGCGTAAAGTTTCTTCTAACTATGATACATATTTTCCAAATATTAGTTATTTTCTACTTCTTCTGGTTTTCTAGTTATGGACTCGTGTATTCATAAAACTAAACGAAATTAGCATAAAGAAAGCATATAAAGTTTTTCTTGAGTAATTTCAAGAATATTCCATCGTTTTAGAACATTATATTATTCTTCATCATTTCTCCTTAAACGCACCGTTTTCGAGATATTCTTCGTTGAATGTTTTAAAATGGAAAACTCCAGAAATTTCACTACTTTTATGGATCCGTCCCTGAGCGTTGGAATCCCGAATCAAGTTGTAAACCACGTTACCATGCCTTATTCTCGTCCGCCAACAATGTCATAGATAATTTATATGCGAGATTGTGAAAAAAAGCACATTGTGAAATCTTTAAACGCTTGTAACTTTTTACCTGAGCCGAATCTGGAAAAATGGTAAATGAAAAAAGTGTTTCATTTGATGAGAGGAATCTTTGGTTAAAATTAATGCAGTGGTCAAAGACTCACCCTGTATTATATATATATCACTCGATCTGTCTGAATTTAGCATCAAATTGTAGAATAGTGACCTTTATATGCATGTGAAGTTTTGTATTGATCGGATTGCCGAGAAATGTCAAAAAAAAATTTAAAAATTTTAAATTTTTTTTTCTACAATAACTCTCCAACAGAATGAGCTACGCAGTTGAAATTTCCAGAGTAGGTCTGGGAGATAAATATCTCGGTAAAGATCGTTATTGGGCAAAATCGGATGGTTTCGGAGTACGAAAAAAAATTTTTTTTTTACATTACAAATTTCAAATTCAATTTTTTTTTAAGATGCAGTTTCACCATAAAAATCCATTGATATCATTTTCAACTCTAACAAGCTAATACTTTCGGAGATATGATTTTTCGAAATTTCAATAATGAATCGTGCTTCTATGTTTTCACAGGATGCTGTACCTACTTAATTATTCTTTCTATGAATTATTATATATGATCTGTGTTCTTACAGGTCATCTTATTATCCTATGAGAGATAAATGTCAAAATTATTTCTGGTTCGTTATTCTTGATATAAAATACACCTCGTATTCTAAAAAACGAAGTATGATTGAATGCAAAATGACCAATGAAATAACCCCAGCTATCGTAGAATTATGAGGATGATATGATATTATACTTTCAAGGTGATAATATAAGGCCCGTGGATAATCCATATGATGATGGAAATATATTCTTTGGTAAGATACATAATCAAACTGGGTTCAGAATATCTCCAGTAAAAACAAAACTGCAATATTGTCTAAGTTTTAATTGATATAATATAATTTTCAAACTAGATTGGAGGAATGAATATCTCGGATAAGTTCGTTATGGGGGAGAATCGGTCAGTTGGAATTTAATTTCTTTCATGATGTAGTTCTATCGTGAGAATCCATTTATCTCATTCCCAGAGACCAATAATTTCGATATGATATACGATGTGTCAAAGTTTGTTTTAATGACAATTCTTGAAGCATTGAAGCATTGCAGATTGTTAATTTTTTTCGAATGATAATTTTTGAAGCATTGAAGCATTGAAGATAGCTCATTTAATCTTGATAAATAAACTTTTATTTGAATTGAATTTCCTTGATGATGCAGTTCTATCATAAGAATCCATTGATATCATTCCCAACTCTGAGAAACCAATAATTTCGGAGATATGATTTGTCAAAGTTTGACAAGAGCGCCAAATCTCCTGTCCACAGGGCTTGAACCAAGTTTTTTAGTCATAATCAGTGAACCATCGCTTATGTACAGTGTATTTCCACTGATTTTAACGGTCCTAAAGTCTAGTCTAGTGCTACGATCCTCACGAAAATTTGCAAGAATTAATTAACTTAACTCTTCCATTCAGATGCGCAATCTACCCTGAAAATTTCGTTTCGTTCGAGAGTTGTTGAGGCAACGCTCACCCATCCATCGACTGAACTCACACAAGGCTGCTCGGATCTCCAACAATATAGATCCGATCATGTTCAAACTTGGAAGTTAGTAGTAGAGTTAGGTTCTGAAGGCTCTCGCAAAATTTCAGCGATATCGGACGAATAGTTTCTGGTATATATAGATTTTTTTTCAATAATATTCTATGATTTTTAAAAAAATTTTCTTGTTATACGATCCTCACATAATTTCGCAAGAATTTTTGCGTTGCCATTCTACAACTAATAACTATGTTTGAATTGGATCGGTGTCGTATTTTTCGAGTTATTGAGGTAATAACAACCAAATTTCAATTAATATTGGTTGTAGACAAAATTATTACTCGGAAACCGTTGGGCCGATTATGCCCATTAACGAAATTGTACGTCCTATTGGGATGCGCCACCTACCCTGAAAAGTCGCTATCTCTTTCCGTTTTCAAGTTATCGTAGCAACGGCTGGCCGGTATAAGATAATGCAGGCCCAAAAAAAAACCAACTGAATTTTGTCCTCATACCCGAAAGTTAGGAAATCTAAATTGAGCTAAATTCTGGTCCTTGGCGCAAATATCTTTATTGGACCGAGTTTTGCAATTCAGAAAACAAAATAAATATATTTCTGGTCCAATAAAATAATTTGATTTGCGCCAAGGACCAGAATTTAGCTCAATTGGTCCAGAAATATATTTATTTTGTTTTCTGAATTCCAAAACTCGGTCCAATAAAGATTTCTGTCACTGTGCGGTATTTTAACTGTCTTCAAAATACCGCATTGTGACAGAAATCTTTTTGCTCCTTTATTTCCTGCTGTGAGGTATGAGAGCTGTCCTATGTGCTCCTTGAAAATTGACCAAATTTTACAAATAGTATTGAACTTCGGTGTCCTTCAGGACTGGATGATAAAGCTCCTTTTCTTAGTTTCCGTCCAATAAAAAATGAGCATGATTATTTTACTGAATCAAGGAACTAAACGAACCAGGACCAGCAAAGTTACAAAATGGCGAATGCGTTGGTTGCAAAATGGTGCAGGTGCTAGTGTCGTTTTCCAAACCATCCTCAGTTGAGATTACATTAGTTAAGGCGCGGACTGGAGTATGTGGCAGGGGTTAGATCTAGGAATGGTGGGAAGCAGATATGTTCAACAATTTGTGTAGTAATGGAATGGCAGCAAAGTGGTATTAAAGTGATTTAATGTACACTACAATGGCAAACAAAGTTATCACTACTTCGTCAGTTGTGGAAATGTCCCTTTCAGAGGATGCAGATGTTAATTAATATCCACCAGATATCTGCAAAATAGTTTTTGAAATGATTAATATAAAATTCAAATACTTTTCATATTTTTTAGTTCAAATACAAAATACCTAGTTTTCCATTTTTGAATTTAGAATATTTCATTAAAATAAAATACTCTTATATTTTTAACTTTCTTTATTCTATTAGTTAGCTGGCAATATAAGAAAGTAATTTAAATACGGGAGGGATATCGATATGCTAAGAAAATTGACAACAATATAACGCAAATTTTAACTTTTTTTTATTTCTTATAATTTTCGCGAGCATTTTCGTAAAAGGCAAGACATTAATTTGATCCTACAATAATTTAAATGGAAAGGTTACTACGAAAAAAATTGGGAAACTGAGGTCGATAGCTCACGCCATGAGTCAACAAAGTCGCATACAGATACCTATGGAAAATCATTCGCATTTAAAAGAGATTTACAATGCGTTAGAACTGTTAGAAGGATGCACTGGTCTGCCAGTTGACCCTCACAAAATGTGACAGATATACGCGATGTATATCTAGATCATAGATGTATAACTAGACCAAGGCCAGGTCTAGTTAGGCTAGTACCAGGCAAATGTAGAGACATTTGCCTGGTGTCTGCAAGACAAGCTTCAAGGCACTCTTTCTAGCTTTCAGTTCAAATGAATGTAGAGTGGTCTACTTGAATACTTCATCGCGTATATATGTTAAATTGGATTATGGAAACTGCGTATCTATCATGTAACCCATGTACGGCGAATAATTTTCCACATCTGAATATCACCGAAAAAATGTGATGGGTAATTCTGAGATGAAAATTAAGGGAAGTATTTGGTATACATTTTTTTGAAAAACCTCCTCCCGGGAAAGTTACACCCCTCCGAAGATTAACAAAAAAAATTGTTTTAAATTTTCAACATTTATTATAATTGTTTTGTCGATAATCGACAGGTTTTTCTTCATTGTTCGTTTACTATTGTTTTAGTTGTGAGAGTCTTACATTGGGTTTCAACAAGCTTTGACAGCTCTTAATTGCCGAATTAGTGCGATTTTATGTCGATTTTCAGTTCATTTTTCATACAACCATCGAATTAAATCCACGATTAAGCTAATCGAAGCTTCGTGAAACCCAAAGTTAGCATAATAGAATCATAATTTGGCTGGTTGTTGTTCAATAAAATGCTATTTAACATGAACTTTCAATACGTTAATGTTCTTATCGTAAATGCTCAAGTTTTCGAAAAATATTGTAGAGATAAAAAAGTTAGTAAATAAATTGGGCGTTTCAGCCATGTTTTCTTTAAAAGAAACATTTTTATCCAAAAAAAAGTTGTAAGAAAAAATATCTTAGGGGTTGACTATTTCAACCCATTCTAAGCTTACTTCAGGGTTGAAATAATTCCAAAATGTGTAGTTTTATTGAGAAATAATATTCGCCAAGTTTCGTATCGTTAGCTTAATATACAGGGAAAATAAAAAAGAGAAACAATTTTTTTGTTAATCTTCGAAGAGAGGGAGGTTTTCCAAGAAATTTGATACCAAACACCCACCTTAATCTTCTTTAACCAACATAGATACGTCCATGCTTATTCTAAGGCAACAAGTAATTACCCCTAATTCATCATATACGGCTTACGCTATCGATCTAGCAGTACGTCCTTTCCCAACCCTCGTCCTTAATGCCCGATTGATTATCCTGCTTCCCATCTTGTCTCGCGATTATCCTTTCTCGAGGAAAAACAGCCGAGACTTTGGTAGTTTCACATCGGAGCAACTATAAAATTACTTATTCATGAAACGAAATTTATTACCGGACTTAAAGCGGCATTTCTTGTACGGGATCACGTACTTCAAGGTTAAAATAGTAGACTATCCGGCATGAGGAATATAAAGGATATATCTTTTTGGGATAAGGTTTCCATCAGTCAGAAAATTCTGGGAAGCAAATGAGGTCATGAATTGATAACGATTTTTCATTGGAGTAAATTTAGGCTCAATTTCTATCCAGTGGATTCTTCAGAATGTCTGTGTTATATCATTATTGAGTGAAACATCCATTCTTCTTCCATTTCGCTACCCTCTAGGGTTTCCAGGTACAATAAATTGGTATTGTACACAATCTGATCGCTTCAATCAATGAACTTCGTTAAAATAAAACATAATATAATTGAGAATCCCTCGAAGGTAAATTAAAGGTACCTAGATGAAGGAAAGGACTGACCTTAGATCTTCTTCCTGGTTTGATGCGAGAGCTCTCGTGATGTAGGCTAATTCCTCTGGAATCAGTTCCAATCCAATTTCACTTCCGTGAAGAAAATGAACCCCTATTAATCGCTTATATTGCCGCACGTAGTTGAGGAAAAATTGGTTCAAGCCCTGTGGACAGGAGCTTTTTTGCGCTCTTGTTTAAACAGACAAATTATTTCTCCGAAAGTATTGGTGTCTCAGAGTTGGGAATTATATCAATGGATTCCTATAATTGAAATGCATCATGAAAGAAATTAAATTTAAAAAAAGTGTCGTTCAAAAATTATCTGATAAACAAGCACTGACGTGAAGTCAGAAGCTTTTGCGCGTATGTTCTATTGTCCATTCTTCTGTATTGGACACCCTTAATCGAATTTACCATGGTAAATTATGTTGTCCATTCTCCAGTATTGGACACTCTTAATTCGAATTTATCATGGTAGCTTCACAACAAATTAATACTGAAGTAACAAAGCAACTGGAACATGATGCACAAAGTTTATATTTCGGTCCCGTTTTGTTTACTGACCTGACCTGGGCGTGCAATTCAAACATCGCCCAGATATCTGTATTTCCAGCAGCAGCTAATGACGTCCGCAACAAAGACCGTGACCGTTTGAACTCGCCGCTCGGAGACACAGACGCAGCTCTCCGTCTGTGCTCCGTGTTATGAATTTTTGCCGGTCAATATTTATGGTCGTTTAACGACGTCTGGTACACCGGAATGGAGGAGTATCGGGTTCCGCGTCTAGCCGGAAAATAACGATATTGCAAATCTTTGCATTGGGTCCGGCATTTTGTTACGGATTTATTACACTGTAGACTCTGATAATAGATTGCTGATTACACTAGGGAACATTGATTCTGCGTTGCGGCTTGGTATGTATTCTACACACTTGTCCACAACAATTTAAGTCTTCTGACATATGTTTCTGACGCGATATTGCCATCTTCTGAGAGGAAACGTTACAGTTTCGTTTCATACCAGAAGATAGGAACGTCGTTCCTGAAATATACACCGCCGTATTCACAAAGCATTCAACCTCCGTTAAGTCTTAACTGAGATCCTCAGTTAAGGATAACTAAGAATCGCAACCTCAGTTAACGTGAAAATTAACGTGAAATAGGCCTGTTTCTCCACCGTTACATACGTTAATTGAGGTTGCGATTCTTATTTATCCTTAACTGAGGACCTCAATTAGGACTTAACGGAGATTGAATGCTTTGTGAACACGGCGGACAGTGTGTGGATAAAGTAAGGAAAAAAATTCATATCTGCGTTATTGAATGTTTTCAAGCAAAACGCTCGGACAGGTCAATTTAAGCGGTTAATTAACCACCTTATAGCATAAAATTTTTAAATGGTGTACGTCATAACTTTTTTTTTTATGAATACCCCAATTTTTTTTTTGCTGCATTACACGGTGCAACTTACCTAAATGACCGTGTATATTGTTTTAAGTAATCATTAAAGGATACTGTGGGAGGTTTATTCATCATTAAATGGTTTCTTTCTGGGTTTTCTCTCCCAAACTCTGAAAAATATCTATAAAATAAAAAATTTATTATTTTGTGATTTGCTTCTGCCTAAGAAACACGAGATATTTGTCAGAAGCAATCAATCGAACAATATTGCTTAACAAATAACAACGAAACAACGTCAACGAAGAAACAACTATATCATGACGTTTCGGAGTCTATATCAGACTCATTCGTCATACGCGTTACGAAAATCTTCAGAATTTTGTTGATAGTTATTTATGACTATTCATAACTAATTAACTAAAAACTATTATAATTATTTTGTTGATAGTTATTTATAACTATCAAAAACAAAATATTTTCTGTTGGAAAACAAGTATCCGATTCTTGAATTTGTGAATTTATACAATACTGTTTTGAAACCGAAAATCATATGGACTGATTACATTGAATAATTTATGTAGAAATATTGGGGATGATGTTTGATTTATAAATGGATCATTTTAAAGATGTAGTTTATGAAGGCAATAGGAAAGAAGAACATAATGGAATCATCAAAAGAAATTACTGTTCGTTGACCACTGAGGTTAATATTACCTTTTACTTCCTTAAGTTGTGAGACATGTTCCTATATACAGTATTTTCATAATGTTGCTAGCAAAAAAATGCTGAAATATGGATCTACATTTATGTATCAAACATTTTTTCTTGAGTTAAGGTCCATAACACAGAATAGAATGTGTAAGTGGTATTAAATTTAAATTATGAAAAGAGGATAGTATTTTATTAATATATTTTGAACTATTAAAATAATTTGTTCGTCAGCCTATACCTACTCAAATATCAGGAATAAATGGACAATCTGCTATGATTTTCTCCAGCCGTGCTCTAGACATTTCGATTAATTCTATTGTCCAACAATGGACAATATAATTCACCATGGTAAATTCAATTAAGAGTATGTCCAATACAGGAGAATGGACAATAGAACATACGCGCAAAAGCTCCTGACTTCACGTCAGTGCTTGAACCAATTTTTGATGTTTTATTCAACTTGAAGTTCTGAACCCCTCAAAAAACATCCTTCATATTAGAAATATGAATCATGCGGAGTAATATATATATATATATATATATATATAAGTGGAGAGGTTTAACGGGTAATTCCGCAAAAGGAGCAGATTAAAAATAATTCTGCTGGTACCTGCCGACACGTGTTTCTGCTAGTTGGCTTCTTCAGGACAGGGCAACCAAGAAACCAAGGAAAAGATGGAAATAAAAGTGAAAATAGGTGACACCACACCAGCTCCTTTTGCGGAATTACCCGTTGAACCTTCCACTTATCCTTCATATTATACAGTTTCTGGGCATTCATGTTTGAATATAATGAATACACGTTCTCATCAACTTACAAAGAAAATTGATAATGCTACAAGTAATCATATCTCTTCTCGGTTTCTACCGTGCGTTATTGGAATTGAATGAACACGAAGGCACTAAATCATCTTTTTATGAAAGCATGACGCTACATACCAATTCCCCCCCATATGTGGGATCGGAAATCACTAAACGTCGTCGCCGATGAACACAAATTACAGATCCCATCTCTGAGATTCGACGATAAACCTCCAGAGGAAAACCATACGGGCACGATATATAATGGAAAAAAAACCCACCTAGATGTGGGCTTCGCGTCCCGTTTAAAAGTCGTGCCACATTTTCATTACGGCGTTATAAATCTTCCGGTGGATTTATAAAAGCAATTACAAAACGCCCGAGGTTGAAAGAGCGATAGGTGTAGCCCTAACACAACGCGTCAATTCTGTGGTCGTCGACGTCGACCATCGACGCCGATCTGTGAGAAAGGCATGCCCGTATCTGGTTCGTGGGCGTCGATCACAGTGAATCAATTGGGAATTGATGATTGCGGTCTTTTTGCGCTCTTGTTCCTCGGAACAGAGTGATTATTTTATACCATCTTGTATTTATCACCCCATCTTGACATGCCAAAACAAATCCCTCCGTTTCTGACTTGAGTCCAGCCGATTTCAAAAAGACGAAGGATAATTCTTTCGACAGGCTCCTGAAATATGATTTTCACTGATGTGATCTTTGATAGTGTCTTCAGTTGACTGTTATTATTTTTAATTGTTTTACCTACCGCAAAATGAAAGTAAGGGAGGTAGCTGGGATTTCAAAGTTCGAGGTCCCTTATTCCTTTGTTCAACTTCAGATCGTCAGCATTATGGCGTCAATATTCTGGTATGCGCATGGTATTTTGTTTATTGAATATCTTGAGAAAAGAAAAAGAAGCAATCCGAATACCACACAGTATTATTGGACGAATGGCGAGAAGAAATTAAAAAAAAGCAGCCCGGCATGCAAAGAAAAAACCACTTTTCCAGTAAGGCAATGCATCATGTCTCGAGTCAATGGCTGCGATGGTCAAATTGCACCTTCGAATTGCTGATCCACCCCCTGCAATCGCCAGAGTCGACCCCCAGTGACTAATGCCTTTTCGAAGACCTGAAAACGAAGAAGTCATTGCTGATACTGAGGCCTAAATCAAGCATGATCATGATAGACATGGTATCGAAAAGTTAGAGAAACATTTGATCGATGGTATCGCCTTAGATGGAAGTTATGTCAATGAATATAAACGAATTTTGCGAAAATATTTTGTTTCTCTTACTTAGTCCGAAAACTTTTTGATCCATGCGTTATATCTTATCGTACCTTAGACGAAGGATATCGTCTACAATAGTCAGCATGATCAAGGTCTTGTCCACTTGCACTTACATGGCGACAGATGTTCAATCTTCACAACAAGAATCATGTTGCGTTAAAACCCGTTTGAATACTGCGTCTAGGACTTTCAAATGTTGAGATTCAAAATTATTCTCACGAAGAGAAAATCGTCTGATTACCCAGATCTCGGACTGGAAGTCATAGAAGGATAAGAAAATTATGTTGTGGTAGGCCTTGGACCTCACTCCCGCATGCTACCATCGGCTTGCACAGCCAGCCCACTTCGATCCGCATTCTTACAGACAGAAGGACCAAAACCCGCTCTGACTGACCGTTGGAAGCGTTTAGGCGTTGGGTGGAAAGACGGAGAAGTGGCCTTCATCGGGGTCGATATTGACATATATATTGGATATTGCGGTCCGCTGAACCAGAATCTATTAAATTAATTCGAGGATGATGCACCTTTTCTGAGTAAACAGGGTCATCTTTTAGGTTTAGAAGCCGCTGGTGGACTTGAATGAATCATCGACAACGTAGTTGAGTAGAGGTAGGTGCATGAGAAATTTTCCAAATGGGTAGTCATCGAAATTCTACGAAATTCGTTTTGAGAAATCACATAATGCTAGTGTATTATCACAAAACTTTCTTAAAAAGCACTGACGTGGAGTCAGGAGCTTTTGCGCGCATGTTCGATTGTCTATATCCAGGCCTCTTACAAAGTCGATAAAGCTGAAATTCGGTACTCGATTATACAATGGCGGCTTGAAGGTATGTGCGGAATTCCAGCGGATTCTGACGGATAATTTCAGAAATATACAATTTTTGAAGAAAACATATTCATCATTTTTCCACCAGCGATACGATCCGAAATTTCTCGAAAATAAGTGCGTTGGCATGCTAACGGGTCTTTCATTAAGAGCACCCCATTTTGTATTGTAAATAAAACACAATATTTATTTGGAAATGACAAATACAACTGTCAATGTCAGAAATAAAAGATGGCTGCCGTGCGTGAGTAATGTCAATTTGAAAATAGGGCGTTCCCATCGAAAGTTCTTGAGGAAAAACAACAAAATTTCAGATGGGTATAAATCGGAAATCGTTCGACCAATTATGCCCATTAACGAACATAGCGCAACCTACCCTGAAAATTCGAAAATTACAGACATTTGGGCAAATTGATAAGCACTCTGTTCCTAGGAACAAGAGCGCCAAAGATATCAAAAAATGACCGTACTTTGGCAGATTTACTAAACTAGATTGAAAATCTATAGATAAGCATAAAGAATTAAATGTTTTCGAAAGTTCAATGAATTTGCATATTCATCAGAATACATATTTTGAGTTTTGATTTCCGTTTTTTTCAAATGAGAAATCTCAGGCAACCACAAATTTTAGTATTCTGTATGGTGTTACAAATGACTTCGATCTATTGAACATTTAATGAACGAGCGCGCACGATCCTGACAATAGACCAGTGCATCTGAAAGTGTTATAATTATGATTAATTCAATGAATCATACTTTCCCCTTAACAATCCTTTGTCACACCTGATTAAATTAATTCTCGACTTATAACCATTCATTTCAGCAAAAACAATTTCCAACAGTCTGATAAGCATCCCTTCGTGCTGAAGGGTCGTAGGAACAACCTGTAAGATCGTATGTTCCCTATTCAATTAATCCGCAGTGATTCGTTCAGCGAAATAACTTTGGCCCAAATGTTATCTCTCTTCGGGGTTTATCATCGAATTAATTCATAATCTCAGCAAGGAAGGCCCCGAAGATGTTGACAAGGCGAAGCGAAAATTCGCCCCAGAGGCTCGATCTGGAACTGCGAGCGGCTTGTGCTTGCAGCATTAGTTCGGCCCTATTTTGTATTCACGGCGTCATCCGTAAAATACGAGGGGGTCATTCTGAGCGAAGGAAGAAAATTCATCGAAAGTTTTCTCGTTTCGGACTTTTGTGATTTATCGTTATCATCCATCATGTTTCATTGAAAAAAATTCTGCGCGATTGTTGATATAATTATTCAAATAATTTTGACACAAACCGCGGTGCATCTCATTAATACATTTCTAATGAAATACTAAATCGATTGTAAGAACTTTTACGTTAAATTATCAAAGCTTAAATTTATTGATTGGGGGGGGTTCTCAAGCTCAACAATACATTGTTTTAGGGCTATTCATAATGTTTCTGAATCTTTTTTAGAATGGGTAGCGAGTTTTAAATCTATTTAATAAAATATAGGATATTCCATTTTTAATTTGTTCGTTTTCTCCCTTTGCCTTTTCCTTTTCCAGATTGGGTTTCGGGTACCTTGGAGAAACTTCTCTGCTTGTTGAAGGAAGAAGTGATAATGAAGAAAAAGATGCCCTTCAATATTTAATATTCCAGCATATTTTGTTAACAATTTCAATTTTCATAAATTAAAACACTAACGGGGAGATAGGGTTTTTTTTGCTGAGGTTTTTTCCCTAAGCTCTAGTATCATATATCAAATTATATGGTACCCCGTTACACTAACCTCTGCTAACACTTTTTTCATACACATGCTTTATTGTTAGATGAAAAATTAATTGTAATGCTCAAGTTCAAAAGAATATATATATATATATATATAACGTTATCTTTTACCCAAGGGGCATTTGAGCATGAGACTCTAATACTATTTCTCATGGGAGGTTTGATTACCCCAGCAACAAAATTCCTAGTCAGGTTTTCAACAATATATTATAGAAAGAACAAGGTGTACAAATCTTAATTTACAATTCCAATCACAATCTCTCAAATTACACAAACTTATAACTACATATCTTAAAAGAAAGGTTCAAATCGTGGTTCCACTTCCAATGCAATATGTTGTTTTCTGTGGTGTCAGATGTTCTCAGTAACGGAATATACCCTCAAGTCAGCTGCGAATGTTCTTCAGGCATGCTTCCAGCTCTCTACCATAAGTTAACTTCTAAGCAAATGTAGGTACAGGCAAACTGATTGTATTTTGGTGCAAACAATGTGGTCCCAACCAAGGAGCTATATGAAATTAACGTAAATGAAAATGTGCACAAAAATTAGACAGAACTCCTTCTCGCTTCTCAAGAAAAAAAATAGGCATTTACATTATGTCGATAATCATTAGTGAACCTGAGAAAGAATTCTGCCCTGGGGAAATGAAAAGTGATAAACAGAACATGTGCTGTAAAACAAAATGAAGGCTATCAATGCAACAATTCAGAAGTTGACTTCCAAGCAAATGTAGGTACAGGCAAACGTAACAGCCAAAAATTACTTCAGCTTCAGCCAATGATTGTATTTCAGTTCAAGTCAAGCTTCAGCAAATGATTGTATTTTGGTGCAAACAATGTGGTCCCAACCAAGGAGCTATATGAAATTAACGTAAATGAAAATGTGCACAAAAATTCAACAGAACTCCTTCTCGCTTCTCAAGAAAAAAAAATAGGCATTTACATTATGTCGATAATCATTAGTGAACCTGAGAAGGAATTCTGCCCTGGGGAAATGAAAAGTGAAAAACAGAACATGTGCTGTAAAACAAAATGAAGGCAACAATTCAGAACCAGCAAACTACCCCTTTAAATTCCCCGAGAAATCTCTACTTAAATTAAAGGAATTATGAGACTTACCGAGAGTAAATATTATTTATCTCGCAAACTAAAACTTATAAATTCCACAGGGAATCGATGAATTCAGATAAAAATTCTTCACGATATACGAAAGACGATTTCTCCTTCAGAGGAAAGCCGGAAAAGGAAAGTCAAATCAATTTCCTTACATCACGCAGATACGAAGATCATAGAAGAGAAAAAACCTGACGACATAAGTTGACAGTCCGTTAATGTGCATTCCATGATTACCAGTGGCGTTTCAAAAGGAAATGAATAGCATAGGCGTGCAAGACGTTGCAACATATTCCTCAAGGAAATTCAGTGCCCCCAATCCTGGATTTGTTTGAGAATAGCTTGGATTTTTCTATGAACTCCATGAGTCTTTTAATCAAATTATCCTGAGGAAATAAGTCATCTTCATCAACAAAGCTGAATATGTTTGTTCAAATGCCAGACAAAGCCTCGCATTTGAAGAGGACATGGCTGTTTCGTCATACATGGCAGATAATCTGCATTGAGAGGAGTCCCGATGTCTACTCATCACCTTCATGTGCTTCCTCAGACCACAGTCACCGGTAAGGAGACCAAAAGCCTTATCGAGTGAAGTTCTGCTCAAGCTTAGCAAGCTTCTCGCAAGCAATTTGGATGGTAGGCCACCATCCTCTTACCATGAATATCGTTCCAGGTTGGAAGGAGATAGCTCTGAATCCATTCTTCAATATATTGCCGAACTTTCCTGAAATAGAATCCACAAGCTGGTTCGAGGCCTGTTAGAGGAGATGGCTGCTCGTTGCACCTCATTGCCTCGTGGACTGGCAACTACATCACAGTGACCTGATTGCGTCGTTATGACAGTCCAAAACAAGCTTAGAGCTTATTTTATAGAACTGTAAAATTCTTATGATAGCCTGGCTCTATAAGAGAAATATATGACTTCATAGGAGCCTCTAAAAATATTCTCCCTCTAACATGCCGCGATAGCTATGATTTCTACCTGCAATACTGTGGCGTGCAACCCCAGGCGTAGCTTCAAGTCTTTCTTATAGTATAGTCAACAAGTGTCTTTTTGGTCAAAATTTTTTCGAAGAGTCGGAAAAATATGGTTGAGGGCTCATTCGATTCGTAATCCCATTTAGGAAGTTTTTGACAAAATTCAAGATGCGCTCGCAAAAATTACAAAAGCTATAAACAATTAACTAAAAAAAAAGGGGGTTTCGTTTCTTGCTTATATCTCAGAAACTATTCGACATATTGCAAATTTGAAAAAAAGATTCAAAAAGAAGAGTAAATTTGCTAAAAAAAGTCCCAACTCCCGGAAGTGTAGGATGAATATTAATAATTTGTACAGAGGACTGAGAATTCGTCCGAAAACGGCTATTCCTGTATCTGTAAGCCACGCCCCCATCGATTACTTTAACAAAATATGTTATTTAAACATATTAAATATTAAAATTTTAATTCAAATAAATTCAGGCACTTATAGGATAAAATAACGAATAATATTCCGTCGGCAAAAAATTTTTATCACAATTTTTCATTAAGTTATTCATTAGTTAATTAACAATTTATCAAAGCTTGGATATTAACATTGCAAGTGAGATAATTGTTAAACTACGAATCTCAAATTTTTTTCGCTTCGTGGAGCTATTTTTCGAAGGGCACAAAACAGATTCCCGTCGGCAGAATTTAAAAATTATGAATCCTCACATTGTTATTAACTATTTAAGTCGGTAAAAATTTCAAAGTTAACTAAATCCAGTAAAAATTTTTTTTTTAATGCACTTATTCGTTTCTATATTACCAAAAGTTACCTAAAAATGATTTTTTATAATTTTTATCTCCAATTGTTTAAAAAATTGTTATAAACAAATGGATTTTTTATTAATAATTCAAATTTTTTTTTTTGGATTCTTAATCTTTGATACAAATACTATAATTTTTAAAAAAAGTCCCGTTTCTTAAAAAAATTTTTTGTTGCTTAAAAACGGTTTTGTTAATTAACAATTTTTTTTACCACTTGTAATTAATATTAAGGAGTCATTTTTTCTTTAAGAATCATAATTTATTTTTTTCCGTAATATCTTAAAAAAAATTGTTTTTTGTTTAATTTTCATTGTTTATTAAATAAACAATTTGTTATAAACAATTAAAATTTTTCGGTATATTGTTTTTATTTCTCTACATAAACAAACAAAAACAACCAACCAAAAAAATATAAAAAAATTTCTGGATAAAAACTAAGTTGGAGTCAGTGTTTTAATATTCAAGGATAATCTTTTTCAAAAATGCAGCATAAATATTATTTAAAATCATTTCTTTAGTCTTGAGTGAGTAAATGAGTTATCTCAAACAATTTCATTGAATTTCGAGCAGCAGATAATAAAGCTTTCTTACAATTATGCGATATTGAATCCCAGTGTTCCTGTGTTCAACAGTTAAAGACCGTTCAGGGGTGGATTAGCACAATGTAAAATATTTAAACGCTTATAACTTTTTACCTGAGCCGAATCTGGATAAATATAAAATGAACAAGGTGTTCCATTTGATGAGAGGAATTGATACATGGTTAAAATTAATGTACAACTTAAATACTCACCATACCATACAAAAGCATAGCTTAAAAATGTTCAATATTATTGTTTCCCTGGGAAACTTGCATTAACCCCCCTCAGGACTGATGTCTGGCTACGTCAATGTTCACCTTTGTTTGCAATTGAGATTCTGACTTTTTTCAAAATCTCCATATACCATTCCTCGCTCAATGTTAATCTGGCAGATAGACCAACAGTTTTTTATCCCATTTCTACTGATAATCTACAATCTACATAATTGGGTAAGAAATGAATTTTAATTTCAGCATAAAAAGACCAGATGTTTGCCCTCCCCGAACAAATTGAAATTATTCCGTACAAATCCAATACAGCTGCAGCCGAAGCCGCTCAAGTACTCCAATTAATTAAGTTCGCCCCCTTTATTTGCACCGGATAAATGGAAAACAGCTCATCAATTCACCATCGTCGAGCAAGAACCATTCCCGGAATCAATCCGGGACGTCGGGGAGGTCTCAAAGGAACGCCGACGTCATCGCATCCCGATTAGAGGACGGGATGTCGCGGCTTCCCAAAACCTCTCCTACTAACAGGACGATCCGTTTGATCTCGCCGATGACGAAGTGAATGTCCCCCCGTGTCCTCGCTCCTCCTGACTAGATCACTTTTTCTATTGTTTTGTCGGGGAATTTGATACGTGTCAGTAGTGGTTTTTTGGCGCTTTAGTTCCTCGGAACTGAGTGCTTATCAATTTGCCCAAATGTCTGTTATTTTCGAATTTTTGGCTGAACATCGTTTCAAACGATTTGGTTCGACTCACTGATCAAAAAACTGAGGTCGAAATCGAGTCTGTCCGGCCGTAAGCACGATAACTCTCGAACGAAAGGAGTTAGAGTATTGAAATTTGCAAGGTGGGTTTGGAGCGTAAATATCTCGGTTAAGTTCGTTAATGGGCGTAATTCATCAAGCGGTTTCGGAGTTATGGCTGATTTTAGTAAAACACATTTTTTATGAATATTTACGAAACCGATCACTCGATCTATCTGAAATTTAGCATCAAATTGTAGAATCATGACCTTTATACGTATGTGAAGTTTTGTATTGGCCAGGTTACCGCAAAGTGTCAAAAAAAAATTTCAAAATTAAAAAAAAAATTTAAACAATAACTCTCGAACGGAATGAGCTAGGCAGTTGAAATTTTCAGTGTAGGTTACATGGATGAATATCTCGGTTAAGTTCGTTATTGGGCAAAATAGGCCAGATGGTTTCGGAGTAACGAAAAAAAAAATTTTTTTAACCAACAAATTTCAAATTCAATTTTTATTTAAGATGCGGTTTCACCATTAAAATCCATCGATATCAACTCCAACAAGCTAATTCTTTCGGAGATATGATTTTTCTAAATTTCAATAATGAATCGTACTTCTATGTTTCCACAGAATGCTATAATTATTCTATCTAAGCTTTATTATATGATCTGTGTTCATACTCGTACATTTCAACCTGTTCTATAAGAGAGAGTCAAATTCAGTTCAGCAATTTTAATTTGATTTCTTCCATGGTGCTCATTCTCAGATTGCTCATTCAATCTTGATAAATCAACTATTATTTGAATTGAATTTCCTTTATGATGCAGTTCTATCATAAGAATACATTGATATAATTCCCAACTCTGAGAAACCAATACTTTCGGAGATATAATTTGTCTGTTTGAACTAGAGCGCCAGAAAGCTCCTGTCCACAGGGCTTGAACTCATTTTTTGGCGCTCTAGTTCCTCGGAACTGAGTGCTTATCAATTTGCCCAAATGTCTGTAATTTTCGAATTTTTCGATGAAAATGGTCTTAAACGATTTGGTTCGACTCACTGATCAAGAATCCGTGGTCGAAATTCATTCTGTCCGGCCGTCCGGCCGTAGGCACGATAACTCTCGAACGGAATGAGCTAGACAGTTGAAATTTTCAGAGTAGGTTTGGGAGATAAATATCTCGGCTAAGTTCGTTATTGGGCAAAATCGGACAGATGGTTTCGGAGTAACAAAAAAAAAAATTTTTTTTTACAAGGCAAATTCCAAATTAAATTTTTTTCAATAAGCTGTTTTACCATAAGAACCCAATGATATCATTTTTAACTCTTACAAGCTAATACTTCCGGAGATGTGACTTTTCAAAATTTCAATAATAAATCGTATTTCAACGTTGTCACAGAATGATATTATTCTATGTATGAATTGTCATAATGTCAAATGATGTTCCTGAGACATGACATTATCTAATCAATCGAAAAATTGTGAGCGAAGTGAGAAAAATCTCAGTTATTTGTTCCGAAATGAGGTTTTCTCAGAAAATTCTTACATTTCGGAACGGAACATGAAGTAAGAGATCTGAGAGTAGTGAGACTGCTTTTCATCCATAGACATAGATATAACTCTCGAACGGAATGAGGTAGGTAGTTGAAATTTTCAGAGTAGTTTAGGGAGATGAATATCTCGGTTAAGTTCGTTATTGGGCAAAATTGGCCAGATTTAATTTGATTTCTTCCATGGTGCAGTTCTCATTCTCATGATTGCTCATTTAAACTTGATGAATAAACTATTATTTAAATTGAATTTCCTTTATGATTCAGTTCTATCATATGAATACATTGATATTATTCCCAACTCTGAGAAACCAATACTTTCGGAGATATAATTTGTCTGTTTGAACTAGAGCGCCAGAAAGCTCCTGTCCACAGGACTTGAACCCATTTTTTTTTATTACTCTATTAGATCTATATAGCACCGGTTCTGAAAATGGGGAAAAAAATTATCAAATTATTTCATATCATTTGCAACAAAAAATATTCTTGTATAATATCTTATTATGACTATTTCACTCGTTCGATATTCATTTGGGAAGTTCCCATAGCTACGCCCATTTTACAGCGATAAAATATGCATTCCGGCAAAACCAACAACATGGTTTTTCAACGACAAAATTTTGACAACTCCCAAATACAAGATATTATAGAAATGGAATATTTGACAAATTGACATTCGTCTTACGTGCAGTGTCGGTTATTGTATATTCTTGCTTGTATTGTATTCATGAAAGTTTATCGTTTTTGGCGCTCTTGTTCCTCGGAATTGCTTATCAATTTGAACAAATGTCTGTAATTTTCGAATTTTTGGCTGAAAATGGTCTTGAACGATACGGTTCGACTCACTGCTCAAGAATACGTGGTCGAAATCGATTCTGTCCGGCCGGCAGTCCAGTCGTCTGTCCGTTAACACGATAACTCTCGAACGGAATGAGCTAGACAGTTGAAATTTTCAGAATAGGTTTGGGAGATAAATATCTCGGCTAAGTTCGTTATTGGGCAAAATTGGTCAGATGGTTTCGGAGTAACAAAAATAATTTTTTTTTACATCACAAATTTCAAAATAAGTTCTTCTCAAGATGCAGTTTCGCCATAGGAATCCATTGATGTCATTTTCAACTCTAACAAGCTAATACTTTCGGAGATATGATGGCTATAACTCTGAAACCACTCGGGAATTTTGCCCATTAACGAACTTAGCCGGCATTCGGCCTCCAAACCTACTCTGAAAGTTTCAACTTTCTATCTCATTGCGTTCGATCGTAATCGTGCTGACGTTCGGACGGACGGACAGAATCAAATTTGACCTCGGATTCTTCATCAGTGAGTCGAAACTAATCGTTTACAGACATTTTGACGAATTGACAGGCACTCTATTCACCTGAATAGCGCGCCAAAAACACGCACAATCCTCATCGACCCTTCTCCCTATTATCTCCAGGACAGTGCCCCGCCATCAAACCCATTCAGAGAATTAATTTCAGCTCTTCTCACTCCTCCGTCCAAACGCCCCGCAAAAGCCCCTTCGTCTACCGTCGCAAATCGTGAAACTGTCACACAATTTGATATCGCGCCCCCATCCCCTCTCGCGGCCATTATCAAGAACACAAAGAACCGCTATAGTGTGTCAGATTCTGTAAACCCGATACGTGGTGAAATTCTGTGAATCGGGCGCTCTCCCTCTGTGGTGTAAGCGACACATGACAGTTCACGGAGTGCGTCTTCAATTACACGGTGTACAGCTAATTTCCCTTGGCGGGTTTCTCATTAGGACGAAACAATCGCGAGTTCAGTCGACACATGCGGCTTGATGAATGTTTTCGTTCCGCGGGGTCTTCTTCGGCGAGATTAAACTTCCGGACGATCGGCGGATGCGGAGCGGTTCGAAATTTTTTATGGTTGGGCGTGTTCCGTTCGTTGCGAGTCGGTTCACGGTATACAAAACATGATGGATGATGTCTGAGTGAGCTGGTAGGCAATTAGTGGAGGGATTATCAGACAGATCACTTATATAAGTGTATAGAAATATGAACAATGCAATTTTAGTTCATTATCCACGCGGTGAAAGATTAATTTCACCTGCGTACAATAACGGTTTCAGGATTCAATTTGACTGACAACTGAAAACCATAGATAGGTAATAGAAGTTCAATAAAATCTGGAAGTATTCATGAATGATTTATTATCATATCTTCTAACGGGTGTTTTTTAGCTGCATGAGAAGTTTCAATGGTTGTTGTATATGGTTTGACAGTTGAGAATGTCAAACTGTGTTGACATTTCTGTTCAGTAAGGTTTGTCATAGATGCATAGAATACATGGTGAAGACACTCTTTGACATATTTTCGGCCGAATTGCAGTCCAAATACTGTAAAAATACAAGGAATTTGTTCTAATTCAGTTTTCGCCGATAGATGCCGGCAGTAGATATTTTATGGACAAAATTATCGACATGTCAAATTAAATTTGAATCTTTGTTTATTCTAGTTTCTTGTGGAAAGTCGTACCGTTTGCTGAAATTTAGTATTTTGAGTATTTTGTTCAACGTCCTTGCGGCAGTAGATATTTTATGGACAAAATTATCGGCATGTCAAATTAAATTTAAATTTTTGTTTATTCTAGTTTCTTGTGGAAAGTCGTACCGTTTGCTGAAATTTAGTATTTTGAGTATTTTGTTCAACGTCCTTGTTTTCCGCGCCGATAGTAAGCCAAATGTTTGATGTGTGAACTCTGAACGAGTATCCAGAACCATTTTAATCAAATACTATTTTCATATCGAAAATACTTCGTTTTTATGC
Source organism: Halyzia sedecimguttata (assembly GCA_937662695.2). Taxonomy (NCBI): domain Eukaryota; kingdom Metazoa; phylum Arthropoda; class Insecta; order Coleoptera; family Coccinellidae; genus Halyzia; species Halyzia sedecimguttata. Next base: position 101,222,920 of record OW569413.2, on the reverse strand, counting down.
GAATATAGTTTTTTCAACAATTGTTTATTCTTACCGGATCAGGGGCAGATTTCTATTATCAAGATAGGTATTAATTATAATATTAATAATATTGAAAGATCGCTCATACCGTTAATTGTTAATAAATCAACATAGGAGAACGCTAAGACTGGTTGATTTACTATAATCTTGCCGGTTCATGAAGATAAACTGTTTTAACAGTTCAAACATTAAGGTATATCTCTATCAATTAATAATTATATTCGTTATACAATTCAGTTATATATTGAGAAGGAATGCCATGACATGTTATGAAAACTAACAATATTATTTGTCAACGATGAAAGGACTAGCAGAGAACAAAGTTCACAGCAACCACACAGTGCGATTTCATCAAAGTTGAATAGCTTTCCTAAAGCGTCATTCTTTTTGGCGCTCTTATACTACATAGGAGATTTCACGTTCGGTGAATCAGGAGTAAGTGGGCGTCATTTTCGATGGAGGTAACCTTTCGATGCAATGAGTCTTCGACGGAGTGAGGCGCACCGCTTGCTGAGACAACTTCTAAATACAAATTCGAATGGCCTCAAATGCTTTATTCGAGATTCCGCATCACCTATAAAATCATGACCTAGTGACCTAACCCTCAACCTTCCAATCTTCAATTACTGATCATTTTACCCCCATACTTTATAGTTCGAACATACAATATCAACGCAACACGTGCTCCAGATTCACCTTCACTTCGATATGTAAACTCCCGCATCCTGGACCGCAGAATAAACAACGTTATCGGATCCGAGGGGGTCCGGAATGCCTTATACCCCTTTGCGTGGGAGAGCAGGTGCCCACATGGGGTACGCTATCGGATGAGGGATGTTTTGCATTGTTAAACTTCGTTGATGGTCTGAAGGGAGTTTGGGATGGGTTTTTTACTAGGTTCGAGAGGAGCCGGAAGTGGTGAAAGTATTCCTTTGGTGCTAGCCAGGTCTGTTTCGTGAGCACAAGTTCGGACGCGGGAGAAGTATTTTCAGGGTGGTATCGATAGTGCCTTTGTAGAATACAATCCTGAATGCCTTCGTGGCGTGAAGAACTGAATATTGAAATAAGATTATTCGATGTTTTTTGGATCAAACTCACAATTATCACTAATACAATCAGGGGCCCCACGTTGGGCGCGAATATAACAATTGGTTTAATGTTACAGGTTGAGGGAGACTCTGTTTCATAATTTCAATCCGAATCTATTCAGTGAAATTATACATGAATTGAAAATCATAACGTAACAGTGATTGAGAAACAAGGTTACAAAGCGGCCTGAGATTTCAAACGATCATTCGATTCTTGAGAGTATTCGAATGCAAGAATGTTTAGATTCTGTCCATGAATAATAATTTATTTTCAATGCCATCGCATCGTGACCTAGAGAAGCACACTTTTCTGGATTCATATTCCAGTTCTCGATTCTCAAATGATCATTCGATACTTACGGGTGTTCGAATGCGATGTTCTCGAATATTTATAGTGGTAGACCAACAGATGAAGGCCTATTGGGAAAAAAGTATTCACTTTTTTCCCGGGGAAAAAGTAATTTCGTGAAAAGTTATATTTTGTTACCTGTCAACAGAGATGAAATGTCATTTTTTTCTCCCCCGGGATGAAAAGTTCACTTTTCGTCCCTGTCACGCGGGAGAAAAGTACCAGATTCTCTCCCGGTGAGATGGCAAATTTACTTTATCTCCCGGCGGTTACCTAGCAACCGCGTGTTTGTATCTCAAGTTGTTGACAGCTGATTCAAAATTAATTAATTATTTCAGTGAATACTGACAAATATAAAATAAATGGATTTGATTAACTCTGATGAAAGTGAAATAGACGGAGAAGAGATAATAAGAAATTTAGAAGAAGAAGGGGCAGCTATTACCAGTGAACTACTTCCGGTAAAATCCAAACGATTATATGAAAAGCGATACAATCAATGAATTCTCATTGATGACAGCTGAGTCAAAAGAAGGTTAATTATTTCAGTGAATACCGACAAATATAATAAAAAATGGATTTGATTAACTCTGATGAAAGTGAATTAGACGGAGAAGAAAAAAATTGTCACCCTCGCCTCCGGCTCGGGAGACAATCATTCGCGGGCGTGAATGTCCTACTTTTCTCCCTCGGTGCGTAATATACTATTTTTCCCGTCACAGAAAAAATACATTTATTCGATAAGAAATTCTTTGATTAATGGAACGAATGTTAAGTGGATATCATCCAGAATGGATAGAATGGATAGAAGGAATACTGACAACTGACAATAGATCTTCAATCAACAACGTCCTTCATGCTCGCAGACCATAGCATTTCCTGCCATAGAATAAACAGATCCGTGGCTGCGTTCCACAATAATTAGTATCACCTGGTCCCCAGTTACGTATTGCCCCCCACGAGAAAGGCCCAGAATATATTTCCGTGTCAAAATCCGTGCTGAAGTTTTCGATACTATCCATCAAACCCCTCTCTGGGGCCGCTCGAATCCGCAAATTCGGCGGTTACACCGACCGCAAGATGACGGATGGATGAGGTGTGATTCGAACGAACGGGAAATCCCACCATTGATACCCCCGAATATCCGACTAAAAACCGTAATTTGGGGGCCATTAATCAGCCGCGTAGCAGGACAGGGTCGTCGCGCCGTTTCACGGCACGGCCCTTGTAATTTCGCGTGGCTGGGTCGCGGGTGAAGGCGTGACTCGGTCCGTATCTGCCGGCGATTGATTCGATAGTTTCCGAGGAAATAACTTTGTGGGTTGCCGGCTGCGGATTCAAGGTGCGAAGATAGCTCAGGTGATTTCTTTTTTAGTGAATTTTTACTTTTTGGCGGATATCTGTTGTATAGCTTGTTTTGATATATTAAAACACTGCCCGCCAAATGTTTCGAGAAATGTTGAGACTGTTTTAAAAGTTTCCATTTGTTCCCCTGTTGGCGCTCTTGTTCCTCGGAACAGAGTGCTTATCAATTTGCCCAAATGTCTATTATTTACGAATTTTTCGATTTAAATGGTCTTAAAAGATTTGGTTCGACTCACTGATCAAGAATCCGTGGTCGAAATTCATTCTGTCCGGCCGCGGACCGGCCGTATGCAGGATAACTCTCGAACGGTATGAGCTAGACAGTAGAAATTTTCAGAGTAGGTTTGGGAGATAAATATCTCGGCTAAGTTCGTTATTCGTTAACGGTTAATTCCACAGAAGGAGTAGAGAAAAATCATGTTGTTGGTTTTTGCCGACACGTGATTGTATCTTCTTATTGGCTTCTTCAGAGCAACAAGGCAACAAAGAAAGCCAAGGAAAATGTGGAAAGGACTGGGAGCCCAAATGACACAACAAAAGGAGCGGGCAACGAATTCGTGCCTCTGGGACGTCCATTTCGGAAGAAAACTATTGCATCGAAGCGGAGGAAACATAAGCAGTCTGTGTGATGCGACATTAACCCGAGTATATGAAATATAGAAGACGGATAATGCGGAGAAGTAAATTCAAATGAAAAAGGTTAACGGTCAAGTCCGCAACAGGAACAAAGAAAAAGCATGTTGTAGATACTTTTCGACACGTGTTTCTGCTTCTTTGCTTCTTCAATAAAGATTATTTTCACATTACGCAGAATAGTACACCAGACGTTTTCAGTGACGACCCATCTGAAGAATCTAGAGAAGACAACACCTCCTCAAATACTTCTTGATCTCCTTCTCTCCTCAATCGAAATATTTCAAAATACTTTCAATATTTTTCAAGTTTTTCCAAAAATATCGTCATAGGCTCGCTTCACATATACATCACAGTCGTGTAACCGACACCGGCATCCGATTCTTGGGTGAAGGATTGAATGACAGCTTTCACAGCTATCCGGCACGAGTCGTGGTCGTGTCAACGACAGACGGCTGCCGTGCACGACTCGAGGGTGTCCGGCAGTTCCCCCGAGTCGTGAACGGCAGTCGTGCAGTTCAGTGACCATGTCTGAGAACAACTGAAGTCGTTCAATGATGCCGGACCTCCGTCGTGTATGTGAGAAAGCTCGAGCGTTTGTGTCGTTGCCGTACATAAAACCGTGTTGTGTTGATGTGAAGCGAGCCTAACGTGTAGTTGTAGGCCACTTGAATTTTGAATATTGAAACACAAGCAAATAACCTATAACTATATTTAATTAATTATATAACTCTAACGATGGTAATATAGCAGGCAAATGGAAGATATGACTAAGTGCACTAAAGCTCCTGACGGCATGCAGTTGAGACTTAAACTAAGACCATAGGAGTTGTAGTCGCAGTATCGGAGTGAAAGGGATCCAATACTCATTTATAGTTATAAATGCACAGTTCATGATTTCTGCCATTTGATATATTATGTATTATGCATTGAACAAATATTCAATAGTTGAGTCAAAACCCCCGCAATCAACATACAGCTCATCTTGACACTGATTCCAAACAAATCGTTTCCACTCAATGTAACCGTAAGCTCAAATCAACAAATCCGTCATTTCCTTCAACTCCAATGGGCGTGTTCCATATTCCCTTTCAATACAATTATCAACGGCCACATCGACCTAACCCTCTTTTTCGTTTCAGGCGAAAAAATTCTGCGGACTGCCAAAGTTCTCCGAAAAGGAGGATCCCCTGGCCACGGAGACCAGCACACAGGCCGTCCCCGGCTCCCAGGTTGGGGGTGCCAAGCTGCGTTTCGCCCCCACCCGCGTACCTCCCTTCCTGCCTCCGCCGGAAACGCAGCTGCTACAGTTCCTCACCTCCATCTCAAAGACGAAAGGATTTTACGGCAATCTGGCGGACACCCTATGTCAAGATGATACTTTTGCCGAGCCCAACGACAGGAAATGCTGGAACGGAGAGAGGGTAGCCGAGTAAGTATAGTTTCATTATTATATGGTCCATCAGTCGTGAACAACGCATAGCTGGTAGCTTGGTTTTGGTCGTAGATTCATTTAATTCAATTCATGCTATAACTATCTGTCCAGCTCCAGAGTTCTAGTAAACTGTGGTGGCTTGCTGGATCAAGGATGACATGTCTGCATCCAACAATTTTTTGCGTTGACTCCCATTGGTGAAGCATCTTGTTATGAAGTGTTTGCGAAGCATTGCTCTATTGGCCAGTTTTCTCAAACTACAATAGTATATTGCTCTACGAACGGAGTGGCAAATGCTACGTATTTTGGGTCCATGGCATTCACGTTTTCTGCAGTTTCTGATTGTCTAGGCAACTAGACGACATTATTATTATTACTTCGTTCGTAGAGACGGCCTAGGCATTCCCTTACCTTTCTGAAAAAACAGTTCTGATCTTGCTTCATAGATTGCGCAGTTGGGTATACAAAACCATATTTTTATTTTGTATTAAATGATGCCATTTTAATTCTAATTCTCTTAGCGAACAAAAATTAATGAGCAACGAATGCGTTTTTTGTCACCATCTACATGAGAATTAAACAAATAACCCCGCTCCGTCGCCTCCGCAAGAGACAAGTAGTGACCAGGGGGTCTATTCTCGACCATTCGCAATTTTAACGATCGGTCGCATATGCTATATATTGCTATAGAGATGCGCACGATCGTGCAAATTGCGAATGGTGAGAATAGGTCCCCTGTCACGCGAAATGCAACCATCTTTTACCGAATATTCGGCCTCCGAAATTCGGCACTTCGGCCTAGAGCGTGGCCGAATATTACGTATTCGGTATTCGGCTAAATAACTATTCGTATCATCTCTAGTATCAACCTTCAAAACATCTGTCAGTTCTGCTACGTTAGTAACATAATAGAATTCAATTGAAAAGTATTTCCTCATGAAATCAACGCAACACGAGCGACATCTTTTGCTCCTTCGCAGCGAGTGAGATGCACTGTTGTCATATTGTGTTTATAGCGTAGTTGACTGCCGTCTCGTCTGGGGAAGACGATATAAGTCGCGTTAGAGCGCAAAATACGGACGAAGTAAAAATAAATTGTTTTTCTTCAAAGCCCGAACTTTTTCATACGAAATGTGCGGCAGCTTTGTTTCATCCCCATTCATTTTTATTCGGCCGTAAATTCGGCTTGTATTCGGCTTCCGGTGAGTTTCCAAGAAAATGTTTATAAAAGCCTTATAAAATACGAGAATCGCATAGTTCATAGAATGCGGCTAGAAAGACAATTTTCTTAAGATTTACCTGCAATTGGGGACACTGGTGAAATCTTGATTAAATGTCAAATCGACCCACCGAAAGTTTTTCTTGTGCATGAATATGTGGTGAAAATTCATTTTCAATCCGCATATTTCTTGGAAGCAGGTGACTATACCTGTTTGAATCTGCATTGTGAGTTGAAATTTACGGAGTAGGTTTGAGTTATGAGTATCTCGGTTAAGTTCGTTAATGGGCAAAATCCTACGAGTGGTTTCGCAGTTATGGCCATTTTGAGTTTAAGCGTTTTTACTGGATATTTCCGAAACTGCTCATCCGTTCTGACAGAAATTTAGCTTCATGTTGTAGAATTATGACCTTTATATGTATGCACAGTTTTGTAATGATCGGATGAATAGGAACAAACAAAAAATTTGAAAATTTTGTTTTCTCAATAACACGAAAAAAATCGTGGGGAACGGTCCCCACGATTTTGTGAATAAAGTTATTATGAATACCTGCATGAAGTTATTGAAATTTGTTCTCAATCATTTTTAATAACTTGAGAAATTCAGTTGAGTCAGTTGAAAAAAGGCAAAAAGTTAGAAGTTTTGAGTTCAGACGAAGTTTCCATCATTGGACTGCCTTAGCGGAAATTTGGCGCTATACGGACTCTTTCGGCTTAAAAATCATATCTCAGTACTGAAGTGAGCGAATTTCAAAAAGCATCTAATTCACAATTGAATTATCTACAAGTTTAGTACCCTATGACATTCTTCAATCGGTGCAGTCTTATTCGACTTTAAAGCAGTAGAAGTTTAGTTTTGTCAACTTTTAAGCTAGGTTTGTAAAAAATGCTCATTTTTGGCGCTCTTGTTGACGGACTATTTCGGCTAAACTGCTGATATATTTCGATATTTTTAACGCCATTACACGCTAAATGTAATGTACTTCAAAAAGGAATAGAAACAAATTTTCTGTAGAATGCTTACTCTTCGACTTATAAGCGAAATACTGAAAACAGTGCGAAATTTCGCGGCTTTTATGCTCTCAAATCTGAAGCACAACCTGGAAACCGTCGCAAACTCAGAATGCCCATCATTCAAGACCCCCAAAAGGGGTGAAAACGATTTCCAGCTCAGGAGCAATTTTCAGGGGCTAGACCCCATTATAGCACTTACTTTCCTGTGCTAGGACCTATTTTTGCGTAACTTTATCTAGGTTAAAGGCAGTCTTGTCCATAACTTATTCGACAATATCGATAACATCCACTACAAGTCATATACCTGACTAAACCTCCTTTAACTCCCACTCGACCTCTATACTAAATAAAATATTCATCTGCCGCAGAGAGAAAATCCTCAAAACCACCCAATTCCTCGCTGATCAAATAAGTCGTCATCTCGGATGGTCTGGAATCGAACGTTTATATTCCGTCCTCTCCTTTAATCCACTTCCGGTATCGTCGAGAACTTGGATCGGGTTCAAGAACAGTGAAATAAATGTGTGCGTTGCGACTTCTCTTGAACTGTCTCTTATCGAACGAAATTTACTGTATAATTCCTCAATTTAAGAGTTCGGGTCTTTCCATGCCCAAATTTACTGTCGCCGCTGTTTCAGAGCGATGAATCTTCAGTAGAGACAGTCGGGGCACCTAGAGCCGTTTGGGTGGCTCTCCTGAAAGCGATCCAGAAAAATCTGGGGACGAGTTGGTAGTTCAGTCAAATTTGCATGAAAACTTATACAATATTTCTTGCAGAAAGATTTGAAGCTTAATCTCTTCGCAACAATGTTTGCCTGAAGATATCGTTAGCTGATACCGTGATTTATAATATTCTTTTCCTGCTTCCAGATACACGAAAACTGTGGTCGATGCTAGCCAAGACATGCAGAAGTATAATCCAGAAGTGAAGCCCAATCCAAATCCCCAGAATAGCGACAAAAGAATAGCTGATTTGGCCGATAAACTGAGACATATACATAACGTAAGTTTTTCTATGCTTTGAGGGTCAACTATTTTACGATGTTATACAAGCATGTTGTTTCCCTGGATATCTGCCTTGGTCGCCTCATCAACTATATGAATTTATTTTTTTAGTCAAAACAAACACCATCAAACACTGTGATAGTTTGACATAGCAGAAAAAACAAATCAAATCACTAAAATTAAAAGATAAATAATAAAAAAATTGGTTCAAGCACTGACGTGAAGTCAGAAGCTTTTGCGCGTATGTTCTATTGTCCATACTTCTGTATTGGACACCCTTAATCGAATTTACCATGGTAAATTATGTTGTCCATTCTCCTGTATTGGACACTTAATTCGAATTTACCATGGTAAATTCGAATTGAGAGTGTCCAATACAGGAGAATGGACAACATAATTTACCATGGTAAATTCGATTAAGGGTGTCCAATACAGAAGTATGGACAATAGAACATACGCGCAAAAGCTTCTGACTTCACGTCAGTGCTTGAACCAATTTTTTTTTTATTTATAATATCATTTAAATTAATATTGTTGGAAGTTACTTTGAAAGTTCTAAGCTATTAGAAGTATACCTACCTATTTTATTCTGTAAAGTCTATAATTCAAGAAACATTGAAACTTTGAAAGTTCTAAGCTATACTGACTTACAGCAAAAATATTATAAAAAAAATAAGCAATTGGATAGTCTAAATATCATTTTAATAAAATGATATTTTTTTATTGTTCAAATAAAGATATTTTGTTAACTTACAAGAATTTCTTCATTCAATGGTATTTCAAAGAACTAATTACAGTTTTAAATATTTAATAAAAAAAATTTAAACACGTCTTTATGTTGATTTTCTACTACTAGTTACCAAACTTCAATTCGATCGAATATTTATTTTTTGAGTTATCAAGGAAACAATATTCCAGATGGGTATAACTCGGAAACCGTTAGACCGATTATGCCCACAATTGAACTCAACTCTCCCTTTCGGATACGCAACCTTCCCTGAAAATTGCAAGTCCCTATCTCCTTTCGTTCGAAAGTTATCGAGGCAACGGTCACCCATCTACTGAACTCACACAAGAATGCTCGAATCTCCAACAATATTTAACCGATCGTATTAAAACTTGAAAATTGTCAGTATAGTTAGGTTATGAAGGTTCTTGCGAAATTTCAGCAATTTCGAACGATTAGTTACTGATATATAGAACTTTTTTTTTTTATTTTCAAAGATTTATTTAAAATTTTCTACAAATGCTATCCTCACCAAATTTTGCAAACGTTTCCGCATTGGCATTCTACAACTAACAACCATGTTTGAATTTAATCGGTTCAGTATTTTTCGAGTTAATGAGGAACAAAAACCACAAAATTTCATAAAATTTCAGATGGCTATAACTCTAAAACCGTTTGGCCGATTAGGCTCATAATCAAACTGAAATGTCGAGTTGTGGTGTACATCCTAACCTGAAAACTTGAGGCCGCTATCTCTCTCAGTTCTCAAGTTATCGTGACAACAAAAATATTTTTTAATAATTTTTTAATAATTTTGTAGCCATACGATTCGCACAAAATTTCACAAACGTGCTTAGGTTCATATTCTACAACTACTCACCAAGTTTCAATTCGATCGGATTCATATTGGTTGAAAACAAAATTATTACTCGGAAACCACTGGGCCGATTATGCCCATTAACGAACTTGTCCGTCGTATTGGGATGCGCCACCTACCCTGAAAATTTCAAGTCGCTAGCTCTTTTCGTTCTCAAGTTATCGTGGCAACAGCCGGACGGCCGTACGGCCGGACGGCCGGACGGCCGGCCGGACAGAATCAAATTTGACCTCGAATTCTTCATTGGGGAGTCGAACTTAATCGTTTGAGACCATTTTTTTAAAAAAATTCGAAAGTTACAGACATTTGGGCAAAACTATAACGCGTATGTTCCCCGGAACATACGCGCAAAAATATAAAGTAAATATAACATATTAAGCTCAAGTATCATAACTCTTCAACTGTAACTGTTCTGGGGAACGGCTATCATTTTGCCTAAATATCTGTAATTCTTTAATTAGGTTGGACTCACTGATCAAATCTGATTATGTCCGGCCGGCCACGATAACTTGAGAACGGAAAGTTTCATGGTAGGTTGCGCATCAGAAGTGAACAGTTACGTTCGTTGATGGCCATAATCGGCCTAACGGTTTCGGAGTTACACCCATCTGAAATATTGTGTTCTCGATACAAAACAAAGACGTATAAAAAATTTTGTGAGAATCGTATCAATTTTAAAAAAATTATGAAAATTCTTTATGTATCTCAGGATAACTTGAGAATGGAGAGAGATAGCGAATTGCAATTGTGTGAGTAGGTTGCGCATCCGAATGCGACATTTAAGTTTGTTAATAGGCGTAATCCGCCAAACGGTTTTGGAGTTATACCCATCTGAAATTTTGTTGTTATTTCCTCTATAACTCAAAATATACAAAACCGATCCAATTAAAACATGGTAATTACTTGTCAAAATCAGCTGAAATTCGGCATATTACTAAGAGCCACCATTTTTCAATCGATCGTCTAGACATAGACAATGGAACATGCGCGCAAAAGCTCCTGACTTCACGTCAGTGCTTTTCTCATATTTTTCTGCTTACGGAATTTGAATATCAGTTATATTTAAATTTTTCTTGTAGATTGTTCTTGCGACCTTGGGGTCCACCTTTTCGAACGAATTCGACTCTATGCAGAGAGATGGAGCCGAGGGATCCGGATCTGGTAACGGATCGGATATGGAAGAAGACGACGAAGAAAATTCAAGGGGTTCCGGATCTGGCGATGGTCCAGGCACCGTTGAAACTGACGGAGGTATCAAACCTAGAGTCGGTAAGTGTGATTTATTAATTATTTATTTTTTAAGTGATGGCTCATCTTTTTACGACGGCGTATTAGGGCCAATGTAAAAATAAAAAATCTGTCAATTACACTCATTGACAGATTAAATCTGTCAATTACACTAATTGACGGATTAAATCTGTCAATTGGTATAATTGATTTGAATTTAATCTGTCAATTGACAGATTTAATCTGTTATTGACACATTTAATCTATCGATTAGTGTAATTGACAGATTTAATCTGTCAATTAGTATAATTGACAGATTTTAATCTGTCAATTGACACATTTAATCTGTTAATTGACACACTTAATCTGTCAATTAATGTAATTGACAGATTTAATCTGTCAATTGGTATAATTGACAGATTTAATCTGTCAATTGACAGATTTAATCTGTAATTTTGTTAGTTATTTAAAAGCATCTGGAATATTGTTAACCCGATAACATAGATCCGATTGAATGGAAACTCGGTAAGTAGTTGTAGAATACTGAAACAATAAAGTTTGTGTAATTTTATAAGGATCTTAATACTAGAAAATTTTGAATAAATTATTAGAAGATATTATTCATCTCACGATTACTTTCGAACGGAAAGAATTAGCGACTTCTAATGTTCGGGGTATGTTGCGCATCCTGATGCAACATTTGAGTTCGTCAAGAGGCCTAATCGGCCAAACGGTTTTGGAGTTATATCAATCTGAAATTTGCTTGTCATTAACTAAAAATATAAGAAACTGATTCCATTCGAACATGGTAATTAGTTCAGAAATACCGAAGCAGAAAAATTCGCACAATTTCGTGAATATCCAGATAATTAAAAAATTGGTTCAAGCCCTGTGGGCAGGAGCTTTGGCGCTCTTGTTCAAACTTTGACAAATCATAGCTTCGAAATTATTGGTAAGAGTTGGGAATTATATCAATGGATTCTTATTATAGAAGTTCATAATAGCAGAAATTAAATTCAAACATCATAAAAGAATTTTAATTCATCAATAGTGCCAAAAATTATTGATCCAAAACCAATAGACCAATTCTACCCAACAACGAACTCATCCGAGATAATCGTTCCTCAATTCTATGATGAACGATATATTTTTTCCCCAAATCCACTCTGAAAATTATATTATATCAATTGAAACTGTAGCCAATATTTGAGTTTTATTTTTACTGGAGATATTCTGAACTCAATATTATTAACTTACCATTACCATTCCCATCATCATATGGATTAAGCATGGGCATTAAATATAAAAATTTGACATATCATGTCTCAGGAAACTAAGTTGACATGTATCAACACAGATCATATTATAATAATTCATAGATAGAATAATTATCGCATTCTGTGAAAACACAGAAGTACGATTTATTATTGAAATTTTGAAAAATCATATCTCCGAAAGCATTTGCTCGTTAGAGTTGAAAATGACATCAATGGATTCCTTTGGTGAAACTGCATCTTGAGAAAAACTTATTTTGAAATTTGTAATGTAAAAAAATGTTTTTTTTTGTTTCTCCGAAACCATCTGACCGAATTTGCCCAATAACGAACTCAGCCGAGATATTTATCTCCCAAACGTATACTGAATATTTCAACTGTCTAGCTCATTCCGTTCGAGAGTTATCGTGTTAACGGCCGGCCGGACGGCCGGACTGAATCGATTTCGACCTCGTATTCTTGATCAGTGAGTCGAACCAAATCGTTTAAGACTATTTTCAGCCAAAAATTCGTAAATTACAGACATTTGGGCAAATTGATAAGCACTCTGTTCCGAAGAACAAGAGCGCCAAAAATGATTGAGAAGAAATCTATATATCAGAAAGTATTCGCTCGACTTCGCTGAAATTTTGCGAGAACCTTTAAAACCTAACTCTAAAACCTAGTTGCAAGTTTGAACACGATCGTATCTCTATTGTTGGAGATCCGAGCAGACTTGGTTATTTTCTTTTTATATATTATTAGATATTTAATGAATTTCAATTCCGAGAGAATACATATGTCTGAATTAAAAATTCTTTGATTCTTGAAAATTCGAATAAGAGTGTCCAATAGAGGTGAATGAACAATAGAACATGCGCGTAAAAGCTTCTGACTTAACGTCAGTGGTTGAAATAATAAGTATAAGTATGTACTTATATGGACTCACACTATTTCATGGAACGCTAATCGACAGATTTAATCTGTCAATTAGTATAATTGACATATTTAATCTGTCAATTGACAGATTTACACTGGGTTTCACAAAGGTTTGACAGCTCTTAATTGCCGAATTAGTGCGATTCTATGTAGATTTTCAGTTCATTTTTGATACAACCATCGAATAAAATCCCCGATTAAGCTAATCGAAGCTTCGTGAAACCCAACATTAATATGTCAATTGACACATTTAATTTGTCAATTAGTGTAATTAACAGATTATATTTGTCAATTGACAGATTTTTGGGCACATGTTCTAGGGGAACATCGTCCTATCATTTCGTCCAAATGTCTGTAATTTTCGAATTTCGAGCTGAAAATTGGCTAATAGACTAATTCGGACTCCCTGATCACGAATCCGGTGTCAGATTTTTGGGTGTACTTCCGGCCGTAGGCACGATAACAGGAGCACCGAAGGTCCTATCAACTTCAAACTTTCAGGGTAGGTTTCTGATCAAAATGCGACGGTTAAGTTCGTTAACGGGCAAAATCGGCCGGACGGTTTAGGAGTTATAGACATTTAAAATTTTGAGGTTATTTCCCTGATATTTCAGGAACTAAAGAAGATGTTGAATCGAAACTTGGTAGTCAGTTCGAGGATATAAACGCGCAACTTTTGGCAAAATTCTGTTATGATCGAAATGTTGGTAATTTTTAAAAAAATATTTCTTTTAATTTTTTCGAAAAAAAAAATTTTTTTTTTCGTGAACTATTCATCAGATTGCAACAAAAACTTGTACTAACGTCAATTGTAGTATTTTGCAACATTGTGCAAAATTTTGGCTCTATACGATATCAATTTCTGGAGATATAAGACAAAATGTGTCAAATTTCCTGGGTCTCTCTCAGTATTTTCATCGATTATTCTATGAACTCTTTGAATTCCACCGAAAACAAATTCAAAGACATAAACATAAAGAATCAAGTCATAGTTTAGACGTCGAAAGAAGGACGATGTTGATCGACTTGAAAAGGTACCTATTTCAAGAAATGCAATAATGAAATGCTTAATTTATGGATATAATATTATCTAAGTATTGTTGGGATCGGGCAGTTGGAAAATTTTTTAATAAAAAAATTTGTACCGACGTTAAATCAAGCATTCTACACGAGTGTGCAAAATTTCAGTTCGATACGATCTCAATTCCAGAAGATATTGCTTAAAATTCACATTCCAGCGTGTTTTGACGTTCTATGGTCACAGAAAATCGTCACAAAAATCTATTTACCTCATTTGACGGCTGTTTGTCAAAACAATTAATTCCAATAATTGATGTCAGATTTCCTACATACCAAGTTCAAACACATTTTATTATATGGAAAACACTTATTATGATCATGTTCTACAGGAATTGATACTAAATAGAAGCTAGATGAAGATTATTGTAATGGAAAATTTGTGTTCCAGAATAATATTAAGGTATTCAACATGATACTGCTTTTTTTCTTTACTGGTCAGTACGGGCCACAAGGAAGATGAACATGCGCCCAATAGCTCCTGTCCACAGGGCTTGAACCAATTTTTTTATCTTTACATTGGCCCTAATACGCCGTCGTATCTTTGCAACCATCCTCTCCATGATATTTTTATTCTGGAGCTAATACGTCTCTACTTTTCCGCAGGTCATCCAGGCAGCGGAAAAAATAAAAACCACCCAACTTCACCGGATGTCAGTGTATATCGCAACCCGGACAGACCACCAACGCACGAGAGCACACCGACCACCAAGCCGTCAAGTTCCAACCAATCGTGTTCACTTTCTTCCATCCTTATCACGTTATCAGTCCTGGTACTTTTTCACCATACCGACGTCGCGAGAATCATTTAGACTTTATGTTTATATTCCCGATTGAAATATCCCTATTTCGAAAAGAAATTCCGACGAAAAGTCGATGTTCTATGGTTGTTGACACCGTGGTTCAGTGATGGAACATGTTTTGGACGCATACAAAAAGTAAATGAGGCGGAACCGCTCCAGCTTTCGAAACACAGCAATAATGAAAGGTTTGGGTCGTAGAACTTCAATAATGACAGAAATATGAACGATTAAACGGTTAATTAAGACAGCTGGAGTGGTTGTACCCTACACAATAGAGATTAATAGTTTAGGTATACATCTATTTCAAAATTGGCTGTTTATAAAATAATATATTTATTATAAATGTAATAGAAAGTAGCTTCAAAGATCATTTTAGGTGTAATTGGAAATAGAACCGATTCTTCCGTGTTTCCAATTGTTGTATATATATATAGATTATATGAAGAGACTGTTTAAGTAGACGTTAAGTTCTTGACCGAGTGCAACTATTCTAATACGAAGTTGTTGCTGTTTTATTAGTTCATTAATTATTCATTAATTTCAATAGAAAAATATTCCCTGTTCTGCGGTGAATGCTGACTCTTCAGATCATAGTTGTGCTCCTAAATTTACTTCAACCGTACTTCGTATCTATGGTTCAAAACTTGATGTTTCGAGATAGAAATCAGATTCGAAACTGAATGATATCTTAGATAACAATTTTTGAGTTTTTTGATAATTTAGTTGTTTTCATTACATTGTAGCTCCATAGTTCCGTTGTACATTCACCCCCTTCCACCGATGTTTTAAACATTCACGTCTCGTATAAACTTAAAATGTTTTATTTTGTCTCAGTAGTATCCCCGATTTTTCCATGTGAATGTAAATACGCAACGTATTGGTGAATATATTATCTCCTTACACAATGCAGTTAAACAATGTTAAGCAGCATATAAGACATTTATGATATGGTACCAATTATAAGTGTGAAGAAGTCTCATAAAATGAGGTTAAACCAAAAAAAAAATTCAGACAAAACAACATGGAAATCTCTTAGGCCAGTTTCTGAATTTGTATTTCAAAATTGTATAAGCCATTACATACGAGGTGTAATGATTGAATATTCCAGTCAAATTGTTTCTGATAATGTTTGTAATGAAATTGTTGACATGTTAATATTTGTAAATATTAGGAATCCTTTTTGAAATTCTATAATTTTTAAAATTCGAAATGAACGCCCTAATCCATTGACTCGGACGATTTTTTTAGATTTCGAATTGGAATTATTCTTTCTATGTTTTCGATAAGTAGCCAGTGGATTCGAGCGTCTTATTGATTTACTATTTATTTTGACTATTTATTGGAAATGTAATACCTATTAGTGAAAAACTATGAGTGAATGCGTGTATATTTTAAAGGTATATTTGTATTTTTAAATTAATTTGCGAAATGTCTGTGATTAAAAATATTTAATTAATCTAATTATTATGGAATTAAGAATTTTATTCAGCTAAATCGATACAGTATCTTTGTAAACGTTATTTGTAGTGATAATCATAGATCTTTCCTTTTATACTTAACTTCAATGAATGACTTATCATTACTATAAATATAATATTTCCCTAGTTTTCGAAGAAAATGTCTTGCCATTTCTAAACTCTGTTGATACTTTATACTCCATGAAAGGTCTATTTTTATTTCTGATCTATATTATTATATTCTGGAGAATAATCTTGGATTAAGTTGAACTAGTTTATTTATATTATGTAACAATACAAGAATAAATTGGAAAGCCATATTACTATAGGAATTAGATTTTCTTCATTTTGACTATGTTCGCATTATGCAATATTATTTCTTTTTTGTTAGGTTGCATATCATGTGAGGCAATAATGAATTTTGTGGATTTGGAGAATAGAAAGAGTGATTCAAGTCATTCGAATATGTTGCTCACTAACATTCATTTTAGGTATAACTGTACGAAACTAATTACTAGTCTTACGCTTTTTGTGAATAAGAAATTTGATTTTAATATTGATTGTACTTTCCGTTCTAGTAGAATAAATACATAGCTGCCTTTTTTAAAAGTCGTATCATGAGTTTTGTCCAAATTATTTATTCTCACCCTTCCCATGAAGAAATATACAGTGCGCGTCAAAATTAAGGAACAAATTCATTTTCTCCGAAGAAAAATATTTGGCAACAAAAACCTGAAACAGGTCAATTTTTGTTTCACTTTTACCAAATTTTATGCATTTTTGAAGGATTTTTGTTGCACCCTGTGCCATTTCCATCAACCCTCTAATTTTTTTGAATAGGGAAAGTGGTTCATGTGGTACTTTTTTGGCAAGGTCCTTGTATCTTCTTTACAGGCGTGCAGAAATGTTCAAGAAAAAATTTGTCTTTTTTGAAAAATAGTTAATAGTTCAAAGAGTTTTTCAGTATGTGCACTTTGTCATGGCTCATTTACTTTGAGACGATTGAAATTTGTCACCGAATGAAAGTCGACCTTTACAGTTTTGTTCATGCACAACTTTCAACCCCCTCACATTTTTTTTCTCCATTAAAGGGTTCGTAGGGGTTGAAGTTGCGCATGAACAAAACTGCAATGGTCGACTTTCATTTGGTGACAAATTTCATCAGGTACCATTGTCTCAAAGTAAATGAGCCATGACAATGTGCACATACTGAAAACCTCTTTGAACTAATTATTTTTCAAAAAAGAAAAATTTTTTCTTGAAAATTTCTGCACGCCTGTAAAGAAGATACAAAGACCTTACCAAATAAGTACCACATGACCCACTTTCAATGTTCAAAAAATTTTGAGGGTTGATGGGGATGGCACAGGGTGGAACAAAAATCCTTCAAAAATGCATAAAAATTTGGTAAAAGTGAAACAAAAATTGACCTATTTCAGGATTTTGTTGCCAAATACTTTTCTTCTGAGAAAATTAATTTGTTCCATAATTTGTATTGCACTGTATTAAAATAATCAAGAGCTGAAAAGTTATTCCGCCGTATTCACAAAGCATTGTTAAGTGTTTGAATCTCCGTTAAGTCCAAACTGAGGTCCTCAGTTAAGGATAAATATGAATCGCAACCTCACTTAACGTATTTAACGGTGGTGAAACAGGCCTGTTTTACCACCTTTACCCCTTATTGTCCCTTATTATCCCCAGTTTATCCTTAACTGAGAACCTCAGTTAGGACTTGCGCCGAGATTGCGCCGTATTCACAAAGCATTTAATCTCCGTTAAGTCCTAACTGTGATCCTCAGTTAAGGATTAATAAAAATCGCAACCTCTGTTAACGTAGGTAACGGTGGTGAAACAGGCCTGTTTTACGTTAATTTTCACGTTAACTAAGGTTGATATTCTTATTTATCCTTAACTGAGGACCTCAGTTAGGACTTAACGGAGATTGAATGCTTTGTGAATACGGCGGGAATGCTTTGTGAATACGGCGGTCAGTCTCTATTTTGTACCTAAGCTTGATTACTTAATCGTTGCCCAAAATATTATTGATGACTCCTAGTCATGAAGTAAATATTACAACCGATACAAGAGATCTGATGAATTCCATCAATCTTTTTTAAATTTCAAAAATTGATTCAAGCCCTGGCGCTCTTGTTCAAACTTTGACACATCATCCGCCGTATTCACAAAGCATTCAAGCTCCGTTAAGTCCTAACTGAGGTCCTCAGTTAGGGATAAAAAAGAATCGCAACCTCAGTTAACGTATGTAACGGTGCTGAAACAGGCCTGTTTCACGTTAATTTCCACTTAAACTGAGGTTGCGATTCTTATTTATCCTTAACTGAGGACCTCAGTTAGGACTTAACGGAGATTGAATGCTTTGTGAATACGGCGGCATATCTCTGAAAGTATTGGTTTCTCAGAGTTGCGAATTATATCAATGGATTATTATGATAGAACTACATCATAAAGGAAATTCAATTCAAATAATAGTTTATTTATCAAGCTGAAATGAGTAATCTGAGAAAGAACTGCATCATGGAAGAAATCAAATTAAAATAGCTAAAATGAATTTGACATTCTCTTATAGAATAGGATGACATGTACGAGTATGAACACAGATCATATAATAATTCATAGATAGAAAAATTATAGCATTCTGTGAAAACTTAGAAGTACGGTTCATTATTGAAATTTCGAAAAATCAGATCTCTGAAAGTGTTAGCTTGTTAGAGTTGAAAATGATATCAATGGATTTTCATGGTAAAATTGCATCTTAAAAAAAATTGAATTTGTGAGTTAAAAAAAATTTTTTTTTTTCGTTACTCCGAAACCATCTGGCCTATTTTGCCCAATAACCTACTCTGAAAATTTCAACTGTCTAGCTCATTCCGTTCGAGAGTTATTATAGAAACAAAATTTAAAAATTAAAAAAATTTTTTTTTGACACTTTACGGCAATCCGATCAATACAAAACTTCGCATGCGTATTAAAGTCATTATTCTACAATTTGACGCTAAGTTTCAGATAGATCGAGTGATCCGTTTCGGAAATATTCATAAAAAATGATTTTACTAAATACGGCCATAACTCCGAAACCGCTTGATGGATTTCGTTTATTATCGAACTCGTCCGAGATATTTACGCTCCAAACCTACCCTGCAAATTTCAATCCTTTAACTCCTTTCGTTCGAGAGTTATCGTGTTAACGGACAGACGGACATAATCGATTTCGACCTGTTTGGCGCTTGCTCGAATTTTTGGATGAAATTGATCTTAAAAGATTTGGTTCGACTCACCGATCAAGAATCCGTGGTCGAAATCAATTCTGTCCGGCCGGCCGTGGACACGATAACTCTCGAAGGAAAGGAGTTAGAAGATTGTAATTTGCAGGGTAGGTTTGGAGCGTAAATATTTCGGACGAGTTCGTTAACGGGCAAAATCCATCAAGCGGTTTCGGAGTTATGGTTGTTTTCAGCAAAAACATTTTTCATGAATATTTCCGGAACCGATCACTCGATCTATATGAAATTTAGCATCAAATCGTGGAATTATGACTTTTATATGCTTACGAAGTAAGCGCGGTTTCGCAGTTTTGGCCGTTTTTAGTCAAAATATTTTTTATGAATATATCCCGAACCGATCACTCGATCTATATGCAATTTAGCATCAAATTGTAGAATCAAGTTTTGTATTGATTGGATTGCCGTAAAGTGTAAGAAAAATTAAAAATTTTAAAAGTTTGTTTCGGCAATAACTCTCGAACAGAATGAGCTAGGCGGTTGAAATTTTCGGAGAAGGTTTGGGAGATAAATATCTCGGTTGGGTTGGGCCACATGATTTCTGAATACCGGAAAAAAAAATTTTACATTATGAATTTCATCTTAAAGATTCAGCTTCACCATAAAAATTCATTGATATCAATTTCAACTCTAACAAGCTCATACATTCGGAGATATGATTTTTCAAAATTTCAATAATAAATCGTACTTCTTCATTCTTCACAGAATGCTATATTTATTCTATGTATGAATTATTATATGATCTGTATTCATACTCGTACATGTCATCTTGTATTTTCTATAGGAGAGAATCAAATTCATTTCAGCTATCGTAGAATTATGAGGATTATAATATGATATTATACATTTTGGTGATATTTTAATGCCCGTGGATAATCCACATGATGATGGAAATATATACTTTAGTAAGTTTATCAGAATGGGTTCAGGATAGCTCAAGTAAAAACAAAACTCAAGTATTGGGTAAGTTTCAATTGATATAATATAATTTTCATGAGAAACCAATACATTCAGAGATATGATTTGGCGCTTGTGTTCCCCGGAAAAGAGTTCCCAATTTTAATTTTAATTTTATGTTTTTTTTTAATATAATTTCTTTTATGATGCAGTTCTGTCATGAGAACTCATTGATGTCATTCCCAACTCTGAGAAACCAATACTTTCGGAGATATGATTTGTCAAAGTTTGAACAAGAGCGCCAAAGCTCCTGTCCACAGGGCTTTCCCAAATTTTTTTCATTCAAATTGTAAAGTCACTAGCCACAGATTACTATCTGTGGTAGGTGTAGTACTTGGTGCGAACACTGTGAACTCATAACAAGTTACATCAAGAATTGACGTGAGCATACTGGAACACAGCCCCATCGAAAGAATCGATGTAATTCACGGTATCTTCGAATACTTACGGACGGAATGGGAGTTGATACGCCGCTGCAAACGTCATCTACTCTGTGACTCCAAATGTCGCAAAATCTGTGAAGGTGCATTTGACAGTCGAACGAAAGGGTGCGCCGTAAACATGTTAGTTTTATGAGGACAATAATTTCTTTGTTTAACAGTTTTATGTCTTAACTTAAGTAGTAGGATATTCTCAATTCAATTAGCTACTATAACAATTATGTATTTCTGTAAATTTTCTACGTGTTAGTGATTAAGAATCGGTGAAGTGTTATTTTGGTTCTGAACTCAAAATGGCGCACCAAATGCCCCCTTCAGTGAATTGTTCCTTGGATGATATAGATCTAACAGCTCTTAAAGTGAGTACAAGTCATCATTTTCCAATAATCTATATCAACAAGAACACGTATTTGAATAATAATCTCTCATTACCTCACTGAGGTAGTACAATTTCCACAACAAAATAAACATGTCAGACTTGGGTGTGTGATTCACTATACAAACATTTTTCGATTTGATTCCTTTTTCATCCTTCGCTAACCGGTATATTTTGTTTCTAGGATCCTGCCGGGATTTTCGAGCTGATAGAAGTCGTAGGGAATGGTACTTATGGGCAGGTTTACAAGGTAAGTGCAAACATAAAGTAAATGACAACTAAGGTGTATTTGTGTGTGGAACAAGAACCTTATAATTATTAACTTCACAATTAGTCATTATGTGAATCGTAAAATTTTTTTCAGTTATGAATTGAATTATATCAAGAAATCTTCCTTTGTTCATTATAAAATTTCAACTGAAGAATACTCTGTAGTTGAATATATTTTATTCGATTAAAGTTTTCATTGAAGACTATTTAATTGGATTTCCACCTTGTAATCTCATCAGTTTAAAATATCAGAGTATTATGATTCTGGCTTCAATGGACTTTCCGAATGACAATCCATGTTTTCTTCTTTGCTATGATGTATACATAACTTTTGGCTCATAACAAACTTGTTCACTTAGGGAATCATTTTGGTTTTTTCTCCCATTGGTATTAGTGTAACATGTTGATACTTATAAAGATAGTTTCCAAGAATTGTTGTAAGAATATCCATGAATTCATATTGAGAAGTCTTGTCAGTACGTTCAGTGTCAAATTTTGTAATTTAAATTCATTGCTATTAATGTCTTGGAAATATAAGATATTTCGCACATATTTGATGACAATAATAGGAAATATGGAATGAATGGGTGTTACCCTTGGCATATCAGATTTTGGTAAAAAACAAAACATTCGATTGTGTTTTATATTTTTATTCTTAGTTAGCAGCTGAACTAATACTGCAGGTCTCATCAATATTACTGTGGAAAATAATAAGGGTATTATACTAAGCCATAGCTCTAATCTCTAGTGAACAAATTTTAGGGAGTAGATAAGCCTTGTTTGCACTTATGAATTGTAGATAAAACCTTCAGACTGTGTCTGATTGATGGACAGGAAGATGATTTTATCTTGTTCCATCCACAATAAAATAATACTGGTGCTTTCAGAATGAAATAGATATTTTAGGTAAAAAAGGAATAAAAAGCATTCCTCTAGACTCTAAAACATATTTCATTTAACAGGAATCATTTCAGGTCACAAAACTTTATTTCAACATAAAATGTGAATGTATTTTGCTTGTGAGAACTGCTCCTTGTATTCATATTCTCAAGATAATCAAGGTGTTCATTGTCTTGTCAGTATAAATAACAACATCCAGAACTTTCTTAAATGGAATTTCTTGAATAATTTAATTGTAATATAGATTCCTCTTTCTAATAAGATGTTTCATTTCACATTGCACATTACCGCTTTTCATCAATCATAGAATATTTCTTAGGTAACACTGTATCAAATCAGTGTGTAGTGTGTCTAACCTCGATATAGGGAAAAGGAAAAAGATTGTTAGTCAGAATCATTGACATATGTCTATGGTCATGTCAGAATATGTCTATGGTCATGTCATAGACATATGTCTATGGTCATGTCAGAATCATAGACATATGTCTATGGTCAGAATTTCTAGACAGAATCATAGACATATGTCTATGGTCAGAATTTCTATCACAAATGCACATATTGAAGCTTGTCATTTTTCTTGTGATCTTGGTGTACTGGGAATAAATCATAGAATGAATCATTTCGATCATAGATGGAATTATAATTCATAGCTTCGGTGAACTAATTGGAGTGATCAAAGAGACGATTTCGTTGAATATATTATTTCTTCTTAATGATTCATCTGGACCGTTCTCAATGTTTGTATTCTTAGGGCCGTCACACCAAGACGGGCCAGCTGGCGGCTATCAAAGTCATGGATGTCACGGAGGACGAGGAGGAGGAAATCAAGCTGGAAATCAATGTGCTAAAAAAGTTTTCCAACCACCGTAACATCGCTACATATTATGGCGCCTTCATAAAAAAATCTCCGGCCGGAAAGGATGACCAGCTGTGGTTGGTTATGGAATATTGCGGGGCAGGTGAGTCTTTTTCTGGCAGTAATATTGAGCTGACATGTGTTTTGTAACGAGAGATAAACACACGGTTCAACGGCATTCTAATTGATGGGGAAGTGATAGAATAGCTCTGACAGCGAAAATTTGAGATCTGTGGTCAATTGATTAAAAAAGAGTGGGAAAATCCTGTGGACAGGTGCTTTGGCGCTATTGTTTAAACTTTGACAAATCATATCTCCGAAATTATTGGTCCCTGGGAATTATATAAATGGATTCTTACGATAGAACTGCATCATGAAAGAAATTAAATTCAAACAGACCGATTCTCCCCAATAACGAACTTATCCGAGATATTCATTCCTCAAATCTACTCTGAAAATTATATTATATCATATATTATAAAACTTAGACAAAATTGCATTTTTGTTCGATATTCTGAAACCAATTTGATTATGTATCTACCAAAAAATATATTTCCATCATCATATGGATTATCCACGGGCATTATATTATCACCTAAAAAGTATTATATCATATCATCCTCATAATTCTACGGTAGCTGAGGTTATTTCATTGGTCTTTTTACGTTCAATCATACTTTGGTTTATAGAACAGGATGTGTATTTTATATCAAGAATAACGAACCAGAAATGATTTTGTCATTCGTCTCTCAACACATTTCATATAATAATTCATAGATAGAAAACAGAAGTACGATTCATTATTGAAATTTCGAAAAATCATATCTCCGAAAGTATGAGCTTGTTAGAGTTCAAAATGATATCAATAGATTTTTATGGTAAAAATTGAATTTGAAATTTGTAATGTAAAAGAAAATTTTTTTTTTTCGTTACTCCGAAACTATCAGGCTGATTTTGCCCAATAACGAACTTAACCAAGATATTTATCTCCCAAACCTACTCTGAAAATTTCAACTGCCTAGCTTATTCTGTTCGAGAGTTATTGTAGAGACAAAATTCAATTTTATTTTTGTTCTTTTAAGGCAACCCGATCAATACAAAACTTCGCATGCATAGAAAGGTCATTATTCTACAATTTGATTCTAAATTTCAGATTGATCAAGTGATCGGTTTCGGAAATATTAGTAAAAAATATTTTTTATAAAAACGGCCATAACTCCGAAACCGTTTGGTGGATTTCGCCCGTTCGAAATCGTCCGAGATATTTACGATCCATGGTTAAAATCAATTCTGTCCGGCCGTTAACACGATAACTCAAGATCGGAATGAGCTAGACTAGACGGTTGAAATTTTCAGAGTACGTTTAGGAGATAGATATATATCGGTTATGTTCGTTATTGGGCGATATCGGTTAGGTGGTTTCGTAGTAACAAAAGAAAATATTTTTTTTTACATTACAAATTTTGAGTTCATTTTTTTTCAAGATGCAGTTTTACCATAAGAATCCATTGATATCATTTTCAACTCTAACAAGCTGATAGTTTCGGAGATATGATTTTTCAAAATTTCTATAATACATCGTACTTCAATGTTTTCAAAAAATGCTCTAATTATTTTATCTATGAATTATCGTATGATTTGTGTTCACATTTATCATCTTGGACTTGCGTCCAACTTTTACGTATGAGTTGGAGGCAACTCCAATATACTGAACGCAACATAACAATATGAAGTTTGCCATATTAAACTCATCTGTCAAATATTCTGTTACGTTTTACCGGCATTTCTGAGTGCGTTTTTCAGCGGGTTGTTGGCTGGTTCCTAATAATTCAAAATTAAATATACAAAGGCGGTTTTGAGCAGGTGAGTTATTGATTTTTCTTGCCTTTTATGTGGTCGTCTCCAGTTTCATTTCAAAATATTCATTCGTAAACATTAAATATTTGTCAAAATTCTTAATTTCAACTACTTGGGAAACGTATGAGTATAAGGTAACTTTGAATCCTTCAACGTCACCCGCAATTTGAATTTGGCAGATCGGGTAACTCAGAAAAAGCGACAACCGGTGTCAGAAAATATGGTACAAAAAGTGAGAAAGCCCTGTGGACAGGAGGCCTGTGGACAGGAGCCCTGTGGCCGGCCGGTCCGGCCGGCCGTAGGCACGATAACTCTCGAACGGAATGAGCTAGAGAGTTGAATTTTCAGAGTAGGTTTGGGGGATAAATATCTCGGCTAAGTTCGTTAATGGGCAAAATCGGACAGATGGTTTCGGAGTAACAAAAAAAAAAATTTTTTTTTACGAAACAAATTCCAAATTAAATTTTTTTTAATAAGAAGTTTTATCATAAGAATCCATTCATATCATTTTTAACTCTAACAAGCTAATACTTTCGGAGATATGATTCTTCAAAATTTCAATGTAAATCGTATTTCACACATTGATATAATTATTCTATGTATGAATTGTCATAATGTCAACTTGACAGAAGGGAATAAATATTGTAACTTCAAAAATATTGGGGTTGAAATACTCGTATTTTAGCGATGCAACGGGGACCTCACCCGAAAATGTTTGAAAATATTACGTAAATATTGAAAGCATAATTCTGTAGTTCGAGAGAGGAGAAAATTTGGTGAACGTAGATCAGGAAATTTTTGATCGATTACAAGGTAATTTTTTATTTATTACTCATCTTCTTTCATATTATTACTCATCTTCTTTCATACATGTTTTATGGAATACCTACTATTTGTAGGTACTTTAATCCTGTTTTGGGCAATTGTCATACGAAACTTGTTTTTTGGCGCTCTAGTTCCTCGGAACAGAGTGCTTATCAATTTGCCCAAGTGTCTGTAATTTTGGATTTTCTGGCTGAAAATGGTCTCAAACGATTTGGTTCGACTCACTGATCAAGAATCCGAGAGCGAAATCGATTCTGTCCGGCCGGCCGACCGGCCGTAGGCACGATAACTCTCGAACGAAAGGAGTTAGCGGATTGAAAATTGCAAGGTGGTTTTGGAGCGTAAATATCTCGGACAAGTTCGTTCGATCTATCTGAAATTTAGCTCAAATTGTAGAATCATGACCCTTATACGCATGTGAAGTTTTGTATTGACCAGATTACCGCAAAGTGTAAAAAAAAAGCAGCTCTATCATATGTATACATTGATATAATTCCCAACTCTGAGAAACCAATACTTTCGGAGATATAATTTGTCTGTTTGAACTAGAGCGCCAGAAAGCTCCTGTCCACAGGGCTTGAACCCATTTTTTTTTCAACGGGATCATTTTATCCTTGAGCAGTGCTATCCTAGTTTCCGCTTTACCCTCATCGGTATCGGATATCGTTGACAATTCGTAACTTGAACTGTTGGCGAGATGCCTTCTGCATCGATTGTGCAACTGCTATGGGCCGTCGAGCTTGCGGTGCACGGATATGACCTATTGCTACCGCGAACCCGATGTTATTCAAGGTTTTTCCATGCATATGTACCTATTATCGGTCATTGTAAATTTAAATGGACGGTATCTAATTAATATGCTCATCGACTTTATTGAATATGCATCTGTTTCGTTTCTTGACCCACCGTACGCGGTCTACCAAGATAAACTTCACGATTTGTAAACAAACCGAAGCTAGTTTCGATCTGTGGTTTTCACGACGGACGTGGATTGTCTACCGATTGATTGGGAAAAATTATTATGAAATCATATCTCAAATCTGGGACACGCTTTATAACATTTTCTCACATCAAAAATTGGTTCAAGCCCTGTGGACAGGAGCATTCGTTCAAACAGACAAATTATATCTCCGAAAGTATTGGTTTCTCAGAGTTGAGAATTATATCAATGTATTCTTATGATTTATGATAGAACTGCATCATAAAGGAAATTCAGTTCAAATAATAGTTTATTTATCAAGATTAAATGAGCAATCTGAGAATGAGAACTGCACCATGGAAGAAATCAAATTAAAATAGCTGAAATGAAGTTGACTCTCTCTTATAGAACAAGATGACATGTACGAGTATGAACACAGATCATATAATACATCATAGATAGAATAATTATAGCATTCTGTGAAAACATAGAAGTACGATTCATTATTGAAATTTCTAAAAATCATATCTCCGAAAGCATTGGCTTGTTGGAGTTGAAAATGATATCAATGGATTTTAATGGTGAAACTGCATCTTGAAAAAAATTTAATTTGAAATTTGTGGGTTAACAAAAAATTTTCTTTTCGATACTTCGAAACCATCTGGCCTATTTTGCCCAATAGCGAACCTAACCGAGATATGTATCTCCCTAACATACTCTGAAAATTTCAACTGCCTAGCTCATTCCGTTCGAGAGTTATTATAGAAACAAAATTTAAAAATTTTGAAATTTTTTTTTTTACACTTTACGGTAACCTGATCAATACAAAACTTCACATGCGTCTAAAGGTCATGATTCTACAATTTGACGCTAAATTTCAGATAGATCGAGTTATTGGTTTCGGAAATATTCATAAAAAATGTTTCAACTAAAAACGGCCATAACTCCGAAACCGCTTGATGGATTTCGCCCGTTAACGAACTCGTCCGAGATATTTACGTTCCAAACCTATTCTGCAAATTTCAATCATCTAAAGTCTAACTCGTCCGTCGTATCTGGACGCGCCACCTACCCTGAAAATTTCAAGTCGCTATCTCTTTCCGTTCTCAAGTTATCGTAGCAATGACGGACAGAATTAAATTTGACCCTGAATTCATATCAGGCAGTCGAACCCAATCGTTTGAGACCATTTACGGCAAAAAATTATAAAATTATAGACATTTGGGCAAAATGATAACGCGATGTTTCCCCAGAAGATACGCGCAAAAACTGTCTGAGATTAAATGAATATATTTCAAGTTAGAGACTCGTACTGTACTTTTCGAAAGGGGTCCAACAGGCAAAGACTTAAAGATACTGGATGTCTTTTGTGCCCGCGTTCAGTTTATATGATGTGTTTGTAGTACTATCATCTTTAACTAGCTATCTGAACTTCATTGAAAATACCCGGTTTGGAGACAATAATAACGTACATAAGGAGTACTGTTCATTCACCTTTCGTTACCTTTCGCCTGAATAAACCCTTTGGTCACGACCGAGTCTATCAAATTCGGTGATTCAGATGCAGAATGTAGAAGTTCATAATTCCATAGCCTACTTGCCTACTATATTCTGCGTCTGATTCAGACGCAGAACATAGAAGTTCATAATTCCATAGCCTACTTGCCTACTATATTCTGCGTCTGATTCAGACGCATAATATAGAAGTTCATAATTCCATAGCCTACTTGCCTACTATATTCTGCGTCTGATTCAGACCCAGAATATAGAAGTTCATAATTCCATAGCCTACTTGCCTACTATATTCTGCGTCTGATTCAGACGCAGAATATAGAAGTTCATAATTCCATAGCCTACTTGCCTACTATATTCTGCGTCTGATTCAGTCCCAGAATATAGAAGTTCATAATTCCATAGCCTACTATATTCTGCTTCTGATTCAGACGCAGAATATAGAAGTTCATAATTCCATAGCCTACTTGCCTACTATATTCTGCGTCTAATTCAGACGCAGAATATATAAGTTCATAATTCCATAGCCTACTTGCCTACTATATTCTGCGTCTGATTCAGACTCAGAATATAGAAGTTCATAATTCTATAGCCTACTATATTCTGCGTCTGATTCAGACCCAGAATATAGAAGTTCATAATTCCATAGCCTACTTGCCTACTATATTCTGTGTCTGATTCAGACGCAGAATATAGAAGTTCATAATTCCATAGCCTACTTGCCTACTATATTCTGCGTCTGATTCAGACTCAGAATATAGAAGTTCATAATTCTATAGCCTACTATATTCTGCGTCTGATTCAGACCCAGAATATAGAAGTTCATAATTCCATAGCCTACTTGCCCACTATATTCTGCGTCTGATTCAGACGCAGAATATAGAAGGTCATAATTCGATAGCCTACTTGACCACAAATTCTTTTGAACGCACGTTAGAATAATTTAACGATTCTGTTGGACAATACCGATCCCTCGATCATTATTGGTACTTCTGTGCGAATAAGTGGCCAGCACCTACACTTGTGCCTTATTCTATGACAAGCAGTGTTGTCATATCTTGTTGAAGTCCGGAAATATTCGGAAACGTACAGCAATCCGATACGATTCGCCAATTTCACGCTCCTAGAGCGGTTTTCGCAGGTCCGAGCTTGGAGATAAATAGCAAAAGTAAGTGTCCGTTCGACGACCGAGAAACGGGCTAATCGAACGCTGCTCCCGAAAAGCAACTCTTCTCGCTGCAGGTTATTTACCCCAGCTAGGATCGGGAGAGAAAGAATTCGCCCCACGCAGAACCGCTGACGTCTTTCTTTGGGTATTTTACGAAGCGCGTGCATTGTTGCCATGTCGTCGCGATGATAGGAATTTCGAAAAAAAAAAAGATTCCGTATGTTATGGGCGGTATTGAGAGGATGGAATGTGGGATTTCTTTGGTTTTTATTAGGAGTTTAGTATGCGGGGAAGGTCGAGTTGAAATTCTTCGACTGAGAAGTTTTTTAAATTTTACGACCAGGATAGAGATCCTTATGGCGACTTGTAGCACTAGATCAGGAATAAGCAATAATTTGGTTTACTATTTTCCTCGTGCAGAACATTTTCAGCACTGCGGTGTTGTCGCTCATATCAAAAAGACTAAAAGAAGTAAATCAATAAATTACTCGTAAACTGCTAGAGATAGGGAGGCGGAAGTTGATACAGAAATAATCTTGAGACCACGGCGCGAAAAAAGCAATAATATACAGGGTGTTCTATTTGTAGTATCAAAGTTGTTAGAACTTTTTGATATAAGCGGCAACACCGCCGCGCTGAAAATATTCTAGATCGATCTCGTTTCTTGGGTAGGAACCCACGAGATATTCAATTAAGTCCCGTTCCCCGTCCAGGGTATTATCGACCGTGGCCCAGCCTGTATATTCAACCCGTTGAGTAATGAAGATGCAGATGCACTGAGTGGTTCAGAGCCGAGAATTTTGGACAAAAACTCACTGGAAAGCGACGTTTTGCACATTAGTCATAGAAAAATTTCATTACAGCATCAATCGCCCCTTCTCATCGCAAAATCATCCTTCAAAATCGATAGTCATCTCTCTGCTTCACCTAAACAACCTTTGAGATGCAACACGCCATTATATTATACCCGTTTCGCACCAGGTCACGCGATGTATGCCCCAGAGGTCGCTCCTCTTTGTATATGGGACTCCATATTTTTATTGTTCGATTTTTTCGGTGGTCCGTAATCGCCATCGATCGCTAATTCCTTTGGCCGTTTCTTCTATAGTCTGTGTTCTTATCGGATATAGCTGGCCGAATAACGGAACGTGTGTAATTTGCGACGAACCCGGCCCGTATGCAGATGGTCGTTCATGAGGAGAATGCTATCTGCGGCATTCTTTTAGGGTGTGGACTCGTATTGAGTGCGATCTCTTCGGTAATGATCGTAAAGATGGTCGTAAGGAGAGTTTACGAACATGGTTTGAAAATATTGGTGGATTACCCACCACATGGTGTTACTCAAGATCAAGATGCATAGATAGACAAGGTGTTCTACTTCTCCCTGTGAACGATGATGGACGATTTGGTAGATTCTAACAAGCGGCGAATCGTCATTACCATATTGCTGCTGTAGAATTAGCGTGGTGAGGATAGGCAGTTGTCTAGTGGATTTTTTTCAAATCGAAAAAAATAACGCTGACTCCAACAAATCGCCTAGAATACAATCCGGTGTCCAGTAAAACGTGCCAAGGTAGTTCTAAAAGCTGTACAAGTAGTAAATGGTTGGTTTCCAACAGTGAAAGACAAAACTGCCCTGTACGTCTTTTTCCTAAACGAGGCGACAATATTACCTCACCACGACTGTTTTTAAAACCAGATCGACACTGGAAAAATGGAACTGACAAATGATACGATAATATACCTGTAGGATGAAATACTATATGTGGATAGACTAAATCTGCTGCTGAGGCAATTGGCTTGAATGTTAAGGACACAAAATTCTATAAAACCATACTTAAATCTCGATCAAGAACCCCACAACAAGATCATAAATATGATGTGTGGTAATAGATCTTCTATAGTTGAGAAAAGCAACGAATCTAAAGGCCGGTCCAAACGCTACGTTTTGCACAACCTTTTGTCTGCGCAGTCTCAAGGCGGAATGAAAACGTAGCAATATTTAGTGCGTCCACACGATGCAGAGATATCTGTATATTTGGCACAGTTTTATTGATATCATGGAGAGGGTACTACTCTTGTCAATTTTGGCTTGCTGTTACCATAGTTACCGCGTACATGCAGCGAAAAATCCGCGCTGTTCAAGGATATCTATGCTCTCTATCTCAGATATCGTTGCAACTGCAACGTCTCTGCGCCGTTTTCAAAACTGCGCAATTTTCCTATCTACACGCGACGTTTTACCTGCAACGTGTTGAACTGTGGAGGCAAAAGGTTGTGCAAAACGTAGCGTATGGACCGGCCTTAAGGTTAAGTTAAATTTTAATAATTGTACATTAAATAAATAAATAAATGTTTCGTTGTGTTCAGTTTTAAATTATTTTGTCAAAAAAATTTCCGCCGAATATCCCTCGGACATTGCCTCATAATATTATGGAAAATTTCTGTAGCTCGTTCCTTGGTGTTTTAGGAGACAAAACAGCAAAATTGTCGTCACACAATATCAGCTTATATTAGATACTAGTTGCCCGCCCCGGCTTCGCACGGTTGAAATGCTGATACTAAATATACTACAGAATTTCTTTATATACAACGTTCACAGCATTTTTGTCGTTAGACAATACAAACATGTTTTCTTTAGAGGTTACACTTGAAAGAGCGACATATAATTGGCCATGTGAAAAACACTCAACGCTCAAATATGAGCCTGTAGCGTTGAAAGTTGGACCCTGCTATTTATTAATGGTCATTGCAAAATTTATCTTTACCGGAAATTGTAGGTCTTTAAATTGGATCAGTAAATCCGATGGTATCAGAGGAATTCGGGGAATCAATACATCTATCCTGGCTGAGGCGAGCCTCACGCTCTACAGATGACTCTCTGGCTCTCTGTATTCGATTTCTATCCCTATCTTAGCTGTGCCGGCCCCCCGGTCGGTACCACCACAACCGCTATTCATTTAAATTACATGCTGTAAAGGGCCATATTGATCAATATTAAATGCACAATGCATCTAAGGTGCTTAATTGGATAAGGATCAATGCTGTATTGCTTAAAATCGCTTCGTAATCAAGCCATTATTTCTCGTAGAATGTAAAGGATAAAAAATGATTATTGTGGGTTATCCTTAAGAGATAGACATATACCTTCGCGGATTTTTTGGTACACCTTTTTAAAGTGTACCATAATGTACTACATTATTCTGATCTATCTCGTAGGGTTCAGCCAGCGTTTGCAATGTAAGCGCAAAAAATGTGTTTATTTACCACATCAACCTCTAAAATTATCAGTGTTTCTCTAATATATTATGCATGTATTGTACATATAAAACTTCCTATTGAATCACTCTATCTATTGAAAAAACCGTATCAAAATCCTCCACGTAGTTTTAAAGATCTAGGCATACATAGGGACAGACAGACAGCGGGAAGCGACTTTATTTTATACTATGTAAGGATTAGGATGATAAAGTTTGCCACAAAATGACCGATATTCTCTGGGTAGGCGTCATTAGGACGGTGGAAGGTCCCTTGTAATGTCACGCTGATGACGATGAAGAGGAAGACGACTCATGATTTTGATGAAAATCCTGGGATAGTGAACAATTCTGGTTCAGTTAGCTAAGATCAATAAATGTTGTGGGGGAATTATTCGAGCACGTGTTTGGGATGGTAATTCTAATATGTTAAATTTAAGTTAATCATATTCGTTGAATTATTTTGTGAGAGTACAATAGGCAAAATAATGTAAAACATTCCAACCAGGCATACTGTTGAAGACCCCCCGAATTAATATGAATTCATTCGAATTCAACAAGAATAACAAGATGAAGGGGCCCAACAGATTTTCCTTATACGACACGAACAATACTTCATTGAAAATGTACGGTACCGAATAGGAGATTGTAAACTCACATTTCTATGGAACTTTATCAGACAACCTCTTTGTCAATATTATCTATAGTGTAACTCAGATTGAGCGGTTGACGCATCGTTTCAGAACACTAATAATACAACGATTCCTTGAATTACTGCAATTGAATATGATCCTCGTTTTCGAAACGGCGTACAATAAGAATCGATTCTCGCATAAAAATTGGTTCAAGCCCTGCGGACAGGAGCTTTTTGGCGCCCTTGTTCAAACAGACAAATTATATCTCCGAAAGTATCGGTTTCTCAGAGTTGGGAATTATATCAATGGATTCCTATGATAGAAATGCGTCATGAAAGAAATTAAATTTAAAAAAAGTCGTTTAAAAAAATTATCTTAAAAAAAAGAGCAATCTACAATGCTTCAAAAATTGTCATTAAATTTATTTATCAAGATTAAATGAGCAATCTGCAATGATTCAACCTCGTGTAATGGGTTGTTGCAACTTACACTCGGTGCATAGTTTTCACAACTCGAAATACCTAAGGAAAGTATCATCGAAATGTCTAGAGCAAGGCTGGAGTCAATCATAGCAGATTGTCCATTTATTCCTGATATTTGAGTAGGTAGTGGATTACGAACAAATTATTTTAATAGTTCAAAATATATTAATAAAATACTATCCTCTTTTCATAATTTAAAATTTAATAGCTCATACCACTAACACATTCTTTTCTGTATTAAGAACCTTAACTCAAGAAAAATTGATTGATACACAAATGTAGATCCATATTTCAGTATTTTTTTGCTAGCAACATTATGAAAATACTATATATAGGAACATATCTCACTACTTAAGGAAGTAAAAGGTAATATTAACCTCAGTGGTAAACAGTAATTTCTTTCGATGATTCCATTATGTTCTTCTTTCCTATTGCCTCCATAAACTACATCAAAACAGTCTTGTATATATTCACAAATTCAAGAATCGAATACTTGCTTTCCAAGAGAAAATAACAACTATGAATTGACAATCTCTAATAGCTAGAAAAGATGACATTTATGAATAGTGATCACATACATATTCTGTCTTTACATTCTGTGAATACATAGAACTTACGATGTATTATTGAAACTTTGAAACATCATATCTCAGAAAGTATTAGCTTGTTAGGGTTGAAAATGATAACAATGGATTCTTATGATGAAACTGCATCTTGAAAATATTTGAATTCAAAAGTTGTGACGTAAAAAAAATGTTTTCATTACTCGGCAACTATTAGACCGATTTTGCCCAATAACGAACTTAACCGAGATATTTATCCCTCAAACCTACTCTGAAAATTTCAACTGTCTAGCTCATTCCGTTCGAGAGTTACCGTGTTAACGAGCGGCCGGACAGAATCGATTTAGACCACGGATTCTTGATCAGTGAGTCAAACCAAATTGTTCAAAACCATTTTCAACCAAAGATTCGAAAATTACAGACATTTGGACAAATTGATAAGCACTCTGTTCCGAGGAACAAGAGCGCCAAAACTGGGATAGGAAAGTAGCATAGCAGGATTCATAGTGTGGATATTCAATGAAAAATTTTAACAACGTTGAATGGCGCCTTTTTCAATTTTTCACCGATAAATGCCGACTAATTAGGCGCCCATAACGGCGCACCCATTATCGCGCCTAGCCCTGCACCATATAAATAAATGAACGGTATTTCTAAATGAAAGCTTCCACAGCGAAGCCTCACCTCAGGCGCTCAAGTGCAAAATTCAATCTGTATTTTTTCAGTATAGACCAATAATAAATCGTAATTCTATGCTGTAATCGAAAATCAAGGTCCGTATTTGTATCTATACATGTCATCTTATCTACCGATAAGAGACGTCCCATCTCTAGTACCAAACATTGAGCAAACATGCAGGTCGAACACCGCTGATAGATTGATCCATCCAATATTGCAATTTACGGAAATGCTTCGACAAATAAGATCCTCTACAACGACACCGTCGTAAAACTGAGTTTTTCGCCAAAGTTCCAATCCGCTTTATAGCGAGTGAGAATGCCAAGAAAGAAAATCAACCTACAATTACCCAGCTATCCTCCTCCCTTTACTAAAGGGTCCGCCAAATAACTTTTTTTTTTTGAAAAAGCAATAAAAAAACTACTGATTATTTTCTCAGATTTCTTTTTGGCGCTCTAGTTCCTCGGAACAGAGTGCTTATCAATTTGCCCAAATGTCTGTAATTTTCGAATTTTTGGCTGAAAATGGTCTCAAACGATTTGGTTCGACTCACTGATCAAGAATCCGAGGTCGAAATCGATTCTGTCCGGCCGGCCGTAGGCACGATAACTCTCGAACGAAAGGAGTTAGAGGATTGAAATTTGCAAGGTGGGTTTGGAGCGTAAATATCTCGGACAAGTTCGTTAATGGGCGAAATCCATAAAGCGGTTTCGGAGTTATGGCCGATTTTAGTAAAAACATTTTTTATGAATATTTCGATCACTCGATCTATCTGAAATTTAGCAGCGAATTGTAGAATCATGACCTTTGTACGCATGTGAAGTTTTGAATTTACCAGGTTACCGCAAAGTGTTAAAAAAAAATTTGAAATTTAAAAAAAAAATTTCTACAATAACTCTCGAACGAAATGAGCTAGGCAGTTGAAATTTTCAAGTTACCTCTTGATGGGCTAAAATTATCCGTAGGTCACTCAGGTATACAAGTTATGTTAAAATACCAATAAATAGACATCTACACATATAATTTAGAGGAGTTTCTACAACTTTCTCAAAATATTGTGGAGATCTTATTAAATATTAACCTTATTAACTTAGCATTTTCCAAGAAAATTTACCATAGTTATGTATATTTTTTTTACACCATCAGAAAGTAGAGACTCCAATGAACAAAAAGCCCATCTACTTTTTTACAAAAGCAGATATTTTGACGTGAGAATTTTTGATTGAAAATTTGGGTGCTTTTTCGATATTAAGTCAAATTAAGGTGAAAAAAAAAACTTAATCCAAAAAACAGTGTATTTGGGACATGAAAAGGTAAGTTTCTACCAAATTTGTTAAAATAAAACAAAAATTGTAAGAGATAAAAATTAATAACCAAAAACGTGGTTATTTGAATTTTTACATAAATTTTGAGGATATGTGAAAAAAGTGTAAAAACAAAAGTTGTAGATCTTTTTGGGCGCATGTTCTAGGGGAACATCGTCCTATCATTTCGTCCAAATGTCTGTAATTTTCGAATTTCGAGCTGAAAATTGGCTAATAGACTAATTCGGACTCCCTGATCACGAATCCTGTGTCAGATTTTTGGGTGCCGTATGGCCGGCCGGCCGGCCGGCCGTACTTCCGGCCGTAGGCACGATAACAGGAGCACCGAAGGTCCTATCGACTTCAAACTTTCAGGGTAGGTTTCTGATCAAAATGCGACGGTTAAGTTCGTTAACGGGCAAAATCGGCCGGACGGTTTAGGAGTTATAGACATTTAAAATTTTGAGGTTATTTCCCTGATATTTCAGGAACTGAAGAAGATGTTGAATCGAAACTTGGTAGTCAGTTCGAGGATATAAACGCGCAACTTTTGGCAAAATTCTGTTATGATCGAAATGTTGGTAATTTTTAAAAAAATATTTCTTTTAATTTTTTCGAAAAAAAAATTTTTTTTTCGTGAACTATTCATCAGATTGAAACAAAAACTTGTACTAACGTCAATTGTAGTATTTTCCAACATTGTGCAAAATTTTGGCTCTATACGATTTCAATTTCTGGAGATATAAGACAAAATGTGTCAAATTTCCTGGGTCTCTCTCAGTATTTTCATCGATTATTCTATGAACTCTTTGAATTCCACCGAAAACAAATTCAAAGACATAAACATAAAGAATCAAGTCATAGTTTAGACGTCGAAAGAAGGACGATGTTGATCGACTTGAAAAGGTACCTATTTCAAGAAATGCAATAATGAAATGCTTAATTTATGGATATAATATTATCTAAGTATTGTTGGGATCGGGCAGTTGGAAAATTTTTTAATAAGAAAATTTGTACCGACGTTAAATCAAGCATTCTACACGAGTGTGCAAAATTTCAGTTCGATACGATCTCAATTCCAGAAGATATTGCTTAAAATTCACATTCCAGCGTGTTTTGACGTTCTATGGTCACAGAAAATCGTCACAAAAATCTATTTACCTCATTTGACGGCTGTTTGTCAAATCAATTAATTCCAATAATTGATGTCAGATTTCCTACATACCAAGTTCAAACACATTTTATTATATGGAAAACACTTATTATGATCATGTTCTACAGGAATTGATACTAAATAGAAGCTAGATGAAGATTATTGTAATGGAAAATTTGTGTTCCAGAATAATATTAAGGTATTCAACATGATACTGCTTTTTTTCTTTACTGGTCAGTACGGGCCACAAGGAAGATGAACATGCGCCCAATAGCTCCTGTCCACAGGGCTTGAACCAATTTTTATTACCTACAACTTTGCCATTTAACTTTTTTCCATAGGACTTGTAATTTTGCCGGAAATCGAGATAAACCGTTGTTCACCCTTAAAAACTCACCACCTTCCACTTCCCGAACTTTGATCGCCCGTAAATTATTATTCCTATCATTTTTGTTATATTGTATTCCTTCTCCAATGGATTTCATTCTACTATAATTTTAGTTCATTTTTTATCATTTTTAAAGGCTTCGACCCTGGTCTACATATTTGGGTTCCTATTTCGGTTTCCATTTCTCATAGCAAGCTGATATAAAAAATCAGTTCACCTTCAGCTGCTAGTCGTAGAAGAAAAGCACGTGCAATTAACTCGTTCAGACGAGTCGTTCCTTTTTCTCGGAACGCATTCATATTCGATTAAGGTCCGCCTACACGGGCCGCAACAAAGACCGAATACCTCTTCAATTTAACATCTGAGCAATCTAGAAAATTTAAACTATATCGCTGATTGAGGTTACGATTAATTAGGTATGATATGGTGTTTGGACGTGTTGCCCACATTTTTTGTTCGTTTATTTTTGAACTGAACGATGTCGTCATGTTCTGGACCAGCACCTCTAGTTTGTACATATGTATAATCCGTTTAAGATATATATTGACATCAAGGGTGGCTTTGGAAAATCGAAATTCAGTTGGCAACGGTCCGTCTAGTTATACAGGGTGAGTCTTTGACCACTGCATTAATTTTAACCAAAGATTCCTCCCATCAAATGAAACACTTTTTTCATTTACCATTTTTCCAGATTAGGCTCAGGTAAAAAGTTACAAGCGTTTAAAGATTTCACAATGTGCTAATTCACTCCCGCATATAAATTATCTATGACATTGTTGGCGGACGAGAATAAGGCATGGTAACGTGGTTTACAGCATTGATAATGTTCTAAAACGATGGAATATTCTTGAAATGACTCAAGAAAAACTTTATATGCTTTCTTTATGCTATTTCCGTTTAGTTTTATGAATCCACGAGTCCATACCTAGAAAACCAGTAGAAGTAGAAAATAACTAATATTTGGAAAATATGTATCATAGTTAGAAGAAACTTTACGCCAACATTCATTTTATTCGAAAAAAGGATGTCAAAGCTGCAAAATAAAAGCTGATTTTTTTTCAAAATTTCAACAGCCTGTATCTTTTTACCTGAGCTGAATTTGGAAAAATGTTTAATGAAAAAAGTGTTTCATTTGATGAGAGGAATCTTTGGTTAAAATTAATGCAGTGGTCAAAGACTCACCCTGTATATCAGGTCACCTAATTTAGGTTGTTCGCATTGAAAATAACCATGAGCTGATGAACTGTCATTTATTATTTATTTCTTACAATTTCGATATAACGAAAATCGAACAATTTGGGATAGTTTTTACATGTGTGTTTATAATTAATCGTACCGAGTTTGAGTATTTCCCCATCCTTGTGCAAATGTCTGGAATTGATTACGATACCTCTCGCCTAACAAAAAGGGAACACGAAGCAGTATATAGATGTTACTGCGAATTCTTCAGGGAATCTGTAGATATTACCGCCAGCATTGCTCTAGTGTTCCAGTTAAACATTCAACCACTAGGAGTGTATTCTGATTATTACATTGGCCATAATGTTTCAGATTTCTTCAAGTACTGTTCGAAGAATTCTTAGGAAAAATGAGGAAGGCACATCATTAAAACCTGGCAGTAGTTGTGGAAGAGCTCCTGTGATATACGACTAAATTTAAAGAGACATTACATTGAATTCGAGATTAAATTGAAGTTTTTGAAAATTTGAGAGAGCACTTCACTGAAGGTTTTCTTTGATTAGTTCTTTCCTTCATAAGCTCTACGAACTAAGCAAATCAAAGTTTGAAATAGAATTTTAAATCATTAAGTTTTTCAATATAAATTATAATACTAAAACAACAATCCATAGGAAAATGGCAAATAATCTTTTCTGTTCCTAGTTGCAATTGAAATCCATAAATCTCAGAGCTTATGTAAAAAAAATGTGCATAGTAAAGTTTTGGTTCTGATTTTTGTGGAAAAATAAACACTTGAACTATTAGATATCATTGCATAAAGATTATATGTACATTGCCCCAGCTTGATGTTTTTGAGCTCACCATAATTATCCCTTGTTTCATGGTAATTTTGAGGTGATTAAATTTTTCCGAGTTCAGCAAAACATTGTTTTCTGTGGCGAAGCTATAAATATTTATTGAGTGAGATATTTCCAAACACTCTGGTTAAAATCGCAATAGAAAATCTGAAAGACTGGCTTTCTAGTTTAGATATTCCTCAAATAGAAATCAATGAGTACTTTATGTTAACCTCGCTTTGCATGGAGCAAAATATCTTTTCTTTTAACAATAAATATTATAAACAAACTTTCGGTACTGCCATGGGTAACCCCCTTTCCCCTTTTCTAGCTAATTTGTTCCTCAGTAAAGTAGAACTTGAAATCGAATTTACCATGGTAAATTCCATTAAGGGTGTCCAATACAGAAGAATTGACAATTGAACATACGCGCAAAAGCTTCTGACTTCACATCAGTGCTTGAACCAATTTTTTTTTCGTGATTTTTTTGAAATTTTCTAGGGGTGCGGTTCTTAATTTTTTTTTCGTCATTTTTTTCAAATTTTCTAGGGGTAAGGTTCTTACAAAATTTTAAACACGTCTTTATGATGATTTTCTACTACTAGTTACCAAGCTTCAATTCGATCGAATTTTTATTTTTTGAGTTATCAAGGAAATAATATTCCAGGTCAGTATAACTCGGAAACCGTTCGACCGATTATGCCCAAAAACGAACTCAACTCTCCCTTTCGGATACGCAACCTACCCTGAAAATTGCAAGTCCCTATCTCCTTTCGTTCGAAAGTTATCGAGGCAACGGTCACCCATCTACTGAACTCGCACAAGAATCCTCGAATCTCCAACAATATTCAACCGATCGTGTTAAAACTTGAAACTTGGCAGTAGAGTTAGGTTATGAAGGCTCTTGCAAAATTTCAGCAATTTCAAACGAATAGTTACTGATATATAGAATTTTTTTTTTCAATTTTCAATGATTTTTTTAAAATTTTATACAAATACTATCCTCACTAAATTTTGCAAGAATTTTCGCATTGGCATTCTACAACTAATTACCATGTTTGAATTCAATCGGTTTAGTATTTTTCGAGTTAATGAGGAACAAAAAACAACCAAATTTCAGATGGCTATAACTCTAAAACCGTTTGGCCGATTATGCTCATAAACGAACTGAAATGTCACGTTCTGGCGCACATCCCAACCTGAAAACTTCAAGCCGCTATCTCTTTCCGTTCTCAAGTTATCGTGACAACAAAAATATTTTTTAATAATTTTTTTAAAATTTTCTAGCAATACGATTCACACAAAATTTCACAAACGTGCTTAGGTTCATATTCTACAACTACACACCAAGTTTCAATTCGATCGGATTTATATTGGTTGAAAACAAAATTATTACTCGGAAACCACTCGGCCGATTATGCCCATTAACGAACTTGTCCGTCGTATTGAGATGCGCCACCCACCCTGAAAATTTCAAGTCGCTAGCTCTTTTCGTTCTCAAGTTATCGTGGCAACGGCCGGACGGACAGAATCAAATTTGACCTCGAATTCTTCATTGGGGAGTCGAACTAAATCGTTTGAGACCATTTTCGTCAAAAAATTCGAAAGTTACAGACATTTGGGCAAAACTATAACGCGATGTTCCCCAGAACATACGCGCAAAAATGGTTTCAAGCCCTGTGGACAGGAGCTTTCTGGCGCTCTAGTTCAAACAGACAAATTATATCTTCGAAAGTATTGGTTTCTCAGAGTTGAGAATTATATCAATGTATTCTTATGATAGAACTGCATCATAAAGGAAATTCAATTCAAATAATAGTTTATTTATCAAGATTAGATGAGCAATCTGAGAATGAGAACGGCACCATGGAAGAAATCAAATTAAAATAGCTGAAATGAATCTGACTCTCTCTTATAGAACAGGATGGCATGTACGAGTATGAACACAGAGCATATAATGAAGCTTAGATAGAATAATTATAGCATTCTGTGAAAACATAGAAGTACGATTCATTATTGAAATTTCGAAAAATCATCAACTCTCAGAAACCAATAATTTCAAAGTCGAACAAGAGCGCCAAAGCTCCTGTCCACAGGACTTTCCCACATTTTTGCGCGTATGTTCTGCATAACATCGCGTTATCATTTTGCCCAAATGCCTGTAATTTTCGAATTTTTCGCTGAAAATGTTCTCAAACGATTGGGTTCGACCATGGTAAATTCGATTAAGAGTGTCCAATACAGGAGAACAGACAATAGGATTCACTATGGTAAACTCGCTTAGGAGTGTCCAATACAGGAGAATGGACAATACAACATACGCGCAAAAGCTCAGCTTCACGAAAAAAAAATGATTCAAGCACTGACGTGAAGTCAGGAGCTTTTGCGCCTATGTTCTATTGTCCATTCTCCTGTATTGGACACTCTTAATCGAATTAACCATGGTGAATTCTATTGGCCGTTCTCCTGAATTGGACACTGTTAATCGAATTTACCATGGTAAATTCGATTAAGAACCGTATCATACCATAACCATAGTGACACAGCGACTGACAGTTATTCTTACAGGCACTTATGTTTGTATTGAACCTCATCATGCCGTATTCATAGTGACCACAGCGGACGAAAAAGTACTTTTTCTTTTTCTGGGACGTTTGTGCTTTCATTGTCGAATTCGAAATTTTAATATTGATTCCCGCAGATCCCGCACGGAAAATCAAAGAGGATTTCAGTATGTGCACTTTGTCATGGCTCATTTACTTTGAGACGATGGTACCTGATGAAATTTGTCACCGAATGAAAGTCGACCATTAGAGTTTTGTTCATGCACAACTTTCAACCCCCTCACGTGAGTGTTATTAATAACATACCTACTTAAGATCATACCTGATGCGCAGTGTTTCACACATTCTAATTCTTCACGTGAGGAGGTTGAAAGGGGTTGAAAGTTGTGC
This sequence comes from Halyzia sedecimguttata, assembly GCA_937662695.2. Lineage (NCBI taxonomy): Eukaryota > Metazoa > Arthropoda > Insecta > Coleoptera > Coccinellidae > Halyzia > Halyzia sedecimguttata. The sequence goes on along the minus strand of OW569413.2, from coordinate 101,179,623 downwards.
ATGAACAAAACTGTAATGTAGACTTTCATTCGGTGACAAATTTCATCAGGTACCATCGTCTCAAAATAAATGAGCCATGACAAAGTGCACATACTGAAAACTAACTATTTTTCAAAAAAGAAAATTTTCTTCTTGAAAACTTCTGCACGCCTGTAAAGAAGATACAAAGACCTTGCCAAAAAAGTATCACAAAACCCACTTTCCCTAATCTAAAATTTAGATGGCTGATGGGGATTGCACAGGGTGCAACAAAAATCCTTCAAAAATGCATAAAAATTTGGTAAAAGTGAAACAAAAATTGACCTGTTTCAGGATTTTGTTGCCAAATATTTTTCTTCTGATAAAATGAATTTGTTCCATAATTTTGACTCGCACTGTACATACGGGCAAATACAATTTTTTTTCTTCAAAAATTTTATATTTCTGAAACTATTCGTCAGAATTCGCTCAAATTCTGCACTTATTTTCGAATCACCATTCTACAACACAGTACCAAATTTCAGCTCGATCAACTTTGTATGAGGCGTGATAGACCATGGAACAATTTAGAATAGTCGAATATTCCAATTATTCGAATTAAATTCCGAGCCCTACTTCAAAGTAAATCTCGGAATTTTTAAAACTGGTATTCGAATTGTCGAATATTGCAATAATCGATTACGTTTAATTTATTAGTCCAATATTGGAATTATTCGAATACAATTCCGAGCCTTAGTAGAAACTAAGTCCTTTGAAATTGTCATGGTTATTCAGAATAAAATTAGTTTCAGTGTGAAGTTTTTTATAACTATGACGCATTATCTCCAATCAACAGTATTTTCCTACTTCCACTCGTTTCCGAGATATAGACTCGCGAATTCATTAATCTATGCGATATTAATGTAAACAAAACAGATAACGCTTATCTTGAGTCATTATAATAATCTTCAAGTAGAGAATCCAATTCCGCATCAAAACCTCAATCCCGCTAGCAAATGCCTGGGATATAAGTCATCAATCCCGCGGATCCGCAAACATGCGGGATTGTTAACAATATATACATACTCTTTGTACTCAACCTATTAAACATGCTAATAAAAAGGTCTTATGCATTTAAAAACATACATTAGCATAATAGTTATTTATGCACCAAGGACCAAAAACTATCTATTATTCTCGGGCCTGCAAATTGCTATACGAGGCGGAGCCGAGGATAGCAAGCAGGCGAGACAATAGACAGTTTTTCGTCCACCTCTACGTACTTTTATGAATTTCGGACCTCTCAAATAATTTCACAATAGCAAATTCAGTTCAAAAACAGTTATTCTCACATACACTTGTGTTTGTATTGAACCGTATCATACCATAACCATAGTGACACAGCGACTGCCAGTTATTCTTACAGGCACTTATGTTCGTATTGAACCTTATTATGCCGTATTCATAGTGACCACAGCGGACGAAAAAGCACTTTTTCTTTTTCTGGGACGATTGTGCTTTAATTGTCGAATATTTTAATATTGATTCCCGCACGGAAAATCAAAGAGGTTTTCAGTATGTGCACTTTGTCATGGCTCATTTACTTTGAGACGATGGTACCTGATGAAATTTGTCACCGAATGAAAGTCGACCATTAGAGTTTTGTTCATGCACAACTTCCAACCCCTTTCAACCTTCTCAATAACATACCTACTTATGATCATAACTGATGCGCAGTGTTTCACACATTCTAATTTTTCACGTGAGGGGGTTGAAAGGGGTTGTGCATGAACAAAACTGTAATGGTAGACTTTCATTCGGTGACAAATTTCATCAGGTACCATCGTCTCAAAGTAAATGAGCCATGACAAAGTGCACATACTGAAAACCTGTTTGAACTAACTATTTTTCAAAAAAGAAAATTTTTTTCTTGAAAATTTCTGCACGCCTGTAAAGAAGATACAAAGACCTTGCCAAAAAGTACCACAAAACCCACTTTCCCTAAAAAGAAATTTAGATGGTTGATGGGGATTGCACAGGGTACAACAAAAATCCTTCAAAAATGCATAAAAATTTGGTAAAAGTGAAACAAAAATCGACCTATTTCAGGATTTCGTTGCCAAATATTTTTCTTCTGAGAAAATTAATTTGTTCCATAATTTTGACTCGCACTGTATGTACGGGCAAATACAATTTTTTTCTTCAAAAATTTTATGTTTCTGAAACTATCCGTCAGAATCCGCTCAAATTCTGCACTTATTTTCGAATCTCCATTTTACAATCGAGTACCAAATTTCAGCTTGATCAACTGAGGCGTATGAGACGTGATACACCATGGAACAATTTAGAATAGTCGAATATTCCAATTATTCGAAAACAATTCCGAGCCCTAGTAGAAACTAATGGTGCTATTCTGCTTTCATCTATAAGCCAATCTGTAACTTTTTATAACCTTACAGGAAAATTGCTATTCTGGACTGTTTTTAACGATCTGTAACTTACAGATATTCTTAAATCCTTACGAGTACTCGAGTGACGATCAGAAGCATATCGGAAGATGTAATGTGAGGTTATTTTAAAGAATTATAGTATGATTTTGCGACGTGACGGTTTTTTCCCGAATATGAGAATGGATATGTGAATAAGAATCAGATTGCTTGGATTATTGGTTTATTCTTAGAGCATGATAAAAACTCGTATCCAACTAACTGTACGTAATTCCACATGACTTGAAAATCATGTTTATTATAATAGGAACTTGGTGAAAACGGTTAAGTGATCAAATGGATTCATTTGTAATTCCGGATGATCAATTTATCAGCATCTTCAGATTGAATAAAAAAACATTGCACTTTGGTTTTAGTGAATGCTTTAGAACCAGTCCTACAAACAAGAAATGCTAATGTATATTGCAGTAGCGGGAAAGGTATTATCCCTCTTTCTATAATATATGTATGGAGGGTGATATTTTTGAAGAATGAAAATTGGCTTATACATTTCAGTTTTTTATATGGGCATTTCTTTCAAATAATACGGTCTATTTATTCGTAAAAACATGTTATTTTATTCGTGAAACCATGTTATAAATCAATATATCTCATTTCATATTGCATATTTCATTTCCTTCCTTCATCTCTTACAATAGTAAAGCTGCAATCAAACAAAACCCTAATAAAATATATTGGGATGATAAGTGATACTCTAAGCAAATACATTCAAATTCTAAATATCTCTACGGTTTTAGGTTATGTTTTCCAATAAATTTATCAAAGTAGTTCAAATGTAGCACCTTAAATGAGATAGTTACAGGAACAATTCCAAGTTTTGCATTATTTACGATTTCATAAGGCGGCCTCTTACAGACCAATCGTTACCTACAGATTCATAGCTTACAGATGAAAAGCAGAACAGCACCATAAGTCCTTTGAAATTTTCCGCTTTCCGCCGTAATGGATGTTGTGCGTGAAATTTAGCGCCCTGGTACGAGGCGAGGCGCCGAAATTGCATATTTCAAGATACTGGAAATGCCCATTTCCCGGTATCCGATCTGAAACACGGTTGCTCCGATCGCTTCATAATCGTCCGAGAGTGACCTGCTGACTCACATGTTACAATGAAACCCGGCTATTGCGGCAAATTATTCCTTTTTCTATTCTAATTTTAGACCGTAATGATAGAGGACGGACAAGTAGAACTAGAGAACTCGTTAGACGCAATAAAAACAATCTATATATTCGCGCGGCTACCATTCTGATTTCAGCCTTCCAGGCAATATTCATAGCGTCATTCTTCTCTGTTTTCTTTATTTCCTCGGAAGTCGTTTCCGACGAAAGCGTAGCTGAGTTAGTCTTCTTCCTCTAATTACGAGTTTCTTGCAGTGGGATTTGTTTACCGACGAACGTTTGTCCGTCAAATATTGCCGTGCTAAAAAAATCGCTGCCAATTTTCTACAAAGATTTATTACTTTCTCTTCGAAATGCAGCAAAGGAAAAAATTAATGAATTGTGGTATTGTGCATTCTTACTTGACAAACTCCTCAAAAGGCTGACGCCGCTGTTATTTTGATATTTTGCCGGCTGCATGGGCGTACGGATTTAGGTTCTATCGTTAAAAAGTGGGAAAGCCCTTTGACAAATCATATATCCGAAAGTATTGGTTTCTCAGAGTTGGGAATTATATCAATGGATTCTTATGATAGAACTTCATCATTTTTTGGTTGGAATAATATCTTCAATTTCCATGCTCTTACTCTCAGGAACTCGTGCAGGACTTTGTTGACTTATACTGTACTTTATCCAAGAGGCGGTAGTGGTGAGATGCATTATCCATAACACCGAATTTGTGGGAATATTGGAGAGACGTTGTTTCAGAAACTACTTCACTTAGTTGCTCATATCTGACCCGGGTATATGGTAAATGGTCTCAAAATGGTTGGAAACCGCTGATGAAGTCGCTGTGTCGAAGAAACGCATCTCAATATTAAATAATTCAGTGTAAATCGTATCATATAATTTTTCAATGTGTTTCTTTATGTCCATCGAAGAAATCGTTTCCCGTACTTTATTATCGATTACTCTCCTTTTCGTACTAAATGTCATAATAATAATAATAATTATAATAGTTGTTCCTTATTGTCACAATTCAAAGGCCATCGACCGAAGTTCTTCAGCTCTGTAACCAATATTGAACATCATTTATTTTTTTCAGGTTCAGTTACCGACTTGGTAAAGTCGACCAAGGGACAGTCCCTGAAGGAGGAATGGATTGCGTACATATGCAGGGAGATCCTCAGGGGTCTATCTTACCTACATTCGAACAAAGTTATCCACAGAGACATCAAAGGACAGAACGTACTGCTGACGGACAATGCAGAAGTCAAATTGGGTAAGGAAATGTTTTTGGAACGTGATGATTTGCACGAGACATGCATCTTCCATTTGTATATTGCTCACATAAAGGGTTTTCCAATAAGAGGTGTTATTTTGAATAGCCCGCTATTTCGGTAGATGTCACTTTTGAAGCTGTCATTTTTTGACATTTGACAAGTAGAAACTACGCCATTAATAAAAATGGAACGATACACGCTTCAAGAACACATTGAAATTATTAAAATTCACTATAAAAATGGTGAAAATTTGGCAGAGACGATTCGTAAAACTCGAACATTTTTGGGTCGTCGTGAAGCACCTTGTCGGACCGCAATAAAGAAATTGGTGGAAAAATTCGAGCTGTTGGGAAAAGTTGGTTATGTGAAGAATACAACCCGTGCACGTCGCTCAAAAACAGTCGAGAGCTGTAGCCGAAAGTGTTGAAGAAAACCCAGGTTTGTCCATTCCTCATAGTTCTATGGAATTAGGCATTCCACAAACGTCATTACACCGTATTTTGCATACAGATTTGGGTCTTAAGGTTTATAAAGTTCAGTTAACACAAGAACTCAAGCCGGTCGATCATCAACAACGTCGTGTCTTTGCTGATTGGGTCGTTGAAATGCATGAAAATGATCTTGAGTGATGAGGCCCATTTCCACCTTGGTGGCTTCGTCAACAAGCAAAATTGTCGCATCTGGAGCTCGGAAAACCCAAGAGTTATTGTTGAAAAGCCTCTCTATCCTCAACGTGTGACTGTTTGGTGCGGTTTTTGGTCCGGCGGAGTCATTGGACCTTACTTTTTCGAAAATGAGGCTGGAGCAACCATTACGGTGAATGGATTGCGCTATCGAGAGATGATTAATGATTTTTTATGGCCGAAATTGGATGGTTTTGATCTGGACAACGTTTACTTTCAACAAGACGGCGCTACGTGCCACACAAGCAACGAAACCATTGATCTTTTGCGGGAAAAGTTTCCGGACCGTGTTATCTCTCGAAGAGGTGATCACAATTGGCCACCGAGATCTTGTGATTTAACACCTTGCGACTTCTTCCTTTGGGGCCACGCGAAAGAGAAGGTCTACGCCAATAGCCCAGCGTCGATTCAAGACCTCAAAGATGGAATTCGTGAGGCTATCGAGGACATAGGGTAGCCACTTTGCGATTTGGTTATGGAAAATTTCATTAAAAGGATATGGTCCTGTGGCTCTATTCTGAACTTCACTCGTTTTCGACCACTCGTAACGAAAACGAACGGTGGTAATTGCGAACGATAGTTTATATTGCTATTCTCATGTGCCCTTCGCAATGACCGATGACTGAAACGAATTCGTGTCGTCTGAAGACTTGGCAACATAGTAACATTTGAGATTTGAATGTGTTATGTATATGTTATTGGCGCGCTTCTTCATAAATCAAAACGATATTTTATTGTTTGTTGAACTTGAGTGATTTATTTGGTTATTTCTGTTTGCTTCGATATAATATTGAAAGATTTTACAAGGATTAAGGGTTATTTCACCTCTTCAGACAGGTCTTGGGTCAAGAACAAAATCTAGCGAGATTGTATATCGAATACTTTTTTTTTCTGAAAGTTTTATTCCACTGAAATTGTCGAATCATTTTCGGTTTATTGTTGTGATATATTTTTTTAGAATGAAATACATTTTTTTCAAATAGAAATCAATATCTATTTATTTATAGCGTGTCTTTTACAATTATACGAAAAGCTAAACATATAATTATGTTCCTCTGAATTCTTCATGAAATCAGCTCTGGTTTTTGTTGCCTACTAGCCACTTCCTGATCATTTCCTTCACATTCCAGTGAATTAACTGATTAGTTAAATAATGAAAATATTGGATTTATTTTACCAATTTTTGGGGGAAAAATTATAATGTATGTATGTAATTTATGGATGTTCTGCATCACTTGCCAAATAAACAATTGTAATTAATAATATGATTAATTATTTCACTGAAACTACAGCTGTTTTTCGTTAATTTTTCTATTCCAAACTGGATATTTGTTATATAGACATTATTTTTTGTTTACAGTGATATATTCTCTAGTATTGGTTATTGAATACTTTTATTTCTGATCCCTTTATTCTACGTAGACACAGTGAAATATTTTTTTTGTTGTTAGATGTTGTGAGATTATTCAGAACTTCATATTGAATACTTTTTTTTTAAGTTGTATTCTACTAAGGCATTGTTGAATGATGTTTTGTTTATGGTTGTGATTTATTTTTTAGGATTAAATACATTTTTTTGGAAGAGAAATCTATATCTATTTATTCACAGTGTATCTTTTACAATTCAACGAAAAGTTAAACGTATAATTGTATTCCTCTGAATTCTTTCTGAAATCAGCTCTGGATTTTGTTGCCCCCCAGCCACTGCTTCATCAATTCCTCTACCTTCCGGTTACATTTCTGGAATGAACTAATTGATTAATTAACTAACGAAAATGTTGGATGATTTTACCCATGTCCACTTCGTTTTCATTGTCATCTATTTCGCCATCGTTTCGTTCAATGCAGAACTACAGCAACCTACCAGGTATATCCTTTTCGATTAACATAAGTGTGTTTTGGGTAATTTGAATCTTCAATTTTAGGTGGAAATATTGCATTGTGTGCAACCTATGCAACCTATTACACCAGGGAAGTCGAATTTTCCTTGAATATAAAAATATTAATAAACTTAAATAATTTTGCAATATTCTAAAGTATCAATACCTACCTTTGCCTTTACCTACTATTCAATTCCGCCAATGTTTGTGGGAATCTAACAAATCTATTCAATATTTCTGGTTTATTTAAAACATCGACAATTTGCAATATGATAATATTGCACCGTAAAAATACCAACTCATTTACCAACAACAACAGATTTGAGGTTGCAAAATGTGTAGAGGCTTGCATAATCAACTGAATGCGAGTGGAATTCTTCCGAAAACGAGTGCTAAATAGCACTCGTTTATAATTTCGAGCGCTCGTGTCACCAAATCATATCATCTGTCAGTTGAGAATAGCAAAACGAGTGAACGTTCGTGATGATTACGAAAACGAATGATAATCGTTCGCAATGTCGACCTCAGAATAGGGCCCCTGTATGCGTGGTCGTGGTGGTCATTTGCCTGATGTTATTTTTCACTATTAACGGCATAGCTTCTTCTTTATAATGAAATAAACATCCGATCAACCGCAAACGACCTAAGGAAACTTACACCATGATGATTGCCAACGATGAAAATCCAAAGTGAAGTGACGTTCTCAGTCCTGTCCTGGAACGGCACCTTTGTTGACGGGCCCCTGTACACTCGACGTTAGAAATTTGAACATAAATGTTTGAACGGATCGGATAATGAGGTCCCATTCCTTGTACGTCCACCTCCTCGGTCCTTTTCTGCAAGGTTTTGAGGGGGTGTTTGCCGAAATATAGCGAATTGGTCTATTCTGCGGTTAGCATTAAAATGCAGTTGACATGATGCACTTTATTGTTTTCTTATAAATGATTTTATGAGATGTGCGTAGGTTTTATTTTGTCAATATTTCCTGTTAATTTAAGAAGTTTTACTGAAATTTATCGATAGTTATCTTGTGATTTAAACGATAGGATATCCTACACAAGTTTTTGGGGATATAATGATTTCATAATAATGACTAAGCGTCTTTATACATTTCCAAATGACCAAATTAAGAGGCAAATTCAAATTAGCTGAAATGCAACATGTTTGATAGGACCTCATTATGACGCCAAAGTTAATGTCAACACTTTGTCTGTGGTCGCATCTTGTATTGATGATTAACATGTGTTAACTTATACTGTACGGGTTCTAACCGCTCTATAGAGAATTCATTGAATTAGTATTTTTTTCTGAATTCCTAGAAGAATAAACGAAATGAGAACCTATACTTGGTTAATGAATTGAGTACATTAATTTCTTGTGCACAATAATCTTTAAATCCTATAAAGATTCAAAACAAATAAAATTCTCGAAATAAATATACAGTGTGGAAGAGCCAAATGGAATAAATTCATTATCTTGGTTACTGTACATATTCAATGAAAATCCCGAAACACGTCAAATTCAAATTTTAAATTGTCTTTCTTCTTCGTAAAAATGCGGTCCCTACCTTCAACCCCCTTCGAAAAACAGGTACAACCCCCAATCTTTCAAATACGACGTATGGGCTTGTGATACATCGTTTGATTAGTCGCGTCATTCTCTATTCAGAAATGTTATCACTATCTTGTTTTTTGCAAAACTCAAAATAGAAAAAAATAAAATCTTGTATTTACCTAAATTCATTATGATATTCCCCCGAATATTCCCAAATCTTATTACAATAATACTAAACTTATTTGCCTTCAAGATGTGATAGAAAGAAAATGAAAAAAAAAGCAATAACGTGAAGTCAGTACTCATTGGGACGCGTGTTCACGTTGGCTAATTTTAATTGAATGATGAATGTTTCAAGCTCAGTGGATAGAGCGAGCCGGAGATCTACCCAGAGGGTAGTGGTCACCATTCACTGTTGGGTCAAAAATTAGCAGTGCTGAGTGATCTCCTTGGGGAAGACTTAGGAGGGTCAGTGTAATCATAATCATGTTCATACTATGCCCGCCAAAGCAGATTGACCCCATGTCAATGATTTTGTAGCCATTTTCTTTCATTATGAAGTCAATCTGCTTTTGTGCGCATGCTATAAACATGATTGTGATTATACTGACCCTCCTAAGTCTTCCCCAAGGAGATCCGTCAGAAGATCCTAGGAGCTTGTGCAAGAGAGTCAGTTGTCTTCTTTTTCAACCTTGTTACTCTATTCTTACGCCAGCACTGTTAATTTTTGACCCGACAGTGAATGGTGACCACTACCCTCTGGGTAGATCTCCGGCTCGCTCTATCCACTGAGCTTGAAACACTCATTCAATTCAAATTAGCCAACGTGAACACGCGCCGCAAAGAGTACTGACTTCATGTCAGTGCTTTTTTATATTTTTTCAAGTTACTTTGACAAATCTGGCTATCAATACAGTCTGACTATTAGTTTTACCGTAGATCGAAATAAAGAAAAATGTGGTTGTGGGAACCCCGTTAGGAACGCAATTGCTTAAGTCTATTCCTTAGACTATAGAAAGAGGAGACACAGTATCTCATTCATAAATTCTCCAATAAATGAGGCCAACATGTCCTATGGGTGGGAAAGAGATAGCACAAGGAGAGCGATATAATTTACATTTGTATTGGCAACACCGGAGAAACTAACTCCACCCAATTTGAACAGGCACCAGTGGCGTAGCTTCCGTTATTAAATCAATGAAAATTAAATAACAATGAGTGAATTATCTGTCGATATCTGTAAGCACGATAATTCTCGAACGAAAGAAGCTAGAGTGCTGAAATTTGCAGGGTGGATTTGTGGTCCAAATGCACTGGTTATGTTCGGTAATGAGTTAAATAAGCGGAAGGGTTTCGGTGTCATGGACGTTTAAGATTATTTTCCGAGTAGTTTGGAAACTACGCATCCTATGTAACGAATAATTAGCGTAGGCGTGTGTAAAATTCAATATGACCACTATATACAGACAAAAAAAATAAATTAAAAATTCGATAGCATTTTCATAATATTCAACATCAATTGTGGAATGTGTGTAAACTTTATTATGAACACTATACAGACAAAAAAAATAAATTAAAAATTCGATAGAATTTTTATTATTATTATATAACACCAAGTGTGTTAGCAATCAATCGAACAATGTTGCATAACAAACAACAACGAAGAAAGAACTAATAATGATTATACCTCCCACAGTGTCCTTTAATGATTACTTACTCCAAAATAAATCAATACTATTTATATTTCGAGTATATTAAGTAGCTGGCCATTAAAATCGTCAAGTCTTCATTTAACTATTCCTAATTATTGGAAAGTGTTTCTGACACAGGCATCGTTACAGCCATAAATATTTTTGAAAAATTGCATTAATTCAGTTGTTTTGCAACACTATCTTGAATATTATAAAAAGGATATTGAACCAAACACTATATTAAATAAAAAACACAAATAATATTAAAGTCTTTTAATTAAACTCACTTAGCTTCAAGAAATCCGCAGTTTCGATTACAACACGTAAGAAGAAACTACAAGAAACTTACGTGTGATATTTATTAGACATACATACTTTATTGTTATTCATACCAAGATCAATTCAAAGTTATTATAAAGAAAAGTTAAAATACAATAATTATTAGCTTACAATCAAATCATGCATTATGTACAAATGTTTCTATATACATATCAAAATTTTTATACTACTACAAGATAATATACTACTAAAACCTTTATTTAGCCTTGGGCTATTGAGAATCAAGTGTTTACATCCACAATTCTGAAAAGGAATATTATTAACAATTTATTGAATTTTTTATATCATTCACAATATTTCAAAGTAATTGGCAAGTCATTGTACATAAAGCTCTCTTGCTGAATGTGGACTAATTCTAAAAAGTAGTGTTGAATTTCTCAACATGAGAATCATTTAGACGTTTTGTATCATAATCATGAATCTCATTAACTAATTGGATATTCTCAATCAAATAATACGGTAACATATTATATCTCAATTTGTATATCAAATCCAAAGTATTGAAAGCAATTTGTTGCTGATAATCGTGAATCTGTAGCGTCATAATCACAGACATTCTTCTATTACATTTTCGAACTATTCGCATACCTCTATTCTGAATCTTCATAAGTTTTCAATATGACCTTTTCCCAAGTTGATCATTACAAAAGAAAAATACTCAACATACAGTGGACATTGGTCAACAATAATATTGCTGTATATTAATATACCTTATTTCTCTATATGACAAAAAATTTTACCGTTTTAGACATCTTATTAGCAATATAATTCACATGCGTTTCAAATTTGCATCTATTATTAGGCCTAAATAGTCATACATCTCATGAACTTGTTCGATATGTTGTTCTTAAATTTTCACAGATAAATTATTCAAATCTTTAACTAATAATCTTTGCTTACTGGGTTACTGGGAATTTACTTTCTTTGACTTCTTTATGTTAACTTTAAGATTATTATCACAAGGCCACCTAAAGTCTAACTAAATAATCATTGATTAATTTAAACATAATTTCTATATCCTCTACAGAAACAAACCATTTTATCACCAGCAAACAACGTTATTTGACAATTCAATACATATCAAAAAATGTCATAGATATACAAGAAAAATAGCAATACAGTATATACATCTACTGAAACATGAACCATATCCATATAAAAATAACCACAATAATTTTCGAAAAGAATTCATGCTTTTGCATTTTCCTCTTATTCGTCCCTGATCTACTTTCCTGCTCCTTTATTACAATTCTATCAGCTTTTATAAGCATAGTTAAATTCCTTCACTTCTGGTTTGTGCTGTGTTCCATTGATACAATGTATAGTTCTACAGAAATCCTTCAGTTTACGTTCCATGATGTCACTCATAAATCCAATACAAAAAACTTCTGCCCCCAGTACTGGGTACTCACCTGAGAAAAAAAAACATAAAGCATTATTATTACTTATAAATATTGTTACTCAAATTAGATACGAACAAAAAATACACAAAAAAACATACAACTCTTCTATGAATGTTTTTCGATATAAGCTCTAATTGGAGAGGAAGTAAATTATCATAAAAGGATACTGTGGGAGGTATATTCATCATTGAATGGTTTCTTTCTGGGTTTTCTCTCCCAAACTATGAAAAATATCTATTAAATAAAGATGTATTATTTTGTGAATTGCTTCTGCGTAAGAAACACAGTGTTTGTCAGTAGCAATAAAACGAACAATGTTGCCTAACAAACAATAACGAAACAACTTCAATGAGGAAACAATGTAACGTTTTGGAGTCTAAATCAGACTCCTTCTTCAGACACTAACAAAAATCTATAGCTATTCTAAAATTCGAGAATAGCTATATCAACAAAAAATAATTCTGAAGATTTTCGTTAGTGTCTGGAGGAGTCTGATTTAGACTCCAAAACGTTACGAAATAGTTGTTTCATCGTTGATGTTGTTTCGTTATTGTTTGTTAGGAAACATTGTTCGATTTATTGCTTCTGACAAATATTGTGTTTGTTAAGCATAAGCAATTCACAAAATAATGAATTTTTATTTAATAGATATTTTTCAGAGTTTGGGGGAGAAAACCCAGAAAGAAACCATTTAATAAAGAGGAAGTGATGGGTTTCATTGAATTTATTCCTAATAAATAGTTCAACATACCTTGTTTCTTGAAAAAAAAATAGCTCTTTCCATTGTCATTCCATCCTTTACTAACTTTCAGGAACAATGTCACAATCCAAATTGGTACCAATATCGCCATAACCTGTGACTTTAGTACCTGTCCACTCAACTGGACGCCTGATAGACATTTCACCAAGACACGATTACATAATAAAGGATATGCGGCTTCTTTTTGTCTTAAAGTCAAAGCAGTAAATACTTCTTTTGAAAACCCTGGATTTGCGTGCACAGATCCTGTACCACATCGAGCTTGTTTCTAGATGAGGAAGGTTGTTGTTCTTACAAAATGGTAGCCTTTTGGTGAATAAAAGGCCAATTGAATGTCAATGCAAATGCTCTCAAAGTTGGTTTATCTGCTTACTCAGTTTTTTCAACATTCTCTCAAATAAACTACTCACAGCTTCAGGTTCAACAGATGGCTGAAAAAAAAATATTCATTGGTCTGATGTCTATATTCAAGTTTTTAAACGATAAACAGAAAAAACGTACAAATAAATGCTTCTGAACCTTTCGAGACATTGTACTAACAGACTGCTGTAGATTACGTATCTTACTCTTCTGATTCCGTTCCTGTTCTAATGACATACATAGTTGTTCTCATTAGTATGTAAGTATATCACCTGTCTGAGACCTCTTTCAGTAAAGAATCAGCATAATTAGTCCTTAAAATACAAATTAATGTAAATTTTTAATAACAATATTCACCTTATTCTTCAGTTTTTTATAGAAGTTGGTGCCTCAGTAAAAGTGGAAGGAGTTGAATACAGTTTCTCTACTGTTTGCTCAGATTTTCCAACGGTACTTTCCATTTTCTCTCCTGTGTGAAACAGATCAAACCAGATATAATTAATCGCCAATGTGGTAATAATTACAAAAGTTTTACCTGCCACTTGTTGGAGAACAGGTGATAAGTGATTCAGTTCTCTGGTAATTTCCAATAGTTGTTTTGCAAGAATATGATTAGCATCACTTTGAAGAAACTTTTTACCACCCCCCTCGGATAACAAAATCTTTGGGCTCAATATGTTGGGAACATAAGAACAGATTATGTGGTAAGTTACTGGCGTCAAATAAATTCAGAATAGAGAACCATATATCCCTTAGCTCTGTATCAGAAGGAAACCTGAAAGTAAACATGGAACAATCTACGCCACTGATAATCAGAATTCTACTTACTTGTGAAAACTCAAATTAAGGTTCAAATCAGTTCAAATGGTCCAATTTTTCACACATTTGACACTTACGAACCATTATTTAAACGTATTTTTCACAAAATATCCTCAAATCACTCAAAATGTCACGTTTTACACCCAAAATATGATTCGGCAACGTTGGTACCAGCTGATAACTTGGAAATGGCGACTTCAAATCATGAATGAAATCGTCATCTAGTAGCAGAACGGTGTTGCCATATATATTATAAAGCTGAAACTGAAGGGCCGTTTCGCGAATAATTGATGAGATTATGAAAGAAATCCAAAGACGTCATATCAATTGATGTAATAAATTCTCATTTCCATCATTCACCCAAGACTTATTGAAAGAATTCATCTTTAAATGACCATTATAAAATGATTGATTCTTTATTTATCAAAAAACTGAGACAACGTGACAACGTTGCACAATTATTATCGATTTCCTCATTCTGTAGTACTATAATTGGATAGGTCAGTTCTGAACCTTCTGGATGTAGGCTTCATCTTTCTATACTACATGCTGTGTCTCTATTTCTATAGTCTAAGGTCTATTCTCCAAATTCGAAACGTAATTTAATATAGATCTTCCAAATATAGTTCTATATAAATTGGCCCCAGGGCCACTATACAGACATTTCAACTAGGAAACAACGCTATTTCCTCGAAACTGACTTGTCTGTGCACATAATTGCCATGGAATGTATCTTAAAACCTCACAATATCGGCTCAGCACCAAATCCTTGACCGCTAGACGTAAACCACTCCCAACATAAGCTATACAACCCAAAAAGAGCAACGTATCCTCTGCGCATACACAATCTACTCGTGGCTTAAATTCGTCTCAAAATCCCACCCTCATTCAAAACTTTGATTCTTCAACACCAGTGGTTCAGGAGATATTGCAGCTTCAGCAGACTCTTCCAAGGAGATTCTATGGAGGAATTAATAGCATCCTGCACCTCAAAACCCCAATTCTCTCAGACGAAAACTCCAGCAGTTAGATCACTTGTCGTCTGCTCGTGCGCATAACGAAAAATGCCCGAAAGAGATTACAATCCTAAACCACTCCCAACATAACCCATACGCCCAAAAACAGTCACTTCTCATCTGCGCATGCGCAATCCGCTCGCGGCTGAAAGTCCTCTCAAAATCAAACACCTCACACAAATGTCTTCGGAATTACTCCTACTTGGAATTAAATTTTCCTAATATTTCCAAAATACAGATCTGATACACTTGAAATTTGTTTTTCAATTCAATATTGAGATGTAGAACCTTGCAAAATTTCCTGAGGATCGTATCACTATAAATAAGAAAAAAAAAGAGAAACTTCAATATCTCAGAAACTACACTAATTATATTATAAATTTTCAATTATTTGTATCCTCTGAAGTGACACTTTCTCATTTCCAGTGGATTTTGGTGTTTCGGCACAGCTGGATAGGACCATAGGTCGAAGAAACACATTTATCGGGACCCCATACTGGATGGCACCGGAAGTTATCGCTTGCGATGAGAATCCAGAGGCGACCTACGACAACAGAAGCGATCTATGGTCGCTCGGCATCACTGCGCTAGAGATGGCCGAATCTCAGCCCCCTCTCTGCGAGCTGCACCCCATGAGGGCGCTCTTCCTGATACCGAGGAACCCGCCTCCAAGATTGAAGAGTAAAAAGTGGAACAAGAAATTTCATGGTAGGTACTCCTTGCTTTCGGGTTAGGAATAATAGGGGTTTATCGTGGATTTCAGGAAACTTTGATTAATTCATTATAGATGGAACTTGATGGCTCAACCAAAATTGAACTCAAATTGAAGATGCAATTGATTTGGTTTGACCATCGAAGTTTTCTTGAACCCTTACAGAGTGTGCATTTTTCAGGTTTTATCGATACGGTCTTGGTGAAAGACTACCATGAAAGGCCATATACCGAGCAGCTACTTAAGCATCCATTTATCAAGGACCAACCAACAGAGAGACAAGTTAGGATTCAACTCAAGGATCATATTGATCGTTGTAAGAAGAGGAAGCAGGAGAAGGACAGAGAGGGCTATAGGTTAGTTTGTTCAATGATTAAGAATTTTTAAATTACACAATTAATTTCATACTGATTTAGAGCAGAGATTTACCTAAGTGGTAGCTGTGGAAATGTCATTAGGGATATGTTGTGTTTTTGGTGCATTCTTTTGAACATCTGAAATTGTATGGATACCATACAGGCTCACAAACTGACAGCTTCTGCTTCCCTTTATCTGGGACTATTCCACATAAAAGCAATAATTCAAAGTGCTATTCATGCAATTTGACCATCGTATCCACTGACTTGTGACATGGAGGATTGTCTTGCTGCAACATTTGTTTTTCTGTGACAATTGGTGCCGTTTTTTCTTTATTTCTTCACTCAATCGCTCCAATAACGCTGGGTGGAATTCAGAATTTATCCCTTTTCCGTTCAGTCCAGGGCATTCCTGCCAATAGTGTCTTCATATCATATATTCATGAAATATATGCATAAGTATTTTAATTATACGAAGCCATTATGAAGACCCTATTGGCAGGAACGCTCTGGACTTGTTGATTTATTAACAACGGTATCGCCAATTTTCATTATTACTCTCTTTTGTATGACAGACAATCTTTGCACCCCTGAACTAAGAAGTAATGTAAACAAAGAAGAAGGACAGGTCATGCTTGACATGCGCGGAGAAAATGCATTCTGCGGCTGCAATTGTATATGTGAACTGTATTTATATGAAGCGACAAATAAGGAAATTACAGAGCCACATACTATGTTACGATCATTTATAAAGACCATTTAGATTTATTAATTTTATTTCCTTTGTAGATACTCTGGTTCTGAGAATGAAGAGGAGGAACCCCAAATCGCTGGTGAGCCAAGTAGTATCATTCAAGCTCCAGGCGGCGACACTCTACGAAGAAACTTTCAGCAGATACAGGAAGGACGTACCCTTAGTCAGGCCGTCGAACCACCTTCCAGGTATAACAATTCTGGATAAATCCATAAAAGCAATTTATTTTCTCATGATATATGTACTTTAGGGGTGGGAGGCACAAGGATAAAGAAGAAATACCGGAACCAGGACCGCCAGCTAGGCCTCCGATACCTCAGAGGATCATTGTGGTGCCCGAGTCTGCACCACCGAGAAGGTACAGCATACTTTTTAAAAATATATGATTAATTTTGTCAATGTCCACGATGTGAACCAAGAGGCATAGAATAACTGGTGTACACTTCATCAGTATTGCTTATCAACTTTTCGTCCAAGGATATGAAATGTCAATTGGTGGTCTTTTTGGAGCTCTAGTTCCTCGGAACTGAGTGCTTATCAATTTGGCCAAATGTCTGTAATTTTCGAATTTTTGGCTGAAAATGGTCTCAAACGATTAGGTTCGACTCACTGATCAAGAATCCGATGTCGAAATCGATTCTGTCCGGCCGGCCGGCCGTAGGCACGATAACTCTCGAACGAAAGGAGTTAGAGAATTGAAATTTGCAAGGTGGGTTTGGAGCGTAAATATCTCGGACAAGTTCGTTAATGGGCGAAATCCATCAAGTGGTTTGGGATTTATGGCCGATTTTAGTACAACACATTTTTTATGAATATTTCCGAAACCAATCACTCGATCTATCTGAAATTTAGCATCAAATTGTAGAATCATGACCTTTAAACGCATGTGAAGTTTTGTATTGACCAGGTTACCGCAAAGTGTCAAAAAAAAAAATTCTACAATAACTCTCGAACGGAATGAGCTAGGCAGTTGAAATTTTCAGAGTAGGTTAGGGTGATGAATATCTCTGTTAAGTTCGTTATTGGGCAAAATAGACCAGACGGTTTCGGAGTAACGAAAAAAAAAAATTTTTTTATAAGTAATAAATTTCAAATTCAATTTTTATTTAGATGCAGTTTCACCATAAAAATCCATTGATATCATTTTCAACTCCAACAAGCTAATACTTTCGGAGATATGATTTTTCGAAATTTCAATACTGAATCGTACTTCTATGTTTTCACAGAATGTTATAATTATTCTATCTAAGCTTTATTATAAGATCTGTGTTCATATTCGTACATGTCATCCCGTTCTATAAGAGAGAGTCAAATTCATTTCAGCTATTTTAATTTGAATTCTTCCATGGTGCAGTTCTCATTCTCAGATTGCTCATTTAATCTTGATAAATAAACTATTATTTGAATTGAATTTCCTTTATGATGCAGTTCTATCATAAGAATACATTGATGTAATTCCCAACTCTGAGAAACCAATACTTTCGGAGATATAATTTGTCTGTTTGAACTAGAGCGCCAGAAAGCTCCTGTCCACAGGGCTTGAACCCATTTTTCACTCTGTAAGCTGTAAGCTTTGGCGGCGCTAGAGTCGATTATTGATGGTAGTTGACTAGTTCATATAATGAGTTTCTCTGTTATAAATTGATTCTTTTAAGTGGAACTAATTCCTGAAAAAGCAATTGGGTATAAAAAAATGATATGTCACAATAAAGCAGAGAAACTTTTTGGAAACTACAATCTCTACAAAAGGAATTATGGGTTGCTGGTCTGTTAGAATTGATTCTACGAAGAGTTGGGGGAGTGTGTAACAAATAGTGCAGGCAACTCATGACTCTCGAACGCAATGAGTTGGGGGGTTTAAATTTGCAGGGTAGGTTTTAAGTTCAAATGAGCCTGTTGACGTTAATGGGCCGAGTGGTTTCGGAGTTATTGCAAACTGAAATTTTGTTTCCTAAATAACTCGGAAAATACCGATCGAATTGAAGCTAGGCTGTTATTTGAAAACTACCGACACGAAGACTTATTCAAAATTTCGTGAGGATCGTATGACGACTAGAGAAAAAAAATCATTTTGAAAATTCTCAAATGTCAGTTTCCGTGGAGGTTGGAGAACAGTTATTTAGATGGATTTATATCGATATTTAAAACAATTAAAACAATCATTTCCATTATCGATTACTGAAAGGGGTTTGAATAAGAAAATACGAGCAGTTTTCCCTCTGCATAAAAACATTACAAACACAAAGTAACAGAAACCAAACGAAGGGAACATAGCGAATATTTCTAACTGCGCAATTATGTTAATTACCTACTTGCAATATCCCGAACTTTACGAAAACGGTATAATCCGAAATTTAAATTTTGATTTGACTTGTGAATATACGTACTTTGCTATCTATCGGCGAGGAATAGAATTAATATTCGACGATATGCTGTCCGGATTTCGGGATAAAACGTTTTGATGATTGTCTACATCAGTTATTCAATGCATCTTGATGTAAACCATATCACTACTTGTTGATGTGATTAAACATATTAACTGAATTTAACCTGTATATGCATTCATTTTATCATCAGAAATTAGTGTACACAGCGCCCCCTTTTGAGAGATTACTGGGGTGCAACCAGAGCTATAGCTCTTCATCCAGCTTTATAAATTCCAGCAGCTGTGACTAGGAGGACCTTCATGTTTAGTTAGCCCAAGTATTATTTGCCTTGGCTTCCATTAGCAAGTTTATTCTGAGGTGACATTGCCCTGTTAGGAAGCCTGTGGGAAGATGAAGCATGTTCTTGCTGGGATCCAGATATACTTTAGAGCAGATTAATCAGTTTTAGAGGTCTGAAGGAACTTTTCATGGATGCTCCAAACATGCTAGATTTCGTCTGAGAAACGATACCAAGCAGAGGTTATTCTTGCCTATCTTGATGATTTTGATTTTGTTTACTGTGCAATTTCCGCACCATTTTTGAACTGATGACGTTGGACCTCAGGCTGGCCAGCTCCAAGCGCTGCTGTTACACCACCTGCTGTCAATACCTTCTTCCCCTACCGCTCTAGTAGGCGTTTAATATTTTATTCCAACGTTCCAAATAGGCAGTCCAGCCTTATAATTAACTGATTGCCTAAACCAATGGACTGTCAAGTAAGACAATTTTTTTGTTGAAATCTTAACACACTACAGGTCCAGCTGCATGGATCGAAATATGAGAGTATTCTCGAGGCGCTCATGTTTGATTTGTTTTTCTGGAGTTGAAGATAGCTGGCCAAGAAATGTTTCCCGCGGACTTCTTCTGTCGATTTAATAAATAATCAAATTTTTTCGCTCGATTCTGAGAGCCTTATTTATGAACGGTCCATCAAACAACAAGAAAGCATGTCTGTGCGCTAAGTGAATAACAGCATATTTCGATCCATGGAGCTGGAGACTCAAGGCACTAAAAATAGAAGAAGAAAATTATTATGTTTAGTTACCGAATCGCCATAAAGTAATCTGCTAATTGTTTCTATTGGTCGGCTATTCGCAACTCCAAAAAAGAAATTATAAATTCCTATCAGAGTGCTAAGAGAATAACCAAATCTTTCAACCCATAGAGCTGGGAACATAAGCCTCTCAGAATCAAATAAATTGATTTGATTTGTTATTGAATCAACACATGTAGCCTGCTTAATACTTTTCTTGGCCGGCTCTCTTCAACTCCAGAAAAAGAATGGTCATCTCCATGGGTGCTACAAGTAAATTAAAGAAACATTAGACTTCATAAGGGAGGTATATCATAAATACCTACAAAGAATGGCTGCGAAACAATCAATGGCTATCCCTGGAATAAGCCTACATCTCATAAAATCAGTGGCTGATAAGATACAAGATGAAACTGGCTAGAATTTGTCCAATACTGAAGAAAGGAGATCCTTCAGATGTTATGAACTACCGTCCAGTTTTCTCAAAAAAAGTGGTGATGGCTGAACAACTTATTTCCTTCTTGGACAAACACAAATATCTCATAAATGCACAATATGGTTTCAATAAGAACAGATCCACAATAGATGCGGTCAAAGACCTTTACTCCTTCATCTCAGATGGCTTTGAGATGCGCCAGGAAACAATAGCTCAATTTTGGATTTAACAAAGGCCTTTGACTGTATGGATCATGGAATATGCTTTGATAAACTTAAACACTATGGTGTTAGAGGAGTGGCCTTATCTTTATTCAAATATTACCTTTCCAATCGTAAGCAGATGACATCACACAATCAGGAAAACAGATCAACAACTATGGCACATGTCATACCACAAGGATCGATATTAGGTCTTCTGCTATTTATCATCTACATCAATGATCTTCGAAACAATATCAACTGTATACAGATGATGCCACGTTGGTTTCAAGAGACCAGGATAGGGACATACTAGTAGAGAGATCTGAGTAAGTAAACAAAAAAGCACTTGGATGGTTTCATACCGACAAGCTATGTCTGAATAAGGAAAAAACAAAAATGATTATCTTCTCATCCCCAACTGATGTTCGTCCAGATGACGTTTTATTCTTGGCGATCCCAATTGATGTACATCTAACATGGAAGGCACTCATAACCCAACTTAAATGCAAACTACAACTAGCAATGTATGCCAATAGACGTGTGAGGCAAATAATCAACCTTCAAACAGCACTCCAGGCCTATAGACCACATTAGTTAGGTTAGAGACAGTCGCTTGGCGGGAGATCCATATTCAAATTTTTTAACAAGGAATTTCAACTTTGAGATGAAACCACCCTATTTAAAAGAGAATGTTAGTATAGAGACAACAAGTATTGGGTACCTTCACCATTAGTGCATGTTTTCATGTTATTTTCACATTAAAATCTACTTCTATTTATTCTTAAATCAAAATTGAAACCATTCTGGTTCGAAAGATTTCCGTATGGCGTAGATGACTTCTGTTGTGCGTCATTACAAGGCCGATTTAGGGTTATGTTATTATTTTTGACTGATTTCGAGTGAGCTAAGACATACGTCAATCGAATTTGGTGAACACTTTTATATTTATTAATTATTTTGGAAATATACAATTTTGTTATGAAAACTTGATTCTAGAGGGTTGAGAAAGGTTCACAGAATCTATTTCAACCAAAATAAATCCTAAGAAATTAGCCAAAGTATCTAAAAACAGGCGAGAAATTCGCGTAAATTTTAGGTCCATAAGAAATGCATGGGGAATTCAGTGCGCGGATCCACGGATGGATCGTAATTCAAATTTCCCGCCTAACCTAACTAATGTGGTCTATTATGCACTATTCCACTGGGTGGAAGTCTGCACTTATGCAAGTCAAATACAGAACATTTTGATAACCCAGAAGGAAGCATTTAGAGCTACCAAGTACAGCATCCTGACTATTTCAGCAGAATTCATCATCAAATGCGTCATGTTGCAGCAAATGTGGAGCAATATTTGTGAAGATCGGATTGCCACCCTTACATCCGAGGTGCAAGAATGATCTCAGTATAGCAGGTACCGACTACAAGTCACTGAAAGGAAAGGAAGAATCTAGGCATCAGGCTATATAACAGGCTCCCTTTGGACTGTAGAAGACTCAATGTAATGTGTTTGAGGGGGAAACTGAGGCGTCACCTGAACATCCTCCATGCAATTTAAATGAATTTCAATTCATTGTATGACTGCTACTATGTGGCAATAAATTTGTTATCATATTATTATTTTCATATTTCGATCCATGCAGCTGGACTTGTAGTGCTTTCAGAATTGAACGGAAAAATTTGCCAGATTTATCCGTGCACTGGTTTAAGCAATCAGTTGATTAAGAGACTTGGCCGAAGGGCCCGATTTAAGAGTATGCCGCCTATAGGCTAAAGTCCATTTGCTTCATATTTGCTGCCGCCTCTGAAAATTGGCCGCTCCAGGCTGCGGCCTACTTCTAAATAAGGCCCTTCTTGGCCGCCTATCCGTAAGGTCGGAATAAAATATCAAATGCATGCTAGAGCGGTAGGTGAAGATAATGACCGTGGTGGAATAGTAGCGATTGGAGCTGACCGGCCGAGAGCTAACGTCACCGTGGTCCGTTTGGATGTGAGAGTGTACCACAATGTCCCATCTATGAGAGATCTTTTCTAGATTACACTGTACACATCTCAAAGTTGCATGAATTTCCTCTTTTAAGATGTTAGGGTAAGAACCAATCGATTCTGAGTATTTATTTCTAGTTCCAAATACTCCAGCATCTGCTCCTATGTTGATGTTAATAATAATAAATAAACTTTATTTTCAAATGTTTCCTTCTACATTTGAGTAATACTTTATGTAAAATAGGGCCAAAATAAAGAAACTACAATCTGATTCTTTCTGGTCTAAATTATAGTAGCTAATGGCAGTATATTTTGGTCCCTTCTCTGTCACTGTTACTCGTTGCTTCGGATATTTCAACTGGGTTCTTCTGGTTGAATCCTGACTCTGATTTTTCTTCAAAATAATCTCTATCCTTGAACAGAGACAACAAACTTAATTGAATGCATGGCTGTTACAGTCAGAAGATCATTTTGCTTAAACCTTCCCATACAAGACTTCGACCACTTCATTTTGAGCAAAGCTATCTTCAGTTGATGGTGTTTTCTTTGAAACCATAGGAAGGTGGACTCTCATTCCCAGTCTTTCTTGATTAGCATTATGGTATTGCATTCCATGCCTGGGCAGCATATATTGGTTAATTCGCTTCCTGCAGTTGAACCATATACAGCAGATATATACACTTCCCGCAGTTGCAGCATGTAAATAAAAATGATTGGACGGCTAATGCACCACAATGTACAGGTAGGATTGCTTTAGAATGAAGAAGAAATGAGATAGAAACCTTTTCATCCAGCGAATTTTCAAAGTAGCCACAAATATTTTGCGGGTTTTGGCCTTTCTACCAGTGAAAAGGCTAGGTTAGGTTAGGACCGCTCAATTCAACTGTTGCTTTTTTTATTATATTCGTTCCATCATAATAATGTTGAAAAAATGTATTCCGCCCATCAATGTCTTCCTGGCTGCGTTCAGGTAATTCTCAAATTTTGTGTTAATTGGTATCTGAGTACCACAAATAAGTACCAGTACATTTTGAAATTATTAAATTTATTAATGAACTGGAACAACTTTAACCATAATTATTGTCGAAGTCTTCATTGGACACCATGTATATTCCTTGCAGACCACTGCCACCTCCTCCAGACAATTTCGTACCGAGATCTCAGCAACAGCAAAGGAATTCTCAATCTCAACACGTGTTCAAACCAATGGTATGTTATATTAACTCCAAAGATATTTCTTGAAAAACTTTATTATTCAATTGAAAATAAGAACATTCTTCAAAAATCTGCAATGGTTGTTTTAAAAAAAATCATACATTTTGGGTACATTTTCTATATCTTCACGCATATATGTTACATGTTCGCTTATGTTCTATTTTTACTTTCTCCTCTTTATTTTGTGTGCTTTTCCTTTGTCTAATTTAGCTTATTTTTATTCATTTCATGTACATGATTCACCAATTTATCCATAAACACAGGGTCCTCCACGAAAACCTGAGGTAGGTTACCACTGCTTCCTGACAATAAAAGCAATAGAAAGGAAACTATTTATTGTTCCTTTCTGATGCTTCCACTTTTTTCTCTGTTCTGATATCTTTCTACATTAAACAAAACATAAGAACACTTGAAAAAATTCAAATTAATAATTGAACAATTTGTTATTCTAAATTTTAGCTCTCATAACTAGGTTGTAATTCTTACAGGAACTGGATGCTATTGCTGCGCACCTAAACGAGCTGGCCGTTCACGTTCAGTCCTCAGCTCAACCGGAGGCCCCTCCGAGGAACAATAGGAATAGCAAGCAGGCGCAATCAGCAGCGAATAATAACGTTTCAACCCCTGGTTCTACCAGCAATCACACTCCCAGCAATCAATCTGGTGGTATTCTGGACACTTTGGAAGATAGCGAGAGCGATTCCGAGCCTGAAGATAACGGAAGGGTTAGGAATGATGGCACTCTGCTAGCTAGTGATCCTCCGAAACCACTGTAAGTGAAGAATTTCTATCGATCAGTTGCGGCTAGTTTATACGATCTGGTATCATATTCTGAGGGAGCTATCTAATAGCGGTGGCTATGTCGGTTAGCGAATTTCTCTGATTTCATTGCAAACTATCACGTCTCTATCTATAGACGTTTATAATACCTGTACACATCGGCACAGCTTCTCAAAATGAAGTGAGCACAGTAATCGCATCGAAAAATAAAATTTTATAAAAATATTTATGAAACCCAATTGCGGCACTTATTCCGTGGATCTGTGATAGTGAGATGTAAAAAAAAATAGGCTATTCCATTTAGTGTGTGCATTATGAAATTGTTCTATTAGGGTCATATCACGACAATGAAAAGCTTATTTCGAAATTTTCCAAATTTTTATTGTTGATATCTACACGGTCACGAGTCGCCACTGTTAACGACTGCGATTTACATTTAACCATTAACTTTATGCTTGTGGAAAGTACAGGGTCTTTATAAATGATTGTAACTTTGGAGATGGCTTTGTATTTTTATTTGCCACTTTTCACTTCTTCTGTTTATATCATGGAATATCTAAACTGACAGCCAATATTGAATTATTGCCAATAATTCTTAAGATTCTTTTTAAAGTTTGTTAAGAAATGTTCCGCCACTGGCCAAGCACCGTATTAATTTCTAGATTTTGCTAACTGCCGTATTCAGATTATGAATTAAGAATATGAATTCAGACAGTCAGAGAGAAATTCCGGCCGTATAAGGCCGGCCATAGCCTGTTTGTACTTACCAATGAAGTATATTACAATTTCATTTGTTGCGGTTTGGCAACAATGCCATATGCATTTTACCAGCTTCTAGAACAATAACCAATCTGGATAACTCGCACTAACGTCATGTTTCCCGCCATTCCATATCGTTGAATTTGATAGTCACGAAAAGCCGAAAGAATAGTTTAATTTTCAATATGTAAGATAATCGTAAAAAGAAACGTTCATTGTTTACCAGTATTGTTTTATTTCGTTTTCTGCTATTTTATTGAATAATTGAAAAATCTTTTGAGTTTGTACAAGTGTCGAAATGTTTCAAAAACCACCCAAAAGGATGTATAATCAAAACACAAACATCACAAAATGCTTTGAAAATACTCTTTCTCTCACTTGTTAACGTTAACATATCGATCCGATATATAATCGATACAGAATTAATAAATCCTTCGGACTAACGGGTCATTTTATATTACTTGGTGAAGTCACAGCTGTTAATCCGAAGTCAAAATTAACGTCACGCTAGATGCTAATAATAGTCCGGTCAATTTAGACATTCGAAGTTACATGAATTCCCACCAAGCTGAAAATCGGTAAGATTGTTTAAAATATCATTAAAAACAAAATTTGAAAGTTCCCCATCTTTCCCCTGTAAGGAAAAAATTTTATTCAAGGTCAAAGGTCAAAAAATGAGTTTTTCGCGATTTTCAGCAAAACGGTAAGTTTTATCATGAAAATACCTCACACAAAAATTGTAGATCATAAAACTATCTACAAAAAATTTATTAATACTTTTTTCTCTACGAGCCACCGTTTTTGAGATATAACGATTCAAAAAGTTGTAAAAGTTGTAATCGTCATAATATGCACACGTTTCCTCGCCACCTATGAGGTAGTGTACTTTGCGCGTTTTTTTTAACGTGGTTTCCCCAGTAGGCCTATTTCACGGGTCAGTTTTGATCCTGTTTAATTTGAAACTATTGAAAAATAATGGATATTAGCAGAGATTGAAAAGATAAAAGCTATTTAAGTTAAAAAAAAAGTAGTGAAATTTAATCGTCCGAGTCGTAACTCTCAAAATCTTCTTCTTGTTCTTCTTCTTGATTTCTTGTTCTTGATCTTCTTCATCTTCATCCTGAGTGCATGTAAACTGCGTTAATAGCGATGTATCGCATGTTGCCTCGTTGGAATCAAAGGGAACCTCTACTGTTGGTGATTCAATATTAGAGCACAACCGGCCTTGACAATGTTTACATGCCGGAGAACAGAACAGTCCGACTTTTTTGCAGTCACATTTAGCACTGCATCCCTTATTCCAGTTGCAAAAAATCGAGTTCAGCAGTTTTTCCGGCGCAGGTGGAAGTAAAGTGTGCACTGGTTCTAATGAATTGTTGACCAACTTCCAACCCCAGTCTGTAGGGTCTAGCTGATAACCAAGCCACACTTGAACTTGGTAATATACCCCAAGAGGGTGTTGATGAGCAGCAACTGAGGTTGGAGGAAGACAAGCTAATTGTACTTGTTCTTTACTTTTGGTGTTTTTAACGAAACATGCATATCTATACTTATCTAAGCAGGTAGTTTTTTTAGGAGCTCCGTACAAAGAAAGAAGAAAGCGAATCCCCTTAGTAATAATTTCTTGTCGAGTAGAATTACTATTTTTAAGAACAGCACATTCAATTAAATTTTGTTTCTCAAATAGTTTGAAAACTGTTATTTTCCCCTCCTGTAAAATGCAGATGTCGCATCACAGCCAGATATTGCGTGTAAAAATAGAACATAATTACATTATATTACATTATATTAGTAGTGTAAGTTACTAAGACCGATAGAAAAATATTTTAACATATATTACAACTATAGAGATGTATATAATATATATGGCGTACTCATGCATATTATGACGATTACAACTTTTTTAATCATTATATCTCAAAAATGGTTGCTCGTAGAGAAAAAAGTATAGATACATTTTTTGTAGATAATTTTATGATCTACAATTTGAGGTATTTTTATGATAAAACTTACCGTTTTGCTGAAAATCGCAATCATTTTTTTGACCTTTGACCTTGAATAAAATTTTTTCCTTACATGGGAAAGATGGGGAACTTTCAAATTTTATTTTTAATGATATTTTAAACAATCTTACTGATTTTCAGCTTGGTGGGAAAATATGTAACTTTACTCTTATTATTTGGTCTAATTTGACCGGACTATAATTTAAATAACACAAACAGATTATCAAGAAAATGTATTTTGTTGTTCTCACCTTGATGGACGACTGGCGTATGCTTCGATGAATTAGATGATTAGACACAGCTGAATATTCCGGTGATGGTCGGAACGGAAGGAACTTGATTAGAAGGGTTAGTGGTAGAGGAATACGGATATAGTCACTTTTGTATAGTCATTTCCTTTTCTACATCAGATGTTAACGATTGTTTTCCCTTGAGTACTCGTTCACTAAAATAACACTTTCGAGATCTGCGTTGTTTACTACCACAATTGTTAGAGACAATTTGATGCACTTAAATGAAAATAATTTGGCGATGATAAAACGAAATTATGACTAAGATGATTAATTAGATGAATAATCAAGAAGAATGTTTTAGAAAAATGTATTTGCATTTCGCGCATGCATATTTTTAAGAAGATGAATTTCGCAAGATCGCGCATTTGACTCACCGGGTTAGGTCAACAACAATGAGGCCTCCCAGTCTCGGAGGTAGCCTCTGTATCCGATGATGCGTGCCCAGGCTCGCACGTAACATTATAAAGAAGACGTAATAAAAAAATAGAGTTGCTTTCGTTATGTTACACGTCTACCTTCAAAGGAGCAACATTTATCCAAATTCCTAAGTGTTCATCGAAAATATCTACTTTAAATATATCCTCATTTCGCAACAATAATAATATCTGATCTTACTAATCAAATCTCTTTCCCTTCTCCTCACCTCGTATTTTAACCCTTGCATGATACGACGACGACATTACGTCGCATCCTCCCAACGCAAATCGTAACGATTTTTTTGCTTTGGAACGATTTTTCGTTTGCATTATTCACTCCCTTATGTTTCGGCTTCTTTTTGTTTTGTTAGTCCCGAGTTTTCTTTCAGGACCGGTTTAGGTTCTGTGCCGGAGAGCTCCACCAGCGTTGCCAGTCCTGGAGCGATGGGGTCGGGATCTAGTTCGGGAAGCGCGCCCAACAGGCCCCTGCCACCCACCCCCGACGACGATGACGTGCAAGGGGACAAGACCCTCGTGGTGCGGAGGGTGAGTGGATATTTTTATGTTGTGAGGACCTGCTATTAGATTCGTTTCTATTTTGAAAGCTGAAAATTTAGTCGATGTTTGAAATGATTTGGGAAATAACGAGATGAATATTTCTGATTAGTACGAGTAAGGTTCTTTGCATACGGGTTTTGCAACACAACTGAAATTCAACTGTTTGTACAGATTATTTTATAGAACAAATATTTACCTAGGAGAAAAATGGTGTTTTCATATTAGAGGATTGTTTGATTTGAAACTAGTCGGTTGTAAAAAGGGAATTGGAATATTTTTCGGAAACCTCATCGAGCTGCTCAACCACGAGTAAAAATGTAGATTCTTCAAATAATAATTCTTCAAATTTTTTTAAGATCTATGGAAAGATCTAAGGTGATCATATAAAGGGTGATCCAATTAGTGCTTAAGGCCGTCTTTCACCAATGCTCCGGGCGGATAGCACTACCTCTGTAACTTATCCTACCGGTAACTGTCGATCGCTTTTCACCAATCACTATGTTCGACCGGATAACGTTTACCGGAGGGATAATAGAACAAAGATGGACCTCATGGAAATTGCTTATAATATAATTTTGGAAAGGACGAGGAACGTGAAATTGAAAATAGACAACTACCTAGGCCGCGATTCATTCGGGATCATTTAAAACATTTTACTGAGTTGGACGATACTGATTTTCTGTGAAGATCCAGGCTGACAAAGTTACAGTTAATTGATCATAGGTTGGATCATATATTTGGGATAATACTGTCCGTGAAATACGGATTTCCGGCTCACTCAAGTTCAACTCAAATATCCCTATCACAATAACTTTTCCACGAAGCTACTCGTAAAAAATATTTGTTGCGCCTTACTGCCTCCTATCCATAATATAAACAACCTTAAAGGTTACGTGTAGTTCTGACAGTTCACTAGACATTGGTTGACCACAAACCAACAATGCACGATGTAGTTTTGTTATTGATTGTTCTGCTTTTATATTTTGAAAGTTTTGAGTGTTATATCAAGATTAACATTGTTCACAAGCTATATTCATTATGCGAGTATATCATATTAAGACATTCGTTCGATAAAATGGATAAGATAGTTATCTATGTTCCTATGTTTTCGCGCGGTACTTTAGATTCTCTGCAAAATGGCAACGTTGCACGGATAGCTACCGGCTGACTCCGTGTCCGTCGGATAGGCGTGGTGAAAGATGACCGGCCGGTGGGATTTGGAAGGTTGGGTAAGTTAGCGCCGGGGTAGCTAGCCGACAGGTAGCGGCAGCGAGGTGCAGCCTAAGGTCTCATTCGCACGAGACCTCAAAAACGTTGAGCTAAAACTCGGCGTTGGCGCTTTTATAACGCTTTAAAATCAGTTTTGTATCGTAATGGTTTCTGCTAAATTACTAGCAATAGCGATTTGTGTTGTTAGGAGACGAAAAAGAAAACAAAATCTATTCTGGGTTCATCCTCTGATTGAACTGAGGTAATTAAAAGAGCACTGTACGAAGAATTGAGGCAATACCCCGATACATTTTTTAGTTATTTTCGACTGTCTATAACAACATTTGACGAACTGTTGAACAGTGGGGCCACGAATAACACATCAAGATACCAACATGCATTTGGCGATATCAATTGTACAACGACTAGCAGTGAGTGTAATACGAAGTTTCATATGATCTTATTACCCTTAATACCCAGCACTCAAAATACAACACTGCTCCATAAACAGAATACGCAATACCATAGCCATATTGTTAAAACTTAGAAGGTAGCCATATTACTTGAACAGCAATGTTGATAGCAAACATAATAGGTCTGAATATTGAGGCTGTAAGGCAGAGTGCTCAGGATACTGGAAATATGTTTGATTGTCTGGTTAGACTTGGTTTTCATCAATTGAACCTGACATATGGAGTAACCTGGAGGATTCTGAATAAGGATTTAGGTTTGTACTCATATAAAATTCAACTGGTTCAAGAACTTGATCCCAATGATCATTCTTGTCGGTGTTATGCGGCTTTTGTGATCCAACAATTGACTAAATTGACGTAAGTTCCTTCTTTATATCTTATATTAGGGTGTAACTTTTGAAAACTTCGTGATAAAATAGACTGATCGGATTCGCTATTGCCAACAACGTCGTGGAGCATATTTGAACGATATAATTTTCAAAACAATTGTAATTAGTTGGTCTTTCGAATGAACTGAAAACATTTCGGCTGTGCAGCAATGTTTTATTCCACTTCAAAATCCTAAAAAGCATTAGGTGGATCACCCTCTATTTATCAAGGTGAACTGTCGACATTGAACAACATTTCAGTATATAATGTGTGTTATCCTTCCTTCTGAAATAAATGAGGTTTTGCTATTGGTTTTCTATGAAGTGAAACTTAGTGAGAGCTCATTCTCACCTTCAACCACAGAAATTTCACAAAACCGAAAAACTGGCATTGAAAAAACAAATTTGAAATGCTAAAAATAGTCGTAATTTCTAAATGCCACCATGTACTGAAAAGTAACCCAAGTTCGATCGAAAAAAAAAAAAAATCGAATCAATGATCCCGTTATTGCTTTTATAATATTTTATTTGAAACATCGGTATATTTTCAGCTCAACTGTGTATCCTTATATCACCTTTTCTTTTTCTTGAATGTTGTATTTGCAAATGACAGCAGACTGCAGCCAGTCAAGCGAACGCTCTGTCCAAACCCTACGATATCGACGAAGCCACCCTTCTGAAAGACTGGGACTTCGACAAATTCTTTCCTCAGAACAGGAAATTGCAAGAGAGTACCTCGTCCTCCTCTAGCAGTTCCAGCAAGAAAGACAAGCGTAAGAAAGAGACGAAAGACGCTAAGGAGGCAAAGAGCCCCAGTCACCGAAGAATGGACAGCGATTCAAAGGTTGGTCCTTTCTTGAGGGGCTTCAGGAGGGAGAATTCGGATCTGTTACCCTTGGGATCGAGACATTCGGCTATTTTCCTGGATAGGACAAGGAGCAGCGGAATTTTCAACAATAGGAGGAGTTCTGATGCCGGTTTTAACAGTACCAAGAATACCGGAGAACCGGTATTGATGGACTACGTGAAACGAACTGAATCTCCCAGTTCGACGAAGACTGATTCTAACAAGAACGCAGCTAACAGAAGTAGGGAAAATAGACTTCCCGAAGGTGGACTGATAAAAATAGAAGACATGTTCAAACCCCGAAGGGAAAAGACTGAATCTGACATAGTTCTTAGGAATTCTGACGCTAGGAGAAGCATACGAGAAAGTTTAGAATCAAGAAGGAGAGAGACGGATTGTTCGGATAAGAACAGAGGATCTAGAAGCGTAGACACCAATTCTGCTCTGATATCGAGTACCACAAACTCATTTAGTGGTGATGAATATTTGTTTATTCAGGTAATAGTACCCCGTTTGGTTTTAGGGTGATATTTCTTTCTGTTAACCATTACCTGTATATAGTTTCGTTTTTGATTAGTTTTCATTTAACATCAAGTTCTTTTTCTCATTAACTTCCTTGGTTTTTTCCTGCTGATCTTTTCTAGATGAATTTTAGAGCTAGATTTTTGGGGAGTGTTGCAAGGGTTAGTATTTAGTTGAGCCGAATTTTTGGGAAATTGCTGTGAGTAAGGTTTCGTCATGGAAACAATAATTTTCAGGATAGTTGAATATCATTCCGAATTTTTGCTTGAATTCGCGAACAAGCATTCTGAAGAATTTCAATGGTCAAGATTGTATTAATATCAAATATTCAAGTTCGAGTTCACTGTTGGCAGATTGTGAACAGTACACTAGTAACTACAGTCTTGTCCACTACAACAAATTTGGTCGTCTGATATGTTTCAGAAACGATGTTTCCATATTCTGAGTCGAAGTGTTACAACGCATGTTATTAATTACTAAACTCAAATATGGTTTGGCATTACCCTTAGTCATAAACCGATTACTGAGAACAATGAGTTGATAGGGGTTAGATCATTATTGAGTTAAACTTTTTTTTTCTTATTCTTACATTTGGATACCTTCAAGTGTGTCTAGGTAAAATTTATTATAATTTTTCAACAATTTTAAGCAATTTTTGGAGATTGAATGGTCAGTTGTCGAAACGTAATTTGCAGTAATTGGCAATAAAAAATTTGTACAAATTAAATTCAAAAATTTCTAAATCAATGATAAAGATCGCTTCATTTCGTGAGACGTAGAGTCATTATTTCCGAACACTTCTATTGAAATCCCAATAGAAAATTTGAAAGTCGGTTGATGTCTTGATGTTAACCTCGTTTTGTATGGAGCACAATATATCTTCAGGGCTCTAAAATGAACACAAAGTTTTTGTATGTGTATAGTACACATTATTAAATTAACAGCAAACATTTTGAAAAACGGGGACATTACAATTGTATATAAATAATATGTAAAGTTGTCTAGACAAAGAAGCAATATTACAATCAACAAAAGCAGCAATCAATCTATCCTATCAACAGTCAACATTTATATTTTCAACTTTGACGAACAAATAAAATTCAAAAAGGATCTGTGGGAGTTACTTACAGTTTCAACATGGTTAAGATGTTAAAGTTGGAAATGAATACACCCTAGACAACATCAAAAGAGAACGATCAGAAAACAACTGGCACATTTATTTAATATTTACAATCTGAAATATGTCATACAGATAACATAATATATAGGTGTTTGAATTTTGATTAAGCATTTTGAAATCAGGAACTAAGTATTGTCTTTAATTTTACTTAGTTCCTGATTTCAAAATGCTTAATCAAAATTTGAAACATTTTGAAATCAGGAACTAAGTCTTGCCTTTAATTTTACTTAGTTCCTGATTTCAAAATGCTTAATCAAAATTCAAACACCTATATATTATGTTATCTGTATGACATATTTCAGATTGTAAATATTAAATAAATGTGCCAGTTGTTTTCTGATCGTTCTCTTTTGATGTTGTCTAGGGTGTATTCATTTCCAACTTTAACATCTAAACCATGTTGAAACTGTAAGTAACTCCCACAGATCCTTTTTGAATTTTATTTGTTCGTCAAAGTTGAAAATATAAATGTTGACTGTTGATAGGATAGATGGATTGCTGCTTTTGTTGATTGTAATATTGCTTCTTTGTCTAGACAACTTTACATATTATTTATATACAAAAGTAGGGTCCCCGTCTTTCAAAATGTTTGCTGTTAATTTAATAATGTGTACTATACACATACAAAAACTTTGTGTTCATTTTAGAGCCCTGAAGAAGGTTTTAGAATAAAACCGAAACTAGTCGGCGTGGTTTTAAGGAGTGGTTTTTTGATCAATTCCCAGACCTTTATCCTGTAAACGAACTTCCATCATTGAAAGCAAAGGTCTCAATCCAACAATTATTTAAGGGTAATGTCAACCCATCCTCGAGGGTGGTAAGGTAATTGATTGTATGTTTTAGTAACGCTTTCCGAAACATGTGCCAGAAAAAAAATTGTAATGTAGTTACTAGTGTAGTCTTAATTTCAAACATAACCTGAAAACGAAATTTTGAAGGTTATTGTTTTGTTGTAGTGGCTAGTGCAGTAATTTGCGATATATTCATATTTGTTATACAGTGCGTTTCAAAAAGTACGCACCAAGGGGAAATTTTCTCGCCTGTATAGTTTTTTGGAATTTTGGTTTTCGGGAAAGTTTGTGCTCAAGAAATGATGATTTTTGACATATATGTTATTGATCCTGTTACTCAGCAAACCTGTCAAAATTGACATTTTTTTAGAAAAATGACCCAAAGACGTAGAAATCAGAACAATATCAACAAGTTTCTTTCTGAAAGAAATATTGCTCAGAATTTCATTTTATACCAAACTGTAAAATTTCATAGTGAAATTCCGAAATTTTTTGACATTAATATTTTGATGACAGCACGCTAGAGGGAGCTTTGGGCTTTGTGGAAATTTGAAAAATTACTCGGAATGTAATTCCAATGGAACTGACATTATCACAATTCAAATAAAGTTTATATTAATTCAATGATTTTCATAAATTATGATTACTATCGTGAAAACCTCACAATCTTGGTAGAAACCGAATTATACTTGAGAAATTAAATGCGCAAAGAGCTAATATCTTGCTAGTTATTCTTGGAACATCAAAAGAAATTAAATTCTTCGATTTCACATCTGAAGAAGAATTATCCAATCCTCTGAAATCCCTTGAGAATTTATTAACTCAAATACCACTAAAAACGCAATACAGACCTCATCTAAAACAAAGTTACCTGTGAAAATGAAATCGATTTGACAGACTCATAGAAGTATACACTTACAAATTATTTATTTATTTAATGCGCCTGTCAACTCGATTTCATTTTCACAGGTAACTTTGTTTTAGATGATGTCTGTGTTGCGTTTTTAGTAGTATTTGAGTTGATAAATTCACAAGGGATTTCAGAGGATTGGAGAATTCTTTTTAAGATGTGAAATCGAAGAATTTAATTTCTTATGATGTTCCAAGAATAATTAGCAACATTGAATCAATATAAACTTTATTTGAATTGTGATAATGTCAGTTTCATTGGAATTACATTCCGAATAAATTTTCAAAGTCCATAGCTCCCTCTAGCGTGCTGTCATCAAAATATTAATATCGAAATATTTCGGAATTTCACTATGAAATTTTTGGTTTGGTATAAAATGAAATTCTGAGCAACATTTCTTTCAGAAACTTTTTGATATTGTTCTGATTTGTACGTCTTTTGGTCGTGTTTCTAAAAAAATTTCAATTCGGATAGATTTGCAGAGTAACAGGATCAATGACATATGTGTCAAAAATCATCATTTCTTGAGCACCAACTTTCCCGAATACCAAAATTTCAAAAAACTATACAGGCAAGAATATTTCCCCTTGGTGCGTACTTTTTGAAACGCACTGTATATTCTGGTCGGAAATACACTAGAATATATTTAAGTACTAATAATATCAATTAGAACGCAATTTTGTTCACCTCGCATATCAATGGGCATTTCCAGTATCTGGTAATACCTATGCATAGGATAAAGTTCTAACCATATTCACTGTTAAGTTTGAAAACCTCATTCGTAATTTAGTATGGAGAACATTATTGAATTACGTGTTACACCAACACTCTTGTTCCGTGCTATCAATGTTTAGTTGTAATGTGATTGGTATGACGAAGCTAGGTTGGAGAGGGCAAAGTCTGGAAAGTATGAAACTTTCTTCAAAAGTTGTAAACTTTCAAGTTTCAAACTACTCTGTAAACCCGGCTTAACTCTCACGTGAAAACTATTTCTATATAATTTTTTTTCTGAGAATGACTGGAAAGGCCCATTATTCATAAAATAAAACAATTAATTTTTGACAAATTTCTAGTGTTCATTCAGTTTTGAAGAATCAATTGAGAATTTGAACATGGCGTTTGAATAAGTATTTGAATTATAAAATATTTGTTGAAGGTTTTTGGTTCTTCTTGTGAGCTTATAAACTCATCATTTTTGTTCTAACCCGAATCATGTTTTCGTAAAGTTCATTCGAATAACAAATCCATAGTCATCACTAATATTTGGGAATAAATGATTTCTGGTGAAGGTTATTTCAGTAGAACTCACGTTTGTAGTTTTAAAAAGTTTGATTATATTTGATTAAATTCCGTAATTCAACGTTATTCAAAATTAACTTCAACGCATCAATCAATATCAATTCCATTTATAATCTAAAGTTATACACTGTGTTTATGATAACTCTAAATAACTTGATTGGATGAAAATAAATTATATGAAAGAAGATTAGATTATCATAAACGATAGAAATGATATTGTCCAAAACCATACATAACACTCAAAAGAACTGATCAGCCCCTTGCATGATTAATTTTTCTTATCAAACTCCTAAATTTCACCGCTTAATCTAACTTTGGTCTAACCTACCACGAAAAGAAGATGAATATACAAAGAGCAGGATGAAGAGGATCCGTAAGTCCGAAAGGAAGAGTTCAGCATGTTTTTGAGATGGTTCTGCGAGTAAAAAGCATGGAAATTGATCTAAAACGACTGGTTGCAGCTGCTGCCATCTATTGTTTAGTGCCTTGAGAATCCAAGTTAATCATGCATATAGCCCTTAATAGTAATCTCATATACGTTTTACGATTTGTCATTAATTAATAATTTATGATACGTTTGTTATTTGCAGTTAAATTTGTCACTGTTCTAATTTATTTCCGCTTTCGCTTTGTGTGTATTTTGTTTAGATAGTACTTGTGGTTCATTGTCGTCTCATGTAATTTTTGTGTTAATTTTATCTATTCAAAGTTTTTCAAGAGATTTTGATTAAATTTTTGCTAATAATTTCTATGAAATAGGCTCAATGAATATTATTTTCATTTTTATCATAGTGTGATGAAAAATATGGTGAATTTTTTGTTTGAATAGTTTTTTAGGGTTTTTGGTACTGTCTTTGGCATACAGGTTAGGTAAAGGCCAAGGCTTTCGACTACGTCTCCTATGCAGCTCTGCTGAGTAAACTCGGCAGATATGGTGTCGATCGTCTAGATATCAAGTTACTAAAGTCATTTTAATGGTATTGAAGGAAATGAGAAGGCCAATGAACTTACGAAAATGGCTTCCAGGGCTTCCAGCTCTTTGAAAAAATATTCCAAGACACAGAGAAAAAGATTCGTGGATTTCTCACAATCCTATACCAGAAAGTTCCTGCAGCTGTCACGAGCTGAGCTCGGGGTAATGGTGGTACTGCTGACATGGCACTGTCTGCACAAAAACCAATTGCACCGTATGGGCAAATCCGCAGACGAAACATGCAGGCTCCTTGGATCGGACAAGGAAACTGCCGAACACATATTTTGCGAATACCCAGAGCTGGCCAGCCTAAGAATTTGACATATGGGTGAGCCAGTTCTAGGACCTCACGACGTGATAGCTAAGGCTCCTAAGGACGTGATCTGGTATGTCAACACCATTGACAATGTCCTTAGTTTTGAATAAGTAGGGTTATAGAACAAATCGTATCGGTCGCAGTTCTGAAGGGCTGTACCAAACTCACCACCACGTTTTAATAAATAAATAATTAAAAGACGTATTTATGTTAAAATGGCTGACCAATAGACGAGTGAGTCGTTGGTGGATATGGGAGTACCCCAGGGATCTATTCTTGGTCGCTTCTATTTTCTCAGCGACTACTTAAAAGGGGCCTCCTCACATCTTTTTGCGGATGACACTACAGTGTGTTGCACTTCGCTGGATTGACGTGGAGGATTCACGTCTCGCAGCTGTCCAAGAAACTCGCAAGGGCTATTTATTGCATTAGAGTTTTGTCCAATTCTTTATTCCGGGAAGCGCTACTATCAGCTTATTCTCCTCGTATTGAGCCACACATCAGATACGGTATAATTGTAAGCGATTACCCGTCTGAGACTATCTTTATTTCGCAGAAGAATTATCTTAGAACACTAGGAGGCTTGGGTCATATGGACAGCTGTCGGAATATATTCCGCATTTTGAGTGTACTAATCATATAAGCTTATAAATTGTTAAATTCAAATAATGCAATAATAAACGCTAGTTTCCATTAATATGATACTTGCGGTAGACTTAACTTGCGTCAGAATCGTTGCAGGTTGAGCAGTTCCCGGAATGGCCCAGATTATCTCGGTTTTAAATTAGTCAACAAACTGCCTTATTATGTACGAAATTTAAAATCAAGGAACATGTGAAGCTGTTGTTAATGTTTGAATGTTTGTACACCGTGGAGGCATTTGTCTCAGCAAAATCTCTTAATGCCTGATATGTTCCTTAATTTCTTATTCACCTTACTATTACTTGTGGCAATCCCACCAAGCACACAGAAACACCTTTCTTGCCGTCAATCCTGTTTTGGGCCGCTGCGTTCGCTCTCGACCACGGACTCTGTCGCTTGAAATCATCAGTCACCATCCGCTTCAGAAATGGGACGATTTTGTTGCGATTCAGCAGCGATGCGCAGATTGAAATTCAGTCTGAGTTTTTTTTTAGTCAGCTCGTGTGACACCCAAACTTCGAGCTTTGTTTATGCAGCCTTCTGTACATGGTTCATTCGATTTTATAATCAATGTCCAGCTCATTGGGGATGCTACTACTGCTAAGATGACGGTATATCTCCATATTTTCCATGATTTTATCGACACTTTCGACGATAGGCCTGCTAGAGCGTGGTGCATCATTCACCTCCACTAAACCAGAACGGAATCGCTCGAACCATTGTTGTGCAATACGTAGCGAAAGAGTATCGGCCGTATACATCGCAAATTTGTTTGGTAGGTTTCGCCCTTTCAGCTAGTAAAAATGTCAAATATGGCGGATTTCTTCCTTTAAGGCCTCAATACTGGATGCACTATAGTCCACGACTGAACCTACCAAGCGCAATACTGTCAAAGAAGCGTTTGTAGTATACATGCACACCTTTACTACGCAGTATCGTAGGATCCGATGTGACCAATAACGAGCGAGATATACTTAGTTGAAAAAGGGCGCGAACTACGAAATTACTTCTTTCCCGACCTATTATTTACTTAACAGTGCAACGCCACGCCATCCAATCTGGTGGCTCCAGACTTTCCTAAAGTTGCGACACTGTAGTGTGGCAGTGTGCACATGTTTTGATTGTACATGATTGCGCGGCGTTGAACAAATGTGCACATAAGGAATATCTAATGTATAGAGTGGCGAGGGTCTTCATGGAGCGACACTTAAGTGTGTCTTTGCCTTAAGAATACTATCAACATCAAGGAAATCGAAGATTTGGTGCCCGAAAATTGTCGATTGACAATTAGAGATGCGAGGGGCACTTTAATTGGATCAACCATTTTAAAATATGCTTTGTGTCTCAAATACTTAAAACTTAAACTCCAAAAAACGTATTCGAAAGAATTATTTCTGAATACCTGGGTGTTATGGAATGTATCATTATATCCATAACCATTATACATATATCAACCCATATCGTTCCACAACCACCACATTTTCTGACTGTTTCAAGATCTGGAAATAACTTTAGCTGTATGCATTGTATTGTATGGAGTACTTTTTAGTTGATTTAATTAATTTGGGAGATACCGATACGATCCTTTGTTATATTACCCTACTTATTTAATCCTAAGGACATTGTCAATGGTGTTAACATACCTGATGACGTTCTTAGGAGTCTTGGCTATCACGTCGTGAGGTTTTAGCACAGGCTGGCCAGATCAGGGATTCGCAAACTATGTGTTAGACAGTTTTCTTTTACAATCCACAGAGCTTGCATGTTTTGTCTACTGACTTGCCCATGCGATACAATTGGTATTTCTACCAACAGTGCATTTTGGGAGTCCCACCCTAAGCTCAGCTCGGGGCAGGCGCAGGAGCTTCCCGTTATAGGTGAGAAATCCACGAATCTTTTTCCCTGTGCAAGTCCTAGAGTATTTCTCCAAAGAGCTATTCTGTTAATTAGCTTCCATTGTTGGACCACTGCCCTGTAGGGTTTTTTCCAAGCCCACAAAAGGGTTCTGGTCCAGTAATCCTTCCCATTCACAATACTACAGTACTCTGGGACTCATAGAAGAATTACCGTATAGCCTCTAGCTAGTTGCTCTATGGCAGGGGTGGCCTACCGATCGATCGCGATCGACTGGTCGATCGTAGCTATAGGTCGAGTCGATGGTCCAGTCGATCGCGGCGAGGCAGACAGCATCGAATTTCAATTAAAATTTCTACAATTATAAATCTATATATATATATTGGTAGATCGCGCATAGATTTTCCAGTAAATAGTAGATCTTGGGTTTCATCAAGTTTGCCACCCCTGCTCTATGGTATTCCGGCATTCCCAGCACAATAGAGAACCTTCAATGGGTCTCTTAGTGTGGCCTGGCTGTCCTTTAGAATATATATGTGGACCCCGTTGACTCTTGAGCACAAATGTAGACAGCTAGTGTCTCTGCCTGTAAGATAGAGGGCCCATGTCCCAGGGGCAAAGAGAACCTCATTTTCGGACCGAATACTCTAATAACACATCTGATTTTGATCCATCCCATACACCAAATGGATGACTTTTTGTCTGATCGATTAACGAAGTCTCATATGACCATTGCAAAGAGTGTGTAGAAATCGAATATGGTTGGCATTACATCTGAGGGTTTCGCCAAGAGGTTTGAGTCCAGCTGGTAACGCATAATTATATCCATAACCGCCATATCCCATATCGTTCGTCAACCACCACATTTTTCTGACTGGTTCAAGATCTGGAAAAAACTTTCGCTGAATGCATTCTGTCGGACAAGGGATCTTTGAGTCGATTAAAATAATTTAAGAAATCAAATAAAGGTATTTCCTTTCATTCACCATATTTTTCCATCGCCATAATGAAACATCCATCGGTGTGTTAGTAGGATCTAAAATGTTATGAATTCAAATCTCAAGTATTAGTTGACTCTGTTGACCAATTTTATTTATATATTTATAATGTTAATGTGTTTATAGAATGGCCGAAGTGGTGACAATATAAGGCAAAGTAATGTTTTGCCAGACTTATTAAGTGAAGCAAGCGGCAGCCCTGGAACTCCATCGGCCAGAGATAAATCACAAAGCGAAGAGGTGAGTTTTTTATTACTTGCTAAAAACATTTGGGGCTTCTTGCTTTAATTGTGATAATACGATGAGTTTTTAACAATGTCATGTTTAAGGTCCTATGTCGGAACACAAAGTTGAAAATCTGAGAAATTATATGGCTTTTCTCTTGTACTTTTGCGCCCTTAAGTTGTTTCAATGAATACAAATGTAATAATATCAAGAAATTGTTTTGGTATATTTTGACAGATAACAACTGCTGACCACTTAAAGTGGGACAACCATATTTTTAGCTCTACTTTGTCAAATAATTTTCCAACGAAAAGAGATAATTGCACGTGGTCTTTTTAGTATTACACGTACAATTTCATTCTGCATGCACCTGTTGGGTCTCACTCTATGCAGTGTGT
Source organism: Halyzia sedecimguttata (assembly GCA_937662695.2). Classification (NCBI taxonomy): domain Eukaryota; kingdom Metazoa; phylum Arthropoda; class Insecta; order Coleoptera; family Coccinellidae; genus Halyzia; species Halyzia sedecimguttata. Next base: position 101,137,342 of record OW569413.2, on the reverse strand, counting down.
AAAAGAAGTTGATGTCCCATTTACTCCGAAAAGATTTTCCTTAATCCTGGAATGTATATGCAGTAGGTCATTGCGAAAAAAACAATTTCTCAGAATTTTGACATGCCTCATTTTAGGAGATACAGAACGATTTTGAACTTTGAACGAATTGCAATAGAAGTGTAAGTTTCACTGTCATAGCTCCAAACAAGATCCAATCTCTGGGTATTATCGAAGTTGCTTATGTATTACATTATGGGAAAATAATAATAATTACATCAGCCCAAGGCTCACCACCAACAGTGGCGTGCTAAGTCGCTTAGTAACACAAATTTCACAAAATCTGATATTTTTTTGGTTGACCATAGTTTTCTAGGGATTCTAAACTGACTCAATCAACCAGATATATATTTTTGGATACACCTAGTTAGTAGTCACCTCTAATAGGATTTTCGCTTTTGCTCAAAACGCAGTCATAGGCGTAGATACAGCTGTGTCAAGTTTGGTGCTGCTATTTTACTTTTATATTATATTATGTGGTGGACGTGTGTTTCTTGTGTTTATTTGAGCATTTACTGACTGTTTTGTTATGAAACTGTGTTACACATAATGGTTGGATGTGCAGCTTACTTTCCAGTTTTTTTTTCTACTGTTGAAATATGAGAGTAACCACTATTGTGAAGTGAAATAAGGCAGACAACAAAATTTTCAGAAATTCGCAATGACCTAGCATACAGATATAAAAAGTGTTTGGAGGAAGTGAACCATCAACGAATTCCGTTGAAACCAACCTGTAGGGATTGAGAGCCAAAAAGCTTGAGAAATTATGAACCAAGAAGTGCCTGAGAATTAAATATTACGTCTACACCAAAATCCCCGTAAGAATATCTCGTTTCGTTCGTTTAATATTTGACTCAAAGTAGAGTACTTTCAAAATTTATGTACTTGGTATAAATTGTCAGTTGTGAGAAAAGACCCTTGAAATCTTTTAAATTTAGACTTCAATTTTTTAAATGAGTTATTCTGTCTATTCTTAGGCTGGCCTCAAAGAGCCGTACCATTCTTCAGATATTCTGGAATAAAGCTTGCATGAGAGCAAATAAGGTATCAGTTTGTATCGATGTTCGACCCTACATATGAAACTCTATGATCATAGTTGAAAATATTTTTCCATCAACATTTAAATTATACGAATGAAGAGAACCTACATTCATTTATCATTTATGGTGAATGTAACAAAATTGCACTCCTCAAAAAATCAGTTTCTTTTAAATTCTGGACTAATTGCGAAGAATATGAACTAAACTTGTGTTTCTTAGAAATTCTTCGGATCGAGCTAACCGATAGTCTATATTATATTGACACCTATCTCAGTGATTTTGTTGGAAAAGCCCGAAAATATTTTCATCTTCAAGAGTGAATTCGGTCCTTACAAGTTTCGGATTTTTTCTATAATTAGTTTTAAAGTTTAGCGTGATGGTTTTGGCTTTACTGAAAATTTTGTACCAAGTGTTCGAGACATAATCACATTATTATTATTAAAGGTTGAGCCATTTTTAATCAACTGTCAACATTAGAAACATAGAAAAATATTTTCAACTTATGGCGATTTCCATTGACACGCTCGGATCACTCGGAGCTGTCACACTGACATATTTGACAGATATTTTCGGTTCAATTGGACAGATGCATGACAGATGAGATCGATTTCGAGTGCTCCGAGCGTGTCAATGGAAATCGCCATTAGAGAGTCGTAGTGTAGGGTCAAATATCTCAAGAATGGAACAGTTTATGTATAGGCAACTTTCGTGAAATTCCACCTATTCTTTTGTTCCAAATTGAAATTTTGCGATAAAACTTACTGTTAACACTGAAATCCAACTTCCACAATCTCAGTTGGACCTTGTGTATCAGAACCTTCTGTGCCTCTATCTGTAATTTTTTCAAAAAACGGTCTATAACTCGAAAACTACTCAATATAGCTATTGGGAATACTACATCAAATACACGTAGAATTTAAAAATATGTACATTCGAAAAAGTGAAGATATGCAGGGTGTTATTTGAAATAAGCGAGTCCGAATATTTTAAAAACGAAGGTCCACTTGCGTAATGTCTTTGTACAAAATTTCAAACATATCCGAGATTATTTTTTCCCTAAACTTCTAATAATGGACACTCTCCATTTATATTTTGATATTTTATACAATGCTAGTCTCCAAATTGGAATAAATTCAGTAAATCAAAGAGACAGGTTGTACTTCAAATTACGCTCTTTCTGAAGTAAGAAAAAGTTATATAGCGTGTCCCAAATTTGAGATATGACGTCATCGTTAATTTTTTTAAATGGCAATACTATTTTTGTATGACTATTCTCGAAGTCGAAGGATATATCAAGTTTCACATGCCAAACTCGGAACTAGTACTTCCTGCAAAAATTCTAAATATCCAGCTCCATTGAGATTTCCTTGGAAGAAAATTGGTCCTATTACTCGATCACTAACAATCCCTTCCCAAACATTGACTTTTTCATGATATTTAGTGTGACCTTCCCTCAACCAGTGTTGGTTGTTGTCTGCCCAATAACGACAATTTTGACGATTTACCTCACCAAACAGTATGTTTTGTATGTGGATTATATTCGGTGATTGTCATTTTACAATGATGAAATATCTGTGATTTAAGAATTCTCGTCACTGGAGACTGACTAATTTCGAGTACCCTAGCTATCTACCCAGTGGGGACATGAGGACTTCCTTGAACAAGAGCACTCTGACGAAGATTATTTATTTTTCTTAAATGCCCATTTTCCCGAAACTGTATTTCAATCTTGCTTATGGTACTTTGCGACATGGGCGGTAAATCAGGATTTTTCTCTGAATAAATAAAGAACTTCTGTTGGTATTCTTGTCCTATTTACTTAACAAATATTCATTAAAATTTCAATCTTGTTGGTTTCACTTAAGTACGGCATTTTGTCAGATTTTTCAACGAACGTTGTTTCTCACAAAACGACAATCTAATAAATATCCTCGCTAACCTTCGCTCGATACCATGCTACTCCCCTTACTTGTTTTTATTTAACTTTTTTGTTTGACAAAAAATTATGAACAAATACTCTTGACATCCCATTTTTAAACTGCTTGATTTATTTAATTGAGTTGAATGAGATTCCTTCATTTTCGAATTAGTTTATGTTCGTTAAATATCTTTTTTCTACAAACGTCAAAAAATGACAAGGTTCGCGCATTGAAAACAATATGCGAAGTGACCCTTTTTTTCATTTTCCTTCGTTACCATGACACCGTGCGCGAAGTAGTGTGCGAAGTACTTACTTCGCACACTGCATGTAAACTATATGGAGTTTTTATATTTTAACCTTTATGTTCCTCAATCAAACAAACAAATGCCATTTTATTTTCATAGTTACAGTATTTACTTGATTTGGAAAAACATTTTAAGCCAGTTCAATACTATTTTTCATATTAAGCTATGCATGTTACTTATTTCAGAACAATATTTTTGGCGTTTGTAGAAAAAATTTTGTTTGCATCTCATGCGCGAAATACTTTGGTGATCTCGACTATTTTTTTAACTCGGCTGCGCCTCGTTAAAAAATTCAGTTCTCGATCACCAAAGTAGCATTTCGCGCACTAGATACAAAAATTACTATTTAACGAAAAGGAATAAGAATATCATGTTTGCTACGCCTGTGCCACTTCATATGCCCTTTAAGAATAGTCAAAAAAATAGGATTGCCATTAAAAAAAGTTATCGATGACGTAACCTCAAATTTCGGACACGCTGTATAACATTTTCTCACATAAAAACAGCGCAATTTAAAATACTAATCGATCTGTCCGAGCATAATTACAAACAAAAAGCTGTCTGATTTACTGAATTAATTCCAAGTTAGATACTCGCACTGTATATTACATGTAGGCAATGAGGAAACATGACATTATGACACGGTTGATTTGATTGTGAGCTATTTCTTTGAACTAAAAATCAAACACCGTGTCAAATTGCGATGACATCAAAACCCAGCATCTTTGTTGCCCTGATCGACCTAAATCGGTAGAATTTCACGGTCAAGGTCGATTGGAATAACCCCATTATAAAACGCCAAAGAATGGACAGTATGCTTGTCAAATTTCACGGCTTCAGTGCAACTGAATTTCGAACACTAAAGACCTTGCAGGACGTTGACAAATTTCGAAAAAAACAATATGATATTACTTGGAATGAAAATTTGTAACTCATCCGAAACTTATTGTGTCCCATGTTAATGTCTTTCTCTTTGGTTTTTGCCTTTCTGAGTGACGTCCATAACACATCGTAACATAAAAAACTGTAAGTATGATACTGTTCAAATGTTCGTTGTATAATTGTAGTATCTTTGTCACATTGTATTGTTTATGCATCACTGCCTGGCATCAGACGTGCTACCATTTTCGATTTTGTCCATCGCACTTTTCATTTTTGAATGTTAGTTACATCGCTGATTAATGATCATCATATTTATGATCATTTATAAACATCATCTGAGATTTAACACAACATTTTTTTTTTTCGTTTTTAGCATAATGCTTCGATGTCAGTCGTGCTAATATCATAGCATGACCTTTGTCCATTTTATGAATAAATAATGAAGAAATGTTTGACTTAGTATCATTTTCTAAGCAATGTTACGTATGATTTAATTCATCTCATTGGGTAAAACAAATTTTTCGACGCTCGTAGTACCACAATCAGAGTGGAAATTTGTATTCGATAACTGGTTCAATCGCATGCAAAAGTACATTATTTTTCATTGAGAATATTTTGAAAAACTAGATAGCCACGTACTTGGCATCATATTTTTTGTTCCGAAGATATAAAAGATATTTTTTTGTTCCACCCCTGAACGATTTCTAAGAATATAACATAGTGTATACTTATCACCTCAAGCTAGACCACGCTATTTATTTTTTCGTAGTCGGCCGTGGACAACCATGGTTAGGCAATGAAAAAAAATATCATTTCGATCTCTTTCGTTACATCACAAATATAAAATGTTCGGCTTTGAACTAAATATTATTGAATAGGATGACATGATAAGAACAAAGTTGCTAATAGATCAAAGTTAAGCAGATAAAAGATAACAAATATTGTTCAAATTGCACACCATTATTTCCCCTACATATTTGGCAAAGTTTGAGTAGTCTTGTTGATGCATTTTCTAATAAGTATAAACAGTCTTCGCTTTAATTGAAGAAAATTAATTTTTGTGGCCACCCTTAACTGTTGTGTTGCGCGCATGTTCTAGGGAATTTTTTGCCGAAAATGATCTCAAACGATTAGGTTCGACTCACTGATGAAGAATTCTAGGTTAAATTCAATTCTGTCCGACCGGTCGTCCATTGCTGCGATAGCTTTCGAACGGAAAGAGATAGCGACTAGCAATTTTCAGGATAGGTTGCGCATCCGAATGCGATGGTTGAGTTCGTTAATGGGAATAATTCTTTTTTCGTAAATTTTATATTTCATTAACTATCCGTCAGATTACGCTGAAATTCTGCATAAAACTCCAAGCCACCATTTTACAATCGAGTACCGCAGTTCAGCTCGATCGGCTCTGCTTTTTCGGAAATAATGTGAAAATAAAAGTTCGAACTGGTATCTACATCTTCAATTCATGCAAATTTCAGAATTTTAACAACATCTCGTTAATTGAGATGTTAGATATTTCACATTTACTTTAAGAATAAATTGATCTCTTTCAACCATTTGGAACTGACCGATATGAGTGTAAACAGTTTGTAATAAAAAAATGTTTTGTGCGCTAATTATTGCTATAACTTGTGCGTCATTTGGCGGGTGAAACAAAAACAATATACTCTTAAATTTTACTTCTTAAGAACAACATTTGAGTATTTGCAGTGAGAGCGTGAGGGAGGCATAACCAAATTTCAAAAGCGAATTATCCTTGATATAAAAAAATGGCACGTTCAACTGAACGGGAACAAATAAAAAATTAATATTGTTCGGATATGGTGATAAGCTAAGAACATATGAGGAAGCATGTGAATAATTTGCAAGATCCACAGTATATCAATTGGTTGCTAAATTTACTGAAACGGGATTCGTCCATAAATTGCCTCGGCAATGTCGACCTCGACTAAGCGAAGAAACCAGAGTAAAAGTGTTAGTTGAAGCAATATAACAATTGACAACGTTCCCCTGGAGAACGTCAATCAGTATGTATATCTCGGCCACACCATCAAATAGCCGAGGTAAGACGAAGGATTCAACTATCATGGGCAGCTTTTGGGAAACTCAGCTTTATACTGAAAAATAAAGAGATACCAATTAATCTCAAGCGTAAGGTATATGATCGTTGCATACTACCAGTGAATACATATGGGTTAGAAACGATGGCCTTGACAGCGAAAACTACAGAACAACTGAGGGTAACTCAAAGAGCGATGGAGAGGAATATGCTAGGAATCACTCTAAGAGACAAATTTCGAAATAGCACCATCCGGAGTAGAACAAATGTAACAGACGTCATGACTCGTGTAGCAAGGCTTAAGTGGCAGTGGGTCGGCCATGTTGCTAGGGATAAGTCAGAAAAATGGACACAAAGAATAACAAACTGGAGACCCAGAGAAACAAAAAGGAGTGCAGGGAGACCACAGAAAAGGTGGATCGATGATGTGAAGAATGTAGCCGGAAAACAATGGGCGAGAGTTGCACAAGACCGAAATACATGGAAACGTTTGGAAGAGGCCTATGTCCAGCAGTGGACGAATACAGGCTGAGAAAGAAGAAGAAGAAGAAGTTGAAGCTGAAGGAAATCCTCAACTTTCTAAAAGACAGCTAGCCCTAAATCATAACGTGGGCCACCCTTTTGTCGCGAAGTTGTTCAAGAAAGGGAACTATCATGCTTACAAAGTTCAACTGATTCACGAATTAAACGAGAATGATCCAGACTGCCGTTTCCAGTATTGCGAAGAGCTAATGCGTATAAACTACTCGCGGCAAACCTTCGAACATTGATACGCGAGGCGGCCTCGCGCTGCGTAGACGGGGTTGCTGGGCGAGACCTCCCCATATAAAACGCGCGAGGCCGCCTCGCGTATCAATGTTCGAAGGTTTGCCGCGCGTTGTTTATACGCAGTTATACGCTGCGAATTTTTCGAATAATATCTTATTTTCTGACGAAGCCACTTTTTGCCATAATGGGACAGAAAGTTATTTGAACTTTTTGCGATTTCATTTAGTGCCTGCTCTGGCAGCAATGTTTCCAAATGATGACAAAGCATATGTACCCCATATTTTGTTGCAACAAAAAGAGGGGTCGTCTTCTTAACTTTAGAATAAACGTCAGTCAATATCTTGACGTTACATTTCCTAGAATATGGATAGGACGTCGAGGACCTATTTAGTGACCACCGCGTTCCACACATTTGACCCCTTTAGTTTTTTTTTGCGGGTTTATTAAAATCGAAGGTTTATTTTAATAGGCCAGATAATTTAGAAGAGTTACGGCAAATAATTCGCGCTGAAGTGGAGCAAATTACTCCTGCAGTCCTTGAGCGAAGTGTACAAAGGGTTTACACACGTATCGGTTAGTGCCAAATGGTTGACGGAGATCAATTTGAACATTTGGGCTAAATTCCATTTCTTTTTTGGGTTCAATAAATATTTTCTTCCAATGAAAATTTAATTTTAATTCCTTACAGTAAATGTGTTATTTTCTGAAAAAAATTGTTCTCTACGGACAAATTTTTTACACCATCATTTAATTATGACGTCACTGTGTAAAAATGACTTATGTCATAAGTACAATTTTTATATATAAAATTGACCTGTCCGAGCGTTTGCTTGAAACCATTCAAACACGCAGTTATGAATTTTGTTCCTTATTGCGCGTATGTTCTGGGGAACATCGTGATATCATTTTGCCCAAATGTCTGTAACTTTCGAATTTTTTGACGAAAATGGTCTCAAACGATTTAGTTCGACTCCCCAATGAAGAATTCGAGGTCAAATTTGATTCTGTCCGGCCGTTGCCACGATAACTTGAGAACGAAAAGAGCTAGCGACAAGTTCGTTAATGGGCATAATCGGCCCAATGGTTTCCGAGTAATAATTTTGTTTTCAACCAATATAAATCCGATCGAATATAAACTTGGTGAGTAGTTGTAGAATATGAACCTAAGCACGTTTGTGAAATTTTGTGCGAATCGTATGGCTAGAAAATTATTAAACAATTATTACAAAATATTTTTGTTGTCACGATAACTTGAAAACGGAAAGAGATAGCGGCTCGAAGTTTTCAGGCTAGGATGTGCATCAGAACGCGACATTTGAGTATGTTTATAAGCATAATCGGCCAAACGGTTTTAGAGTTATAGCCATCTTAAATTTGGTTGTTTTTTTCTCCTCATTAACTCGAAAAATACTAAACAAATTGAATTGAAACATGGCTTTTAGTTGTAGAATGCCAACGCGAAAATTCTTGCAAAATTTCGTGAGGATCGTCTTCTTCTTCTTTTCAGCCTGTCTTCATCCACTCCTGGATGTAGGCCTCTTCCATGCTTTTCCATCTCGACCTGTCCGCAGTGAGGATAGTATTTGTAGAAAATTGAAAATTAAAAAAAAAATCTATATATCAGTAACTATTCGTCTGAAATTGCTGAAATTTTGCAAGAGCCTTTAGAACCCAACTCTACTGCCAAGTTTCAAGTTTTAACACGATCGGTTTAATATTGTTAGAGATTCGAGCAGCCTTGTGTGAGTTCAGTAGATGGGTGACCGTTGCCTCGATAACTTTCGAACAAAAGGAGATAGGGACTTGCAATTTTCAGGGTAGGTTGCGTATCCGAATGGGAGAGTTAAGTTCGTTTTTGGGCATAATCGGTTTAACGGTTTCCTAGTTATAATTCGAATTTACCATGGTAAATTCGAATTAAGAGTGTCCAATACAGGAGAATGGACAACATCATTTACCATGGTATATTCGATTAAGGGTGTCCAATACAGAAGAATGGACAATAGAATATTCGCGCCAAAGCTCCTGACTTCACGTCAGTGCTTGAACCAATTTTATTATCCAAACACTGTGCATATATATTTCATCTCCTACTCTGTATCGAATTCTTTTGGCGAATTTTTCGTGCTGGGATGTGGAAACGTTCAGATTAATATAGAAGGTCAAGTCAATCGTTGTTTGAATGGGAAGAATTATTCCCATTGTACGTTCGTGATTCCGTTCGCCTATACGGACTATAATAATTGCACGATCTTTGATCGACGACACGCAGATTCGCACTGAGTGCGCTCTAAAAGAGATCATTTTTTTGGCAGTGGACATTGTTGTGCTCGGACAACCCGAGGTGGATAAACAATACAATGTAAAACTGGTAGAATTTCGTATATTTTTCATTTTTCTTACAATAGTTTTTTTATTTTTACTCCTCGAATTTTTCACACACCTAATTGGTTTTGGAAAACTAACGGGAAAGACTAATGCATTTTTTTTGTTTATCGAACTAACCTAATTTACTGGCTTTTGCTTGAACGTTTTATGACACCGTATTTTTATTTTTAGCGCCCCATTGGGGGTTTGCCAAATGTGTATGTTTATTGCGTCTTGTTTATGCCTTGTATGAAATATTTGTTTGTTTTCCTTTTGATTTCAGTTTGCAGGTAAAAAGATAATGTACCGATTTTCCCGCGTTTTTTTCCCAAAAATATTCCTGTTGGATTTGTTGGGAACTTTACACTTCAGTAAACATATTTGCAGATAGGTTAAAGCTAAAACTTGAATGAATTTGGCAAATACCTTCGATTTTTCGTTCTCAATAGTGTCTGGTTCAGTTTACTTTTATATTTTTTAATCAATTTCAATTCAATTTTAATCGATCTTATATCACTTATGTTCCCATCAAAATCTTTCTTTTTCTGAATTCGTTTTGGCGTTATCATTATTTAGATCATTTGAGATTTTTTTTCGGTCACTTTGAAATGCCATTTCACTAAATAGACCAGTCAAAGAATCCAGCCTGGTTTTGGCCAGTGCTACAAAGATGAAATTTGGTACAATTGTTCTTTGACGGTTACTGATGACTATAGACCACATCAGTTAGGCTAGAATCATTCGCTTGGCGGGAGATCCATATTCGAATTTTTTTACAAGGAATTTCAACTTTGAGATGAAACCACCCTATTTAATAGATAATGTTAGTACAGAGACAACAAGTAGTGGGTACTTTCAACATTAGTGCATGTTTTCATGTTATTTACACATTAAAATCTACTTCTATTTATTCTTAAATCAAAATTGAAACCAGTGTATTTCGAAAGATTTCCGTATGTCGTAGATGACTTCTGTTGTGCGTCATTACAAGGCCGATTTAGGGTTATGTTATTATTTTTGACTGATTTCGAGTGAGCTAAGACATACGTCAATCGAATTTGGTGAACACTTTTATATTTATTAATTATTTTGGAAATATACAATTTTGTTATGAAAACTTGATTCTAGATGGTTGAGAAAGGTTCACAGAATCTATTTCAACCGAAATAAACCTTAAGAAATTAGCCAAAGTATCTAAAAACAGGCGACAAATTCGCGTAAATTTTAGGTCCATAAGAAATGCATGGGGAATTCAGTGCTCGGATCCACGGATGGATCGTAATTCAAATTTCCCGGCTAATCTAACTAATGTGGTCTATAAAGTGAGCGTCAACAATATGTAATAATGGATTTATTTCCTCTATGGTCTCCTAGGTCAAACTTATTTATTTTTAAAGGAACCAAGCAGTTATGTCTTCGATATTTTTCAAATTGCAATCCTCTAATTTTTTCCTTGCCATGGATAGATCATAAAATGCTGAATTCGGTAATGCAAATGCAACGCCATTTGGGTCAATAATTTTTTAAATTTGAAAAACGTGAAAATTTTTAAATGAAATCTTCACGAAATTAACTCTATTTTATTGCAAAAATGATACTTGAAGGACTGAAGGTGTCATAACTTGAAAATTATCAAAGTAAGTGTTCAAATTGATGACCATTCACTTCTTGACAGTACGCCAATCGAGCTTGAAACTCGGAACAAACATTTTGGAGAGTTTTAGGCTCCTCGATATTGTTTGGCCGATTGAGGTAAACTTTGAGGCAATAAATCCAAATATTTTGGACCTGGTAACGGTCCTTCAATAAAGACAGGCCCTATATTCCTGATCCAGTCCATACATTCACTATTTCAGGAATTTGTGTATGGTACTCCATCATCCAGTTTTGATTGTGGTCTGACCAATTGCGACAGTTTTGTCTGTTGACAGTTCCATTTAAATCAAATGTTACTTCGTCACTATTGTATATTGTTGTAGGAGGTAACGTTGCACTGCGACCTTAAGGTCTATTGTGCCCCCCTTCATAGCTGTCGATGTAATTACCATCTACAGCTCGCGTTCCAGTTCCAGAGTTCTGATGAACTCCAGTATATGGGATGGCTTCAGGGAGGCAACGTCATCGCTCCTGCAGATTTCTTGACCAAAGCATTCCTTGCGTTGGTTTCAGATGGCGAGGCATTCCGTTATCAGGTGATCAGGAGTTTCATCCTTCTCCTTTCTGCTAGCCCTAATCTCATCATATGCTTCTAGAGGCCGCAGTGCCCTGTGAAGAAGCCAGTGAGGAGGTGCAGCGTGTTGTTACTGAGGTCCAAGTATTTCTCGGATCTGACAGTATCAAAGTTCCGTGGGAATTTCTTGCAGTGATACATCCCGGGGAGAGATCTCCAGAAAATACCTCTTTTAGCTTCTTCTCTTATCCGGAATTCACTTTTGTGAATAATCCGGGCCAATGAAGGGGGTTTGTGCTCCTTTTTTGGCAAGTGTGTTTGCCTCCTCATTTCCTATGATTCCCGCCTGACCCAGACCAAGGAGACCCTATTGTTCCTGCCTACTTCATTGAGTTTTCTTCGGCACTCCCATATTAGCTTGGGACTCGATAACATGGGAGCTCAGAGCTTTAATAGCAGCTTGACTGGAGTGGATTGCTATAGACCACATTAGTTAGGTTAGAATCTTTCTCTTGGCGGGAGATCCATATTCAAATTTTTTAACATGGAATTTCAACTTTGAGATGAAACCACCCTTTTTAAAAGAGAATGTTAGTGCAGAGACATCAAGTATTGGGTACCTTCATCATTAGTGCATGTTTTCATGTTATTTCCACATTAAAATCTACATCAATTTATTCTTAAATCAAAATTGAAACCAGTGTAGTTCGAAAGATTACCGTATGTCGTAGATGACTTCTGTTGTGCGTCATTACAAGGCCGATTTAGGGTTATGTTATTATTTTTGACTGATTTCGAGTGAGCTAAGACATACGTCAATCGAATTTGGCGAACATTTTTATATTTATTAATTATTTTGGAAATATACTATTTTGTTATGAAAACTTGATTCAAGAGGATTGAGAAAGGTTCACAGAATCTATTTCAACCGAAATAATCCTTAAGAAATCAGCCAAAGTATCTAAAAACAGGCAAGAAATTCGCGTAAATTTTTAGGTCCATAAGAAATGCATGGGGAATTCAGTGTTCGGATCCACGGATGGATCGTAATTCAAATTTCCCGCCTAACCTAACTAATGTGGTCTATATCACATCTGATAGTTTCTTTCTAGGTTCATTTCCACGCATCTTTCTTTCTATTGCTATATGCTTCGTCACTAAATAAAATTCGAGCTGGAAACCCCTCATCAGCATTGCAAAGGTCCATCATTTGTTTGAAAAACTGAGTTCTGCGGCCAAATCATCTCCATTAAGTTCGTGCACTAAATTAATCTTGAATAGATGCCATTTATGGTATTCTAATTTTCTCAAAACCGGTTCTTCCAATATATTTTCATTTTCCGCTATAGTTCTCGAAGATAATAACGTCGACGTTTCCTCCAAATCTAATGAAATCTTCAATTCTACCTCATCTGGAATTTCCGGTCCACCACTTTCCGGATGATCTTTCACGTATCCGAACTCCTCATACTTCCCGATTGTTTTACTAATAGCACCCTGAGTTACAGATTCAGCATTAGGATATTTTTCATTGAAATAACACAAACTCCACAACCCCTAATAATCAGAATTTCTATCCTGTCTGATGCTCATAAATGCTGAATCATTTTTAGTTTAGTTTTTGACTGTTTTATTTATATTTATCTTCACAGGAGATATCCAGATGGTCTAAGATAATTTTTGTGAGTTTCTGTATCAATATTTATTTCGTTTTTGTAGTAAAAAAGTTTTTATTTGATAAAGACTTACCTAATTTGAATATTTTCACAAGTTTTTCAAATTTAATAAATTAATATCTCGAGAATTATTGATCCAAATGGCGTAACATGTGCATTACTGAATTCAGAATTTTATGATCTATCCGTATCAAGAAAAAAATGGGGGCTTGTAATTTCTAAAAAATATCGATGATGTCACTGCTTGGTAACGGAAAATGGTAAAAAATAAGGATTACGTAAAATTTCTTTATTCCTGAAAAGGTAAAACATAAATCCATTATTCCATATACGGTATAAGTATATTTATTACGACTAATTCACCTTCCCTGACTCAGTGACAGAAGAAGTTATAACACACGGAAGGCATAATTTTTTCAACTTGATTTTTTGTCAATATGGCCTAACAAAAAGAATGTAACTTTTGCAAATGAATGTATTAACATGTAATCTGAAAAAGCATACATAATACCACCAGAGTTTCAACATTTTTCTTAGAAACAGAAGGTGTTTTACTTTTAGAGAGGCTTTCTTGCTCACCGGATCTGAGTATAGAGCTCTTTTGGGATAAGATCAAAAGAAAGATTAGAGCTCGTCAAAAAAAACCCTGGTGACTCAGATCAACTTATACTGGCGGTTTTAGGGGAATGAGCAAATGTTCCCAAGAAGAAATTATCAACTTGATAGATTGCATGCCTCATCGAATTCGTGCTTGTATCAATGCTAGAGGTGGCAACACTGATTAATAAAATAGCATTATTTTCCGTTAAATTGTCATTAAAAAAAAAACATTATATAGAAATCTATACTTTTTGTTATTTGTTCTGTTATTAAGAAAGTTAATTTTATTTTTGTAATAAACTTTGTTCGGAAAATTGCTATTTACCGCTCAATAACTATTTTTCAAATTAAATTCTATTTCTCGAAATTACTGGGCGATTCTATATAAATTTGGTTGCATCTACTAATCGCCTAGTAACAGGTCTAACTTATTCTCCGAACCATTGGTCAGCGACTTGAAGCGTAGTAGCATAACGGTGGAGTAGAGCTAGTTGTCTGAAGCGCTTATCTTGACGTAAGTGGGACGTCGGTCGGTTGAATAGTTAGTCTTCTTCGTGTTCCTTTACCTTTTTCTGTCAACACATGCATTACCTTTATTGCAGTACAGTTATCACTGCGGCCATTTTCGCCGTCAAACAAGCCACATCCTGATAGGCAACAATTCTACGCCTGCCAGAGTAGCTACAGGGTGATTGTTTTGACGTATTGAAACTCGAGGCATTTTGTTAAGTAAACTAGTAGACGGGGGCGCAATAACTAAACATATATGTACTAGTCAGTTCTCGTGTACCGGATTCTTCACAAAAAACTAAAAGATAAAATTTTGATTTCACTAAATATTATCAAAGAGTTATCGTTGTCATTGTTACCATAGCAAGCTTTAAATATCACCTGTTGCCAAAAAATCAAGTTGGAAAAAAGTATACCCTTTGGGTCTAAGACTTACTCAAGTTACTGAGTATACAAACATTCAAATACCCGTGCTGGATATGTAGTAAAATACCATTTGCGACGATTAAGGTTACACTAAAACTTGGTAATGCCGAAAAGCAATCTGTTACTACTTCTCAATCACAAAAATATTCAATAGATACTTGAATATCTGTTGTGTCTGTCATAAGATTAGATATCTACCCTCTGCTTAGGTTCAGTTACGAAAACTATAACTTCAGATCTAAACGTTTTTGATTAACTTTGTAAATACGTAGTGCTACTCAGCAGCTGGAACTATAAAAAACGCAGACTAATTTGTATCATCTTTCTTTTTTCAGTATCGCCAAGCGATGTCACCCATACACAGTCCCTCCCCTAACAAAATATCTACGCCTATTAACGTTAACGCGCTTGCCCTACAACAGAAACAGCGTTCGTTCTGCACGTTCGGCTTCGGGGCAGGCTCCGCCCAGTCAAGGAGGGAATCGCACGTCAACGTGAACGTCACGCCCACCTCACACGATCTGTCATCCGACACGCCCGAGATCAGGAAGTACAAGAAGAGGTTCAACAGCGAAATTTTGTGCGCAGCTTTGTGGGGTAAGTCGGTTAATTCATTATTTCGAGTATACTCGAAGGTAAGCTACTTAAGCTATGATAAGATATACTCCATTCACTTTTATAAAGTCTTCCGGTTGGCCATGATTTAGTTCTATCACGTTTTTGTAACTAAAACAAAGGCAGGTTGGCACTGCTGAAATATCGTCAAGGTCAAAACAATTCGCCGAGACGTTGCCAATTTCTGCTCTCAACATAATCATAACATAACCTTCAATCTTAGACAAAATATTATCACAGACCATTATCTTCGAATATAATAAAAAACTCTTCGCTTTGAAATTGAAAATGCTGAAAGTAGTTTTGAAGAAGCAGAGACAAGTGCTATACAGAACCGAAATCTGCAATAGGAAAACTTCATTCTGACATGTTGAACTCTCGAATAAAATTATGTACTTAGTTTCCTATCATATTTTATAAAGGTATAAGAATGACTCGGGTTTCGTGGTACTACTACATTTTGAATCTGCTGTATTTCAAGTTGTGCAACAGGTGTTTAAATGTCCTCTGTAGGCTTATTTCTTGAGAATTTCGAAAAGTGGGGAATTCCATAGGTACTTCTGTTCGTTTAGAAGTTTTCCTGCCGGGTTATTCTAGTACTTTTATTCTTTTTGGCGCTCTAGTTCCTCGGAACTGAGTGCTTATCAATTTGCCCAAATGTCTGTAATTTTCGAATATTTCGATGAAAATGGTCTTAAACGATTTGGTTCGACTCACTGATCAAGAATCCGTGGTCGAAATTCATTCTGTCCGGCCGGTCCGGCCGGCCGTAGGCACGATAACTCTCGAACGGAATGAGCTAGAGAGTTGAAATTTTCAGAGTAGGTTTGGGGGATAAATATCTCGGCTAAGTTCGTTATTGGGCAAAATCGGACAGATGGTTTCGGAGTAACAAAAAAAAAATTTTTTTTTACGGAACAAATTCCAAATTAAATTTTTTTTAATAAAAAGTTTTATCATAAGAATCCACTCATATTATTTTTAACTCTAACAAGCTAATACTTTCGGAGATATGATTTTTCAAAATTTCAATAATAAATCGTATTTCAACGTTGTCAAGAATGATATTATTCTATGTATGAATATGAATTGTCATAATGTCAAATGATGTTCCTGAGACATTATCTAATCAATCGAAGAATTGTGAGCGAAGTGAGAAAAATCTCAGTTGTTTGCTCCGAAATTAGTTTTTCTCAGAAAATTCTTACATTTCGGAACTGAACATGAAGTAAGAGATCTGAGAGTAGTGAGACTGCTTTTCATCCATAGACATAGATATAACTCTCGAACGGAATGAGGTAGGTAGTTGAAATTTTCAGAGTAGTTTAGGGAGATGAATATCTCGGTTAAGTTCGTTATTGGGCAAAATTGGCCAGATTTTTTCAAATTAACCATCACAAAGTAATGGACTCTATCCATTATTTTTCAATAAAATTCCAACACTTGATTCTTGATTTCCATACAAGAAAATAACATAATTGAATCTTCCAACCAGTTTATTTGACGTGAAATATTTCCAGTAAGAATAGAGGAAACATTTTTTTCCACAGTCGCTAGGACTGGAATTATTGAATTCACATAATTCATAATATCTTCTCAAATTCATTATTTCTCCGAAGTAAATTCACATTGTGAAAATACGTAATAACTACGACTTCTATGTAGAGACGACAACGTTGCGTAGTTATCTGACAGGAAAATGACTGTAACCTAACATTTTCAAAATATACATGGTGAAATGTGTCGAATTTTCATGGCCAACCGGGAGACTTTATGAAAGTGACATATGTTTCGGAAACGCTTCGTCTCGAGAAGATTGACAAGCCTTTAGTTACTAGTATAGTGTTGCTTCTATATGTTTGTTGAAACTCAGTTCTCCGTCTACTTCCTTTCCTTGATGTCCTTGTTAGACTCGATAGTTTATGTGTTTAGAGTTCTTTCCAAAATCCGAACTGACGTTCGAGCAGAATTTTTTTATTTCCAACCATATCATCTCATGTATATTACTTTCTCTTCTTGAAATTCATGTTCGATTCTAGGAGTAAACCTACTCATTGGTACAGAACATGGCCTGATGTTGTTGGATAGGAGCGGACAAGGGAAGGTTTATCAACTGATATCGAGGAGAAGGTTCCAACAAATGGAGGTGCTAGAAGGACAGAATATATTGGTGACAATTTCAGGAAAAAAGAATCGCGTTAGAGTATATTATCTCAGTTGGCTCAAAAGTAAAATTCTTAGGACAGATGGTGTTAGTGATGTAAGTGTAAGTACCTCTTCATATAACTTAGTCACTGTTTCTTTATATATTATTGTAATATTGCTCACATTCTTCGAAATCGTTCAAGATATTGAAACAACCAATCAAATGTAGGGCATTGATTTATTTTAACTGATTCGCTGAGTCGGTTTCAACAGAAATAAGAAATTTGTAGAAATATCTAAAAATAGGTGAGAGATTCGCATAATTTTTAGATCATAAGATCCACAGATGGATCGTAATTCAAAATTCCCGCCTAACCTAGCTTTATAAAGGGTTTTCCAATAAGAGGTGTTATTTTTGATATTCAAAGAAAAATGCCATTTTTCAATATAAATGATCGGATGTTTACTTCATTATAAAGAAGAAGCTATGCCGTTAATAGTGGAAGATAACAGGCAAATGACCACCACGATTATGCTTACAGGACCATATCCTTTTAATGAAATTTTCCATAACCAAATCGCAAAGTGGCTGCCCTTTGTCCTCGATAGCCTCACGAATTCCATCTTTGAGATCTTGAATCGTCGCTGGGCTATTGGCGTAGACCTTCTCTTTCACGTGGCCCCAAAGGAAGAAGTCGCAAGGTGTTAAATCACAAGATCTCGGTGGCCAATTGTGATCACCTCTTCGAGAGATAACACGGTCCGGAAACTTTTCCCGCAAAAGATCAATGGTTTCCGGCCAATTCCGGCCATAAAAAATCATTAATCATCTCTCGATAGCGCAATCCATTCACCGTAACTGTTGCTCCAGCCTCATTTTCGAAAAAGTAAGGTTCAATGACTCCGCCGGACCATAAACCGCACCAAACAGTCACACGTTGAGGATAGAGAGGCTTTTCAACAATAACTCTTGGGTTTTCCAAGCCCCAGATGCGACAATTTTGCTTGTTGACGAAGCCACCGAGGTGGAAATGGGCCTCATCACTCAAGATGATTTTTCGATGGAATTCCAGATCATTTTCATGCATTTGAACGACCCAATCAGCAAAGACACGACGTTGTTGATGATCGGCCGGCTTGAGTTCTTGCGTTAACTGAACTTTATAAGCCTTAAGACCCAAATCTTTATGCAAAATACAGTGTAATGACGTTTGTGGAATGCCTAATTCCAAAGGACGACGAGGAATGGACAAACCTGGGTTTTCTCCAACACTTTCGGCTACAGCAGCAATATTCTCGGCTGTTCTTGAGCGACGTGCACGGGTTTTATGCTTCACATAACTAACTTGTCCCAACAGCTCGAATTTTTCCACCAATTTCTTTATTGCGGTCCGACAAGGTGCTTCATGACGACCCAAAAATGTTCGAGTTTTACGATCCGTCTCTGCCAAATTTTCACCATTTTTATAGTGAATTTTAATAATTTCAATGCGTTCTTGAAGCGTGTATCGTTCCATTTTTATTAATGGCGTAGTTTTTACTTGTCAAATGTCAAAAAATGACAGCTTCGAAAGTTTCATCTACCGAAATAGCGGGCTATTCAAAATAGCACATCTTATTGGAAAACCCTGTATATGGCCCTGGATTGTGTGTTATTTTCATTACCAGATCGTCACCTAAAATCGATAGTAGGTACATTTAGAGAACATGTATTGTATAGATATTTAACTTATTCTTACAAAAATAATCCTCCATATGATGTTGTATGTTGTCCTCATCTCGCCGAAAGTTGAATTTATGTTTTGTTTTGAATGATTAGACAAGGTAGTTTATACAATCACTAATTTTGAAAGTAAAATTGGATGATTCGCGATCGTTGTTCACCGCTATAATTTGACAGGTGTCACTTCAACAACATTGTTGCTATAATGTTGCTTTAATGTCTTTATTGAAAGTCTCTTCTACTTCTACTCCATTGAGTTACGATGGGAGTCATTTGATTGTTTCTTTGTTTGATAGCAAGTGGAAAGAAGAAACGGCTGGATAAACGTCGGTGATCTACAGGGTGCTGTGCATTTTAAAATTGTGAAATATGAAAGGATAAAGTTTCTGGTGATAGCTTTAAAAGACAGTATTGAAATTTATGCGTGGGCTCCCAAGCCCTATCATAAGTTCATGGCGTTCAAGTCATTTTGCGAACTGACCTACCGACCGCTTTTGGTGGATCTGACAGTGGAGGAGGGAACTAGACTAAAAGTGATATATGGCAGTGCTGAAGGCTTCCACGCCGTCGATCTGGACTCAGCTAGTGTTTATGATATCTACCTCCCTAAACTTGTGAGTATTATATTTTGCTATACCCGAAATTACGTCAAATTAGGAACAACCACCTGCCAATTAGATTTTTGTCTGCATTAGTTTCATGCAACTAACTGGGTGTTGGGCAACTGTGTGAGTGATTGCGAACTGTCGCGAAGATTACCGGAAATTATCAATTCATGCTTCAGCCACAAGTATAAGATAGGCGGCCATGCAGGATGTGTTTTCGACGAAGGCTGTTACCGCTCGGTTCACTAATTTTTTTCGAGAAATACTCTTACAGAATTAAAAAAAAATAATTTCTGAGATTTAGTTCTGAGTTTAGGGCAAACATTTTTTTTCTAATTCAATACTTAAAGTGTAGTAGTTTTACATGATGAATTGTTTTTGGTAACAAGGCTAAACATTCCTGAAAAGTAGAAAACCGTCATAGCTCATCCATTTTTGACCCATGCTTGACTGGACTTAATTTGTTGCAAATGACCTCAAGGATCAAGCCGAATTTCCAATCACCCAGTATATCTTGCATAATACATTTTATATCTTGCAGATTTCAGAAATATTTATTTTAATTTCCAGACGCAAGGTTCTATAACGCCACATTGTATTGTCACCTTACCTAACAGCAATGGTATGCAATTACTACTTTGTTACGATAATGAAGGTGTATATGTCAATACCTATGGTAGGATTGCCAAGAACAGCCTACTACAGGTAAGATATAATTTGAATATATGTGTGTGGAATCGGATTCCCGAGTTCCTATATAAAAATAAAGTGTTATAATGAAAAAGGAAATTGGGAGTATTTAAAAATATGCATGCACTCTTTTCACATGTCTACAAAGGGAACATGCGTTCGTAAAGTGACTTTGGTCGCTCAGATTTTGGTTTTTCCCGTTTTGTACCTCTTCAAAGTTTTAAGCCACTTACCGCCGTATTCACAAAGCATTCAATCTCCTTTAAGTCCTAACTGAGGTCCTAAGTTAAGGATAAATAAGAATCGCAACCTCAGTTAACGTATGTAACGGTGCTGAAACAGGCCTGTTTCACGTTAATTTTGACTTAAACTGAGGTTGCGATTCTTATATATCCTTA
The DNA here is from genome assembly GCA_937662695.2 of Halyzia sedecimguttata. NCBI lineage: Eukaryota > Metazoa > Arthropoda > Insecta > Coleoptera > Coccinellidae > Halyzia > Halyzia sedecimguttata. The sequence goes on along the minus strand of OW569413.2, from coordinate 101,116,400 downwards.
ACTGGGGACCTCAGTTAGGACTTAACGGAGATTTAATGCTTTGGGAATACTGAATACTGGGGACCTCAGTTAGGACTTAACGGGGATTTAACACATTCCGCCGTATTCACAAAGCATTCAATCTCCATTAAGTCCTAACTGACCAGGCCTGACAGGCCTGTTTCACGGTAATTTTCACTTAAACTGAGGTTGCGATTCCTATTCACCCTTAACTGAGGACCACAGTTAGGACTTAACAGAGATTGAATGCTTTGTGAATACGGCGGATAATCCACCGTATTCACAAAGCATTCAATCCGCCGTATTCACAAAGCATTCAATCTCCGTTAAGCCTAACTGAGGTCCCCAGTTAAGGATAAATTGGGGACAATAAGGGATAAAGGTGGTAAAACAGGCTTGTTTCACCACTGTTAAATGCGTTAACTGAGGTTGCGACTCAAATTTACCCTTAACTGAGGACCTCAGTTAGGACTTAACGGAGATTCAAACAACACTTAACAATGCTTTGTGAATACGGCGGAATCTCCGTTAAGTCCTAACTGAGGTCCTCAGTTAAGGATAAATAAGAATCGTAACCTCAGTTAAAGTGAAAATTAACGTGAAGCAGGTCTATTTACCACCGTTAAATACGTTAACTGAGATTTGCGATTCATATTTTTTATCCTTAACTGAGGACCTCAGTTAGGACTTAACGGAGATTGAATGCTTTGTGAATTCCGGGGATTATCATTTTATTATAGTTGCTTGAGAATCCAATATTTCGCAAGATAATTTTTCTGAAAACGACTGGCAAAGTCCAGTATGATTTGATGTGGTGATAATATATTTCTGATTTTAATTTTTTCCTCAGTGGGGAGAGATGCCCACGTCAGTGGCTTACATAGGTACTGGTCAAATAATGGGCTGGGGCAACAAGGCCATAGAAATCAGATCGGTGGAGTCAGGTCACTTGGACGGAGTGTTCATGCACAAAAAAGCGCAGAGGCTGAAGTTCCTGTGCGAACGGAACGATAAAGTGTTCTTTTCTAGTGCAAAGAGTGGTTCCTCCTGTCAGATTTATTTCATGACCTTGAACAAGCCGGGCATGGCCAACTGGTAACATTTAGATGAAAATCGACTTTGCTTATAGCGACTCTGTAAAACAAAGTGAAAGACTAAGATGATGATTATTGATTGTGCGTAAGATGTTTTTGTATATGATGAATCAATATCAAAATTTTTCCACTACTGAAATCATGTTGAGCTAGATTTTTTTGGACGATTCCTGTTTGGGATATTTGTATGGATGGTACAGTCGCATTATTGGATTTTATCTCAAGAGACTTACTGGAATGGTCATCGGACAAAGGGATCCTGTTCAGTAATTTCTTTCAAAAGTGTAGATTTCTTTTCTGAAGAAAAATAAATTTTAACACTTAGTTTTGTATGCAGCTTAAAATAGATATATTGTTTATCCACTATGAAGAGTGGTAACTGGAACAATTTCTTTTTACCAACAATATTGTATCTTGAAATACAGGACCTCTATGTTCTTCGCATCTTTTCAATATCAATATAATCTGAAAACTAAATCTGTGATATTCATAAGACGATTTCTAATATATTTAAACATTTTTCGAAAAAGCTTCTTAAATTGGATTTGTGAATTTTTATCCCAATTCATCGGTATATTTTTTATTTCTTTTGTAGATGCTCTGTACCATCATATGAACTCCTTCAGAACTGTTCACAGGAATATTTCCATTTTTCATCAGATCTATTATTGACTTGTATCAACTGAAGCAATAAGTTGATTATGCCATTCAGATATTTTGATTCTGGTCCGATTTTTAAGAACCATTTTCCTAGTGTTGCAGATAGTTTAAATAACAAAATCGGTTTTAACATTTTTGATTAGTTACATGATTCAAAAAGTAATTTTTTTTGATAATGTTCCAGTTCCAAAAAATATTTGTTCCTCTTTTCTAAATCTGCCTTTTTTGTATGGGACTATTAGCAAAGTTATTTAATTTATAATTTATTTAGTGCCAATCTCTTCTATACAGTGGGATCGAAAAGAAATGCTCACTTAATGTAGATAAGTCCAGTATAGTGTAATATTAATTTGATAACGAGTTGGTATAAAAAGAATTCGAGGATTTGTATGTAATCAAAAAATAAGGATTCTCGTCATTTGTTGTATATATTGAATAGCTGAGGGAATTTTTGGAAAAACTCACAGTGCAGTGTTAGCCTAAAGCACACAAAAGATAGGCTGTAATAATTTTCTTTTGCACAGAAAGTCGGAAAAAATTTTATACTAAATGAACCATTAGTAAATGTCTGTAATAAATGTTATTTTTGTTGTTATTGGTGCAATCAAGACTGTTTGATTTTTATTATCTTCAGAGGCAAGTCCCCAAAGAATTCAAAAATAACTTCTAACATTTGCTACTTCTATAATTATCAGTGATTTATTTTAGGTATATTTGTTCTGTGAAATATTATTCATTTCTTTCAATTTTTAATTTGAAATTTAGTTAATTTCATTAATTTTGTAGGATATGCTTCATGCTTCACAATTTAAATTTCAGGGAAGAAAATTTAAGTAAGGATCAATAGAAAAAAATTTTAAAATTAATACTACAATCAAAGAAACAATTGACAGAGCACATTTATCTCATATTTTATTTATCCATATTGTCATTTTGTTTAATTATTTAGTTTCTCCAACTTTTATTTATGTACTCATCACATTCTTTCAAAAGCAGTTAGTTCGAAGTGATTTCAAAGCTCAATGTGCATTTTGTGGAATCTTACGATATTTGGGGATTAGCCTCCTTAATGTAACCCATTTTTCGTAGCAAAACAATTAATATCTACTTTAAATCTGTTCAGTCAGTTTATATCCTTATTGCAGTACGTATATATTTTGCATCATATACATACTACTTAATTTATAAGCGAAAAATTTGTCTTACTCTTGATAATGATTTTCCAAAGAGTTGGTATAAGTGTGATTTTTTATGGATGAGTAACAATTATATAAATCAAATCATTTTATTAATATTATTATTCCAAATATTAAAAGTTATATATTATATTATTGCTGCAATTATTTTCAATCCTCTTGTCATTTAATGAAATCATGTTTGAATAAATAATTTACTACCACATGTGTTCATGTATGATGTTGATATCATAAAATTCCCTCCATAAAAACTAGAACATTTTACATGATGTTGCATTATTTTCTTAGCCAATTCAACATTTCCACCTTCACTAATTTTTCCAATCTTGACAAAATGACCTTTATACCAGTCTGGGAAATTGGAAAAGGGCACAACTCCAAACACTAAATGAAGATAGAACGTCGAGTGGTAAATTTAATTCAATTCTTGGTGGAGTAAGGAGGATATGTCGTAAGTGTGGTGTTACGATTATCTGATGTAGTCAATCTAAGCCGAGTGTAACTTGTTTAGTCATCTGTTGTATTCAGAAATACAACAGCATTCTGAAAGTCTTTATCTTAATATACAGGTTATTAAAAGGTTTTTTTCTGGGTTTTCTCTCCTAAACTCTGAAGAATATCTATAAAATAAAAACTAATTATTTTGTGATTTGCTTCTGCGTGAGAAACACAAGATATTTGTCAGAAGCAATCACTTGAACAATGTTGTCCTACAAACAACATCAAAAAAGAAACAACTATATTGTAACGTTTCGGAATCTATATCAGACTCCTTAAAATGTTTAGTGTAGGCAAATGAAAATACTCTGGATCGTAAAATATCGAAATAAGTAGTATCGATACTTGAATCGTATCGATACATGAAATATCGAGTATTCACGTATTAGTGTATAGTCGGAAAATAAATCATTTCGATTTGTGAATAAGATGTCTAAAAACTTTTACAACAAGTACGTGTACATCTTACCTGTAGAGATCAAATCATTTTCAAATAATTCATTGAAATATTTATTATAATAAAACAAAATATGCTCATAGTACCTAATTAATTCTCTGATTTACTTTCTTTCATTCATTTCTGACAATTTTAAGTACCTATCTAAACTATTCCCGGATGCGTTAAATATATAAGATTTATAAACCAAATTCCTGGGGACAATCATTGGGGGGGGGGGAGGGCTGGGTGGGGAACTTTATGCCACTTAAAGAACTATTTAGTGGGAACTACAGGGATATCGAGAACATTTTATTCTGGAGATAACTACACCAAATTTGGTTTGTACTAATTAACCAATATAGCGATTCTACTAGTGTCGTCAAATTTTTTTCTATTTTCCAATGTTGAAACCCCATTGCACGAATGTTGAGTATATCAAATCGCAGCCAAAAAAACTGTTACAAGCTGATGGCCATTTGAATCCAGTCAATTTGGGGATATTGTATCCACCCTTAAAGTTTATGGAAACGAAATAGCGCATATTGAAGGAGTCATCTAAAACTGCGGCAGATATGGTGAAAATTTTATGATTTTCAATGGAATGTCCAGTAGCAAGAAATCTCCAAGAAACTATTTTCTCTTTTTTGAAACTTAATGCAAAGATTATTGAAGTAAAACGTTTTGTTGAAATTGAATTTCTATTACGTCTTGTTGATTCAAAAAGGCATATATGCAGATTTTAAGTAACTTATACTATTCAGACTATGTACCATGAGCTAATTGACATGTCTGAATTTTGAAAGCCCCATCTGCAATCAAAAACCTTTTTAAACATGTTAATAATATGGACGTTGTTCAGTAAAATGACAAACTAATTAGTTACATCAAAGTTGGATAGCAACAGACCTACAAGCCAGTTTTGTCCTTATTAGGACTCATCAGTTGAGCATAATTCAACCATGATGAAAAACACTGAGGAAACCAGTCTTATCAGAATCCAGTAATCACTTCAGAGTACCGAGTAAACACAAGCGATACCTGGTTTCAATTAATCTTGAAAGGAAGTTTTCAGTAGATATGCCCTTTTGAATTAACATAGTTGTCCTCCTCAGATTATCTTTCCTTCAATGTTGTAGTAGCATACATTTTCAGAGCAGCTAGTAAATAGAATTTATATTGAATGAAACACAGAAATTACCAAATTTATTAAATATTTTTATTCATGTCTATTCTACAATTTTGTTATATTTATATTTTCCCCTCCAAGCTTGTGGCATTGGGCAAGTAGAAGGACATGGAAGTTGTCCAGGTATTTCACATATACAATGTCTGTCACACAATTCTCCAAAATTTGCTGGATTATCCTTTTTCTCTCTAGCAATCGCTTCTTCTTCTAGTACTTTCCTTTAAAAAAAGTTAGTGTATAAGATAAAACAGAAATCAAAAGTAATTCTAAATAAGACGAATGAAATATAAAATAAAATAAATTTCTTGTGTATTTTCTGTCAACGGAAACAATGTACAACAACTTCCACCCTCTAGATTCAAAGAGGAACAGAAACAAAGTTGCAATTAGTTAGCTCTTTGGCTCGTAAAATTCGAGTTTTTTAACAAAATAGTCAATTGGAACACTACTGACAAGAATCAGGAAACCAATGTATTCACTCACTGTGATTTTCCGATAACTCTAATGAGATGTTCATATATTTCATCTTTGGTTCTACAATCCAGATCTATTAGCATTTGATGGCCAGTTTCTAAAAGTAACTATGAGATCATACATGTATAATAAAAATGGCTGAGAATAAGTAATTCCACTATCAACTTTACCATAGAATGCTCTGACAAATGGTGATGGTGCCATATTCTTCAGCGTAACAATCTGAACATTAGGATTCTTATATTGTACTTGAGGTAAGTGCCAAAAAACAAAATCCCTGCAAAGTAACTCCAGTGAAAAATTATAAAAATACTAAATCTGCATATCTCACTTGGTGCCTGCATTATTTTTCGAGTTTAAACTGTAATTGATTGTTAATATTTTGATTTGATCTTTCAATACTAGTCTACCTGCTTCCAAATACTGTATGGTTCTCCTTATAGGAGCTCGGCCTTTCATAAAGGGCATTATGTGATAGGATTTATAGTATTCTAGGATAAATATAAATAATATATATTTAGTTTTGTGAGATTGTGATTTTCAAACCGATCTGTAACTTATAGGTTATTTTGCAATAGTCATAGAATATTTTTTCTTTCCATCCTTTCTACGTTGCTGGCCATCTACACAGTTCTCCATTATTTTTCTCAAACTCTTTCAAATCTAAGACAGAGGTTACACGGTCAATCTGGTATCAATCTGACATCAATACGGACCATCAGTCTACGCATATAAATAGAATCAGTTTCCCCTCAATCTGACATCAATCCATGATTGGTGTCAGACTGAATTGATGCCAGATTGACCGTGTAACCTCGGTGTAAGCTCTGTCTTACTTTTAAGACATACATACAAACGGAGTCACACGACCCATTAGCCGTATTCTTTTTACCTTGTTTCATCTCAATAGATGCATAGAATCTTGCATTTTGCCTTCTAACTACTGAGTCAGAACTGAGAATCTCAGTTAATCTCAGCTAAAGTTGGTAAAAAGAATACGGCTAATATCATATCCATGCCATGAGCTGAGCATGTCCTCCGGCAGCCCATGCAGAAAAAGGTTTAAGGAGTATTTCCTGTTGCTCACTCCTGTTGTGGTATCACTTGTGCTTTCAGCCCTTTTCCTTGCCTTGGCCTGAAGACCCAATAAGCAGAAACACGTGTCGGCAAGTACCAACACCAGCGTTTTCTATGCTCTTTTCCGAAAATACCCCTTAATCTTTAATATTATTTGTGTTATCTATTTAATAGCGAAATCCATTGGTAGAACTCGTGCGCAATGAGTGCATGAATCGTATTCCATTGGAGAATTTTGACGTCCTCCATCGGTAAACCAGTGCAACATTTATTGCACTGATTGAACTCGGTGCACCACTGGTTTTGCCAATGGAATTCGCCATTATATAATTAATTTCAAAGTGTTTATTGGTTCATGATGTTGGTTCCATGGTTCCATGGAGATACACATTCAAATTGAGAACAGTTAAATAAAGATTTCAACAATGAAACTCAACGATTTTGATGCTCAGCTACTTACTCGAAATATAAAAATTGTCATTGAAAACAATAATTAAATAGAATGATATTTATTGTTCTTAAATAACACATTCGCCGTCTTAACCGATAATACGAAAGTCAACTATTTTGGAGTCTACGATCAAAGAAAATCAAATCACCAAAAAAATAATAATCACTATCGTCTAAACAGCCGAGTGCTAAAAATGGAAGAACTTCCATTTTTAGGACCGAACTTTTTTTTAATAAAGAAGCCACCATCAGTCTTTCGCCGAAGTCTTCCGTGGATCGGGGGCCGCCATCAGAGCTTTATTCTTCTTACTTAGACACATTTTTGGATGAAATTTTATGAGCGCTGGGATCGAAAAGAAAAATTTCAAAATAAGAGAACCCCTACGAATAAGGGTTCAAATGGGCCAACTAATAGATTTTTGCTCATGCGAAAAGAACAATATATTTTTGCAATGTCAACTTTTCATAGACTGATGAATCGGTGTTCATTTTGAAATTTGTCAAAAATTCTTCTATCCATTATACCCGTCACATCATTCCAAATTTTCATTGAAATGGCTTGAGTAACAAAAAATGTATGATGATCATGAAGGTCCCTCAGATGTTCGAGATGAAGAGGAAACCGGATCCGTAAATAAGGTAGGTGCATTTTAGTTCGACCTACGACACGGACAATTTTACACATTCGTTCATTATTAAACTGTAGTTAATGACTCTCGAAAACATTCACTATTTTTTCAACCATTTACCCAGCATTCGAGATTCCCAAAACTATTGACCTATTGACTATTGACCATCCAGTATGACATATGTATAAGCTATGCCGCCTTTCAGAACTGCTACCATTTTGATTTTTCGTTCTATTAACCATACTCGGTGAATCCATGAAAAAAGGTTGTCCCGGCTTCTGCAAATCCGACAACATCCCGGGGATCCTTATTCATCAATTTGCAGGCACGGGCCTAAGGGGGGGATGATCCCCCTCCCCAATGTTGAACGGAGTTGGCAAATTTTCAACACAGTTGGAAAATTTTCGACGGAGTTGGAAAATAATTCGAAGTATTTGGAAAAATTCCAATGGAGTTGGAATATTTCCGAAAAAACTGTCATAAAATGTCAAGGATGAGTTTGACCACCTGACCGGATAAATGCGAAGCACGCAGATAATAGGGACGTGATAACATGGACACCATGTACCCTTGTACACATTCCTGTTGCCGTAAACTCAATATTCAATAGTTTTCGGCACAATGAGTGTAGCCGGCAAAAAATAATATTAATTTTCGTTTGCGTTATCCCAAAGCGGGTAGTCATAAAACAAACCATCTGGTACCAATTTGAGCAGTTTCTCACTGTCGAGCGGCATTTCAAATAGCTCTTGATTCCTATTAAATTCAAGTAAGTACGCAGTTTGCTCCTTTCTTTTAATAATAATATAGATAAGTTTGAATTTCGACAAACGAGTTTTGATGTTCAGGAACGGGCCTAAGGATCCTTATGTTGACCGGATTTTCAAAGAAGTAGGAAAAATTTGGCAGCAGTTGGAAACATTTCGAAGCAGTTGGAAAAATTGCAAACAAGTTGGGAAAAATTTTGAAGAAGTTGTAGTCTAAGAGCCGGCGGTTCAAAAGAAATTACTGTTCGTTGACCACTGAGGATAATATTAACTTTTACTTCCTTAAGTAGTGAGACATGTTCCTATATACAGTATTTTCATAATGCTGCTACCAAGAAATGCTGAAAAATGGATCTACATTTGCGTATCAAATATTTTTTCTTGAATTAAAAGGTTCATAATACAGAATGAATGTGTTAGTGGTATGAACTATTAACTTATGAAAAGAGGATTGTATTTTATTAATATAGTTTGTCGTATAATTAGATAAGCTTTCAAATAAAGAAAAACAAGAATATAAAATACATATTTAATCTATCAAAAAAATTAACTGAACTATTAAAATAATTTGTTCGTCAGCCTATACCTATTCAAATATCAAGAATAAATGTGCAATCTGCTATGATTGTCTCCAGCCTCGCTCTGGATATTCGGATGATACTTTCCCTAGGTATTTCGAGTTGTGAAAAGTATGCACCGAGTGTAAGTTGCAACCAACAACCTATTCCACGAGTCTTGATAAATAAACTAATATTTAAATTCTTTTATGATGCAGTTGTATCATAAGAACCCATTGATATAATTCCTAACTCTGAGAAACCAATACTTTCAGAGATATGATTTGTCAAAGTTTAAACAAGAGCGCCAAAGCTCCTGTCCACAGGGCTTTCTCACTCTTTATCGCTCTTGTTCCTCGGGACCGAGTGCTTATCAATTCGCCCAAATGTCTGTAATTTTCGAATTTTTGGATGAAAATGGTCTTAAAAGATTTGGTCCAACACACTGATCAAGAATCCGTGGTCAAAATCAATTCTGTCCGGCCGGCACTCCGTTAACACGATAACTCTCGAACGGAATGAGCTAGACAGTTGAAATTTTCAGTAGGTTTAGGACATAGATATATCGGACAAGTTCGTTATTGGGCAAAATCGGCTTAATGGTTTCGGAAAACGAAAAAAAAATTTTTTTTTACATTAAAAATTTCACCACAAGAATCCATTGAAATCATTTTCAACTCTAACAACCGAATACTTTCGGAGATATGATTTTTCAAAAGTTCAATAATAAATCGTACTTCTATGTTTCCACAGAATGCTGTACTTAATTATTCTATCTATGAATTATTATATGATCTGTATTCTTACATGCCATCTTATTTTCCTATGAGAGATACCTAAATGTCAAAATTATTTCTGGTTCGTAAATCTTGATATAAAATACACCTCCTGTTCAAGAAAACAAAGTGATATTGAAAGCAAAATGACCAATGAAATAACCTCAGCTATCGTAAAATTATGAGGATGATATGATATATTATAGGTATACTTTTAAGGTGAAAATATAATGCCCGTGGATAATCCATATGATGATGGAAATATACACTTTGGTAAGATACATAATCAAAATGGGTTCAGAATATCACCAGTAAAAATAAAACTGCAATATTGCGTAAGTTTTAATTGATATAAATATAATTTTCAGAGTAAAATTCAGGAATGAATATCTCGGATAAGTTCGTTATTGGGGAGAATCGGTCTGTTCGAATTGAATTTCTTTAATGATGCAGTTGTATCGTAAGAATCCATTTATATAATTCCCAGAGACTAATAATTTCGGAGATATGATTTGTCAAAGTTTGAACAAGAGCGCCAAAACTCCTGTCCAAAGGGCTTTCCCACTTTTTTGAGATAATTCTCCAACAATTCCAGACACTTATTGCCTCGCACACCGCTGTTCTCTGAAGACTCATCAGGAACTCGTGCCTTACGGTGTCGAAATCCTTTTACAAGTATAGAAACACACAGTCACGAATTACCCTTTTCCAGTGAACTACACTGATCAACAATTGCTAGGGATCACTTATGAACTTCTCTTCATTTGTATTTTTTTCAAGTTATCTCGTGAATATCTGTACATTATATGTTCTCTAAGGAAAAATTAAGATGTTTTGAGTTGATTATATCAAATTTTTCTTCACTTCATCGGCTCTTGTTCACAAAATCGATTATTATCTGTAGGCTGTTACATGTGGAGTGAAAAGCAATGTGGTATTTGTTATTAAATCTGTTTTTTTTCTCTCGTTCAAACACATAAGGTGACAATAATTGAAGAAATGAGAACAATATTAGCTTATCAGTCATGCCGAGAAAACGTTTGGCTCCTGTGCAACTGGACCAAATCATACGGTGGATACAGGAAGGTTTGTCCCAGCGAGAAGTGTCCCGGCGGTTGAATGTTTCGCAAAGTGTCGTGAGTCGGGCTTGGAATAGGTTCATCCAAAACGACTCAGTAGCTTATGTTCATGGGGGAGGTCGGCAGCGCAGTACAACAGCTGCCCAAGATCGTCTTTTGGTCCTCAATGCTAGGAGAAATCCCACTTACCCGGCGTCGCGGCTCAATAGATCACTGAGAGTTGCAACAGGAGTTCTAATTTCGAACCAGACTGTAAGACGACGACTACATGTTCGTGGTTTGAGAGCACGTAGGAGGGTACAACATCCCCGTTTGAATAGGGAACACCGGGTTCATCGACGGCAATGGGCTGAGGAGCACCGCAATTGGACAGTTGAAGATTGGAGCCGATGTTTATTTACGGATGAGTCTAGATTTCGTTTGGTCAACTCCGATGGACGTATTCTTGCTTGGAGGGAAAGAGGTCGAAGGTATGCAGAACAGTTTATGGTACCCACAACAGCTTTTGGCGGAGGTTCTATATGTGTATGCGGGGAGGCATTTGTTTGAACCAACGCACAGAGTTGGTTGTTCTGCAGAACACCACAATGACCAGCCAGAGATATCACGATATGATTATTGAACCCATAATTGTTCCGTTTGCGGCTGCCTTGGGCGAGAATTTCATTTCAATTGACGATAATGCCCGTCCACACCGTAGTCGTCTGGTTAATGAAGCGCTAGAAACTCATGCTATTGATAGGATGGACTGGCCAGCTCGCTCTCCAGACATGAATTGCATCGAACATGTCTGGTCTGAGATGTCTAGACAATTGTCAACCTTAGAACAACCGATCAATAACCTGGAGGACCTTTCTAACGCTTTACGGGATATTTGGACGAATTTGCCCCAAAATTTTATAAATCGTTTGATTGAAAGTATGCCTCGTAGGGTAGAATGCTTGAGACGAGCTCGTGGGGGGCCAACTAGGTACTAGCTTAACCGAAACTTCAGCCTTCTTGTGGTGTCATCATAAAATTTTTATGTTATTCAAACACAGAATTTTGAGTGTTCCTAATAAAGTCTTTTTTGGCGCTCTAGTTCCTCGGAACTGAGTGCTTATCAATTTGCCCAAATGTCTGTAATTTTGGAATATTTCGATGAAAATGGTCTTAAACGATTTGGTTCGACTCACTGATCAAGAATCCGTGGTCGGAATTTATTCTGTCCGGCCGGTCCGGCCGGCCGGCCGGCCGGCCGGCCGGCCGGTCCGGCCGGCCGTAGGCACGATAGCTCTCGAACGGAATGAGCTAGAGAGTTGAAATTTTCAGAGTAGGTTTGGGGGATGAATATCTCGGCTAAGTTCGTTATTGGGCAAAATCGGACAGACGGTTTCGGAGTAACAAAAAAAAAAAAATTTTTTTACGAAACAAATTCCAAATCAAATTTTTTTTAATAAGCAGTTTTATCATAAGAATCCATTCATATCATTTTCAACTCTAACAAGCTAATACTTTCGGAGATATGATTTTTTAAAATTTCAATGTAGATCGTATTTCACAGATTGATATAATTATTATTCTATGTATGAATTCTCATAATGTCAACTAAATCGATACAAGTTCTCGAAGTTCCGACCTCGGGAATTTTCCTTGCTAAAAGTCTGTCTGAGAAACGTCAAAATGAATCCGTTAGACGGGGTGCGGGAAATTTTTCGCAACGAAATGGCCGTTCTAGGCAGTTTTCGGGACTGAACGTTGACGAGAAGCGAAGATAAGGGTAAAAAACGGTCAAATAAACCTCCATGTGGCGATTTTATGTCGAAAAGTGAAAATTAAGAATATCTATCCGCGGTTAGTACCGACGTTTTATTCTAATACCGGAGATCGAGAAGATCCTTCGAGGAGTCCGATAGTGTAGATGTATAGATAGTGGATATCTCGGTTTCGGACGAGGGAAGGCGGGTTCGAAGCCCATCAAGGGAATTATACTTTTTCGTGTTTTTTTTTCAATTTTTATCGCAATATTAACTTCGAATAACGGTATATCTGCCGACTTTAAGTAAGGGTGTTTTCCTTTTTTTTTTCTGAGCATATATCGCTGAAAATAAACCATTACTATACGGGGTGTTCTTTTTTTCACGGCACAATTTGCCACGATTGAATTGATTCGTGCCACAAACAAACCGTTATCTAAATAGGAACCTTGGATGGATTCTTATAATGTATTTTTCGGAAATCTCTATACAGGGTGTTTTTCTTTTAATGTCAATTGCAGATTGCTGTTTTTAACGCTATGAACATACCCTTTCATTTTTTCGTGTTGGAAAATATACTTTCGAGGCATACATCGTTGGAAATAAACCATTACTATACAGGGTGTTCATTTCCTCGCGGCATCGATTATTTTCAAATGCAAGCGTTTTAAGTAAAATGTCACTTCGAGATTTCTATCGCGAGGAGAATTCTCAACTTTGTAAAACCGTTGCGAAATGATAACCGCTGCTATACAGGGTGTCTTAAGAAATATGTCAACTCCGAAACTTTACGTGTATGTATTTCAGTGGAACCCAAGGCGGCTCAGATTCACAATTGGACCCTGTAGGGGGCGCTAAAATCGATGTATAGGAACTCGGAAACAGGCGGATCGATTTTGATGAAACTCTGTGATTTTCTTTCGGCGTATCTCTGATTCACAATAGCATCCTGTAGGGGCGCCCCGATCGATCTATAGGAAACGGCTCGAACGATTTCGATTAAACTTTGTGTGCGTATTTGAATGGGCCTCAGAGTCACAATAGGAACTCGGTAGATAGCACTGTGTTCGGTTTATAGACTCTCGAGAACGACCGGACCGATTTCGTTGAAACTTTCTGTGTGTGTGTGTCTGAGGAAGTCTCGGAAAAATGTAGATCTACCGGAAAATGTAGATCTATCGGAAAAATGTAAATCTACCGGAAAAATGTAGATCTGCCGGAAAAATGTAGATCTACCGGAAAAATGTAGGTCTACTGGCTAGGTAGATCTGCGGGCCCACTAGTTATTATTCTATCTATGAATTCTCATAATGTCAACTTGACAGAAGGGAATATTGTAACTTCAAAAATATTGGGGTTGAAATACTCGTATTTTAGCGATGCAACGGGGACCTCAACCGAAAATGTTTGAAAATATTACGTAAATATTGAAAGCATAATTCTGTAGTTTGGTGAACGTAGATCAGGAAATTTTTGATCGATTACAAGGTAATTTATTATTACTTATCTAATAAACCATTATTTGAATTGAATTTCCTTTATGATGCAGTGATATCATATGAATACATTGATATAATTCACAACTCTGAGAAACCAATACCAGATATAATTTGTCTGTTTGAACTAGAGCGCCAGAAAGCTCCTGTCCACAGGGCTTGAACCCATTTTTTCTCTCCAACTTTCCATTTTTTCATTCTTTTCTCAAGTGAACCATATTATCAACTGAAAATACTCTGATATCTGACTAAATTTATAATCTTGGAGCGAATAATTCAGAAATAAATTTAGAAAAAGTAAGTGATCCCTATCAATTGTTGAGCAGTGTATATAAATTTTCGTCATCTCCAAAATAGGATCCTGCGTTGGAAGTCTTCCCTCTAAAGTCGAATCGGAAAGTATACCATACTTATGCACTTATACCTACTCCTGCAACCCAGTGGTGGATTTACCAGCAGGCTGAAGCCTAGGGCGGCAAATTTCAAGGGGCGGCATATTGGCAAATTTAGTACATAAATTTATTATTTCGAATAACATATTGAAAAAAAATATTACACACACAAAATACGATTTTCGAAAATTAGAGAAAAATTGAAATATTTGTGTTGTGTTGAATAGCCTACGGGCGGCAAATCTATAAATCCGCCACTGCTGCAACCTGTTTTTGGCGCTCTTGTTCCTCGGAATATAGTGCTTATCAATTTGCCCAAATGGCTGTAATTTTCGAGTTTTTGGCTGAAAATGGTCTTAAACGATTTGGGTCGATTCACTGATCAAGTATCCGTGGTCGAACTCGATTCCGGCCGGCCGTTAACACGGTAACTATCGAACGGAATGAGCTAGACAGTTGACATTTTCGGAGTAGGTTTGGGATAAAAATATCTCGGTTAAGTTCGCTATTCGGCAAAATCGCCCAGATCATTTCAGAGTAAGGAAAGAATAATTTTTTTTTACATTACAAATTTCGAATTCAATTTTTCCCAAGATGCAGTAGTTTCATCATAAGATTCTACTGATATCATTTTCAACTCTAATAAGTAAATACTTTCGGAGATATGATTTTTCAAAATTTCAATAATACATCGTTATTCCATGTTTTCACAGAATCTTATTTAATCTAATATATATAATTTCAGAGTGGATTTGAGGAATGAATATGTCGGATGAGTCCGTTATTTAATTTTAATTTATAGTTTCTTTTATGATGTAGTTCTATTATATTAATCCATTGATATCCTTTCCAATTCTGAGACCAATAATTTCCGACATGAATTATCAAACTTTGATTAAGAGCGCCAAAGCTCCTGTCCACAGGGCTTTTCCACTTTTTTACAACCCGCTCGAAGATCTTTGACAACAGGGTAATTGGTCTATAATTGTCGATTAATTATTATTTATTTGTCTCTTGAAAGTTTCTGGGTGATTTATATATAAAATGTTTGATCAATATTCTATTTACCGAAATTCAATTTCCATTTAGAAGAGGACCTTATCAGCTAAAGATTCAAAATTCGTTGGACTTTCGATAGCGATCAAAAAATCACTGAATGCTTGTAGTTCAACTAGAAGTACAAATGCAGATCAACACCAAGAGAAATGTCCACTGCTAGTCCTATTCCCGGATATTCGAAAGAAATCTGTTGACATGCATGCCATTGTTGAGGGAAATTTACCGCCAGAGGATATCACAAGAAAATTAATTGGAAAGAAAGCCGACTTCACGCACCTAAAAAAATCCAGTCAGCGACAGGTAATAATAGTATAGGGGAGCCCACGTCGCTAATTCGGGATTTACTCGAGCGTCATAGAGAGCTATTGGGTTGTCAAGCTTAGATGATAAGAAGAAAAAAATGTTATATAATATATACCCGTTCATCGGTGGGGTGAGCGGATATAAATTTTCAAAAATGTAAAAAAAAACCGTTACGTGGACATACTCGAGCGCGTCAGATATTGATAGCATCTGTGTCCTACGTATTTTAAAAAATGTATAGATGTTAATCTGATCGTTTCCATGATGGACGTGATCATACGTAAGGGTTGAAAATGAAATAATTTTTTTTTTATCGAACTCGTTAGATTTTCTAAGGGGGTGTTAAGTGAACCTTAAAAGATGCTCTTGTATAATAATCTGACGATTGGGATGTAACGCAAACTCGTGGTCATTATTAGAATATGCAAAAAAAAACGCCATTTAGAAATACTCAAGCGCGACAGATTAAGATATATATGGTTCATCAATATGGCCTACACGTGCTGTCTCCTAATCTGACGATTGTCTGGAGGGATTCGCTAAATCTGACAATAAATTTTTTTTTTTTAATTTTTTTAAATCATTGCACTTAATTAATCGAAAAGCTCAGGAAATAGCGTGCAAATGAAAAAGCTTATGTTGTTTTGAGGAGAATATTTATAAAAATAATAATTATACAAAATTTAATTTTTAAGGGTATTTTTTTTAATCATCTTCATCAGTAGAATCCTCTTCCGGAGTGGGACGGAGTGAGAGAGCAATAGATAGAGAAAGAGTGAGAGGAGAATAGAAACACGGAGAGGGGAATATAGGCATGGCATATCTGCACGCATTCAACTTATCAATTAATTTTTATTACTTCGGCTTGTGAAAATCGTCAGATTATATATTTATCGTAATTCTTGCATTATTCCCTTCAAAATAAAAAAAAATTTTACCACGTTCGAGAATGTCAAGATGTCGTTTTTTTTCACAACTTTGTAACCCTCCCCCTTCTTTACGTCACTCTCAAATTGTCAGATTAATGGAATATACACTTTTTAGCATGTAACTAACTCGCCCTACCTTAATCTGACGCGCTCGAGAATTTCCGATGATCAACTTTTTTTTACTAATCTGATGCTTTATCCTTGACGGGCGGCCATATATATATATGGCTCATATTTGGTGGAAAAACTTAACCAGGTACAAGGTATCCCCCCATATATTAATCTGCCGCGCTTCAGTAAATCCCAAAATCCCCGCTTGGCTCCCCTACTATAATGAATTCTCACTTTCATGCTTCACTCAATACACACTCCTAGCAACTTCTAGGATGTTCTGATATTTAGTGATTTTTATTCTAGAAGGAGCATAATTATGGTTCTTGTCGCGTTTTGCGCGCTTGTTGGAAGGGCATATCATTTCGTCCAAATGTCTGTACTCTTCGAATTTAAGCCGAAATTGATGGTCACTGTTGATACATAGATTGTCGAATCCAATTCTGTTTGTCCGGTCGTAAACACCATATCTTACGAATACGAATCATAATATACTTGCAGAGGGTAAGTATTCATTCAACAAACTCAAATGTCGCTTTCAGATGCAGAACCTAACCTGAAATTTTCAAGTCGCTATCTCTTTCCGTTCTTAGGTTATCGTGGCATAAATTTTTGAAAATTTTCTAGTGAGATAATCACAAAATTTCACAGAAGTGCTTAGTTTTATATTCTACAACTACTCACCAAGTTTCAATTCGATCGGATTTGTATTGGTTGAAAACAAAATTATTACTCTGAAATCGATTGTGTCCATTAAAATGAACTTGTCCGTCATATCATTTCAAGTCGTTAGCTCTTTCTGTTCTCAAGTTATCGTGGTAACGGCCGGACAGAATCAAATTTGACCTCGAATTCTTCATCGGGTAGTCGAACCCAATCGTTTGAGATCATTTTCGGCAAAAAGTTTGAAAATTACAGACATTTGGGCAACATGATAACGCGATGTTCCCCAGAACATACGCGCAAAAAACAATTCAGATATAAAAGAGTAAACATTTGATTTCTCATAAATGAACATTTAGTAGACAAGAATCGGCGAATTTTGAAAGGGTCACATAATTTCTGAACTTCCTTAACTTTAGTGGAGCAGTATATTTCATTAGCGTTCTATGTCCATTTTATATTTTCGTAATTTCATCTAATTATAATAATTAGTAAAAGAAAAATATTATTCCTTTTCTAAAATGCAACACGGAGTGAAAATTTCTTGAAAGAAATAATATTTCGAATAGTTAATTTAGTTACTGAAGCTTATTAATATTAATAAAACCGAGTTTTATCAAAAATCAATAAAAAAGCACTAACCTGGGGTCGAGAACTGTAGCGCTTGTTCATGTAATTATCAATATATTTCACCGATATTGAACAACGCACACTTCTGAAATTTGTGGATATTATGGAGATTGGTTATATCAATGAATTCTGGAGATAGGTTTAGGAGGTTTTGATGATTCCGTAAACAAAAATGTTCTTCGCTTCTAATATTACGATCCTCATGATATTCTGCATAAATCTTGCATTCGTTGGTCTGCATCTGAATACCAGTTTTCATTCAGATCGTAAGTAACTGTGGTTTTATAAATATTGGAATCGTCTGAGACCTTTCTCTGCTCAGAACTCGAAAATTACAGACATTCGGGCAGAACAATAGCGCCCTGGTACGAGTACGCAAAAGCAACTATACCTACATTTTTGAAAAAGATCTTATGCCCTAATGGAAAATTTGAAGGTTATAATTTTGTAGAGGAAATTCAATTGTTTCAAACTTAGCGATAAGCATATAATATTTTGACTCATAGGAAAACTAATATGAGAAAAATTATGGTATAAAAATTGAATGTTAATGGCAAACAAAGAATTATTTAACGTTGAATTGCGAAAAAATTATTGAAAATTTCGTTTCAGGATTACAACTATGAAGATTATTTACCAACAATTTTAGAAGAACAATTGTATATATTCAGTGAACATAAACATCGGGGAAACTTGTGAATATGAAGTCAAATGTTACAAAACAGTTTAATTACAATAGATCATCAAAAGGTCAATAAAATGTACACAGAAGTTTAATCTCTCAATTATAACATAAATATCTATTTCCATTTTATATTTATTTACATTGTGCGTTTCATCTATCAGAAAAATAATTAGTTTTAACAAAAATCCGTGACTATATCTACAGAAACATTCCATTCAATAAATTATACATAATTAAGTTTATAGTCATCGGGATTGTGGTAGTAGATTACAATTTTCATTATGTGGCAGAGTGAACAACGGATAAAAACTATCACAATTTATTCTATGGAAAAACACTAAATAACCAATCACTAAAAGCCACCGTAGTTAAAGCCACGAAATATCATCGACATTTATTGCTCGAAATATATAAGACGCAATAACAAAAACTGAGATAAAATGAATTGCACCAACAGCAATTTGTTATTAAGTCATGGGGTTTAAAGGAGAATTGTGCATTAAACCACAGGCTACCCAGATGTTTCACTTCATGTACCTATGAATGACATCGCTATATGTGTACTTTTGGCCTTGGAATTTGCCAATACAATAGAAACCGGTTATAACGCCTATCATTTTATAACGATAGATCGGTTATAACGACTATCGGATATAGAGACCTAAATATGTTTATGTATATATATTTTTGAAAGACTTCAGACTGCTCTCGGAAAACCGTTAACACAAATGCTGCTCGTTAAGCAGAATTCTACGAAATAAATGCATTTTGGGAAAATCATTAGTAGGTAAAGGTATTCTGATAAATCCTTAACAGATTAACGTTTAAAAGTCTAGTATCAGCTGTGAATAGTTTGTAATCCTTTTCGAGAAAAATCGAACAGTTGAATAACTCTTGACAGTTAGCTTAGAAAATAGAATTTGTATCACATCTCACAAAGAGAGAACACAGTTTAGTCAGCATAGTTCTCAAGGTCAAATAAGCGAAGATCTCGCCACAGGCGAAGTGAACATCTGGTTTAGTCTGTACTAATACTGTGATATAGAAATAAGGTGAATAAAATCAGTTTTTTTGTGATAGTTACTCTACCGCATCTATGCTTGATTTCATATTAATAACTATACACAGTCCCAAAATGTTCGTTACGACGGGATGATTACTTTTCCCCACGTCCCAGCTTGGAATTCAACATTTAGTTTAAATTGAAAAATAAATAAATACAACGACCAAGATTATTAAACTTAGTATGCTTAATTGATGTTCGTGAAGAATTTGGACTGATTATTCTAATAAATGGTGATTTGTGTGTGTACACCCGAGACATAGAGGTTAAACTATTCTTGGCGTTCGGTTTATCCGAGAGTCCAGCAGTCACCAAGGATATTCGACGAAGATTCATATCTGAAGAAATTTAAACACCGAGATTGGGTGCATAGTCTCATAAGGCTGAACCCATGTTCAAACTACAACCTACCCCAAATACGGGGATGCTAGTTGGGGCTCAGTTTTTTCGAGAACGAACATTGTTTATTATCGCTGTGTGGTGTATTATGAATTTCTTCAACCAAGTCGAACACGATGGCATACGTGCTTTATATCGGACGGGAAGTACTTTGAACCTAATTCGTAAGAAATTTTGTTTCAATTTTATAAAAAAATTCACCTTTTTTATGATCACAGTATTATATAAAATTATCGTCATTATTATAAGAAAAGTGGCAATAAATCAAAATGAATAAAGTTAATATCAGGTACATGAACTAGTTCTCTTCAATGAACTGAAATATCAAGGAATAAAGGTACGCACACATTATTAACACGTATTAAAGAAATATCTATTACGTTATTTCAAATGAACCCGCACATTATACTGATGCGTCGTCAGAGGCGGAGAACACATTTCGCGTTCTAATTCGTTGTGCTGATACGTGTTAATAATATGTGCTTACCATAAATTATACATACAGAGTGCAACATGGAAGAAATTTTTTTCGAATTTCAGTTGAAATGGTACATTCGCCCAGCACATCTGGAAACCTTTGATTCCCAAAGAAATCATGCATATTTAGAATAAACATTCACAAACATGAAATATGAAACAAACTAGGTTCTATATTGAAGCTTAGTGAGACCAAAGGACGCCACTAACTAAAAGAACACAATTTCCACAAATTTAAGATTTCACTTTTATTATGGAATTACCCTATAAAATAGCAATGAGTTTTATGCTCTTGCATTCGTCGGAAAGTTGTGACAATTTCGTAGACATTAAAATATAATATAATATACGATGATAGTCCCAGAAGTACAGCACCGGATGTATACCGGAGGTCTGGCAAGATTCGTTCTAGGTAGAGCGATTTGCATGTATCAGAAATACCCTTATTACACTATGCCTTTTTCATGTCTATATTTGCGCCTATTTTCATGGCTATTTGTTGGTTGAATTTCCCCCCAAATGAGTGGCACTATTACATCTCGCTTGTTTCAGGCAGTAATTCCAGAGCTGCAAACATTGAAGAAATTGACATATTCACCTCAAGTTCTTGTTTTTTTCGTATATTTTTGAAACAATACCATAGTATTTTAAGAATGTCTGAAGAATCGTTTAATATGCTACTACATAGAGTGCAAATTCACATACAGAAAAAAGACACTGTACTTCCAGAAAGCATTTCTCCAAGAACGAAATTAATAATTACTTTGCGATACTAGGCTACTGGTGAAAACTTCATATCACTCGGGGATAGCCATCATAGATTATCTGGCCTTCGTAAGTTTAGTTAGTTTACGTCCTCAGAGTAATAAACATAAATTTATTATTGAATTTACAAAGGCTACGATCATAGATAGAATAAACTAGGTTATGTTAAGACGTCAAGTCAGACAGATGAATATTGTGTTGGTATACATGACATTTCGACAAAAAGGCTTGAAATCCCCACGATTCAGGGGGAACAAATAGAACCAGTTCTATTTATTTTCAAGCCTGAAACAGTCTACAAAATAGCCCCGGGCGCATGCGTATTTCTCCAAAATTTCAGGCGCAGTCAGTCAGGCTGACAAATAGGCACGAAAAAGGCATAGTGTAATAAGGGTAAAAGAAATGTAACACTGGGATATTTGGGTTGATCAGAGAACGACAACGTCTTCACCGTTTGGTCAACCCTAGTCTCAAGAAACGCGTATGAGATGAAGTGAACTCCTACCTGGAGAGATTGCATGATTTCCATAAAGAAGTTTTTCATTCCGATATCAATACGGCTAAAACACACGATCTTTGTGAAACAAGAACGCCGATCCAACGAGATAAACTCGGCCTAGGATCACTTCTTACTAAATTTCCGTTGGGATGAATCGGAGAATCGTAAGACCACGCCACGCCCACGATATTTCTCCATATTCCGCTAAGTTAGGAGAAGGATTGAACTTAATTTATCCTTAGGCGTTCTGTCTTTATTTAATGTATGGAGTTTGCTATGGTAGAGTCATCTCTTTTCCTTTATTTCATATTCATCTCCATGGAACGAATCTTACCAGACCTGATATTGATGGAAAAAATATCTATGGCGGAAAGGCCTAGTGAAAATGGGTAATACTCTGTAAAGAATATTTCGCCCCAGGTTAATTTGTAGGGTCATATTAATTTCCTTTAAAAGAAACAAACCTGCTAAAGATTAAAAAAATAACAGTTTAGTAGTAATAATGAATAGAAATCCCAATGTATTTCAAGTTACTTTGTGAGATATGAGCATTTTTTCTAAGAGCAGTTGCAGGGTACTGTTTGGTATAACACCATAATAATAAAATATTACTTTTTAAAAAATATATCTTAGAACACGAGAAGTAACGATCAAAAAAATCTCCTAATACTGGAAATTTAATTAAAATATTCTCTTTTGGGTCCGTTACGACGCATGTACTGTCCACAACTACTGAGTAAAATGGCCGCACAGTGCTACTAGCGCCAATTCCCGAACTTCATACATATCACATTCCTAACTACTATTATGTGTGTTCTGTGCTATCTACATATCGTCGTTGCGCCTTCAAAGTGCGACATGTGACTTTTGATAAATTGTGCATTCATACACTTGCGTGTTTTGCAGGAGCATATTTTCGATTTCGTACTTGTCGCTTTTCGATCAAATCCAACTGGAACCGAAACTAGTGTGATTATCACATGGCAGCTTTTAACGAAATATCCAGCTTGCGCAGTTCTTAATCGAAATATACACTTAACGCATTTTGCACAATATATGCACATGTCGCGTTTTGAAGGCGCAACGACGATTTAAGATAATATGAAAACATTTCAATTTTGATATTGGACACATTACAGGGGACTGTGCTTAAAAATCCTGGACAAACTTTGATCAGCTGATTGCAGTGGAATAAATTGATCAAAAGGCCGGTCCATACGCTACGTTTTGCACAACCTTTTACCTGCGCAGTCTTAAGACGGAATGAAAACGTAGCAATTTTTAGTGCATCCACACGATGCTGAGATATCTGTATATTTCGCACAGTTTTAGCGATATGGTCATGGAGGAGGTACTACTCTTGTCAAATTTTGCATGCTGTTAACACAGTTACCGTCTAGCTCAGTTTTCGCTGTAACTGCAACGTCTCCGCGACTTTTTCGAAGCTGCGCAATTTTGCTGTCTACACGCAACATTTTACCTGCAACGTGTTGAACTGCGCAGTTAAAAGGTTGAGCAAAACGTTGCGAATGGACCGGCCTATAAACCCGTTTGTGGCCACAGATAATTCTCTAGAGAATTCGGTAGCGAATTTGTTGCAGAAATTTCGTTATAATAAATTTGAAGTAAGCTTTTGTTTTATATGAAACTATACATTGACTATTTTGTTTTCCTCAAAACAGTATAACTCATAGAAAACAAAAGCTTTACTTCAAATTTATTATAACATTCCTGCCATAAACTCGCTAGAAAATTCTGTGTACTCACAAACAGGCTTTATTTATTTCGCAATAAGGTCAGTTTATTGATTATGTCAATGAATAATTAATTATGCATAAAATTCTATATAATAAATAAATTTCTTGAAATAAAATCGCAATGTGATAATTCTGGAGATGGGACAGCAAATGGGATGGTTTTTTGCCAGTCTGTCATGAAAAGAAATAATTTTATTTTTGATATCGAATAAATGACAGGGGACTGTGCTTGAAAATCCTGGAAAAAGTTTGATCAGATGATCAAAATGGAATACATTGATCTTAAACCCCTTTGTGGCTACAGATAATCCTCTAGAGAATTTTCTAGCCAGTTTTGATGTAATGAATTTAAAGTAAATTTTATTTTATATGAAACTATCAATAATTTCTCGAGAAATTCTCTGTATACCTTTACCTTTGATTATTTGATTTCCTCAAAGCTGCGTATTTCATATAAAACAAACTTTGATGAAGACACACTCTATGGGTTACTCTTAACTATTGGTCTCTGCTAGTCCTTTCACCCTTGAATGTCATAAATGCCTTAAATTCGCTATAAAATTCTCTGTAGGCGCAAACTGGCTTTGGTTTCATTTACTTCGCAATAAGGTAAGTTAGTTAATTATGTTTTCAAACATTACACCTAAAATTTAATATCATAAATAAATATCTTAAAATAAAATCGCAGTGTTAATTCTGGGAATGGGGCAGCACAGGGTTTTTTGCGAGTTTCAGAATTTTTTTGTGAAAAACTATTATTAACTCCATTGTAACTGTAACTGCTCTGAATAGAAACATTTGTATGCTTGAGTTGAGAGATACTTTAATTTAAATTATATATTATTATTCAAATACTAAATAAAAAAATGATCTAGACAGCCATTTACGAGCCAAAAGAGAATCACCCATATAGTGTCGTGAAATAATTCTTTTTGTCAAAATACCATTCAACAGCATTTCAGAGTACTGGTGATTTCATAATCATATGACAATGGTCCATCAACTAAATACAATTAATGTGATTTAGCAATGTTGTTATAGCTGATTCTGATATATATGAGTTACGTACCCCTCAATATGACAGCTATTGTGGGGATATAATTATCATATTATAGCTGCGGTCAAGTATTATTATAATAGTTTGGTGTACTATTTTTTTAAATACAAATTACACTTTAGTGTTTGAACAAAAAAATTATTGATATTTCACGACGGCCAAACTCGATGATTTAAGTTCAAATTCTCACACCCCCTATTTGTCAGATTAGCCCCCTCAGTTATTTTTCGTTTCCAAAATTGATAATATATAGACTAGCAAATAGATTTGCCGTAATAGAGCAGTGGAAAAAGTGTATCAAGCTACCAGGAGACTATGTACAGGAATAGAGATATTTTTTTTCTGTTGTCTTTGTTAGGTCAGGTACTTCTGGAACTACAAAACCAAAAACGTAACCTTCAACTTTTCACCATTGATTTGAGAAAATTCTCATATAGGTACATCAAATTTATACAATATCAAGTCTTTTGAAATTTAAAAATTTCAGAGAGTATAGCAATAAATATTCTTAAAAAGTTTTCTCTCAAAATCGGTACATGATGTCGAAATACGAATATTCTCTAGTAACAATAATATTTACAAGAAAACTCCTGTCTTTTAAAAGTTAGTAATATGCTAATTATGTAGTAACACTAGAACACTTAACAATTCAGTCGATTAACTCTTTCAATTAATAAGTACATCGCAAAAATTAATTCTTTTGCTGCCTCGAAAAACAATTAATTTTAATTCTTTAGAAGGTGAATTAGTCAATTGATTTAATTCCAGTGGGGGGGTTTGAATTAATTATATAATAATTATTTCTCAAATACGACAATTATGAATTGAAAATCAAACAAAATTCATTTTCACTATCTTTCATTAGTATCATTGTATGTCTAAGGGTAATTATTGTCGCTTGAACAATAAAATATTTCGATTTGTATACAAAAGAATATATGAAAGTAATAAGATAAATAAGATTTATGCCTAAATCAAAGTTATGTAAATCGAAATTGTATTGTAATTTTTCCCCTGACATGTATTCAATAATATAGAACTAAACATATCTGTCATAACAAATTTATTGCATCG
This sequence comes from Halyzia sedecimguttata, assembly GCA_937662695.2. Classification (NCBI taxonomy): domain Eukaryota; kingdom Metazoa; phylum Arthropoda; class Insecta; order Coleoptera; family Coccinellidae; genus Halyzia; species Halyzia sedecimguttata. The sequence goes on along the minus strand of OW569413.2, from coordinate 101,090,423 downwards.
AAAAAAATTGAGCAAAAATATTTCATTGAAGTGACTAAAAGCTACCAAATTAACATCAATTCAAATTCAAGTTCCCTAAATATACAAATGAAAAAAATAGCTTACCAATGCAATGAATCAACCAAAATGGCAGCTACCGTCAAGCTACTTTTTCATGTTCAAATGAAGAGTTGATTCATCCTCTTATTCATGAAATTAGCAAGTATGCCCGGTTTTTATAAAGGTCTACGATCCAGCACAAGACAGTATAAAAACTTCATACAAATACCTAGAAAGCTGCTTCCTATCCGCTATATTGATTGTTTCCGAAACTTACCAAGAATTGGAAATATTTTACAATTATCGTTTTCTTGGCCAGTAGAGCACATCCCTGATGCACCTGATGAAACCATTGGGCAAGTTGAAATTCAGACCGTTGTCCAGTAGATGTCATTGGGATTTCATACTGACTAGTTTCCTGCTTCTCGCTCTGACTTCTTGCCTAGTATTAGTGTATTCAAACCAGAGTACATTAGGAATTAATGTGGTATCTCTAAGTAATAATATCTCTGATATTCTCCTACAAAATAAATATCTCAATGATTATTTCTAAATACTGCATTGCAATAGAAAATCAAATTATTATACATAGGTACATATAAATGGAACACACATCAGACAACACATCCTAGGTCAGGGCATGTTAGCCATACAAACATTTTTTCGAATATTTGAACCTCTGAGAAAATTGTAAAACTAACACACTTGTCTTTGATTTTAATGGGAAGAGACCATGAGTACCTCAAATTACCATTGTTCTTCTAGAGATGCCAGAGGTAAGATCGTGAATGAAAAATACCCTAAGAACCTTCATATTTGTGGGTTATAAAGTGTTCAATTTTTTAACAATTGCTTCACATATGAGGGTCCTAATTACAAATTTTTAAGAGTCTACACTACTTCCGAGTCGTTTTTGATGACAAGCTCTGTTGTAACTCGCAAACCACGTCTGTTTACAATCCTCACATTAAGCAAAGAGCAATAAATCTTTGTATGGATATGATGCCATGGCAACGCCTTGACCTTTGATAACGGATAGACGTCACACTAATAGAGCGTATAGTGTTGTCTGATAAATTCGCAATGTTTCACAGTACTCAATAAATAGTGTAAATCAACATATGCAATGCACACGATTAGCTCAGTGGTTAGAGCATTTAACTCGAGTGCCGGAGGTCCTCATTAGTAACAAAGCATACACTGAACACAACTGATCCTCCTAACTTGCACAAGGTTTTAGAGCTTATGAGGGGTAACCCTGGGGAAGTCCAAGGAGCTTCATTATAATAATATCAATATTATGTTATATTTCATGTGATGGATTTAAACCAAGTGAAAGCCTCTAACATTCAAAATTTACAAGTGAAAATTATAGGGATTTCCATTACATGCTTGGAGCACTCGAAGAGAGTTTACCGACTCCACCATGATCTGTCAAAAACCGCTCTCAGAGCAACCTCAAAGGAAAATGATTCTCCCCTCCCTTTTAAGATTTGAATTTGATTTTGAAACGAAGTGTAGAAGATATAATAAATAATTCCTTTAATTTATAGTCTGCTATCCATAATATCCAATAAGGCACCAAGTAATCAAGTTTGCATTTGCTCAGCCATATAGAAAAAAGTATTGTTTCAGAACAGACAAACACAACCTAATATTTTGAATTGCTTTGTCCCTTATTCTAGCTTTAAATTGCAAGCGAAAATAATTGCCCTGAAAGCAAACAGATTTGCTCTGATTTGTCAATGGAATAACTCCGAGTACTCCAAACGTGTCAATGGAAATCGCTATTGTAGAATATCTGTGATCTCATACAATAAATATGTTTATTTCCATTGATACTTACCAAGAGACAATTTGTGGGAAAAGTGGGGTTAACACAAGATAAGTTAATGCAAACCATAAAGTTGCAAATAATACACCCACTAATGATCCTACAAATACTTGATAAAATGAGTGATACTGCAGATATGTCCTACTTATACAAACTAGAAGTGACATGATTACTGAAGATGACAAAATCAATATTTTTGACATAGTTTCTATAATATTATTATTGTTCATATGATGTAACCTAGAAACATAAAAACTTAATGTTAACAATTTCTCAGGTTTGTGAATCATCCAACCTACCTTATGAATACAAAATAAATAACATAAGTGGTGAAAAACCAAACAAATTGGGCATGCGAAGAAGGCATTCCATACTCAGTATACAATGAGTTTCTAGACATTGGACGTGCCTCACATATAGTATGCTTAAGGAAATAATTCAGTGCTTCATTGAACAATGTGCCCAAGAAAAATGTAATCTGAAAAGTAATGGTTTAATTAATGTTTAAAGGGCGCTTTATCAATTGCCTTACTGTGTGTAAATCTCTTCGGAATAATATTAAACTAATAAATCCTGCTCCAATTCCAAAAGGTGTCAGGCTTATAACTGCTAAAAATTTTCCTATTATATCACCTGGAAATAAAATACCATGTAAAAGAAAAGCAGTTATTGGTGCCATATACCATGCAAGTTTTGAGTGTGATTTTGACATAAACTCTTTACCTTTAGGATATTCAACTAGAGTTAAGGAGAGAGGTACCCAGTTAACAGCACCATTGTCATCTAACTTATTGACTAAATAATTTTCATTTTCCCCCAACGTGGCCATTTTGCATCTTTTCTTCCTTTCTGATCGAGAAATGAAAATGTTTTGGTGTTGTCAATTTTGTTTGACCTTTGACAGTTGTAGTGTAGTCAGAGATTTGGCATTTGGCATTTGGCATAGTTATTATCTCTATGGATGGAGTTACAGCCATAGAATATAGAAAAATATTATATTATTCTTTATTCTATGGTCACAGCAAACTATTCATTTTAGCCAACATAATCAAATAAAACAATCTCACCACCGAACACCGATCGGTTGATTTTCATCACTACGCTACGCTGTGATCATGCTGTGATCATGCTTGTCTATGATTTTACCTTAGGCTTGGGCAAAGGAAGACATAGGACGGATTACACCAAATTAGGCGTGCCAGTGGCGTAGCATTGACAGGACCAAGTAAAATTGCGAATTATTTTAATACAATTGAATAACTTAGAATAGGAAAATAGTTAATGTTTATAAAGAGAATACCTAGAAATGTTTATTGGTAGTCAAGATTAAAAAAGGGTAAACAACTAATCGTTTATTTTCGTATTTGAATATTTTTTGTATTGTGATGTACTGATGTACATATGGCCAGCTAATAGCTGGCCATACACGGACGTTCTATCGCGCGGTTTATAGTGTTATCTACAAACTCAATGAAAAATTATATACGATTTACACTTATAATAAGTGTAAATCGTATATAATTTTTCATTGAGTTAATATGGATTTGCATCAAGTAAAAGCCACAAGCATTAAATTTTTAAAAAAATTTTTTAAAAAAATAAAAGTTATCTACAAAAGCATGTGGAAAATCCCTTGCGTGAGTGAGCATTGCAGCACGCCATGATAGAGCTTTAAGGGATTTCTCACGTCCTTTCCTCTGGAATGGCGTTTCATCGCCATACACACAGGTTAATTACAAAATAAAATTGGTACCCTGCAGCTAGTATCATTTTGAAAAAGTTTCTATCACAATTTTTTTTACGCCCACTTTTTCAACAATACCATATTTGTTGATTATTTCAACTATGCAACTATTATATTTGGGCCATAAAAATGAAATAACACGATGTACGATTGTACGATCTCAAAGCAAAACAAACTACGTAACCCGTACCCTACTCCTAAATCTTAATAATCTCGAATGATGATTCAACATTCAACCCCCTGTCGGCCCTATGATAATAAAACTATCGCGGCGGCGTTCGCGTCCGACATGTTTTCGAGCAGTCGAGACATAATGGCCGTGGACGGCGGGCCGCCGCGTCTTCAAGACGACCTACCCGTCGAAATCGTTGCCATTGAAATGCACTGAAGCAGTGCTCGACGGCTGCACGTCGCGGCGGGCCGCGAACGTTGGACGTCGCAACGAAATCCCACCTTTATTAGACCAAACGATGACTTCATGTTTTTCAACATAAAATTTGTTTTTTTACGAAAACCGTCGACTTTAGAGCTTATGACTTTTTAAGTGTAGACCTTTTTTGTGTAGAAAACTTTGGCGACTCAAATGAGCGTTGTAAAACCGTACTCTTTCCAGTGGCGTAGAAGTTTGGGAGAAAAACACCCAATACCCCTTCAAAACCTTCACCAATTATGACTAAAAAAAAAACTATTTTCTGTAGGATAAACGGTTCCGGAGATATTCGCGAAAAACGAACTTCTTTTTTCAATTTCAATACCTTGTATCTCGACAATGGTGTATTTTAGAGTGTCAGATAATAGAAACTTTTTTTCATATTTTTGGAGGAGCTATCACATCCTGAAGTCCTGCACATATATTATGAAACACCCTGTATAGTATAATCAGTGTATACTATACTATACCATACTTGAATAAATGCAATGTAAATCTTTTATACTTTATTAAAATTGCGTATGAACAGTGTAAAACAATTAATATATGTGACTGTATAGCTTCAATGATTTACGTACATTCGTTTAACCAAATTTAGATATCTACGAGAGGTTCAATGCAAAAATGGATTAAGCTATAGAGAAATCATCATAATAATAACATTCAATAAATCTTTAAACTTGGATCAAATCTTGGAACAAATATACAGAGATGAAATCACGATTTTTTATATTTTTAACATGAATTCCTACGTTTGATGAATCAATTTATTTTTAACAATTTTATCAAACCAAAAAGGAATCATATATTCGAATTTATTTTACATTGCTTTGATCATATATTCGCTTCATTTCCGTACGACTTTATTATATTAATATTTATAAAGGATCAATACAACCAAACAAAGAAAATACATTCAATGGCATTGAAACTAAATGGAATTTAGATTTTACTACAAGTACCTACAATGATTTAAAATATTGGCACTATAGTTTGTGAAGTTATGGTATAATTGTACATTCCAATTAGTCTATGAATGAAAATTTGTTCTATAATTACTGCAATTCCCTGATTTATTGAATATTTTGAGAATCAAATTAAACTTTAGCAAATATTCAAAATTAACACATCACAATAAAATTTACAAACTGTAATAGAAAAAATCATTCGAATTCGTAGCACCTATTTTAACTATATTTACACTGATAAATATTTAGTTTTTCATAACAATTTGCATATTGATTCATAGATTTTCTCAATGTGACTATGTGACAATATGTATGATAAGTATGTGAAATCATGGAAAAATTGTTTTTCTGAAGTTTTACTCCAAGGTTTTGGGTTTTGCTTATATTGTTTGGAGAAAACTACTTATGGGTAAACCATAAGTGTAATCGCGATTTCGGCTTGAGCTTGGTTACTAAATTAGATATCTATTACGTTTTCGTGAGGATTATAAAAAAATTCTCCATAAAAAAATGGTCGCTTTTGTGCTTATAGGGCGTGTTATCAAAGTTATTATAAAAAAAATCTTTATTTTTCTTGAATTTTGCACCCTGTAGTTCAAAAGTTAAAAGTCAAAAGAAGTTTAGGACATAGGTTTATTAGAAATTTTGCCTTAAATCACATAAAGATTCACACCCTTAAGGATCAGCATCATATTCTGAAACATCCTGTATAATGGAAATCGACATCGAGAGTTGAAAACGTAGTAAATATCTCTGCCCTAAAAATGTATGGAATGGTTCGAAGTAAACAAAAATTCGCTTTTGGTTTAGCTGACATTTTCGTTCAGTTTAATTGATATATTTTGTGAAAATCTATGAAGAGTCAGTCGTTTGCGTCTTTATAAGCTCTAATTTTTTCTTCTACTTAATCTACAATACGATCGGTTAGTTCAACTATGTTCACGCTTCTTTAGTTCTGGATCAACATTATGTACATCATAGGTTAAAATGAACAACAGTGCTTTGCAAAATGCGATATAGTAAAGGCAAATATCTCACAATGATTACTTAATTAATATCTTTATAAAATCTATTCAAACATAATTTTTCACTTATGATATCGTGAAATTCGAAGATAAATTTCAAATTGCACCATCTCACCAGTTGTATTCTTAATTTTATTATTACTCCGAAAAACTGTGATGTCTGTTGTTTTAGTTTTCGAGGAAAATATTCAGTTAAAACTCTCGTATATTCAATGATTATGATTTGTGATTTTCAAGAGACTTGATTGTCGCAGAAACTTCATGTTGTGGATTGATTTTTATTGTTAGTAGTAAATTGACACCATAACACCATGGTAGGTGTCGTATAAAAAAAAAATGAAGTGGAGATACAGCGATCAAATAAAATCCTTCATTTTGTTATACTATTTGGGAAACACCTAGTAGTAAAAAAAAAACTCTCCTGAGATAGCCGAATCAAACTGCAGGATGAATAATCTCGTGAATATAGCAAATAAACATTTTTTCGTTGATAAATGTTACCAATCGCCTACACTCTGGAATAAAATCTCTGAGATCTGTCAATTTAAGAGTTATGAAATAGATTTTGGTGAAAAATAGCTATATTTAGTTTTTCACATAGAAAAGTGAAAAGTAAATGACAACCAATTCTCAAAGCAAAACACAACTAAAATTATCAATTTTCATTGCGTACGTTGAAGGAGTTGTGATGTGAAATTGACAAGAGTCTACAAGAGAAATTATTGAAATCAACCATCAAACTTCAAAGTACTTGTTCCCTGTTCTAGTATCTCTCTAGTCACGATTCCGCTCCGAATTTAATTTGACATGTCATGTAGAAAAACTAGACCAGTGCTGAATGGATCCTTTGAAAATCGTGAAAATTGAAGAAAAAATAATATTAACATTGAAAAAGGAAGAGAAATTAACAAAATATTTTACGGGCGATCTGAGGTCGGGAAGTGAAAGTAGAAAGGGGTGAGTTTTCAAGGGTAAAAAATGGTTTAAATTGAATTCGAACAAAACTGCAAATCCTATGGAAGAAAATTGAATCACAAAGTTGTAGGTAATAAATAGATCTAAAACTTTTGTGTTTATACTTTTTTCACATAACCTCAAAATTTATGTGAAAAATTTGTTATTTTTCTTTTACAAAAATTTTTTTTTCACGAAATCTGGTGAAAACTTACCTTTTTAGGTCCCAAACACATTGTAGTCTTTTGATTTATATAGAAAAAATAGAAAAAGCACCCTACTTTTCAATCGATAATTCTCACGTCAAAATATCTGCTTTTTTAAAAAAGTCGGTGAGCTTGTTGTTTGTTGAAATCTCTACTTTCTGATGGTGTAAAAAATATACATTTCTATGGTAAATTTTCTCAGAAAATGATACGAAATAACAGGTAGGAAGGCCAAGAACCTCCTAGCCCCATCCTCACTTCTCCTTGAAATACCTTTTGATAGACAAAATTTTTCCAGGAGTATAAGTCATTTAAAATACCAATAAATAGGCATCTACGCACATAATTCATAGAAGATTCTACAAATTTCTCAAAATATTGTAGATGTCTTATTAAATATTAACTTTATTAACTTATGCTAATAGTCTAGTCAACAAGAGCTTTTTGGGTCAAAATTTTTGCGTATTCTCCGAAAATTAGGATTGAGGTATCATTTGAATCGGAATGGCATGTAGATAGTTTTCGAGCAAATGCCACGGCCGCTCTCAAAAATTGCAATAGTTATAAACGATCAAGGGAAAAAAAGAAAGAAGTTTAGGTTTTCGCCAATATCTTAAAAACTATTTGAGATAATTCAAATTTGAAAAATGATTCAAATCAAAGATGAAACTTTTTAAAAAAGTTTCAAACTACTGGAACTGTAGGACCAATATTTATAATTTTCCTAGAGGGTTGAAAATATGCCCGAAAACGAGTACTCCAGCTTGCGTAAGCCTCCCCTCTTCGTTCTTGATGAATAGATATTATTTAAACTTATTAAATATGAAAATATAGAATTGAAAAAATTCTGGCGCCTGCTGGATAGATCAATGAACAATAATCCGTGGTCCAAAAATGTTTATCAAGGTATTTTAATTAGTTATCTATTAGTTAATTAACAATTTTTTGTAGCACGAACATTAACATTGCAAGTACGATAAATGTTGAACTATTGATCTGAAAATTCGGTAATTGAAAATCGGTAAATCAAGAAGCAATTTCAAATGAGGTGAAACGCTTATGAATCGTTGCTATTTCGTGGAGCTATTTTTCAAAGGTCTTAGAATAGATTGCTATTGCAAATTTTAAAAAATTGTTGATTTTCGTTTTGTTATGAACAATTTACTAAAGTGAGAAATTATAAAGGTTCAATTTATAATATTAGTATTGATCCATTTTCTTATGATCAGAAACTACTTAAAAAATGATTTTTAATAATTATTATCTCCTACAGTTTAAAAAATTGTTATAAACCAATGCGTTGTTTATGAGATAATTTAAATTTTTTATTGAAAACATAATTGCAGCTTTATAATTTTTTACATAAGTAAATTGTTAATAACAAAACGAAAATAAAGAATTTTTCAAATTTTCCAACGGGAATCTATTCCAAGAACTTTGAAAAGAAGCTCCACGAATGGAAAAAATTCTCAGATTCACAGTTTAACAATTATCGCACTTGCAATGTTAATGTTAATGTTCGTGCTACAAAAAATTGTTAATTAACTAATGGATAACTAATTGAAAAATCACGATAAACATTTTTGGACCATGGATAATTATTCATTGATTGAGTATTAATAATATTTATCATTAATTATATATCAAGAACGAAGAGGGCGAGTCTTGCGCAAGCTGGAGTACCCGTTTTCGGGCGTATTTCCAACCCTCTAGGAAAATTATAAATATTGGTCTTACAGTTCCAGCAGTTCGGAATTTATTTAGAAAATTTCATCCTCTTTTTGATTATTTTTTCAAATTTGAATGATCTCAGATCAAGGGCGTAGCCAGGAACTAATTTCGGGGGGGTTTTGAAATAGGAATTAATTTCGGGGGGGTTTTTGGGGGTGTAAGGGTCACTTTCTGCAGCGAAAAAAAATTTTTTTAAGAGAAAAATACATTTCGGAGGGCTACGCCCTTGTCTCAGATAGTTTTGGGATATTAGAGAAAAACCAAACCCCCTTCTTCTTTTTTCACTTGATTGTTTATAACTATTGCAATTTTTGCGAGCGGTCTAGTTCGTCTAAACAAACGACTTTTATGTCAGATTTATAAAATTTGGACTTTTCGAACATTCATTAGCATTTTCTGGGAAAATTTACCATAGTAATGTATATTCTTTTTTACACCATCAAAAAGTATAGATTTCAAAGAATTTTTCGATTGAAAATTAGGTTGCTTTCTCGATATTAAGTCAAAATAAGTTTTCACCAAATTTCATGAAATTTTTTTTTGTAAAAGATAGAAATAAAAAACCAAAAACTTGGTTATTTGAATTTTTCACAAAAATTTTGAGGTTATGTGAGAAAAGTGTGAATACAAAATTACAGATTTTTTTATTACCTACAACTTTGCCATTTTTCCATAGGACTTGTAGTTTTGCCGGAAATCGAAATAAACCTTTTTTAACCCTTAAAAACTGACCCCATTCCACTTCCCGATCTCAGATGGCCCGTTAATTATTTTTCTTTCATTTTTGTTATATTCTCTTCCTTTTCCAAAGGATTTTATTCTACTATAATTTTTTTTGTTTAAAAAATTATTGACCCTGGTCTAAACCTCGTTTGACGTGGGGGTTTGAACCTTCTCCTCCTTATACCAAAATCAGTGATGTTCGAAAGATTTCCGTATGTCGTACAGGATTTCTGTTCTACTTTATTACATGTCCAAATAAGGTAATGCTATTATTTCTGACTAATTTCGAGTGACCTAAAACAAACGTCTATCAATTGCCCCACAATTTTATATTCATTAAAATTCTTTTGAAAATATACAATTTCATTATAAAATTTTGATTCTAGATTGTTGGGAAAGGTTCAATGAAAATGTTTCAACAGAAATAAATCTTCAGAAACTCACCGAAGCATCTAAAAACAGGCGAGAGATTCGCGTAATTTAAAGTTCCATAAGAAATGCATTGGAAATTATGTGGTCGGCTACACGGATGGATCGTAATTCAAAATTCCCGCCTAACCTCACTAACGTGGTCTATGAGCTCGTTTAAATTGACACGTGGTCATATTGAAATCATCAGTTTAAAATTGAAATTTCTCGACCTTGTAAGTTGAATTGTGAACTACATTTCTCGTGATATTGACCGTTATGATAACATTCACCCAATAGTTTTGAAAAGATAAAATTCCGGGAATTTTATGTATGAGTAAATGAAATTAAATATATAATTTCTGGGATGATTATAAAATAAGCAGGCATAGCCCATAGATCAGACATACAGAGTTTTCAAAGGCGATAATTTTTTTCACAGGAGGTAGAATAAAACTCAACCTTTTGACAAAATATGGTTTATACAAATGTTGCAAGATAGATAATTATATATCAATACTGAACGTGTAATTATGGAATACAGAGAACATGAAAAACCTCGAAAAACCGAAATAGCTTGAAATAGAATGAATTTTGGAAATGGTCGAGCATTAGGCAACATTTCGTACAAAGTGAGCCGCATGATTATCGGCAGTAATTTTGCACAAGAGCATACAAATTTCCGATAATTTTGCAAGACTACGTGTTTCGCCACTAATATAAAGGCGTATTTTGGTAAAATAGTATGTCTTGCTGAGTTCTACACTATACTATACTGCTAGTATATCTTGTCTATGGCTCTACTTCCTGTGAATATAAAAATATCACCCTTATAAACCCTGTAATAACAACTCTAATGAAATGACAACAAATTTAATTAGAGAGAAAATATTGAAAGGTGAATGAGATAGAGATGTAGGCGAAGGTATTCTTATCCTGATTATTGTTCACAGTCTTCACACTATCTTCATTCTTCATCGTCCTTCACAACCTCTCTTCAATGAGGGTTGCACTGTCAGCAATATATGGTCCACGGAGTTAGCTGTTAGGGGGGCTAAAAAACAATTTTATAAAGAAGATACGTCAACGTATCTTTTTAGGACATTTGTTGAAAAAAAAACAGCGTTTTAAGACTTATTTTATGGGACAATAGTGAGTATTAGTTCATTTTGAATACTGCGAAGAATAGTCTGCACAATTGTTTTGAATAAAAGTTTCAATTGACTTACTAAACTTCATGATACCTATGTCATTGTATGGTTTTTCAGTTATTGTAGAACTTTGGAAGTAACTGAACGTATTTTTGGTTAATATTCCTTTTATTTTAATCCGCAAATATATTGCTGATAATTCCCCTTTCAGGTGTAGTTTTGAAGAAGTATTTTGAGCATATTTCGTTTTAGGTCCATCATATTTCTCATTTGAAAGGGAAATTATAAATGAGTTGAAATGAGCATTTTAACTTGAGTGTACCATGAATACCTCTTATATAAAACTAATGAATTGATTATCGATATGATTATGCTGACCTCCGTATGTCTTCCAAGGAGGCCACTCATATGCTCCTAGAAGCTTGTGCTGAACAAGCTCACCTTACTGTGTTAAACAAATAAATATTTCAGGCGAGTACCGATAATATTCAAAAATTGAAACTGATGGCTGGTATTGATCATTATATTCTGCCATCAATTTTGATGCTCCACTGGATGGAATACTGAAGAATGCCATGTTGGAGTATTTCTTTTTCAGTGTGAGCTCTTCGACATACTTCGAAATCAGAGTTCAACAAAGATTGGATGCCTTTGCACAGGTGGTATCCAAATGAATTGCATCTTTTTGTATCAATAAACTACATAATCATTGAAGGGCACTGGGGAAAATCCGGCGATGTCACATTCTCATGCTTTTTGAACTGAATACCATTGTATAGTAATCTCCATATAAAATAATTGATACAGTGCAATAACAAGTAAGGTCGAAACTTAATTCAACAATTTCTCAGTTCATTGTCTTTGTGAGATGCTATTACCCTGCGCTCTTCAAATTATAATATTCATAATAAATATATTCAATTATTGGAAATCTCGAAAATTAATGTGAAAAAAGCATTATTGTAAGCAATATGCTTCATATTCTTCGAGAAAAAAGAAATATTACCCAAAAATATGTTCAGTTACTTCCAAAGTTCCACAACAGCTGAAAAACTATACAATTCACCTCACCAAATCTAAAAAAAAGAGACATAACATGAAGTTTTATAAGTCACGGGAGCCATCAGTATATTAAAACTGGATATCACCTCCGCAGATTATTCACTATCTTCACAGCATTCACAATTAACCAATAATGTCAATTGTTCCAAAAAATAGTCTCAAAACGCTATGTTTCGCTCATAATTCTCTTTAAAGATGCAATAAGTACGATGCATCGAATCATATAGAAGAGGAGTTTGTTTGCTCCCCCAACAACTTTGAGACCCACGTGGTGACGTCGGCTGACAGTGCACTATTCCTTGCAAAAATCACAAGGGATAAAATCTGTTAAAGTAAATGGCAACCCAGCCTCGGCGGCACCCACTCATTGTTGCCGATATGAGCTTCAATTTTGTCGAAATAAGAATTGAAATGAAAGACATCATCTATATCTCTACTATAATGAGGTTTTTTACAGAAATGTTTCTTCGTCTATGTTCTTCGAGACACTGTATTGTTATTGAATGGTTTCTTTCTGGGTTTTCTCTCCCAAACTCTGAAAAATATCTATAAAATAAAAAATTAATTATTATGATTCGAATGTAAATGAGGATACTGAAGTCAATATTGATTTCCTTAATTATTGTTTTCATTAACGAATTTTCTCAGATTGTTTCCCAATAGATTTAGTCACGAAATTTTAATATTTTTGTTTTGATTTTTCAGTTTTGGCACGTCAACCTCAATTCTGCATAAAATTTTAATACTGTATGATACAATCCTATCAGTTATTCAGAGTATCGTGTATTTACAATGCAGCACACAAATGCATGTTTTTTCTCTAATAGCCTCACCCTCTAGGATTTGAGTTTTATCACCGATCATTTCATGACGGAGCGAAATTGAAGAATTTCGTCCGCCATTCTTGTATGATCTATAATATGCACAACCATTCATTTGACATAATTGATTAAAGCGATTTATTTAAGCTGTACACAACAAGAATAACAAGTGTTCAAAAGTACGATTTTTGATGTTTTGATACAATGGTGTGATGCATATTATATTAAATCTACAGTGAGTGCTTTCATTCTGTTTAAACGGATAGTGTCGAAATAATTTTGTTAAAGATGCTCATCTTTCCAGGAAAATCCACGGATGGACTTCACATTTTTGAAATCACATCATTATAATGAGTTCCTGCATGGAAATATAAGAATGGAATTGTTCTAGTAGTCCCTTGATTATACCAGAAGAGTAACATAAGTATTGGAACTAACGTATAGATTACAGTTGTTGATTGAAAAAAAAAGGTTAAGTAGATCATTCCAAAATTACTCAAGTTTGACGACGCTCTGTAATTTAATATTCGGTAGGCATCGATAGTGAACACTCTCAGGTAATTTGTAAATATGAACAAAAAATGGTCAGGAACGAAAGTTGCTTCTAGCCTTTTTTTTCCTCCATAGCCTCTAGCAAACTGAATAAGCATGAGCATTTAGAGGGTTAATATAAAACTGGCTTTCAAAACTTCCACGAAAACAACTTCTCGGAAATACATTCGATAAAACTCCGGACATGTTAAAATCGGGTATTAAATGTCTAGATTGCAACAAGTATTACGTCGGGCAAACAACCAGAAACATTCTCACACGATATAAAGAGCATACGGGACACATTCGGAACAACAACGTCGATAAATCTGTGGCTGCAAATCACATTTTAACAACTGGCCCCTCAATTTCAGAAAATTCCGTCAAATTGTTGAAAAATTCCAATAAAGCGTACCTAGGAACAATTGAAGGTATCGAAATGTATAAGAGAAAGGAGATACTTTTATAGTGTTCATAATAAGTCCACAGTGAACTCAAAATAGAATATCGCAGTACCTACTTGAATGGATTAAAAAAAACGGATAAAACTCCGACAGAATGAAAGCACTTCCTACTACATCTATAAGAACAGAGCTGAGCATTGTTTTGCATTGTTACCGCGCTACGAAAGCCCCAGCGAAAGTTTCCTCATTATATTACATGATATGTAGTAGTGTAGAAAGACGCGTCTGGTGTCGGTGAACTAGATTATCGGCCCTGGGGGGTCGCTAGGGGGGAGGCTTAGCAAATGTTAAGCTTCTAGGAATATCAGCGCTGTTGGCTTAGGTTCCATGTTGCTCTTTTTCGCCTCGATCACCAAGAACTCTATTTCGTCCCTGTCTCTTCTCGCGAAGGATTCGGCAATCAGTCGAGCGACGTCCTGATGCTGGAGTCCCTGCACGCGGGTGCCGTCTACTTGGAGGATGAGCTGTCCCACTTCGAGGCCACCTGCGGAGTAGGCTGCGCCATTCTCCTGTAAGGTGAAGGAAAAGTTAATATTTGGGAGGTAACCTGTGGGCATGAACATGTTGAACAAGTAGTATTTCATATGCACGGTCCCAGGCAAATATTCCTATATTGATACAAAAAAATCTATTCATCAGGTTTACTTAGAACAATCTTCAAGGGTCATCAACATGGCAGGAACCTAAGTGACAGAACAAATCGACTGTACCAAATGATATAATTGGTAAATCCCAAGAACTTGGCAGTAACAAATACTGATTTGGTTTCAACTGAGTGAGAATGCAAGCACTGCATTATTCAGGAATTATGGAAAGCCTGGAGAAACCGGGCTCCAACCTTTTTGTGGTTTAGGGAAACAAGCCTACAATCAATATTCGAAAGAACGAAAGGAGGGCATCTAACATTCTAGCTATTGATCGGAAACTAGATAAGATTAGATTATAGAAGGGGCGATAAGGTTATGTAGACCTAGTGAACACTTTGAACTGAAGATCCATTGTGCGACCACCCACTGTTTACCAGTCTCAATAAACTTCACAATCTCACTGGGTGCTACATCCATTACTTGCTCCGGTTACAGGAGCAACGATCCAAGGTGTAGATTGTAATTCATCATCGGTTGAGAGTGACCGGGATCCACTACTGCTACTAAGTAGTGCCCCCGTGCGGTTTTGCATTTTATACCTACCGCCAGGATTAGCTAGGGTATCTCGGGTTTGCTAAGCCCGTACTCTTATATACATCCCAGAGCCCTTGAGGAATTATTATTCTTAGAACCAATATGATCGTTTGTTTTATTACCCTACTCATTCAATCCTAAGGACAATGTGTAAACATACCTGATGACCTCCTCAAGAGCCTTGGCTATCAGGTTGTGAGGTTTCTTAACTATCTCACCAATATGTAAAATTCTTAGACTGGCCAGCTCCGGGGATTTGCAAACTATGTGTTCGGCAGTTTCCTTTTATGAGCCACATAGCCTACATGTTTCGTCTACTGACTTGCCCATGCAGTACAATTGATATTTGTAACGATAATGCCCTGTCAGCAGTCCCACTATTTGCCAAAGCTCAACTCGTGGCGCCTGCAGGAGCTTCCTGGTATAGGATGGTGAGAAATCCAAGAATATTTTTGCCTGTGCAGGAGTATTTCTCCGAAGAGCTATTCTGTTATTTAGCTCCCATTGTTGGACTGCTCCCCTGTTGTGGTCGTTTGCTACAGAAGGGTTCTGGTCCAAAAGGTATTACCCTGGAGGCCAAGTTCATACCATACTGCCATACAGTCGATAACTAAATTCAGCATCATTGTTTGATTAGAGTGACAGTATACCATTGAAACATTAATCAAACTCTCCTCTTGGAGTACCAGTACCTGGATTCATAATAACTCATGTTTACGTACTTATATGACTAATTCGATCAGACACCAGAATTGTTGATATTGGAGCAGCACTAAAGGCCAAGATGAAAGAACGTATAAGTAATACGATTTATAGCTGGAACACCAAACTTTGGAATGCAGTAACTCAGCTGGAGATACTTGAGAATTGCAACAGGGCCGTTAACTACACACGGTACCTCTACATGGTTATCAAAAGAGAAGAAGCTAGATCCTTGACAGGCTTCAGAATATGAATTCCAGGATGACAATTTATCACGTGAACTGTAAATGGTTGAATCGAAAAGTCTTCACGTGCCTCGAATGGACGAAGTAAATTAAGTTATATCTATGTTTACGCTAATCAACATACATTTATGTTGATTATCCTTGGCAACGGATGCTTCGTATTTGCTCCCCCTTCTATGGCGATTCCGAGAATGGGTTTCGTCTTTTTAACAGTCACTCTCAGGTTTCCCTCTTCGTCTATGACTACTCTGGCCGGTTCCCTTGGGGCTTCAGTTGTGGAAAGCCTCTGCATGGACTGGTGTCTCCTCATTTCACCGCCTTCAATCATGGCTTGATCGCTCTTCATGTCGAAACTTCTTGACAACTTGTGTGCCAGTTCCTGTAATATAATCTCAGTAATAAAATGGTGGTAATTTCCACAGTTATTCAGATGTAAGATGGGGGAGATGCGATGCATGCTTGGTATATTCTCCGTGGATGTTTCAGCAGATCGGAATTTTTAGATGTCGTAGATCTGATCATCTTCAACTTGCTAATTCATATTGGCTCATTTTGTGACGCGTCGATCGAAATGTATTAAAATATATACCGATTTTCCTATTAGAGGACTATTACATTTGATATCTTATCATTTTTGGAAGTCCTAGAAGACCACCCCTGATGAAAATTCTGACAGCATGTGTCAAAGTCGAGGCTCGTTTTACAGCTATAAAATATGAATTTTCAGAGAAAAAATTTTGGCATCTCCCAAATTCAAGATAGCATAGAAATTGAGTATTTGTCAAACTAACATTCATCCTACGTGCAAAGCGGTGTCAGTTATTCTTGCTTGTATTCTATTTATGAATGTTTATCGTTTTGTGCGTATTTTTACATTCATATTGTGAAATAGTCATGTCGAATACTTCTCGTTATAATGCATGCTCAATATTATTGTACAATATTTTATATTTGTGCAATATAATTGATCGTGTGTGGGCGATATTAAAAGGTTGCGCAATAGCGCAATATATTGCACAACCATCAATATCCCCTCCATACGATAGAATTTTTTGACCAGCTAACATATTGTACAATAATATTTACCGTCCAGGAGCCACCGTCAATATATTGTGCAACCCACATTGCACAATAATATTGAGCGTGTATGGGCCGCTTTAAATTTAACGAATTATTTATTCCAAATAGGTAACCAATAAGATATATACATAGTAAAAACACTATATATACTGTCAAAAATTATAAAACTGCTGTTTCGGCTCCAAAACCAAAATATCCAGTTCGAAAAACAACACATACGCTATTAAAAAATTGCAATGTAGTGCAAAACACCATGAAACATAGGTGAAGTTTCAATACAATATCAAAATAAATAAAAAAAAACATTTAAATATTCGATCATAAGATTATCAAAGAAAAAAAAATCTTTCCAACGTTTTGGATGGATTCCAATAACTGTCTGTTAAAAATACTTACTGATGGACTAGATTTAACTATATTTGGTAATTTATTGTTTGCACCAAAGCCCTTGAAAAACCAACAATTCATGGCACTTTTCCTATTTGTTCTGCATACATGCAAAATTGCATTATTTTATCTGGCATATTTGTGAAGTCCTAAAATCAAATGAATAAACCCACAAAATATGGAGGCAACCAATTATTCAGTATTTTATTTACATGGTGAGTGTTTAAATTGTACATTAATTTTCCTCTCATCGAATGAAAGACCATTTTCCCTTACTGTTTTTCCATATTAGGATCAGGTAAAAAATTTTAAGCGTTTAAAGATTTTACAATTGGCAAATCCACCCTTGAACTTTCTTTAACTGTTGAACACAGAAACACTTACTGGATTCAATATCGCATAATTATATGAAAGCTGCATCATCTGATGCTCAAAACTTATTTAATCAATCAAGTCTCATGAAAAGGTTTTATCTTTATGCTGCATTTTTGAAAAAAAAAAACACTCCAACTCGATTTTCTTTGAATATCCACTATAAGATTATCCAGAATATCTTCGCATAATTCGCAGTATATAACTGACTTGATTATCCTTTTTACCACTTTATAAACAACAACAATTATTACAACCTCTATCAGTCTATGGCCTATAGAAAGCATAGAGCCTAGACTATTATGTTTGTGGTATTTTGGAATTCGGGTTTCTCAAAGTTTTTCGATTATATCAAAACCCGAGATTCTTAGATAATCAAAACCGTAGATTACCCGAAACAATCTGACAAGTGACAACCTCCTTTACACATAGTATAAAAATATTATTATACTGTGACAGAAGCAGACACAGAAATAAAATAATTATTAGAATATTAGCATTGATATAAGGTTAGCCACAGTACATATCGTTCGGTGAGATTGATGTACGTTGGTTAATGTTTATTGTTTACATAATTTCATAGATTCAGATTAAGAATTTCTAGTCAACAGTAATTGGGATGAATCTGTGCACAAAAAGTGGAAGTGAATACACTTGCAGCGGCTTCTAACATTGCATAAAATAGTCTTCTGCTACTAAAATTATTTATCATTATCCCTAACAACGATAATGATTTTGAGCCGTTTTACTTCTCCACATTTAATCCGCACGGTGTGCGGAAAAGTGCAACTTTGCACACACAAATGCATGTGGAAATGTACTACTTTGCGCACGTTCGTAGGAAAACCTCATTTTCTGTTATGATATCGCTTGTCCCTTCAGGTAGATACTTAGCAAATTTCATCGAATTCTGGTGATGAAATTCCGCGATGCTGTCGCATCTATATTGATACGATTCTTATGAAATGCCTCATGTACCCTACAGTCCTTATTGTACACCTCGAAATACCAATTTTTGAATAGATCATATCTGTATTTTATGTAGTTGTGTTGTTTTTTGTTTTGTGACTTTCTTGTACTCATACATCTATCTATTCCTTATAACTATGACCTGTGTAAGCAATTATTGAAATTGTATGAAAACCAATAAACTCTCTCTCTCTCTTTGACGGCTCTGACGGAATTTGACAACAGATTCTTTATCAGTGAGTCAAATGGAATTGTTTGAGACCATTTCTGGTCAAAAATTCGTAAATTGCAGACATTCCGGAGAAAAGAAAGCGTTCCGTCACGAAATCGCAAACATTGCAGTTAACTTGGCTTTAAACGATATCGAGAAGATTCAGTGTAATCTCAGCAGCCCGGGGAAAACATACATCTATGTTCATTTCTGATTCTTTGTGATTCGAATATTCACCCCTAAGACCAAGACGACCTGTGGTGTAGTTCAGGCGTTAAAAGGTTACAAATAAACGCGTATTCGGATCCATTTCACTATAGTAAAGATAAAACAAGAAGAAATAAAGTCCCTAATCCCACGCATAAGTCTGTGTATAGGCAGTAAAAACTAAATACCTATTGCTTCATTCATCAACAAGAGAACATTTCAGCATTACAGTGAAGATAAAAATATTACTTTTCGTTGTATAAATAATGATGCAGCTTTTCGAGAACCATCAATAACCAGTGGAGCATTCACTACTCATTGAACGGAGGATTAATTGTAAGGACAACAGTTTGATGGATGTATTATAAACTTTCAAGTTGGGCCTGTCATGGACGATCAATTCGATTATGTTGTCAGTTGAGATACAGAACGCGGGATGTTAGAGGACAGGAGGTGCTAAAGTTGGGTTAGTTGGAGTTCCCAACTTGTGACAACTTATCTTGTAGTATGAAGTTTAATAGGAGTATTATGAAATCCATTTACGCGGTGAGGCATCTACGCCTGATTACATGTTATCTACAGAAATGATTTTTTTAGCCTACATACCTGCGACTCATCTTCAATACATCGAGAATTATTGAAAAAAAAATATAAGTGTAATTTTAGGGGCTCAAAATTTTCAGGGGAACAGCGTGCTATCATTTTGCCCAAATGTCTGCAATTTTCGATTTTTTTGCTGAAAATGGACTCAAACGATTAGGTTCGAATCACCGATGAAGAATATGAAAAAAAAAATATTAAATAATATTATAGGTTGGTTGAAAAATTCGCGGAGCGCTATGTAAATGCTAAGTGTAGAGCTGAAATATATACGCCATTTTGATATTTCATCTTTCATATGAACACAGTAAAAATTTTATTTCGATCTGTCAATTCATTCTTTGTTTAGAAGCCATTTGAAGTTAACGTGTCATTGTATTTCTCAACAATGACAAAAATTGAAACGTGCAGTGATTGAATTCCTTGTAAAAAAGGTTTAAAGCCAATGGAAATTCATTCTGAGATGGTAAAGTGTTAGGTGAATCTGTTTCTTCAACAACAATGGTATGTAAGTGGGCTGGTTTGTTCAAAAGTGGCCATACCAGCATTGAAGATGATCCATGTGAAGGATGTCCAAAAACTGCAACAACAACAGAAATCCATGAGCAAGTACATGATATTGTTACTAATGATCCAAGTTCGACTAAGCGTGAAATTGCTGATATCATAGGCATCTCAGACGAACGAGTAATCCATATTTTACATGATATATTAAATATGAAAAAGCTGTTTGGAAAATTAGTGCCGCATTCGTTAACAATGCAGAAACAGAAACTGGATCGAAAACAAATTTCTCAACGAAATTTAGATCGTTTTAAGCTGAATAAAACCGGTTTCTTGCGTCGTTTTATAACTATGGATGAGACTTGGATCTACCACCATGATCCTAAGTTGAAACATGAACATTTCGAGTGGACTGAAGCTGTTTGTTCAGCTTCAAAGCAGGTGGAGAGCACACCTATGGAATCAGTTTTTTTGTATGTGAAAGGGATTTTGATTATTTTGAAAAAGATAAAACAATCAACTATGGATGATGAAATTCGTGAGAAAAGTCCTGGTTTAAAGAAGAAAAAAATTATTTTACATCAAGACACTGCACGTGCTCACAAAAGTATTTTGAGGATGGTTAAATTGAATTAAAATTAATTAGTACGAATTGCTTGAACATCCACCGTATTCACCAGATTTGGCTCCAAGCGACTTCTATCTCTTCAGAAACCTGAAACAATTCATTCCTGGAAAGCGTTTTTCATTGAGTGAAGAAGCGATTGCAACTGTGGAACAGTATTTTGCAGAGCTTCCGGAAAATCAGTACAGAGATGGCATACAATTATTGGAGGAGCGTTGGGCTAAGTGTATTGCGCTTTCAGGAGATTATACTGAAAAATAAAGATATTTTTAGAACTATATATTGTTGTTTTCATTTTCATTCCATGAACTTTTCAACAAACCTGTATTTATCTCGCGATAACTCAACAACGAAAATAAATAGCGACTCGGAATATAGTATAGGTTGCGCATCCGAATACGACATTTGAGTTTGTTAAAAGGCATAATCGGCCAAATGGTTTCAAAGTTATACCCATCTGAAATTTTGTAGTTGTTTCCTCAATAACTCAAAAAATACTAGGAGGATCGTATAACTAGAAAATTTTGAAAAAATCATTGAAAACAATTCGATATCTCAGAAACTGTCCTATATTGCTGAAATTTTGTGAGAGCCTTCAGAACCTAACTTCACAGCCAAGTTCCAAATTTGAACACGATCGGATCTATATTGTGTGACATCCAAGCAGCCTTGGGTGAGTTCAGAAGTGGATGGGTGACCGTTGTCAGGTTAACTTTCGAACCGAAAGAGATCTTGAAATATTCAGGGTAGGTTGAACACCCGAATGGGACATTTAAGATCGTTTTTGGACTAAATCAGCCAAACGGTTTCGGAGTTATACCCATCTGGAATATTGTTTTCTCGATAACTCAATAAATACAGATCCGATCGAATTCAAACTTTGTCACTATGTAGTTGTAGAATACCGACGCTAAGGCGTATTAAATTTTTTTTTGTGAGGATAGTTTCACTAGAAAATTAAAAAAAATATATGAAACAGTATTATGCATCTCATGATAACTTGAGAACGGAAAGAGAATCCGAATACGCCATTTGAGTTCATTAATAAGCATAATCAGCAAAACAATTTTGGAGTTATACCCATCTGAAATTTTGTTGTTATTTCCTCTACAACACAAAATATACAAATCCGATCCAATTGAAACTCGATATAATCCGACGTACTAATTTTCACAAAATTTCGTGAATATCAATATAAAGAGTTATGTGCAGAAAAACTTTCAATAATTTTTTATAGTGATACGACCCTCACGATATTTCGCATAAGTATTTGTGTAAGCATTCTACAGTTAGTTACCAAGTTTCAATGTGATCGGATATGTATTGTTCGAATATTCGGATGCTCAACCTACCCTGAAAATTACAAGCCACTCTTTCAGTTCGAAAGTTATCGTGGCAACAGCCGGCCGAACATGATCGAATTTGTCCTCGAATTCTTCATCAGTGAGAAGAATCTAATCGTTTGATACCATTTTTGACGAAAAATTCGAAATTCAGGCACTATGATAGCATGCTGTTCCCTAGAACATGCACTCAATAATATATTAAATGAGGGGCAAATTCAATATTTATTTGAATGAAAATCTACCAGAAATTAGTCATGTTTAAATTATTCAATGGTTTTCCGGGCTTTTATCTCCCAAACTCTGAAATATATCTATAAAATAAAAATTCTTAATTGTTTTGAAATTGTTTCTGCATTCTAACACTGAGAAGACTGCCTGACATTTCAATCTTTTTGTTTCGACATTGTCAATGTGCTATTTGCTGTTGCTCAAAGCAAAATCAAAAATTGATTACCATTTCTTAGTATACGAAGCTGATCAATTCTAGTATGATGTCCAGAAGATAATTGGTGCTTGAATTTGGATCATTTGGCAGAAGATTATTTATTTTTCGTGAAATTGGTGGTGAGTATAAAAATTGGTTCAAGCACTGACGTGAAGTCAGAAGCTTTTGCGCGTATGTTCTATTGTCCATTCTTCTGTATTGGACACCCTTAATCGAATTTACCATGGTTAATTATGTTGTCCATTCTACTATATTGGACACTCTTATTTCGAATTTACCATGGTAAATTCGAATTAAGGTTAATTATGTTGTCCATTCTACTATATTGGACACTCTTATTTCGAATTTACCATGGTAAATTCGAATTAAGTGTCCAATACAGGAGAATGGACAACATAATTAACCATGGTAAATTCGATTAAGGGTGTCCAATACAGAAGAATGGACAATAGAACATACGCGCAAAAGCTTCTGACTTCACGTCAGTGCTTGAACCAATTTTTTTTTCGTGATTTTTTTTTAATTTTCTAGGGGTGCGGTTCTTAAATTTTTTTTTTCGTCATTTTTTTCAAATTTTCTAGGGCTACGGTTCTTACAAAATTTTAAACACGTCTTTATGCTGATTTTCTACTACTAGTTACCAAGCTTCAATTCAATCCAATCTTTGTTTTTTGAGTTATCAAGGAAATAATATTCCAGGTGGATATAACTCGGAAACCGTTAAACCGATTATGCCCAAAAACAAACTCAACTCTCCTTTTCGGATACGCAACCTACCCTGAAAATTGCATGTCCCTATCTTCTTTCGTTCGAAAGTTATCGAGGCAACGGTCACCCATTTACTGAACTCACACAAGAATGCTCGAATCTCCAACAATATTCAACCGATTGTGTTAAAACTTGAAACTTGGCAGTAGAGTTAGGTTATGAACGCTCTTGCAAAATTTCAGCAATTTCGAACGGATAGTTACTGATATATAAAAATTTTTTTTTTATTTTCAATGATTTATTAAAAATTTTCTACAAACGCTATCCTCACCAAATTTTGCGAACATTTCCACGTTGGCATTCTACAACTAATAACCATGTTTGAATTCAATCGGTTCAGTATTTTTCGAGTTAATGAGGAAAAAAAAACCACCAAATTTCAGAAAATTTCAGATGGCTATAACTCTAAAACCGTTTGGCCGATTATGCTCACAAACAAACTCAAATGTCGCATTCAGATGCACAACTTAACCTGAAATTTTCAAGACGCTATCTCTTTCCGTTCTCAGGTTATCGTGACAACAAAAATATTTTTTAATAATTTTTTTAAAATTTTATAGCCTCACGATTCGCCCAAAATTTCACAAACGTGCTTAGGTTCATATTCGACAACTACTCACCAAGTTTCAATTCGATCGGATTCATATTGGTTGAAAACAAAATCATTACTCGGAAACCACTGGGCCGATTATGCCCATTAACGAACTTGTCCGTCGTATTGCGATGCGCAACCCACCCTGAAAATTTCAAGTCGCTAGCTCTTTTCGTTCTCAAGTTATCGTGGCAACGGCCGGACGGCCGGACGGCCGGCCGGACAGAATCAAATTTGACCTCGAATTCTTCATTGGGGAGTCGAACTTAATCGTTTGAGACCATTTTTTTCAAAAAATTCGAAAGTTACAGACATTTGGGCAAAACTATAACGCGATGTTCCCCAGAACATACGCGCAAAAATGTAGAATATTTATTTATTTATTTATCGTATGGCTGCACATGACATAAAAAACAAAAACAAAAATACACAAAAGTGTATAAGACGAAAAAACAAATTATTCCGATTCACAAACGTACATTCAAATTCGACAAATAAACAATTAATGTAGAATAGTTTTTAACTACATTAAAAAATCCGTCACACGCTAATTACACTTTGATATAATAAGTCTCAGAATTCATTTTTATAAACAGCTTAATACTGACTGAACTTAAAATTAATATTGAATGTCAATGTGATATCTCCGAGATCTGAGAAGAGTCGATGTTCTTTCAGACCAGTAAAACTGGGTCCATGCATCCACCATTTCTTACCAAAAAAACAAATCAAATACTCTATAACCTGATTGTGGCGCCTTCTACTGGGTCCTACTGCAAATCTCAACCATCCAGGGATCCACTCGAATACACACACACAAAATTGGATCCGAATCGGCCACGTCGTTTAGAAGGAGTTCAGTGATATACACACTTACAGAAGAATTCAGCCTGGATTATATCACAAATTTCTCGATATTCACGGCCAATATCGTCTAAAATAATCGTCGGATAAGGTGGACCTACCAGGGTTTCCGAATGCAATGGTGAAATTTTCTCCAGACTCGCTTGCCAACTACCAACCCTAAGAGGGTGCATTCGTTACAGTAAGTATCATTGCGACTTCTTGCACACGATATTTATCGGAGACATATTTCAGTTTCGTCTAGAGAAACGCCCTTCCATAGAAACCCTGAAAATAGAAAAAGGAAAGGAAAAGGAAGGAGAATTGTTCAATAATTGTTACTGTCATTCCCAAGCTTTACGGTGTATTATTAGCGAGAGAATATCGGTAAGACAATTATTGTTGTTGCTCTTATCCGCAAAGCAATCTCTGAGGTTACTTATTTTACACCTGATGAATTCGGATAATGCTCCTGGTAAGAAAAACAATGCACGTATAGGTGTCATGAACCTGTCTGAACCGGCGTTGTATACACCTCTTTGGTTTATCGAGATGTGGGTAAGCTTATTTGCGAATGAGATCTTTTTCTATTCCCTTAACCTTGGGGAGTTTCAAGCGGATAATGGCTATGTAATTTTTGCGCGCTTGTTCCACAAGGAACAGCATGCTATCATTTTGCCCGGGTGTCTGTATTTTTAGATTTTTATGCCGAAAATGGTCTCAAACTATTTTGTTCGACTCACTGATGAATAATCCGGGGTCAAATCCGATTCTTTCCGTCAGGCCTGTTCACCCGGTTAGCACGATAACTCTCGAGCTAAAAGATTAAGAGAGTTGACATTTTCAGGGCAGATTTAGAGCTTAAATATCTCGGATAAGTTTGTTAATGGGAGAAAACCACCAAGCGGTTTCGGAGTTATGGCCATCTTTATTTAAAACATTTTTTATGAATATTTCCGAAACCGATCACTCGAAGTATCTGGAATTCAGAAAATTGTAGAATCATGAGTTTTATATGCTTGCGAAGTTTTGTATTGATCGGATGGCTAAAAACTGGGGAAGAAAATTCAAAGATTTCAATATTTCGTTTTCGAAATAACTCAACAAATACTGATCTGATTGAATTGAAAGAAGGTTGTTAGATGCAAAATACCGACGCCAACACCTGTGCAAATTTTTTTGGGTATAACATGACTAGTAAAAATTCAAAAAATGTTCAACTATTCGCGGAATATTTTGGTTTAAATTCCGAAACCAAATATCGGATTGAGTTTAGTTTTGGCGTTTCGGTGACCAATAATGGTCTCTAATTGGTGTGTGCAAAATTTCACTGAGAACAGACCACCGAAAGTAGTTTTGAAGAAGCAGAGACAAAGTATCAGGAAGTGCTATACAGAGCTGAAATCTGTATCAGGACATGTTGAACTCTCGAATGAAATTACTTAGTTTCCTATGACTATAGTTTACTAAGGTCTAACAGTGACTCAGCTTTCGTAGTACTACTATATTTTAAAACTAGTATATTTCAAGTTGTGCAACAAGGTCTTCTGTAGGCTTAACTTTTGAGATTTTCGAAAAGTGGGGAATTCCATAGGTACGTCTGTTCGTTTAGAAGTTCTCCTGACGGGTGATTAAGGTACTTTTTTTTTATTTTTCAAATGAACTATCACAAAGGGACGGACTACTCTATCCATTATTTGTCATTAAAATTTCAACACTCAGTTTATATACGTGAAATATTTCCAGTCACTACAGAGGAAACATTTTCTTCAACAGTCGCCAAGTCTTTGGAATTGTTGAATTCACATAATATCTTCTCAAATTCATTATTTTTCCGAAGTAAATTCACATTGTGAAAAATACGTTAATACTACGACCTCTATGTAGAGAGGACAACGTTGCGTAGTTATCTGACAGGAAAATGACTATAACCTAACATTTTCAAAATATACATGTTGAAATGTGTCAAACTTTCATAGCCAACCGGGAGACCTTATGAAAGTGAATGGAGTATACCTATCTACTTAGCATAACCATAAACAAGGTATACTATTACTGAGCGTAACTATTTATTCCTCTCTGGGCTTCTACTAATACGCCCCTATCATCACTGAGAATCGCGTGGGACTAGCTGGTCTCTGAGTGAGGATGTTTGCCGTTTCCATGGTAACCAGAGATTTTGCTTGGGCGATTGAGACTCGGCCCGGAATAGTGCGGACGCTCATAGTATACCCTGTGTATGCGCACGCTTAAAGCAGATGTAATTATTGTGAAATTTAGATGGTCACTAGGTAAAAATTTTTCAATTTTAATTGAATCCAGTTTGAAGAGCACGAATATGAAATATACAAATTAATTTTTTATGTATTTACGTCATTTTTCTAGGGAGGGCGACACCCCCTCAGCCCTCCCTCACCAGCCGTCCTTGGTCTTGGAGCTTCGTTTGGAAGGAGCGTCTTTCCAGAATTGTTTCGATCTGAGCATCCGACACGAAATGGCTCTTAGGGCCGCCTGAGCCTGACTATCTGAGCATATGTGGATTTCCCTACCCCTATATTATCTTCTCAGGTTTTCTCCAGCGCATATGACACGTACTTCATCTTGTCCCTCATAATGTCGCATAGTACATCTTATAATAAAGGGTTTTCCAATAAGAGGTGTTATTTTGAATAGCCCGCTATTTCGGTAGATGTCACTTTTGAAGCTGTCATTTCTCGACATTTGACAAGAAGAAACTACGCCATTAATAAAAATGGAACGATACACGCTTCAAGAACGCATTGAAATTATTAAAATTCACTATAAAAATGGTGAAAATTTGGCAGAGACGTTTCGTAAAACTCGAACATCTTTGGGTCGTCGTGAAGCACCTTGTCGGACCGCAATAAAGAAATGGGTGGAAAAATTCGAGCTGTTGGGACAAGTTAGTTATGTGAAGAATAAAACCCGTGCACGTCGCTCAAGAACAGCCGAGAATATTGCTGCTGTAGCCGAAAGTGTTGAAGAAACCCCAGGTTTGTCCATTCCCCTTCGTTCTTTGGAATTAGGCATTCCACAAACGCCATTACACCGCATTTTGCATAAAGATTTGGTTCTTAAGGCTTATAAAGTTCAGTTAATACAAGAACTCAAGCCGGCCGATCCTCAACAACGTCGTGTCTTTGCTGATTGGGTCGTTGAAATGCATGAAAATGATCCGGAATTCCATCGAAAAATCATCTTGAGTGATGAGGCCCATTTCCACCTCGGTGGCTTCGTCAACAAGCAAAATTGTCGCATCTGGGGCTCGGAAAACCCAAGAGTTATTGTTGAAAAGCCTCTCTATCCTCAACGCGTGACTGTTTAGTGCAGTTTATGGTCCGGCGGAGTCATTGGACCTTACTTTTTCGAAAATGAGTCTAGAGCAACAGTTACGGTGAAGGGATTGCGCTATCGAGAGATGATTAATGATTTTTCATGGCCGGAATTGGATGGTATTGATCTGGACCGTGTTATCTCTCGAAGAGGTGATCACAATTGGCCACCGAGATCTTGTGATTTAACACCTTGCGACTTCTTCCTTTGGGGCCACGTGAAAGAGAAGGTCTACGCCAATAGCCCAACGTCGATTAAAGACCTCAAAGATGGAATTCGTGAGGCTATCGAGGACATAGGGCAGCCACTTTGCGATTTGGTTATGGAAAATTTCATTAAAAGGATATGGTCCTGTAAGCGTGGTCGTGGTGCTCATTTGCCTGATGTTATTTTCCACTATTAGCGGCATAGCTTCTTCTTTGTAATGAAATAAACATCTGATCATTTATATTGAAAAATGGTATTTTTCTTTGAATATCAAAATAACACCTCTTATTGGAAAACCCTTTATCTCTTATTAATATCCATTTTCACTTGGAATTCACTTCCAAAAAATTGAATAACGAAGTTTATCAAATTTTAGCACGGACAATGGGAAGCTATCAGAATTCTATGTTCTGTCATCCCACCCTTAATTAATTTCATTAGCGTGTCCAGAGCACTCTGAACCAAGCGACCTAACCTACGGATCCTAACAGTAAACATGGAACATCTTTCACATAAATATCAATTACATTTCTTAAAGCCTCGTACCTATTTCGCTTTCGCTATTTGCATGTCCCTATCAGTCCTAGGTTCGTGTAAAACGGCACTAATAGTACAGCGGTGGTATTCGAGAACAGTGTTCGAGAAATTAATAGTTCTGTGAACTCATTATTTAAGGGTCGGGTCACTTCCCTTGGTCTTACATCTGGAATAGAATGTCTTGTTGGTGTTGAGCTTTCGCTGAAAAACGGTAGGAATTGAAGAATCATTGTTTTCCGGACAGGTGTAGGATGTGGGGAAAAAGTGGTGTTTCCACAATGTATTTCATTTCAAATTGTCCATCAATTTGCTTATTTTCTCAGATGATATGACCTTGAAATTGAGCATTAAAGAACTGAAAAATCATGCAAAAATCGATGTCGATCGAATCTATATTTTTAGAGATATTTTACAAATATCGGAAACCGAGCAGCGCTATGCATGTTCAGTATCTGGATGGGTGGACGTTACCACGATAACTTTCGAACGGAAGAAGATAGTGACTTGTAATTTTCAAGGTAGGTTGTGCATCCGAATGCGACAGTTGAGTTCGTTGATAGACATATTCGGCCAAACGGTTTTGGAGTTATACCCATCTGAAATTTTGTTGTTATTTTCTTAGTAAGTCAAAAAATACAAATTCGATCCATTTCAAACTTGACTATTAGTTTTAGAATGCCGACGCGCGAAATCTTGTGATCATCGTATGACTATTAAATTTATAAAAAATCATTGAAACTATCCATCCGAGGGGCCTTGTTAACCTAATTTTACTGCCAATTTCTAAATTTGAACACGATCGGATCTATATTGTTGCAGATATTGAATATTTGAAGCCGTGCAGCCTTGCGCGAATTCAGCAGCTGAATGGGTCACCTTAACCACGATAACTTTCGAACGGAAAGAGGTAGCGACTTGCAATTCTCAGAACAGGTTGCGCATCGAAATGCGGCAGTTAAGTTCGTTAATGGGAATAATCGACCTAACGGTTTCGGAATTATACCTTTTTGAAATGCAATCTACTATGAAAATAATTATAATATCATCAATTGAAACTTAACCAATATTTTAGTTTTGTTTTTACTGGAGATATTCTGAACCCAATTCGATTAACTTACCAAAGTATATATACTGACTGACAAAGAAACTGCAACACCCAGAAGGAGCTGTTTAGATTTTAAATTTTTTTTTGTAGAACATAGTTAGTATAGCAAGGAGTAAATGATTGAAATTTGAAGAAAAAAAACGAATGGTTTACAATTTTTTTAATAAATTTGTTAATACTGTGTCCACCACGATTATCTATACACTCCCCAACACGTCTTGGCATTGATGTAATAAGATGGTATTCTTGAGGGATACTATCCCAAGCTACCTGTAGTTCATGTATCAGAACCGCCAAAGTCCGTGGGGGCTGGGGTAAATATCCAAGCCTTCTACCCATGATGTCCCAAACATGCTCTATGGGCGAAAGATCGGGGGATCTGGGCGGCCATGGCAAAATATTCACATGGGTCGCTTCAAAAAAGTTCAAACTAACTCTGGCAACATGAGATCGAGCATTATCTTGATGAAATATTGGATTCTCCAGCCGGTTAAGGCAAGGGAGAACATATGGCTCCACAATTTCTTGAAGGTAACGCAGCGCTGTCATGTTACCTCGAATAAAGACTAAAGGTGACCTACTTGCATGTGAAATAGCACCCCATACCATAACGCCTAATGGCCGGTGTACATGACGCTCAATATCAAATTAAGGTTCACGTATTTCTCCCTGACGTCGTCTAACCCTTCTTCGGCCATCATGTGCACCCAAGGAAAATCGAGATTCATCAGAAAAGACGACCTGATGCCATTCCACATTCCAACGTTGACGTTCTCTGAACCACTATAATCGTTGCCGTCGATGCTCAACCGTCAGAGGTAACACAAGATGGGATCGATAATGCTGCAGTCCTAAAGACCCCATCCGGGGCGGTAAACCGTTCGGACAGTTACAGGATGGCCTTGTTCTCCTAATCACTCATCAGCCAAAGATCCAGATGTCGCAAATCGGTCTCTAATAGCCATAGGTCTTAACGTCGATCTTGAACTTCATTTGTGCCCCAAGTCCGGTGCCTACTCTTCTTCGATTTTGGGCATTATCAAACCACGCTTGACAGCATCTCATAACAGTAGTTGGATTTCTGTTCGTACGGTTAGCGATTTCTCGAAATGACAACCCCGCCTCCCGTAGACCAATACTTCGACCTCTTTCAAATTCACTTAGCTGGCGATAAATTCCGCGTACACGTGCTCTAGGCATTTTAAGAACAACTGAACATCTACTTTGGATCTCCTCGAACAGCTGGTTTGTTGTAAAATTTGAAAAATTTTCGAAAAACAACTACAATATGTAAGTAACAGAGAATGTTTACGTGAAAAAACCTCCATGATTTTTATCTCCAAATTTTAATCATTTACTCCTTGCTATACTATCTATGTTTTACCAAAGCTCCTTATGGGTGTTGCAGTTTCTTTGTGAGATATGGATTATCCAAGAGCTATATACGATATAGCTGAGGTTATTTCATTGTTCATTTTGCATTCAATCGTACTTTGTTCGACATGTCTCTTATCTGTAGATGAGATGACAATGATGACATGTATGAACACAGATCATGAAAAATCATATCTCCGAAAGTATTGATTTGTCAGAGGTAAAAATGATATCAATGAATTCTTATGATGAAACTGCTTCTTAAAAAAAATGTAATTCGAAATATAAAAAATATTGTTTTTCTTTACTCGGAAACCACCAATTTTGCACAATCAGACCTATTCTGTTCGCGCATAGCAATATTGCTAAGAAAAAGATATTGCTACCACAGCAAGATCCGAAATATTGCTATTCTGATCATCGATTTTGAGCAATATGATCTGTCATTTTTACAAACATATTGTTATCCACATTGCTATCTCAGCAACCTCAAAATAGTACTTGCTAAGAGCATAACAAGATTTGGAATATGGCTAAGAACCACTTTTCTCTTCCAAGAAACCGAAAATATTGAAAATAGGTAGGTACTTTGATAAATATAGGTATAAATAATCGTATATATTTATTAAAGGTACTTAAAATACTTAATTTCAAGGGAATTGCTAAGACTTAGATCTGACCCTAACAATCCCTTCTATTTGTGAACAGAAAAGATCATAAACTATTCAACCATTTCAACCTCAATAATAAGAGGCTGAGAGAATTTTATTCATATATTTATTAGTTCATGAGCAAACTAGGATATATACTGTTTCTTTTAAGTTAGAGATATGCATTCGAAGACTGACCGACTGGATGAAACAAATTAAATAAACTAATAATTCAGTCTTAGTAAAAAGATGACTGCCTTTGATTTCATTGAAGAGCCGAGGGTATTTTATTCATATAGTTACTTGTTCATGAGCACACTATGAGATATAGGTACTGCTTCTTTTGTTAGATATGCATTCGAAGACTGACTGACTGGGTGAAAAAAGTTAAATAAACTATTAATTCAGCCTTAATACGAAGATGACTTCTTTTGATTCAATTGTAGAACTGAGGGAATTTGTTCAGGACAAAACTAGGAGACATACTGTTCCGTTTAACTTGTGCATTCGAAGTCTGACTACAGACAGGAAAAAATTCAAATTTAATATTTGTTTGGGTGTTTGCAAGTCTTCAATCTTTCGGTCATGGTAGCGGTTACCAATATTCGATGTGTTTCCTGAAAATTGATCAATAACTGCATCTTGTTAGTTTCATAAATAAAATAGTTCGTTTTTCGCTTTCGTGACATTTTATTAATTTGGTTAGGAATTACGGATAACCACCGAAAAACGGACGAAATGTTTATCAATTAAGGTTAAATTCTTCTTCTATTTCACATAAAAGTCATGAAATACAGTGTTGTCAGCTCTAAAATCAATGAATTTTGACCTACTTGATAGCAATATTGCTGGGAGAAAATTGATAACCAACATTGCTATAACAGTCCGAACAGAATACGTAATACCATAGTCATATTGTTAAAAATTAGGAGGATAGCAATATGACTTGAATAGCAATGTTTATAGCAATACGCAAACAGAATAGGTCTGAATAACGAACTAAACCGAGATATTTATCTTTGGTTACGGCTGGACAGAATCGATTTCGACCAGGGATTCGGATTCGAACCAAAACGTTTAAGACCATTTGCAGCCAAAAATTCGAAAATTACAGCAATTTTGGCAAATTGATAAGCACTCTGTTCCAAGGAACAAGAGCACCAAAAAAGACAGACTTATGTTATGTTTAAATGGTTGAAATGGACCCACTTCTTTAAGCCACGAGCCGTCACTGTCTCCTGGTGTATTGCACATGAATTCAGCCATCTTGGCACACAGATTGATGATTGGCAAAGAATGATCATACATTAAAATCACTCTAAGGCTTATTTCACATGCATACGGTTCCATTCGGTTCGTTTCGTTTTCGGTTTCAATTCGGTCGCTGGCGACAAGTGTGAAACGGTACTCCGGTTTAGATTCGGTACCGAATAGAAACCGTACAGCACCGAATACTCCCTCGACACGAATAGGTTTCTATCAGGTTTGGATTCGTGTGTAGGGAATACAGATCAACCGGGGCGTTCACACGAATACGGTTTAGTTTCGGTTTTACCCATAAAGTAATAAATATCGAGCAGATATCTTTCAAGATTTCCCGAATTGTTCAAATATAGAAATATAAACATGCATATTTTCGGGATATTGTTGCTATCTCAGTATTCATGAGAAAATGATGGTTTACCAAATGTGGGTCGAATGATTTCTGCTGTAAATCTAAACCAGTGCTGTGGGAAAAAACTTCCGAAAAATATAAAGATCAATTGAAGACGTAGGATGCATTCAAAGATGTATGTGTTCAATTTTGAATGGCTTTGATGAATCTGACGTCGCGGAAAAATTGGAATTGTGAGCCCGTGTCGGAAGATAATATAAAAACTAATATGAACCGTGTATGTGTGAAAGGCCTTCATTCGTTTTCGGTTGAAACCGAAAACGAACCGAACCGAATGGAACCGTATGCATGTGAAACAAGCCTTAAGCAGGTCAAATCTCATACCTTTTTACCTCCTAACGGTCAGGCTGAAACCAATCTTAAACGAATATCGAAGACCTTAAGAGCTAACCCATGAGAATTAATAGCAGACACTACTTCTATCTGCGAATGCAATTACAGCCATAGATCGAGATTTTCAATTTTTAATATGAAGAGCAATGATATATTTCAGTAGACATCCAATGAATTCCGATACTGGTACTACCAATGATATACTTTCGCAGTAACTTTACGAATGCTAATCTGCGTACAACTCCCTGCTTCTCCTAAGAAGTAAATTCATTGATAAACATGTTTCATTGTGCGGCAACAGGATTTGAACGAGCACTTTCCAAGTTGCTCTGAAAAAGTATCAACTGCAAAGATGTGGCAGTGCCGGATCTGGTCGTCCATCCCAGGAAGGGACTGACGAATATTTTTTGAGATACAGAATCTTTTCAATATTGGCGCTCTTGTTCCTCGGAACAGAGTGCTTATCAATTTGCACCAAGATCTGTAATTTTCGAATTTTTGGCTGAAAATGGTCTTGAACGATTTGGTTTGACTCACTGATCAAGAATCCGAGGTCGAAATCGATTCTGTCCGGCCGGCTGTCCGGCCGGCTGTCCGGCCGTTAACACGATAACTCTCGAACGGAATGAGCTAGACAGTTGAAATTTTCAGAGTAAGTTACTGGGCAAAATCGGTCCAATAGTTTCGGAGTAACAAAAAAAAAATTTTTTTTTCACATTACAACTTTTGAAGATGCAGTTTCATCATAATAATCCATTGTTATCATTTTCAACTCTAACAAGCTAATATTTTCGGAGATATGATGTTTCAAAGTTTCAATAATACATCGTAAGTTCTATGTATTCACAGATTGTGAACACAGAATCTGTCTGTGATCACTATTCGTAAATGTCATCTTTTATAGCTATTAGAGATTGTCAATTCCAAGTTGTTATTTTCTCTTGGAAAGCAAGTATTCGATTCTTGAATTTGTGAATATACACAAGACTGTTTTGATGTAGTTTATGGAGGCAATAGGAAAGAAGAGCATAATGGAATCATCAAAAGAAATTACTGTTCGTTGACCACTGAGGTTAATATTACCTTTTACTTCCTGAAGTAGTGAGACATGTTTCTATATACAGTATTTTCATAATTTTGGTAGCAAAAAAATACTGAAATACGGATCTACATTTGTGTATCAATCATTTTTTTCTTGAGTTAATGTTCATAAAACAGAAAAGAATGTGTTAGTGGTATTGAACTATTAAATTTAAAATTATGAAAAGAGGATAGTATTTTATTAATATATTTTGAACTATTAAAATAATTTGTTCGTAATCCACTACCTACTCAAATATCAGGAATAAATGGACAATCTGCTATGATTGTCTCCAACCTTGCTCTAGACATTTCGATGATACTTTCCTTCATTTCGAGTTGTGAAAACTATGCACCGAGTGTAAGTTGCAACAACCCATTCCATGAGGTTGAATCATTGCAAATTGCTCATTTAATCTTGATAAATAAATGTAATGACAATTTTTGAAGCATTAAGGCATTGACGCATTGACGATTGCTCTTTTTTTTATAAGATAATTTTTGAAGCATTTTTTTTAAAAGACACTTTTTTTAAATTTAATTTCTTTCATGATGCATTTCTATCATAGGAATCAATTGATTTAATTCCCAACTCTGAGAAACCAATACTTTCGGAGATATAATTCGTCTGTTTGAACAAGAGTGCCAAAAAGCTCCTGTCCACAGGGCTTGAACATTTTTTTTTAATTCAATTTCTGGTTATACGATCCTCACGAAATTGTACGTATGTCTTCGTGTCGTTATATTTCAACTAACTAGCAAGCTTTAATTCAAGTTAATGCTTAAAAAAAATTCAGATGCCTATAACTGCGAAGCCACTAGGCGGATTTTGCCTATTAAAGACTGAACCAGCTCACTTGAACCACAGCCTACTTTATCTAACAAGCACGGAAGATAATAAAATGGCAACACCGCTATGAGTCGTACGCCGGGCGATTCAGTCGAACGTTTGTTATTGTAAATGGACGATTACTTCATATTCTGGAATTAATCAGTATTGTTTTTCGCGGGTATATCGTGGTATTTTTGTGCATAACGGTGTGAATTAGTGCAATGCAGTGATATTTATGTTCTGTGATTGAACTGCAGTGTGTAAATAGTTTAATTTCCTTTGGATTATTTCTACTTGGAGATGAGTACATTTCAGTTGAGATTATAGGCAACAAATTGGACTAGAAATATGAGTGAAATAGAAGTTCCAATTCTTCCGAATTTATAAAATTTTCATGACCTTTCTAATAATTTTTTCAACAAAAAATGATACATCTGGATGGGCGATCAAGAAGCTCAAAGAATCTGTTAATTTTTATATAATATGTACCTATTCAATTTCGCAAAGTCTTCATCTGTAGATGCTTCAGTTAAAATCAATAAGGACATTATTCTATTATTCATCTTAAATTAATCATTAAGAATGTTCAGATTTCCTGAAATCGAAAAATTGATGCAATGTTATTTATAATATTATTAGCGCAATTGTTTCCCCGAGGAGGATGGCTATGAATTTGCCCAAATGTCTGAATTATTAGAATTTCTGCCCGAAAAGGTTTTTAAACGTTTAGTTCCGACTAGGGAATCCAATCATTCCAATCCCGCACCAAAATTTCAATCCCGCAAACGTGCGGGATGAAAGTTATCAATCCCGCGGATCCGCAAAAATGCGGGGTTGTTAACAATATACTCTTTGTACTCAAACTATTAAACATGCTAATAAAAATTGGTTGAAGCACTGACGTGAAGTCAGGAAAAAGCAAAAACACCAGACTTTAAGTTAGTGATTTTCTCGACTTTTTTTTATTTAGAACGATTGAAAAGCTTAATGAAACGTTATTTCCTTCGTTCACTGACCAGACTGTAGTAGTACCACGAAGGACGTCGAAATATTAGTAATTATTATAAATATTACATCAATAATCGATTTTCTATTCAACATGAATACATACGTCAAGTTTTTCAAATTCTTTGTAGTTATATCGATAAGTCAATGTTTATTCCTTCATTTGAATTCTAACTCATGAATTCTTACCATTACTCGAATGGAATCGAAGGAAAACAGTCAAAGTGTAATAATTTGCTTTGAAAAGTCGATATTAAATGGATTGAAACATAAAAAATTTTGATTATTATATTGATTACACATTAATCTATTTTCAGACCGATATCATCTTTTCTTTGTCATGTTTACAAAGATAACTGATCATATGTGAAAAGGTAAGGTATACGTGGCTTGAAAGTGAAAATTATACATATTTCATAGCGCATTCACCCATTTCTAGCTCTGACAAATGTCCAACAACGATTACCTTCATCAATTATTTCAAAGCATAAATCAAACGAATGATGAAAGTTGAACAAAGAGATCAAAAAGAATAAGGTTAATTCTGCAATTGATATTCAGTACTCTGAGATTGTTATAAAATGAGATATACAAGGATATTCTCCAAAGGGCGAGTAGGAATTGCCTTTAAATTAGCAAAAATTTGCAGCCTTGATTGAGTTCGGTACCTGGGTGGTTGACCCCTCTGGCAATGAATTTAAACAAGCTCGCCAATGCAGACTGACCTTACATGAGTGCTTTCCCATTTTTTGGCGCTCTTGTTCCTCGGAACAGGGGGCTTATCAATATGCACAAATGTCTGTAATTTACGAATTTTTGGCTGGAAATGGTCTTAAACGATTTGGTTCGACTCACTGATCAAGAATCCGTGGTCAAAATCGATTCTGTCCGGCCATCCGTCCGTCGAGCCATTAACACGATAACTATCGAACGAAAGGAGTTAGAGGATTGAAATTTGCAGGGTAGGTTTGTAGCATGAATATCTCGGACGAGTTCGTTAACGGTCGAAATCCAGCAAGCGTCTTCGGTGTTATGGCCATTTTTAGTAAACACATTTTTTATGAACATTTCCGAAACCGATCACTCGATCTATCTGAAATTTAGCATAAAATTGTAGAATAATGTACTTTATATGCGTTTCCAAGTTTAAACTCGGAATTATAGCTAATTCCGAGTTTAAACTCGGAATTATAGCTAATTCCGAGTTCAAAGTCGGAAATAGGTATAATTCCGATTTTAAAGTCGGAATTACGTATAATTCCAAGTTTAAAGTAGGAATTATACAGAATTATATTTCTCTTTTAAAAGTGGTCCTTTTACGCCTTCGTATATATTACCGTAAAGTTCTAGATTCGATTATTTTTGGTCAGTTGTTGCGCGATAACTTTCGAAAGTGAGGAAAGAGAGGTAGCGACTTAAAATGTTCAGGGTATTATTATTATTATTATTATTATTATTATTATTATTATTATTATGCTGCGCATCCGAATGCGATGGTTAAGTTCATTAATTTGCATAATCGGTTGATCGGTTTCGGAGTTGTACTCATCTGGAGTTTTTTGTTATTTCCTCAATAACTCGAAAAACATACGTCCGAAAAATAATAATGATGAAAAATGGCGATACCGTTGTTAAAAAATCAACAAGTCCAGAGCGTTCCTGCCAATAGGGTCCTTCATAATGGCTTCGTATAATTAATATACTTATGCATATATTTCACAAGTCAAATAGACCCCAGGCCAGGGGGTTCATCGATTTGCCGAGAAAGCAAGAGCAGACGCGTTTCTGAGTTCTTGTCCTTCATCAGTACTCTGTAGCTTCTCAACAAATTCAACTGAACCGAGCCGGGTTAAGCCTCGCAGAGCCGGCTTGGTCGATCATATCAAATTGCCCAGGCCACCTATGAGACAAGACACGGAATTCAGCCTTTCCCCACCAGTGAATATTTGAAGCGTGAAATCATATGCCACCATTCGCTCGATATTAATCGAGAAACGTTAATCGTTTCTCGATTAATATCAAGCGAATGGTGGCATATGATTTCACGCTTCAAATATTCACTGGGCCCCTATTCACAAAATGTTGATAGAAATCTCTCCTACGAGATTTATCAGTGACTGTGCGCAAACTCCATATGTGAATTGTCGGTTGAAATGTGTTTCTCTACTACTAAATAGTGAGGGACCAGGGATATGAGATTTCTTGTAGGAGTTCTCGCATGAGAATACTAATCTCTACGAACGTCGAGTATACGGGGCCTGGTGAGGAAAGGCTGAATTTCGTGTTTTGTCTCATAGGTGGCGTGGGCGATTAGGTATGATCGACCAAGCTGGCTCTGAGAGGCTTAACGCAGTTCAGTTTAGTTGCATTTGTTGAGAAGCTACAGAGTACTGATGAAGGACAAGAACTCAGAAACACGTCTGCTCTTGCTTTCTCGGCAAATCGATGAACCCCTGGCCTGGGGTCTATTTGACTTGTGAAATATATGCATAAGTATATTGATTATACGAAGCCATTATGAAGGACCCTATTGGCAGGAACGCTCCGGACTTGTTGACGTCCGATCAAGTTGACGCTTCGTTATTAGTTGTAGAAAGTTGACCTCCAAATTTGTGCAGAATTTCATGAGATTCTGATAACTAGAAAAAGAATTTTTTTTTCAAAAATTTCATGTCGGATTCCACTGAAATACCGCAGGAACCTTCAAGCAGGACTTACAATAAATTACCGGATATCAGCTCAATCAGCTTTGTATTTTTGGAATCATTTCATTTTAAATTGAATTCAGTTGATGCTCAATGCATTTTTGAGCGGATGCTCCAGTGTGCTATCATTTTGCACAGATACCGGCAGGCCGGCCGGCCATCCGTTTGCACGCTAACTTTCGAACAGAAAGAGTTACCGACTTGCAATTTCAGGGTAGTTTGCGCATCCCAATGCGAGGATTGAGTTCGTTAATGGGTATAATCGGCCAAATGGTTCCGGAGTTATACCTACTGAAATTTTGTTGTTATTTCCCCATCCGATCGAATAAAAACTTGGTTGTAGAATGCCAAGGCGTGAATTTTTGCGAAATTTTGTGATGATCGTATCACTAGAAAAAAAATAAAATTGCACACAAATCTACAAGCCACATTTTATTTTCCCAATACTCCCAAAAATACAGATCCCATCCAATCTAATACTCTAGTACTCTGCTGAAAAAAAGACGGTTCATGTAGTATTGAATTGACAAGAGAACAAGCGCGCAAAAGCTAACATCACGTCAGTGCTTTTCAAGAATTTCTATTTTGCCCGCTGTCCAATTACGGCCCTGTGGATCCTCTTTCAGCCGTAGGAGTTCAGACTCGAAAGTAGTATACTTTTCACTCTCAGATGAATATCGGCATGAAATCGAGACCAACAATTATATATTACGTTTACTATTACATTATGCAAATTAAGAAATGACACAGTCGTTAATCCATTTTGAAAAAGAAGAGTTTCCGTTCTCATACGTTTTCTGGGATGTTCGCCTGCAAGATAAGACCACGTACAACCAGAACGTGGGCACAGAATCGAGTAGGCGAGCGAAATGGAAAGTTCGATTGAAAAGTTATGGATTTGCCATCGTCATCACTAAAACGGAATCTTCAATTTGAAAAAAAAATTATAAAAGCACTGGCCTCGGATCTCGTGCCTTAGCAAGCTTGTTTGTGTAATGATCAATATATTACACTGATTTTTAAAACCGTACACTGCTGAAATATTTAGTAATTAGAGGTCTGTTATATCAAGTATACCAAATTTCAACTGACCATTGAACATTCAAAGAAGGCAAGTTTTGATAAAATATATAATAATTGGATAAAATCCTCAATCATTGTATATAGTTCTGTAGTGACTTTTTTCAATAAACTTATAATAATAATAATAATAATAATATAAGAATGGCTGATACCACTGTTAATACAACTAGAGATGAACTCATAATAATAGTAAAAATGGGTTCAAGCCCTGTGGACAGGAGCTTTCTGGCGCTCTAGTTCAAACAGACAAATTATATCTCTGAAAGTATTGGTTTCTCAGAGTTGGGAATTATATCAATGTATTCATATGATAGAACTGCATCATAAAGGAAGTTCAATTCAAATGAAAGATTATTTATCAAGATTAAATGAGCAATCATGAGAATGAGAACTGCACCATGGAAGAAATCAAATTAAATCTGGCCAATTTTGCCCAATAACGAACTTAACCGAGATATTCATCTCCCTAACCTACTCTGAAAATTTAAAAACCTAGCTCATTCCGTTCGAGTCTATGTCTATGGATGAAAAGCAGTCTCACTACTCTCAGATCTCTTACTTCATGTTCCGTTCCGAAATGTAAGACTTTTCTGAGAAAAACTAATTTCGGAGCAAACAACTGAGATTTTTCTCACTTCGCTCACAATTCTTCGATTGCTTAGATAATGACATGTTTCAGGAAAATAATTTGACATTATGACAATTCATACATAGAATAATTATATCATTGTGTGACAATTTTGAAATACGATTTATTATTGAAATTTTGAAAAATCATATCTCCGAAAGTATTAGCTTCTTAGAGTTAAAAATGATATAATTGGATTGTTATGGTAAAACTACTTATTGAAAAAAATTTAATTTTGAATTTGTTTTGTAAGAAAATTTTTTTTTTTGTTACTCCGAAACCATCTGTCCGATTTTGCCCAATAACGAACTTACCCGAGATATTTATCTCCCAAACCTACTCTGAAAATTTCAACTGTCTAGCTCATTCCGTTCGAGAGTTATCGTGCCCACGGCCGGACGGCCGGACCGGCCGGACCGGCCGGACAAAATGATTTTCGACCACGGATTCTTGATCAGTGAGTTGAACCAAATCGTTTAAGACCATTTTAATCGAAAAATTCGAAAATTACAGATATTTGGGCAAATTGATAAGCACTCAGTTCCGAGGAACTAGAGCGCCAATAAAAATAAGGATACCGTTCATTTCAAAAAGAATATGCATAGGTACATGCATTTGAAAATCATTGTAGATGATGGGATCACTTTAGAGCGAAGCTTAGTCGAGGACTATTCTTTCACTTTACTTAACAGAGTGCTTATCAATTTGCCGAAATGTCTGTAATTTTCGAATTTTTGGCTGAAAATGGTCTCAATTTCAAATTCAATCGAATTTAAATCTAGCACTCGGTTGAAAAAAGATGGCTTGAAGCTGCAGTATTTCATGAGGGTTTGCCGCGATAACTATCGAACGAAAGGGGGTAGGAACTTGCAATTTTCAGGGTAGGTTACACATCCCAATGGGAAAGTTTAGTTCGTTTTTGGCCATAATCGGTCCATCGGTTTCGGAGTTATACCCACCTGGAATATTATTTCCTCAATAACTCAAAAAATGTAGACTCGATCGAAATGAAGCTCGGTAACTATAGTTGTAGAATATCGACATGAAGGCGTATGTTTTTTTGTGAGAACCGTGCCCCCAGAAAATTTAAAAAAATTAGGAAAAAAATTGGTTCAAGCACTGATGTGAAGTCAGGAGCTTTTGCGCGTATGTTCTATTGACCATTCTTATGTATTGGAGACTCTTAATCGAATTTACCATGGTAAATTATATTGTCCATTTTCCTGTATTGGACACTCTTAATTCGAATTTACCATGGTACATTCGAATGAAGAGTGTCCAATACAGGAGAAGATATAGTTCACCATGGTAAATTCGTTTAAGAGTGTCCAATACAGAAGAATGGATAATAGAACATACACGCAAAAACTCCTGACTTCACGTCAGTGCTTGTTTTTTGTAAATCTTATAAGACATAAATGGGACCATTCTTTCAGTTAAGTGCAAGAATATTCCTCGATTAAACTTCGCTCCAGAGTCAACATGTGCGCAAAAGTTACTGCCTTCACGTCAGTACTTTTTAAGAATTTTTTGGGCTACTTGTCGGTATGTATTATTTCGAAAATAAATGAATAAATAAATTAATATGCTCTCGAGAAACTGACACTATAAATGATGCACCACGAAGAAGTGAATCTGAATTCCTAGATCTTATTAAAGCGAAACTTTCTACCGAATCCTATGCACCTAATCGCCCGTGAAATAATTATAATTGATTGTAACGACGAGCTTCCCATTACGCAATCCATTTTGATGACGTCTATAAACAAAATAAATATACTTAAATACACATTTACAATATCCACAACGCATGTCAGTGCTTAGAAAATTGGAAGTAAAAGTTACCGCTCGTAATATTTTACTGTATGTCCGTGCAGACTGTACATGAAAATGTTTCATGGCCATTAAAGAGTGTATTGCGCTCTATGCCATCTGTTCACTTTTACTGTCTTGCAGGAGAAATGAGAAAACCTCTATTCATAGATGATTGCGTTTGAGAGGTTCGAACTGATTATGTTCAGAATAATTAATCGTGAATAAATATATTGACAGCAATAATTGATTTCATGCAACAAACATGTATTGTCATGGTGAAAACTCTGAATGGACCACCGTATAGCAGATTGTTCAGACGGGAGCCAATAACCGGACAGAAAAGCTCGCCACTGGAAATCACTTCGAATTTTATATAATGACAATGAATTATCATTTTTGCGTGCATGTTCTGGGTATAGACATAAAATAACATGGACTGGTTGTGAGAAAGAGACCATTGAAATCAGCATTGAAAAAAGAAAGAATATAGTTAAAGGCAAACCACGGTATATGAATATTTTCATTTAATTTGGCGTTTGGCAAAACCACAGAATACAAAACATTGGTTTCCTTTATCCTCTGACCTTTCTTGTATAATGTATTGTTTGGTTTCCTGTATTGTGTATGTGTTTTGGTGATTTGTAGACAGAATAGTTAAAGGCAAAACATTTTCATTTATATCCGAGACTCGTTTCTGAATATTCTGATACTTATAACACAATTTACTGTGCATCATTATTTTTATACCATTATTTCCCTTTAATTATTCTATCCTTCATAACATCTCTCTCTATAATGTATTCCGCAACGAACTGTGTGATAAAATTACGTGAGGGCCAGTCCATGTTATTCTATGTCTATGGTTCTGGGGAACAGCGAGCTATCATTTTGCCAAATGTCTGTAATTTCAACATTTTTCGCCGAAAATGGTCTTATAAGATTAGGTTCGACTCACTGATGAAGAATTCGAAGTCAAATTCTGTCAGGCCAGCCGGCCCTTGTCACGATAACTTTCGAACAGAAAAACATTCATATAGCGACTTGCAATTTTCAGGGTAGGTTTCTCATCTGGGTGCGACGGAACAGTACAAATCCGATCGAATTGAAACTTGGTTTATAGTTGTAGAATACCGACTTGAAGACATATGTGAAATTTTGTGAGGATCCTAGCAGCAGAAAATTTTAAAAATATTATTCATCTCACGATAACTTGAGAACGGGACGAGATAGCGAACTCATGCGTACGA
This sequence comes from Halyzia sedecimguttata, assembly GCA_937662695.2. Taxonomy (NCBI): domain Eukaryota; kingdom Metazoa; phylum Arthropoda; class Insecta; order Coleoptera; family Coccinellidae; genus Halyzia; species Halyzia sedecimguttata. Next base: position 101,045,625 of record OW569413.2, on the reverse strand, counting down.
AAACTCGCTCCTTCGTCGCTAATTTTTGAATTTCGCATTCGTGTTTAAATAGGAGCCCATTCACAAACTAAATGACCACCGAAGGAGCTCCAGTAAACTTAAATCCTATGGTGGCAAATTACTGGAAAGAAAATCTTATCACCGCCACCTAAGAAGATCCTCACGAACTCCAACCCTCTGTGATGAGGAAACCTTGAGCGATGTCCTGGAAGTTCATAATTTGGTCGCAAGATGGAGTCGGAGACTGCAATGCTTAGTACGGTTGAAGAAGACCACAAATCAGTGAACATAGAAGAAGGTGAGCGTAGCTAATTGCTTTTAACTCCGTGTGTCTCTCTTAGTTATTAGCAATTAGCTACAGTCGACTTCTTCTATGTTCACTGGTTTGTTGTCTTCTCTAGCAACAGTAAGCCGTGCGTTTTTGTGTCACAATGGTGCCAAATAGGTAGTCTGCATTGCAGTCCCCGACTTCCTCTTGCGACAAAAGAATGAAGGTCAATGAACATCTCTCAAGGTTTCCGCGTCACAGAGGGTTGGAGTTCGTAAGGATCTTCCTAGATGGCACTGGTAATATTTTCTTTTCAGTACTTCGCCACCATGGGGTTTAAGTTTACTGATGGAGCTTCTTCGTTTGTTACCTTGACGATTGATAACAACCATGAAACCGGTACCTATCTACCCTGAATAACAATTTTCTCTTTGCGAGGACACTGAGCGATGGGGTATGGGTATCCCAGATCACGAGGGAATCAGGCTGACTGTAAGCACGATAACCTTCGAAATGATTTAATTTTGAATTTATAGATTAGATTCAAAGTCGAACGAAAGGAACGAGTTCAAAAATGGGCATAATCCACCGACGGAGCATAGTATGCACATTTCGAAAATAAATTACAGATTAGTTCAAATGAAAACGTGAGCAATGAGCTTCATGCTAATAGTACGTGATCTGGGTTGATTTCCATTGAAACCGTATTCGGACTAAGCATTGGCTCGACCTACGTCCGACCAGGAGACCAGGAATGCAAGGAAGAATTAGTCCGCTCGTACACGCGACAGCTACGATCATTGTACCAAGTGCGCATCAAAATTATGGAACAAATTCATTTTCTCAGGAGAAAAATATTTGGCAACAAAATCCTGAAACAGGTCAATTTTTGCTTCGCTTTTACCAAATTTTTATGCATTTTTGAAAGATTTTTGTTGCACCCTATACCTTCCCCATCAACCCTCTAAATTTTTTGAATAGGGAAAGCGGGCCTTGTCGGATCTATATCGTTGGAAGTATTGTGAAAATAGGCCAAGCTGCCTAGGTGGAGTTCAGTACCTGGAGGGATGACCACACTGGCTATAGATGCTAACTATTTACCTTCAAATTATGTACCTAAATATTTCTTATCGGTATAACCCTCCAATATTGATAAATACTCAAAAATTCTTTAAAAACCTTCTCCAAATTGTTGCTTATAGGTAACACTTCTTCAATACTTACTATTTTACTTATTGTGAGCTGCTTAATTTTGTTGTATTCCATCTCCTGAAATCAACTGTATATGGGCCTGAAATTGAACCTAGTTCCGCAAAAACGAGCTCTTTCTTCAACAATAAATGCGATTCTAATATACATATACGTATATATATACAGGGTGAGTCTTTGACCACTGCATTAATTTTAACCAAATATTCCTCTCATCTATGATACATATTTTCCAAATATTGTTTAGTTTCTACTTCTACTGGTTTTCTAGTTATGGATTCATAAAACAAAACGAAATTAGCATAAAGAAAGCATATAAAGTTCTTCTTGAGTCATTTCAAGAATATTCCATCGTTTTAGAACATTATATTATTCTTCATCATTTCTCCTTAAACGAACCGTTTTCGAGATATTCTTCATTGAATGTTTTAAAATGGAAAACTCCAGAAATTTCACTACTTTTATGGATCCGTCCCTGAGCGTTGGAATCCCGAATCAAGCTGTAAACCACGTTACCATGCCTTATTCTCGTCCGCAAACAATGAAAGAGATAATTTAAATGCGGGAGTGTATTAGCACATTGTGAAATCTTTAAACGCTTGTAACTTTTTACCTGAGCCGAATCTGGAAAAATGGTAAATGAAAAAAGTGTTTCATTTGATGAGAGGAATCTTTGGTTAAAATTAATGCAGTGGTCAAAGACTCACCCTGTATATATATATATATATAATAATACTGAAAATAACACATAGGGACTTACCCTGCGAAAAATTCCGCCTGTTGAGAAATGAATTTTTAAGGACATATTGGTTGAATTAATTGTGCCTTATTGGAGATCCCAACAGTTGGTTAAGCGAGAAACACCGTCCTAAAATCTATACAGGGTGTTTCATAATTGGATGCTGATCCTTAAGGGTGTGAATCCTTGGGTGATTTTAAAATGAAAATTTCAAATCAATATATGTCCTAAACCTCTTTACTTTTGAGCTACAGGCTGTTTAAGTTTTAAGAAAAAAATCGTTTTTTATTAAAACTTTGGTAACGTTCTAGATATTTCTTTGAAATTTTGCACAAGCGCTCTAAGCATCAACAGCCATTTATTGATCTAGAAGGTTATTTAATTTTTCAACCAGTGGTGTTCGTGCGGGATATTGAATAGATATTTTTCGAAAAAATATGGTATACCGCTGCTTTATCTTGAAATATAAATTATTATTTATACCCCTTTTATCTTGGGGCTAATTTGATTTGTTGACTTTTTTCCAAGCGACGCTCGGTTTTCGCAAAAAAAAATTAAACTCATCATTATGCATAATAATCATCACTATGCACATAGGATTTTAGAAAGGTAGGCCAGGAACTATGTTGCTAAGGAAACAATGAAAATGGCATAACATTGAAAACTAAACATTTTCGACAGATATTTATTTGAGAATGTGGCTTTTAATTTCATTGGAATTTTAGAACTTAATATTTTTCTAAACATAAACAACATGGTGAATTTCAGGGAATCCCCAATTTGATACCGAAATTTTATTCATGGAAAGCAAATTTTTCCAGGATCGGAATAAGAAATTTTTCGTACGCTCATTTCTGGGCTGAACAAAAACCCTCATAGCAAAAAGAGTTTGCCATATTTGCTAGACGATGGCCCCAATTTATCCCAACATCATATGTGGTTTATTCACGATGGTGCATCTGGTCATTTCAGTTTCCAGGCAAGAGAATTTTTGAATCGTAATTACAACAATCGCTGGATAGGTCGCGGAGGAACACAATTGTGGCCATCTAGATCCCCTGAACTAAACAGTCTAGATATTTTCTGGGGGGGGACATCTGAAGACGTTGGTTTTCAACACCCCAATACATACCGTTGTGGAGTTGAGAAACCACATAATAGTCTGTTGTGAAACTATAAAAAATTCTCCAGGAATTTTTCAAAGGGTACAATACTCAATGAGAAGAAGAGCTGAACCGTGCATACTCGCATGTGGTGGTCACTTTTAACAGCTTATTTAAATTTTTCGCGTCTTTGTTCACGTTATTTAATGTTAGGTAGTTCTTTTAATTAAACGGTAATTGTTGTTGATTGCTCCCTGAGTCCCCACCACATTTCAACGAAATATCTAAAGCAGTCTCAATCAAATTTAGGAAAAATAAGTATTTACTAATAATTTGGCCTTGCATGTTTTTATTTTTTTTTTGCGAAAACCACGCGTCAGTCGAAACAAGTCAGGATAACAAATTTGCCCCAAAATAAATGGTAATCTGAAAAATAATTTTTTTTTTAGAAAAAGCAGAAGCGCACCATATTTTTGTCCAAAAATATCTCTCCATATCCCGTACAGACGCCTCTGGTTGAAACATTAAAAAACCTATTACATCAAGAAATGGCTGTGGATGCTTAGAGCGCGTGAGCCAAATTTAAATAAATATATCTAGAACATTACCAAAGTTTTAATATTTAAGCGATTTTCTTCTTAAAACTTTAACACCCTGTAGCTCAAAAGTTAAGAGGTTTAAGTCACATGTTGACATGAACTTTTCATCCCAAAATCACCCAAGGATTCACACCCTAAGGATCAGCATCCAATTATGAAACACCTTGTATAAATAAATAATAAAATCGGACGATAAAATCAATGTTCATCATTCCCGAGATCATAAGAGATTGTATGGTATGAATTTAGATCATTTCAACAGTTAAAATTCAATAGAGTATTCCTTTTTAAATCCACCTAGCACATCCTGTACATCGAGCCCTATATCGCAAAGCCAGTCTTATCGGAACTAGACATCTCTACGGAGAATAATTCAAGCATCGCACCTCTCCTTACCTTTCTCCTAGGGAAAAATAGGCAACTACAGAAAATAACAAAGAAGTACCTATCTATAATTGGATCTACATAATACGAAACGAGATGAATCGACATTTTGCGTATTCGCTTTTTTTTTATTTCGGCACGAAATATCGGCCAATTATACATGGTGATTTGCTGTAATTTCCTCTCGTTTTCAAGTTCATTTGTGCCAACTAATGTAAAAAACTAAAACATGCCCCATGCTGTGTGGACCAGGAAAGTATCTCCTTGATACCGTGACGGACCTTTTGGCTAAAGATCGCGCCTGTGGTGTGATTTCGTGATCAGTTGATGGTAATGGGGTGTCTGCTGGAAAAAGTGACGGCCACAAAGCTACAACATCTAGATCTGAAAACTGTGGTGAAATGATGGTGTTTGTAAAGATTGGCGGGGATTGTTTATCAGCCACTTTTTGGTTTTAAAAAGATCGAAGGATTGTTCGATCTGAATTCATTAAATGAATTATTCATTAAATTCTCACAGTTTATTCTCAAATAAGAGTATCATCGCCAAACTGTTGGCTACTAGATATACCTACAATAAATCTCAATCTTGTTTGAAAACATGTCTCAAAATGACATGCGTCTGCTAGTTTAACATATTAATAATAATAATGATAACTTCATCCTTCAAGACATGTAACAATGTAAAGGATGAGTCCGAAAAATAGAGAAACATTCTGAGAGTTATATAACAATACTAGGTATATAACAGAAGAAAATCTAATTTTCTTGTCGGTAAGGTAATCTTCCATGCTATAATAGCATTTATCCATTGATGATGAACTGTCTGGCATTCATTTACTTGAACCTAGTCGGCCAATAATTAAACAATTCGGTACCTACGAAAGTTGGTGTTGCCTCGTATTAAGTGGTGTCATGTCTGGGAATGCAAATAATATCCACTGGACTGGTATCATAGTTGTGGAAGAACATTTTTTAAGGGTATGCTCATTATATAACAAACAGCTCAAGATATAAATACATGGGATCGGCAAAATGTAATACTTTTGAAACAAAGAGCTACTAGAATCTCGAGGTTGCAAACCAAATATGAGTTTAATTATTTTTTTCTGAACAATAAACACCCTACTCACAACAAAAGATAACCCCTATAGAATGAAGTTAAACAGAGAGGACTATACACCAAACTTTAGTATATTTCGAATAGGCCATCTATCGGAAGTACATTCTTATGTCTATATAATACATGAAATGAGTTGTTCAATCTACTACACACATGATCAACCTGATAGTGCCACTTGAGATTTCGGTCAACATACAACCCAAGTAATTTAACGCATTCTGATGACACCAAATTTTCCTAAGGATGTTTCAAGAGGAATGAGCCGTGGTCATCAGTGACGCGATTTTGAAATATTATGTTTGGTTATTTCCAAGTTGACAATGAGTGCGCTCAGGTGACACCAGTCGATGAAACAATTAACAACAACCCCACAAAGAGTTCTAAGTTCATCCAAAGTATTGGCTCTTAGCGCAATGGAGATGTCATCAGCAGAAATGATTAAATACATTGTTACATATATTTGGGTAAATCGTTCATAAAAGCAAGAACAACAGTGGCCCCAATACAGAGCCCGGTGGAATCCCGGATCACTGTCATACTCGTGAGAGTACTGCCCCTCCACTCCAACGTACATCTTATGATTGGCCAAAAAGCTACGGTCTCAGTCAGGAAACCACCCCCTGAATCCCATATGGTACATCTTATCCAAGATAAACCCATGTCCGAGCGTGTCGTAGGACGGGAAAGAATATGGTCGCTACGAGAGTAAGAGAACACGAATTTTAGCACACAGCAAGCAGCTAACGTTGACTTTCCATACCTAAACCCGTGTTGATTAATAGCAAGCATAGAAAGCATGGATAAGTAGCTTTACATACGGCTATATACAATTTTCTTGATTATTTTTCATAATTGACTCAGTATAGAAATAGGCCGATAGTTTGCTATAGCCTGAGTCTCCCTCATCGTGAACGAGTATTACTCTCGCCAATTTGAGAGTAGATGGAAAATGGCCAGCTAATACTGACTCATTCAGGAGAAGTGCAATATGCTCAGATATCAAAGGGTATCCAAAATTACAATATTTTGGTTGATATCATGTCGGAACCTGCGGTACAATCAGCTTTCAAGTTACTTATGTTGTGCACTATCTCATCTGTTGCCACAGGAGAGAAGAAAAATTGCGATCCATCAGACTTTGTGTAGTACACAAATTCGACACAGCTATTACCTAAGCGTTGTATTTTATTTTTTTCATTATTTGAACGAATAAGTGTTAAGGTTATCCTATAAACTCAAGGACACACGGCGAAATATTTGTGGATTTTAACCATCAACAAATATTCATCTTCTTCTTTGTTCACTGACTGATTTGTTGTCTTCTCTAACCACACTTAGCCGCGTATTTTCATGTCGCAATGTTGTTATATAGGTAGTCTGCATTGTGATTGCTGACCACATCACTGATGAACTTCACTGAATGTCACTCAGGGTTTCGCATCTCAAAGGGTTGGAGTTCGTAAGGATCTTCCTAGGTGGCACTGGTAAGATTTTCCATCCAGTACTTCACCACCATAGAGTTTAATTATCCTAGAGCTCATTCGTTTGCAATAAGTTAAGCTGATGATAAGTACCAGTCCAGTACTTATCTGCCCTGAATGACATTTTCCTCTTTCGGGGGAAACTGTGCGATGAGGTGGCTATCCCGGGATCACGAGGGAATATTTGTTGATGGTTAAAATCGAAGAATTTTTCACCGTGTGTCTTTTATATATTAGCAATTAGCTATAGCCACCTTTATCTTTGTTCGCTATAAACTGAATCAGAAAGAATAAACAAAATTGTTCACATGTTGAAACGAAAAATGAGAAATTATCCAAAACATGAAAATAGGTTGATAAATCAACTGGTCACAATGATTTTCCATCTATCAAAACTGCTCTTGCATCCTTTCAGTATCTTTACCTCCATGACACTACTGGACAAACGAATCAACGTCTCGAATGCTATTCGAAAGGAAATTCTGGCGCTAGGTTGAAATTTTCCTTTCGGAACTTTCTGAGTTGTAGCCTCTTAAGTCAATCAAATGTCTACAGACCATATTGTATATCTCCTCTCCAATATTACAGCGGAGAGAACGGTATGCGATAATCAAATCACCTATTCCGTGCCTCTTCTTGAAGGGTGGTAGATAAAAATATCTAAGGGCTGAACCTCATCACTCTTGTTGACGCCACCAAACTGGACCCACATATTCCAGAATCAAATAGGGTTGGTATGAGTACCAGAAGTAACAGCGTTATCAGTGGAAAAAGATTGACCGATTCTTTGTCGGAAGGAGAAATTTGATTAAAAAGCCTCCACGCTAGTACACTGCCCCTTTTGCCTAGGTGTTGGAGTTTGTGAAGAAGGAGTCGCTGTGGAACTATGTCAAAAGCACTGGAGAAGTGCAGATATAATACATCCACAAGAATACCCGTGACCTATGCTCTGGTCCACTCATCTATACAATGTAGAGTGAGTCAAGTGACCAGGAATGAAGCAATGTTGATCTTGAGAGATATCTTCATGAAACGAGGCACACTTACATAATTGATCATAGACAATTCCCTTTGGAACCTTCGAACAGTTGAGAGATGGCTGATAGGATGATAGTTTTGAGGTGAAAACTTTTGAACCTTTTTGAAGATTCGAGTAATAGAAGCTATTAACCAGTCCTTTGGCAGTTAGGATGCTTCGAGAGGTCATGAGAGTATAGTACTCAGAGGCAACTATACAGATTCTGTACAGTAATGCAGCAGCTGAGCAGTTAAACTGTTGAGACCAGGAGATGGATCTACTGGCGCAGATATGTTCTCAACAATTCATCATCTATCTCGATATCCGAGATGCCAATGGTACAACGAGGTAGCAGAACGTCATGAAGTGTGCCATTTGGCTTTATACAAATGAGGGACGAAAATGTTTCAGCTGACTTATTCGTGGTTTCCGTCGAAGTGCTGCATAGATCGTCGGATCTGTTTCTGAGCACGGATATACTAATTCTGATCATAACTTCTTCCTGCTAGCCATAGGAGTGAAATTCCAATGACCCTAGATCCGAGATGACATTGATTTCATTTCCAGTGAGAGTACCTCTCAGCCAACTCAGTCCTTCCCTATTATCCAGACATCAATTTATTATTTTTCGAGGCCTACCGTTACTGGGAAGGAGTTTTGTGGCAGTGATGTTTCTCTATCCAACTTTGGCATCTCTTCAACAGAAGACGGTATGATAGCCCTCAACCTTTCCCTACTCCCCTTTACTCTTTGACAGGAATGGAGGTTTGAATCCAAGGGTATACTGGTCATATATAACGGTAGTCATACTTAACACCAACAGTGTTTGTGGTATCAAAGCTGGTAAGAAGAGGGTCAAGACAAGCTGCAAAGTCTGAAAGACACGTTAAGTGATCACTTGAGCTATGTCTTACTATATAATCAGACTTGATTGCATATACAAGGTAAAAATAGGAGTCAGTATTGAATATGATGGACTTTGGAAGGAACACATAAAGTATTTGGACTCGGTGAGAGGGTAATTCACCTGGTCTCCCAAATATTCCAAGGTGACTGAGTATTTCGGTACTAAATATAACTGTTACATGGATGGATACACAGGGTGATTCACGAAGACCGTTCGTTAGAATATTTCAAAGAAAAACTCGAGATAAACACTTGAAATTTTATAGTTAAGCTTTGTTAGGAGATATGAATTCTTGGAAAAAAATTCAGATTCGTTTAACCGAAAATGATACCAACTTTCGTTTTTTAAATGTGATACCCAGTTTTTTCATTGATAATCAGATTACCCATTGAATTGTACATTGTTTTTATGTGTCACTTGCATATTATTCTCAGATAATTCGTGTGAAATTTGAGAAAACCCTTCGAATTTTCTCAAATAAGGCTTCATTCCAATGCTTGAAGATGCATTGTAGATTTTGCAGGAAAATTCCTTATTTTCTACCTTCTATCAGAAGACATACCAATGCTTCTCCTTCGTTAATTGAAGATTCAATTGAACATACAGGGTGTTTCTATTTCAATCTCGAAGTCAGTCATGACAAAAACCTCAAAATTCATTTTTTTCAAATGAGAACCCATTTTTTCTATTGGCCAGCTGGAATTTACGTTAAAGAATAGTGTATTTTTTTTATAATACATAGGTACTACTGCTCTGAAATTGATCATTTCACAAGATATTCGGTAAATAAAGCAGTAGTATGAATTATACCTTTATCTCTTTTTTAACGTAGATTCCAGCTGACCAATAAAAAAATGGGTTCTCATTTGAAAAAAATGAGTTTTGAGGTTTTTATCAATACTAACTTTGACATTGAAATAGGAACAACCGGTATGTTCAATTGGATTTTCAATTAACGAAGGAGAACATTGGTATGTCTTCTCAGAAACTAGTAAAATAGGAATTTTCATGTAAAAATCTACAAGTTATTAACAATGGGATGAAGCCCTATTTGAGAAAATTCAAAGGATTTTTTCAGATTTCACATGAATTTTCTGATAATAATATGTAAGTGACACATTAAAACAATGTAGAATTCAATGGGTAATCTGATTATCAATGAAAAAACTGGGTATTACATTTAAAAAACGAAAGTTGGTATCATTTACGGTGAAACCGGAAGATGAATTCTTTCCAACAATTCATCTTTCCAAACACAACTTAACTATAAAATTTCAAGTGTTTATCTCGTGTCTTACTTTGAAATATTCTAACGAACGGTCTTCATGAGTCACCCTGTATAGGCATAGACATTTATGACTCTAGGCACAGGGAAGCACCATCTTTGGGGTGATCTTTTGCAACGTTTCGAACTGAAATTCTGGAGATGTATAGGTGTGCTCAGTTCTAGCATCCCTGACAGTAGAAAGAAGTAAGGAATTGCTTCACCAGCGAATTGGAATTGATGTGCTTGGAGGCCTTTCATTATTATAGACCTGTAGAAACCATTCATAAAATTGAGAGAGAATAACAATAGTTCAAAAACCTGGTCAACAGATAAATCCTTCCACTAATAATTATTGAGAAAGTTGACAAGGTGGATGTCCATCCAAAATTCGCCAGGCGAAAGGCAAGTTTATGGCACTTTAAACGCAGTAATTAAGGTTGCGTACAAGTCTTATCATTGGTTCTTAAGTGACACAAAAATAATTACGAAAGAACGCTTGTTAAAATCCTGCTAATATGTGAATAGGCAACAACAACAGGCTTTAATTTTCGATTTATATATTTAGTAATCTATCACTCTCAATACGTTTCACATTCTACATAATGTTTGTCAAATATATTACTCGAAAATTATACGTGAAAACAGATAAATTTAAATCATTATGGCTAACGTACAGCGTTATTTTCAGAAAATCAATTGATCTTCATTGTTGGACATCTTGAGATTTAATGATTTTCCGTTAATGAACTTAGATTAGATTAGTATTATGCAGCTCCTATTTAGATAATAAATTGTGAAAATTCTTTGTAATTTTCATTTCATATGTTATGATTTAAGTTGAACCCTAATCACTGTAGTACAATAATTGTCGAACAAATATTTCCTTGATTTAATTTCTTCGAATACAAAAATGTCCAATAGTGACAACGGTTAATTAGTAGATAATAAGATCTAGTATTGATCGCAAATAAGACTGAAATAATTTTTATAAATTGAAAAAGACCTAGAAATCTAGGATCTTTATTTATTTAAATATTATTACCACTATAAAACCGAATGAGGTATATTCGTTTGTTATTTATTTATCCATATATGAGGAATATTTTAGTTTCAGAGTTTTCAATTCGGATACCTATGAACATAAGAAATACAGCTGGACATTGCTTCAAATATTTTTCTATTAAAGCTAATTAATATTTAATTCCTAACTAAACCTACAACAATATTTATCATAAAATTAACTAGGATGAATCTAATAATTGCTACAATGAAATATATTATTCTTGAGTCAAAAAAGCATAATTTGAGGAGTCCAATGTTGATACATACCTACCTATTTCTTGAAAAAGCAACTGGATCGAGTATTTCAATTCCAAAAAATGGCCAATAAATTATCAGTTACTGAACCTGGGAACTAATTTTATTGCACTTTAAATTAATACCTAATTTGAAAGTTATATCATCAAGGAAACGTCCCTAATTTTCTTTCGGCGCCTAAAGTAATTTGCACTCAAAGGAGTAATATCTGTTTGGAGGGGAATTATGACATGATATTTGCAGTGTGAAATTATATTTACAAGCAGAATTAAACAGCTTGATTATTGAAGATAATATCATTATCCTTTGTTCTCGAAAAGTTGAATTTCTGTAAAACTGAGCGGAAAGAACGCCTGAAGAAAACTACTTTACAAGAGATGCATAGTCTAGGAAAATATGATTTCTTCATGTGAATGTTATCGGTGGCAAAATGGAAAGTATAGTTAAAAGATTAGGTGATGTGGTGGAATGATGTTTGGGAAGTAATAAAAAGCAGAAGGTGATATTCGAAAATGAAAATCCAAAACCCCAACCACAGGAAATCTGGTCATTCACTTAACAAAATTCAATTATACGCTGTGTGTAATTCTTTGAGGAAGTTGATTCTTTCTCATATCATATATAATGGGATGTTACGAAAGTTGTAACACTGTCATAGGATGCACTGAACTGGAATTAATAATTGTGTAGAGCTTATAAGGCAATCCTTCGATTTTTCCACTTTCCAAAATTTCATGGCATACATACCGTTGTATATAAAGGATGTTTGAAAAAGACGGAAATGTTCAAGAAAGTTATTTCATCATAAAAAGTCCTTATAAACATATAGGTCGAAAAATGTAATGTTTCCAAGATACAGACAAGGTGCCAAATTTTTGTCTTTATTGTCTCTTGAATGTTCGTTGGATTAAGCTATGATTTTGTTTTTTTTCCAATTTCAATTATCACGTGAAAACACGTATTCTCTTATTTTCACTTTGTTTCAGCAAGCTACAAGACGAAAACGAATATTTGATAGAAACTATCAACTATTTAAAAAAAACTGCCTGTATCTTGGAAACAATGCAATTTTGAACCAATGTTTATAGGAACATTTTCCTTCCTAATTAATGCTCCGACTCTTGTAGACACCTATATACAGGGTGATTCCAAATTAGACGTGAAGCTTGAAGGCGGTGTTAGTATGACTCATTTGCTGTTGTTTGAGCCATATTTATTGATAACCTAAAACGAACTTTGATTTTTTAAGATTTCTCAGCTTAGTTCATTTTTCGTCAATTTTTTCTACGTTGGCCAGATTTGATTATACTTTTGGGTTATTTTTATCATAAAAGGATATGATATGTATAAAAAAAGCAAAACTATGCTGTATAAGATGTTGGAAAAGAATTAATATGATAATAATAGAAAAACTATTTTCTAATATCAATTTGCCCGCAACTTTCGAATTCCATAATTTATGTATGCCAGAATTATTTTGAAAACTTGCCAAATTTCTCTTTCATTCTCTGAAACCAATTTCGTTAGAATGCATTTTATATAAGCAACCTTTTGAATGTCCAGCATAAAAAATCTGAAGAAATTAGAAAGACGGCACGTGCTTGTATAAGGAATGGTCGAGGTCATTTCAAACATAATTTTATGAATACATTTTCTGAAATTTGGAGTACAGTTGCAATAAAATATATTTAATTAGCTATTTTTCTTTCTTTGGTTCTTATATCCCCTTTCAAATCATATTAATTATTTTTCAACATCTAATTCTGCAGAGTTTTGATTTTTTCTCACATATCACCTTTTCTGATAAAAATAATCCCAAATTATAATCAAATTTGCTCAACGTAGAAAAAATTGATGAAAAATGAGAAATCTTTTAAAAATCACAAAATTCAAATACTTGGAAACTGCTGCTTTTCGGTTATAATAAATGTGGCTTAAACGACAGCAAATAATCCATATTAACATATCCTCCAAGTTTCACGTATAATTTGGATTCACCCTGTATATTGGAATGTGGTAATACATACCTGCAGTGACCAAGTTGTTACGTCTTAGTTCAGAAGATACAGGACCTCAAAGGTTGAATAATTTGGAATATTTATCCCACCTAAATCTCTATACAATGATTTCAGCTAAAGAAATCTGAATTTTATACAGTATCTGTGTAGATAGTACAACGCGTTTCAATATACACAATATCTTCGTCAGATACTGAGTAATAACATCAAGGTTTGGATATTTATTTGGTATCATATCATGAGCAGCTAAAATAATTGGATCAATTTAGTAGAGATAAATGATTCACCTCTAATATAGCTACAATATTTGTATTGTTTGATTCCTTGAATTTCTAAAAAAAAAATCGTTCTGTTTCAACGTGTAAAATATTAGAATTTTTATTGAATGTATGGTTTTCTTTTAAAAAGCGTTTGTAGTACCTATATGTGAATAGCAACGAATAAGTTCGTAAATTATGATTTTGTTAATTACGATTGGAACCCAAAATATTTCAAAATTTGCTCTAGATCTATGTTGATTCAAGTTGTTATTTGTTTCAATGGGTGAATCATTTTGAAAAATAAATAAAGTAAAGGGAACACTTGGCTTAAATTTCACATATTGCAAATTAGATCAGATTAAATGAGTGGGGATAGGTCAGGATGGGGGGGGAGGGATTTCTATGGATTCTGAAATAATAGCTAAACGTTTGCTTTTATTACCTTAATCTTATATTTCGGTTTTGGTAAAATGTTTTTTTTATACAATGTTCTGGAACACCGGATGAATAGTATTTCGATTATATAGATTTTTTGTGTTCATATACCCTAATATTCATGAAACGTCCGGTCTGACCGCTTTTTCCTCAATATCGCGCCATCTTTGTTATTAATCAAGGGTGAACTAATGTTTTGTTCTTTGTACAGCAACAAAATTTAAAATAAATGAAAAAACACAGATATTATCATCGTAATTATATTGTTCTCCTCAGTTTGAAAATGGGACTAAACACTTTATCCATTCACCATTTTTTCAAATTCGGCTCAGGTAAAGAGATACAGGTTGTTGAAATAAAAAAAATCAGTTTTTTCTTTGTAGCTTTGACATTGTTTTTCAGAATGAAATGAATTTTGGGTTGTAATTATGATAAATATTCTCCAATTAACAGTTTTCTCCAACTTCAACTGGTTTCCTTGTTAGATTCGCCAGTTCAAAAACTAATAGAAATTAGCATAAAGGAAGCAGATAAAATAAAGCTCTAATTATTATAGGAATCTACAATCATTTTATAAAATTAAATTGTTCTTCATAATTTCTCCAAGAAACGTACCGTTTTAGAACTATTCTTCTTTGAATGATGTAAACTCTGTTGAAAAATCCAGAAATTTCACTACATTTATTAATCCGGCACTGAACAAGGAACCCTCGATTAAAAGTGAAAGACATGTTGCCATCTCTCATATCCACAACACTGATAGAGAAAAACGTCGTCTGTGTCATAGGTGAGTTTTTCGTACAAACGAGCTTCCGATGAAGATTTAAATATTTTGTTCCCTAATGATACCATGATTTTCCGAATTCTTGATTTTTATTTCTAATAAATTTGTGATTTGTGAAAATTAAGCCAAGTGTGTTGTTTACTTTAATGAGTTGAAAGATAATGTGAAATCTGATTTTATCATCATATTCTTTGAGGGTAAATTTAGGGGAAATCTCCACTCCCTCATTCAATTGTTATGTAAAGGATGGTTTATATGTTAGTTGAAGATTGTAAATTAATCGACATTCTTGGTCCTGTATATTATGAACTAAAAAACCTAATTTTTCTTGTAATATACAGGGTGTCCCAAAAATACCACGCGAAAGTGACACTGGAGATAGATTGGCATTAGGTCTATCAGATAGCATCAACATGACCTCAGTAAAAGTCCGCTGGTTTTCGAGATATCACCACTTTTGTGTATTTTTTAAAAATCTCCAGTTTTCGGTCTTTTATCGCCTAGCATTGCTAGAAATTACTTCAAACTCATGTTTTTTTTTACCTAGGCTATCCTGAATAGTTGCTTAAAACAATGAAGTAATAACTTCACCGACAACTAGAACAAAATCCTTCAAAAAATGTCTAACTTGTTGTATTTTAAACCGAAGTTAAAACGTTAACTTAAGTTTGACTGACTGCTGTGAAAAAAAATTATATCAGACTGAATTGACAAATAATCGCAAAAACTGGTCCATTTCATGCCCTTTTCAAAATGATACAACACTACCAATTTTTTTTAATCAGAACCAGAATTGCTACTTATTAAAAAAAACCAAAACCCTTATCGACTATCTCGCTCCCACATTCATTATTTTGTAACATGGAAACCGGTCCGACTTTTACAGACTAGGGGTCTTCGAATAGTCTAGACCAGGGGTCACCAAATGGCGGACCGCGGTCCGGATGCGGATCGCGAACCTTTTTTTTGCGGACCATTTTTCCAGAAAACATGTATTCTTGATTAAAAAAATTCAGATAACTTTTCGTTTTATTTACTAATTATAGATATTGGATTTAGATTAACTGCTAGTCAAATTGTTTTGCCATCATAATGCTATCAACGACCCGCGACAGATATACAGATTTTGTGAACGGACCTCCAATGAAACTAATTGGTGACCCCTGGGTTAGATACTAGAGAAAACTTTTTGGCGTTTGACGGATTTACTCATTTCCTAATATTTTCCGAACGGATAGAGATACAGAGGAAATAGATACATAAATCTAAACGTCGTCCACCGACCAATCATCGGGGAAAATTTGGATATCGAGATGTGAAAATCATAGATTTCGGACGGGAAAGAGGAATTTTCCTTCGATTCCGGGTCAAAAATATTTTTAAGTGCCGACCCAAAAAATTTTTTTCATGGTATATCGATACGGAGCTCGTGTCTAGTTAAATCGAGGTCGCTGATCACGAATATGCAATTAGTTTTTCCCTAAGTGGCGTACTTTGGGAAAATTTTCACTTAGAGTGAAAAAATGGACGAAAATAGGTCAATTTTGGAAGTTCACACCGCCCAAAAAAATCGGAGTATGGTGTTGTTGATTTTTGCCCTCATATATGGATCCTTTATCTACTGAATAATCCAAACAGAAAATGTCCAGGCCTTACTATTCGGAAATTATGATTTTTTTCCCAAGGGTTTGTTTTTCGGAAAATTCATTTCGCGGTATTTCCGCGGAAAATTCTCTAATGAAAAATCCGATCATATATTCGTAATCTACGGTCCCGAATTAGTAAATGACGTAATTTGCATCGAAATCGGAGACCGGTCGAATTTTGGCAATTTTTTAATACATTAGCCTTAAAAAAATCCCATTTTTCGAGAAAAATTTTTTGACGCAAAACTATGAAACGGGTACTTATTCTTATAGATTCGGGGCCGTAGATTCCGAATCTACCATCAGATATTTATTACAAAAATTTTCCGAGGAAATATCGCGGAAAGAATTTTCCGAAAAATAGACCCTCGGAAAAAAAAATCATAATTTCCGAAGCGTACGACCTGGACATTTATTGTTCGGATGATCCGATAGATAAAGGATCCAAATATGACGTAAAAAATCAGCAACACCCTACTCCGATTTTTTTGGGCGGTGGAAAGTTCCAAAATTGACCTATTTTCGTCAATTTTTTCACTTTAAGTGAAAATTTTCCCAAAGTACGCCACTTAGGGAAAAACTAATTACATATTCGTAATCAGCGACCTCGATTTAATTAGACACGAGCTCCGTATCGATATACCATGAAAAAAATTTTTTGGGTCGGCACTTAGAAATATTTTTGACCCGGAATCGAAGGAAAATTCTTCTTTCCCGTCCGAAATCTATGATTTTCACATCTCGATATCCAAATTTTCCCCGATGATTGGTCGGTGGACGACGTTTAGATTTATGTATCTATTTTTTCTGTATCTCTATCCGTTCGGAAAATATTAGGTAATGAGCGAATCCGTCAAACGCCAAAAAGTTTTCTCTAGTATCCAACACATACAAAAATCTACAATTTTCCGATTAGGTCGACGCGGCTTTGGCTATTCACTAAATCGGGTACGCAGATCACGAATCTGTAATTAGATTTTCCGTATCTCGATTAGTTTCGGAGCAATGACGAAGAAAGTCGCAATTTCTGGCTCTACCTCCGGAAAATGGACTAAGCAGTCGGATTTTTCGCCATATTACCAAAATTAATCGAGATACGGAAAAACTAATTACAGATTCGGAATCTACGCCCTCGATTTAGAGAATAGCCAAAGCCGTGGCGATCTAATCGGAAAATTCTAGATTTTTGTATGGGTTAGAATCTAGACAAAGGACTCACAGTTCTGGCAATGTGTTAGTTGTTGTATGCATTTTATCAATATTTCACAGGAAATAGGTCATAAATACTTCTACAAGGGTTGAAGTATTACAAGATATTTTACTTGCAATTATCTTTCCGTGGAAAATATTAATTTCAAGGGTGAGACCACCCATGCAAAAATAAACCAGTTAACCCAAAACATTTAAGTTTTACAAGCGAGCTGCATTGTTTAGAAATACAAATGAGCGCTTCCCAACATGTGAAGTCATGGGACGCAACAGTGGTGATATCTCGAAAACCAGCGGACTTTTACTGAGGTCATGTTGATGCTATCTGATAGACCTAATGCCAATCTATCTCCAGTGTCACTTTCGCGTGGTATTTTTGGGACACCCTGTATAGTGTATTACTGCTATAAGAATCTTCCAAATTGGAAACGATGATGTACCAACACGCATATTTAGCAGATTTATATTCAGCTCATCACTCAATCAATCGATGAAGTAGCTGGAAATTCATTTGCAGATTCAATTCTATAGCAATATAAACATTATTCTCAATTATTTGCCTATCAGCATCGGAGCATCGAGGACGATTATGACTAACACAATGGGCGAAATTGAGAAAATATAAATTTGAATGTATCGTACTCTGTTGATGAAAATAAAAAAATATCAACTTCGTCATAGAACGTCCAACACACAGTGTACATGAGCAATCGATAAAAATACCAGTATAATAAAAGACGGTGACAAGAGCGCAATAACTAATGGCCGCATGCGTTTGTGCTAGAGGGCCTCAACTTAACTTACAAGAGGTCTGACCCAGTACCAAGACTTCACTTTCTGTGTCCACCCGCCCAAGCTTGAGCGTAGTCCTCCGAGGTACCCACTCTGCAAACACACCTCTTTCAACACATAATAGCCTGATAGTGCGATGGTACGATTGTACCATTAGCGGCACCCATGGTACTGTGGTACCCATGGGATACCCAATATATACACCTTGGACGTTCTAATCGCCTGATAACTTGATGGTACAGTTGGTACCACTTTGGTACCCATCGTACCACGAAATGCTACCCAATGGTAACGGTACTTTTCTTCGGCGACAGACAAGAACCAAGAGCTGCTGAAGAACTCGCTCACGTCGGTGTGTGGTATACGGCGTGAATCATTGGGTTGCGTAACTTTGAATTGTTTGCCGTTTTATGGTAAAAGCATTCGAAGAGTCTTTTAATGATGTACAATTAAAAAAACTATGAATATTATGAGACAAGAGACACGCTGTCTTCACCTGGTAGGTAGTATAGAGGAAGAGATGTCTTATAATGATATCTGAGAAGTTTATGTATCATTATATTGCATTTTATTGAGTGTTAAAAATGGAATATTTCTATGATTAGGATCAATCTCCTCCTTTATCAAATACTTCGTGGGTTTTAAGACTACTTTTATGGTAATATTGGAACCATTCGCAGGAAATTTACAGGTTTATCAACGTTTTCTATGGACGTTTCTTCTGAACTGTTCAATATAAAATTCCAGAATTGAAATATCACATTGGAATGTCTTAACGCATGAATTTAATGTATAATGTATGTACCATTTCCATTCATACCGGGATTATACAGGGCTGTTTCTGAAAATGATGTACATATTTCAAAGGGTAAAGGGTCCCATAAAAAATTTAAAGGCTTTCATTTTTGACATACAGGGCCATTAAAGGTTTTTGGCCGAAATTATTTTAAGCGATATTTTCGTAACGAATTCACCAATTTGAATAGAATTTGGTACGTTTTTAGTGGACATACAGTTACAGTGTGTTCATAGTATGCCATAACGAGTTAAGAAAACTCAGGTCTGTGTTTGCCATATGTATTTTCATTTCATTTTGTTAAACATCATCCTGTACATTTTAAATTTGTATGTTGTTACCGAGGGGGAAACCACAGATAAAAATTTGTACACCAGAATTCCAATTTAACCGGAATTCCATTGAAATTCTATAGGAATTATATTGGAATTCCAATAGAATAGGGTAATAATCAGATAAATAGTTTCCGTATTATAAAATTTTTGAAGAAACTTTATTTAATTTTTTTAAGAAATATTTCAATTCTTTTTCTTACTGATACGATCCTCTCTATATTTCTCAAAAATTAGTGCGTCAGCATTCTACAAATATTTAACTAGTTTAAAATGGATCGGTAATGCATTTTTCGAGTTATTGAGGAAATAACAACTAAATTTTAATTCATTAGGTCGATTATGCCCAACAACGAACTTAACTGTACCATTCGGATGCGCAACCTACCCTGAAAATTTTAAGTTGCTATCTTTCTCCGTTCGAAAGTTATCGTGGCAACGGACGACCGGACAGAATGAATTTGATCTCGAATTCTTCATGAATGAGTCGAACCTAAACGTTTGAGACCATTTTCGGCAATCGAAAATTACAGACATTTTAGCAAAATGATATTTTAAAAATTTTCTGGAAATACTATCCGTTCGAAATTTTGCAAGAATTTTTGCGCTGGCATTCTACAACTAATAACCATGTTTGAATTGGATCGGTTCACTTTTTTTCGAGCTACTAAGGAAATAACAATCAAACTTCAGGTAGGTATAACTCCAAAACCGTTTATCTGATTATACCTATAAACAAACTCAAATGTCGCATTCAGATGTACAACCTGACCTGAAAATTTCAAGTCGCTATATCTTTCCGTTCTCAGGTTATCGTGACATAAAAAATATTTTTTAATAATTTTTTTTTTATTTTCTAGTCATATGATTCTCACAATTTTTCACAAACGTGCTCACGATTATATTCTACAACTAATCACCAAGTTTCAATTCGATCGGATTTATATTGATTGAAAACGAAATTATTACTCCGAAACCGTTTGGCCGATTATTCCTGTTAACGAACTTGTCCGTTGTATTGGGATACGCCACCTACCCTGAAGATTTCAAGTCGCTAGCTGTTTCCGTTGTCAAGTTATCGTGGCAACGGCACGAAGGCCGGACAGAATCAAATTTGACCTCGAATTCTTCAGCGGGCAGTCGAAGGATAACCCGATGTTCCCCAGAACATAAGCGCAAAAACAATTTTTCTCAATTATGTGATGACTAATTTTGAAATGATTTTTGGGTTTTCGTATGGAGATTCAAGTAACTATAGCGTATTACATTGGAAATTTCAAAGTCGATTTTCACCGTCGGAATAACCGAAGATGACAGATAGATCGAAAATCCGTCAGTCAAAGTCAATATCCGCAAAAAAATTCCCTGGGTTGTGTTCGAAAATTAACTCCATGGAGTAGAGTTTTTGAAGGTTTGACAGATTTACTCTGGAGTTACTCTGACACTGACAGTGACAGTGACAGAAGGTGCCAATATCGGAAAATAGGTTATGTTGGTGTAAGAAAGAACCTATTATTATTGATTTCTTCACATATATGTAACCCTAATCATAAATATATATTGTGAGCAGTATTAAAACTATTAAATTACCTCACAAAACATTCATAAAACAGTGAGACAAAGATACTAGATTTTCCGTCCCATGAGTTATGTCAATTTTGACAGGTGGAGTAAAATGAACTCCGAGTCGAATACTCTTTTTCGGACGACAGTCACAGAGTACAATTTACTCAACCTTTCAGTTTTCGAACGCAATGGAGTAAATATTACTCTACGGAGTTAATATTCGAACACAACTCAGGGAAACGTGTATGCAAAGCTTTCCGTTAACTTTTGCAGCAGTATGCAAGTTCCTATACGTGCTAGACCACTTGGAAGTCATTTATGATATCAAGAATCAGTTTTCGTGGAAAATAATAAGAAGTTCATTTCTCCCAAGATATATTATGCACATTTCTATACATGAGGAGATAAAT
Organism: Halyzia sedecimguttata; assembly: GCA_937662695.2. Taxonomy (NCBI): domain Eukaryota; kingdom Metazoa; phylum Arthropoda; class Insecta; order Coleoptera; family Coccinellidae; genus Halyzia; species Halyzia sedecimguttata. The sequence continues at coordinate 101,023,963 of OW569413.2, read as the reverse complement.
ATAATGATGCTCGAGCTTCAGAACTGACACGTGTGAAAAATGATATCATGTATCACTAATGGATTCGTTGACCACAAAACTTCCACATCGTAATGATACCATGATCTTTGTTCAGGAATTACGCTGAAATGATATATTCAAGAACAGGCACTTATCACCCATTAGAAACTCCGTTGCTCGAGATATCAGGAATGTTTCGTTGGGATTCTAGCCTTCCTGAATAAAAGATTATAAGAGCACTGACGTGGTGTCAGGACATTCAGCGGGCTCGTTCATTAAATGAAACTGAAAGCCTCTTCAGGAGATTACGGTGGTTGTTCTACAGCGTGGAAAAGCCGAATGGAATAAATTCATTATCTTGGGTACTGCACATATTTATGGAAAATCCCGAAATAAAGGGGCTTCTAATAAGAGGTGTTATTTTGATATTCAAAGAAAAATGCCATTTTTCAATATAAATGATCGTATGTTTATTTCATTTTAAAGAAGAAGCTATGCCGTTAATAGTGGAAAATAACATCAGGCAAATGACCACCACGACCACGCTTACAGGACCATATCCTTTAAATGAAATTTTCCATAACCAAATCGCAAAGTGGCTGCCCTATGTCCTCGATAGCCTCACGAATTCCATCTTTGAGGTCTTGAATCGACGCTGGGCTATTGGCGTAGACCTTCTCTTTCACGTGGCCCCAAAGGAAGAAGTCACAAGGTGTTAAATCACAAGATCTCGGTGGCCAATCGTGATCACCTCTTCGAGAGATAACATGGTCCGGAAACTTTTCCCGCAAAAGATCAATGGTTTCGTTGCTTGTGTGCCACGTAGCGCCGTCTTGTTGAAAGTAAACGTTGTCTAGATCAATACCATCCAATTCCGGCCATAAAAAATCATTAATCATCTCTCGATATCGCAATCCATTCACCGTAACTGTTGCTCCAGCCTCATTTTCGAAAAAGTAAGGTCCAATGACTCCGTCGGACCATAAACCGCACCAAACAGTCAGACGTTGAGGATAGAGAGGACTTTCAACAATAACTCTTGGGTTTTCCGAGTCCCAGATGCGACAATTTTGCTTGTTGAAGAAGCCACCGAGGTGGAAATGTGCCTCATCACTCAAGATGATTTTTCGATGGAATTCCTGATCATAAGCATTTCAACGTCCCAATCAGCAAAGACACGACGTCGTTGATGATCGGCCGGCTTGAGTTCTTGTGTTAACTGAACTTTATAAGCCTTAAGAGTAAGACCCAAATCTTTATGCAAAATACGGTGTAATAACGTTTGTGGAATGCCTAATTCCAAAGAACGACGAGGAATGGACAAATCTGGGTTTTCTTCAACACTTGCGGCTACAGCAGCAATATTCTTGGCTGTTCTTGAGCGACGTGCACGGGTTTTATTCTTCACATAACTAACTTGTCCCAACAGCTCGAATTTTTTCACCAATTTCTTTATTGCGGTCCGACAAGGTGCTTCACGACGACCCAAAAATGTTCGAGTTTTACGAACCGTCTCTGCCAAATTTTCACCATTTTTATAGTGAATTTTAATAATTTCAATGCGTTCTTGATGCGAGTATCGTTCCATTTTTATCAATGGCGTAGTTTCTACTTGTCAAATTTAAAAAAATGACAGCTTCAAAAGTGACATCTACCGAAAAATAATTCAAAGAAATATATAATACATAAATTCAAATATTTTTGAAGTTGAATGGGTTTATTGAAAAGTAGGATAATAATTATGTAGATAATTTACTAAAAGCTAAACAATAGGTAGGTCCTAGACTAGGTTCCAGTCATCATATCACTCTCGTTAAAATAAATTTTTTTTTTACCTATTTTATTTTCAAGTTTTTAGTTGGATTCGGAGTATTTTCTTCGTGCACTGTATTCTACTAGTCAAGCCCTGTTATTTGATACTGAGTGGGTTGTGAAAAAACATGAGGCGGCGACCATCTTGGATCTAAAATGATGCTGAATATATTCAATTACATTATTATCAGAACTAAACATGTGTACCAAATATTAGATAAATCTGTCCACAGGAAGGGGTTAATATTTAAATTGCTAAATTCATCCCAAAAAACAACCAAGCTAAATACCAAACAGTTGTATTCAGCTAAACAGGGATACGAAGACGTGAGGATCGTATGACTAGAAAATTAAAAAAATTGGTTCAAGCACTGACGTGAAGTCAGGAGCTTTTGCGCGCATGTTCTGTTGTCCATTCTACTGTATTGGACACTCTTAATCGAATTTACCATGGTAAATTGTATTACGATTCTTACGTAAAAATTTCTAAGTGGTCGAAGGACAAAGGCCAACAATTTTTAGAACGGCGACGTATCAACATTTCGGCGTCTTCTTCAACTTGCTACAGCAGCAATATTCTCCTTGGTACGCACATTTCTTTGTCTTGTTGATGATTTTGAATCGAGAAAAATAATATTAGTGCGGAAACGATCACTAACTGCATGAATTGCTTGCTCACTAGGCCGATTATCTTGTCCGCAAAATGGACGGAGTCTCCATGAACTTCGCGAACAGATTTATTTTTTTCCAAGTAAATTTCCACAATTTGGAAGCGTTCTTCTGGGGTTGAAAGATTCATGATGAATTGACAAACCTCACTGAAATGTCAACACATTTTGACATTCTCAACTGTCGAAGTCAAACCATAGACAACAACCATCGAAACTTCTCATGCAAGTAAAAAAACACCCGTTATATTTGGAAATATTGGGAAAATATTATTTTTTCGCCTGTAAGTCGAGCAGTCATGGGCGAGTTCAGTACACGGAAAGGCTATTAATTTGAATAAGCGCGCCAAGGCATTCTGACCTCATGTCAATGTGGTCATATACGATTTCAAAAGTTTTATATTCGTGAAAATAATAAATACATAATAATGGTCATCATAAAAACCATTTTATCTACTGATTAAACCACAGATTATTTCCATTCATTGTATCGTACCGTAATCAACCTGGTGCTAAGTCAATATCGTTCTATTTTGGATTCGAATTTCTTATCTTCAGTATAGAGTGGGTCAAGCGTTGATGACTCAACTACACCTACTACAGGTGAGAAACGGATACCTGTTCGAATATCATGCTCTCCTCATAGGAAGGTACCGCGAATAGGTACCTACCTCTGTGGGTACTATCAGTTCCTATAGTCGGTGGCACTCGGCGTTACCTCGAGAATGGTACCAGGTAGATGAATAGCGACCAAACCGCCTACCGAAGCGGTGCTCTGGTTCCGTTTATACAGTGTGAGTCTCTAACTTGGATTACATTACATTCAGACAATCAAAGATAGTTTTATTGTTGTAAAAATATGCTCGGATAATTCGATTAGTATTTAAAATTGCGCTCTTTTGATGTAAGAAAATGTTGTACAGCGTGGCCCAAATTTGAGATATGACGTCATCCAATTATTTTTTTTAATGGCAACCCAAATTTTTGTATGACTATTATTAAATGGTATATCAAATTACAAATGCGTACCACATATCAAATTCTTATTTATTCCTTGTCGCTAAAAAGATATTTAACAAACATCGATTAATTAGAAAATGAAGCAATTTTATCAACTCAATGAAATAATTCAGGCAGTTGAAAAATGGAATGTCAAGAGGTATTTATTTATTATTTTGTTATACAGAAAAGTTAAATAAAAAAAATTGGTTCAAGCCCTGTGGACAGGAGCTTTGGCTCTCTTGTTCAAACTTTGACAAATCATATCTACGAAAGTATTGGTTTCTCAGAGTTGGGAGTGATTCTTATGATAGAACTGCATCATAAAGGAAATTCAATTCGAATAATAGTTTATTTATCAACATTAAATGACGAATCTGCGATTGAGAACTACACCACGGATGAAATCAAATTAAAATAGCTGACATGTACGAGTATGAACACAGATCATATCATAGATAGTGTAATTCTAGCATTCTGTGAAAACATAGAAGTCCGATTCATTATTGAAATTTTGAAAAATCATATCTCCGAAAGTGTTAGCTTGTTAGATATGAAAATGATGTTAATGGATTTTTATGTGGAGAGTGCATCTGGCCCATTCTTCACAAATAACGAACGAAATTTTTTTTCACACTTTACGGCAACCCGATCAATACAAAACTTAGCATGCGTATAGAGCTCATTATTCTACAATTTGATGCTAAATTTCAGATAGATCGAGTGATCGGTTTCGGAAATATTCATTAAAAATATTTTTACTAAAAACGGCCATAACTCCGAAACCGCTAGATGGATTTCGCCGAACTAGTTCGAGATATGACGCTCCAAACCTATCCTGCGAATTTTCAATCCTTTAACTCCTTTCGTTCGAGAGTTATCGTGTTAACGGACGGACGGCCGGACATAATCGATTTCGACCACGGATTCTTGATCAGTGAGTCGAACCAAATCGTTTGAGACCATTTTCAGCCAAAAATTCGAAAATTACAGACATTTGGGCAAATTGATAAGCACTCTGTTCTGAGGAACAAGAGCGCCAACAAGTGAAGAGAGTGGCATCGTATCGAGTAAAGATTAGCTAGTCACGGTAATCGCCATCATTCGCTGTTGGGTCAAAAATTAACAGTGCTGTGCCTAAGATGGCGTAAGGACACAGTAACAAAGCCTACACAGAACACAACTGGTTCTCCTAACTCAGGGCAAGCTCTTAGAGCTTATGAGGGGTCTCCTTGTGGAAGACCCAGGAGGATCAGTATAATAATAATAATAATAATGATAATAATAATAATAATAATAATAATAATAATATCTATTAATTTGTCGTTTTGTGAGAAACAACGTTTGCCGTACTGAAACCCACAAGATTGAAATTTTAATGATGATTGGCTACGGAGATAAGACAAGATCACAAAATGAAGTTCTTCATTTATTCAGAGAGAAGCATCCTGAATTACCGCCCATGTCGCAAAGGACCATAAGCATCAAGATTGAAAAACAGTATCGGGAAAATGGGCATTCAAAAAAACGAATCGTCATCGCCTTACCGAAAATGTCAAAATGAATGTACTCCTCTCTCTTCAAGAAAGTCCCTACTGGTTAGATATTCAGGGAATCGAAATTGGCCCGTCGTCAGTGACAAGAATTCCTAAAACACAAAAATTTCGCGAATCATCATAGCATTAGAGCTATCATTGTTTAGAAATTGATAGCATGCTTTCGTAACACTTCGTCTCAGAAGATGGAAACGTCATTTCCGAAACATGTCAGACGACAAAATTTTTGGTGACAAGAGCGTAGTTACCAGTGTAGTGTTCATAATCATCCACAGTGAACTCAATCTAGAATATTCTCAATTAAGCATAACAAAATTTACATATATTCCGAATTTTATATGGAAACGTTGATTGGTCTTCGAAAAAGGCCGAAAAATTATCTCCCATTTTGTTTCTTCTGTTCTCAACTTTAACTGGGCTCCGGTCACGCGCTGTTTGCTGCCAAAAGTTACTTCTGAGAGGTGTATCTTGTACATTAGACTGTATGAGTTACAACTTCCAGATAACATTGCCAATTTATCAGAGATGTCGTCACCATAGGGATTTTTTTTTTGATTATATGTCAACACCCCAGTAGCTCGGAGATTAGTACCAGTAAAAAGGAGAAACAGCAAGTAAAGACACATAATCCGCATAAATTAAAATTCGAATAATCATTTACATCGTTAACGGAGGAGAAAAAGTATAAAAATTCGACCACATGGACGGGCCAAAGCCAAATTCTGGGCATGTCGTTCGGTAGACACTCATTTTTCCTCGCTCGACAAGTAACCACATACAAATTTCTCGGCGGCGATACTACGACATCCACCGTGCAGGACCATATATACTGCTCCACAAAAGTTGAGGAAGTTCAGAAACTTTGTGACCGTTTCAAAAGTTGCCTATTATTGTCCACCAAATGTTCATTTATGAGAGATCAAATGTTTACCCTAACTTCAGTATTTTTGCGCGTATGTTCTGGGGAACATCGCGTTATCATTTTGCCCAAATGTCTGTAACTTTCGAATTTTTGACCGAAAATGGTCTCACACGATTTAGTTCGACTCCCCAATGAACAATTCGGGGTCAAATTTGATTCTGTCCGGCCGGCCGTCCGGCCGTTGCCACGATAACTTGAGAACGGAAAGAGCTAGTGACTTGAAATTCTCAGGGTAGGTGGCGCATCCCAATACGACTGACAAGTTCGTTAATGGGCATATTCGGCCCAATGGTTCCGAGTAATAATTTTGTTTTCAACCAATATAAATCCGATCGAATTGAAACTTGGTGAGTAAATGTAGAATATGAATCTAAGCAAGTTTGTGAAATTTTGTGTGAATCGTATGGCTAGAAAATTATGAGAAAATTATTGAAAAATATTTTTGTTGTCACGATAACTTGAGAACGGAAAGAGATAGCGGCTTGAAGTTTTCAGGTTAGGATGTGCATCAGATCGCGACATTTGAGTTTGTTTATAAGCATAATCGGCCAAACGGTTTTAGAGTTATAGCCATCTGAAATTTGGTTGTTTTTTTCTCCTCATCAACTCGAAAAATACTAAACCGATTGAATTGAAACATGGTTATTAGTTGTAGAATGCCAACGCGAAAATTCTTGCAAAATTTCGTGAGGATAGTAATTGTAGAAAATTTTTAAAAAATCATTGAAAATTAAAAAAAAAATTCTATATATCAGTAACTATTCGTCTGAAATTGCTGAAATTCTGCAAAAGGCTTTAGAACCCAACTTTACTGCCAAGTTTTAAGTTTTAAGACGATTGGTTAAATATTGTTGGAGATTCGAGCAGCCTTGTGTGAGTTCAGTACATGGGTGACCGTTGCCTCGATAACTTTCGAACAAAAGGAGATAGGGACTTGCAATTTTCAAGGTAGGTTGCGTATCCTAATGGGAGAGTTAAGTTCGTTTTTGGGCATAATCGGTTCAACGGTTTCCGAGTTGTGCCCACCTGGAATAATATTTCCTCGATAACTCAAAAAATTAAGATTCGATCGAATTGAAGCTTGGTAACTATTAGTAGAAAATCAACATAAAGACGGGTTTAAAATTTTTAAGAACCGAACCCCTAGTAAATTTGAAAAAAATGACGAAAAAAAATTTTTGTGAGAACCGTACCTCTAGAAAATTTCAAAAAAATTACGAAGAAAAAATTGGTTCAAGCACTGACGTGAAGTCAGGAGCTTTTGCTCGTATGTTCTATTGTCCATTCTCCTGCACCCTTAATCGAATTTACCATGGTAAATTATGTTGTCCATTCTCCTGTATTGGACACTCTTAATTCGAATTTACCATGGAAAATTCGAATATTTATCTCCCAAACCTACTAATTTCAAGCTCGCTCATTCCATTCGAGAGTTATCGTGCTTACGGCCGGCCGGAGACCGGACAGAATCGATTTTTTTTTGTTTTTTCTTTAAGACTATTTTCAGCAAAAAATCCGAAAATTACAGACATTTGTTCCGAGGAACTAGAGTGCCAAAAATGAAGACTTTTGAAACAGTCTCAAAATTTCTGAACTTCCTTAATTTTTGTGGAGCAGCATATTTATCCGGGTCGTTCTGAGGAATCCTCGACCAAGCGAATATACATTAATGCTAAATTTTACCTGCTTTCGTAGCGTTGTTGGAGGTTATGCGAGTCGTGTTTGTAAACAAACGTTCGCGTTCATCAGTACAGCAACCGTGCTAGTTGTTGCGGTGGAATTTTATCTATAAAGGCTAACAGAAATACTGCCTAACAAACTCGGAATTGAAGATTCAAGGGATTGGAGGATTCTCGCGGCTATGACCGATTTCGCGATCAGATTGTCCGCGTGAGTTATTACTAGGTGTGGAAACGCAGATTGGATAGTCTTAATAGAGTACTATGAAGTAGCAGTGAAATACCGTCTAATTAAACATCAATTATCAAGGATTAACATATAGATACATACTTACGTCAAATCAATACCAGATGTGAATCGTAAACCTTTGATCTCAACACCTATCAATTCCGTGTCGGGCTATAAGTTCGAAATGTTAGAGCAAGGCTGGAGACAATCATAGCAGATCGTCCATTTATTCCTGATATTTGAGTAGGTAGCGGATTACGAACAAATTATTTCAATAGTTCAAAATATATTAATAAAATACTATCCTCTTTTCATAATTTAAAATTTAATAGTTCATACCGCTGACATATTCTTTTCTGTATTATGAACCTTAACTCAAGAAAAAATGATTGATACACAAATGTAGATCCATATTTCAGTATTATTTTGCTAGCAACATTATGAAAATACTGTATATAGGAACATGTCTCACTACTTAAGGAAGTAAAAAGTAATATTAACCTAAGTGGTCAACGAACAGTAATTTCTTTTGATGATTCCATTATGTTCTTCTTTCCTATTGCCTCCATGAACTACATCGAAACAGTCTTGTATATATTCACAAATTCAAGAATCGAATACTTGCTTTCCAAGAGAAAATAACAACTCCGAATTGACAATCTCTAATAGCTAGAAAAGATGACATTTACGAATAGTGATCACAGACAGATTCTGTGTTCACATTCTGTGAATACATAGAACTTACCATGTATTATTGAAACTTTGAAATATCATATCTCCGAGAGTATTAGCTTGTAAGAGTTGAAAATGATAACAATGGATTCTTATGATGAAACTGCATCTTAAAAAAATGTGAAATTTTTTTTTTATCGAACTTAACCGAGATATTTATCCCTCAAACCTACTCTGAAAATTTCAACTGTCTAGCTCATTCCGAGAGTTATCATATTAACGGCCGGCCGGACATAATCGATTTCAACCACGGATTCTTGATCAGTGAGTCAAACCAAATCGTTCAAGTCCATTTTCAGACCAAAAATTCGAAAATTACAGATATTTGGGCAAATTGATAAGCACTCTGTTCCGAGGAACAAGAGCGCCAAAAAGAATAAAAGTATCTACATGAATAACCCGACAGGAAAAATTTAAACGAACAGACGTACCTATGGAATTCCAACCTTTTCGAAATTCTCAAGAAATAAGCCTATAGAAGACAATTAAATACCTTGTTGCACAACTTGAAATACACCAGTTTCAAAATGTAGTAGTACTACGAAACCCGAATCACTGTTAAACATTAATAAAATATAGTGATAGGATAGGAAACTAAGTAATTTCATTCGACAGTTCAACATGTCCTAAAGATAGATTGAACTTTTCCTATTGCAGATTTGAGTTCCGGATAACACTTTCTGATATTTTATCTCTGCTTCTTCAAAACTGCTTTCGACATTTTCAATTTCAAAGCGTTCATTATTCGAAGATAATGATCTGTGATTATCTTTTTTAAGATGGAACATTATGTTAGTTGTTGAGAGTAGAAATTGGCAACGTCTCAGAGAATTGTTTCGACATTGACGATATTTCAGGAGTGCCAACCTACCTTAGTTTTAGTTACAAAAACGTGATAGACCTAAATCATGGCCAACCAGGAGACTTTATAAAAGTGAATGGAGTATAGGTAATACACATCAACCCCCAAATCCGCCCTGGTTCCACCACCGCTGCTAGGCTCAGGATTAAGAAATTTGTTCTGTAACTTCCAATGAATAGGTGTGGTATTAAGTTCACAAAAGTATGAACATTCGCATAGTGGCTCGCCTAGGCAGCTCAACCATTAGGGGAACACCAGGCAGGGGATGCCCACAGGGTGGTGTTCAATCACCTCTTCTGTGGAATCTGGTCCTGGATGGGCTCCTGGTTGAGCTGGCGGGGGCTGGCCTAATGGTTGTAGCCTATGCAGATGATCTCGTGATACTAATCAGAGGTAAACATCCAAATGTCATCGCTGATCTTATGCAGGATGCTCTGTGTAGGATTGAGCGATGGTGCTTGAATAACGATCTTACGGTTAATCCTGAAAAAACAGAGATGGTTCTCTTTGACAGGAAGAGGGGGTCCTGTAACATAAGACTACCAAATCTGTTTGGAGTAGGGCTCAATCTAACAGAGCAAGTTCGATATCTGGGTGTGATACGGGACCACAAACTACTGTGGAACAAACACATTGAGGAACAAACGAAAAAGGCCGAGATGATCTTTTGGTCTACCCGGAGAGTAGTGGGAAATGGATGGGGCTTCAAACCACACATTATTCACTGGTTGTATACTGTGGTGGTGAGGCCTATCCTAACCTACGCATCATTGGTGTGGTGGACTTCTTTGGAGAAGTCATATATCCGCAACAAATTGACAAGATCTCAGAGAAAAGCGTGTTTAAGCATCACAGGTGCTCTGAGATCTACTCCAACAGCAGCTATGGAGTGCCTGCTGGGGCTACCTCCCCTGCATCTTGTAGTTGAGGAGGGGGCTATGAAGACAGCTTTAAGAATCTGGGAACAGGGACAGTGGCGTGACAGCGGAATGTTTAGGGGACACGCGAGGGCACTCAAGAAGGTGGAGGATGATGATGCATCTCTCCTCCGGAGGAGTGACCGTGCGGGCTCCTTATTCTGCTTTAACGAACCCTATAGGGTAATTGTTCCTGAGACCAATGGGATACAAGGAGTGATCTCCTTAAACCAGAGGGGCCCACATGGTTCACAGATGGCTCTGTAACGACTACAGGGACAGGTGCAGGCATTGTGGGACCTTGAGTGAGCATGTCCATCCCTCTCGGGAAGAACTTCTCGATAATACAGGCAGAACTATATGCTGTTCTTGTCTGCGCGCTGGAAAACATCCGATTAGGATACTCTGGCAAGTACATATATATATGTTGTGACAGTCAAGGAACGTTAAAATCCCTATCTGATGTGAAAATAAACTCCTACTTAGTAGGCGAATGCAGGAAGGCTCTGCGAAGGCTGGGCGCTGGTAACGTTGTAAAACTCGTCTGGTGTCCGGCTCACTCGGAGATTTCAGGTAATGTTAAGGCAGATAAGCTGGCGAAGCAGGGGGCTCGGATACCATATATAGGTCCTGAGCCTTCGCTTCCAGTATGTCGTACCTCTGTTAAAACATTCTTCAAGAATCGTTTGGACAGGAATTTCTCCAGTGTATGGAACATGGGAGTAGGACTCAGGCAGTCAAGGCTTCTCATTAAGAAACCATCGTCAAAGTCTGAAGTAAAGAAACTTCTTTCACTCGAAAGAAGAGAATTGAGCCTGGTGACTGGATTACTAACTAGTCACCAGTTCAACAAACATCTGAATAGGATGGGATTGGCCGATAGCGCTCTGTGTCGCTGGTGCAAGAGCATGGAAGAAACAGCTGAACATATTCTGTTCGACTGTAACAACCTTAAAGAATTGAGGGTCATACACCTAGGCAACCCAACACCTACGATTCCTACGGTGAGAGGGACTTCTCCTTTTAAGCTCGCGGCATTCCTGTCAGCGTTTTTCTTGGACTGAGTCTCACGAGTTTGGCAAGCGGGAGAACAATGGGCCTGAAGGCCTCAGTTCAGCCTGAGACAGCACCGCGGTAGAAGAAGAAGAAGATGAACATTCGTATCATTTACAGAAACTCAGATTAGACATGCTACAATGTAGGCACCCTATACCGTATTATACTCGGGAGCTTGAAACGAGCCTTCTCTATCAAACCTCCGCTCAATAAATTATTATTCGTGACTTTCCATCCGCAATAAGCAAATTTAACAACCCTGCACTCAGAAATGATATGAATTAAACTTCGTAAAAAAATTAAAACACTATACATATAGTCCCGCAACAGCATTATTCGAGTGCATCTCCATAATTTTTATGGGCCGTTAAAGTTTTACCCATTGTTTTCAATAAATGTTTCATGGTTAAATTATATAAACTGCGTCGGCTGGTAATAACATGTAAGGTAATAAATACGTGTTCTGCAATATGTTCCATTCAGGTTTTTCATTAGATCGTATAACGAACCACTATCACAATAAATTTTAGAATCATAAAGGAGCGAGCGAACTTGTAATAACACGTATCTCTATCACTGTTGCGTTCTTAAATTGTATATATTAATATATAGATGGAGTACCGTCAGTTCGATTCAAAATGAGAATACTGGTGAAGAACGGTGTTATCATAATATACCGTTAGTGTCAAAAGTATGGATTAATGGATTTATATTATTCCCTTTCAGGAATATCGAAATATGGTTTGATAAGTCGAAGTAATTAGAGTGCTTATCAATTTGCCAAATGTCTGTAATTTTCGAAATTTTGGATGAAAATGGTCTTAAACGATTTGGTTCGACTCACTGATCAAGAATCCGTGGTTGAAATCGTTTCTGTTCGGCCGTCTGGCTGGCCATTAACACGATAACTCTCGAAGGAAAGGAGTTAGAGGATTGAAACTTGCAGGGTAGGTTTGGAACGTAAATATCTCAGACGAGTTGGTTAACAGGCGAAATCCACCAAGCGGTTTCGGAGTTATGGCCGTTTTCAATTAAAACCATTTTTTAGGAATATTTCCGAAACCGATCTCTCGATCTATCTGAAATTTACCATCAAATTGTAGAATAATGATCTTTATACGCATGCGAAGTTTTGTATTGACCGGGTTGACGTAAAGTGTCCAACATTTTTTTTTTATTTTCAAATTTTGTTTCTACAATAACTCTCGAACAGAATGAGCTAGGCAGTTGAAATTTTCAGAGTAGGTTTGGGAGACAAATATCTTAATTGAGTTCGTTATTGGGCAAAATTGGACTGACGGTTTCAGAGTAACGAAAAAAAAAATGTTTCCACATTAAAATTTCAAATTTAATCAATTAATTAATAATAATGAATTTTTATTAAGATGCAATTTCACCATAAGAATCCATTGATATCATTTTCAACTCTAACAAGCTAATAATTTCGGAAATATGGTTTTTCGAAATTTCAATAATGAATCGTACTTCTATGTTGTCACAGAATGCAATATTGTTTAAGTTTTAATTGATATAATATAATTTTCAGAGTAGATTTGAGGAATGAATATCTCGGATTAGTTCGTTATTGAGGAGACTCAGTCTGTTTGAATGTAATTTCTTTCATGATGCAGATCGTAAGAATCCATTTATATAATTCCTAGAGACCAATAATTTCGGAGATATGATTTGTCAAAGTTCGAACAAGAGCGCCAAAGTTCCTGTCCACAGGGCTTGATCCAATTTTTTAAGGAACATTTTCCTGTAATTATTATTTTTTTACCATTTCCGTTGCCAAGCATTGACGTCATTGTTATTTTTGGCGCGCTGTTCAGGTGAACAGAGTGCCTAATCAATTCATCCAAATGTCTGTAATTTTCGAATTTTTAGCCGAGAATGGTCTTAAACGATTAGGATTCAACTCATCGATGAAGAATCCGAGGTCAAACTTGGTTCTATCCACACAATTACTCTAGAACGCAAAAAGTTAGAGACATTTTCATAGTTGGTTCGGAAAATACCGACACGAAGACTTATGCAAAATTTTGTGAGAATAGTATAACTGGAAAATAAAAAAAAAATATATTTAAAAAAATTCTGTATCTCAGAAACTATTTGTCAAATACAGGTTAAATTCTTCAAAACCTTATTTTACAGCGAAGTTCAAATGATCAAGATATTGTCTGGCTGCCAATATAAAGGGTTTTCCAATAAGAGGTGTTATTTTGAATAGCCCGCTATTTCGGTAGATGTCACTTTTTAGCTGTCATTTTTTGACATTTGACAAGTAGAAACTACGCCATTAAAAATGGAACAATACACGCTTCAAGAACGCATTGAAATTATTAAAATTCACTATAAAAATGTTGAAAATATGGCAGAGACGGTTCGTAAAACTCGAACATTTATGGGTCGTCGTGAAGCACCTTGTCGGAGCGCAATAAAGAAATTGGTGGAAAAATTCGAGCTGTTGGGACAAGTTAGTTATGTGAAGAATAAAACCTGTGCACGTCGCTCAAGAACAGCCCAGAATATTGCTGCTGTAGCCGAAAGTGTTGAAGAAAACCCAGGTTTGTCCATTCCTCGTCGTTCTTTGGAATTAGGCATTCCAGAAACGTTATTACACCGTATTTTGCATGAAGATTTGGGTCTTAAGGCTTATAAAGTTCACAAGAACTCAAGCCGGCCGATCATCAACAACGTCGTGTCTTTGATGATTGGGTCGTTGAAATGCATAAAAATGATCCGGAATTCCATCGAAAAATCATCTTGAGTGATGAGGCCCATTTCCACCTCGGTGGCTTCGTCAACAAGCAAAATTGTCGCCTCTGGGGCTCGGAACACCCAAGAGTTATTGTTGAACAGCCTCTCTATCCTCAACGTGTGACTGTTTGGTGCGGTTTATGGTCAGGCGGAGTCATTGGACCTTACTTTTTCGAAAATGAGGCTGGAGCAACAGTTACAGATTTTTTATGGCCGGAATTGGATGGTATTGATCTGGAAACGTTTACTTTCAACAAGACGTTGCTACGTGCCACACAAGCAACGAAACCATTGATCTTTTGCGGGAAAAGTTTCCGGACCGTGTTATCTCTCGAAGAGGTGATCACAATTGGCTACCGAGATCTTGTGATTTAACACCTTGCGACTTCTTCCTTTGGGGCCACGTGAAAGAGAAGGTCTACGCCAATAGCCCAGCGTTGATTCAAGACCTCAAAGAGGGAATTCGTGAGGCTATCGAGGACATAGGGCAGCCACTTTGCGATTTGGTTATGGAAAATTTAATTGAAAGGATATGATCCTGTAAGCGTGGTCGTGGTGGTCATTTGCCTGATGGTATTTTCCACAATTAACGGCATAGCTTCTTCTTTATAATGAAATAAACATCCGATAATTTATAATGAAAAATGGCATTTTTCTTTGAATATCAAAATAACACCTCTTATTGGAAAACCCTATACATATGTACTGATAGATTTCAAAGTTTGCAGTTAACCACCCTTTTCGACCGCCTTGGTTTACCACTTCTGAAACTTAGAAAATCAGCACCGGATAAGGATAATTTTGGACATTTGCTATCTTTGTTGATATTAGTTCACCCTGTACGTGAATGCCGAAAATTTCTTTCACCTTCATTAGTAAATGAAGCAGAATCGTTCGAGACCTTTACCCGTGTAAATTTCGAATATTGCAGACATTCGGGCAAAGTCATAAAGCCCTTCTAGGAGCCCGTAAAATCAGCCGGAATGAAGCAGGCAATTGAGTTCTCACCATTTAAAGAAGTGTATTATGTTAAATTTTGGGACGTATTAAATAGTTTTAGTGTCGGACATTAACCGAAAATATATGAGCTGGCATCAGCGAGCCAATAAGGATTTATTACGATGTCAATTGTTCCCGAACACGAACCCAATAAACTGAGTAAACTGTATGGAGGAAATTCTAATTGAGAATATGTGTCAACCCATATGCATTTTGTAATTTACGGCCGAAACACACGCCACAGGAAAGCTGTTGCCGCGATTTGAAATACGGCCTTCTCCTAGATACGATTGACCAGACGAAACTTTTAACTTAGACCGCGTTTTATGGGGTTACAGTAGCGGTACTAGTCGTTTCGTTAAGTTGTTGCGAAGTACATAAGAAGATAATTCATTCTAAACGGAGAATTTGCAATAGTCATGGATGGTACTTCATAGAGATAGATCTTCCTGGCTTTAAAAGCCAAGAACTCATTAATTTTTACGGGTATCTCATTCGTTAGTACGGAAACTACAAATTTCGCACTTTCAATGATGTAAACGTATTACAGGCAAAAAAATACTGAAATATGGATCTACATTTGTGTATCAATATTTTTTTCTTGAGTTAAGGTTCATAATACAGAAAAGAATGTGTTAGTGGTATGAACTATTGAATTTTAAATTATGAAAATAGGATAGTATTTCATTAATATATTTTGAACTATTAAAATAATTTGTTCGTAATCCACTACCTACTCAAATATCAGGAATAAATGGACAATCTGCTATGATTTTTTAAAATTTAATTTCTTTCATGATGCATTTCTATCATAGGAATCCATTGATATAATTCTCAACTCTGAGAAACCAATACTTTTGGAGATATAACAACAAGAGCGCCAAAAAGCTCCTGTCCACAGGGCTTGAACCAATTTTTTTCACTTAATTGTTTATAACTATTGCAATTTTCGCGAGTGGCCTTGGAATTTTATCAAAAACAATTTAAATGCCATTCCAAATCGAATGACACCTCAATCATAATTTTCGGAGAATACGCAAAAATTTTGATCTGAAAAGCATTTGTTCACAACAACTTCGACAAATTCAACTAAACGAGCTTCTGGGTGTTCATTTCATTTGTGAACTGTACGTATAAGTATACTAAAACCATATTTGCAGAGCGCTCTAGACTTGGTGATTTAATTGATTAATAATTTATTAACAACGGTATCCGTAAGGTAGTCTTCAGGTAGCACAACCGATTGCTCTGATTTCCAGAGACTTTTTTAATTCGAAGCCAATCTCAACTGGTATTTCTAATACAAGAAAAAATGTCCAACTCATCCTTCATTCAATAAGAGCTGCTAGTACAGACGCACAACCACGGCACTGACTGCGGATGGCAATTTTATCTCCGGCTAGCGTGCATGGTCATGGTTTTCAAATTAAATTAGATTTGTTACAGTGTCATCGTGTGAGAAATTTTATGATTGCGTACTCAACCGCCTAGGAGGTCAGTTATATTGGTAGATAATTAAACGTACCGCATGTAGAGAAACGACGGGCATTTATCTAAGAGCCTGCGATTTTTCATCTGTCTACGAGAAACGATTGAATTTTTGAGGGGGACACGACGGGATACGGTACTTTTGAGGAATCGTCATTTCATTAGCGTTGTCACAATTAGAAATCACGTTCGTTTGCATAGACCGATTTATCTAATACATTGAGCAAAAAGTTTCAGCAGCCTCTGGGCGTATAACACACATAATTGAGGAAAGAGGGGGCACTGAGTTCCTCAATATGGAATATGAAACTCAATTTAGCGCCAAGCAAAGTACCAAGAACACCTATTAGATCCAGACGGGTAAGTCAATAATGAAGTAATTGCCAACAATGGGCTGCAAACTTCTAGTGAAAGACATCAGAAAGCACTTTTTCAAATTCAACGTTAGTCCATTTCTCAAACACCTATCCCAGAAACTAGACTGATGCAGTCTCAAATCATCCATATTACGTATCCTCAAGAATAGCTTCAAATCATCAGCATACACCAAGGCCATGCACACAAGGGAATTCAACATGTCCTTTATGAACACTACAAACAGTAATGGACCGAAATTAGACCCCTGTGGAACTCCAGGTTCCACGAACAACTCAAAACCATTATAAGTAAAACATATTATTGATTATATCATTCAAGTAGAACTGATTGATATCGATACATTCAAAGCACGCAAACTAGAATATCTAGGTCATATCATGCGGCATGAAGGAAGATAGGGATTACTTCAGACACTCCTACAGTCGAATTCTCCGACTTTTCGGACGACAGTCACAGAGTAAAATTTACTCAACTGTCACTTTGACAAACGTCCATCAAAAGTTATCCTTATTTGAAGATGTCATACACCCAATATATTATCAAGGTGAATATTGTTCTATGAAATTTCTATTATGATGGCGCCATGTTTGTGCCGAATTCAACAACAGTCAGATCAGAGACAAGAAATGGAGACTGCAGCCTGAGTCGAAGCCCGAAGATCATTACCGCCGAGGCCGCGTATCTAATAGAGCGGATATCATACATCAACTTTGCCATCGCGCAAAGAGCCGATATAAATTGACCACCCGAGAAGGTGTTTTTACCCGGCCCGTCAATTGAATTTCTAATGAAACTTCGTTGGGCCGACAATGAGGATATTAATTCGCTGCCTGCCCTGACCCCCCTCGCCACCCCTCTTAACCCTCCGAACGATACGAACAATGCAGCATGATAACAATACGCCGCAAATTTATGAAAGGAGTCGACATAATTCATCTGGGTGTAGTGTACAAATAATGTGTATAATTCCGCATACATTAACCTTGGCCGCCCTCGATGAGAGCCGTATATCACCGGGCATTTCTTGCGGGACCTGTGAAGGGGGCAGTTCTCGAGATGAAGTATGTGATGGCCGATAGTCATGGATCGGGTTAATGAAGAGGGTATTCCAATTAAACAACGCTGCAAATTTCACACCCCTTTTTTTTAGTCTTTATCTCTGGCTCGAGGTCATCGGGGCTATTGTTATGCTTGTTGAACGCTCTTGATTCATCTTAATATGAAACTGAATTTAAACTAGTTGGAAGAGCACTGAAGCAGAAGTTTCAGCACGTCTATTCAAATTTATACCTAGAGAGACCCCCATCCAGTTACTGAACTGCCCCAAGGCAGCTTGGCTTCCAGGGAAGAATATAATAGTAATCATTAAAGGATACTGTGGGAGGTATACTCATTATTGAAAGGTTTTTTCTGGGTTTTCTCTCCCAAACTCTGAGAACTATCTACAGGGTGTCCCAAAAACACCACGCGAAAGTGACACTGGAGATAGATTGGCATTAGGTCTATCAGATAGCATCAACATGACCTCAGTAAAAGTCCGCTGGTTTTCGAGATATCACCACTTTTGTGTATTTTTTAAAAATCTCCAGTTTTCGGTCTTTTATCGCCTAGCATTGCTAGAAATTACTTCAAACTCATGTTTTTTTTTTACCTAGGCTATCCTGAATAGTTGCTTTAAACAATGAAGTAATAACTTCATCGACAACTAGAACAAAATCCTTCAAAAAATGTCTATCTTGTTGTATTTTATGCCGAAGTTAAAACGTTAACTTAAGTTTGACTGACTGCTGTGAAAAAAAATTATATCAGACTGAATTGACAAATAATCGCAAAAACTGGTCCATTTCATGCCCTTTTCAAAATGATATAACACTACCAATATTTTTTTAATCAGAACCAGAATTGCTACTTATTAAAAAAAACCAAAACCCTTATCAGCTATCTCGCTCCCACATTCATTGTTTTGTAACATGGAAACCGATCCGACTTTCACAGACTAGGGGTCTTCGAATAGTCTAGACCAGGGGTCACCAAATGGCGGACCGCGGTCTGGATGCGGATCGCGAACCTTTTTTTTGCGGACTATTTTTCCAGAAAACATGTATTCTTGATTAAAAAAATTCAGATAACTTTTCGTTTTATTTACTAATTATAGATATTGGATTTAGATTAACTGCTAGTCAAATTCTTATGCCATCATAATGCTATCAACGACCCGCGACAGATATACAGATTTTGTGAACGGACCTCCATTGAAACTAATTGGTGACCCCTGGGTTAGATACTGGAGAAAACTTTTTGGCGTTTGACGGATTTACTCATTTCCTAATATTTTCCGAACGGATAGAGATACAGAGGAAATAGATACATAAATCTAAACGTCGTCCACCGACCAATCATCGGGGAAAATTTGGATATCGAGATGTGAAAATCATAGATTTCGGACGGGAAAGAAGAATTTTCCTTCGATTCCGGGTCAAAAATATTTCAAAGTGCCGACCCAAAAATTTTTTTTCATGGTATATCGATACGGAGCTCGTGTCTAGTTAAATCGAGGTCGCTGATCACGAATATGCAATTAGTTTTTCCCTAAGTGGCGTACTTTGGGAAAATTTTCACTTAGAGTGAAAAAATGGACGAAAATAGGTAAATTTTGGAAGTTCACACCGCCCAAAAAAATCGGAGTAAGGTGTTGTTGATTTTTGCCCTCATATATGAATCCTTTATCTACTGAATAATCCAAACAGAAAATGTCCAGGCCGTACTATTCGGAAATTATGATTTTTTTCCCAAGGGTCTGTTTTTCGGAAAATTCATTTCGCGGTATTTCCGCGGAAAATTCTCTAATGAAAAATCCGATCATATATTCATGATCTACGGTCCCGAATTAGTAAATGACGTAATTTGCATCGAAATCGGAGACCGGTCGAATTTTGGCAATTTTTTAATACATTAGCCTTAAAAAAATCCCATTTTTCGAGAAAAATTTTTTGACGCAAAACTATGAAACGGGTACTTATTCTTATAGATTCGGGGCCGTAGATTCCGAATCTACCAGCAGATATTTATTACAAAAATTTTCCGAGGAAATATCGCGGAAAGAATTTTCCGAAAAATAGACCCTCGGGAAAAATAATCATAATTTCCGAAGCGTACGACCTGGACATTTATTGTTTGGATGATTCGATAGATAAAGGATCCAAATATGACGTAAAGAATCAGCAACACCCTACTCCGATTTTTTTGGGCAGTGGAAAGTTCCAAAATTGACCTATTTTCGTCAATTTTTTCACTTTAAGTGAAAATTTTCCCAAAGTACGCCACTTAGGGAAAAACTAATTACATATTCGTGATCAGCGACCTCGATTCAATTAGACACGAGCTCCGTATCGATATACCATGAAAAAAATTTTTTGGGTCGGCACTTTTGACCCGGAATCGAAGGAAAATTCTTCTTTCCCGTCCGAAATCTATGATTTTCACATCTCGATATCCAAATTTTCCCCGATGATTGGTCGGTGGACGGCGTTTAGATTCATGTATCTATTTTTTCTGTATCTCTATCCGTTCGGAAAATATTAGGTAATGAGCGAATCCGTCAAACGCCAAAAAGTTTTCTCTAGTATCCAACACATACAAAAATCTACAATTTTTCGATTAGGTCGACGCGGCTTTGGTTATTCACTAAATCGGGTACGCAGATCACGAATCTGTAATTAGATTTTCCGTATCTCGATTAGTTTCGGAGCAATGACGAAGAAAGTCGCAATTTCTGGCTCTACCTCCGGAAAATGGACTAATCAGTCGGATTTTTCGCCATATTACCAAAATTAATCGAGATACGGAAAAACTAATTACAGATTCGGAATCTACGCCCTCGATTTAGTGAATAGCCAAAGCCGTGGCGATTTAATCGGAAAATTCTAGATTTTTGTATGGGTTAGAATCTAGACAAAGGACTCACAGCTCTGGCAATGTGTTAGTTGTTGTATGCATTTTATCAATATTTCACAGGAAATAGGTCATAAATACTTCTACAAGGGTTGAAGTATGACAAGATATTTTACTTGCAAGCTGCTTTGTTTAGAAATACAAATGAGCGCTTCCCAACATGTGAAGTCATGGGACGCAACAGTGGTGATATCTCGAAAACCAGCGGACTTTTACTGAGGTCATGTTGATGCTATCTGATAGACCTAATGCCAATCTATCTCCAGTGTCACTTTCGCGTGGTATTTTTGGGACACCCTGTATAAAATAAAAATTAATTATTTTGTGATTTGCTTCTGCGTAAGAAACACAAGATATTTGTCAGAAGCAATCAATTGAACAATGTTGCCTAACAAACGTCTACGAAACAACATCAACGAAGAAACAACTATATAGTAACGTTTCGAAGTCTATATCAGACTCCTTCGTCAGACGCTTAATGAAAATCTTTAGAATTATTTTGTTGATAGATATTTTGTGAAATTCAAGAATTGTCATTGTTCCTTCGTAGTATTGATTTCATCAGCGTTGAACTTTGGTCTCTGCTAGCCCTTCCATCTACAACATCTAGTGGTTGGCTTTCCAAAAGCGTTATTCTCGTTGTATGGCTCCGTATTGCGCATTGCGTGTTAACCTGGGCGTTTTCGCTCCCCAGTGGTCAACTGCATGAGACTCCAATCCGAGTACTTGCTGATTACCACATAGGGGTAAAGAATATACGTAGAGATCTATAGTTTTGGGTAGCCACAGCGAGGAGCATGGTTGATTGCATTCCAGGTGTCGCTTGTGTCTAAATTCTACTCACAAGTGATTGCTGGTTTTCACCGGTTCCTTCGTAGTATTGATACTATTGATTTCATCAGCGTTGAATTGTGCTCCACTGATGATTCCTAATAAGGATGAAACCGCGGAATGTAGCTATTCAACTTTAATGAAATCATACACACTCCGTGGATTTTCCAAAACTTTGGTCTCTGCTAGCTCTTCCATTTCATTTTCCATTTTCATTTTCCATTTCATTTTCCAATTTCACAAAATTACTATCAACAAAATAATTCTAAAGATTTTCATTAAGCGTCTGACGAAGGAGTCCGATATAGACTCCGAAACGTTACGATATAGTTGTTTCTTCATTGATGTTGTTTCGTTGTCGTTTGTTAGGCAACATTGTTCAATTGATTGCTTCTGACAAATATCTTGTGTTTCTTACGCAGAAGCAAATCACAAAATAATAAATTTTTATTTTATAGATATTTTTCAGAGTTTGGGAGAAAACCCAGAAAAAACCTTTCAATAAGAATATAATAGATTTGATCGAGTTTAAAGGAGGTTTTGAAGGCACATGGAAAATTTCAGCGATATCTGGCGGAAAGTTTCTGAGATACATAACCTTTTGTCCCACTGTTCAGGTGAACAGCAAGAAAGGCCAACATACCCCCAAATAAACTCTTCAGGAGACTTTGAATCGCACAAACTTGGAGGCAAATCAACAGGACCAACTCTCGAAATAATGGTTTCACCAAAAAGTCTATTCAATAAATCAATGATTTCATTTTCTGTGTGGTATGTAGCACCATCGTGTTGGATTCATAGGTTGTCAATGTTCAACTCTTATTGATTATTGGAAATCAAAACGTATTGAGCAATCACCGTAACGACAGCATAATATGGACGAAAAGCTGTAAGTTCATCAGTGGGCGTCAAAAGTATGGAATAACTGATTTAATTTCTCCCCTTTCAGGAATAGCGTTTTTTAAGGAACATTTTCCTGCAATTCTTATTATTCTATCATTTCCCGTTACCAAACTGTGACGTCATCGATATATTTTTTTAAATTGTCTCTACTTTTTTTTTTCATGAATATATCATACAATTCTTCTTAATTCAGTAATGAACATGAAACGCCATTTGGGTCAATAATTCCTGAGATATTAATTTTTTAAATCTGAAAAACTTGTGAAAATTTTTAAATGAAGTCTTCACCAAATTAACAAATTGTTATTCCAAAAACAATACTTGAAGTTATCATAACATTACAAAAATTAATTGTTCAAATGAATGGCCATTCACTTATTGTAAGTACAACAACCGAGCTTGAAACTTGGAACAAATATTTTGGAGAGTTTCATGATCTATTGCTCTTAGTTCAGGTAATTATGTACATCTTGAAAATAATATGGTGGAGAATAATCCTGTTGAAACCATAGCTGTTTTTGGCGCTCTTGTTCCTCGGAACAGAGTGCTTATCAATTTGCCCAAATGTCTGTAATTTTCGAACTTTTGGCTGAAAATGGTCTTAAACGATTTGGTTCGACTCACTGATCAAGAATCCGTGGTCGAAATGGATTCTGTCCGGCCGTCCGTCGGTTAACACGATAACTCTCGAACGAAAAGAGTTAGAGGATTGAAATTTGCAGGGTAGGTTTGGAGCGTAAATATCTCGGTTCGAGATCGTTAACGGGCAGAATCCACCAAGCGGTTTCGGAGATATGGCCGTTTTAGTAAGAATATGTTTTATGGATATTTCCGAAACCGATCACTCGATCTATATACTTACATGTTCTCACAGAATACTATAATTATTCTCTATGTATGAATTATTATATGATGTATGTTCAGTCAACTTATTTTCCTATAAGAGACATGACATGTCAAATTTATTTCAGCTATCAAATTCATTTTCAGCTAATATATTATCATATTATATTATAATATGATATCTTACTTTTTGGGCGATATTTTAATGCCCATGGTTAACCTATAGGTTGATGGGAATGGTAATGGTAAGTTAATAATATTGAGTTCAGAATATCTCCAGTAAAACAAAACTGGAATATTGGTTAAGTTTCAGTTGATATAATATAATTTTCAGAATGGATTTAAGCAATTAATATCTCGTTCATCTTAGATTTGAGGGATTAATATCTCGGATGAGCGTTGGTAGCTAGAGGTAGTCTGTTGGTTTTGGATTAACAATTTATGGCACTCTTGTTGAATTTATATTCTTTTATGATGTTTGAATTTAATTTCTGTTATGATGAAGTTCTATCATATGATGCATTGATATAACTCCCAACTCTTACCAATACTTTCGGAGATTTGATTTGTCAAAGTTTGAACAAGAGCGCCAAAGTTCCTGTCCACAGAGCTTTCTTACTTTTCTTTTCCGGATTGAGTTGCGGGTACCCTGAAGAAACCTCTCAGCTTATCGAAGAAAAAATAAATAGAGATGTAAAAGATGCCCTTCAATATTTAATATTTCAGCATATTTTGTTAACAATTTCAACTACATTACAACACTAATGGGTAGACAGGTTTTTTTTTGCTACGGTTGATTCCCTAAGGCTTTGGATCATATATCGAATTGTATGGTACCTCGTTACACTAACTTTTTTCATGCACATGCTTTATTGTTAGATGAAACAATGTAATGCTCAAAGTTCAAGAGAATATAAATATACCGGGTGTCCCAGTATATATGTTCCAATGGATTATCTAATCCATTTCGAAAGATAAAAATTTGAAAATTTTATGATTTTCATTTCGTTCATGGAACCTTCAACTGAGAAAAACACAAATAGAAAGACACATTAGGTTAGATCGGAAGTGACTCTGACTTTTTGGCGCTCTAGTTCCTCGGAACATAGTGCATATCAGTTTGCCCAAATGTCTGTAATTTTCGAAATTTGGCTGAAAATGGTCTCAAACGATTTGGTTCGACTCACCAATCAAGAATACGAGGTCGAAATCAATTCTGTCCGGCCAGCCGGCCGGCCGGCCGTAGGCACGATAACTCTCGAACGAAAGGGGTTAGAGGATTGAAATTTGCAAGGTGGGTTTGGAGCGTAAATATCTCGGACAAGTTCGTTAGTGGGCAAAATCCATCAATCGTTTCGGAGTCATGGCCGATTTCAGTAAAAATATTTTTTATGAATATATCCGAAACCGATCACTCGATCTATCTGAAATTTAGCATCAAATTAAAGAATCGTAACCTTTATACGCATGTGAAGTTTTGTATTGACCAGGTGTTACCGCAAAGTGTAAAAAAAAATTTTGAAAATTTAAAAAAATTTTTGTACAATAACTCTCGAACGGAGTGAGCTAGGCAGTTGAAATTTTCAGAGTAGGTTAGGGAGATGAATATCTCGGTTAAGTTCTATAATAGGGCAAAATAGGCTAGATTTAAGATGCAGTTTCACCATAAAATCCATTGATGTCATTTTTAACTCCAACAAGCTAATACTTTCGGAGATATGATTTTTCGAAATTTCAATAATGAATCGTACTTCTATGTTTTCACAGAATGCTATAATTATTCTATCTAAGCTTTATTATATGCTCTGTGTTCATACTCTTACATGTCATCCTGTTCTATAAGAGAGAGTCAAATTCATTTCAGCTATTTTAAGTTGATTTCTTCCATATGGTGCAGTTCTCATTCTCAGATTGCTCATTTAATCTTGATAAATAAACTATTTTTTGAATTAAATTTCCTTTATGATGCTGTTCTATCATAAGAATACATTGATATAATTCTCAACTCTGAGAAACCAATACTTTCGGAGATATAATTTGTCTGTTTGAACTAGAGCGCCAGAAAGCTCCTGTCCACAGGGCTTGTACCAATTTTTGTTTATCTCAAATAGCGCTCTATATGTTTTTCACAATTCCTTATTTCTAATCAAAATTACCTTTCCTAAGATGTATCACACTCTTTTTTCACATTTGATTTCATGGAGAAAACGTCAATTGAAATTTCAAATTGAAAGAATTGCAGTAGGCTACGATATTTTGTGTAATCTTGATTTTGTTGAATATACATAGTTGAAATCAACTATGTATTTTATCGAACGTTTAACAAAGAATGAATAGTTGAAGAAGCAAAAAATTATAAAAAAAATACCTATAATAAAACGAACCATAAAATCAAAATGTGAAATACAAAGTGTGATACATCGTTGGAAAAGTAATTCTGAGTAGAAATAAGGAATTGCAAAAAATATACAGGGTGCTACTTGAGATAAAAAAGTCAGAGCCACTTCCGGCCAAACCGAAAGTGACTTCCAATTTTTGTTTTTCCCATTTGGAGGTTTCTTGATCGAACTGAATATCATAAGATTATAAAATTTTTATCTTTTGAAATGGCTTAGATAATCTATTGGAACATGTATTCTGGGAGATACAACATACCTCGAATGGAAAAAGGCATAGGACAGAGAAATTTCCGCTATCTAGGCCTGAAGATGTTCACTATCATACCTAAGAATATAAGGGATATTTTGAGCCTGAATAAATTCAGAAAGAAATTAAAAGAATGGATTTTAAATACGGATCGTCACCTTTTCTACAGGATGATTAATGATAGCCGAATATGATTGCAATGATGCTTCTTGAAGTGATCAACATCCCTGGATTGAAACAAACGTATTTGAATTAGACAAACTTACCAGAATTAGACAAACTTACCTGAATTAGACAATCGTTCCTGAATTAGACAAACTCACCCGATGGCGACGAAATAACTCGAAGTTGACATATTTACATTTTTATTGGGTATATTTAAGGGCTCATGTTTATGTTTTTTTTCATTGTGTAAACCAATAGCACAGGAAATATCTACTTATATTTCCTCTATTTGTTCAGTTTATTCATATTTCTTTTCTATTGTGAGAATTTTTGTTTTTGTTGTATTTTATATGAATAAATATTATTATTAAATAAATATTATTAGACCCTGTATATTGTTAATTGATACCTGAGGATCCAAAACATCTTTGGATGTAGCCAAATCACCAAGATATTCCTTAAAATCCCGAATACTTATAATGTGATTTATATCATACAGCAGTCGGATGATCTCAACAGTGTAATCGAGGAAATTTCTGCATCGATTTTAAGAACATTGCCTCCTCATATCGCCGAACTTTTCGATTAAAACATGTTTAAGTGTCGGTCGAAATTGAGGGGCCCTAAAATAACATATCGAAGACCGGCAGATTAACGCCGGTACCGTTTTTGAAATGAGCCGGAGACCGGTCAAAAGAGTCGGTACAGGAAGTCGACTCGATGGGAGTTACGATATATGCCTCGGGAGGATGGATATACCGTATGTTCAGGTGGAAGAATTTAACGGCATCGCCTAATCCAATTTATGGGACGATTCGTTTTTGGGTGATCGGGGCTATTTTGGTCCCACGGCCCGACTACCTTAACCTCCATGGAGGTTAAGGCAGTATCGATACTGAGATGATCTGACGGCTCTTTAAGTTAAGCGGCGGGTGGATCGTCAGTAGGAACTCGGATTGCATAACAATATAATTGCGATATTATGAATCTACAGGAGAATTTTCGATCGAGGGGTCAGGAGCTTTAGCGCGCTCGTTTGTGTAATATACAGGGTGGTCCTGATCTTAACCAAGAAATTTAAACCACGTATTCTACATCAAAAATGGGTTCAAGCCCTGTGGACAGGAGCTTTCTGGCGCTCTAGTTCAAACAGACAAATTATATCTCCGAAAGTATTGGTTTCTCAGAGTTGGGAATTATATCAATGGATTCTTATGATAGAACTGCATCATAAAGGATATTCAATTCAAATAATAGTTTATTTATCAAGATTAAATGAGCAATCTGAGAATGAGACATGCACCATGGAAGAAATCAAATTAAAATAGCTGAAATGAATTTGACTCTTTCTTATAGAACAGGATGAAATATACGAGTATGAACACAGATCATATAATAAAGCTTGGATAGAATAATTATAGCATTCTTTGAAAACATAGAAGTACATTCGATTCATTATTGAAATTTAGAAAAATCATATCTCCGAATGTATTAGCTTGTTGGAGTTGAAAATGATATCGATGGATTTTAATGGTGAAACTGCATCTTAAATAAAAATTACAGCCATTTGGGCAAATTGATAAGCACTCAGTTCCGAGGAACTAGAGCGCCAAAAAGTGTAATTCCCTTTCCGGGATTTGAGCCCGCCTTCTCTCGTTCCGAAACCGAAAACCAAATCAAAAAACCGAAACCGAAAACCCGACGGCCTAGACCAACCGGCTATCGGGCTCCTCGTACGATCTTGTCGATCTCCGGTATTAGAATAAAACGTCGGTACTTACCTGGGATATATGTTCTGAAATTTCACTTTTCGACATTAAATCGCCACATGGGGGTTTATTTGACTGTTTTTTACCCTTGTCTCTCTAAGTCGATTTTTACGTTTCTCGAACCAACTATTAGCAAGGAATTAGACAATGCCATGACTCAGGAAAATAAGTTGACATTATGACAATTCATACATAGAATAATTATATAATTCTGTGAAAACGTAGACATACGATTTTTTAGTGAAATTTTGAAAAATCATATCTCTGAAAGTATTAGCTTCTTAGAGTTAAAAATGATATCATTGGATTCTTATGGTAAAACTGCATATTGAAGAAAAATTAATTTGGAATTTGTTATGTAAAAAAATTATTTTTTTTTGTTACTCCGAAACCATCTGTCCGATTTTGTCCAATAACGAACGAGATATTTATCTCGCAGACCTACTCTGAAAATTTCAACTCTCTAGCTCATTCCGTTCGAGAGTTATCGTGCCTACGCTCGGACCGGCCGGACAGAATGAATTTCGACCACGGATTCTTGATCAGTGAGTCGAACCAAATCGTTTAAGACCATTTTCATCGAAAAATTCGAAAATTACAGACATTTGGGCAAATTGATGAGCCCTCAGTTCCGAGGAACTAGAGTGCCAAAAATGAGCCCTAGTTTGTCATATAAACATAGGTCGAGAAATGCTTCCTCTCCGAGATACAGGGTGTAAAAATTATTAGAAAAAAAAAGTATTTTTTCCTTTACTTCGAACATCTTCTTTAAATTTATATTTGAGTGTGGCTACTAACGATTATTTTTTCGTAATTACACATTTTTTACAAAGACAGTCTTATTATTACGGAGTATTATTATCATGTACCATATAAAATTTTAGCGATTTGCTCATGCATGAGAGTGTTTAATTTTTTTACTCGGAAAGGGTGCCTCGCACGTCAAAAAGTCACGAGAATGAATTTGTTTCAAATTAAATAAGGATTTCAAGAATAAATTTTATTGTTGGAAAAACCAGTGGCGTATCATTTTTTTGTCTAAAAATATTCAGTCTCGATGCAGTATGGACACCACTGGTGAAATAACAAAAAATTATTTTATTATAAAGGTGCCTCTTGATCCTTAAAACCTCTGTCCCAAATTTCATAAAAATATTTCCAGAAGTGTAAAAGTTATTAATAAAAAACATTTTTTTTCCTATAATTTTAACACCCTGTATCTCAGAGAGAAAGCATTTCTCGACATATATTTATACGTCAAACTAGGGCTTATTTTTGACGTAGAATACGTGGTTAAAGTTTCTTGGTTACGATCTGGACCACCCTGTATACAGGGTGTCCGGAAATGATGAGCAAAAAATTCAGGGGTGATTTCTAGACCAAAAATAAATGCTAACTCTTCTTATAAATTTATTTCGAAAATTGATTATTAACGTTACAGGGTGTTAAATTTAAATTTTATTCACAGTTTTTTTGCTCTACCTTTTGCCACGTTGATAATGTTTCGACGAAATTTCGTATTTGTGGCTTTTACGGGATGAGCAAACCGAATTTGCGAACCATTTTTTCCCATTTTGTAGGGGGCGTCACATACGAGCCTATAAAGTATAGGCTCGTATGTGCGTAATTTTTTTTGACACTTTACGGTAACCCGATCAACACAAAACTTCATATGCGTCTAAAGGTCATGATTCTACAATTTGATGCT
Source organism: Halyzia sedecimguttata (assembly GCA_937662695.2). NCBI lineage: Eukaryota > Metazoa > Arthropoda > Insecta > Coleoptera > Coccinellidae > Halyzia > Halyzia sedecimguttata. The sequence goes on along the minus strand of OW569413.2, from coordinate 100,994,090 downwards.
AAATTTCAGATAGATCGAATTATCGGTTTTGGAAATATTCATAAAAAACGTTTTTAGTAAAAACGGCCATAAATCCGAAACCGCTTGATGGATTTCGCCCGTTAACGAACTCGTCCGAGATATTTATGCTCCAAACCTACCCTCCAAATTTCAATCCTCTAACTCCTTCGACGAACCATTTTTCCACACTTTAAATGCTTATAAAGTTTGAAAATCAAACCATCTTTCCAAACTGTGTCATATGCTGCCGACAAGTACACAAATACCTGTTTTCATGTTATTATTGAAACCTGTTTCGATAAAAGTAGTAAGACTAAGAACCTGATTACAACAATTCCTATTTTTCGTGAAGTCTCCCTGGGAATTCTGTAGAACGTCTTCTACAGACGATTCATCCTAAACAGAATCAATCTTTCTAAAATTTTAAAAGGAACACTCAACAGACTAACGGGTCAATAGCTGCTAGGATCAGGAGAATTCTTTCGTCGTATTAAAATACCTATGACTTTCGCTTTGCGGAATTCTTTTGGAAAATTTCCAGTATTCAGTAGTGAGTCTTTAGTGAGTAACCAAACAACAACTGGAAGTCTCACTCTCCTCGGAGAGCGGACCCTCCTGGGATAAACCAATAAAAGGTTCTTCCTCTGACGCGGACAAAATAATAATAATAATAAGAAACGTTTCTGGCGACACCTGGACAGTCAGGCATCTTTACATTATGTGCCTTATAAGACCAACACAACATAAAGATATCTCTTCCTTCTTCCGTAGGTACCATTTTTCTTAAATTACTACTCGGCTTAGTAATTTAAGAAAAATGGTACGGAAGAAGGAAGAGATAGCTTTGTGTTGTGTTGGCCTTATAGACCCTAAGCTACTCCGGAATGGTGTATAATTCGTGGCTTCAACGATTTAGGTTATGCATCGGCGAACCGTCTTGCCCCCCGAGAAAAAAAACACTTTCTATGCCGGTGAGCATGTAATAAACCTAAACTAGTAACTTACTTCATCTATTCGAGGTACACCGTAACCACGTGCATCGAATGTTATGCAAGATCACAATGAGTTTAGGTCTGGAGAGCAAGAAACAGAGATTCTTGGGAAATATTTAAAAAACACTGCAGATTCCACACAAAGGTTCCTTATTTCCTATTCGAAATGCACGTATTCGTGTCTATCTGCAATTATTCTTAAGCTTCACTTAACAGGAAGGAAGTTACAATTTATATCCTTACATAGTATAAGTCGCTTCACGCCGTCTGTCTGTTCCTATGTATGCTTTGATCTTTTAAACTACGTAAAGGATTTTGATGCGGTTTTTTTCAATAGATAGAGTGATTCAATAGGAAGGTTTATATGTATAATACATGCATAATATATTAGAGAAACACTGATAATTTTAGAGTTTCTAATTTGATGTCGTAAATAAACACATTTTTTTGCTCTTACATTGGAAACGCTTGCTGGACCTTACAAGATAGATTGAAATAATTTAGTACAGTATGTACACCTCTAAAAGGTCTACAAAAAAGTCCGCGATGGTATATGTCTATCTCTTAAGGATAACCCGCAATGAACAGTTTTTCTACGAGAAATAATGGCTTGATTACGAAGCTATTTTAAACAATACAGCATTGATCCTTATCCAATTAAGTACCTTAAATGCACTTTGCATTTAATATTGATCAATATGGCCCTTTAAAGCATGTAATTTAAATGAATATTTTCGAAGATATCGCAGATTTAAAATGCAGGGACATAGCGGTTGTGGGGGTACCAACCGGGGGGCCGGCACAGCCAGGATAGGGATAGAAATCGAATCATCTGTAGAGCATCAGGCTCGCCTCAGCCAGGATAAATGTATTGATTCCCCAAATTCCTCTGATACCACCGGATTTACCGATCCAATTTAAACGCCTATAACTTCCGGTAAAGATATATTCTGCAATGAACATTAATAAATCGCAGGGTCCAACTTTCAACGCTACAGGCTTATATTTGAGCGTTGAGTGTTTTTCATATAGCCCATTATATGTCGCTCTTTCAAGAGTAACCTCTAAAGAAAACATGTTTGTATTATCTAACGACAAAAATGCTGTGAACGTTGTATATATAGAAGTTCTGTAGTATATTTAGTATCAGCATTTCAACCGTGTGAAGCCGGGGCGGGCAGCTAGTCTGAAATATAATGCAATGATAATATTGAATAAAACAAATTATAAAATGTACAAAAAACTCGTCTGCTGCAAAAATTATTCACTGAAAGTGGAGAAACAAGCTCTAAACAATAATTAAAACGTACAGGAATTTCGATGGCAGGGACAAAATATTATGGAATATGCTTGTTGTTAAAATCCGAATATTTTAGAGTCTTCGAGAGTCCAATACATAACACAGTTTTTATCGAACATAATTTCTATGGTGGGTTATACTCCTGCAAACATTTTAATTAATGTTAATAGCTTGGTTCGTCCCTCTCAGTGATTAATTTTTGCAGCAATCGGTTTTTTTTGTGATTTTTGGTGATCTTGTTCCTCGGAACAGAATGCTTATCAATTTGCCTAAATATCTGTAATATTCTAATTTTTGGATGAAAATGGTCTTGAACGATTTGGTTCGACTCACTGATCAAGAATCCTGCCGACCGACCGTCAACACGATATCTCTCAAACGGAATGAGCTAGACAGTTGAAATTTTCAGATGAGGTTTGGGAGAAAAATATCTCCGTTAAGTTCGTTATTGGCCAAAGCCCCTGTCCACAGAGCTTTCCCACATTTTTGGCACTCTTGTTCTTCACAGAGTGCTTATCAATTTGCCCAAATGTCTGTAATCTTCAAATTTTAGGGTAAAAATGTTCTTAAACGATTTGGTTGGACTCACTGATCAAGAATTCTTGGTCAAAATTGATTCTGTCCGTAGACAAGATCACTCTCGAATGGAATGAGCTAGACAGTTGAAATTTTCAGAGTATAGATTTGGGAGATAAATATCTTGTTTAAGTTCTGGTCCAGCCGGCTGTAGACACGATAACTCTCGAACGGAATAAGCAAGACAGTTTAAATTTTCAGAGTAGGTTTGGGAGATAAATATATCGGTTGAGTCATACACTTAACGAAAATCAACAAAAAACAAATCTGAAGAGTTTCGTCAAGTTTCTGACGAAGGAGTCTAATATAGACTCCGAAACGTTACGATATAATTGTTTCATCGTTGATGTTGTTTCGTTATTGTATGTTAGGCAACATTGTTCGATTGATTGCTTCTGACAAATCTGTGTTCTTTACGCAGAAGCAAATCACGAAATAATAAATTTTTTATTTTATAGATTTTTTTCAGAGTTTGGGAGAGAAACTATTTAATAATGAATATACCTCCCAGAGTTTCGGCCTTACTAACCGATTTTATTTTCTAATTGCGAATCGAGTAAATCATTGCCTTAGGTTACTGATATTTAAGTAGCAAAATATAAATGTCTGAAATTGGCTGACAATATTTTAAAATTCATTAAAACAACTGGTTATGATACCAGTTCGAACAAAATGAAATTTAGTTAACTCAAGCTGGTAAAAAATATTCTCAGAATTGCAATTTCTAATGAACGTATGACCGATTTATTGCTCTTGAAATCCGAGAAAAAAATCGTGACGAATATTTCTCTGGTGTCAATGGTTACGACTTGGAGCCTACTCAAAGAGCGTATAATTAGAGTGACTTGGTTGATAATATTTATAAGAGTCTTATTTCCAAAATAATTTTCATTCATTGTTATGTTAATTTATGGTTAATTCTATAAGGAACTGTATTAGTAGTATTTAGTTATATTTAGACTTAAGTATAAATTAACAAAACTATGAATGGAAATTATTTCTACATATTTTTGTACTTTTCGATGTTATGGCAATTTTTGCGCGTATGTTCTGAGGAACATCGCGTTATCATTTTGCCCAAATGTCTGTAACTTTCGAATTTTTTGACGAGTTCTCGAACGATTTAGTTCGACTCCCCCATGAAGAATTCGAGGTCAAATTTGATTCTGTCCGGCCGGCCGTCCGGCCGTTGCCACGATAACTTGAGAACGAAAAGAGCTAGCGACTTGAAATTTTCAGTGTAGGTGGCGCATCCCAATACGACGGACAAGTTCGTTAATGGGCATGATCAGACCAGTGGTTTCCGAGTAATAATTTTGTTTTCAACCAATATAAATCTGATCGAATTGAAACTTGGTGAGTAGTTGTAGAATATGAACCTAAGCACGTTTGTGAAATTTTGTGCGAATCGTATGGCTAGAAAATTATTAAAAAATTATCAAAAAATATTTTTGTTGTCACGATAACTTGAGAACGGAAAGAGATAGCGGCTTGAAGTTTTCAGGCTAGGATGTGCATCAGAACGCGACATTTCAGTTTGTTTTAGTTGTTTTTTGTTCCCCATCAACTCGAACCGATTGAATTCAAACATGGTTATTAGTTGTAGAATGCCAACGCGAAAATACTGGTAAAATTTCGAGAGGATAGTATTTGTAGAAAATTTTTAAAAAATCATTGAAAATTGAAAAAAAAATTCTATATATCAGTAACTATTCCTTTGAAATTGCTGAAATTTTGCAAGAGCCTTTATAACCTAACTCTTCTGCCAAGTTTCAAGTTTTAACACGATCGGTTAAATATTGTTGGAGATTCGAGCAGCTTTGTGTGAGTTCAGTAGATGGGTGACCGTTGCCTCGATAACTTTCGAACGAAAGGAGATAGGGACTTGCAATATTCAGGGTAGGTTGCGTATCCGAAAGGGAGAGTTGAGTTCGTTTTTGGGCATAATCGGTCGAACGGTTTCCGAGTTATACCCACCTGGAATATTATTTCCTTGATAACTCAAAAAATAAAGTTTCGATCGAATTGAAGCTTGGTAACTAGTAGTAGAAAATCAACATAAAGACGTGTTTCAAATTCTAAGAACCGTACCCCAAGAAAATTTCAAAACAATCAAGAAAAAAAAAATTGGCTTCTGACTTCACGTCAGTGCTTGAACCAATTTTTAAACACAGGTGCGCCAGAATATATTTTCGGCCCTTGGAAAAGCTTTCAGCTACGGTCCTGACCCCATGTAATATTCCTAGCTATTCCGCACACTGAATTTCATTTGCAACGCAACATTCTGAAGACATTCTAGTTCGATATTTGTATTCATCGAAAAATTCGTGAAATTTACTTGATATGAACTAAGCAAATGGGGAACAGAAATATACTAAATGGCCTAAACTACGTGTGAGCATATAGAACAGTTGTGCGATAAAAAGGTTTTCGATAATCCCTCGTGGTACTGCTAGCAGGCTTTCTCAATGATCAATTCTCGGTACTTTCACGACGTATATGCATGCTGATCATTTAATGAAGCTTCTGCCGCCTAAATTCTTACCTATCTTGGCATTTTAGTGTTTGTGCTCCGGGTCATATTTCAGCAAAATGAATAAAAGAACAATCTCTGCGAAGAAAAATGCGAAAAAGATATCGTCCTTTTCTAACAGCGTTAATAAATCATGAAAAAAAGTTCTTAGATGAGAGATATACTGAGCTACTGGTTCTGACAAGATGGTTGTTGTACCTCTACCCGAATAACAAACCCCCAGTATACATGTTTCCATGTCCCCAGATTAACAAGCGACGATAAAAATGACTTAAATCATCCAAGAAAGGAACACAGTTCCGAATTTACACAGGCCATATATTAGGCGGCAAATCGAATGTCGTTATAGTCGATCGTAAATATGGAATTTACCAAAGGGGCACATAAAATCTGGGAAAGATTAATCGAAATTTCAGGGTCATGTCATATTCCACATAAAAATATTCTGTAGTTTTTATGGGGTCGTTGCCAAATTGAGAATTCAAGACTTTCAGCCATTATCGACCCAATTGCAATCGTGTAAATGACATGATTAATAGTATATTATTCAACGAGCGTGAAATGATAGTCATAGTCTAATATACTGGGTTTGGTGTTCGCTTTCTGAATCCAGTTTGCACATCACCCCAAATGAAATGGTTACATCTAATGTAAAATCAACCCACGGCTGGACAGAATAGAATTTGACCTCGAATTCTTCATCAGTGTGTTGAACCTCATCGTTTCAGACCATTTTCGGCAAAAAATTCGAAAATAACAGACATTTCGCAAAATGATAGAACGCTGATCCCTAGAACATGCGCGCAAAAAGTGTTTTATTTGTCGATAGGAATCCAGGGTTATTATTAATGTAAAGCTTAAATACCCTGCTTATAGACACAAAATTTCAGCATTTGCGATAAATTGAATTCTTCATATACGAATCCAGTTAATTCTTCTCAAGGTTCGTGAGTTTGTTAGAATCTAGATTTCTATGCTTCTCCACGGAAATCAGTATAAATATTCAAATCGAAATTTGACATCTAACTCCTTACTTGGCTTAATTTATATTTTCCAAACTATTAAGAAAATTCAAATTAGGAATGGTACAATTTCGGTCAATCTGACATCAATCCATGATTGATTTGATGCCAGACTGATACCAGATTGACCGTGTAACCTCCGTCATACTCTTCTAACGCACATGGCCAGAAATATAGGTTAATTTCTTAGGCTCTATGGTTTAATCATATAAATAATAGTAATTCAATACAAAAAAATTAAAATGAATTTACACAATTAACACTGAGCGAAAAGGTGACCTAGCTTGGCTGACGCAGAATATTTGTTGATGGTTAAAATCAATGACTATTTCACCGTATGTGTTTTTTAGTTGATGGCAATTAGCCATAGTTCACCTCATTATAAGACGCACCTATTTTTCCCCCGAAAAAATCCCTATAAACTCCACCACTGCCCCGGGTTTGGATCTGTAAACTCATCTATCCGCGCTATAAAATGAACAGCCATCGAGTAAAATACTAATTCTCATGCAGCTTAATCCAATTTATACCGTAATTACAAATAGCACAGAAATAACTATTCTGATCGCAATGGAAGGATCCATAATATGTGCTACCCTGCAAATAAAGAGTCCCTAAGCTATTTCTTTTGAAAGATATCGCGATTACAAATGATCGTAATACCATGGCACCACCTTGATTGCAAATGGCTTTGCATCAGCTCTGCACGCAGTTACCAAGTTGTTGAGAAAATTGTGTGTAATTTGCTGCAAAAGTTCCATCCCTTAAATTTTTTAAGGGTACAAGCATCCCCACAAAAGAAAGGTTTCAAGATGAGAAAGATGCAGCTACTCAAATTTGAAAACAATTCGACTGCGTTTAGTTTCAGAGGTCGTACGTAAGACACACGGTGAAATATTTATTGATTTTAACCATCAACAAATATTCCGCGTGGTCGGGCTGATCACCTCACCCCATGTTCCCCAAAGAGGAAAGTATCATTCAGGAGCAGACACAGACCCAGGGTTTCATGGTTATTACCAATTATCAGTGTGACTTAGCCAAACGCTGAATGAAAACTGCTGGCGTTCCAGGAAACTTATATCCATCGGTCGAGAACTGGTAGGGAAAGAACCCCACCAGCGCCACCTATGGAGAATCCTTACGAACTCCGACCCTCTGCGATGAAGAAACCTTGAGCGATGTTGAGCGACGTTCATTCTTTTGCCGTAGGAGGTTCAAGGAATGGCGACGCCATCTACCCTGAAGCGAACTTTACGGACTGAAAACGCCCGGTTCAGTTTGGTTAGATAAACCAAAAACCAGTGAACATGTAATGAGGTGAACTGTGGCTAATTGCCACAATTTTGGTTTATCTCACCAAACCGAACCGGCCTTCTTGAGTCTGTAAAGTTCGCTTCACGGTAGATGGCGTCGCCATTCCTTGACTTCGTAAGGATTCTCCATAGGTGGCGCTGGTGGGGTTATTTCCCTACCAGTTCTCGGCCGATGGATATAAGTTTCCTGGAACGCCGGTAGTTTTCATTCAGTGTTTGGCTAGGTAACACTGATGATTGGTAATAACCATGGAACCCTGGGTCTGCGTCTGCTCCTGTATGATACTGTCCTCTTTGGGAAACACTGAGCGATGTTCAGAGGTAGTATGATGATCGATTACGCTGTGAATTTCACATTCTTTAACTTTTGTATGGGCATTTTTTGTTTGATCTCGTTCTACCTCCTGTTAAAAAAATCGAAACTTCAATCATGACAAATAATAAACCAAAATTCGATTATGTCATCGAGCTAGGTAGTCAGCTAGAGAGAGAGTGAGAGAACGCGACTGGTGATGGGATCAAAATCGCATATAAAAATCGAGAGTGCTTGCTACGCTTTTGTGAAGAATAATTATAGACCTGGTGACGAGGTGGAATTGAACATCATCTCTTTGTGTTTTATTTCTATCCCGACACTGAATGATGCCGTGACACTGGGGTATCCTGAGAACCAGTATCAAGTCGTATGGCCATCAAAGAGCCATGATTATGTCGGGTTTTTCAATAAGGACACATCAAATTTGTATTTAGATAAAACACAGAGTAATTGAGATCTCAGGCTGAAGAGTATTCCAGATGCAGTATAAAGGGTTTACCAATAAGAGGTGTTATTTTGAAAAGCCCGCTATTTCGGTAGATGTCACTCTTGAAGCTGTCACTTTTTGACATTTGACAAGTAGAAACTACGCCATTGATAAAAATGGAACGATACACGCTTCAAGAACGCATGGAAATTATTAAAATTCACTATAAAACTGGTGAACATTTGGCAGAGACGGTTCGTAAAACTCAAACATTTTTGGGTCGTCGTGAAACACCTTGTCGGACCGCAATAAAGAAATTGGTGGAATAATTTGAGCTGTTGGGACAAGTTAGTTATGTGAAGAATAAAACCCGCGCTCGACGCTCAAGAACAGCCGAGAATATTGCTCGTCGTTCTTTGGAATTAGGCATTCCACAAACGTCATTACACCGTATTTTGCATACAGATTTGGGTCTTAAGGCTTATAAAGTTCAGTTAACACAAGAACTCAAGCCGAACGATCATCAACAACGTCGTGTCTTTGCTGATTGGGTCGTTGAAATGCATGAAAATGATCCGGAATTCCATCGAAAAATCATCTTGAGTGATGAGGCCCATTTCCACCTCGGTGGCTTCGTCAAGAAGCAAAATTGTCGCATCTGGGGCTCGGAAAACCAAAGAGTTATTGTTGAAAAGCCTCTCTATCCTCAACGTGTGACTGTTTGGTACGGTTTATGGTCCGGCGGAGTCATTGGACCTTACTTTTTCGAAAATGAGGCTGGAGCAACAGTTACGGTGAATGGATTGCGCTATCCAGAGATGATTAATGATTTTTTATGGCCGGAATTGGATGGTATTGATCTGGACAACGTTTACTTTCATCAAGACGGCGCTACGTACCACACAAGCAACGAAACCATTGATCTTTTGCGGGATAAGTTTCCGGACCGTGTTATCTCTCGAAGAGGTGATCACAATTGGCCACCGAGATCTTGAGATTTAACACCTTGCGGCTTCTTCCTTTGGGACCAAGTGAAAGAGAAGGTCTACGCCAATACCCCAGCGTCGATTCAAGACCTCAAAGATAGAATTCGTGAGGCTATCGAGAACATAGGGCAGCCACTTTGCGATTTGGTTACGGAAAATTTCATTAAAAGGATATGGTCCTGTAAGCGTGGTCGTGGTGGTCATTTGCCTGATGTTATTTTCCACTATTAACGGCATAGCTTCTTCTTTATAATGAAATAAACATCCGATCATTTATATTGAGAAAAGGGATTTTTCTTTGAATATCAAAATAACACCTCTTATTGGAAAACCCTTTATGTATTTTGTTGATTTGGCTTCGATTGCCTCGATAATGGCTTATACGTTGCGGGTTTCTTTTTTGCCCTGTCTCGAGTACTTGATGGCCAGGCTTTTAAGTCCGTAATTGACAAATGCTTTAACTTAGGTTTCAGGAGCGTGATTTCCAATTGGTTCATAGTTACCTTGAGGGTAGGGCTATGTTTGTCGGAGTTCACAACTTTTTCTCTGCTGAACGCAATGCGAATATGGGATTACCTCGGTATTCTGCTCTGGGACCACTTCTATTGTTGTTGTTCATTAACGATCTATCCTTAAATTTGAAAAAGTCGGTGGCTGATCAGTTAGGGAATCTTATTTCTCTAAGTAAACCTTGTTTGCTGATGAGACTTCGGTGGCCGTTACAGGGCGGACTTTTGAGAAGCTACAAGAGTTGTGTTGGTTACTGTTGAAGTGCTTTATACAGGGATATTCATTGGGAAATGGGCATACAGTAAGGATAGAAGGAGGACACCGAGATGCTTCTACGAGACCTATATTTTGTGCATCTATCGCTCTTTATAACCAAGATACAGGGTGACTTATTAAATCCGACCCATTTTTTCAATTCATTGTAACTTATGAATCACCCCATGCATGTTTCTAATATTAAAAGTCTTACTGCAGGTCTAGCCTTAAAAAAATTGTTTTGAGTAGAAACAACATCCTGTACGTCAATATTTTAATATCTTATTCGGAAAGGGCAGAACAGAATAAGTGAGACTAAATGAATTCGATGTTTTCGATGCATATATCTTTTCTATTTATTAACTTCAGTCAAATCTAAATGTTTCGATAATGCGGTGAAACAAAATGAAAAAAAAATAAATTTTTTCCCCATATGCTACTTTTCCAGCGTTAGTACATAAAATCATCAAATATTTCTTATTCTCCTGATTTCTGGATACCAATCTTATTGAAAAATGAGAAGACATGTCCTTATTTGAGACAAAAAGAAATTATTAGACTTTTAAACAACCTGTATGTGTCAAAAAATTATCACAACATTTGTTCATTGCACTAAATTTAACCCGTGGTACCTTCCATCCCCTTCTCCCTGAGCTTTTCACCCCTCTTATAGGACTTTACTAGCAAGGTGGTGTTCAACTCTGAGAGAAGGATCATATCCGCATGTGATACTGCGCTGGGACCGATGGGGTTTCACTAGAATGAGCCCCACAGCAGCACTATAATTCCACGAAATTGCTCTTCCACGAAGCAAGATACGTGTTGCTCCATAATTCATGAGATAACTAACACTCATACGTTCTTAGTGATTTCCTGTTCAGAAGAAGCCTGTGACTCTATACGGCTCAACGGGCCTAGAGGTGCCTCCAGAGTTAATGTATTCATATCATGAGAATGTTTCGTGTTTTCTCCAGACGGGGATAGAACCCAGAAATATGCCTGAATCAGTGGTACTTGGTCTTCTGCACCAATAAAACTAATCTTAGCTCCATTATCCACGAGAGTAGAAATATAATTCCTACACTAATATGTTTTTGTTTATTCGTCCCAAAATAATTATGTTTAATTTCGTGTGCTAAAGCAAGGATAGAATCAATTTCGGAGCCGTCCTGTACTTATGCATAACTAGTTTTCTGTGTCGCCGAATTTATCGAAAGGAGAATTGAAGATTTCAATTGAAGAACAGATTGAAACAACACAGATGTGACTTAAAAATTAGTTCAAGCCCTGACGTGAAGTCAGAAGCTTTTGCGCGTATGTTCTATTGTCCATTCTTCTGTATTGGATCGAATCTTAATCTTAATCGAATTTACCATGGTAAATATAATATAAAACTCTGTATATATGAAAATAATTTTAAATTGTGCTTTTGAATACCCTACACACATCACGAAAAAATATTCTCAAAATATCTCCATTTACTCCCTCAAAACGAGCACCGCGTCTGTGGTGGGCCAGCCGGTATACTCTATAATGATATTGGTTCCGTTCGAAGGGCTACTTGTTAAGGTCTTTTAGCTTAATTCTTATACCAAATTTAAATCAAATCAGCTAATTCCTGTATTCAATATGGCGGATTGAAATTTTTGTCTAAATTCACAAATCACTCTGTATGTCTGTAACAAAGCGGTTTTGGATATTTGTGTATGGCATTTTGAAATCATATTGGCAATTCCTATAACCCCATAAGTTTTGCCAGTTTCATCTCTGGATACCCTGTATATAAGTACCAATATTTTAGTTTTATTGTTCAAATTAGTATTCAAAGGGTTGCGTATCTCTAACCTTCAAGTTGATGATGTATTAAAATTCTAAATAGTTTTATCACCGCAAAATCTTAATATTTATTTATTTATTTTTATTTTTGATTATACTGATCCTCCTAGGTCTACCCCAAGGAGACCCTTCATGAGCTCTAGAAGAGCTTGATCGAGTAAGGAGGATCAGTTGTGATCTGTGTATGCCAATTTTCAATTTCGAATCTCTATATATGTATATCTATGAGGGATGATTACCATCACACTTGTAATGGAAATGAGTTTTGGGATTTAAGTATGTTCAATCAACCCCTAATTTTTTTTTTAGCATTCTAGTTTCAGTGCTCATTCCAATGGGTGGGTAGTTCCACCGCTAAAGGTAGGAATGAAACTTGTAATTTAAAATGTTGTTACTACCTTTTAAAAACTAAATATTTCTGCCAAGTCAGGTCAATAAACTCCTAGCCCTTCTAGATGTTGCGATTTCCTCGTCACTGGGTATGACCTAATTTTGATATCTACGGGCTGTTCTACCTCTGAGCATCCGCTTGATCACAACTTCCCGAACACTCCGTATATACATTTGGATTATAGACATTCTTCAATAAGTCATGGATCGGTGACTTCACATCTACATTCACTATCTCCTATTGGGTGTCTGTCTCAACCATTTATTCGTCATTCGAAAAAAATCAGATCAAAGATATGACTATGATTATCGGCTCGAAAATACCGACAATACATGACGTCAGTCGAGTAAAATAGAACGACTGGAAGCTTTTGAGGTTGTGACCGGAGACTTCGAATGCTTTTACCATATTATCTTGTCACGTTATTCCGAGTATTGATTTCACGTCACATTTCATTCAAATCAAATTAGACTATCGGTATTTCACGATGTTCTTGTTTGATTGCGGCCGACTCAGAGCCAGGCTTGGGTCGTGCTATACATTTTGGAGACGTGAATTTTAATGGAAATAATATCCTGAGCGTGCTTTTGACGCGGTGGATAATTCTTTGAGAGCTTTCTCGAAGCGGAGTATTCAAAACATATTTTAATCCACCCAGACTTATATGGAACCCTCAATATTTTACGGGAAGAAAGTTTCCATAATGAAACTCTCAATGGCTAACAAAATATGGCTTATTCAAGTAATAGCTATTAAAGTTTGACCGGATGTTAAACACATGTGTTTGATAGCGCTTTCAACTCCGAGGACTACCTCAACGACTGCCGACGTTGAAATATTGCTGTATTTTGTACCAAAGTATACTTTTAGGATTTAGTAATAATAATAATAATTATTCTTCATTGACTACCATCAATGGTCATCGAACGATGTATTTCAGCCTAGTACATTACATAACTTCAAATTGAAGAAAATTTCTACACAGTTATGTACATTCTCTTTCTCTTCAATTTTTTGTAAAAATCTTCTATTTAGGATTACTAGTCTATCTTTGATTGCCTTTTTCGTATATATATTTTCGTATATATTTGAAGAAAATTTCTACACAGTTATGTACATTCTCTTTCTCTTTAATTTTTTGTATAAATCTTCTATTTAGGATTACAAGTCTATCTTTGATTGCCTTTTTCGTATAGAAGCTCATTTGGTGGGTTGTGTAGTTTATTGAGTAGGTGTCTCAATCCTGTTATGATTAAGAATGGTCTCTGTCTTACTTCTTCATTTCTCAACACCGAGTCCTGAACATTTACATATGGTGGATACCCATATTCTAATATTGGTCTATCAATGGTCATGTTGATTTTTATGGATTTCCTTGGGTTTATATGTAAGGTATCTGTAGTGCTCTTGCACCTGCTTTCTTTTTTGGCGATGTTTGAATTCAATTCCATATTGGTCTTGTTGTTATTTTATTGAGGGAGATTGCGAAATGATGATGCTTTCAATCTGCGGTGTTTGTGCGTTTGGACGTATCTTATGATCAAATATTATCAGTTTAGATTTGCTTGGACAGGGTCATTTGTGGAACCAGGAAACCAGATTGTCCATGTATAGTTGTAAGCCTTTCAAGCATTTGTGTTCTGTTTTTGGCGCTCTTGTTTCATGTGAAATTACTATTGTGTCGTCAGCGAACTGTAGAAGGTATTGCGATTGGCTATATCCATTATAGATGTCGTTGCAGTATCCAGGGTGATTACAGGGTAAATTAGACGTGAACCTTGCAGGAGGTGTTAGAATGACTCATTTGCTGTCGTTTGAGCCATATTTATTTAAAACCGGAAATCAATAGTCTCCGAGATATTTGTGATTCTAGTGATTTTGGAAGACTCCTCACCTTAGTTCATTTCTAGTGAATTTTCACTACGTGTATTTATTTCTCTTCCATATACCATTTCTTTTAAACTGTCCCAAATGTGCAAATCTAAAGTTGTTAGATACGGACTTCTCGCTGGCCACGAAATAGGTCCTCTCCCAGAGCTGTGCAGAGCACTGAAGAAAAGTGCTACGAACCCTAAGCACTAAGTAGAAATATGGATAATGCGGAGAAGTATACTTAAGTGGGAAGGTTTAACGGGTAATTCTTCAAAAGGAGCAGAGAAAAATAATTCTGCTAGTACGTGCCGACACGTGTTTCTGCTAGTTGGCTTCTTCAGGACAGGACAACCAAGAATCCAAGGAAAATATGGAAGTGAAACTTAAAATGGGTGACACCACAACTGGAGCGTGCAACGAATTGTGCCTTCAGCTCTAGGACCTCAAATTCAGAGGTTAACTATGGTATCGGCATGAAGGAAGCATAAGCTGCCTGTGCGATGCGACCTCAACCCGAGGATATGAAATGTACATTTCACAGGCACTGAGCAGAATGCTTTGGCTCAGATCTGTCCTCCCCTGCCTATCCACCGATTGGGAGACAATTCGTTCAAAAATATACATACGAAGTATGTATAGCTTCTCTGGTCCAAATTTTAGATTTTTTTTGGTTGATTTTGGTCGCTATTGCGCCTTAAAAGCTTTCAGTTCTGCGTACTTACTAATGTCTAATAATGATGACATTGACATGAATAGGAAAATTTGTAGAATTTTCCTATTCTTATTAATCGTGGATGCAGTATATTGTCGTTACTCCAAAGATAAATTGGCTTATTTATTGTTACCTTCTCATCTTATTACGCTAAAAGGTTAACTCCTTTTATGGCTCAGAACATATAATTTCCAGTACACCCCAAAAAATTGTTGTTATGGTCTTGTTATACAATTTTATGGATGTGGTAGGTAAATAGTCAGTCTTCGTTTCTTCAGTGGCTTTCAATATATTTCTGGGGAGATTCAATACATTGATTTCGATTGCAAAAGAGAAGCTGCACTACTGAAGCTGTGTTTTATATTTTGTTGCTAGCAGTGAAATGCATTGTCGAATATTTATGCCAAGCCTTACTTGATTCAGAATAACAAACCACAGGTGTTTATAGGTATTGTTTTTTTAATTTTCAAAATGTTTTTGTCTCAGGATTTTACTTCGAAGCGAGTTTCGAAGCCACGGGCGCTGAAGGCTTCCTCTATGACCTAAATACATAAATAACTATTATAATATCATATCAGAATCAAACTCTCCTTTAGGAAATACTGGAATGAGTTTTCCTTTTTTCCAGGGTTATTTTGACGAGCTTTAACTCATATTCTCAATATACAGGGTGTAGTCAAAGGTGATATAATTTTTTTAACAGGTAGAACTCAAAAAAAAATCATTTCACCAAAATTCGCATATATAAAATATGCATGATAGGGCTGCTATCCACCCCCGAAGTCGCATGCGATTCTACGGATATTCGAGTACGGCTCTGTCTCCCAACGCTTTCAAATATTATAAACTCTTAATCCCAAGGTCGCATACGAATTAGCAATGCTTATGTGCAGAAACCTAATGTTGTAAGTCCAGAAATAGGTGTTCCTGTTCCTTTGATACCTGTAGGTCCTTTACAAAAAACTAAATGGACGTACAACATTGGGTTTCTGCACACTGCTAATTTGTATGCGACCTTGGAATTAGGCGTTCACAATGGTTGAAAGCGTGGGGAGACAGGGTCGTACTCGAAGATTCGTGGAATCGCATGCGACTTCGGCGGTGTATACCAGCCCTATCATGCATATTTTATAGGAGCGATTTTTGGTGAAATAATTTATTCTGATGAGTTCTACTCATTTGAAAACAACCTGTATACCAGCAATGTTCAATGGAATTGAGTTGGGGGAACAGGCAGGTCAGGCTGAGACGCTCTGCTAGTATATGGTGGGGTATTATCCAGCATAAATGAAGTTACTTCAAGAAGGCACTTTTTATATATCTAGGAAGTATTATGGGATGTAGCCGGTGAAACTTTGTTGCATGTGAATTGAGGGAGGACACTTTTGGTGCTGCAAAAAACAAGCTAATCAATTGTTCCTTTTTGGTCTGTATATCTGTGGAAATCTCAATTATGTCTTACTAAACAATTATCTGCAGTCTGTTAATCGTTTCCACTAAAAGATTCTTCTCCGTGACTTGTAGAAATTACCTCTGGAGTTCTGCATATATTACCGTTGACCTTCTCCCAGCTATTTGAGCTTAAAAAGGATGTTCCTCCCAGGCAGTAAAACTGGCAACTCTTTTCCTGTCAGTTTTCTCAGATTTTCATTTCCAATGTTTCTTGCAAAATTTTTAAAACCACTTTTGCTTACTAACGGCTATTGGGACGCCGGAGGTTGCAACTTCGTGTCCTGCTCGGTCATGAAGGAGGTGTGTCCTGAGATTTTACAGATATATACATATTGGGTAATGCACATAATAGGCAAGTCTATTCGAGAGGTGAATTCCTCAGAGTTGAAAAAAGCTATCAACACAGTACTTCATGTGGTTTCGAATATTTCATTTCAATTTTGATCAATGATGTTGTTTTTGTTCGTTATAACATCAGATTCATAAGGCCCCAATATAGTAATACACTCAGTTAGAAATTGTGTAATGTAATCCACTAATGAATTCCACCTACCTCTCTTAAATATACCGGGTGTATACTTCAAATCGTAATCTTTTCTTATGTTTATTGAATCTCTATATCTAGATATATCCCCCTTTAAGGAGATGAAAGCAAAAATGAGTAATAATTCTACCAATATGGTCCAATGAAATGATATCACCTCCGAGAAAGCTCTCAATACCACTTCGTCTGTTGTATATACTGAGAATATGCTTCATCAGAAGTTGGTACTCTTTCCTTAAACTGCCTATTTGACTCCTATATCTTGTCTACCATACTGGTTCAGTCAAGTGGGAAACGATACATTTTGAGTAGAACGATTTCATTTTCAAACGCAGATGTGTCCGATATACAGTGCGGAAAAGCCAAATGAAATAAATGCATTATCTTGGTTACTGGTTACTGTACATTTTTATGCAAAATCCTGAATCACAAATTGGTTTGAATTGCTTTCGAATATTTCTTCAGAACTGAAGGAATAATAGTTGATTTTTTTTTAATAAATGAATTTAAAAAAATTCATTTAACTGGAAAATACAGACTTGCCAAATAATTTGTATAACATTGTACTTGTTGTTGAATAATCATTGAACGTTTCTAGTGACATTTCTATTTAGGGTAACTTCTGACCAATGACCCATTGGGCGGAGGGTAATAAAGGACCATATGAGGAGTCAGAAATGGGCACTCGAACATCTCTTTGTTCCACTAGTTTCTGAGATAAAGGGTATTTCCTGAAAAACATAGAATTTTCAAACCCTTATACTAGTATGTTCAAAACTCTTGATTGGATTTTGATAATAATTTTCAAGCTTATTGTCTTCGAGCCACTTAAAAGAATCTGAAAGTGAAAATCAAAAAAGAAACAGGACCGTAATAGAACATGATATTTTTAAGTCCGGGAAACAAAACATCACTGTGTACATAAAAAAATCTACGGAGTAGAGCCATCTGAAAAACAAAATATCTCGATATTTTCGTTAAAAAACAAAATAATCCCTATAATTCTCGAAATAATCGACCGATTTTAATGAAAACTTTGATTATGAATAAGGTGCTAAGAAATAATTTAAATGTGAAAGACAGGACTCTGTTTTGATGATCAGGGATTAGAAACATCACTCTGTAGATAATTTTTCTTTTTGGCGCTCTAGTTCCTCGGAACTGAGTGCTCATCAATTTGCCCAAATGTCTGTAATTTTGGAATATTTCGATGAAAATGGTCTTAAACGATTTGGTTCGACTCACTGATCAAGAATCCGTGGTCGAAATTCATTCTGTCCGGCCGGCCGGCCGGCCGTAAGCACGATAACTCTAGAACGGAATGAGCTAGAGAGTTGAAATTTTCAGAGTAGGTTTGGGGGATGAATATCTCGGCTAAGTTCGTTATTGGGCAAAATCGGACAGATGGTTTCGGAGTAACAAAAAAAAAAATTTTTTTTTACGCAACAAATTCCAAATTAAATTTTTTTTAATAAGCAGTTTTATCATAAGAATCCATTCATATCATTTTCAACTCTAACAAGCTAATACTTTCGGAGATATGATTTTTTTAAATTTCAATGTAAATCGTATTTCACAGATTGATATAATTATTATTCTATGTATGAATTCTCATAATGTCAACTTGACAGAAGGGAATATTGTAACTTCAAAAATATTGGGGTTGAAATACTCGTATTTTAGCGATGCAACGGGAACCTCACCCGAAAATGTTTGAAAATATTACGTAAATATTGAAAGCATAATTCTGTAGTTTGGTGAACGTAGATCGGGAAATTTTTGATCGATTACAAGGTAATTTATTATTACTTATCTAATAAACTATTATTTGAATTGAATTTCCTTTATGATGCAGTGATATCATATGAATACATTGATATAATTCCCAACTCTGAGAAACCAATACCAGATATAATTTGTCTGTTTGAACTAGAGCGCCAGAAAGCTCCTGTCCACAGGGCTTGAACCCATTTTTTCTCATTAACATGCATATTCGAGAAGAGGAGGAAAAATGCTGTCGAAAACAATGTATTCGATTAGTTCTACTTTTTAATCAACAAGTCCAGAGCGTTCCTGCCAATAGGGTCCTTCATAATGACTTCGTATAATCAATATACATATGCATATATTTCACAAGTCAAATAGACCCCAGGGGGTTCATTGATTTGCCGAGAAAGCAAGAGCAGACGCGTTTCAGGCTTCTTGGCCTTCATAGGTACTCTGTAGCTTCTCAACAAATTCAACTAAACTGAACCGGGTTAAGCCTCTCAGAGCCGGCTTGGTCGATCATACCTAATCGCCCACGCCACCTATGAGACAAAACACGGAATTCAGCCTTCCCCCACCAGTGAATATTTGAAGCGTGAAATCATATGCCACCATTCGCTCGATATTAATCGAGAAACGAGTCCCGCAGAGCTCACAGAGTGATGTTTTGGTACCTGGACGTAAGAAGTTAATGTTTTAATACGGTCCTGTTTATTTTTTTATTTTCACTTTCGGATTATTTTAAGTGCCTCAAAGATAATGAACTTGCAAAATATTATCAAAATAGATTCGAGAGTCTTGAACATTCTATGAATTTGAGGAAGCGTCCTGTATCTCAGAAACTAGTAGGCATAAGAAATGTTTAAGTGCCCATTCCTGACTCCTCATATGGTCCTTTATTACTCCCTGCCCGATGGGTCATTGGTCAGAAATCACCCTGTATTAAATTTTACACGTTCAATCAGTATTTTCAACATAACTGTCCAATGATTCGCACCCCTGAACCTGAAAACTCAAACATCCACCAAATATTGGACCAATCATCATAATATAAAATGAAACATCATTCTACCAAAAATGCTCTGTCGAATTTATATTTCTGGATGACTGAACTACACCCTTAAAGAGAGTGCGCTACGTAGAAAAACCTATAGAGCGACATAACCTACTCTATGTAAGTGAGATCTATAGTTTACAACCAACACGCTGATAGTTCGTACAATAATTACCTATTCTCTGTCTACTACTACCGCTATCATAACTAATAACTGGGTAGATGCGACAACGTTGCACTTACCTGGTCCTGTGCCGATCGTAGTAAGCGTGAAACAAACAAAATAAAGCACAATCAGACTCAGTCAGTCAGTACTCAGTCGGCTGTGCGCCAGTGGTACAGAAAGTTGGACATAGATGACAACACATTGAGTGGATAAGTGACAATAGTTCCTCGTGTTATTGGTGAGTAGTTTCTCTTCTATGGGTTCTCCTTTCGTTCGGACTAATGGCCCGAACAGGAATCGAAAATAGCGAACGACCTATTTTCTATGTCTAATCTATTTTTCGCGATGCAAACTGATATCTAAATTAAAGAAAATAGGTTTAATATGAAAAATAAATATCTACAAAATATTAAATAATGTGAAGGTCGAATTAGATTGAAAATAATTATTTCAATTTGTTATTCGTGATTATCTTGTCATTTTTTGCGTGAATAATTCAATTCGAATCCCGTGTTTCTACAATTCGTTTTTTATCATGATATAGATTGTTTCCACTTTTCAGTTGTGCTAATAATGATTGACAAGAACTTAATAAATGTATAGTTTTTGTATGACCAATTTGAAGGTTTGCATCCATCGATTGTTCTTTTCTTAATTGCCTCTTACTTTTTTTGACGTCATTTAAATCAAATTGTAAATTGGATGGATTTATCCTCGGAGACATTGGTTTAATTGCATTGTGCCATGATTTAATTTGTTCTCTTTCCGCAATATTTTCTTCTATATACAGGGTGTATCTGAATAACATCGAAAAAATGTGGGGAATGAATATGTGATGAAAATTAAAGTGGATATTTGGCATAACATCCAACCTTTATTTATGGTCATACATTGTAGGCAATTATCGGCATTTGTTAATAAGGAAGTAAATTTTTTGACAAATTAATCATTTTTATTAGTATGTGAATTTTTATCGGTATTACCTAAAGACATCAATAACTTCAAATTCTTAATATCATTTTGTGGATAGCATATTTTACATAACATCACATTATTTTCTGCTATTCTTATCACCATCCAGATTTGATGAGTGTTGAAATGCCAGCAAACTAATGAAAATGATTAATTTGTCAAGACATTTATTTCCTCATTAACAAATGACGGTAATTATCTACAATGTAGAAAAATGAATAAAATGGACAAAACCACAAAAGAAAATAATGTGAAAAATCGGAATAATTTTTAGTTAAAAAATTGCTAAAAGTTTTTTCAACTTTTGTCTAAATAGTTGTAGGATTTGAAAATAGCTGTACAATTGCCATGCAGGGGCAAATATCAATTTAGCTAGATGAAAAAATGCAAACAAAATATATTTATTCAACAATAAAATTAATTAATCACCCTGTATCATAGTTCCAAACAATATTTTTATTTTTTTTGTTGAATTTCTCTTTATTCTCTACGCTCACAACGGTGGAAGATTTTTAGTGTTCATGTACAGGGTGAACTAATATCAACAAAGATAACAAATATTCTACTCCGGTCCTGATTACGTTGATTTCAGATTTGGTAAACAAAAGCGATGAAAAGAGCTGTCATAATTGCAAATCCCAGGACTTCAGGAGATGATTCCACTGTACATATTTATGGAAAATCCCAAAACACGTCAAATTTAAATTTTAAATTGTCATTCTTCTTCGTAAAAATGCGAACCCTACCTTCAACCTCATTCGAAAGGCAGGCACAACGCCCAATTTTTCAAATTGTATGGGCTTGTGATACATTCAGAATTGCTGTCAGTTCATGTTTATTGCAAAAATCAAATTAGAAAAAAATGAAGTCAAGTGATTACCAAAATTCATCACAAAATCAAAAACTGAAATGTAATACAAAATGTTCATTTTACTTCTATCACATCTTGAAAATAAGTTTAGTTTGATTGTAATAGGATTTGGAAATATTCCAGGGATTATTACGATTATTACGATTTTACGATGAAGAATGACAATTTAAAATTTGAATTTGATGTTTTTCGGGATTTTCCATAAATATGAACAGTAACCAAGAAAATGAATTTATTCCATTTGGCTTTCTCACACTGTATATTGTTGTAAATCAACCAGTGTGTTTATATTCTCCTGCATTACTGATTAATTTTTCATCTTTGCTTCAATAAACTGAGCGTTCTATCATGAAATTTTCTTCAGCATTACAAATAAATTTTTAGAACATAATCTATTTGGTCGGTAATATGTAATCCCCATATGTTGAGAACAGCAATTTTATCTTGTCCAGACATAATGAGGTCAGATAAGGGAATTATCGGTAAAGGAGTTTCAAGGGGGTTTACAAGAGGATCTCAATTTAAGAGGATTATTGAAAGTTTTTTTTCTGGGAGAGAAAACCCAGAAAAAAAACCTTTTAATGATGAGTATACCTCCCACAGTATCCTTTAATGATTACTTAATTTTAGAGGAACTTTAGCTGAAAAAACTTGTGAATTCTATATTACAAAAGATCACATTCAATGTCTGAAGAAAAGAAGCAATTAATTTATTTATTTTTTAAATACATTGAATAATACAGAATTTTCTGTAAATCTCTACGTAATATCTTTCGATATTATATTATTATTCAAATGTATAAATTACCTTTATCATGTGAGGCTCATTTAAATTCAGCATTTAATTTATTATTTTCGATGTATAATCTGAAACTTCATCAAATTATTATGGTTATCTTCTTAATGATTTAAGATGATGATAGATTTCGAAATATAATTGATTTGATCATTCAGATGTAGTTATATTTAGGAAATAACAAAAATAATTCATTAAATTGATATAGTAAACAACTAGAGGGTAGTGCTCCTCCTTTTAATCTTTTCTTCAATATATATTCAGTAGAAAAATGTGTTGCACGAACAAATGTTCCAATTTGCAACAAGCAAGTCGCCATTCATGTTGGCAGAAATCAAGAATAAAATAAATAGAACACTAATAACTAAGAAAAAATCTAACTCAACAATTACAATACTCAAAATACAAAATTTCTGCATATTGTACGACTTTCAACAAGAAACATGAATTAGCAAAGCTTTGGATTTAATTTCAAATGTCAGTAAATTTTCTAGTTTCGGCGTCTATCGGCAAAAAACTGAAGTAGAAAAATATCCTTGTATTTTGACATTAATTGGTTCGCATTTCGGCCGAAAATAGGCTAAAGAGTGTCCGCACTATTTTTTCTGTGCTTTTATATTAGGAGCTACGAATCAGAGAAATTTACTAGCCGACAATACGTCAGAGTTTGTATAAAATAGTTTTCTCTATTTCTGTATCGTAATGAGTCCATTCCAGCACTAAAAACAGTGCTGGAATGAACTCATTCCCGCATTGTTTCTAGTCATATTTTTCGTTTTGTGGTAGTCACAGTCAGCACTGACATTCGATCAAATTTCAACACACGTCAATTGTCAATATAATATAATAAGTATATACTGAAAGAATTGTTCAGAGGAAAAGTTTTCTTTTCATTAAAAAATAAGGTACTATAGATTTCCTTCTTGTTAAATTTGATTAATTCTTGCTTTTAGGAAACTGTTTCAAATCATGATCTCCATGCCCTACGTACGATTCAAATTCAAATTCGATCTGTCAACTTTCGTAACAGTAACACCAACTGCCAAGATACAATACAAAAGTCACTAGGATGTATAATCCGAATTTTTCATTGAATTTCAACAGTATTTTATAAAATATCGTCTAATACACGTGGCAGAAGGCAATTCCAACACTCATGCGTTCGAAAACTCGCTCCTTCGTCGCTCGTTTTCGAATTTCGCATTCACGTTTGAATAGGAGCCCATTCTGCAACTTGTTTTAGAATATACTATTCTATGAAAAGTTTTATACAATTACTTTCGATATCAAAGTGGGTCGTAAGCAGAAGAGATTCAATTACCATGGATTATCTCGATTATTAATTCATCCAAGATCGATCTTTCACGTGTAGAATGAAAATTTCATTCATCGAAATTATCTATGCAAATAAAACGAAGGCGCAGCCATCGAATCCTGTCACAATTGAATGAAACAACAATAAAGAGCAACTTTCTCCCAATCTTCAGGTTAACATCGAACAAGTATATCGTATAATTGTGAAATGAGTGGAATAATGGAGATAATGAACTCAAGAAACTCGGACTCAGGTCTTATTTTCATCGTATTCATCAGGTGCCCGTTGCGTTTTATTGTGATAGCTTCCACCTGTTGGTTTCACTCACAATCCAACTAGTTCATTATCATTAAATGTACAGGCAAACGGTTTTTTTTTTCAAATGAGGCGAAGCGATTTAATTGTAAGAATTTATCTATAAAAAATTGGTTCAAGCACCGACGTGAAGTCAGGAGCCTTTGCGCGTATGTTCTATTGTCCATTCTTCTGTATTGGACACCCTTAATCGAATTTACCATGGTAAATTATGTTGTCCATTCTGTATTGGACACTCTTGATTTTACCATGGTAAATTCGATTAAGGGTGTCCAATACAGAAGAATGGACAATAGAACATACGCGCAAAGGCTTCTGACTTCACGTCAGTGCTTGAACCAATTTTTTTTTCGTGATTTTTTTGAAATTTTCTAGGGGTGCGGTTCTTAAAATTTTTTTTTTCGTCATTTTTTTCAAATTTTCTAGGGGTACGGTTCTTACAAAATTTTAAACACGTCTTTATGATGATTTTCTACTACTAGTTACCAAGCTTCAATTCGATCGAATATTTATTTTTTGAGTTATCAAGGAAATAATATTCCAGGTGGGTATAACTCGGAAACCGTTTGACCGATTATGCCCAAAAACGAACCCAACTCTCCCTTTCGGATTCGCAACCTACCCTGGAAATTGCCAGTCCTTATCTCCTATCGTTCGAAAGTTATCGAGGTAAGTCACCCATCTACTGAATTCACACAAGAATGCTCGAATCTCCAACAATATTTAACCGATCGTATTAAAACTTGAAATTTGGCAGTAGAGTTAGGTTGTGAAGGCTCTTGCAAAATTTCAGCAATTTCAAACGATTAGTTACTGATACATAGAATTTTTTTTTTATTTTCAATGATTTATTAAAAATTTTCTACGAATGCTATCCTCACCAAATTTTGTAAATATTTCCGCGTTGGCATTTTACAACTAATAACCATGTTTGAATTCAATCGGTTCAGTATTTTTCGAGTTATTGAGGAACAAAAAACCACCAAATTTCAGAAAATTTCAGATGGCTATAATTCTAAAACCATTTAGCCGATTATGCTCATAAACAAACTAAAATGTCGCGTTCTGGTGCACATCCTAACCTGAAAATTTGAAGCCGCTATCTCTTTCCGTTCTCAAGTTATCGTGACAACAAAAATATTTTTTAATAATTTTTTAATAATTTTCTAGCCATACGATTCGCACAAAATTTCATAAACATGCTTAGGTTCATATTTTACAACTACTCACCAAGTTTCAATTCGATCGGATTTATATTGGTTGAAAACAAAATTATTACTCGGAAACCACTGGGCCGATTATGCCCATTAACGAACTTGTTCGTCGTATTGGGATGTGCCACCCACGCTGAAAGTTTCAAGTCGCTAGCTTTTTTCGCTCTCAAGTTATCGTGGCAACGGCCGGACGGACAGAATCAAATTTGACCTCGAATTCTTCATTGGGGAGTCGAACTAAATCGTTTGAGACCATTTTCGTCAAAAAATTCGAAAGTTACAGACATTTGGGCAAAACTATAACGCGGTGTTCCCCAGAACATACGCGCAAAAATTATTAAGAGCACTATCGTGAAGTCGGGAGCTTTTGCGCGCATGTCCTTCTGTCTATTTATGACCCACACACCCTCACGAAATACTGCATGAACTGTGAAACAACAAAATTCCAGACGGTCAACTATACCCGTTCCATTCAAATTGTATGTGAAAATGAATTTTCGCGATCATTTTTTTCCGTTATTTTTTCGATATTTTATTAGTTATTCTTCTATTCGGGACGTAGACAAATCCAACGAATGAAAGATCATGAAAATCGGTTCAGCCTTTTTCGAGTTTTAAATGGTATATCTAACTCGACTTTGTTTTTGAATGAAGTATATGAAGATTATACGCTGAATTAAACTTTTTTCAACCCACCGTTCCACGACTACATTGTAGCAAGTTATACAATAGTAATAATTAAATTGTGAAAAAATCAGTACCCACCTACCTGAAGAATTTCAGTTTTCAGTTTCCGAAACATTATTATGGATGTTACATGGCAGATATTTTCTATTATTGTTTCATTCCACATAACAAACCAAGTATAGATAATATCTAGTGGAAGTGGAAACGTATTTCGTTGACGGATCTTTTAGGTTCATTGTTGTGATGAACAAAACAAAACAAAAATTGAAACTGAAGTGAAAATGAAAAAAAAAAATTTTTAAAACTTTAAATTGACCTCAAAGAATAATCTGATATTTTCTATGGAATCTTCCAAAGTATCCTTTATTCTCGAGGAGGTTTACAAGGGGCAGGCCATGAACCGAAAGAAAAAACAAAATTACTGATTCGAATCACGTTATTCTCGGAAGTTCAAGTGACCTGTCCGTTTCAATTATAGTTTTCAAGGTCTTTCGAACGGAAAGATCGAAAGCATCACTCAGCTGAAATATTCACCATTCATATTTATTCTGTTATTTTAAATATTCATGAAATCTCGTCTTATATTACAAGAGTATTTACCAATCTATCTGGTAATCATTAAAGGATACTGTGGGAGGTATATGCATTATTAAATGGTTTCTGTCTGGGTTTTCTGTCCCAAACTCTGAAAAATATCTCTAAAATAAAAAAAAAATATATATTTTTTTTAATTGCTTCTGTGTAAGAAACACAAGATATTCATCAGAAGCAATCTATCGAATGTTGCCTAACAAACAATATCGAAACAACATCAACGATGAAACAACTATTTCGTAACGTTTCAGAGTCAATATCAGAATCCTCCGTCAGACACTTAACGATAATCTTCAGAATTATTTTTTGTTGATAGCTTTTCTGAAATTCGAGAATTGTCAACAGAAATAATTCTGAACATTTTGGTTAAGTGTCTGACGAAGGAGTCTGATATAGACTCCGAAACGTTACGAAATAGTTGTTTCATCGTTGATGTTGTTTCGTTATTGTTTGTTAGGCAACATTGTTCGATAGATTGCTTTTGACAAATATCAAGTGTTTCTTACGCTGAAGCATTTCACGAAATAATAATTTTTTTATTTTATATATATTTTTCAGAGTTTGGGGGAGAAAACTCAGAAAGGAACCATTCAATAATCTGTCGGGTCCTTATGAAACCCTTATGAAGACATCTAACTTATTTTGGTGATGTTTATGTTGTATCATTTCCAGATAGTGAACTTGAGCGACCAATGGGAAATTAAAACATTACATTTCGGAGTATATAGATACTTTCGTAAATTACTATTACTCCAGTTAATTCTACGCCTAAATTATCGAATACGTCACTCAAACGATAGAAAATCTTGGTTTATGCACGACCTTTATACAGGATAATTTATAATTCTTGTATTCTATTTCGGATTCAGATACAAGTTTAAATTTTAAACAAAAAAAGAAGAATAAAAGTTTTGAATGAAGCAACTCTGCAATCCCTGCTAAAAAAATACTAAGCTGCAAGGTTAAGACAACAAAGCAACGTTAATAGTGCTGTAACTGATTTTTACAAACCTGATTTCATTGATAAGAAACAGTTCTTGAAATAAAGAAAAAGTATTCAGTTTAAGTAGAATTCCAAAATAAGAATATCTTTCAGGAATTAATTGAAAACTAAATACGTACTAATGGAATCTGAATACGATGATCAAAAATTATCGGATATGTAAAGTCACAAATCAATAGTTAATCGTATCCTCTTTATTGAATTATTCAAAGCTTTGGAATTTGTTTAAATTCATCTTCAGGGAACCTATGAAAATTCATTAAGATCTTATATAACTCTCACTACATTTGACTCACTCAAAGTTAGGAAAAAGGACCATTCTATGTGGTACATATACACATATACATTCCCCACAGCAGCGTATCTGTGAGTTATATACACGGTCTAAATTCCCGCAATTCTTCAACAGCGATCATTATTCTTTCTCCTAGTTGTTCAATGTTGGTAATTTCTAGTTGATGAACTACATCTATTAATACACGCTACGAAAAAGATAGTGCGTTGAGGTCTGTTGATTTTCCTGCTCATTTAACCATGCAACAACCCTTCCTTATCTGTGTGCAGATGCACCGTCATGTTGATGCATGTTTGTCTATCACTTGTGCCAACTTGAATAAGTCGTTAACAAAGGTGAAAACACAAAAACAGTATTCTTCTTTTCCTGTTTACAATTTAATTTTACATCAGATTCCGAAATAGTGCACACGAGTTATGAATCACCCAGTATAATAGGCGATTTTGCTCTCTCAAAAGCGGGAGTAGAGTGAATCTCTTACTCTATAGGGTAAAAAAAACATAGCCAATTTAAGGCTTGAAAATTTAATCATATTTATTTGTGATTAATATTTACATTAATAACTACCACTGATGGTGAACAATGGTGATGTTTATTTATTAAATTTTTTAATTGCTATACTTACTAATATCCACTTGCTTTACCTCGCTTGAAATTGACGGTTTGTTTTCCTTTTCCCACAAGAATTTTCTCAGCAATAATTTTATCATGAGTTAATCAATTTTGAACGTACCCGTCATCAACAATGCTGCATTTCCAACCACCATTACGTTACGATTAATAACGCTAATATTAACACCTGTATCGGCGGGCAAAGATGAGGATGGTTTTTTACCTAGTGGTTGCATAGAGCAGTTATTATTTCTATGACTCTCAATAAATCGTTTATGTTCAGTCGAGCTATACAGGGTGAGTCTTTGACCACTGCATTAATTTTAACCAAAGATTCCTCTCATCAAATGAAACACTTTTTTCATTTAACATTTTTCCAAATTCAGCTCAGGTAAAAAGATCCAGGCTGTTGAAATTTTGAAAAAAAATCAGTTTTTACTTTGTAGCTTTGACATCCTTTTTTCGAATAAAATGAAATGGCGTAAAGTTTCCTATAACTATGATACATATTTTCCAAATATTAGTTATTTTCTACTTCTACTGGTTTTATAGTTAGGGACTCGTGGATTCATAAAACTAAACGAAATTAGCATAAAGAAAGCATATAAAGTTTTTCTTGAGTCATTTCAAGAATATCCCATCGTTTTAGAACATTATATTATTCTTCATCATTTCTCCTTAAACGCACCGTTTTCGAGATATTCTTCATTGAATGTTTTAAAATGGAAAACTCCAGAAATTTCACTACTTTTATGGATCCGTCCCTGAGCGTTGGAATCCCGAATCAAGCTGTAAACCCCGTTACCATGCCTTATTCTCGTCCGCCAACAATGTCATAGATAATTTATATGCGGGAGTGTATTAGCACATTGTGAAATCTTTGAACGCTTGTAACTTTTTACCTGAGCCGAATCTGGAAAAATGGCAAAGGAAAAAAGTGTTTCATTTGATGAGAGGAATCTTTGGTTAAAATTAATGCAGTGGTCAAAGACTCACCCTGTATATCTCTTACAAACGGCAACGAAATCAATGGAATAGTTTTATTTGGAGACAATCGTAAACGCCCTTTTTGCATGATTTTTGGTATTATTTACAGATACCAAAATAGTGGATTCTAAATCCTGAACATCGTCAATAGTGGTTGGAGACCCCTCGTGTGGGGTATTTTTGGATTATATGAAATATGTAAAGTTGAACAAGATTCGCCCTGTATTAGTTAACCTTACGGGTAAATCAATAAAGGCGAAATTATTGAAGAACAACCCTCTTAATTTTACTGTAAGTGTGTATATGTTTGAACTCCTCCTAAAAGACGTGACCCATTTTGATGAAAATGTGTGTGTGTATTTGAGTAGGTCCCTGGAGGGTTTAGAGTCGCAATCAAACCCTATAGGAGACGCAGCAATAGGGTTATAGTTTGTTTTCAGTACTAAATGGCAGAAGCGCTGACCTTGTTATTAGAACATCGCCTCTTCTCAGATCTCAGAGACTTGCAGATGTCAATTTGACATTCGTTATCAATTTTAAGTTCAGTCAGTATTGCCCTGTTTGTAAAAATAAAGTTCAAGACATATTATATTGAGGGTAATTAATGTGTGAAGGATTTTGAAATATAATTAGATAGTGAGATTCGTTTGCTGCAATATTTCATATAGTTATTAACTTGAAGAAGTTTGAAGAACGTTCTGGTCCTTGAAATTTTGGTAAAATCTGGATGAAAAATATCGTCAACCAGTGGTGTAACTTCAACAACAGCCGCAGATTTAAAGATATATATTCCACCGGCATTTATTGCACTTCCATGAAACGAAGCTATTAATGAATGTGATTTTGTTTGAACTCTCGATTTTCAAGGTGAGTCGGACGATTATTGAGTTAATTGTTTTCAAGAAAGATCACGATTAGAGCCGCGAATAAAGGATATAATGGAGTTTGTTTGAATACCACGATCGGATAGGCTGACAAGGGTTTTTGCATTCTTCTTGGACCTCATCATGCGAGAGGACGATTTGAGATGAAATTTACATGTTTTTATGTTTGATTATCTTCGTTGCCTGGCATTTGCTAATTAAGTTCGTAATGCAGTTAACCCCCCGTGTGTTTGTGGTTACGGATAAACTCGAATATTTGAGTGTTTCTTGGAATATTTCATATACAGGGTGAGTCTTTAAGTTGTACATTGATTTTAACCATAGATTCCTCTCGTCAAATGAAGTTCGTTGATGGGCAAAAAATGATAACCTGTTAGTTCATAGGATCTCATGGCACAACCGTACGATTCGACTGATTTGTATCATAGTAATAATTCTCGGAATAAATTATTGAAAATAAAACCACTGCAATAAATTACACCGCCACCAACAAAGCACTATTTATTCTCGACTCAAATGTAAACATATTTATTCGAATGGGCACTTACGCAACCACGAACACAGCACTCTTTATTTTTGACCCCAAAATTGAATGGTATGTATTTGAGTCGAGACTAACAGTGGACCAGTTTTTTTGACCTTTGTGTTTACAGTCGGATTTAATATTCTTGGAAATATTATGTTTTTCCTGGACCAGTTTCCTTTGGCCGATTGTTTTTACATTCGGATTCGTTTCCTTGGAAATATTGATAATATTATTTTTTCCCTGGAGCTAAGCAGCCTTGGGCGAGTTCAATACCTGGATGGGTGAATGCTCTGTCTATAATTTTGAACAGAGCGAGCCAAAACTCCTGGTCACAGTGCGTTTCCAACTTGTTTCAATCATCATTTTTCAAAATTCTGCTCAGGTAAAAAGATACAGGCTGTTGAAATTGCAGAAAACATATGTTTTCAAATGAAATACTTATATGCGCGCATGTTCTAGGGAATAGCGTCCCTATTTTGTCCAGATGCCTGTAATTTTCGATTTTTTTGCCGAAAATGGTCACAAACTATTAGGTTAAACTCACTGATGAAGAATTCGAGATCACATTCGATTCCGCCCGGCCGGCCATTCGTCCGGCCGTGAGCACCATAATTCTCGAATGAATTGAGAGTTGAAATTTACAAGGTAGGTTTGAAGTCCAAATGCGCCAGTTCAGTTCGTAACTAGGCAAAATCAGCCTAGTGGTTTCGCAGTTATAGGTATCTGGAATTTTGCTTTACCACTAACTCGAAAAATTTTGATCTGGTCCAATTCAAACTCGTTAGTTAAATGAAAAATACGAACACGGAGACTTAAGTTCGTTGCCGCGATAACTTTCGAACATAATTAACAGTGATTTACACTTTTAAGGTTAAGTTGCGCATCCGAGTGCGATGGTTAATTTCGGTAATGGGCATAATCGGCCAAAAGGTTATGGAGTTATATACCCATCTCGAATATTGTTTCCTCAATAACTCAAAACATACAGATGCGATCTAATTGAAACTTGGTAATCAGTTGTTGAACTCCAAAACGCAAATTTATGTGAAATTTGTGAGTATCGTATAACTGGAAAAAAATGTTTTTCCTCAAAAATTTTATATTTCAGAAACTATCAGATTCCGTCTTTGTATTTTAGCAATTATGACAAAAGCCGACGAAGTTCATTTCGAGGGATTTGTGGAATATTCAGTCGCTTTAAAAAATCGAATGATTCTTCATATTTTCTCCAACTTCGAAATCGTTTCGAAGCATTCTTGATTGAATGTTATAAAATCTGATATTATACTATATCATCGTGTCATTCATTTATAAATTCGATGAGAATTGGGATATTTAAGCAATTTGCAATGTGATAATAGGCGATGATAATATTGTGTATAATCTTATTGTGAAAACAATTTTATATCGAAATGAAATTTATTGTTTAATAGTGAAATCCTCGTTCAAATGATAGCGATCGCTATGGAATGAAAATCATCGATCAAAGTACCACACGTATCCCAAAATACAGACGCCATAACCGTCCAGCACTCTACTGTGCTTTTGGCTGATTTAACTCTGGCATGTTATGGTTTACCTATTTAAGTTTTTGCCATCGTTACGTATGGACTATGGATGCTTTTTTGTTTCGCCAAAACAGCTCCAAACGCTCGGAATTATCGATTCTTTGTTGTTTTTGGTCTACTGTAAGTGGACGAGGCAAATACTCCGATAACAGCTTCCACGTAGACATAAATACATTTTCATGCTAAATGAAACCTACACGTTTCGTGGGCAACTTTCTCCTGCAACTTCATTTTACGGTTTGTCGAACTGATTTTGCAGACTTTATCTGTGTTTTCCGGTATAACCCACCTTTTTGGAGATCCAGATCATCATCGGTGTTCGTAAGACCACTTTCAGATTCAGTAAACCAATCAATTGTGGTCGATTTTTCAGCTGAAGAGTCCGGATAGCACTTATCAAGCTTGTCTTACGTTTTCCATCAAGAAGCAACGTTTTATCAGCAAACATAATTCTTTTGTTTCATTGTTTCGAGAATAAAATTTCCACTAAAACCAAAGATCGTGATTGAATTTTGACAGTTATTTTTGAAGGTTAGTATTCATTAAAGAAACCTTCAATTCTGTTGTTTCATTTTATATGGATTCACGTCAACTTAAAGCGTCTAACAATAAAAACATTCCTTCAAGCACTGACATGAAGTCAGCATCTTTTACGCGCATGTTCTATTGTCTATTCACCTCTATTGGACACCCTAAATCGAATTTACTATCGATATAGACCGTTTTCTCAGCTTTTATGAGATATGCATACATTTCGTACCATTTCAAGGACACACATAATTTGATCACAGAATTCTTAATTTTGACATATGTATTCTATCGGAATTGAAATTTATTAAATATCCACTAATATACGAAAAAACTTAATTCTCGAATAATTTCAGGATACGATATTCACGAAATTCCGTTAAAATTAGCACGTCGGCATTCTACAAGTAATTCCAAAGTTTTAATTGTATCTATCTCTTTCCGTTCGAAAGTTACTGTGGTAACGGTCACCCATTCAGCTACTGGACTCACTCAATGCTGCTCAGATCTCCAACAATATAGATCCGATCGTGTTCAAATTTAGAACGTGGCTCTAAAGATAGGTTAGGTTAGCTTGAAGCATTCCGTAAAATTTTAGCGATATCGGACACATAGTTTCTGAGATATAGATTTTTTTTTCAAAGATTCTCAATGATTTTTTTTAAATTTCTTGGTTCTACGATCCTCACGAAATTTTGTAAAAATTTGCGCGCCGGTATTCTACAACTATTTACCATGTTTGAATCGGATCGGTTCAATATTTTTTGAGTTAAGGAGAAAATAAAAACAAAATTTCAGATAGGTACCTATAACTCCAGAACTGTTTGGCGGATTATGCCTATTAAAGAAATAAAATGTTGCATTCAGATGCTCGATTTAATTCGAAAATTGCAAGTTGCTATCTCTTTCCAAGTTATCGCTATAGATGAATACATTTTTTTTATAATTTTTTAAAATTTTCTATTTATACGATTTATACAAAATTGCTCATACGTCCTTAAGTCTGTATTCCTCAACTACTCACCTAGTTTCAATTCGATCGGATCTGTATTGGTCGAAAAAAAATCATTACTCGGTTAGGTCGATTATGCCCATTAACGAACTAGTCCGTCGTATTGGGATACGCCAACTATCCTCAAAAATCGCTATCTCTTTCCATTCTCAAGTTATAGTGGCAACGGCCGGGCAGAATGAAATTTGACCTCGAATTCATCATCAGGGAGTCGAGCCTAATCGTTTGAGAACATTTTCGGCGAAAGATTCGAAAATTACAGACATTTGGCAAAATGATAACGTGTTCCCCAGAACATGCACGCAAAAATAGAACATAAATACAAAAGGTACATCTGTTGGTTCAATTGTTACATCGAACTTTATGATCTCGATATCTGATGAGGCCTATAAGTTATGAACTTGAAATTAGAAAAGTTTGAGATCTTCCCTCACCTCTCCGTATTCAGCGAAGGTCCCATCGAGAATCCCTGAAACTCGTGCACTATTATCCCGTTCCCAGAATGCAGGATAACTCGGACTTAAGAAGGGATGTGAGATATCGATAAAACTCGACAGAGAAATTGGGGGCTCCCGCGCAGATCGGAGAAAATGCGTGGAAAGGAAACCTAATAATTGAGCTCAGAAAACAAACAATTGAGTTTATCAAACTCAGTTCTTGAACGTTCAACCATCTGTCTAATCAGATCGGTGCCGGTATCCGATCGTGTTACCCCGTTAAATTGAATATGAACATCGCAATTTGGTTTAATTTCAATGACGGAATATTTTAAATGTCTCGGGAATTTTTTTAATTGTACTGTGATTCGATTTTCCTTCGTTTCCTTAGGCAGGAACGTCGGCAGGTTAATTTTGCGTTCTCGCCTTCCCCTAATTCCCCTCTTCTCCTTCTGTCAAATTTGTTATACAGGGTGTGCCTTTAAGAAGTACATGCATTTCAACCATATATTCGTCTCATCAAACGGCACACTTTTTGCATTCGCAATTACTCCAGATTCGGCACAGGAGAAAAGTTATATAATCGTTTAAAGATTTCACAAAGCGCTAATACCCTCCTGCACTTTGTATTGTGTGAAAGCTGTATCATCTGGTACTTAAAACCCAATGGAAATTGTTTGAAAAAAATTCATTTACTCACTCAATTCTTATGATTTGGTGCTTATTGCAATATTCGTAACGGAAATATGTATTTGACCCTGGAATTTTTCAGTTGATAATATATAATATTTTCTGTTAAGATAAATTAGTTGGAAAACCACTGTGGACAGGAGCTGTGGAGCGCGTGTTCAAATGTATTGCTAGAGCTAATCGAATTTATCATGGTAAATTCGAACTGAGTGTCCAATACAGGAGAACAGACAATAGAATGCACCATGGTAAATTCGATTAAGAGTGTCCAATACAGGAGAATGGACAATAGAACATACGCGCAAAAGCTTCTGACTTCACGTCAGTGCTTGAACCAATTTTTTTATATAATTTTTTTGAAATTTTGTAGTGATACGATTTTATCAAAATTTCACAAACGTCCTTAGGTTTGTATTCTACAACTACTTAATCGCAAAGTTTTATTTAATAATTCTTTAAAAATTTTTTAGTTATACGATTCTCTCAAAATTCCACAAGCGTCCTTAGGTTTGTATTCAACACCTGATCACTAAGTTTCAATTCGATCGAATTTGTATTGGTAGAAAACAAAATCATTTCTTGGAAACCATAGTGCCAATAATGCCCATTAACGAACTTGTCCGTCGCGCCACCTACTCTGAAAAGTTCAAGTCGCTATCTCTTTTCGTTCTCAAAATATCGTGGCAACGGTCGGCCGACCGGCCGGACAGAATCAAATGTGACCTCGAATTCTTCATCAGGGAGTCGAACCCAATCGTTAGAGACCATTTTCGGCGAAAAATTCGAAAGTTACAGACATTTGTGCATAATGATAACGCGATGTTTCCCAAGGAAAATGAACAAATTAAAAATAATACATAACATTCCAAAAGTCCCCTCTCACAAATATACACCTCTGTGGCGACATGGATCTCGTGAAGAAAAATCGCCTCCACTAGTTTTCAAAAATATTCACTCTTGTTAATGGAAATCCCTTCAACATTTGATTTCGAAAAGGAAAATGTTGTAGTTCCTAAGGCCAGGAGGATCTCTTTCAAAACCAGGTCTGGCCAATCCAAACGATGATTATTCAGAACTTCAGATGTTCGAAGACCGCTACAGGAGACCCTAATATAGAGCTATCATCTCCTATAGATTTTTGATGAGAAAATCGGTCCGAAAATTGATATTATAATTTTACATGTCATCATGACATTCATGGTTTTGAAGGTTCTCGCAAAATTTCAGCGATTAACCCATCCAGCTACTGAACTCACACAAAGCTGCTCGGATCTCCAACAATATATACCCGATTGTGTTCAAACTTTGAACTTGGTAGTAGAGTTAGGTTTTGAAGCTCCCGCCAAATTTCAGCCATGTCGGATGAATAGTTTCTGATATATAGAATTTTTCCAATGATCTTCAATAATGTTTTAAGAAACTTCTAGGAATACGATCCTCACTAAGTTTTGCAGGAATTTTCGAGTTAGCATTCTACAACCAATAACCATGTTTGAATTGGATAGGTTTTGAATTTTTCGAGTTATTGAGGAAATAACAACCAAATTTCAGATGGGTATAACTCCGAAACCGTTTGGCTGATTATGCCTATAAATAAACGCAAATGTCGCATTCAGATACACAATCTAACCTGAAAATTTCAAGTCGCTATCTCTTTCCGTTCTCAGGATATTGTGACATAAATAACATTTTTTAATAATTTTTTTTTTATTTTCTAGTGATAAGGTTCTCACAAAATTTAACAAACGTTTGTATTCTACAACTACACACCAAGTTTCAATTTGATCAGATTAGTAATGGTTGAAAACAAAATTATTACTCGGAAATCGTTGGGCCGATTATGCCCATTAATGAACTTGTCTGTCGTATTGGGACGCGCTACCTACCCTGAATATTTCGCGTTGCTATCTCTTTCAGTTCTCAAGTTATTGTGACAACGGCCGGCCGGAAAGAGTCAAATTTGACCTCGAATTTTTCATCAGTGTGTTGAACCTAGTCGTTTGAGACCATTCTCGGCAAAAAATCATTGAAATTCGTTTATCATTCAATGAATGAGTGCGTTAAAACTTCAGTGCTTCTATAATTTCTTTAAAAATTATTCTTTCACTTGAAAGCCAAGAAGAGGAAAATCCAGCAAATCTTTATCAGTTATCTGCTTATAGAGGTGAAAGGTACTCGACGATATGAGTTAAAATCACTTTTGATATCGAAGTCGCGTGGTAAAACCGATTCATACGATTACGCCAACAGACATGGGACATCGTACATGTCGACTGTCGACAAGCCAAAGACGTGTTTAACATAAATTCGTATTTGTTCGACAAGAAAGTAGGACTCAGATATTGTCGTTATTACTTAACACCTATCGGGTCGTACTTTGTAACGTTATATAACTTGGACCATTAGAAATACGAAAAACGCCTTACGGGAATATGTGTTACGGTTTTAATTATTGAAGTTGATAGCATTTCGCCAGGTCGAATGGAACGGGTTACTCTGGATTTTCAAGTCGAGAAGTGGCATAACAAATGCTGTATTATTGATGTTGAAGGTTAGTTGAAAGTTTCGGAAAAACCTTTGAGGTTGACGGATATATCAGGATCTAGTGGGAAATCCTTGTGTACTCTTAGAATACCAAAATAAAAACAATTGTGTGGTTGGGGGAGACCCGTGAGGAACGAAGCTCCATACGCTTTTTCTTCAATCCCGAATGTGATTTAGACTCAATTGTATATATTTCGTTCTTTATTTTATATAATACTAGCTGCCCGCCCCGGCTTCGCATGGTTGAAATGCTGATACTAAATATACTACAGAATTTCTTCATATACAACGTTCACAGCATTTTTGTCGTTAGAAAATACAAACATGTTTTCTTTAGAGGTTATTCTTGAAAGAGTGACATCTAATTGGCCATGTGAAAAACACTCAACGCTCAAATATAAGCCTGTTGAAAAGCGTTGAAAGTTGGACCCTGCGATTTATTAATGGTCATTGCAGAATATATCTTTACCGGAAATTGTAGGCGGTTAAATTGGATCAGTAAATCCGATGGTATCAGAGGAATTCGGGGAATCAATACATCTATCCTGGCTGAGGCGAGCCTCACGCTCTACAGATGATTCTCTGGCCCTCTGTATTCGATTTCTATCCCTATCCTGGCTGTGGCGGCCCCCCGGTCGGCACCACCGCAACCGCTATGTCCCTGCATTTTAAATCTGCAATATCTTCGAAAATATTCATTTAAATTACATACTGTAAAGGGCCATATTGATCAATATGAAATTCACAATGCATTTAGGGTACTTAATTGGATAAGCAGCAATGCTGTATTGCTTAAAATCGCTTCGTAATCAAGCCATTATTTCTAGTAGAATTTAAAGGATAAAAAATGGTTATTGTGGGTTATCCTCAAGAGATAGACATATACCATCGCGGACTTTTTTGTAGACTTTTTTAAGGTGTATCATACTGTACTACATTATTCTGATCTATATCGTAGGGTTCAGTCAGCGTTTGCAATGTAAGCGCAAAAAAATGTGTTTATTTACGACATAACATTAGAAACCCCTAAAATTATCAGTGTTTCTCTAATATATTATGCATGTATTATACATATACCTATTGAATCACTCTATCTATTAAAAAATCCGCATCAAAATTCTTCACGTACTTTTAAAGATCTAAGCATACATAAGAACAGACACAGCTGAAGCGACTTTGCTTTATACTATGTAAGGATTTTTCAAATAAATCAAACAGGGTCCTGCAATATTGCGTTACGCTTCCATAGCTGCCAAACCAGACCCTTTAGAAATTTAGTTTGAAAGCACGCCCTTTGTAGTTTCAATTCTGCATCTCAGGAAATTATTCTCTTATATATGGGGTGTTCCCAAATAAAATTATTCAACAAAAGAGTAATTTCTTAAATGGACCACTCCTTATATTTTCGCATATTTTCAATGTTCTTCAATATCTCTATTATGACGCAAGATATTAGAGATATTTTTCAACGGTACAGATCTCATTCACAGAAATCTGCAAAAAGTTGAGGGAGTTCGCTAAAAGTCCTCTACCGATTTCCAAAAGCGATAGTAACATGAATTTGATCAAAATTTTTTCAACTGAAGAATTTGCCTAGTCATCGTTCCTAAATGATCAACCTGTCGTATACAGGGTGTCCGTTATTAATGTATAAATCTTAAGAATTTAAAATCGTTTTTTCCCGATTTTTTCAAATGTAACACCCTGTATTTTTTTCCATGGTGATGTAGACAATTGAATACCTTACATTTTCTCAGAAGTAACCTTAGGACTATTTTCACTCCTGTGTCCAGCAGACACGAAAAATGACAAGATGGCCTGCTAGACCATCGGATCTCATCAAACAAATTTTTTTTTGTGCATATTAGGAGCTGTTGTTGGAACTTCATCGTACACGATTCCTTTTATGTATCCCCACAAAAAAATCTAGTTTGGTGAGATCCAATGATCTAGCAGGCCATCTTGTAACTTTTCGTGTCTGCTGGACACAGGAGTGAAAATAGTCCTAAGGTTACTTCTGAGAAAATGTAAGGTTTTCAATTGTCTACATCACAATGGAAAAAATACAGGGTGTTACATTTGAAAAAATCGATAAATAATAATTTGAAATTCTCAAGATTTTGACATTAATAAGGGACACCCTGTATATGACAGGTTGATTATTTAGGAACGATTACTAGGCAGATTCTTCAGTTAAAAAAAATTTGATAAAATTCATGTTACTATCGCTTTTGGAAATCGGTAGATGACTTTTAGCGAAATACTGTTCTCTCAACTTTTTGCAGTTTTCTATGACTAAGATCTAGACTGTTGGAAAAGATCTCTAATATTTTGCGTCATTGAGGTATTGAAGACCATCAAAAATATGTGAAAATATAAGGGGTGCTCCATTTAAAAAATCACTCATTTGTTGAATAATTTTAGTTGGGAACACCCTGTATATTAGAAAATAATTTCCTGAGATGCAAAATTGAAACTACAAAGGGCGTGCTTTCAAACTAGATTCCTAAAAGGTCTGGTTTGGCAGCTATGGAAGCGTAACGCACTATTGCAGGACCCTGTATAAATAGCCATAATGACTACTTGAACATCTTTTTATATTTTACAAATATCTGAACAAATAATCATTGAAGGATATGTGGGAGGCATATTCATTATTATATGGTTTCTCTCTAGGTTTTCTCTCCCAAACTCTGAGAAATATATATAAAATAAAAATCTATTATTTTGTGAATTGCTTCTCCGTAAGTAACACAAGATATTTGTTGTTAGGCAACATTGTTTGATAGATTGCTTCTGACCAATATTTTGTGTTCCTTACGTTCAGTCATGTGATCCTAACAAACTTTTGCATAAGTCTTCGTGTCTGTATTTTTCAACTAACTACCGCACTTTGATTCGATAAGATCAGTATTTTTCGAGTTATTGGGAAAACAAAATTTCAGATGGCTATAACTCTGAAACCGCTCAGTGGATTTTGCCCATTAACGAACTTTGCCGGGTGCACTCTGTTCGCCTGAACAGCGCCCCAAAAAATAACGGGAATTGGTATATTTAGAATAGCAGATATTAAATCATTGTATCGAATATGCAGCGATTTTTTTTGGAATGCCATACAACTTATTCTTTTATTGACTGTGTATTTTATGTTTTGAGACTTAAACCGGAAAAAATATTCGTATCGTTATCGATGAAATATGTGGTTGGAATTGCAAACAAAGAGTCCAATAAACCTTATTCTTTCCCGCGATTTTATTCCCTCGATATGAAAAAAATGTTTCCGTTTCCTAAGGTCTATAACATACCAAAAATAACATTCTGGATTCGCAGCATTTCTCCATTATCGCGAGAAAACATCCATACATATTCATTTACTTTATCGACGATTTTAAAGTCAAGACCGAGGCTGAATGTCTCGTTATGATGTAACGACATTACTCTGAAAAAAAAATGATACGGTAAACTTGAAAGGAAACGACCTATCTTACATAACGCATTTGCAAAACTCCGTGTGATATCTGTTTGGAATTCAATAATGTTGCAGATGTAAACAACAATTACTGGTATTGCAAGAACATAATGCATTTATGATCAACCACCAGGTACATTTATCTTTTAATGTCGCGCAATTCGTTATCTAATCTCGCCATTAATCAGAATAGGTTGAAGGTATTTTATTTTAATATTCAAGTGCGCTGGGTGATGATATGGGGAAAAATAGTGAAATAACAGACGGCAAAAGATATTATGTACCTAACTCATTTGAATACCTACTTGGAAATGTTTTTTTTCTGGTATGTAAATTCTAGTATGTTCGGTTTTTAGGACAAACATTACAACGGTTTTCTCAGAAATTTTAAATCTTAAAATGGGTTCAAGCCCTGTGGACAGGAGCTTTTGGGCGCATGTTCCTTGTGGCCCGTACTGACCAGTAAAGAAAAAAAGCAGTATCATGTTGAATACCTTAATATTATTCTGGAACACAAATTTTCCATTACAATAATCTTCATCTAGCTTCTATTTAGTATCAATTCCTGTAGAACGTGATCATAATAAGTGTTTTCCATATAATAAAATGTGTTTGAACTTGGTATGTAGGAAATCTGACATCAATCATTGGAATTAATTGATTTGACAAACAGCCGTCAAATGAGGTAAATAGATTTTTGTGACGATTTTCTGTGACCATAAAAAAAATTAAGCATTTCATTATTGCATTTCTTGAAATAGGTACCTTTTCAAGTCGATCAACATCGTCCTTCTTTCGACGTCTAAACTATGACTTGATTCTTTATGTTTATGTCTTTGAATTTGTTTTCGGTGGAATTCAAAGAGTTCATAGAATAATCGATGAAAATACTGAGAGAGACCCAGGAAATTTGACACATTTTGTCTTATATCTCCAGAAATTGAAATCGTATAGAGCCAAAATTTTGCACAATGTTGCAAAATACTACAATTGACGTTAGTACAAGTTTTTGTTGCAATCTGATGAATAGTTCACGAAAAAAAAATTTTTTTTTCGAAAAAATTAAAAGAAATATTTTTTTAAAAATTACCAACATTTCGATCATAACAGAATTTTGCCAAAAGTTGCGCGTTTATATCCTCGAACTGACTACAAAGTTTCGATTCAACATCTTCTTTAGTTCCTGAAATATCAGGGAAATAACCTCAAAATTTTAAATGTCTATAACTCCTAAACCGTCTGGCCGATTTTGCCCGTTAACGAACTTAACCGTCGCATTTTGATCAGAAACCTACCCTGAAAGTTTGAAGTCGATAGGACCTTCGGTGCTCCTGTTATCGTGCCTACGGCCGGCCGGCCGGCCGGCCGGCCGGCCGGACGGCCGGACGGCACCCTAAAATCTGACACCGGATTCGTGATCAGGGAGTCCGAATTAGTCTATTAGCCAATTTTCAGCTCGAAATTCGAAAATTACAGACATTTGGACGAAATGATAGGACGATGTTCCCCTAGAACATGCGCCCAA
This sequence comes from Halyzia sedecimguttata, assembly GCA_937662695.2. Classification (NCBI taxonomy): domain Eukaryota; kingdom Metazoa; phylum Arthropoda; class Insecta; order Coleoptera; family Coccinellidae; genus Halyzia; species Halyzia sedecimguttata. The sequence continues at coordinate 100,951,219 of OW569413.2, read as the reverse complement.
AAACAATTTCTTATGTGAAATTGCATATAGGAAATGAATTCCTAGAACCAAACAAAATTTAACAAGAAATATCCAATATCTCGGAAACTTATTCGAAATCCAGATTGATAACTTCTTTATTATATCAGAAAATAAGGTTTGAAATGTTGAAGAGTAGAAATTCGCAGGGTGGGATTGAAGCCCGAATGCGTCGGCTAAGTTCGTTGATGGGAAAAATTCACCAGGTGGTTTCGGAGTTATAGCCATCTGAAATTTGGTGTTCCCATAACTAGAAGAATACTAATCTGCTCGAATTAAAGCTCGGTAATTAGATGAAAAATAACGAGAGGAAGCAAAATTCCATGATAACCATATGTGTTTTTTAAATAATTAAAAAGAAAAAGTTCAAACACTCACATGAAGTCAGGAGCTTTTCCGCGAATATTCTATTGTCTATTCACATCTATTGGACACTTGAATTTACAATCGATATACACCGTTTTCTCAGCTTTTATATGAATACATTTTAATTTGAAATGTGGAAATAAAACCATAATAAATAAATAAATTCGTGTCTATCTAATAATATGCGAACATTTGCTGATCGACTGTAAGGACAAACATGTAAGATATGTATATCGTAAGGAAATTATGTGTTTGTACACAGCATGTAAATCCAACAGCATGTAAATTCACATAACAATCGGTTGAACAACATATTATGTAATGCCAATTTTCCAGAGCAATTTAATTCGCGAAGAAATTTATATAATATAATAAGTACTAAAATCAAACTAATATTGCTTATTCATGTAATCTTCGATAATTTTTCAAAACGAAAGAATCATTGTCAGTTTCGGAGGTTGTTGAAAAACAGTTATTTAGATGCATTTATATCGATATTTAAAACCATTCTTGTCCAAGGAGAATAAAATATGGTATATTGGACGCATTTTGATGAAATGAAACAGATATATTTTTTATTTATTAGTTGTGAAAATTACTGCTATACAGAGTGTTTTTTATGAGTTATTGAGTTGTCAACTCATTGTTCCTCATTTGAAGATTGAATCGATATTAAAGATATAAATGCCCTCAATATTTCAGCTTATTTTACAGCCAAGTTCTAGATTTAAACTTGAGCGAATCTATATCACTGGAAATATTTGGAAGATATTACATATTTTTCTGGAGCTAAGCAGCTTCAGGCGAGTTCAGTACCTGGATGGGTGACCGCTGTGGTTATAAATTTGAACATCGAGCGAAAGCCCCTGATTTTTCCACTTGTTTATTTAATTTTTAATTTTTTGATGGACGATTTGAAAAGTTTGTTTTGAAAATAATAACCTAAATATTAGTAGAAAATGTAAATTGCGCAATTTTTGTATATGGAATCCTCACATCAATGACCTAAAATATTATAGTTAGGTACATTTTTAATACCACGTATCAATTTTTATAACATCCAGGATCCAGGTATTAAATTGGTAAAAATAGGTAATTATATTCTCTTATATATGATCTCCCTAGTTCATTTTAATTTGAAGTCATTAAAACCGCAGTTGGATATTACATAACCGTTGTACTTATGGATAACAATGTTAATTAACGTATATGGCAAGAAGTCCTTGGAATGATTTCTATGAGGTATCGCTTGGTAGCGAAGAAAATTCTTGTTGCTAATCATTCTAACCATTTGTTCTATTACACAGGAGTAACACATCGTTCTATTCGATTTCTTCCGATGAAATTCTATGACGAAAAAAAAAAATTTCTGAGGAAGTATTTTCAGAAGGTTGAACGTTAATCATTCTCTCCATTATCTGGTTTTTGACTTCCTGGTAAAAAAAAACCATATATGAATCAGGAGATCTTCATCTTAATTGAACGAAATAATCTACTATGAGAATGAACATATTGAAATCATTCAAATCGTGTTTTTCTGAATTGTGTTGTCGAACACAACCATGAAATTTTCAAGAATTATTTATCAATCATAACTTCCTTTCCCACTATTTAAATGATACAATATGATATGTTATCGCAGAAAAATACTGGGTTCAAATAATTATGAGATCATTAGCATTATATCTCAAATCGTATGGGTAATTAGTTAACTGCATCAATAGTTTCTATTTTTGCGAGTATCTTCTAGAAACAGCCTCCTTTCATTTGGCAAAATATCTGTAATTATCGAATTTTGAACCGAAAATGGTCCCAAATGATCAGTTCGACTCACTGATGAAGAATTCGAAGTCAAATTCGATTCGGTCCGGCCATCAGCCGGCTGTCCGTAGCCACCATAACTTTTGATCGGGAAGAGATAGTGACCTGAAAAAGTTTTGATTTTTTGAAAATATTTTTCAAAAAAGAAATATTTTTTCTCGGAAATTTCTGTACGCCTGTAAACAAGATACAAGGACCTTGCCAAAAAAGTACCACATGACCCACTTTCCCTATTCAACAAATTTAGAGGGTTGATGTGGATGGCACAGGGTGCAACAAAAATCCTTGAAAAATGCATAGAAATTTGGTAAAAGTGAAACAAAAATCGACCTGTTTCAGGATTTTGTTGACAAATATTTTTCTTCTGAGAAAATGAATTTTTTCCATAATTTTGACGCTCATGTATACCTACTCCATTCACTTTTAAAAAGTCTCCCAGTTGGCCATGATTTAGGTCTAACACATTTTTGTAACTAAAACAGAGGCAGGTTGGCCTGCTGAAATTTCGACAATGTCAAAACAATTCGCCGAGACGTTGCCAATTTCTACATTTTGAAACTGGTGTATTTCAAGTTGTGCAACAAGGTATTTAAATGTCTTTTTGAGATAAGTAGGGAATTCCGTAGGTACGTCTGTTGGATAAGGAGTTTTCTTGCCGGGTTATTCAGGTACTTTTATTCTTTTTTGGCGCTCTAGTTCCTCGGAACAGAGTGCTTATCAATTTGCCCAAATGTCTGTAATTTTCGAATTTTTGGCTGAAAATGGTCTCAAACGATTTGGTTTGACTCACTGATCAAGAATCCGAGGTCGAAATCGATTCTGTCCGGCCGGCCGGCCGGCCGGCCGTAGGCACGATAACTCTCGAACGAAAGGAATTAGAGGATTGGAATTTGCGAGGTGGGTTTGGAGCGTAAATATCTCGGACAAGTTCGTTAATGGGCGAAATCCATCAAGCGGTTTCGGAGTTATGGCCAATTTTAGCAAAAATATTTTTTATGAATATTTCCGAAACCGATCACTCGATCTATCTGAAATTTAGCATCAAACTGTAGAATTATGACCTCTATACGCATGTGAAGTTTTGCATTGACCAGGTTACCGTGAAGTGTCAAAAAAAATGTTGAAAATTAAAAAAAAAAATTTCTACAATAACTCTCTTATTGGGCAAAATAGGCCAGAAGGTTTCGGAGTAACAAAAATAAATTTTTTTTTAAGTAACGAATTTCAAATCAATTTTTGTTTAAGATGCAGTTTCACCATAAAAATCCATTGATATCATATTCAACTCCAACAAGCTAATACTTTCGGAGATATGATTTTTCGAAATTTCAATAATGAATCGTACTTCTATGTTTTCACAGAATGCTATAATTATTCTATCTAAGCTTTATTATATGATCTGTGTTCATACTCGTACATGTCATCCTGTTCTATAAGAGAGAGTCAAATTAATTTCAGCTATTTTAATTTGATTTCTTCCATGGTGCAGTTCTCATTCTCAGATTGGTCATTTAATCTTGATAAATAAACTATTATTTGAATTGAATTTCCTTTATGATGCAGTTCTATCATAAGAATACATTGATATAATTCCCAACTCTGAGAAACCAATACTTTCGGAGATATAATTTGTCTGTTTGAACAAGAGCGCCAGAAAGCTCCTGTCCACAGGGCTTGAATTTTTTGTTTCATTCAAATGAACTATCACAAAGTAACGGACTACTCTATTATTAAATTCACATAATATCTTCTAAAATTCATTATTATTCGGAAGTAAATTCACATTGTGAAAAATACGTAATTACTACGACTTCTATGTAGAGACGACAACGTCGCGTAGTGGTCTGGCAGGAAAATGAGCCTAATCTAACATTTTCAAAATATACACGGTGAAATGTCTCGAATTTTCATGGCCAACCGGGAGACTTTATAAAAGTGAATGGAGTATGGTACCTATTCTACACCTGAATGACAAATTTAAACTTTATCGGATCTGGTCTAAGTTCTAAGTTCCGGAAGTTATCATTTTTACTGAAATGGTTGGCTGAATTGAATTTGACTATACGGGTTCTTCATCATAAAGTAGAATGGGATCTTTAGGAACAACATTTGACTGAGAATTCATAATTCGTAGATAAATTTCGCGGAATATGATATATTTTTCCTGACGGTATATACAGGGTGAGTCTTTGACCACTGCATTAACTTAAACCAAAGATTCCTCTCATCAAATGAAACACTTTTTTCAATTTACATTTTTCCAAATTCAGCTCAGGTAAAAAGATACAGGCTGTTGAAATTTTGAAAAAAAAAATCAGTTTTTATTTTGTAGCTTTGACATCCCTTTTTCGAATAAAATGAATGTTGGCGTAAAGTTTCCTATAACTATGATTCATATTTTCCAAATATTAGTTATTTTCTACTTCTACTAGTTTTCTAGTTATGGACTCGTGGATTCATAAAACTAAACGAAATTAGCATAAAGAAAGCATATAAAGTTTTTCTTGAGTCATTTCAAGAATATTCCATCGTTTTAGAATATTATATTATTCTTCATCATTTCTCCTTAAACGCACCGTTTTCGAGATATTCTTCATTGAATGTTTTAAAATGGAAAACTCCAGAAATTTCACTACTTTTATGGATCCGTCCCTGAGCGTTGGAATCCCGAATCAAGCTGTAAACCACGTTACCATGCCTTATTCTCGTCGGCCAACAATGTCATAGATAATTTATATGCGGGAGTCTATTAGCACATTGTGAAATCTTCAAACGCTTGTAACTTTTTAACTGAGCCGGAAATTTCAGTCATTATTTTATTTCTTCGAATTCAGAAACCGAAATCACAAAAGTAGTTAGTTTTCCTGATATCCTGACTCAGCCAATTACTACTTTTCCCAACCAAAAGTCCTCTCTAATCGCCTAAACTATAATACATATACCTACATTGTGCATAACGACAATGACACACGCATCCAAATCAACTCATTCACGGAAAGTAAATCAGAGCCGTCCGCTGAGATCATTCCGGGCAATTCAACACAGGCAGCAACTTTCTAATTCCGAAAACGGGCGGCGAGTCGTATCGCAGACTTCAACGCTGCGTCAGAACACGAACCGGCCTCCCAGCGGATCGATTTGTTTACATCGAACCTCTGGGACAGTACCGCTTCACTCTCTATAGATGTTTAAAGCAACTTGATTGAAATGGTAAATATTTCGTGTTTTTGGCACGCTGTTCACCTGAACAGAGTGTCTATCAATTTGTCCATATGTCTGTATTTTTCTAATACACTGCGCAAAAAAATTAACGCACATCTAAAAATCTCAATTTTAATGAAAGTCAATTCTACATTGACTTTATAACTTATTTTTTATGTTCTCTCGGGAAGGTTTTGAACGAAACAAGACACATTAAATGGAAGAAAAATTCAGGATTTCACCGAATCTCATGTGAAAGAAGAGAAATAAACAATTTTCAAAATACTGGAATGCTGATAAGTGATTTAATACTTGGTATTTTCACCCCTTGCGTTAAATACAGCTCGGCAACGACGGTTCATACTCAAAATGAGTGATCTTAAAATGTTCTGATCTAATCCTTCCCAGATTTCTCTGAGTTGGAGTCCTAAGTCATTAAGAGTAGCTGGATGATTTTCTGAACTTCTCAGCCTTCTATTGTGGTTGTCCCAAACCTGCTCAATCGGATTGAGATCTGGACTTCTTGCCATCCGAGAGACTTCAACCTCTTCAAGGTACTCCTGAACGATGCGCGCACGATGGGGTCTGGCATTATCGTCCATAAAAATGGAATTTTCACCAATGTATGGGGCAAATGGCACTACATGCTCTTCAAGAATGAACCTTATATACCTATCAGCATTCATAGCTCCACTATCAACGACCACTAGGTCAGTGCGAGCAGTCAAAGATATTCCACCCCATACCATAATCGATCCTCCCCCGAAACCAGTAGTATTCAGGAAATTGCACTGAGCATATCTTTCATGTGGACGTCTGTATACAAGGGAACGTCGATCACAATGGTAGAGGCAGAATCTAGACTCATCTGTGAAGAGAACTCTTTCCCAATCAGCCTCTTCCCAATGGATATGCTCTCTCGCAAAATCCAAACGTGCCCTTCGATGGGCTGGGGTAAGAGCTGGGCCTCTTGCCGCGACACGAGGCCTTAAATCATATTCTCTGAGGCGATTTCTTATTGTCTGAGTGCTAATTTGCACCCCATGAGTTTGCTCAAGCTGATTTTGAAGGAGGCGAGCGGTTGCAAACCGCTGTCTCAACGAAGAAACTCTCAAGTAACGTTCTTGAATGGCAGTTGTTACCCGTGGTCTACCCTGTCCTGGTCTTCGGACATTCATACCTGTCTCCCTGAATCGCTGCAACATTCTGGACACACTTGTATGGGAAACTCCAAACCTTTCTGCAATTCTTGTGTATGTCCACCCTTCTTCTCGCAAAACTACCGCTTGGGCACATTCCTCTTGGGTCAAATTGCGTGTTTCGCGTTGCATAGGGATCGAGTGTAGACAATCAAATGAAAGAAAAACTATTGATCACTAGAATTGATCGAGAACAACTGATTTCAGAATGTACATTCAAAATCTGATAATCTCATCTTTTTTTATTCCTGCTGGGAAAAAACATATGTATTGAAGAAAAACGTTGAAAGTGGATAACATATGCATGCATAATTCTGATAAAAATAATTATCATTGAGAACACCTTCAGTTGCAGAATAAATTTGAGATTTCCATAATGTGCGTTGATTTTTTTGCGCAGTGTATTTGGCCGCGAATTGTCTCAAACGATTAGTTTCGACTCACTGATGAAGAATCCGAGTTCAAAATTTATTCGGGTTTGCCGGCCGTCAGGTAGGCCCAATAACCCGAAAAATACTGATCTGATCAAATTAAAGCGCGGTAGGTACTGAGTTGAAAAATTCCGCCATGGAGACTTATGCAAAATCTTGTGAGGATCGCATTACTGGAAATTAAAAAATATATATATTTAAAATAATTATGTATCTCAGAAACTATCCGACAGATATCGTATCGGCCGTCAGCACGATTACGAAAATGCGCCGGCTAAGTTCGTTAATGGGCAAAATCGCCCGAGTGGTTTCAGAGTTATAGCCATTTGAAATTTTGTTCTCCCTATAACTCGAAAAATTCCAATCCGATCGAAAGCACAGTTATTAGTTGAAAAATACCGACCCGAAGCCTTACGCGAAAATTTGAGAGGATCGCATGCCTGGAAAATTTGAAAAAATATCTTCAAAACAAATTCTGTATCTCAGAAACATTCAGTCAGATATCGTTGAAATTCTACCAGAGCCTTCAAAACCTTATTTTCCAGTAAAGTTTTAGAATTGAACTCGATTGGATCTGTATTGGTGAAGATATATTGCTGAAAGTTTCCGGACCGTGTTATCTCTCGAAGAGGTGATCACAATTGGCCACCGAGATCTTGTGATTTGACACCTTGCGACTTCTTCCTTTGGGGCCACGTGAAAGAGATGGTCTACGCCAATAGCCCAGCGTCGATTCAAGACCTCAAAGATGGAATTCGTGAGGCTATCGAGGACATAAGGCAGCCACTTTGTGATTTGGTTATGGAAAATTTCATTGAAAGGATATGGTCCTGTAAGCGTGGTCGTGGTGGTCATTTGCCTGATGTTATTTTCCACTATTAACAGCATAGCTTCTTTATAATGAAATAAACATTCGATTTATATTGAAAAATGGCATATTTCTTTGAATATCAAAATAACACCTCTTATTGGAAAACCCTTTAGATAAGAAATTAATGATAGTGGTCTATCCGACTCTCTAGATGCGTTAGCGTGTGGGCGACCCTTTAGTTCTACTTGACCAACTCTTTTGTCCGATGCAAATAGCCAGACCTACTGCAACACTGAACCACATTTCGTGCTGCGATTGTTCTCCTCTCTTCGAATTTGTCCGCGATTAAAAACCGATTACGCCATTTCGGACGATGGTAAGAAAGAACAGCGATTCGCTTGCTGGCTGCGTCCACACTCCACAGTCGTGTGCCACTTCCTTTTCGAAAGCTGGCGCAATTTCCCTTTCCAATCGCTCTGTCGTAAGAGCGGTGATCCGGTGATCGTCAAGCGAGGAGAAGAGGAGACTCGAGGAGTGGCCGGCATTACGCGTGGATGTGATTGTTGTGGTTTTTTTTTTACGTTAATCGAACTCGGGAGAAACCTTCGATTGCCTCATAAGTCACCGAGACAATCCGCCGTATGTTGTTGTTATCTTATTGTTTTTCCACCAACTTATTGGCGAGTCAATAATTTTCTGAAAAATATTTTTAAACTTAGAGGCTGTAAATGCAACTAAAAATCTTGTATGATCATTTTTGGCGCTCTTGTTCCTCGGAACAGAGTGCTTACCAATTTGCCCAAATGTCTGTAATTTTCGAATTTTTGGCTGAAAATGGTCCATTTTTAGATTGGCTTCGCAGCTTTCTCTGGAATAGATGTATGATTGTCAAGGCGAGGGGCTCATAATCTACTGATTATGAGGTTAACTTGGGAGTACCACATGGTTCCGTCCTTGGGGCCCCTTTTGTTTTTGCTTTTTATAAATGGTCATCCTGTTAATCTGCGAGTGAATTTCACCAACTAGTTTACCTCTCAAGGTATATCATCGATGATCAGCAAGATTATAATAAGTTTGTTCTTTGATGAGTGATGATTCCTCAGTGGCAATTACGGGGTCATCATTATAAGAGCTTCATAAATTGTGTGAACTTATTATACAGAGCTTTGTTAGTCATAAAAATAACTTGAGGATTGTCACTCTAACAGTATTTGAAAATCATATCAACATACTTTTACTTAGCATAGAAATTTCCAAGTTCCCACTCCTTTTTTAATGAATTCAGCCAAATATGGTCAATTCCAATTGAGCACTTTGCAAAATTGCATTCTCTGTTCAACGATATACAAGTTGACTCCTTAAGTTTCATTTTAACGTAATCAGATTATGTCATCAAAATCTTTGTTCTACTCCAATCCATCATGTGAACTCCTCAAATTGTACATACTCGTACATGTTCTGCTATTTTTGATTTTTGTATTCTTCTATTTCTCAAGTTGTTCTTATGTTACGACTTTCTTACTTCTAGTGGTGGCGATGTTTCTCCTGTATAAGATTTACGACAAATACGAGGAATATTATATACACAGTTTTTATATTTTCATTTTTCATTAATGGGTTTTGTCTTTGTTATCAAAGTCGTAAGATCATGATATCCCGTCTAAAGATAGTTCTAACTTTCTTGGTATTCATCTGGATAATAACTTCAAGTGATTCAAACATACTGAATTTTTATGTAATAAATTGAATAGTGCTTATTATGCTATAAGTAGGGAAAGAAATATACTTCCCCAGTTATCTCTTGTGAACATCTATTGCAGTCTGGTTTATAACCATTTGTCGTGTAATATCCTACTATAGGAACACTCATCGGATGTTCTTATAGAGCTTTCATACCGCTGAAGGGTATTTTATGTTTGATATTCAACATAATTATCTCCTCATTCATCCTGCAGTTCTTTTTCTGGATTATTCATGAGCGAGTCAAACCCAATCGTTGGAGACCATTTTTGGACGGAACTTCCAAAAATACAGACATTTAGGTAAAACGATAGCATGCTGATCCTGGTGGAACAAGCGAAATGAACCCACAATAGGTATCATTGATGACCGGGAAGTAAGTGCAGACCTGCACCTTTCGAAACTTGGTGGGTCTTTATGGCCGTTTGCACCGCTCCGTTAAACACTGATTATTTTCTTAAACAACGTTTTGATATTTATAAAAATTCAATTCAAATAATAGTTTATTTATCAAGATTAAATGAGCAATCATGAGAATGAGAACTGCACCACATTTTCAAATTTTTTTTTTGACACTTTGTGGTAATCTGGTCAATACAAAACTTGACATGCGTATAAAGGTCATGATTCTACAATTTGGTGCTAAATTTTAGATAGATCGAGTGATCGGCTTCGGAAATATTCATAAAAAATATTTTTACTAAAATCGGCCATAACTCCGAAACCCCTCGATGGTTTTCGCCCATTAACGAACTAGTCCGAGATATTTACGCTCCAAAACCACCTTGCAATTTTCAATCCGCTAACTCCTTTCGTTCGAGAGTTATCGTGCCTACGGCCGGTCGGCCGGCCGGACAGAATCGATTTCGCACTCGGATTCTTGATCAGTGAGTCGAACCAAATCATTTGAGACCATTTTCAGCCAAAAATTCCAAAATTACAGACACTTGGGCAAATTGATAAGCACTCTGTTCCGAGGAACTAGAGCGCCAAAAAAACATGTTTCGTATGACAATTGCCCAAAACAGGTTTAAAGTACCTACAAATAGTAGGTATTCCATAAAACATGTATAAAAGAAGATAAGTATGTAATAATAAATTACCTTGTAATCGATCAAAAATTTCCTGATCTACGTTCGCGAAATTTTCTCCTCTCTCGAACTACAGAATTATGCTTTCATTATTTACGTAATATTTTCAAACATTTTCGGGTGAGGTCCCCGTTGCATCGCTAAAATACGAGTATTTCAACCCCAATATTGTTGAAGTTACAATATTCCCTTCTGTCAAGTTGACTTTATGACAATTCATACATAGAATATACATAGAATAATTATATCAATCTGTGAAATACGATTTACATTGAAATTTTGAAAAAGCATATCTCCGAAAGTATTAGCTTGTTAGAGTTAAAAATGATATGAATGGATTCTTATGATAAAACTGCTTATTAAAAAAAATTTAATTTGGAATTTGTTTTGTAAAAAAAAAATTTTTTTTTTATTACTCCGAAACCTTCTGTCCGATTTTGCCCAGTAACGAACTTATCCGAGATATTCATCCCCCAAACCTACTCGGAAAATTTCAACTCTCTAGCTCATTCCGTTCGAGAGTTATCGTGCCTACGGCCGGCCGGACCGGCCGGCCGGACCGGCCGACAGAATGAATTTCGACCACGGATTCTTGATCAGTGAGTCGAACCAAATCGTTTAAGACCATTTTCATCGAAATATTCGAAAATTACAGACATCTGGGCAAATTGAAAACGTGGTTTAAGAATATAATCACTGGTACCAGGTTTTTATTAAGGTTAAAACGTTGTTCAAGATATAATCACTGTTTAACAAAACGGTTTTCGTTAGTGTGGCTATAACGTCTGGAAAATTCAAAGAAACTACTCAGAAAGTTCATACTAAATATGTGGAGGCAGCGTATTCAGCAGATACTAACGCTTATAATATAATAACTTTCTTTACAGGGCAGTTCAAGCGATGAATATGTCTCGTACATGCTTGCTTTATGCACTTGCCTTTCAGCTGTGAATCCTTCATTGGAAACTTTACACTGCAAGACGTATACAGTGAATACAATGGTCAAATTAATGGATAATGGATTATAAACCAAATTACATATCTCTATAGGTCACTTTCCAAATCCATTGCAAAAGATGTCAATAAAATGAATGCTTTTTCTGAATACTCTAAGACCTCAAAAGATTCAAGAAGAACTATTGGTGTCGAGTACATTTCTGGGTTTTATGACTATAACCTTGTATTACTTTTATGACATTAAATATAATCTTGACTTCATGCTTATTGTGTTCATAGAACGAGTTGCTCAGAGAAGAATAAAAAGAAATTGTTAGTATTTGACCTAAAATTTCACTGTTGGTCTATAAGTTATATGAAGCGAGATCTAGAATACAGGGCGTTTCCCCTTTTTATTGCGCGCATTATCTGGGGAGGAGCATGCTATCATTTTGCCCAAACGTCTGTTATGTTCGAATTTTTTGCCGAGATGGTCTCAAACGATTAGGTTCGACTCATTGATGAAGAAATCTAGGTCAAATTCGATTCTGTCCGTTGCCAGGATAAAGGAAAGAGATAGGAATATGTAATTTTCAGAGTAGGTTGCGATTACAAATGCGCCGGACAAGTTCGTTAATGGACATAATCGGCCCAACAGTTTCCGAGTACAATTTTTTTTTTCAACCTGCACAGATCTGATGATCTGTACTGGCTCGCCTATGGTAAATGGACAGAATTACCTGCTGTCAAATATATTCATATTAATTAATATCAGGAAGACTAGTGTCCAAATAAGTCTTAATGACAAATTTTATTTTGTTGAAATGTCTACAATGCTCAGGGGGTATCCCTAATTTCAAAGGGCAATAACTTGGAGGATAAGGAGCACAGAACAAAAAATTATATGATAGGGCCTCCTTAATTTTCTTCGAATTTCCTAAACACTTTTGCATAAATTTGGAAACACATACATACAAATTCCCAGCTGAATTGTATTGTTCTCTTGATATTGAATTTTTGTGAATTATTCTATTTATTTTTCTTGTGCTATGGTTCACAAGAAATTTTGCATAATTATTAATCGTTATATTACATCGAACTACTTGTTAGGTCTGTATTCTTCGATAAATCAAATAGTCATATATCTAAGTGATCAAATTCGATTAAATTAGACTTTTCGCATCAGCAGGTTTGATGTAATCGTTTAAGATAAGTATAAACATTTGAGAATCACGTTGGGGTTCATTGTGATCACATGTAGCACCCCAAACATTGTACAGTGTGTAAAAGCCAAATCGAATGAATGAATTATCTGGCTTACGGTACATATTTATGGAAAATGCCGAAAGACATCAAATTCAAATTTTAAATTGTCATTCTTACTCGAAAAAATTGGTTCAAGCACTGACGTGAAGTCAGAAGCTTTTGCGCGTATGTTCTATTGTCCATTCTTCTGTATTGGACACCCTTAATCGAATTTACCATGGTTAATTATGTTGTCCATTCTCCAGTATTGGACACTCTTAATTCAAATTTACCATGGTAAATTCGAATTAAGTGTCCAATACAGGAGAATGGACGACATAATAAACCATGGTAAATTCGATTAAGGGTGTCCAATACAGAAGAATGGACAATAGAACATACGCGCAAAAGCTTCTGACTTCACGTCAGTGCTTGAACCAATTTTTTTTTCGTGATTTTTTTTGAATTTTCTGGAGGCGCGGTTCTTAAAATTTTTTTTTTCGTCATTTTTTTCAAATTTTCTAGGAGTACGGTTCTTACAGAATTTTAAACACGTCTTTGTGTTGATTTTCTACTACTAGTTACCAAGCTTCAATTCAATCGAATATTTATTTTTTGAGTTATCAAGGAAACAATATTCCAGGTGGATATAACTCGGAAACCGTTAGACCGATTATGCCCAAAAATGAACTCAACTCTCCCTTTCGGATACGCAACCTACCCTGAAAATAGCAAGGCCCTATCTCCTTTGGTTCGAAAGTTATCGAGGCAACGGTCACCCATCTACTGAACTCACACAAGAATGCTCGAATCTCCAACAATATTCAACCGATCGTGTTAAAACTTGAAACTTGGCAGTAGAGTTAGGTAATGAACGCTCTTGCAAAATTTCAGCAATTTCAAACGTATAGTTACTGATATATGGATTTTTTTTTTTTACTTTCAATGATTTATTAAAAATTTTCTACAAATGCTATCCTCACCAAATTTCGCAAACATTTTCGCGTTGGCATTCTACAACTAATAACCATGTTTGAATTCAATCGGTTCAGTATTTTTCGAGTTAATGAGGAACAAAATACCACCAAATTTCAGAAAATTTCAGATGGCTATAACTCTGAAACCGTTTGGTCGATTATGCTCATAAACAAACTCAAATGTGGCATTCATATGCACAACATAACCTGAAATTTTCAAGCCGCTATCTCTTTCCGTTCTCAGGTTATCGTGACAAAAAAAATATTTTTTAATAATTTTTTTAAAATTTTCTAGCCACACGATTCGCACAAAATTTCACAAACGTGCTTAGGTTCATATTCTACAACTACTCACCAAGTTTCAATTCGATCGGATTTATATTGGTTGAAAACAAAATTATTACTCGGAAACCACTGGGCCGATTATGCCCATTAACGAACTTGTCCGTCGTATTGCGATGCGCCACCCACCCTGAAAATTTCAAGTCGCTAGCTCTTTTCGTTCTCAAATTATCGTGGCAACGGACGGCCGTACGGCCGGACGGCCGGACGGACAGAATCAAATTTGACCTCGGATTCTTCATCGGGGAGTCGAACTTAATCGTTTGAGACCAATTTCGTCAAAAAATTCGAAAGTTACAGACATTTGGGCAAAACTATAACGCGATGTTCCCCAGAACATACGCGCAAAAATGAGAACTCTTAGATTCAACCCCCTTTGAAAGACAGGTTGCGATTAGTTCGATCACTCATGAGATGTTGAATAATGTTGGAAGAAATTTTTATTTGAGCTTAGGATGTTGCCAAGTTGTTCGCGGTGAACACTTTGGACATTTACATTAATAATCATAATTGTTCTGCTACATTTTGTATTGCATTTTAGTTTTTGATATTGTACCAAATTTCGCTAATTAGTTTCAATTTCAACGTGTGAATAGTAATACCTCACAATCCAGTACGGTAACAATAATTTCAACTTTTATATTTCCGACAACTGTTTGGATTACGTCGTCACTAATACTGATCCCTGTGGCACCCCATTCATTTTACGAACGTAACAATAACATGAGCTGTTCGAGTTTCCTGCTCTCGATCGCTCTTCGAGAAAGTTCACGGAACAGTGCCATATTTCAGCCGTTGAAACCAGGAAATAATGCCGATCGCCGTTGTAGCGACCGAGACCAAAGAGCGTTCACGAAACCCGAGATGCGCTCACGTCTCTGGTCCATAATTCAGGTAATAGGGTCGTGCCGGAGTCGCTACACAGGTGGGCGAAGCCGCTTATGGGTCGAAGATCTTATAAATCAAGATGGCCGTGACTTTGTATAACCGATGTGACATTACCGGAAACGGTCCTTTCGCATAGAAAACTCACGTCTTCTTCTCCTTTGCGCGTCGACGGTCTCGCACGGTATGTAGTGGAGAGTACCGTTCGCGTCCGGATGATGATGGTGCTGTAATTTATCTTAACCTCTTCACCTTTCGGGTTGGATTTGTTGGTCACGTGAATTATTAGACTTCGAGGAAGGTGCGTCAAATTTCCTGTGGAAATTTAAGGTGGGACTTAGTTATTCATTTATTAAGTGGAAGGGATATATACAGGGTGAGTCTTTGAGTCGTACATTAATTTCAACCATGAATTCCTCTCATCAAATAAATTCATTTTTGGGAGTACGTTTTGGGGAACATCGCTTTATCATTTTGTCCAAATGTCTGTAATTTCCAAATTTCTTGTCGAATATGGTAAGTTAAACTCATTGATGAAGAGTTCGAGGTCAAATTTTATTGTGACCAGCCGGCCTTTGCCACGATAACTTGAGAACGGAAAGAGATAGCGACTTCAAATTTTCAGGGTAGGTTGCGCGTTCCAGTACGACGGACAAGTTCGGTAATGGGCATAATCGGCCCAATGGTTTCTGAGTAATAAATTTATTTCAACCAATACTGATCCGAATTTAAACTTGATGAGTAGTTGGAGAATAGTGACTCAAAGAGGTATGTGCAATTTTGTGAGAATCGTATCACTAGAAAATTTAAAAAAAATATTAAAAAATATTATTCATCTCACGAAAACTTGAGAACGGAAAGAGATAGCGACTTGCAATTTTCAGGTTAAATTGACTATCCGAATGCAAGATGTGAGTTCGTTAATAGGCAAAATTGGACAAACAGTTCTGGAGTTACACCAATCTGAAATTTTGTTTTCATTTACTCCTTGACTCAATAAACATGCAATCTATCCAATTCAAACATGGTAGGATGTTTATTGTTGGGGATCTGAGCAGCGTTAAGTGAGCTCAGTAAATGGATGGGTGACCGTGGCCACGATAACTTTCGAACGGAAAGAGATAATGACTTACAATTTTCAGGGTAGGTTACGCATCCGAATGGGACAGTTATGTTCATTCATTGGTATAATCGGCTTAACGGTTTCAGAGTTATATACCCATCTGGGATATAGTTTTCTCGGTAACTCAAGAAATATAGATCCGATCGAATTGAATCTTGAAAGTTGCAGAATACCGACGCAAATATGTGTCCTGTTGTTGGAACCATATCGTATTCCGTGGAACTTAAGGATTTACTTGATATAAATTTGCCAAAGTTGGAACGACATCATTTTGAAGAAGTGCAAAATATTTATCGCCATTCAAATTGTCCTCAAAAACCGGCTATGATATGGTTCGTGATATAATTTTAAATTAGCTTCTTTTATGAATCAGTTATATTATAAGAACCCATTGATATCATTCCCAACTCTGAGAAACCTATAATTTCGGAGACGAATTGTGAAAGTTTGAACAAGAGCGCCAAAGCTCCTATCCGCAGGGCTTTCCCACATTTTTGTTTTGCAAATTCGGAGATTTCTCATGGAACAAGCGACAAATCATTTGTAAAATTGTTATTTTGTATACATTTCCGTTAATCGAACCATTATTCAAAATTGACGTTAATGAAATTCTAATACAAATTAGACAATTTATAAAGTACAACTCATAAGCACGAAAAAATTTGCTAGGGCGTTCTAAAGAAATTAATATTGCCACAGAAAGTCTTTTACGTAGTTTTCATGGTACCATCTGGAAAACACAATGAAATGGTTTTTTTTCATTTTCTTTCTTCAAATCTTGAAGGCAAATAAGATTAGTATTATTATAATAATATTTGGGAATATTCTTGGGAATATATAATGAATTTCGGTAATCACATGATTTAATTTTTTTCTATTTCTAGTTTTGCAATAAACATGAAAGTGATAACATTTCTGAATAGATAATGACGCGACGTTTCAAACGATGTACCACAAGACCCTAATTCCTATTTGAAAAATTGGGGGTTGTACCTGTCAATCAAGGGGGTTGAACGTATAGACCACATTAGTTAGGTTAGGCGGGAAATTTGAATTACGATCCATCCGTGGATACGAGCACTGAATTCCCCATGCATTTCTTATGGACCTAAAATTTACGCGAATTTCTCGCCTGTTTTTAGATACTTTGGCTAATTTATTAAGGTTTATTTCGGTTGAAATTGATTCTGTGAACCTTTCTCAACCATCTAGAATCAAGTTTTCAGAACAAAATAGTATATTTCCAAAATAATTAATAAATATAAAAGTGTTCACCAAATTCGATTGACGTATGTCTTAGCTCACTCGAAATCAGTCAAAAATAATAACATAACCCTAAATCGGCCTTGTAATGACGCACAACAGAAGTCATCTACGACATACGGAAATCTTTCGAACTAGAATGGTTTCAATTTTGATTTAAGAATAAATAGGAGTAGATTTTGATGTGGAAATAACATGAAAACATGCACTAATGATGAAGGTACCCAATACTTGTTGTCTCTGTACTAACATTCTCTTTTAAATAGGGTAGTTTCATCTCAAAGTTGAAATTCCTTGTTAAAAAATTTGAATATGGATCTCCCGCCAAGCGACTGATTCTAACCTAACTAATGTGGTCAATAGGGTTCGCATTTTTACGGAGAAGAATGACAATTTAAAATTTGAATTTGATGTGTTTCGAGATTTTCCATAAATATGTACAGTAACCAAGATAATGAACTTATTTCATATGGCTTTTCGACACTGTATAATAAAAATGCATTGAACCCGCGCCGACAGGCTTTTCGCGTGTGAATCACTCCCGTATCGCAGTCACGTCCGGTAGGAAATACATTCAAACTGTTTTTCCTTCGTTTCCAACTAATTAACCGGTTTCGAATAATTCCGGACGAAATTATGCGTTCGCGTGTTCACGGAAGAATAACCACGAAAACTGGATGCCCTTCCGTTGTGTCTGTTCCGCGGTTTCACCCACGAAATCCGCGCAAAATCGACTGTTTCAGTGTCAAAAAAAGAAAGGAATATTTCATTATCGGTCAGCTTCACAACGTTCGAATTATGGGTACGTTCCAGATGATAAAATTTATATTTACACGGGATTTAAAGTTACATTCACACCGAAGGAATATAATAGAGAATAACGATTGACATTTCACGATTCAATTTAAACGTGATGCAGGAATATTTACTCATTTCTAGGTCCCGTCCGTACAGATAAACAATGTTCAACAATTGAAGTGGATATTAACAGTTTTCCTAAATTCCAACCGTGAAGATTCGAAACAAAATAGGTTTTGTCAGGCGTTTTCATTTCTTTTATGAAACAATACACATCCTTACGCCTTTAAAATCCGTGGCGCAGTAAAACGTGCCAAGGTGGTTCTAAAAGCTGTACAAGTAGTGAATGGTTAGTATCCAATACTGAAAGACAAAGCTGCCCTGTACGCCTTTTTCAAAAACTGATATCAAACGAGGCGACAATATTACCTCACCACGACTGTTCTTAAAGCCAAATCGACACTGGAAAAATGAAACTGAAAAATGGTACGATAATTTTGAGCTATTTTCTTGGAAATCAAGAATCAAGTATTGAAATTTTATGGAAAAATATTGGATATAGAGTTATCTGTTACTATGTGACAGTTAATTTGAAAATAAGAATAAAATTACCTACCTGAATAACCTGGTAGGAAAACTTCTAGACGAACAGAAGTACCTACGGAATTCAACATTTCTTGAGACAGCATGAAGTTTTTCTATTGCAATCGTCAACCAAATATGCTCTTAAGCGAAGAGATGGTTTTAGCGTAAAATGTTATTATTATATTTTTTTATAAAAGCAATATTGATTTCGATAAGAACAATTATATTTATCCATGTCAGGCAATGTCAGACGTAAGTCATAATCGTATCATCATATACAACATGTTTTGTGGTGGACATTCATATGATGTTTTGTTTCATAACTTATGGTATCCATTGTACTTTATAATGAAATAAAAATTCCAATAATTTCCAAATAAATAATGTGTTTTACTCACAAAACAAAATGAGGCGCTCTTAATGAAAGACCCGTTACAAACAAACTTTCCTCAATATATTGGTCTGGACGCGGCCTTACATCAACAAGATATTTCAAAATGTTTCAGGATTCCAGGCGTTCCACATGAGTAGATTTATTTACTGATGGTACATAATAAATGTGTGTTATTATAATGGCCGCGTATTATTCCGGATCTATCGTGTACCGTTCTCGAAGTGGACCATAGAGTTCAATGTTATCTTTGGCTGTTCCATATTTGGAAATATCATGCCGTCCTACTTTAGCGGCGAATAAAAGGAAAATATCGTAATGCAAAATCAATGCAATCCGCCCCGTTATGAATCAGCACGGGACTCAAGTTATCATTGAGCACGGTGTGGAGGTTGAATATCAAGGCGCCTTGGCTCTTACGACAATTTCCGTAGAGAAAGAACTGGAATCGGCAAGTTCAATCGCATAAATTGATAACAAACGAGATAACAACGGAGTTGAAGTACACTGCCCGAAGTAATCGATGATCCATTTCCAGTTGTCAAAAAATCTTCTCAATTTACAAGAATTTCCTCATCTAAATACACATTTTTTTCAAAACTTTGTTATATTTATTCCGAAGAAGTACATGATTCTCTTTAGTTTTTATCATCTTTTTCATAACTAGTAAATTACTGATTGAAGATAATTGCGATGCAAAAAAATACTGCAGATTTTTTTCTTTTAACTTCCAGTAATTTATCATATTAAATTTTTTAGTTTATTGCTCCTGCTTTAATATACTGAGTGATTCCAAATTAGATGTGAACCCTGGAGGAGGTGTTAGTATGGATCATTTGCTGTCGTTCGAGCAACTTATCCATCTCCGATGGACTGATTTTTTCCTCCCCACAGAATCTGCATTCATCGAAGTCTGATAATTCTAATCTCGCTAGGTGCTTTTAGGGGCAAATACGTAAGAAAGCACGTGAGAAGATGCAGCAAAATTTTGCTGAGATCAAGATAGGTTTTTGGTTTCTTATTGCTTAATTTCCGAGGATTTTTGAAGTGCTACAAACCTGAAAGTTCCCCTCAGAGTTATCTTTGGTTTCTTATTCCTCCCTGAACGTTTTTTTATTGGGGTGCTTTCTTGAGCCACAGAGAGGTTTGGTTCCCAAAAAGGGAATTTGAGACACATAATCAGTGTCGAAAGGCATTTTGGTGTAAGGCAATCCCGCTCTTGTAGATTGGCTAGATATGCTCCCGGTTAAAATTTTGAGGATTTTGTCTGCTTTCATCTCTAAGCATCTTGCACATCTGGTCAATGTCTTGGTCTATTCTGGAAGGTTTTTCTCTCCACTTAAGATGGCTGAGGTTTCTTTCATTACGAGCTGTCAGCATGATTTCCGAATTGGTAGATCGACGGAAACCGCAGCATGTGATCTGTGTATAGTTGTTCGGATTATTTATGTGGCGGGCTTGTTCTTTGATGATTGCTTGAATTTTGAGTTTATATTGAATACATTAGTCAATTTAGGCTTCAGGAAAGTTGTCCTTGAATATAATGGGAGATTCTCAACTGATAGATGAGTGGGCAACGCAGATCGACCAGGACCCAGTGAAAGTGGGTGTACCCCAAGGCTCGGTAATGGCGCCTCTTTTATTCGTTGTTTGTGTAATTAATCATGATCCATTTTTCCATTGTACTCAATATAAAGATTTTGTCTTGTTAGCAGATGATACTTGCCGTTAGATAACTAAGGGCAACTTGTGAATTACTGATTCAGTGTTTCTCTGACTGGTTCTTAAGATAATTGGAGTTATGTTTCGAGATCCTTTATTATGACCGAAAATTTGAGTTAGCGTTTTCAGAGTTGAGATAGCGAGTACCGACTAGAAATTGCTGTAATAATTTTGAATGAAACCAAAACGTGGCTTGTTCGTGAACTTCACCTTTGACCATGACAGATCACGATAGACGTTCAAGCGTGCGTTCGTATTTAAATATAAAACTGTTATGTTCCTATTGAAAGACCCGATGTCCTCTATCGAATAAACCAAGACAAGTGTCAAGATACGCCACAAACTCATAGGTCATAATCGACCAATTTTGACACCCATCTTAACCACAATATCTCTTTACTTCTTAAGTTCCCACGGCCGATGACTCATCAATTTTCACGATTATCTGAAAAAAACCAGATGCTCCCATCACGCAGAGCCATCAAAACTATACGTACGTGTACCACCTATTCCTTTTATGATTCATAAATATCTGGGCGTAAAAAGCAAATCTACAGTCATTGGTACCAACCGCATCCAATTTATTTTATAGTGCTCGACGGCCATAATTAAGTGAAACAACCGCTCACGTAGGGAGAGTATGGTGTTTGGTCGGACGGAATATGGAAGTGCTCTAGGATAAGCTGAATATATCACTGTGCATCTTATAATATAAGAACCGTAACCAGTTGAATTCTGTACTATGCGACTATCAGCAAGTCCACGCGCAAAGATGATTTTTGAGCTTTCGTTCAATTCAATACAGGGAGGGTCATCTATTGGTACGTTTTTGGCGCTCTAGTTAAAAATGCGACTAAAAGAGTATGCATTGATATTTTTTATTAATTTTGTTGCTGTTGTTAAGCTAAAAGTATCCTCGTCAAGAATGAAAATCGATTTCGTTCATGTGGCTCCCTCTACTGACCTTACAGTATGCCATTCGGTCACCCCAATTAGTGATGACATTTTGAACTACCTCGGCGCCAATTTCACTCAAAACAGTCGTAATGTTGTTTTTGGCGCTCTAGTTCCTCGGAACTGAGTGCTTATCAATTTGCCCAAATGTCTGCAATTTTCGAATATTTCGATGAAAATGGTCTTAAACGATTTGGTTCGACTCACTGATCAAGAATCCGTGGTCGAAACTCATTCTGTCCGGCCGGTCCGGCCGGCCGGCCGGCCGGCCGTAGGCACGATAACTCTCGAACGGAATGAGCTAGAGAGTTGAAATTTTCAGAGTAGGTTTGGGGGATAAATATCTCGGCTAAGTTCGTTATTGGGCAAAATCAGACAAATGGTTTCGGAGTAACAAAAAAAAAATTTTTTTTTTACGAAACAAATTCCAAATTAAATTTTTTTTAATAAAAAGTTTTATCATGAGAATCCAATCATATCATTTTTAACTCTAACAAGCTAATACTTTCGGAGATATGATTTTTCAAAATTTCAATAATAAATCGTATTTCAACGTTGTCACAGAATAATATTATTCTATGTATGAATATGAATTGTCATAATGTCAAATGATGTTCCTGAGACTAATCAGTCGAAGAATTGTGAGCGAAGTGAGAAAAATCTCAGATATGATTTTTCAAAATTTCAATAATAAATCGTATTTCAACGTTGTCACAGAATGATATTATTCTATGTATGAATATGAATTGTCATAATGTCAAATGATGTTCCTGAGACTAATCAATCGAAGAATTGTGAGCGAAGTGAGTTAAATCTCAGTTGTTTGCTCCGATATTAGTTTTTCTCAGAAAATTCTTACATTTCGGAACTGAACATGAAGTAAGAGATCTGAGAGTAGTGAGACTGCTTTTCATTCATAGACATAGATATAACTCTCGAACGGAATGAGGTAGGTAGTTGAAATTTTCAGAGTAGTTTAGGGAGATGAATATCTCGGTTAAGTTCGTTATTGGGCAAAATTGGCCAGATTTAATTTGATTTATTCCATGGTGCTTTTCTCATTCTCATGATTGCTCATTTAATCTTGATAAATAAACTATTATTTGAATTGAATTTCCTTTAGGATGCAGTTCTATTATATGAATACATTGATATAATTCCCAACTCTGAGAAACCAATACTTTCGGAGATATAATTTGTCTGTTTGAACTAGAGCGCCAGATAGCTCCTGTCCACAGGGCTTGAACCCATTTTTAAAACCTGGAATTGTCTCTGGATTATCCGCATAACATCGGTCTTTAACGGCACCCCACAGGAAGAAGTCCAGCGGTGTCAAATCGCAGGTACGCGCAGGCCAATTGACATCTCCTGAACGGCTGAATATGCGGTTGTTAAACTTGGTGCGCAAAAGGTCGATCGTAAGTCGGCTTGTATGGCATGTAGCGCCATCTTGTTGAAACCAAAGGTCGTCCACATTCATAGCGTCGATTTTAGGCCATAAAAAGTTGGTCAACATGGCTCTGTAGCGTTCGCCATTGACGGTAACGGCGTTGCCAGCATAATTTTCGAAGAAAAATGGGCCAATTATGCCACCACTCCAAAATCCACACCACCAAACTGTGACTGACACCTCAGTACTCATGTGTGACTGTCCCGCTGGGGACAGGACCAGATTGGAGGAACTAGGAGTCCACAAACTGACACTGAGGGAACTGGACAAGTTCTCACCCACCAGACTCATACCCCTCATCAAGAGACTTGAGCTTGTGGGTGAAGTATAGATTATATACTACAGGTGTGCCACAATAGACCGATTGGTCGCAGTGGAGGGGCGGGTTTCGTCTGCCCAGCACAACCCATATATTAAAAAAAATTGCCCGTTGATAGATCATGGGCACCAAAACAACATTAGAGATGTTTTTCGTGAGATACCGGCCCGAATGTGTGAAACCGTCAGGATGAATTGGACTTATCGGATTCTATATTGCCAACAAAACATCGTAGCTCATTTGAGCGATATAATTTTCGAAACATAATTCCAATTAATTGGTCCTTCGCATAAAGTGAGAATATTTTGGCTGCGCAGCTATGTCCGAAAGCACTCCTTGTGTCTCCCATTATAAAATTTGCGGTGATCTTCACTTCTCAACATAGTCCGCTCCTGTCTTCCGGGGACTAGGTAAACGGGAGTAGATGACTTATTGGGTTAGTCTGTGAAGTCGGGCAATGTACCGAGTGTAGCCTGGAGCCGGTCAAGCTTGAGGTCACCCAGGTGTTCTCCGCGCACATTAACCGTCGACAAACTACTGTCAATTAGTTTTTATCGTCCCTTGATAAAAATGGCCTACAAATTATCGTTAGATGTATGGAAATTGCGATCCCCGGTACCACACACTTAGGTAAATGAGGAAAACCGGCCGGCTATTCTGAGACGGATAGAACTTTAGTGGAGATTAAGCTTTATTTATGTGGTTGATTTTGACGCAGTGGAAAGTTACGGGAACAAGCTTGATGTGGTACAAGCCATGATGGAGTCTAGCTAGACCAATCGTCTTCATAAAGGCTCTTCCAATAACGAGGCATGATTTGAAATGTGCAAAAAATGCAAAATTAAATAAAAAATATGGAAAAAAATTCTGTAACTCAGAAACTATCAGTCAGAAGTTCATCAGAACTTTAGCGCAAAAATTAATTATTGATTTTTTTATTGTAAAATATGAACATCGAAAAAGTTTCTGGCGAAACAAGGTTTAGGCGTAGCTTTTTCTACCTCTTTCAATCACAGAGGAACACCACCAAAAATGTTTTTGATTGCTTTCTCGTCCGCATGAAATATCTGCTTGATATACTTTATACTTTATACTTTAATTGCATCCCACAGGCCTAGAAGTGGTCTATACAGGACTCAAATAATACATTTTACATTCAAACATAAAAACACAAGAAAAAAAATATATGTATATATAACAATATTACACACTAGCGTTGGCGAGTAACACATCTTTTCTTTTTGAACAAATTTTTCATAGCCATCAATAAATATATTCACAGATTCACAAATTTCATTGTAATTCCTACAAACATTAATCAACGGAGAATAAAAATGTTGATTGGTACGAGATTGTGGTAGAGCAACCGACAGGCACCGACGACCTTCGATTCTAGGTACAAGAAATCTAACATTTTGCAGCAAAGTACTACTGTATGTAATACCATGAATCCACTTGTACAGAAAAATACTGCATGCTCATTTCCTACGCAGGTACAGTGGTTCCAGCACAGGGCGTAGCCAGGATTTAATTTCGGGGGGGGTTTTGAAATAGGAATTAATTTCGGGGGGGGTTTTGGGGGTGTCAGGGACACTTTCTGCAGCAAAAATTTTTATTTTTAAGAGAAAAATAACATTTCGGGGGGGGGGGGGGGGGGGTTTGAACCCCCAAACCAGCCCCCCCCCCCCCGGCTACGCCTTTGGTTCCAGCTCGAATTCACTGAATAACATTTGAGTAGGATATGTTCTTGGCGGATAAAATCCATATTTCACATAGTAAAGATATTGACAAAATTTTCTCTGTATACGCTCGACATGAGTAATATGATTACTATAAAACGGGCTCCATACAATACTACAATATTCCAATCTCGATCTGACAAACGCGAAATATAAACACATCAAAGAACATACATCACTGAAACCACTTGTATTTCTCCTAATAAAACCTAACATCCGCATGGCGGATGAACCAACTGAATCTATATGGGGCACAAAAGAAAGTGTCTGATCCAATATAAGGCCCAAGTATTCATGTATGATCTTCGTTGGTTTTCGGCAAAATGTCAAAACCTTGCACTCATTTACATTAATTTTCAGTTTATTACCAACGCACCACTCATGAAAAGAATTCGAATCGTACTGCAATTCAATATGGTTATGTAAGGGCGAAATCATGGACTTTACGATTTTCAAGTCGTCGGCATACACATACACAAGACATCTGAATATCTCAATCACATCATTGAAAAACAAAATGAATAAAACTGGTCCCAGATTGGAACCCTGAGTAACCCCACTGGTAGTAGCGTAGGCACTCGACTGATGGCCTCTATAATACACATACTGATATCTACCCTTTAACAACGATTTAAAGAAATCCACCAAACCACCGCACAATCCGAATCTACAGAGTTTACCAATCAGAATACTATGATCAACAATGTCGAATGGCTTCGCCAAATCAGTGTAAACCACGTCCACCTGACGTTTCGTTTCGAGCTCATCGAAAATATATTGAGTATACTCACACAGGTTAGTCGTGGTAGATTTCCCACCCATGAAACCATGTTGACTGTCACTAACATGAGCAGAGATATGACTATACAAGTTTTTAGCTATAATTGACTCGAATATTTTTCCAAAATTGATTTAATTCTTGTCAATCTGCTTTTCAGGCGCCATCTTTAGGGGGCTATAACAAAGCAGGGGGGACTCAATAAAGAAAAGCTGATATGATCCACCCTATTTTTGGCGCTCTAGTTCCTCGGAACTGAGTGCTTATCAATTTGCCCAAATGTCTGTAATTTTGGAATATTTCGATGAAAATGGTCTTAAACGATTTGGTTCGACTCACTGATCAAGAATCCGTGGTCGAAATTCATTCTGTCCGGCCGGCCGTAAGCACGATAACTCTCGAACGGAATGAGCTAGAGAGTTGAAATTTTCAGAGTAGGTTTGGGGGATGAATATCTCGGCTAAGTTCGTTATTGGGCAAAATCGGACAAATGGTTTCGGAGAAACAAACAAATTTTTTTTTACGAAACAAATTCCAAATCAAATTTTTTTTAATAAGCAGTTTTATCATAAGAATCCATTCATATCATTTTCAACTCTAACAAGCTAATACTTTCGGAGATATGATTTTTTAAAATTTCAATGTAAATCGTATTTCACAGATTGATATAATTATTATTCTATGTATGAATTCTCATAATGTCAACTTGACAGAAGGGAATATTGTAACTTCAAAAATATTGGGGTTGAAATACTCGTATTTTAGCGATGCAACGGGGACCTCACCCGAAAATATTTGAAAATATTACGTAAATATTGAAAGCATAATTCTGTAGTTTGGTGAACGTAGATCAGGAAATTTTTGATCGATTACAAGGTAATTTTTTATTATTACTTATCTTCTTTCATATTTGTTTTATGGAATACCTACTATTTGTAGGTACTTTAAACCTGTTTTGGGCAATTGTCATACGAAACTTGTTTTTTTGGCGCTCTAGTTCCTCGGAACAGTGTGCTTATCAATTTGCCCAAGTGTCTGTAATTTTGAAATTTTTGGCTGAAAATGGTCTCAAACGATTTGGTTCGACTCACTGATCAAGAATCCGAGTGCGAAATCGATTCTGTCCGGCCGGCCGACCGGCCGCAGGCACGATAACTCTCGAACGAAAGGAGTTAGCGGATTGAAAATTGCAAGGTGGTTTTGGAGCGTAAATATCTCGGACAAGTTCGTTCGATCTATCTGAAATTTAGCATCAAATTGTAGAATCATGACCTTTATACGCATGTGAAGTTTTGTATTGACCAGATAACCGCAAAGTGTAAAAAAAAAATTTGAAAATTTAAAAAAAGTTTTTCCACAATATCTCTCGAACGGAATGAGCTAGGTAGTTGAAATTTTCAGAGTAGGTTAGGGAGATGAATATCTCGGTTAAGTTCGTTATTGGGCAAAATTGGCCAGATTTATTTGACTAGGAATCACCCCCTAAATCCTTGTATATCGTAACGTACACTATGCGAGGCAACTACCAGCAGCACGTACCCGATAGCAGTTTCCGAGAAACGAATTAATCATTGTATGAAATTTTCACGGAAGGAAAATTGCCTCGGAATAGTTACTACTTATTACTAGTAATAGTGGCGTTTGGTATTCGTGATGAGTTATCATCCGATAGATCATCCTACGCGTATCTAGAACGGGTTGACACAAACAAAAAGGCCTTTCTCGGCTTCGCGCCTATCGCTTAACAGCATCTCGTGCTGAATTAATTTTCACTCGGATATGGAATAACAGTTCTTTTATCTCGCGACCCGTTCGTTCCCCGCAAAATGGTTATTCAATTTGCGCTCAGCCCATTGACTTCTTGTCCCCCGAGTGTTATTATAATGGGTCGTTTCTCGAGCAGCCAGACGGTCGGTACCGTTAAATCGAGCCTGCCACGGACTCGTCGATTTACTGCCGTCCAACGACGGTTTTTCGCACGGTTATACGGCATTATTATGACGGGCTATCTCGCGGCTGACCCGATGGGTCATCCGATGCTTATCGGATATCGTTAAATGAAAATTGAACTCTTTATTGCCACTTGCGCCACTTGTGGAAGAACAACTAGTATGAACATCGCGTTATCATTTTGCCCATATGTCTGTAATTTTAGAATGTTTTGCCGAGAATGGTCTCAAACGATTGGATTCGACTCCCTGATGAAGAATTCGAGGTCAAATTTGATTTGTTAGTCCAGACGGCCTGAAATTTTCGAGGTAGGTGGGGCGTCCCAATATACGACGGACAAGTTCGTTAATAGGTATAATCGGCCCAACGGTTTCCGAGTGATAATTTTGTTTTCAGCCAATACAAATCCGATCGGATTGAAACTTGGTGAGTAGCTGTAGAATACGAACCTGAGGACGTTTGTGAAATTTTGTGAGAATCGTATCACTAAAAAATTTTAAAAATTTTTTTAAAAATTATTAAAAAATATATTTATGTCACGATAACTTGAGAACGAAAAGAGATAGTGAATTGAAATTTTCAGGTTGGGCTGTGCATCAGATTCCGACATTTGAGTTTGTCTATAAGCATAATCGGTTTTGGAGTTTTAATCTGAAATGTGGTTGTTATTTCCTCAATAACTCGAAAAATACAAAATCGATCTAATTCAAACATGGTTATTAGTTGTAGAATGCTGACGCCTAAATTCTTGCGAAATTATTGACGATCGTATCACTAGAATTTTGTTTAAAAATCAATCCAAAAAATTCTTTATACATATCAGAAACTATTCGTCCGACATCGCCGAGTTAAGTTCGTTTATGGGCATAATCGGTCCAACTGTTTCGGAGTTATACCCACCTAAAATAGTATTTCCTCGATAACTTAAGAAATATAAAATTGATCGCACTGAAGCTAGGAAACTAGTTGTAAAATATCGACATAAAGACGTGTGTAAAATTAAGTGACGTTCCCCAAGAAAATTTTAAAAAATTCCAAAAACAAAAATTGGTTCAAGCACTGACGTGAAGTCAGGAGCTTTTGCGCGTATGTTCTATTGGCCATTCTCCAGTATTTCGAATTCAAATTCGATTGAGAGTGTCCAATACAGGAGAATGGAAAATAGAACATACGCGCAAATGCTCCATTCTCCTGTATTTTGTATTAGAACTTACCATGCTAAATTCGATTGAG
Source organism: Halyzia sedecimguttata (assembly GCA_937662695.2). Taxonomy (NCBI): domain Eukaryota; kingdom Metazoa; phylum Arthropoda; class Insecta; order Coleoptera; family Coccinellidae; genus Halyzia; species Halyzia sedecimguttata. Next base: position 100,921,851 of record OW569413.2, on the reverse strand, counting down.
AGTGTCAAATACAGGAGAATGGACAATAGAACATACGCGCAAAAGCTCCTGACTTCACGTCAGTGCTTGAACCAATTTTTTTTCAAATGTCTCATCTCAATAACAAAGTGTGTATGTCGTTGATCTACTCCTAAACGACGTGACCGATTTTGAGGATTTTTTGTTTTTGTTATAGGAAACTTGTTTTGTTTTTCTATACGAAATGGCGGAAGCGCTGATCAAGTTGTTAGAACGTCGAGTTTTCGCATATCTGAGAAACCTGGAGATGTCCCTCTGGAAGGCGTTATTCATTTTAAGTTCAGTTAGTATTACGCTGTTTGTAATAATAAAGTCTAAGGCATATTGTATTAAAGTGTAATTAATATGTGAAGGGTTTTGAAATGTAATTGAAATCTATACATTGTGGGATTCTATAGCTGCAGTATTGAAGTGGATTTCACATAGTTATTAAGTTACATATATTCATGTGATCCAACCACATTCTTCTTATTTGAAAAATATTTTTCAAAAAAGAAAAATTTTTTCTTGAAAATTTCTGCACGCCTGTAAAGAAGATACAGAGACCTTGCCAAAAAAGTACCACTGGACCCACTTTCCCTATTCAAAAAATTTAGAGGGTTGATGGGAATGGCACAGGGTGCAACAAAAATCGTTCAAAATGCATAAAAATTTGTTAAAAGTGAAACAAAAATTGATCTGTTTCCGGATTTTGTTGCCTAATATTTTTCTTCTGAGTAAATGAATTAGTTCCATAATTTTGACGCGCACTGTATATTGGTATTAGTAGCTCTTGTTTTCATAGGCGTTTTTGGCGCTCTTGTTACTGGTAACAGAGTGGTTATCAATTTGCCCAAATGTCTGTAGTTTTCGAATTTTTGGCTGAAAATGGTCTCAAACGATTTGGTTCGACTCACTGATCAAGAATCCGTGGTCAAAATCGATTCTGTCCGTCCGTCCATCCGTCCGTCCGTTAACACGATAACTCTGGAACGGAATGAGCTAGACAGTTGAAATTTTCAGAGTAGGTTTGGGAGATAAATATCTCGGTTAAGTTCGTTATTGTGCAAAATCGGCCTGATGGTTTCGGAGTAACGAAAAAAAATTTTTGTTTACATTACAAATTTCAAAGTCAATTTCCTTTAAGATGCAGTTTTATCATAAGAATCCATTGATATCATTTTCAACTCTAACAACCTAATACTTTCGGAGATATGATTTTTCAAAATTTCAATAATACATCGTACTTCCATGTTATCACAGAATGCGACTTCTGTGTGTCTGTATCCTATCTGTGTTCACTGTTCGTACATATTATCTTATCTACCTGTGAAGGATATGTCAAATATATTGATTTCTGTTCTAACAAAGTTTGATTGAATGCAAAATGAATGAATGAATGAATAGGATATCATAATTAATCCTACCCTCTATGCCCTTGGATAATCCATATCATGATGAAAATATATTCAGAATATCTTCAGTGAAAACGAGACCGGAATATTGGCTAAGTTTCTATTGATATAATATAATTTTCAGAGGAGATTTGAGAGATGAATATCTCGGATAAGTTCTTCATTTAATTTTAATTTAGTTTCGTTTATGATGCAGTTCTATTATAAGAATCCATTGATATCATTCCCAACTCTGAGAAACCAATAATTTCGTAGATGAATTGTCAAAGTTTGAACAAGAGCGCCAAAGCTCCTGTCCACAGGGCTTTCCCACATTTTTATCTACCACCCTGAAGATATTTCAGTGTTGATTTCGATAAAAAAAATAGGCGATTTCTTGAATAATCAATAGGCCTGCGAAAACTCCTTCAGAAAATTTTAAAACTGAAATTATTACAATTTTGAGGAATATTAAGATGGAATCAAACTGATATAGAATCTTCTTTTCCAGATAACCCTTCGAAATACCGATCAAAATGGAATCCTGGTTAGTAGACGTTAAGAGAGTTCGCATTCCCCGCCCAAAATTCGGCAGCAGCAGATGCTACCCTGCGGAACCCCCGAAAGACTACTTCTACGAAGACAACAGACTGGATGATCTCAAAATGAAGACCTCCCACCAGAACTCCGGCCTCGCCAAGGCCACCGAAGATCTGAGAAGGGCATTCCAGGAGAAACTCTAACCCACCTCCGAACCCACCACCACCAATTCTTCTTCTTTTTAACCGACAATGACAGTATCCAAGACGCAGGATGAAGGATGGCCAAGCCGCTATACCCGCACATCTCACCCTACTCCCCTCGACTCTAATCTAGTATATTTTCCGTTAAAAAAAACGCTCCATGCCTTCCGCTTACCCGCCGTACTCAAGCAGTCCCGATTTGCATATCAAAGGGAAGTGGTTGAATGCATCCTGTATTATGAGCCTGCTTTTTATCTCATATAATCCCTGGCACAAAGCTAAAAGCCGCACGAACGTTGAGAGATTCGAAATCGAGCTCCGAAATTCCTGCGGGATTTTTGCGTATCAACTGCTCACCAGCAAAAAATCCTATGAAAATTAGAATACCCGAAGCTTGTTGGGATTTTTATCCGTCGCTTTGACGTTTGGAATGTCAAGTGTCAATGTACAATCCATTCTTATAAATGTATACTATATTGATTTGAGTGATGTAAAATTCATATCTAAAGACAAAATTTGGGTTTGTAACATTTTACTTTTTGTCGCTGAAGAATTCCTGGATATTTTCTCAATTACGTTGACGTTAGAACTGTCGAGTGTCAAAACATTCAAACTCCTTGGACAAATTGGTCATTGTGCGATGCAAGCTAAGCAAGACTTTTCAGAAATATACTGCTTCACGGAAGTTCAGAAATTTTGAGACTTTTTCAAAAGTTTGGAATCTTTTTCACCAATTTTTTAAATATGAGAAATCTAAATGTTCACTCACTTATTTAACTCATTCTTTTGTCCATTTCTTTACAAGTTTTCACAGTTTCAGCTGAAAAATTATTTTTAGTAATTGTAGTGCTAAATCAGTTTACACAAAAAATTTAAAAAATAAAGGTCTGGTGACCGAGGGAGCAGGGCCAAATGTGGAATACCATGGATTTCCAGAGTTTCATCGAAAAATCTCGCACGATGGGGTGGCGCATTATAGTCGCAAAGTAAAAAATTTGCAGCATGAAACAAATGAATAATATTGTCAATGAATTGCTCTATGTAAATCTGCGCCTTCATGGTAGCGTCAAGCGCCAAAAATTCTGTACGTCCATTGAAACAAATGAACATTTGGTGGACAAGAATCGACAACTTTTGAAATGGTCACAAATTTTCTGAACTTCCTTTACTTTTGTTGAGCAGTATAGTAACAAAGATTCACATTCTTCGCGAAACTACCTCATCTTGTTCAAAATTGTCTTCTTAAGACCCTACACAGACCAATAAACATGTCAAACAGGTGAAATCATCTCTCGGCACAACGCTTTCAGTTTATCATTTTCCCGAATAGGAAGAACTCACATGGTGTTAAATCGCGCAGAAACAACGGATATTTGACCAAGAAAAATCAATTTCTGAACAGACTTTTCGGAGGTCTAAAGCTCCAATCAAGATGCGAGGAATTGGTGTTTCCGAGATATTTAATCCCATACATGTTGATTGCAATGGCGATTTTGGCAGAATACCAAAGGTTGACGAAATCTTATCATTTCATTAATTCGAATAAACTTCTGTCAAATTTAAAACTGAAATGAATAAGATCCTAGCCCAGTATTCAGTCTTCAACACACACAAGTCCGAGTGACATGCACGTTTGTCAGACTTCATCAATAGGTGGCGTTACTATGATATGCTATCTTGAAAAGTCTTGTTTACTTTGCATCACCATTTATATATACAAAACTAAGTTGACACAAAGATGCTACAGTTACGTCAACCTTTTACTTTGGACCTATCCTACTAATAAGGATTATTTCTAATTCATAACCGTGACCAAGTTCCGATTCTCCTGTGAAACTTTTCTTCATTGTTAGATATTGTATCCAGTTATACCAGTAGCATTTCCCACCTGCCAGTCATAATTCTTCCATGTAACTGCTCATAGAATCCATATTTTATGCTTGTGCTTCACGATATTTTCACCATTATTTTCATTGTCCTCATTATTATTTATATGGTAGTTATAATTTTAGTGTACATAACTGTGATATACGTAATTAAGTATGTTGTTACTAGCAGATAGATCTACTTACTGTTTTTATGATGGTTCGAGGCAGTATAGTTTTTCTGGATGTAGGGTTGCATAATGTATTTTGGTAATTTTTAGATCTCCGTAGCGAAAAATAATAAAAAAATAATGTAAGTGTTACGATAGTTTGATTTATCTATATGTAGGGGTCCCAAAATTAAATGATATTTATGAGTAGGTAAGCCGGGATAAATCTATCAAAAAATTATAAATCATGTGTGGTTATTTGTTAATTAGTATTTACCGAATATTCTTTCTAAGCTTCAACTCCAAGTTAGCTCTTATTTTTCACCCAAATTCCTCTTCGAATACACTCAAATTCTGAAAGGTCGGAAAGAATGAAGGTCACTGAACATGGGTCGAGGTTTCCGCATCACAGAGGGTTGGAGTTCGTAAGGATCTTCCTAGGTGGCACTGGTAAGATTTTCTTTCCAGTAGTTCGCCACCAAAGGGTTCAAGTTAGAGCTCCTTCGTTTGTTATTCAGTGGCTAAGTTAAGCGAACGATTGGTAACAACCATGAAACCGGTACGTATCTGCCCTGAAAGGCACTTTCCTCTTTGGGGAGACACTGAACGATGAGGTGGCTATCCCAATCCTAGGGAATATTTATTGATGGTTAAAATCAACGAATATTTCACCGTGTGTCTTTTAGTTATTGAAGAATTGAAGTAACGTCTGACATTCACTAAATAGATGCAGGTGAACGTATGTGTTCCTCATATCTCTATCATTAGAGAAAACATTCTCAATACCGTTCGACTCCAAGGCTACCCCAGTGCCCCAGTGTTCACCTAAAATCTGCCTATTCGAATTTTAAACTACCGAAACAAGAATATAACTATTTCCTAATGTCCAAAGAGTAGATAAGTATTAATCATGGCATGTTCAACCCCATAGAACATCGTGGCGTGAAGGAGGAGAGAGGTGAATATTCAAATTTCCAATGATACAACACAACCTACTTATATAGTTTTGTCTGATGAAGTAGTAATGCGACGAGCAATTAAAAGTGGGTGCTACTTAACATGTACTACTACTATGTTTTTAAGATAAAACATAGTATGATATGGATCTCTAACATTAGACAAAAACAATTGTATTCTTAATCCGTTGAGTTTGTAAATACTATTAATTAAGTCTTCAAAATAATATTTTGGTTATCTAATACACGAGGATACAGTTGGTGATATTGAAATGGAAAATGAATCATTTCAACAGTTGAACCCTTCGTTAATCTGGTTAATTCTTGTTTGTCGGTTGGTTTGGTTCCTTCCTGCTTCAAGACGGCTCTGATCACGCCACTGTACAAGGGAGGTGATAAAAGCGACCCAGGTAGTTACAGACCCATCTCTGTGATGTCTGTGTTCTCTAAATTATTCGAAAAAGTTGTTTACACTAGACTGATGAAATACTTGGATAGATTTGGGATTCTTTCTGAGAACCAGTTCGGTTTCAGACGGGGGAAGTCTACTGCGGATGCAATCAGCGTCCTAATGGAGGGTATTCATGAGACTGTTGACAGAAATAAAAATTGGTTCAAGCACTGACGTGAAGTCAGAAGCTTTTGCGCGTATGTTCTATTGTCCATTCTCCTGTATTGGACACTCTTCTTAATCGAATTTACCATGATGAATTCTATTGTCTATTCTCCTGTATTGGACACTCTTCTCAATCGAATTCACCATGATGAATTCTATTGTCCATTCTCCTGTATTGGAGACTCTTCTTAATCGAATTTGCCATGATGAATTCTATTGTCCAGAATGGACAATAGAATTCATCATGGCAAATTCGATTAAGAAGAGTCTCCAATACAGGAGAATGGACAATAGAATTCATCATGGTGAATTCGATTAAGAAGAGAGTGTCCAATACAGGAGAATAGACAATAGAATTCATCATGGTAAATTCGATTAAGAAGAGTGTCCAATACAGGAGAATGGACAATAGAACATACGCGCAAAAGCTTCTGACTTCACGTCAGTGCTTGAACCAATTTTTTTTTCGTGACTTTTTAAAAATTTTCTAGGGGTACGGTTCTTGAAATTTTTTTTTTCGTCATTTTTTTCAAATTTTCTAGGGATACGATTCTTACAAAATTTTAAACACGTCTTTAGGTTGATTTTCTACTACTAGTTACCAAGCACCAATTCGATCGAATATTTATTTTTTGAGTTATCAAGGAAATAATATTCCAGGTGGGTATAACTCGGAAACCCTTAGACCGATTATGCCCAAAATTGAACCCAACTCTCCCTTTCGGATACGCAACCTACCCTGAAAATTGCAAGTTTCTATCTCCTTTTGTTCGAAAGTTATCGAGGCAACGGTTACCCATCTACTGAACTCACACAAGAATGCTCGAATCTCCAACAATATTTAACCGATCGTATTAAAACTTGAAAATTGGCAGTAGAGTTAGGTTATGAAGGCTCTCGCAAAATTTCAGCAATTTCAAACGAATAGTTACTGATATATAAAATTTTTTTTTTTTATTTTCAATGATTTATTAAAAATTTTCTACAAATGCTATCCTCACCAAATTTTGCAAACATTTTTGCGTTGGCATTCTACAACTAATGACCATGTTTGAATTCAATCGGTTCAGTATTTTTCGAGTTAATGAGGTACAAAAACCACCAAATTTCAGAAAATTTCAGATGGCTATAACTCTAAAACCGTTAGGCCGATTATGCTCATAATCAAACTGAAATGTCGCGTTCTAGTGCACATCCTAACCTGAACATTTCAAGCCGCTATCTCATTCCGTTCTCAAGTTATCGTGACAACAAAAATATTTTTTAATAATTTTTTTAAAATTTTCTAGCCGTACGATTCGCACAAAATTTCACAAACGTGCTTAGGTTCATATTCTACAACTACCCACCAAGTTTTAAATTGATCGGATTTATAATGGTTGAAAACAAAATTATTACTCGGAAACCACTGGGCCGATTATGCCCATTAACGAACTTGTCCGTCGTATTGAGATGCGCCACCTACCCTGAAAATTTCAAGTCGCTAGCTCTTTTCGTTCTCAAGTTATCGTGGCAACGGCCGGACGGACGGACGGCCGGACGGCCGTACGGCCGGACGGACAGAATCAAATTTGACCTCGAATTCTTCATTGGGGAGTCGAACTTAATCGTTTGAGACCATTTTCGTCAAAAAATTCGAAAGTTACAGACATTTGGGCAAAACTATAACGCGATGTTCCCCAGAACATACGCGCAAAAAATCCTTTGTGTTTTCGTTGATTTAAAGAAAGCATTCGATACTGTTAGCCATGACATCCTTCTGAGCAAATTGTACGATGTAGGGATTAGAGGTGCCGCTTATGATTTGTTTGCAAGCTATTTAAGGAACAGAATTCAGAGAACAAAGATAGATGACGCCCTAAGCGATGACACAACTATTAAATTTGGTGTGCCCCAGGGAACAGTGTTGGGACCCGTTCTCTTCCTTATATATATTAATGATTTGCTCAAACTAAACATCTCCGCTAGGATGATATCATTTGCTGATGATACTTGTTTTGTCTTCGAGAATGACTCCTGGGCGAGTGTCAGGGCTGTCGCTACACACGAACTAAAGCTTGTGAAGAGATGGTTCGATCATAATCTCCTTTCGGTCAATATGACCAAGACAACCTTTCTGCCAGTTTCCTTGTATGCCGATCAATTGCCGGACTACGATGATTTGTATTTTGGGGATACAAAGATAAAATCGACCAAATCCTGCAGATATCTGGGTGTTTTCGTTGACTGTCATCTGAGATGGGATATACAGTGTGCTGAGTTGAATAAGAAACTACGTAAAATATTGTATAAAATACGCATTGCGCGAGAGATATTACCCATGAGTCAACGTTACTCCGTTTACTATGCGTTGGTACAGTCTGTTCTTCAGTACGGTGTAGGCGCATGGGGTGACCTATTGAATAAGTATTATCTGTCTATTGAGAGGGCCCAGAAACGACTATTGAAGGTACTTTTCATGAAGCCAGCGTTTTTTCCTTCTGAGGAACTATATTCGGATCTGGGGATAATGGATGTCAGACAGCTGTATGTCAGGAGTTTGATCACTTCTGTGCCTAGATATCATCATAGGCTGAATTTCCTCTGCTCTGTCCATAATACACGTCAGACTAACAGAGGGATGGTGAGGGGATACAAGATGACTAAGGAAAAGCTAAGATCCTCTTCTCTGTACAGATTACCACAGGTTTATAATGTTATGCCCTCCAGCCTGAGGTCTCCACAGAGCTCTCATTCTCTGAGGAGAAATGCCACTTACTGGTTGCTAAATGTCTTTGGAAGGCAATCTACTCGGGCAATGTTCCACAGCTCATCGATGACGACTCATGCTACTAATTTTTAGTACTTTTTTTTTTGTTCACATTACTAGCTTTATAAGTTGTATTGTTTTTATTGGACATATAATGTCAGCCTTTACTGTTTTGTTCTTTTATTGCCCTTTCGGTTATTGGGATTCATGCTGAACATTTTTGATCATTTGGTTTGTAAATTGATGTGGATATGTAGACTATGTTGTGTTGGGCGGACTCAAATACAAGCTCTTAAATGGGCTTTCTTGAGTTCTTTCCAGCATTATGCGAAGATTCTCTACTACTGTGTATATAAATGGGATGAATAAAGATTATTATTATTATTAACAATTCAGACTCACGTTGAAAAAAAATGTCCAAACGAGAGTATCAAGGATTCAAGATCACGCTGTCAAAACTTCTTCTTATTGCCTGGAATGTTTTACACGGGCAAGAATGATTATAAATTGATAAAAATATCGAATTCTTTCCGAATTTTCACATTGAGATAATATCTCAAGAACGAGAGATGCCTACCACTCACCTTATCTTATTAATTTCTGTAATAAGATACTTACTATGCGGATTAAAGCTTGTATGGAACACTATTGCATTCATCATAATTTGATCATACCATTATAAGGATGAGAGGATAACGTATATTTTTAATTCCTCCCGAAAGAGTCAGTTGTCAAGTCTGATTGTTCACTCCAGCTTTTACTGAAGAAATTCTGCCATCTATGTCCAATTTTTTTGAAATATATAGAATGAAAAAACTTACGGAATCGGGATATTCTTGTAAGGCAGTTGTACTTCCTGTTCTAGATTCACCAGGACTTGAATGTCTTCTACTCCTAGTCCCTCCAGTGTTGTCTTCGTCACCACTTGTGTATTCCTGGATGGAGAAAATGAAATAGAATAATCTTTCTCTTCAATAGAGCATTTAGAGCTCTAACTTTCTGCTCTACTGATTATAATTGGTTTACTTAACCAATATGAAAAAGTTTTATAGAAAAAATGGGAACAATTATTTCAAAATTGCTGAATACAAGGTGTCCGAAAAGTTTTAGGATGACAGATGATACATTGAATTGACAATTTTAGTGGAAGTTCATACCAAGTTATTTTTGTTATATATTGAACTCATTGATTCACTGTCAGGTAGGTATATGAAAATAAATGTTTGTTCACATTTTATACTTTACCATACCATTCCTTCGATGGCGATAAAAGTTGGGAAACTCATTGTATGCACTTGCAGGAAGATTAAAGGCATAATTCAATTAACTCGCCCGTGGTTCGCTATCATTCTCGGGCAATATTTATATTAGAAGAGTCTTGCAAATTGATGGAGGTGCCATAACGATATCGATAATATACTTGCAGCAAAAACACACACTGCATATTAGTTATGAGTAAACTCATAGCTACTTTTAAATATTTACATGGCTGGAACGAAGATCAAAGACAGTGCGAGGCGGGAAAATCAAATTTATGATCTGGGTATGACTGCGCCCCATGATCTGACCTAGTTTGTTCATATTCAGAATGTCTGTGCACAAACGACCAAAGTCCTATATCTTATACGGAGTTGTTCAGTTAAGACCTATAAATTGCTCCACACGACATACGTTTGACCTCATCTGGAATACGCAGGTTCCATCTGGTATCCTTGGATAATGTTCAGCGTAGTGTCTTCAGAATCCCCTATGGATATCAGCGTCCATAATATGACGTATAGGCTGCACATTTCCGAAGCATCGGCAACGTGGTGATTTAATTGTCACATATCCAGTGATGCACATTTTTTTTTGAGGCATTCTCTGTGATTCGCGATCAAAACTATCAATGATCTGCGTGGCCATCTGTATAAGTTGAAGCGAGAAGTGTTCGGTATCATTCCTGGGCAGGACTTCTTGTGCAATTGGGTGTTTATAAATGGAACTCTCTTCCTACTGAAGTGGTTTGCTCTCTATCAGTAAATTGTTTCAACAATCATTTGGACGAGTTTTGCCAAGTCTGATGTGCTCTTCTTTCTTTTTCTGTACAGAATAGACTTTGATTTTATTCACCACTCCTTTTCAGAATGTTTGCTATGACTTTTCTGGCTATTTGTACTCTTGAATCACACATGAACTATAATAAGGTAAAATTTGTGTGGAAATCTTGACAAAAATAGAGCAGATGCTCTCGCCAAACAAGGCTCTAAGACCTCCTTTATCAGCTCAGAGTCAGTTGGAAACTGGATGGATAACCAAAACCACTGCTAGAGGATGAGGAAACAATGCCAGACTCGGTTGAGGAGTCTTTCGTCAGGCCTGAGGCACAGTCATGAAATACTGAGAGAACACAGTCTCTCACCATCCATAGATCTCCTCAGATTGAGCAGAGATCAAATAAGATCTATCACTAGAATAATAACCGGTCACTGCCATATAAGAAAACACATGCACACTATTGGCATCTTCAGATAAGAACGAATGTACATGTTGTGAAAGGAGCAGCAAGAAATGGCTTTCCATGTCATCTTCGAACGTACATCAACTTCCTACTGGAAACAAAACAACTGTATAGTAATGAAAGAGCCTCCAAAGGGCACTTAGTGAAACGGCTTTTAGATCTCATTAAGATACATAATCTTTTCGATTAACTGATCACCAGGATAACACAATAAGTATCATAGGCTGCACTGTTGTTAGTGCAAGTCTCGCCCTCCTAGTATAGTGACTTTGACAATTTGCAATCTACAAAAACAACAGGGTTCACAGAGAGAGGAGAAACCAAGAGATGAAGACTACAGGGGGATCTTCCAGGTTTGAAGTTCTCCAAAATTTTGACTGACAAAACTAACCTTGATCTCAGCAAGAATATGCTATATCCCCTCATACGATTCCTTCCACGCACTATCACCTCAGAAAACGCCTAGTGAGATTCATTTCAGCAGAAAACGACGAATGCAGATTCTGCCAAGAGGGGGAAGAGACTGAACACCCGATAGGAGAATGATTCACCAATGGGATCGAGCACGAAGAGTGCTTGGGTCATGCCTTCATAAAGTATGCAGACGTAACATCCTTGAAGCCATCCCATATACTATGGAATTCATCAGAACTCTGGAACTGGATGGGGAGCTGTTGCCTAGGACACGCCTGATCAACCCCAGAAAGGGGTCACAATAAATTTCAGGTCCTGCTTCACTCGAACCCCTAATTCGACAATGAAAAAAAATCGTTTGCTCTGGATTTCATGCCAGAGATATGATTGTCGTCGATGTATGGCAAGAAGCTAACAACGTAAGGGGAGCTCAGGGAAAATATTGGATGCAATCTTGCCAACTTGAAATACCTACAGCAAGACTGGACACGTGTTTCGGACTAATAAGTCCATCGTCAGCAGCCTGTTGTTCAGACGTTCAACTAAACTAGGCTCCTTATCTGCCTTCCCGTAGGACAGTATAGAGCGATGTGAAAATCGCAAACGCCATCTACGTTACGAAGAAATGAAACCCAGCGTTCACCCTCCTAGTATTCCCAGTCATCAAAACATCATGACAATATTACACTCAAAAAGAGAATCTTGTGCCCGAAGGTATGGTTTTTCAGCCAAAAACGATGTATTGTACAATGGGCTTTTAAAACTTAAATTCAGTGCCTAGTTTTCACAACTCGAAATACCAAGAAGGGTAAAAGCTGGGTTTCATTTCTTCTTCCCACATAGATGGCGTTTACGATTTTCACATCGCTGAGAACGCTCCGAAGGCAGAGAAGTTTAGTTGGACGTCTAAGCTCCAGGTTGCTGGCGATGGACCAATGAGTACGTAAAGTGTCGAACCTTGCTCTAATCAATTCGACGATACCTTTTGTAGGTATTTCAGTCTGCGAAAACTATACAGCAAGATTAAATTGCAACAACTCAACCTACGAGGTTCAATCATTGCAGATTGCCCATTTAGTATTGTCATTTGTTTAATCACCTGACCAATATCGAGGTTAAATACCTTAAGTAACTACGTGAATTCTGAATCGAAATCACGTTACCCTCTTCGGAAACCCTGTATTCATGTACCAAATGCTCTAACAACTACAGTACGGATCTAGTATGTTACAGAATATGTATTTTTGTCGTTCGGCGATATTATAAGAGATTATCCTTCTAGAAGAAGTAATCTATTAAAATGGCCTACAAAAGAGTGCAAGTGGAGATGATAGATATATGTTGGTGCATGTGCTCTAAATCCGAAACAAGCCTCAGAGGTTTCGTCCGCCTGAGGTATGCTTCTTGAATTTCTACAAGCTTATAAACTCGAAGGAAGAGGAAGGAGAAAATAGTTGCAAAGAAAACACTAGTCACCTGAGTGTGGTGATCTTCGTTACATGTTTTGCCGGCAGCGCTGGCTGGGCGAGGTCTAGAATATGTATAGAAATAGGTTAGATTCGATAGTATTCGGCCTTACCTTGTTCGAGGCAATTCGATCGAAATTATTTCTAAAAATTTCTATTTCTTATAACTAGTGATTTTTTAACAACTTTCTTTTTGGCAACCCTGTTTTTTACAGCTGACGGGGGTTTCGTGCCTTGTGTGACTGTCAAACTTGTTCAGTATGGTCCATAATTTAACTATGAATCGACTTACAAACGAACAACGCTTGCAAATTATTGAATTTTATTATCAAATGTATGCTTGGTTAAAAAAGTGTAATGTGCATTTCTTCCATATTATGGTCAGTTTGGTCAACCTTCCCAGGCGGCTATTCGAAATCTTGTGACTAAATTTCGCACCAAATTTACCTTATTGGATATTAAACCACCAACACGCATACTTAGAGTGCGGACAGAGGAGAATATCGCAGCTGTATCCGCCAGTGTTAGTGATGACAGTGAATTGTCGATTCGGCACCATTCGCAGCAATTGGGCCTTTGTTACTCCACTACGTGGAAAATTTTGCGGAAGGATTCAGCTGTGCAACCTTTTGAAATACAGCTGGGGCAAGAATTGAAGCAGCATAATCTATCACAACGGATAACTTTTAATGAATGAGCGGTGGCAAAGTTGGATGAAGATCCACTTTTTTATCGCTAAATTATGTCGCGGTCTAGATCGTGTAATTTAACGCCTCTGAATGATTTTTTGTGGGGCTATGTTAAGGCTCATGTCTATAGCGAGAAGCCCGCAACGATTGACGTACTGGAAGTCAATATTGAAGAATTTAATCGTGAGATACCGTCCGATATGTGATATATGAGAGAACATGCCAAAATTGGACCCGGCGTATGGACCATTTGAAGCGCAGCCGCGGCCTACACTTACATGAAATTATCTTCAAACATTAAATTATATGAATTGTTCTATCGACTCAAATAAAGATTTCATACATTTTTCTTAATTTTATGTGTTTTTTTCTCAAATCAAATCCGAAAGCTATTAAAAAACCACCCGTTAGCATATAATGTTTGTAAATAAAACTACTCCTCCCACCGTATAACTAGAGGAACCGACATACGTTTTTCTGCTCGAACGTTGGATCGCCTGCTATCAGCAGGATCAGCAAGCATTTTTGGCGCTCTTGTTCCTCGGAACAGACTTCTTATCAATTTGCCCAAATGTCTGTTACTTTCGAATTTTTGGCTGCAAATGGTCTCAAACGTTTTGGTTCGACTCACTAATCAGGAATCCTTTGACAGAATCAAATTTGACATCGAATTCTTCATTGAGGAGTCGAACCAAATCGTTTGAGACCATTTTCGTCAAAAAATTCGAAAAGTAAAGACATTTGGGCAAAATGATAACGCCATGTTTCCCAGAACATACGCGCAAAAATTAATGACGTCATAAGTCAAATTTTTATGCCGTATGGTGGTTAATTAGAAACGAACATCGACCTGTGTTTTGCTTGAAAAAATTCAATAACGCAGTTATGAATTTTGTTCCTTACCTTATCCACATACTGTATTTTCATTCATTGCTGATTGGATTATTTTCAGAATATCAAAAACTGCTAATTATTATTGACTTTGAAGCCAGAAAGCTTGGATTTTACCATAATTTGGGTAGCGCAGGATATTACGATTGTGACAAGGAAAACAATTCCCCAATCTTTTCTTTTCGAAATATTGACTTCTTCTCCCATTTTAATCCAAGGTGATATCCCCATAATAAACCCCCAAAACTCCATTCTTTCACGTTCCGCTCGCAACGTCGCCTCGCCCCATTACCCGTCTAATACTACCCCTAATTGCGGACGCTCCATTGTCTCAAGTAGATTGGCCGGTGGGTTCGCGTCCCTTGACGCGTGCAATTTTCCGAACGACTTGCCCTCTTTTTCTCGACTTATCCTCGCTCGAAGGACCAATTTATTCCGAGGCGCCGCCCGAGAAACTCGCGAAAGTAATACCGAGCACTGACAATCGGCCCAGTCTCAGATATCGGCCGGAAATTAGCCTATTCAGGAATCGAAGATGGCGGGGCTTCCAAAGAAAGGGTATACTCGGCGTCGATGCCGACACTCAAGACGAAGATTCCCAAGTTGGATTCCTTTCAGAAGTTTAGTCGTTGAACCTAGTGAACGTTTAATCTGAGATCCGAAGAGATGTAGTCCTGCACCCATCTGTTTGCCAGACGGAACATATTTTTTGCGCGTATGTCCTGGGGAACATCGCGTTATCATTTTGCCCAAATGTCTGTAATTTTCGAATTTTTTTACGAAAATGCTCTCAAACGATTCGGTTCGTCTCCCCAATGAAGATTTCGAGGTCAAATTTGATTCTGTCCGGCCGTTGCCACGATAACTTGAGACCGGAAAGAGCTAGCGACTTGAAATTTTCAGGGTAGGTGGCGCATCTCAATACGACGGACAAGTTCGTTAATGGGCATAATCGGCCCAATCGTTTCCGAGTAATTATTATGTTTTCAACCAATATAGATCCAATCAAATTGAAACTTGGTGTATAGTTGTAGAATATAAGCCTAAGTACGTTTGTGAAATTTTGTGAGAATCGTATAGCTAGAAAATTATTAAAAAATTATTACAAAATACTTTTGTTGTCACGATAACCTGAGAATGGACAGAGATAGCGGCTTGAAGATTGCAGGTTAGGTTGTGCATCTGAATGCGACATTTGAGTTCGTTTATAAGCATAATCGGCCAAACGGTTTTAGAGTTATAGCCATCTGAAATTTGGTTGTTTTTTGTTCCTCATTAACTCGAAAAATACTGAACCGATTGAATTCAAACATGGCTATTAGTTGTAGAATGCCAACGCGAAAATTCTTGCAAAGTTTTGTGTGGATAGTGTCTGTAGAAAATTTTAAAAAAATCATTGAAAATTGCAAAAAAAATTCTATATATCAGTAACTATTCGTCTGAAATTGCTGAAATTTTGCAAGAGCCTTTAGAACCTAACTCTACTGCCAAGTTTCAAGTTTTAACACGATCGGTTAAATATTGTTGGAGATTCGAGCAGCCTTGTGTGAGTTCAGTAGATGGGTGACCGTTGCCTCGATAACTTTTGAACGAAAGGAGATAGGGACTTGCAATTTTCAGGGAAGGTTGCGTATCCGAATGGGAGAGTTAAGTTCATTCTTGGGCATAATCGGTCTAACGGTTTCCGAGCTATACCCACCTGGAATATTATTTCATTGATAACTCAAAAAATAAATATTCGATCGAATTGAAGCTTGGTAACTAGTAGTAGAAAATCAACATAAAGAAGTGTCTAAAATTTTGTAAGAACCGTACCCCTACCCCGAAAATTTCAACTGTCTTACATTGCGTTCGAGCGTAACCGTGCTGTCAACCGGCCGGCGGACCAGCCAGAAGCAATTTTGACCTCTGATTCTTGAGTCGAAACTAATCGTTTGAGACCGTTCTCGGCCAAATATTCGAAAATTACAGACATTTGGACGAATTGACAGACACTCTGTTCAGATGTACAGCACGCCAAAAAAGGTAATTGAACTTTCTTTTGTTCTAGCTACGGCGGTTCGGCATAGCATGAGTCGCTGCATACCCTTGCAGCTACGATGCTCTGTATCTGGCTTACATATGTAACTAGTTGAAAATAGAGTGGGGTAACAGAAATGGAACAACTGCATTGCCTCAATCTTGATTATGTAGTATTATGATATAAAAGCGTTCTTTGTTAATCTTGTAGTTTTCTGTATATAACCAAGTTATTTGTAGAAAGATATTTGGTTACATCTCATCTTTTAATTTTACATCTAGTGAGGATTCAATTAATAAGAGAGTGAATATGTATATCATGAACTAAATCGTGTTACTTAACTTCCCAAATATAAAACTTTTTCCTTGAGTTTTTATCAATAATTTAAATTTCAGGAAGTTCTCATCACATAATGTTGTGTTTACTGACGAAAATATTTTAAATCATTTAAACTACAAGAATTATGGACGGCTTATTGCTTATTGATATATTGATTGGTAAACAGATCGGTGCAGTCATCTATATAAACTTACCTGTTTATACCTGTCATGAACAGAAACAAGTAGGCAATACTGGCAATATCATTTTGGCATATTCATCATATCTAAATCTTTTAATTCGAATATTCGTTCGGTGAATAAGTGGGTGAATCATGGCAAAAAAAATCAATTAAAATTTTATTAATTAAGGATAACCATTAACATTATTTGATAGATGTTGATTTGATGATAGATGAATCTGAATATAGGTTGTTTCATTAATACATGGACATCCATATTTGAAATTTTGAATCTTGAGCTCAAAATATTAATATTTAACATAAATCATAACATAAAATGTGACTCCTTACTGAGTTACAGGGTGTTTTATTTAGAATCTATTTTTGCCCATTCGATAGTTTTCGAGATTTTCAGATCACTCGTCGAAAACGGGACACCCTGACGATGATTAGAAGTAGTGAAATATATGTTTCAGCTATTAAATATCCCTTACTAGTTGGCTTTCGCAAAGATATGTTGATTCCATAATCAGCCGAATTCATTTTCAAATTTGGCCAGCCGATCAACAAAATTTGGATTTCACAAAAGTTATTTATGAAATCAACATTGATCAGTTGACCGATGAAAACAATCTGACAACCTTATATTTACCGAGGATCTGATCAATGTAGAAATGCGATCAAAGTTATGTTGTTCATCTCATCGTTCTAAGCCGAAGTGTCGTTTCTCTTGGTTTAAATATCGTTTGTTGAAGGTTTGTTGTGCTTATCTAGCAATACCATTGTATTTATTGTACGTTTATATGTGACTCAACTCCTCCTAAACGACGGGACTGATTTTTATGAAATTTTGTGTGTGTGTTTACGTGAGGCCCTGAGTGGTTAAAATTCACAATTATGGACCTGGTAGGGCAGAACAATCGAGATATAGTAAATTTTCGATGTGATCATGGAGTAAAATTTACTTTGAGATTCTTCGCGTATCAGAATATAAAACCCCAAAATTTCTCTGCCTCAACATTTTCCAATATTTTCTTAAATGAGAGAAATATGAACTCATGAATAAACCATTGAACGCTAGTAGTAGTTCATGAATAATAATTAATTAATGACCTTCTAAGAATAATTCAAAGTGATGTTTGTGCGTTTTAGGGAGCGTTGATATCTAATTTTGGTATTAGACATTAGCATCAATACAGTCACTTACATCGTAGCATGCTCAAATTTGGCATTTCAATTTTTGTTCATGTTTGTTTGTTTTTATATAGGTACTCAATGTTCCACAATTGTGTGAATATTGAGTGTATCATTCATCTAAAAACTCGGATAAGAATAAAAAAAATCTATTCATATTGAAATTCTACATTTAAAACTTCTACTTTTGATATATTATATATGATAGAAATTGCACTCATTTATGTGCGTATGTTCTAGGGAACAGCGAGCTATTATTTTGTCCAAATGTCTGTAATTTTCGAATTGTTTGCCTAAAATGGTCTGGAACGATTAGGTTCGACTCACCCATGAAGAATTCGAAGTCAAATTCAATTCTGTTAGACCAGCTGTTTTATCGAAATAACTAATCAATTAATGGTAAAAGAATCGGTGTGTTTTTATTTTCGTAAAGTGTATGAATACTTGAAAATAAAAACACACCGATTCATTTACGATTAATCGATTAGAAATTTCGATTAAAATAAAAACGCACACTTTGTTAATGGCCATAATCGGCCAAGCGATTTCGGAGTTATATCCAGCTGAAATATTGTTTCTTCAGTAACTCAAAAGATACAGATCCGAACGAATTGCAACTTGGTAATTAGTTGTAGAATACCGAGGCGCTAGTTTTTGCAAAATTGCATGAGGATCTTATCACCAGGAGCACCAAAAATGATGGTCGATATCTTTGAACAGAAGTATTGTGGATCATATCAAAATAATTTCCTGAAAACAAATCTATCTAGTTAAAGGAAATAATTCCGCAAAGTACGCTTAATAACTCACATCTTCCTCCATGGAAACAATCACTCAGTGTATTTCTGTAGTTTATCATTTATCTCTGAACCTTCACCTATCGATTTTCACTAATTATTGGCGTAAATATGCGAACAAGACAATGTACACGGATGCCTTACGTTCGGCCGCAGAGAGATCTAATCTATGTTATTTTGGCACTGACTTTAATAGAGTACCATCAAAATGTTAAGGGGTACACTAAGGCGTCATTGGCAGGAGAGCTTTTTTAACGTTCGTTAAAAGAGCGTTCGAATAGAACAAATACATTTCCAAGTATATGTTTATACGTTAGCGCTTTTAAAACCTGACCTTTTTGCGTGCGTGTTCCACAAGAAACAGCGTGTTATCATTTTGCCACAATGTCCTCATTTTTCGAATTTTGGGCCGAAAATGGTATCAATCGATTGAGTTCGACTCACGGAAATAGTTCGAATATAATCAGAAGAAAGCTTCAGCTCAAAATGGCCATTACTCCGAGACCACTTGATGGATTTTGCCCACGAACTCAACCTAGATATTTATGCTCCAAATCTACTCTACAAATTTTCACTACTTAACTACTCTCTCATCTAGTTCGAGAGTTGTCATACTCACGGCCAGACAGACAGAATTGTATTCGACCCCTGATTATCCATGAGTGAGTTGAACCCAATCGTTTGAGACCTTTTTCGGCCAATAATTTCAAAAATACAGACATCCGGATAAGATGATATCATGCTGTTTCCTATAGAACAAGCGTGGGAAAAGAGACGATTTAGTACACCTTTGATAACTAAAAGTTTGCGACTACTTATTATTATTATTCTGAGAACATACAGCATTCTCAAGAAATGGGTTCAAGCCCTGTGGACAGGAGCTTTCTGGCGCTCTAGTTCAAACAGAAAATTATATCTCCGAAGGTATTGGTTTCTCAGAGTTGGGAATTATATCCATGTATTCTTATGATAGAACTGCATCATAAAGGAAATTCAATTCAAATAATAGTTTATTTATCAAGATTAAATGAGAACTGCACCATGGAAGAAATCAAATTAAAATAGCTGAACTGAATTTGACTCTCTCTTATAGAACAGGATGAAATATACGAGTATGAACACAGATCATATAATAATGCTTAGATAGAATAATTATAGCATTCTGTGAAAACATAGAAGTACGATTCATTATTGAAATTTAGAAAAATCATATCTCCGAGAGTATTAGCTTGTTGGAGTTGAAAATGATATCGATGGATTTTAATGGTGAAACTGCATCTTAAATAAGAATTGAATTTGAAATTTGTTGCTTAAAAAATTTTTTTTTTTCGTTACTCCGAAACCATCTGGCCTATTTTGCCGAATAATGAACTTAATCGAGATATTCATATCCCTAACCTACTCTGAAAATTTCAACTGCCTAGCTCATTCCGTTCGAGAGTTATTGTAGAATTTTTTTTTTTAATTTTGAAATTTTTTTTTACACTTCGCGGTAACCTGGTTAATACAAAACTTCACATGCGTATAAAGGTCATGATTCTACAATTTTACGCTAAATTTTAGATAGATCGAATGATCGGTTTCGGAAATATTCATAAAAATGTGTTTTACTAAAATCGGCCATAACTCCGAAACCGCTTGATGGATTTTGCTCATTAACGAACTTGTTGGAGATATTTACGCTCTAAACCGACCTTGCAAATTTCAATCCTCTAACTCCTTTCGTTCGAGAGTTATCGTTATCATTTGGGACCATTTTCAGCCAAAAATTCGAAAATTACAGACATTTGGGCAAATTGATAAGCACTCAGTTCCGAGGAACTAGAGCGCCAAAATTTGTATTGGAGATTCACAGCACTTACTTAAACCACCTTATTCCTAATATACAGGCGGTAGAACGTAAAAAGATTCTCTTATATTAAAAAAAAATCAATTACTGAAAATATTCCTCTCACCTCGTCACCCTATCCGCCATGCCCAATCCCAGTCCCGAATCCTCGCTCGGCGAACGAAAATCATCGTTATAATTTTTTTCGTCCACTCCGGGACCATAATCCTGCAAGGGTCAACAGAAGTAGAACAACGTTAATCGCGATAAAAAATGGCTGCAAGCATGACGAAGGATCGGGATATCCGTCCATTTTATCCCGATGCTTCATCGTGTTCGATTCTTCTCGAACCTCCTTTCCATCTATTCTCATTTAAGTAAGACCTTTAGTCATCACAAGCACCACATATTTCTATCATTTCGAGATGTTACGGGAAGGATAGGAATGGATGAAAACTTACCTCAGAGTAGCTCTGGAAGATAGAATGATTGGCTTCGGGTATCGGCATTCCTTTTCTCTGAAAATAACGAATAACGTCATTTAGGATAAATCAGTTACGAAGATCGAGGGAGCTGGGCATAAATGATCTATCTGGATTATCTCGTTTGAGTTTCGAGAAGTTCTCGGACTTCTCGAGTGGACATTTGTATGAAATAACGTTAATCAATTGGGTGAATCTAGAGAAGGGACGAGCAACGGCATAATCAAAGAATGAATAGCCAGATCAAGATCATAAAGGGTTTTCCAATAAGAGGTGTTATTTTGAATAGCCCACTGTTTCAGTAGATGTCACTTTTGAAGCTGTCATTTTTTGACATTTGACAAGTAGAAACTCCACCATTAATGAAACGCTCCAAGAACGCACTGAAATTATTAAAATTCACTATAAAAATGGTGAAAATTTGGCAGAGACGGTTCGTAAAACTCGAACATTTTTGAGTTGTCGTGAAGCACCTTGTCGGACCGCAATAAAGAAATTGGTGGAAAAATTCGAGCTGTTGGGACAAGTTAGTTATGTGAAGAATAAAACCCGTGCACGTAGCTCAAGAACAGCCGAGAATATTGCTGCTGTAGCCGAAAGTGTTGAAAAAACCCAGGTTTGTCCATTCCTCGTCGTTCTTTGGAATTAGGCATTCCACAAACGTCATTACACCGTATTTTGCATAAAGATTTGGGTCTTAAGGCTTATAAAGTTCAGTTAACACAAGAACTCAAGCCGGCCGATCATCAACAACGTCGTGTCTTTGCTGATTGGGTCGTTGAAATGCATGAAAATGATCCGGAATTCCATCGAAAAATCATCTTGAGTGATGAGGCCCATTTCCACCTCGGTGGCTTCGTCAACAAGCAAAATTGTCGCTTCTGGGGCTCGGAAAACCCAAGAGTTATTGTTGAAAAGCCTCTCTATCCTCAACATGTGACTGTTTGGTGCAGTTTATGGTCCAGCGGAGTCATTGGAGCTTACTTTTTCGAAAATGAGGCTTGAGCAACAGTTACGGTGAATGGATTGCGCTATCGAGAGATGATTAATGATTAATAGCCGGAATTGGATGGTATTGATCTGGACAACGTTTACTTTCAACAAGACGGCGCTACGTGCCACACAAGCAACGAAACCATTGATCTTTTGCGGGAAAAGTTTCCGGACCGTGTTATCTCTCGAAGGGGTGATCACAATTGGCCATCGAGATCTTGTGATTTAGCACCTTGCAACTTCTTCCTCTGGGGCCGCGTGAAAGAAAATGTCTACGCCAATAGCCCAGCGTCGATTCAATACCTCAAAGATGGAATTCGTGAGGCAATCGAGAACATAGGGCAGCCACTTCGCGATTTGGTTATGGAAAATTTCATTAAAAGGATATGGTCCTGTAAGCGTGGTCGTGGTGGTCATTTGCCTGATGTTATTTTCCACTATTAACGACATAGCTTCTTCTTTATAATGAAATAAACATCCGATCATTTATATTGAAAAATGGCATTTGAATATCAAAATAACACCTCTTATTGGAAAACCCTTTACCTGACGAAATACACACAACCAAACTCATATTGAGTCACCCAGTAATTTCGGGAAATATGATTTAATTTGAAAAGAAGGTATTGGGGAGTAAAAGGCAGTTTCCAAACCAAGTTTATTACGAAAATATAATTCTAATTCTAATAATCAGCATTGTCACCTCTAGCATCGATACAAGCACGAATTCGACGGGGCTATCTATCAAGTTGTTAATTTCTTCTAAGGGAACATTGTCCATTCTGAAACCACTTGTATAAGTTGCTCTGGTGTGGGTTGTTCTGAACAGCGCTAATCTTTTTTATGATCTCGTCCCATAAGTGCTCAATAGAATTTAGATCTGGTGCGCAAGGAGGCCGCTCTAAAACTGCAACACCTTCCAGTTTTTAAAAAAGTGTTGAAACTCTGCTGGTATGTGGAGATGCATTATCTTGCATAAATGTTCTTTCATAAATTCATAATTCCACCCCAAAACGTTTCACTACCCCTTTTGTATTTCGGGGTAATTTACCATGTTAAATTCGATTAAGAGAGTGTCCACCCTCTCTTAATCGAATTTAACATGGTAAATTCGATCAAGAGTGTCCAATACAGCAGAACGGACAATATAATTCACCATGGTATATTTGATTAAGAGTGTCCAATACAGGAGGAGAATGGACAATAGAACATACGCGCAAAAGCTCCTGACTTCACGTCAGTGCTTGAACCAATTTTTTTCTAACACGTCTTTATATCGATATTCTACAACTAGCTTCAATTCGATCGAGTTTATATTTTTTGAGTTATCGAGGAAATAATATTCCAGGTGGGTATAACTCCGGAACTTAGTTGCTGCCATTTACAGCGAAAAATATCAACTCTATTTTATTGTACTTTCAAGGCAAACGGCAGTAACTGCTGGATTTTCAACGAGCAAGGTTTTCAGCAAAAAATGTATTTGATAATAAAATAACACGAATTTTCGCGGAATTGCGGGAATATCGTATTCCGGCGGAGTTACTTGAGGCGTAAGTTTTTTCCTATTTCATTTCCAATAGAATACATATTATGTGGGAATTAAAAATTCTGTGACCATTCTCTCGGTATACTGAATTCTGGCACTAAAATAGCACACTGAGAGAAATGTTAGGGTTAATAATTAATAATTCTTTATTTGGGATAGATTTATTCATTATTAATGAATTTTATTAATTATTAATAAATGTTATTAATAGTTAGATCCACTTGATTTTAAGCTTATTCCTCAGAAATATATTATTTATTTAGGCAATATTTATTAATTATTAGAAAGGTTTATTAATAGGAAATAAATCTAATACAGAAAAGTCATGTTCGAAAATATTATTAACTATAACAAAATGATTTATTTCCACCAAACAAATATTATTTCAAGTTAAAATTTGCCTTATTTCTGTCAAACAAATATTTGTTGAATCATCATTTAATCAACATTTATTTATTAATAATAAATCTTGATTAGACCTGAATAAGTGTTTATTTACGCTCGGATCTTTATGTTCCCGACCCCACCCCATCATAGCGAATTGCGACTCTGAAAATCTTCTAATTCTAATTCAGTCTTTTCCTTTTCTTCAGTCAGTTAGGATATGGTTAGGTTAGTGTATTTGTGAGTTACTACGAACTAAAAGTTTTGTGATAAGTGTGTGAACAGAATGTCCGATTTCCAGGAGTTTTTGTTTGAAAATGGTTTGAGCCATTTGAGAAGTATATTCGAGTTGGTTGAAAATCAATGGAGTACTCTATAAGAAAGGAGTGGTATGTCAATACGGTCGAAATAATTTTGGAGAACCAGTGTTTTGTGTTATAGAATCTATTGAATATAACAATAAGAATTATCGTTTAAATTGCAAAGAAATTTTGTGTTTCGGTTTTGATAAACATTTTCAGGCCTATCAGGTGAATTGTATTTCTTCCCATACTTTTAAAGTTAATGTCCTCGAAGACTTTTGGCCTTTTCTAACACATATCCACAATTCAGCTAATGGAAATAAATATATTTCATGTATGAATCAGGAAGTTTAAATCAACCTATTGATTGAGTTCGCTTTATGTACCCAATTGTTCCTGAAGTTTAGGTGTGCCAATGCCAAGTGTAATTTTTGATTTAGTCTATGTGAGAGCGAATTTCTTGAACCTAGTCATAATTCGACCAAATTGTTAATTTATTTGCATTTAAATGTTTCTGACAAATTTATTATTTCTTGCTTCACATAAATGAGTTGAGTTCATAAGAATTTAATAATTAAGAAAAATTATGTTCCATTATCTGATACTAAAATATTGATGAATGTATAGTTAGACTCGAATTATATTTTTACTTTTTTTGATTTTTTGAAAGTTGAATGTTGATGTTATTTTTTTCTCATTATTTAATAAATATTACGTTTTGTTGCGTTGAATGCTTGTAAAGACTAGACTGATTTTATATTTTGCAAGAGTTCAATGTTGAGCCTGTTTATTTTCTAATTATTCAATAAATATTACGTTTTGTTGTTGAATGCATATTAAGACTAGACTGATTATATATTTTGTAAGAGTTGAATGTTGGACCTCCTAAGTATTTTTTCTCATTATTTACTGAATAATACATTTTGTTGTTGAATGTATACTAAGACTAGACTGATTTTTTTTATAAGTTTAATGTTGAACCTATGTTATGTTTTCTCATTATAGAATAAATATTACGTTTTGTGTATTTCCTTTATTTTATTTTTCATGCACCACCCCTATATATTGTTGATTGACTCAATAATACATAACTTAATTAAGTTCCATTCCAATGAAACATAAAAAGGCTAATGTGATGGATTTTAATTATTCATTCCCCTCAGTTTTCATTCACTTCAGTTTTCATTTAATTAATCATATTTATTGGAAAATATAATTTTTTTTCGAAAAAAAAACCTTAATTTACTGCGAAAAACTTGTTATTTACGAAAGTAAAACATTATTCTTTAATAAATTTTATTTATTTACATGAAAATTAATCTACTAAATATAAATTTATATTTGTTTGGTATAAACTATTGACTTTCATAGAATGAACATTGTTTTATCTCATGAAATATATATATTTATTAATAAGAATTCGTTATTTAATAAAAATATATCTTTTATCCTTCAATAAATTCATTATTTCTTATGAATATATAATTTCTTATAATAAATTTCCTATATTTATGAGAAATATTCTTTTCTGAAATATAAATATATCTTTATTCATTATAAACTAATGATATTCATTCAAAACAAATATTTAATTCTCATAAATAACATTTATTTATTATTAATAAATCGTAATTGAATGATAATATAATTTTGTATCTATTAATAAACCTTTTCATCTATTAATAAATCGTATATTAATTATTAATATATATATTAATTTTTCACCAATATATATTTATTTTTAAAACTCAAACAAATCCATTATTTGGGACAAATAAATATTTATTACGCCATATATGAATAAGGGGTTTATTTAATATGAATAAACTTTATTATTTATAAATAAACTGTTCTCTCAGTGATGAACTGTATTCATACATTATAAAAGCTGAGAAAACGGTGTATATCGATGCTAAATTCGTAGTAGAGTGTCCAATAGAGGTGAGTAGGCAATAGATCATACGCGCATTTTTTGCATTCCCACTCAAGGCTAATTGTCATTGTATATCGCAGCTATTCAGCAACAATAATTTAATCAAACCTTCATATTATGTTTAATAGGAATTTGGAATAACTTCGTTTATATACATTTCTGGGGCAAACACAGCAATACTGTCTCATAATAAGCATTCCAGCAATAGATAGCAAACCAGCTCACGTTTTTGTCGAAAGTTTTCTTTATATCTCCATAATATTAATGTGATAGCTGTATATCTTTCCTTTTATATTCATTTCGATAGAGAACAATCCACGAGATTTCCATCGTTCTCCAAACTTTCTTCCGTATAAAAACACGTCCATATTTCACATCCAGCCGGATTTATTGCTATTTCCAACGGAAAACAGCTCGAGTATCTGTGAAAATAACAAATATCTGAATCCGGCCTTGAATATTCAGCTGTGCAAAGCTGTTCGCATTTTCACATCGATTTGCAGTGGATTGGAAGGTAAATTTAATTCCGTGCTGAAAATGTACGATTCGCGATCATTCTCCCCCATACATGAAAACGAAGGGCCGTATTGGAAGTTTTTTGTATGTTCACTATTTATAATGTTTCTGAATCCTTTTTAGAATGGGTAGAATAGATTTCAAATCTATTTAATAAAACATAGAATATTCCATTCATAATTTGTTCTTTTTTTCCTTTGTCCAGATTGAATTACGGATACCTTGGAGAAACCTCTCTGCTTGTTGAAGGAAGAATCGATAGTTAAGAAAAAGATGCCCTTCAATAATAAATATTTCAGCATATTTTGTTAATAATTTTAATTTTCTTATATCAAAACACTAACGGGGAGATAGGATTTCTTTTTTGAGGTTTTTTCCCTAACTTAAGCTAAGCCTTAGATGTTGACAAAATAATTAAAGCGTAGAAACGTTATTCACTAAATCAAATTTTCAACGGTGATTTAAGCATCCACTATTGAGTAACAAAACAGTTGAACAATTGAACTTTCATCCACCTTCGCTGCCATATTGAAATAAGAGATTCAGAGTTGATTGGCCTTCATTTTAGAAGGTGTTTCCCTAGGACATTGGTAACAGACGAGATCATTTTGTGACAATCCAAAGCCCATTTTTTGGAAACAGCCCGAAGACGAAGGCTGAAGGCTGTTACCAAGCAACGAGCTCGAGAAATTTGTCATGAAAGGGATGTCCAGCGGATAATTCTTTGACAAAAAAATGTATAACTCAACACAACGAAACATGTATTCATTTATTGAAAGTACAGTTAGATAAAGTACTATTATTAAAATTCAACTTAACATTTCTGTTGCTGTTCTCTACTATAGAAGATCTAATAAGGCTTGTTTCACATGCATACGGTTCCATTCGGTTCGGTTCGTTTTCGGTTTCAACCGAAAACGAATGAAGGCCTTTCACACATATACGGTTCATATTAGGTTTTATGTTATCTTCCGACACGGGCTCACAATTCCAATTTTTCCGCGACGTCAGATTCATCAAAGCCATTCAAAATTGAACACATACATCTTTGAATGCATCCTACGTCTTTAATTCATCTTTATATTTTTCGGAAGTTTTGTCCCGCAGCACTGGTTTAGATTCACTGCAGAGATCAGTCGATCCACATTCGGTAAACCATCATTTTCTCATGAATACTGAGATAGCAACAATATCCCGAAAATATGTATGTTTATATTTCTATATTTGAACAATTCGTGAAAAATTGAAAGATATCTGCTCGATTTGAGGTTAAAAGCACAAAACGAGACAGAAAACATATGTAAATATTTATTACTTTATGGTTAAAACCGAAACTAAACCGTATTCGTGTGAATGCCCCGGTTGATCTGTATTCCCTATACACGAATCCAAACCTGATAGAAACCTATTCGTGTCGAGGGAGTATTCGGTGCTGTACGGTTTCTATTCGGTACCGAATCTAAACCGGAGCACCGTTTCACACTTGTCGCCAGCGACCGAATTGAAACCGAAAACGAAACGAACCGAATGGAACCGTATGCATGTGAAACAAGCCTAACACGCATTATATTTATGATCTTTCAATTAGGTGAACTGTGCTAATTTCCAATAACTGGACAAGCACTGACGTGAAGTCAGGAGCTTTTGCGAGTATATTCTATTGTCCATTCTCCTGTATTGTAAAATAGAACATACGCGCAACATTTTTCGTTTTTTTTTTAATTTCTAGGGGTACGGTTCACACAATATTTTACACATGTCTTTATGTCGATATTCTACAACTTGTTACCGAGCTTCAATTCGATCGAATCTATATATTTTTTGAGTTATCGAGGAAATAATATTCCAGGTGGGTATAACTGCGAAACCGGTGGACCGATTAAAACAACTATTTTAACCCTTCCATTTGGATGCGCAACCTTCCCTGAAAATTGCAAGTTCCTAGCTCCTTTAGTTCGAAAGTTATTGAGGCAAAGGTCACCCATGCAGCTACTAAACTCACACAAGGCTGCTTGGATGTTCAACAATATAGATCAGATCGTGTTCAAACTTGGAACTCGGCAGTGGAGTTAGGTTCTGAAGGCCCTCGCAAAATTTCAGCAATGTCGGACGAATAGTTCCTGATTTATAGAATTTTTTTCAATGATTGTTTTGAATTGGATCGGTTTTGTATTTTTTGAGTTATTGAGTAAATAACATGGCCGTTTATGCCTATAAATAAACTCAAATATCGCATTCAGATGCACAACCTAACCTGAAATTGAAGTCGCTATCTCTCTCCGTCCTCAGGATATCGTAACTCTCCGACCCTCTGCGCGATGAAGAAACCATGAGCGATGTTCAGCGACGTTCATTTTTTGCCGTGAGAGGGTCAGGGATGGCAATGCCATCTACCTATACAACAACCTGACCCTCTTACGGCGAAAGAATGAACGTCGCTGAACATCGCTCAAGGTTTCTTCATCGCAGAGAATCGGAGTTCATAAGGATTTTCATAGGTGTCGCTGGTGGGATTCTTGCCGTAACAGTTCGTTTTTGAGAATAATCGGTCTAACGGTTTTGGAGTTCTACCAAACTGGAATATTATTTATTGAAAGGTTTATTTCTGGGGTTTCTCTCCCAAACTCTGAAAAATATCTATAAAATAAAAAATAATTATTTTGTGATTTGCTTCTGCGTAAGAAACACAAGATATTTGTCAGAAGCAATCAATCGAACAATGTTGCCTAACAAACCACAACGAAACAACATCAACGAAGAAACAACTATATCATAACGTTTCGGAGTCTATATCAGACTCCTTCGTCAGACACTTAACGAAAATCTTCAGCGGAATCTGATAAGATAGTTTCTGCAGTATAAAATTTTTATCAATTTTTTTTTTCTAGTTATAGGATCCTCACGATTTTTTTCAGAAATTTGTGTGTCGGTATTCTACAACTAATCACCAAGTTTCAATTCGATCGCATCAACATTTTTGAGAAAGAATATTTAAGATGGGTATAACTCTGAAACCGTTTGGCTGATTATGACCATCAACGAGCTTAACCGGTACATATGGATCCGTTACCTACACTAAAAATTACAAATTGCTATCTTTCTATCGAAAGTTATCATGGCAAGGGCCGGCTGGTCAGCCGGAAAGAATTGAATCTGACCTCAAATTCTTCATTAGTGAGTGTAACGTAGAACATGCATATTTTTCCTCGTAATATACAAAATCAGCTCAGGTGAAAAGATACAGGCTGTTGAAATTTTGAAAAAAAATCATTTTTTATTTTGTAGCTTTGACATCCTTTTTTCGAATAAAATGAATGTTGGCGTAAAGTTTCCTATAACTATGATACATATTTTCCAAATATTAGTTATTTTCTACTTCTACTGGTTTTCTAGTTATGGACTCGTGGATTCATAAAACTAAACGAAATTAGCATAAAGAAATCATATAAAGTTTTTCTTGAGTCATTTCAAGAATATTCCATCGTTTTAGAACATTATATTATTCTTCATCATTTCTCCTTAAACGCACCGTTTTCGAGATATTCTTCATTGAATGTTTTAAAATGGAAAACTCCAGAAATTTCACTACTTTTATGGATCCGTCCCTGAGCGTTGGAATCCCAAATCAAGCTGTAAACCACGTTACCATGCCTTATTCTCGTCCGCAAACAATGTCATAGATAAATTTATATGCGGGAGTGTATTAGCACATTGTGAAATCTTTAAACGCTTGTAACTTTTTACCTGAGCCGAATCTGGAAAAATGGTATATGAAAAGAGTGTTTCATTTGATGAGAGGAATCTTTGGTTTAAATTAATGCAGTGGTCAAAGACTCACCCTGTATAGTGTCTAGTTGAACAAAGCGAAGGAGTACATGAACGAGCACGCTGAAACTACGACAACGCTCATTCTTTTGACATGATGATGATTATAAGACCAAAGTTACATCAAATATTCTAACAAATCTCGTTCAACTTTTCCAATCTCATTGAAGAGTTTCGAGCATGCCGAAAATTTGAAGGTTCTTACGAACATCTATTGGATCATTGAAATAAATTGAATCAACCTAAATATCTTCCGATAACGTTTCAAGTTTCAACCTGATCAAACTTGGGACGTCCAGAACTTAGTTACCGTTAAGCTCATCACAAAACTCCTGGGATTCGCTCTCTGTTCTAACAAAAAGGAAAACAGATTCTCTTAGTTGTAATTCTCGAAAAACGCCGTTATATTCATTAGACAAGATTGGATGTGTACATCCTCGGAGGTTAACGATATTTTATTGCTGCGCAAAACTATAAAATAGGGGTTTTATTTCTTGCGGATCCTCCTTTCCCACACAATTACTCCCTTTACGTTCTGCAAGCAATAGGGGTATAACTACTATTTTTACGAGTTTAAGACTGACGGAAAAATCCCAGTGAATCTCTCCTTTGATCATTGTGTACGTCTTGTTCTAATCACCAGTTACTATTGATTATAAGATAAGCGTGAAGAATAATCATAAAAGGATACTGTGGGAGGTATACTCGTTATTGAAAGGTTTTTTTCTGGGTTTTCTCTCCCAAACTCTGAAAAATATCTATAAAATACAAATTAATTATTTTGTTATTTGCTTCTGCGTAAGAAACACAGGATATTTGTCAGAAACAATCAATAAATACATGTATCATGAATTTAGATAGAAGAACAAATAATCAAGAACAACAAAATCATCAACAAGTACAGCAACCCAATCTGTTGAATGTGATCCCTTATGTTCGTGGCCTTTCTGAAAAAATTAGAAGAATCGGTTCTAAGTTCAATATAAGAACCGTCTTCAAAACACAGAACGATCTTAGGTCTTTATTAACGAAAACAAAACCCATAAATGAAAAACAAAAAGCAAAATACTGTGTATATAATATTCCTTGTATTTGTGGTAAATCTTACACAGGAGAAACATCAAGACCACTAGAAGTAAGAAAGTCAGAGCATAAGAATAACTTGAGAAATATAGACATACAGAAATCAAAAATAGCAGAACATGTATGTACAATCCAAGGAGATCACATGATGGATTGGAGTAATACAAATATTCTAATGACAGAACCTGATTTTATGAAAAGGAAACTTAAGGAGTCAAGTTGTATTTTATTGAACAGAGAATGGAATTTTGCAAATTGCTCAATTGGTATTGATCATATTTGGCTAAATTTATTGAAAAAGGAGTTGGAACTTGGAAATTTCTATGCGAAGTAAAACTATGATAGCTATGATTTTTAAATACTGTCAATGTGACAATTCTTGAATTTCACAAAATAACTGTCAACAAAATAATTCTAACGATTTTCATTAAGCGTCTGACGAAGGAGTCTGATATAGACTCCGAAACGTTACGATATAGTTGTTTCTTCGTTGATGTTGTTTCGTTGTTGTTTGTTAGGCAACATTGTTCAATTGATTGCTTCTGACAAATATCCTGTATTTCTTACGCAGAAGCAAATCCCAAAATAATTAATTTTTACTTTATAGATATTTTTCAGAGTTTGGGAGAGAAAACCCAAAAAAGAAAACCTTTCAATAAGCGTGAACAATCATTAAAACAAGGATGACATGTGGCATGCGGAACATGCATCATGTCAGCGCTTCGACTTTCTCATAATAAATCTATTCTAGAGTTCTCGATTTTTTTCCGTTCTTGGAATTTTTGGCAGATAATGGTCTCAAACGATTGTGTTCGACTCAGGGCCGGTTTCTCAATTGCGAGTTAACTCGAGGTTGCGAGTTGACGCATGTATTTAGCAATATTCATGAATGCGCAACACTCGGTTTACCCGCAACATCGGGTTAACTCGCAATTGAGAAACCGGCCCTCAGTGATGAATAATCTAAATGAGTTAGAGGGTTAAAATTCGCAGAGTATGTTTGGGGCATAAATGTCTCAGTTGAGTTCGTTAATGGGCGAAATCCACCGAGTGTATTCGGAGTTATGGTCATTTTGAATTGAAGCTTTTTGGCGCTCTTGTTCCTCGGAACAGAGTGCTTATCAATTTGCCCTAATGGTCTTGAACGATTCGGTTCGACTCACTGATCAAGAATCCGTGGTCGAAATCGATTCTGTCCGGCCGTCCGGCTGGCCGTACGTCCGTTAACACGATAACTCTCGAACGAAAGGTGTTAGAGGTTTGAAATTTGCAGTGTAGGTTTGGAGCGTAAATATCTCGGACGAGTTCGTTAACGGTCGAAATCCATCAAGCGGTTTCGGAGTTATGGCTGGTTTTAGTAAAAACATTTTTCCGAAACCGATCACTCGATCTATCTGAAATTTAGCATCAAATTCTAGAATCATGACCTTTAGACGCATGTGAAGTTTTGTATTGATCGGGTTACCGTAAAGTGTCAAAAAAAACTTGAACCATTTTTTTTCGTGAAGTAAGGAGCTTTTGCGCGTATGTTCTATTGTCCATTCTCCGGTATTGGACACTCTTAATCGAATTTACCATGGTGAATTCTATTGTCTGTCCTCGTGTATTGGACACTCTTAATCGAATTTACCATGGTAAATTCGATTAGGATCCGATCATGTTCAAACTTGGATCTTGGTAGTAGAGTTAGGTTCTGAAGGCTAACGCAAAATTTTCAGCTATGTCGGACCAATAGTGTCTGATATATAGAATTTTTTTTCAATAATTTTCTATGATTTTTTTAAAATTTTCTAGTGATACGATCCTCACGAAATTTTGCGTGACTTTTCACGTTGCCATTCTACAACTAATTACCATGTTTGACTTGGATCGGTTTTGTATTTCTCGAGTTATTGAGGAAATAACAACCAAATTTCAGATGGGTATAACTCCAAAACCGTTTTGCCGATTATGCCTCTAAACAAGCTCAAATGGCGCACTCAGATTTGCTTTCTCTTCCCGTTCTTAGGTTATCGTGACGTAAATAATTATTTTTAATAATTTAAAAAAAAGTTTTCTAGCGATACGATTCTCACAAAATTTCACAAACGTCCTCAAGTTTATATTCTACAACTACTCACCAAGTTTCAATTCGATCGGATTAGTATTGGTTGTAGACAAAATTATTACTCGGAAACCATTGGGCCGATTATGCCCATTACTTGTCCGTCGTATTGGGATGCGCCACCTACCCTGAAAATTTCAAGGCGCTATTTCTTTCCGTTCTCAAGTTATCATGGCAACGGCCGGCTGGACAGAATCAAATTTGACCTCGAATTCTTCATCAGGGAGTCGAACCAAATCGTTTGAGACCATTTTCGGCGAAAAATTCGAAAATTACAGACATTTGGGCAAAATGATACGCGATGTTCCCCAGAACATACGCGCAAAAACATAAGAGCAACTACTTAACTTTATGCGGGCA
Source organism: Halyzia sedecimguttata (assembly GCA_937662695.2). Taxonomy (NCBI): domain Eukaryota; kingdom Metazoa; phylum Arthropoda; class Insecta; order Coleoptera; family Coccinellidae; genus Halyzia; species Halyzia sedecimguttata. The sequence goes on along the minus strand of OW569413.2, from coordinate 100,887,535 downwards.
CGACAAAATAATGACGGAACTTCAATCTTTCGACTGACGATCGCGCGGTTGTTGTCGGCTTATAATTGCGGAAAATTCAAATTAATTTAAAGAAATATTACTCTTTATCAAGGTCCCCCCATAAAATCAATTTCACCCCATTTGACGGTAATGAGAGAATCGTCTATGATCACAGAATTGTTAATTCTTAGATATGTATTCTATTGGAATTGAAACTCGTTGAATATCTGATAATATACGAAAGAACTTACGCCTCAAGTAACATCAGTATACGGAATTCACGAAATTCCGCGAAAATTAGTAAGTTGGCATTCTAGAAGTAATTACCGAGTTTTAATTGAATCAGATTTGTATATTTCGTAATTTTATTTAATTTATTTGTAGTTTTCCCAAACACTCAGTAATTTTTTTGATTTAAAATATTCATGTTTTTAACTCATTTTTACATAATATCGAAAGAGCAGCCTAACATTCAATCGAAAATTATTGTCACGTCAAAATATGTGCTCTTTTAAAAGAGTCGATAGGCTTTTTATTGGTTGAAGTTTCTACTTTCTGATGGTTTAAAAAATATACATTGCTATGGTAAATTTTCTCAGTTATTAAAGTTAATATTTAATGAGACATCAACAATATTTTGAGAAAGTTGTATAATTTTTTCTGATTTATATGCGTAGATGCCTATTTATTGCTTATATACAGGGTGAGTCTTTGACCACTGCATTAATTTTAACCAAAGATTCCTCTCATCAAATGAAACACTTTTTTCATTTACCATTTTTCCAGATTCAGCTCAGGTAAAAAGTTACAAGCGTTTAAAGATTTCACAATGTGCTAATACACTCCCGCATATAAATTATCTATGACTTTGTTGGCGGACGAGAATAAGGCATGGTAACGTGGTTTACAGCTTGATTCGGGATTCCACGCTCAGGGACGGATCCATTAAATTAGTGAAATTTCTGGAGTTTTCCATTTTAAAACATTCAATGAAGAATATCTCGAAAACGGTGCATTTAAGGAGAAATGATGAAGAATAATATAATGTTCTAAAACAATGGAATATTCTTGAAATGACTCAAGAAAAACTTTATATGCTTTCTTTCTGCAAATTTCGTTTAGTTTTATGAATCCACGGTCCATAACTGGAAAACCAGAAGAAGTAGAAAATAACTAATATTTGGAAAATATGTATCATAGTTATAGGAAACTTTACGCCAACATTCATTTTATTCGAAAAAAGGATGTCAAAGCTACAAAATAAAAACTGATTTTTTTTCAAAATTTCAACAGCCTGTATCTTTTTACCTGAGCTGAATTTGGAAAAATGTTAAATGAAAAAAGTGTTTCATTTGTGAGAGGAATCTTTGGTTAAAATTAATGCAGTGGTCAAAGACTCACCCTGTATAATATACATATATAACTCAAATACCTTTGGACAATTTTAGACCATCGAAAGGTATTTCATAGAGAAGTGGGGAAGGGGCTAGGAGGTTCTAGGCCTTACTACCTGTTATTTCGTAGCATTTTCTGAGGACATTTACAATAGGAATGTGAACACCCTATTTTTTAAAACTGCAGATATTTTGACGTGAGAATTTGCGAACGAAAATTAGGCTGATTTTTTTGTAAATGATAAAAATAAAATACCAAAAACTTATTTATTTGAATTTTTCACATAAATTTTGAGGCTATGTGAAAAAAGTGTAAATACGAAAGTTGTAGATCTTTTTATTACCTACACCTTTTTTCCATAAGACTTGTATTTTTTCCGGAGATAAACTCGATATCCTCAAAAACCTCCTTCCAGTTCCCGACCTCAGATCACCCGTAAATTATTTTTCCTTCTCTATTATGTCCTAAAATTTGGGTTATGTTGACAAATAATACGTATAGTACGTCAATTCTACTTGAAGTTGCTGATCTGTGAACAAGAAACAAAGCAATTTAAAATTTAAAACCCCATAGTAGAATGTCCAATAGAGTAGACAATAGAACAAAAGCTCCCGACTTCACGTCAGTGCTTCAAGTAAATTTTCGATTATTCGACTTTTGAATTTACTCTCATTCAATATTTTACTTTCTGCATAACAATTCCCTTCAATATGCCAACTAGTTGGACAGCCTTCTCCATATGCTGACGGCCATCCACAAAAAAAATAAGGGTGATTTATATTGTTTCGCGATGTTGAAATTCAATTCGTTCATGCTGGAACGACCTGACGAACGATCGAAGAGAGCCTCTTCCTGCCAAACCGGCAAAATACAATTGTAGAACTCACCCTCGAGTGACGGTAATCGTGTTCTCTGGGATCCCTAGGGTTTATCCTTGACGAGGACTCTGGTTCTCTTCCGTATACTAATTCGTCGAACTTCGAACGATCCTCTACGGCGACTATCTCTCTCAGTTCTGTCATGAGAGTAATCTGAAACAAGGTCGAATGATAGTTGATCGTTGGTGAAGACGAATACTTAAATTATTAATAGTTATAATAGTCTTTAAGTTGTACATTAATTTTAACCATAGATTCCTGTCCCCCAATAAAATACTTTATTCAATCACAATTTTTCAGATTTTATATCATTAAATGGAGAATATCTCGAAAACGGTGCGTTTAAGGAGAAATAATGAAGAATAGTAAGTGAAAAAACTCTTTCGTTTAATAAGAAGAATCCACGGTTAAAATTAATATACATCTTAAAGACACACCTTGTATTGAAACATTGAATGCTGGTGACCTTCACTTGAAGCAAATCTACAGAGTGTAGAAAAATGCTCGAACAGGTCAATTTCATTTCAAATTACGCACCTTTTTATGTATAATTGACGAGTTTGTCATGCACCATCTATGAGGGATGGAGGGTAGGTGAGTTCTTTTAAAAGGCAATGACTAACTTTTGGTGCTAGAAATGGATAGACAATTTATTACAGGAATGACTTTGTTAAACTTATAGAATTAGAGTTTTTCCTCTTATTTATTTATTTCGAGGTCAATTACTTACATTTTAGGAGTGATTTATGCTTTTGAATTGTGTTATCGAAGACACGCCTTTTCGTAGGGTAGTAATTGATGAATTATCTGAAATAAAATTAACCATTTCATCCCTATAACGAAGGGGTTGTTAAAAAAATACATCAAATACAACTGCTTCCGCGTCATATATCGAACTTTCATATTAGGAACTTGTCAGAAGCAATTTATGGAAAAGTGTTGCCTAACAAAAATATCATAATTCCACTGAGACAATAATTTTGCTTCTTTTTTCCCTTCCCAAGTTTCCTTAGAACATATTGACCTCGAGATGAATATTATTTTCTCAGAGGCTATTGTTATTTTCTCAGAAAACAATTTTTTTTTCTCAAATTTTGTTTGTATTTTGGCTTACTTACAATTCGCCCTTCCTGTATGCAGGGTTTTCCCTTGAAGGGTAGAGGGAAATTCATGGAACTTGGTAAAAAAATCGAGAAATATAGGTCCTATCAATATGAATTTTCATCTAAATCTATTCACTCTGAAGTTTGAAAATATGGGGTTGAAACATGTAAGAATATTTATAATTATCTTCTCAACCGAATAATAATACTCGTATTCATCCATTGAAAACTGTTTTAAAAATTTTTCACGATTAGACTTCTGCAAGTTATGAAATATTGAGAAAATACGACGGAAAAATAAACCTTTGCGTGAATTTTGGATTATGTATGCGAATGAAGAATGTCAAATGTCATTTGTATGGAAAATTTCCTTGGATTATAGAAGAAAGAGGACGGATAACATATTCCCTGACCTTGAAACCAAATGTCCACCACATGACCACAGAACCTGGCTCCTTTTTCCTGTTGTGGCTTCTACAGTCGTAAGCTGCACATCCTACCATTATGTGTAACACAATTTTATAACAAAACAGTCCGTATACACTCAGATAAACACAAGAAACACACGTCCACCACATCGTTTGGTGTCCACCAAACTGTCAAAGTCTATCAAAGTTTTGGTTTCAGATCGATAGTGTTGCGTAGTACGTCATGCGTTATACCCTCTCTTTCCTAATCAAAGGGAATTTCCTATTTGAAAAATTAACGTTATATGATAAATTGATGGTTTTCAGATTGACAATTTCCAGAATATGGGAAAACCTGCACAACTGAAATGTATTTTTGCGATAAAAATAACAAGCGATAGCTTTTCCATGGGAATACAGTAATAGGTATAGACGTTAATATGAGGCTCCATGAACCAATTGAATAATCTAGATGTATTTCGGGTTATATCAAATGAAAATGGAATTTCCATATGCCATATATGTGACTTGGTTTCGACAGTTTGAATTGGCGAAGAGCTTAATGAATTTTCATCTGAAATTTTCCGAAAATGAATACACCTACATGTAGGATTTTTATTGTTGTCTAGAGTATTATGATTCCTGCCTACACTTGGGTCAATGAATAGAACACTGTATGCTAATATGTACATTTATTCAAAGAACTCCACAATCTTCATTTTATAGCCGTCGTAATAAAAAATACAGGAAATATAGTCAATTACTGAGACTTCCAACCTCTCGATAATCTGACTTCTACATCGCACGTCTTAAAATACTCCCTAGTTTTAACTAACGTCTATAACCGTCGTTCACCATTTTTCACCATCTTAAAAGGAACAAAGTCTCGAATACAGGTCCTTAATGTCTAAAGGATTCCATCGAGCTCCCACACTGATAGGTTTTTACCGCTATTATATACGGTTGTACCCCTAAGCTGATAGTTGAATCCCCTGGCTGAGATACTTCCCTTCGACCATCTAAAGTCAATGATGTTATGGGGATGACTTGGGTTTTCTTCAGATAGGGACAAGCGCCAGAAATACGTCTGAACCATTTGGTTTTCATTGATGTGTTTTTTATCAACCCCCTGGTTAATTTTATTTCAGATAATTCATCAATTACTACCCTACGGAAAGGCGTGTCTTCGATAACACTTAAAAAGCATAAATCACTCCTGAAATGTATGTCATTGACCTCTAAATACATAAATAAAAGGAAAAATTCTAATTCTATAAGTTTAACAATTTAATTCTGGTAATAAATGTCTATCCATTTCTAGCACCAAAAGTTAGTCATTGCCTTTTAAAAGAACTCACCTACCCTCCATCCATAGAGGGTGCATGACAAACTCGTCAATTATACATGAAAAGTTGCGTATTATGAAATGAAATTGATCTGTTCGAGCATTTTTCTACACTCTGTAGATTTGGTTCAAGTGAAAGTCACCAGCATTCAAATTTCAACCAAGGTGTGTCTTTAAGTTGTATATTTTGACCGTGGATTCTTCTTATTAAACGAAACTTTTTTTTCATTTACTATTCTTCATTACTTCTCCTTAAACGCACCGTTTTCGAGATATCCTCCATTGAGTTATATAAAATCTGAAATTCCAGACATTTCACTAGGTACTAAGGTCCGAGGGCCCCTTGAACTTTATAGGGGCTCGTTGAAAGATTCCCTTCCCCTCCGTAGATGGAACTAAATTTATAGATATACAGATCCTGGTTTTTATCGAAGAGTGAACGAACGTTTTATTAATGTTTAATGATCTAGATATATGAGAACTTGTTTTCTTAATATATCGGATCTCCAATAACTATAAATTTCAGTAATGTATGGTGTTGAAAATCAGTGGAATATATTGATCATTACACAAACGAGTGCGGTAAACTTCCAGATTCGACTTCAGTGCTTTTATTTATAACCATTATGTTTCGGAACTATCGCAAAAATGATGTACTCACTTTTTCTGGTGTGTGAAGTAGTTCAGTCATAACTTGTACAAAGGCATCTATGGTCATATGTTTAGCGGCGTATTCATCCGTATAATAACAGAGAGAAGTAAATTCTGGTCGAGAAAGTAGACACCTGGCCTTCTCCTCCACCATCTGTAGGGCTGCTGCCCATTTTCTAGTTGTTGCGGCAGCTCTACTCCTGTAACAAGAAGGAACGATGTAAATTTTCATGTTGTGGAGCTTTCGAAACTATTATGTCTCCAATACTGGATGAAAAAAATTATGGTTGCAGCAATGTACCCTAGGGAACACCATACCTTCATCGGCTTGAGCCTCAGTAGAAACAAAATATAAATGCACCCACGTGGCTTCAGGAACTAGGATATTGAATGATAAAATGTGCGCTTTCGCCATTTTGCAACCAAAATATAATGATATTCTGAAAAGGGGGAAACATTTTGTGAGAATCTTATCACTAGTAAATAAAAAAAAGTGGAAAAATCTTGTGGACAGGACCTTTGGCGCTCTTGTTTAGTTTTTGACGAACCATATCTCCGAAAGTATTGGTTTCTCAGAGTTGGGAATGATATCAATGGATTCTTATGATGAAACTGCACCATAAGAGAAACTAAATTCAAATAATAGTATTTCATCAAGATTAAATGAGGAATCTGCAGTGATTTACCTTTGTGTTGTTGCAACTTACACTCGGTGCATAGTTTTCACAACTCGAAATACCTAAGGAAAGTATCATCCAAATGTCTAGAGCAAGGCTGCAGACAATCATAGCAGATAGTCCACTTATTCTTGATATTTGAAGAGGTTAAGGCTGACGAACAATTTTTTTTGAATAGTTCAAAAAATTAAAATACAATCCTCTTTCCATAATTTAGTGCTCCTACAACCAACACATTCTTTCTGTATTATGAACCTTAAATCAAGAAAAAATATTCGAAACACAAATGTGGATCAATGTTTCAGCATTTTTTGCTAGCAATATTATGAAAATACTGTATATAGGAAAAAGTTTCACTACTTAAGGAAGTAAAAGGTAATATTATTCTCGGTGGTCAACGAACAGTAATTTCTTCTGATGATTCCCTTATGTTGTTCTTTTTCTTTTCTATTGTCTTCATAAACTACATCATTACAATGAACTTATTCTGAATCTTCGGAAAGATCATCCCCAATATTTGCACATAATTTACTTAATATGCAAAGAGTCAATATTATCAAGCAGTCTTGTATATATTCAAGGTACGAATTATATAAACAAACTAGAACAGAAATGAATATGACGTCCCTTATAGGTAGATAAGATGACATGAGTGAATATTGAATACAAATAGAACACAGACAGATAGAATTCGCATTCTGTGAAAACATAGAAGTACGATGTATTATTGAAATTTTGAAGAATCAAATCTCCGAAAGTATCAGCTTGGAGGAGTTGAAATTTACATCGATGGATTCTTATGATGGAACTGCATCTCAAAAAAAATTGAATTTCAAATTTGTGAAATAAACAAATTTTTCGTTTCTCCAAAAAAATTAGGCATCAATATTGCCCAACAACGAACTACCGAGATATTGATCTCCCAGACTTACTCTGAAAATTTCAAATGTCTAGCTCATACCATTCGAAAGTTATCGTGTCTACGGCCAGACGGAATCAATTTCGACCACGGTTTCTTGATCAGTGGGTCGAACCAAATTGTTTGAGACCATTTTCTTCCAAATATTCAAAAATTACAGACATTTGGGTAACCTTGTTCCGAGGAACAAGAGTAGCTACAAAACTAGGAGAGATATCAAATTTCTGTTCTCGGCATTATTCGTGTGGGATACTAATTTCGGAAATAATTACGATATTTTTTTGAATTTTCGAATTATTTTGGTTGACATTTTCGTATGTGATAGGAACATTTCTCAATCTTGCATAAATATAACTGCATCAGATAATATAATTGCAGAGTTGGAGGAAGAAATATTATTCATGGCCATACCACACTGACATTGGGCTTCGCAAAGCTTTGAAAGCTGTTAATTGCTAAATTAGTGCGATTCTATGTTCATTTTTGATAAAACCATCGAATTAAATCAACGATGAAGCTAATCGAAGCTTCGTGAAACCCAACATGAATATGCTAGATACCGTTCGAACACTGAAGCCAAGCAGCGTCAGGCGCGGTTAGTATTTGGATGGGTGACCACTTTGGAACATTTTTTTCAATTTAGCTTGTGTGCGTCAATTTTCAAGAATTTTCCTAATTCAATTCAAGAGTAGTTCTTTGACTCACCTCGTGTTGGATTTACATACATACCTACATCAGAAAATTATAATTAGAATATTCTATGAATTCATAGGATTGAGAATAATTATTGAAATTTTGAAAAATCATATCTCCGAGAGTATTAGTTTGTTAGAGTTGAGAATGATATCAATGGATTGTGATGATGAAACTGCATCTTAAAAAGAATTAAATTGAAAATGTTTTCGCTACTCCGAAACCACCATGCCGATTTTGGCCAATAACGAACTTAACCGAGATATTTATATCCCAAAACTCTTCTGAAAATTTCAATTATTTAGCTCATTCCGTTCGAAAGTTATCGTGGCCGTTATTACGGCCGGACATAATCGATTTTGACCACGGATTCTTGAGCAGTGTGTCGAACCAAAACGTTTTTTACCATTTTCAGCCAAAAATTCGAAAATTGCAGACATTTGGGCAAATAGATAAGCACTCGATTCGTGGAAACAAGGAAAATAGAGAATTGCGGTTTTAATGATGAGAAAACAAAACCTTCATGTAAAATTAGCCGTTTTTCCATGCACATCGACATACCGTCATACTTTTTGGACGTGCAGCTTCGCCGATTCACCCGCAGTTGAAGCCTTTCGGATTTAGCCCTCACGGTTCGCCTGGCAGGGAAATGAAATGTCGGCCTAATCTATTCTGCATTGTAGACCAGACCTACAGGTCTAGTCTACCGCAACCTGAATTTGACGCTGTTTGCTCGTATTACCCTGCGGTCGAACGGAGATTCCGGGAATGGATTTGACGTTGACCCGCAAATGGGGGAGTACAGTTGAAAATTAATGCAGAAATGATCTTAGTTCACGTTAATTCGATCACTTGCAGCTCTGGAACATCTCAGTCAAGATAAGGTTGAGGTATTGGCACATTCAAGATATCTTAGAATCAGTGTTTGTATTTAAGCTTCGGCATATTTCAAATGGATCAAACTTCGAAGAAAATTCGATAAAAGCACTTACAATTCGTAAGAAGTTTTTCTGCGCTCGTCCATTAACTTAGGATTAGATCACACCGATTTCGAACACATCATAATAATTAACTGAAAAAATTATAAATTAGATCCATACTTATTTCTGTATTCCACAAATCAACCAGAGCAGGTACGGCGAACCAATGGCATGACTGTCATTAATCTCCATGACCTATGTACGATTCAAATTCCGTAATCTGTCAACTTTCGTAACAGTCACACCAACTGCCAAGATACAATACAAATGTCACTAGGATGTGTAATCCGAATTTTTCATTAGATTTCAACAGTATTTCACAAAACTTGCCTGAAATAGAGAAAATATCGTCTAATACTCGTTGCAGAAGACAATTCCAACACTCATGCGTACGAAAACTCGCTCCTTCGTCGCTCGTTTTCGAATTTCGCATTCGTGTTTAAATATCAGCCCATTCTGCAACTTGTTTTAGAATATACCATTTGCGTGTATGTTCTGGGGAACAGCGTGCTATCATTTTGCGGAAATGTCTGAAATTCTCGACTTCTTTGCCATTGGGGGTCTCAAACGTGAGTACTGATTTTGAGGTCAAATTAGATTCTGTCCGGCCGGCTGTCCGTTAATACGTTTACTATCGAACGGAAAGAGATATTTACTAACAATTTTAAGTTTCGGAGTTATACCCATCTGAAATATTGCTTTCTCAATAACTTATAAAATACAGTTCAGATAAAATTTAAACTTGATACCTAATTAGTTATAGATTGCCAACGCGCAAATTTTTGCAGAATTTCGTGAGGATCGTATCACTAGAAAATTAAAAGTATCCCTTTCAGAAAATGTATACTTCAGAAACTATCTGTCAGTTTCCACTGAAATTCATCACAAACCATCAAACCAGCATTTTATTACAGTCAAGTACGGAATTTTAGCTCGATCGGATTTGCAATTCAGTAATTATTGTGATTATTTTTCCGACCCAAATATCGACCAATAGAATTGCACCATTCGACGTCACGTGGTACAACCTACATGGTATTATACTGATAATTTTTTGATTATTTTCTCTGGTAGTTGCTATATATAAAAAACAGTCAAATTAACCACACGTCAAACTGACAGGTTGAATTCAATTGTGAAAATTGGAGATTTTGCATGAAAATGAGTCGATTTGGAGTTTGTTCTCTGTCCACCATCGATAAAAAAGTCAAAGGAAATGTTCCCATTAATACGGAGAAGGCAAAAAATACAGTTTGGAACCAATTTACTACTTTTTGTACTGAGAGGGAATACACATTGAGTGCTGAAACGAGTGAAGCGCAATTGGCAAACATTATGAAAGATTACGCTTACAATATGAAGAAAATGACTATAAGGAAGGTACAATTATGAAATTCTTATTTGTTAACTGTTCATTTCATCTCATGGTGCAATTCTATTGGCCGACATTTGGGACGGAAAAATAATCCCCCGAATACCACACGAGCTTCAAAATTATCTGGCATTTCCCTCAAGGTTCCCTGCAAACAAATAAAGTCGTCAAGTTTTTCAGGAAAAATCACTCGCGCTTCGCCCTCGTGATTTTTTAACCTGAAAAACTTGACTCCTTCATTTGTTTGCAACGAACCTATCGGGAAAAATACCCGATAATTTTGAAGCTCTTGTGGTATTATAAGTGAAAATAACATTTGTACCGTGAAAACATATTCACCATTCTCAACGATATCAATCGAGAAAATCGAGAAATTGAGAGAGTTTGCTTTGTGAACTCTATACATTGTATATTGTATATTATTATACTGATCCTTCTATGTCTTCCCCAAGGAGACCCCTCATAAGCTCCCGAAGAGCTTGAGCGAGTAAGGATAACCAGTTTGTGTTCTGTGTATAGGCTTTGTTACTGTGCCCTTACGCTATCTTAGGCACATCACTGTTAATTTTTGACCCAACAGTGAATGGTGGCCATTACCGTAACTAGAAAATTTCTTTCCTAGCCTCGGAATTGAAACTTGGAGCTTCCGCTCCCACGTCCTTAAGTGGGTATTCTACGACTAGTTTCAATTTGATCTGTAATGGTTGAATACAAAATTTGCACTCGGAAGCCGTTGGACCGATTGTTCCCATTAACGAACTTGTCCGTTTCATTTGGACGCGCCACCTACTCTGAAAATTTCAAGTCACTTTCCGTTCTCAAGTTATCGTGGCAACGGCCGGCCTGCCAGACAGAATCAAATTTGGCCTCGAATTCTTCATCAGAGAGCCCTATCGAATCGTTTGAGACCATTTTCGGCAAAAAATTCGATCATTGCAGACATTTGGGCAAAATGATAACCCGATGTTCCCCAGAATATGTGCGCAAAAAGTATTTTATTTAATGAGAGGAATATGTGGTTAAAATGAATGTACAACTTCGACCCACTCTATTTTGATAATTAAATGAACGACACCTAAGTGACAAGTTCGAAACAAAATATTAAGCTATCCTTCGAGATTTCACAGTCTACAGGTCCTATATTTCTAGTCAATAAAATATTGAAACTCATAGATACCTCCTATCTCTACTCGACTATCGCAAAGTCCAAGCTTTCGGTCCTGAATAATTCAGTAGAATGCACTAAGCAAACGTGAATACCGCCAATATTTTATCGCGGCAAACCACATGACCGAACCTGTGCATTATGGAGATTGAAACAGCCCCCGGTATCGTGAAAAGAATCCCTCCGAGCTTTTTCAGCATTATATTCCGATGTAATTGGTTTCGTTTCTGGTCGCGTCATACCTAGGTACACTAGGGATGTGCATGGATGAACAAATCATCGATGTATACATCGACCGTAATAGGGGCTTCCATAGGAGTGTACAAGTCGTGTATTAGAGACCACGCAAACTATTCCTTTTAAATCGCATTTGTGACGTATGGAGCTGTTTTCCATTAGATACATCTTGCGCAACGACAGAAAATACTTCAAAGAACACACTGAACACCGAAATCAATCCTTCGGTGTAGGGAACTGCTCTTGATATACCATATACAGTGACTTTAGAAGTATTTTACCTAAAAGGACTCATTCCTTCAACTGCATAGAAGAAGGTGACTGTAGGTAGTTGCTAATAACTAAGAGAGAAATATTCGTCGATTTTAAACCTCAAAAAATAATCCCTCGTGATCCGGGATAGCCACCCCATTGCTCAATTTCAGGGCAGATATGAATCGGTTACATAGTTGGTAACAACTATGAAACCGATTCGGCAGCATAACTTAGCCACCGAATGACGAACCAAGGAGATCTAGGAAACTTAAACCATATGATGGCGAAGTACTTGAAAGAAAAACTTACCAGCGCCACCTAGGAAGATCCTTAGAACTCCAATCCTCTGTGATACGGAAACCTTGAGCGATGTTCAGTGACGCTCATTCTTTTGTCACATAAGGGAGTCAGGAACTGCAAGGCAGTCTACGTATATGACAACATTGCGACATGAAAACCCTCGGCTTAGTGTGGTTAGAGAAGACCACAAACCAGTGAACATAGAAGAAGGTAGCTGTAGTTAATTCATTTTTTGGCAATATAATGTCTATGTCTATATCTGAAGCATTCTGGGGTAACAATTTCGTCATCTTTCAAAAATTTCAACGAGAGAAAAATTTAATATCTTAGTTTGTTTCCCTGAACAGAGGGGATATCAATTGGCCAAATGTCTGTAATTTTGGAAATGTTGACCGAAATTGTCCCAAACGATTATTTTTAACCCTCTGATGAAGAATCTAAGGTCTAATTTAATTATGTCCAGCCTGCCATCCGTAGGCACGGCTACCCTCGAACGAAATGAGTTTGTAAATTGAAATTTGCAGGGTTGCTGTTAGCTTTACTCCGATGATAGAAGATTTAAAATGACTTTTTGTTGTTTTACTTACCCAGGACTACAAAGGTCCCAATCTCTGTCGTAGGCAGTGCACGAATGAGGAACTTTACCGACGTCCCTCACCACCAAGGACATCCTCTTGTGATACTTGAGCTGAGCGACCGCCTCGTCGTGGGTTACGTCCATGAACGATTGACCGTTGACCTCCAGGATCTGATCTCCAACCTGTAAATAACATTGATGGGAAGTTCAAATATAACATAAGCATATACAGAGTGAGTCTTTAAGTTGTACATTAATAAGTACAAAAGATTCCTCTCATCAAATAAAACACTTTTTATTTACCATTTTTCCAAATATGGCGCAGGAACAAAAAAGGCTGTTAAAATGAAAAAAAAAAAAAAATTTTCTAGATTTGACGTGGTTATTCATAATGACATGAATTTTGGTATGGAGTTTATTCTAACTATTAGACAAATTCTCAAATAGGCAGTTTTTCCATACTTCCTAGTTATAGATTCTCCACTTCATAACACTTTGGGAAATTAGCATGATGAAAGCAGATAAAGTTTATATTGAGTTATTATAAGAAACTTCAATCAAATTAGAAAATGGAATGGTTCAACTTTCTTCTTAAAACTAACTGATTTCGAGATATTCTCAATTGAATGTTATAACAACCGATAAAAATTACAAAAATTATTATTTTATAAAATAATAAACCAAAAACCACTTCCAACAAGATGCATAGAATAACAAGGTGTCGACACTCCCTGCTAATTCCTGTTGAAATTTTCGGCCGAAAAACGGACCTAGAACTGTCAAATCACGTACTTTATGTACTACTTCACTTTATTAACGATGGTGCCGCTAAAGTCGATTTCGAAGATTCTGACAAGCGAATAAATGAAAACTGACAAGTGACAAAGTTCACTTTCCACCGTTGCTTGTTCGTAAATCCGAATTAAAAGAATATAATGTAGCAGTTTATTGAAAAATCAATTCACTTTTTGATTAATTAGACATCTTTTCGGACATTATATCTGAACACCATTTGTATGGAACAGAAATTTCATCTTGCCAAGACATAATGAAGTCAATAAGGGATTTATTAGTAAAGGAGTTTCATTGGAACATTTTGAATGGAACTGTAAATGAAGAAATCTGTGAAATCATTATTTATCCATTACAAAGGATCACATCCAATGTTATTAGAATACTAGCTGACCCAGCGAACTCTGTTCCGCCTTAGAGGCAATAAATAAGCAGATTTTAGATTTTATTATACACGTTTGTCATAAAATATAGATAGTTTATATTCACCGTTTCTATACAATCCCTTTATGTCTCAATAATTGAACGTACAATTGTGCAATTAAAAAAAAAACACCCTGTACAGTAATGATTTATTTTCAATGATGTATCCCTCTAAAGTTTATTTTTTAACACAAATGAATGAAATTGTACGATTGTGGCATGGAAAATAGCAAGTTGCAATTGACGTTAAAAGAAGAACACCCTGTATGGAGATTTCGGACGAATACATTATGAGAATCCATCCAAGGTACCTATTTAATTAATGCTTTGTTTGTGACACAAATCACTTCAATCACGTACAATTATGCCATGAGAAAAAGGACACCCTGTATAGTAATGCTTTATTTTCAATGGTGTATGCCTCGAAAGTTTATTTTTAAACACACATGACTAAAATTGTACGATTATGGCAGGAAAAACAGCAAGTTTTAATTGACGTTAAAAGAAAAACACCCTGTATAACACAAAAAAATATCCTATGTCCGTCTCCTGGTTCTAAGCTACCTCCCCACCAATTTTGAGCCAAATCGGTATAGCCGTTCTTGAGTTATAAGTGAAGTAACTAACACGGCTTTCTTTTATAAATATAGATAAGCAATAAGCATTTAATTTATGTATTTTAAAATACATTGAATACTACAGAATTTTCTGTAATACCTCTAGATAATATCTTTCGATATCATATTATTATTCATTTGAATGAGCCTTACACGATAAAGGTAATTTATACATTTGTATAAATTACCTTTATCGTGTAAGGCTCATTTAAATTGAGCATTTCAATTATTATTTGCGATGTATAATCTGAAACATCATCAAAATTCTCATGTATACAGAATTTTTTCAGTCACTCAATACCCTTTGGCCTTGACAACTTTTAATGTTCTCAGCAATTGGATGATTGGCTAATATTCAGAACTGAGTATAGGTACTGATGAAATATCGAAAAATGATTCAATTGATAAACTAACCAAATAGAGGGTAGTGTACTACGTTTCAATCTTTTATTCAATATATATTCGGTAGAAAAATGTTTTGAACAAGCAAATGTTCTAATTTTAAATACCCTACCTCTACAACAATAAAGCAGTTGGCATTCTTGTCGTGTAACAATATCCTTGAAACAAATAATATTATAGAATAAGAGCGCCAAAATGATTGACGCTATCGGAAAGCTATTCAACTTTGATGAAATGGCACTGTGTGGTTGCTCTGAACTATGTTCTCTGCTAGTCCTTTCATCGTTGACAAATAATATTGTAAGTTATCATAACATATCATTTCATTCCTTCTCAATATATAACTGAATTGTATAATGAAGATAATTATTAATTAATAGAGTTATACCTTAATGTTTAAACTTTTAAAACAGTTCATGCTCATGAACCCGCAAGATTATAATAAATCAACAAGTTTTAGCGTTCTCCTATGTTGATTTATTGACAATGGTATTAGCGATCTTTCAATATTATTAATATTATAATTAATACCTATCTTGATAATAGAAATCTGCCTCTGATCCGGTCAGAATAAACAATTGTTAATAAACTATATTCGCATAAAATCGAAGGATTTTCGAAATGAAAATAGTATTTGATTAAAATTGTTCTGGATACTCATTCAGAGATCACACAGCAAACATTTGGCTTACTTTCGGCGCGGAGAATAAGGACGTTGAACAAAATACTCAAAATACTGAATTTCAGCAAATGGTACTACTGCCGGCATCTATCAGCGAAAACTGAAGTAGAACAAAATCCTTGTATTTTGACAGTATTTGGACCGCAATTTGGCCGAAAATATGTCAGTGTGTCTTCACCATGTATTCTATGCATCTATCCCGCGACAATACCCGTATCAATTAATGCTGCTACTCCGGTAAAGAGCGCACAAAACAGCCACAAACCCACCCCCGCCCGCATATATACCATCCACAATACCCATCTCGGTCCTCGGACAACAAAGGAAACCGAAACGGATAGGAGATCGATCCACGAAAGCCTCGCAAGAATCGGCGTGGGGCCCGCTGCTATACTGCTGGCTAAAAATGTGTTAAGGTCATAATCGATCAGATCGGCCGATATTCGGGGCCGTTGAAGTAGCACGCTCGAGTATGTTCACCCGTCTATCGCACGCAGGGAAGGATTCAGGACATGAGATCCTGAACATGGTGAGCGACTAGAGAAAAGACCCACACAGTGAACTAACATCTAAACTAGCAATTTTATGTTTTATAATTGTTGTGGAAACGTTTTTAACCAAAATCTTATAAAACATTATTAGTCGCTGAATTGTTTTCAATACGTTTATACAAAAGATATAAACCCAAAATTGGCATATTTTATAAAATATATTTGTCAGTCGAAACATTTTATAAAGCTCTTCATAACATTACAAGTCATAAACATTCTGGCGCCATCTAAAATAATGTTTTGTGATAGCTTTATAAGGTTTTTCATATGAACGTTCTGAAATACAAATTTCACATAGAATGATATATATAAAATTAATTGATTTTGAGTTGCACATGGCAATCCTGAATTATAACAACATAGACAAAATATGTCATGTGTTATTATTGTTTACACGAAGCCATTTTATTTATATACAGGGTGGTTCAGATCTTAACCAAGAAATTTTAACCACGTATTCTAAGTCAAAAATAAGCCCTAGTTTGTCATACAACAATATAACGAGAAATCCTTCCTCTCCGAGATACAGGGTGTTGAAATTATAGAAAAAAAAATGTTTTTTATTAATAACTCTTACACTTTTCGAAATATTTCTAATAAATTTGGGACATAGGTTTTAAGGATCAAGGAGCACTTTTTGAATGGAATAATTTTTTGTTTATTCTACCAGTGGCGTCCGCACTGCATCGAGACTGAATATTTTCAGACAAAAAAATGATACGCCACTGGTTTTTCCAACTTTAAAAATTACTCTTTCAATCCTTATTTAATACGGAGCAAATTCATTCTCTTGCGTTTTTGACATCCGAGGCACCGTTTCCGAGTAAAAAATTTAAACACATTCTCATGCATGAGGAAATCGCTAAAATTTGATATGGTACATAATAATAATAAGACTATCTTAGTAAACGAAACGTATAATTACAAAAAAATAAGCGTTAATAGCCACACTCAATTATGAATTTTAAGAAGCTGTTCAAAGTAAAAGGAAGGAAATCGTTTTTTTTTCTAATAATTTTAACACCCTGTATCTCAAAGAGGAAGCATTTCCCACATATGTTTATATGACAAACTAGGGCTTATTTTTGACGCAGGATACGTGGTTGAAATTTCTTGGTTAAGATCTGGACCACCCTGTATACTTCTGCACTTACAGACATATTTTTGGATACACACAACGAAATTCGCAATGCAAATTTCTTCGTAAAATGTAGCACTAATATTACATAATTTAAACGCACCCCCTTGTTTCGAATGTTTTACGTAAAAAATTGAACAAAACAAAAATGTGGCTTGTCAGTCTAATAATCCTGTGTACGAAAATGTATTCCAATTTGTTCTACAGATTATTTTTGGGTCATTTTATGCTCTGGATGGTTGAAATATCTACACATTGGCGATGGCGATTTTTAACGTGTTTAAAACACTCCCTATTCTGAGTCACCGCAAATACCGCCATGTTCAATGGCGTTCTCTTATATAATGATTTTGCATTAGTTCCAAGCATTTCGTGGTAATTTAGCTACTTTACAACTACTATAAAACATGCTATTATGTTCTACCGCGTGAAAGGCAGCATAACCTGCAAAATCAGTGACACAGTTAACGTTTTCCTGTGAAATATATTATAAACACATATTTTTGCAAGGAAATTCAATAGAAGTAATAACAGGTAATCTAATGAAGGTATCTTATTAATAAGGTGATATCTTAAACACACACTTGATTGTGGTGATTGGTAATAATTTTGCACCTACAGAAAATTGTCTTCAGCAGTAGCATAATGGTCCCTGAACCTGTATATATAATTCCAAATTAAAAAACAACGATATGTTAGTATTGTACCTTCAATTCTTGATTAACTGCGAAGTAATAAAGTTATGCATAGATAAGGCATTTGTGCTTTTAGCTAGAAAACTAATATGCATTTGCTTCATTTGATTCAGATTTTCAGAAACGTTCAAGATCGTGCAGACAGTTGAGAAAGCAATAAAACACTTTCAGTGTGGGAACAGAATGATCAGCTGCTTTTGGATGATATTGTCATGGAAATTGAATACTACAAAATAGTTATGAAGTGGTTACCGAAACGACAATTGACTTCTGAAAGCAAAATTGTAACTAAAAGCACTTCTATATAACTATTTCATGAGGTTATACAGAACATCTTCGAAATAGTTTTTCAATATATTTAAAATAAAATTATAAATATACCCAGAATTAATAAAGAAACCATAAAAAAGCAATTCAGTTTTATAAGCAGAATTGTTTTATAAGTTAGTTATAAACCTCCTAACAAATGGTTAAGTAACAGTTTTATAACATATTTCATAATTCTGCTGTATAGACGTTTAGCTTCAATATAATGAATTGATATTTTGGAAGCACTAATATGATACTTATGAAATATATTTGTCGCGAATGTACTACACTATTCATAAATGTCATCTTTTCTAGCTATTAGAGATTGTCAATTCGTAGTTGATATTTTCTCTTGGAAAGCAAGTATTCGATTCTTCAATTTGTGAAAATATACAAGACTGTTTTGATGTAGTTTATGGAGGCAATAGGAAAGAAGAACATAATGGAATCATCAAAAGAAATTACTGTTCGTTGACTACTGAGGTTAATATTAACTTTTCCTCCATAAGTAGTGGACATGTTCCTATATACAGTATTTTCATAATGTTGCTAGTGAAAATATACTGAAATATGGATCTACATTTGTGTATCAATCATTTTTTCTTGATTTAAGGTTCATAATACAGAAAAGAATGTGTTAGTGGTATGAACTATTAAATTTTAAATTATGAAAATAGGATAGTATTTCATTAATATATTTTGAACTATTAAAATAATTAATTTGTTCGTAATCCACTACCTACTCAAATATCAGGAAAAATTGGACAATCTGCTATGATTGTCTCCAGACTAGACATTTCGATGATACTTTCCTTAGGTATTTCGAGTTGTGAAAACTATGCACCGAGTGTGGGTGGCAACAACCCATTCCACGAGGTTGAATCACTGCAGAGTGCTCATTTAATCTTGATAAATAAATTTAATGACAATTTTTGAAGCATTAAGCATTGAAGCATTGCAGATTGTTCTTTTTTTATAAGATAATTTTTGAAGCATTTTTTTTAACGGCACTTTTATTAAATTGAATTCCTTTCATAATGCATTTCTATCATAGGAATCCATTGATATAATTCCCAACTCTGAGAAACCAATACTTCCGAGGTATAATTTTTCTGTTTGAACAAGAGCGCCAAAAATCTCCTGTCCACAGGGCTTGAACAAATTTTTTAACGATAAAACTGCATTTATTTTGGGATTAGTACCAGGGATGGTCGTGTCATCTAGCTAACGTTCATTAATATTAAGATTTTTATGAAGGAAACATTGTCTGGCAAGCTTGCTTTGCACGCCAAATGTATAAGTGGGCCAGAATGTAGTTACCTTACCTGCTGCTTGTCATAGTATTATAGAATATAATATGTATCGACAGTGAACTCAAGTTTCTCATGCTTTACTTTACAGGCCTCGATCCACCCCTGACCTCCCTGTTTTCATCTGAAATCGTCTAACTGGAAATGGCTAACCATTGTTCATCCCTTGAATTAAATATACGACTGCCTTTCTATCCCTTCACTCCATACTTTCGCTTGTCGTAAACAAAAAAAATGTATATGTAGGCTATTTTTAGGTGACATGTAGTGCTGAAGCGACTTGTTGGTATATTCCGAGCACGGATCATGGATGGGTGAGCATTGACGGAAAATGGCGACCCTATTCTATTACATCGTTTGATCATGATAGAATTACAGCGAATATGTGAAACGGTTCATTCAGTTCACATGAACATGCTGCAGTTAATCGGTTTTATCTAAGGGTTGTTGTTGTGGATGCAGAACAAATAGATTGGGGCGAAGATAATAGAGATCAATGATTCGCCTGTAACAGATAGGACAGCAAGGTCATTATTGGATAAATAGTGACAAGAGGGACTGCTCTGTGATTCTGGACTTTAAAATCAATGAATTTATTACACAATTTGTGAACTAATGATTGTAGGGCTTCATACGAGACGAGAGTAGGTGAGAGTATAAAAAATCTCGTCTCGGTCTCGCCAATCCCCAAAAAATTAAGTCTCGTTTGTGTCTCGTTATCAGTTGTCTCGTCTCGCCTTGCTTAATTCTAACGATAATAAATATTATAGTATACAGGGTGAGTCTTTGACCACTGCATTAATTTTAATCAAAGATTCCTCTCATCAAATGAAACACTTTTTTCATTTACAATTTTTCCAGATTCGGCTCAGGTAAAAAGTTACAAGCGTTTAAAGATTTCACAATGTGCTAATACACTCCCGCATATAAATTATCTATGACATTGTTGGCGGAGGAGCATAAGGCATGGTAACGTGGTTTAAAGCTTGATTCGGGATTCCAACGCTCAGGGACGGATCCATAAATGTAGTGAAATTTCTGGAGTTTTCCATTTTAAAACATTCAATGAAGAATATCTCGAAAACGGTGCGTTTAAGGAGAAATGATGAAGAATAATATAATGTTCTAAAACGATAGAGTATTCTTGAAATGACTCAAGAAAAACTTTATATGCTTTCTTTATGCTAATTTCGTTTAGTTTTATAAATCCACGAGTCCATAACTAGAAAACCAGTAGATGTAGAAAATAACTAACATTTGGAAAATATGTATCATAGTTATAGGAAACTGTACGCCAACATTCATTTTATTCGAAAAAAGGATGTCAAAGCTACAAAACAAAAACTGATTTTTTTTTCAAAATTTCAACAGCCTGTATCTTTTTACCTGAGCTGAATTTGGAATAATGTTGAATGAAAAAAGTGTTTCATTTGATGAGAGGAATCTTTGGTTGAAATTAATGCAGTGGTCAAAGACTCACCCTGTATAAACGAAATGTTATGTAATAATGAACAAATTTGTAAAGCTATATTTGTTACGCTCTTATACAAAAATATTTGTACATGTACAAATTATTTTTAATTTTAAACACTGTTAATTTAATCTTTTAAATTACTCGATGACCAAGAATTCAAACATAATCACGCTTGCATCACATCGTCTTTCAATGATGTACGTGTTTTTGCCATGATCATACAGGTACGGATGTAGCCATTAATAAATCATTGGCCATCTTGGAAAGTGTAGGAACAACTTTTTCATCACTCTCCAGTACTGTAAAATATTTTGATTCCTTTTTGCTCTTTCTAACAGCAAATATTCTTCAAACTCAGCCTTCCAATACATATTTCGAAAGTTTTGTTGATGTTTTAAAGAGGCTATCGATGTCGATACATTTTTTAATAGAATTGAACAATTTGGTATACTTAGTTTTCAAAGAATACCGTCCCAGTGGCTAGATAATTAAGGGTGTTCTTGGCGTATTCCACATAACACATTTCGAAACATTGAATAGCTTCATTTCTTTACCAGTTTTATTATACATACTTCCACAGATGTATACAATAATTGTTCACATATTCACTATAAGGAGCACAAGACCATACATTTCTCCAGATGTTCAGATGGAGACGAAATTTTCGAAGCATTGGGATTTAGGGGCAATAAAAGTTGTCTGTTGAGAAGTATTGAATTCATAATGGCACTCAGTTTTAGGGTTGTGAATTCTATTTTTTCTTGAAAAATAATCTCAATCATCGCAGGGTCATTACGAATCAATAATCTTCGTGTATTTATAGAACGATCGATGTATAATATAGACAATATATATTGGTAATTATTGTGAAAACTCTTCATATTCAATTGTTTTCTGTTGGTGTTGAAAAAAGTCGAGTCGTATATAAAACTTCATAAAAAAAAATTAACGAGACCAAAAACGAGACTCTCGTGTTGTGCTGCATGTGGCCTCAGTATCACCTATAATAATTTTGAAAACGTCTCATCTCGTCTCGTCTCGCTTTTCCGAGACGAGAACGAGACGAGAAAAATCTGGCTGTCGCGTGAAACCCTAAATGATTGAAACAGACGCAAGTGGATATCGAATTTTACATAAATTGATTAGGTAATGAAAATTATTTGCCATTTCGCAAGATAGGGCAATTTCGTAAGAAAGTCAATTCTTGATCGAATTTTGGTTAATGACATTCTCTAGTATCGGTGCAATGTAATCACCTGCGCATTCGCCATTTTGTATCGTCCTTGTTCCACCAGTTGTTTGGAAGCTCGGTGTGATGATTGCTGATGAAAGTAACTGGTACAATATTTTTAAATTTTTTATTTTTCATCAAACCTTAAGTATTGTATCACATCAAAAAATATACCTGCCACGCAGTCACCGCCAGGCTTTTGTGCACAAATTCCAAAAATTTACAACTGGCCAATTGTGTAGACGCAGACCTACCATGTCTGAAGCCGTGTTGTGGACTCGATAGTATGGAATACTATATGGATTGAATAACCGTACAAGCTAATATACTCCCGCATATAAATTATCTATGACATTATTTGCGGACGAGACAAAGGTATGGTAACGTGGTTTACAGCTTGATTCGGGATTCCAACACTCATGGGCGGATCCATAAAAGTAGTGAAATTTCTGAAATTTCCCATTTTATAACATTCAATGAAGAATATCTCGAAAACGGAGCGTTTAAGAAGAAATTATGAAGAATAATTGAATGTTCTAAAACAATTGAATATTCTTGAAAGGACTCAAGAAAAACTTTATCTGCTTTCTTTATGCTAATTTCGTTTAGTTTAATGAATCCACGAGTCCATAACTAGAAAACCAGTAGAAGTAGGAAATAACTATAGTATTTGGAAAATATGTATCATAATTATAGGAAACTTCACATCAATATTCATTTCATTTGAAGAAAGGATTTCAAAGCTACAAAATAAAAACTGTTTTTTTTTCGAAATTTCAACAGCCTGTATCTTTTCACCTGAGCCGAATTTGGAAAAATGATAGATGAAAAAAGTGTTTCATTTGAAGATAAGAATCTATGGTTAAAATTAGTGTACAACCTAAAGACTCACCCTGTATATTACCCTGCCAACAATTTTAGACAATTGGCTCATAATGGTGATAGATCGACAATTTGTTGTATCGCCTTTTTTGCGCGTATGTTCTGAAGAACATCGCATTATCATTTTGCCCAGATAGAATTTTCGCATTTTTTGCCGAAAATGGTCTCAAACGACTGGGTTCTATCCCCTGATGTACAATTCAAGCACAAATTTGATTATGTCCGGCCGGCCGTTGCTATACGATAACTTGAGAACGGAAAGAAATAGCAACTTGAAATTTTCAGGATAGGTGGCGCATCCCAATACGACGGACAAGTTCGTTAATGGGAATAATATGCCTAAATGATGTCCGAGTAATCATTTTATTTTCACCCAATATACAGGGTGTTTCCTAAACATGCGGCAAAAATTCAGGGGGTTGTTCCTTGGACTATTTTAAGCATGTTTTGTCCTTGGATGATTTTTGAAAAACCTCTTTGTTTCGAAGATACAGGGCGAACAACATTTTTCATATTTTTAAAATTAATAATAGTTTAAATAAAAATGCGTACCGCACTGTGTTTACTAAGTAGGTACAATTTATTTTTAAATTTGTTTAACAACATTCCAATTACTAAAAACGGCCAGTTTTTTGACTAAAAATTGATAAGTGCAGATGGTAAAGGAATACAGATTAAACACGGTTTTCATTTGAATTCGTTTTGTGATGTATTAGCAATTAACATTTTATCTTTGACTATTATGAATCGCTATACAAACGCCGAGATGACTGACATGCATTTCATTTATGGACTTGCTGATGGAAATTCATTAAAAGCTAGGAGGTTGTACATTGAACGATTTCCTGGGCGTAATATTCCTGACAGAAAATTGTTTCAAAATATTCATCAACGTCTGCATGAAACAGGCGCATTGAAAAAAATGGGGGGACCAGGAAAACCAAACACAGTAAGAACGGTGGAACTGGAAGAGAATGTGCTGGACATGATCGAAGAAGACCCTAGTACTTCTACTCGAAAAATTTCCAATACTTTGAATGTGAGTAATAAGACTGTTTGGAAAATTCTTAAAGACAATTTGTTATACCCATACCATATGCAACGCGTTCAGGCACTTATTCCTACTGATTTTCCCCCACGTATTGCATTTTGTCAATGGCTTTTAACCACATTAGTTCAAATTCCTCAATTACTGACGCTGATTCTTTTTACCGATGAAGCGAATTTCTCAAGAAATGCAATAAGAAATTTTCATAACAACCATGTATGGGCCGACGAAAATCCACATGAGGTAATTGAAGATCGTTTTCAACATCAGTTCTCATTGAATGTTTGGGTTGGTATTGTGGGTGACTGCCTAATAGGGCCGATATTTTTACCAGAAAGACTTACCGGGGACGTGTATCGCAACTTTTTAGAACAAACGTTACCTCTGTTTTTGGAGGATGTACCATTGGCAATAAGACATGCAATGTGGTTTATGCACGATGGTGCACCAGCGCATTTTAGTTTGGTTGCTCGTGAGTTTTTAACATTAACATACGGAGATCGCTGGATTGGAAGAGGTGGACCTCATTTATGGCCTGCTCGTTCCCCGGACTTAAACCCCTTAGATTATTTCCTATGGGGCCATCTAAAATCATTAGTTTATACCACTCCAGTAGAAAATGTGGAAGACTTGCGAAATCGGATCATTGCTGGGTGTAACTTAATAAGAAATGATCCTGGTGTTTTTGAAAGGGTTCGGCAGTCAATGAGGAGAAGATTGGATGCTTGTATGCTGGGTAGAGGTGGTCATTTTCAACAGTTTTTGTAGGTTGAGTTGAATTTTCATGTAATTTTTCATAATAAAATGTTATTATCCAAAATTTTGTTTCCCCTATATCTTCGAAACAAATAGGTTTTTCAAAAATCATCAAAGGACAAAATATTCTTAGAATAGTCCAAGGAACAACCCCCTGAATTTTTGCCGCATGTTTAGGAAACACCCTGTATAGATCAGATCGAATCGAAACTTGGTAGCTGGTTGTAGAATTCTAATACAAAGATGTTTGTGGAATTATTAAAGAATCATGTCACTAGAAATTAAAAAAAATATACCATTTATGTCACGATAACCTGAGAACGAATAGATATAGCGACTTGCAATTTTTAGGGCAGGCTGTGCATCTGAATGCAATAATTGAGTTTATTAATAGGTATAATCTGTTTGGAAGTTATACCTATCTGAAATTTGTTTGTTATTTCCTCAATAACTCGAAGAATATAAATCTGATCCAATTAAAACATGGTAATTAGTTGTAGAATGCCAGTTTGCAATTTTTCACGAAATTAAGTGAGTAACGTATCTCTAGAAAAATTTTAAAAAATCAAATAGAGTGAAATTTCTTCAAGGCTTACCAACATTCAAAAGTTCATTATTGTGAATAATGATACGATAACGACAGTTGATAGGGATACACTTACCATAAGTCCAGCTCTTTCTGCCACAGAATCCTTATCGACTCCAGTGATGAAAATTCCCAAATTATATTCCACTCCTCCTCTGATCATCAACCCCAAACTTTGTCCGGGCTCGATGCAAAGGTCCACCTGGAAAAAATTGCGCATTTAGGACTGAATGAAAAATAGTATTACATGTATATTGTATATTAATACAATAAAAGTGGAAGTCCTTTTGATTGAATAAAAGTAGAAATGTTTCCATTCTTATCAGCATCACCTAAATTTTTCAGCTTAATGGACAACGATGAACCATGAAACATACACCCATTGTATCCTTATCTGTTAGTATTTGAATATGTCAGGATGGGATATTATACAGGGTGAGTCTTTGACCACTGCATTAATTTTAACCAAAGATTCCTCTCATCAAATGAAACACTTTTTTCATTTAACATTTTTCCAAATTCAGCTCAGGTAAAAAGATAAAGGCTGTTGAAATTTTGAAAAAAACTCAGTTTTTATTTTGTAGCTTTGACGAATAAAATGAATGTTGGCGTAAAGTTTCCTACATCTATGATACATATTTTTCAAATATTAGCTATTTTCTACTTCTACTGGTTTTCTAGTTATGGACTCGTGGATTCATAAAACTAAACGAAATTAGCATAAAGAAAGCATATAAAGTTTTTCTTGAGTCATTTCAAGAATATTCCATCGTTTTAGAACATTTTAATATTCATTTTCATCATTTCTTCTTAAACGCACCGTTTTCGAGATATTCTTCATTGAATGTTTTAAAATCGAAAACTCCAGAAATTTCACTATACTTTTATGGATCCGTTCCTGAGCGTTGGAATCCCGAATCAAGCTGTAAACCACGTTACCATGCCTTATTCTCGTCCGCCAACAATGCCATAGATAATTTATATGCGGGAGTGTATTAGCACATTGTGAAATCTTTAAACGCTTGTAACTTTTTACCTGAGCCGAATCTGGAAAAATGGTAAATGAAAAAAGTGTTTCATTTGATGAGAGGAATCTTTGGTTAAAATTAATGCAGTGGTCAAAGACTCACCCTGTATAGCGACCGATAAAGGTAGTTTATAGCGGAAAATGCAAATTCAAATGTCTACTCAAAGGTGACTGATCTACTCCTAAACGCCGTGACTGATTTCGATGAACTTGTGTGTGTGTATTTGAGTGGATCCCTCGATGATTTAGATTTTCAATCGCACCCAGTGGACGGCGCCACACTCAGGTTATAGAATATTTGTTTTGTTTTCAGTCCTAAATGGCGAATGCGCTGGTACAGTTACTAACGGTTTGAAAGAAAATGGACTTATCTGAGAGACCTGGAGATATCACTTCGGCATTCGTTATTAATTTTAAGTTCCGTCAGTATTACACTGTTTGTAAAAATAAAGTTCAAGACATATTATAGTGTAATTAGTGTGTTCAAAATTTTTAAGATGTAATTAAAAACTACACATTGTGGGCTTCATTAGCTTCAGTATAAAAGTGAGTATTTCACATATATAGCAACTTGAAGAAGTAACTTCTTTTTATGTGATCTGTTGATTTTCCACTCGGTAGTGAGATCAAAAACACCGAAATGTTCAAAGATTTCAGAGAACTTCCATGAAGGTACTAGCGAACGACGTTATTTCCTTCGACAAGAATGTTGTAGTATCAGGAATGACGTCGAATGTCGATGTTTATTATTTCATTTGAATTGTAACTAATGAATTTTTAGGAATCGAAGGAATAGGTTTGTATAGAAGTATAGTATTTTGCTTTGAAAACTCGACATTAAATAGGTTTATAAACAAGTCAAAAGTTGTATACAATTATTTTCAAGATTGGTATAGCAGTAAAAATATCAAGTCATCATTTACAGAGGATGTTTTGGCATATTTTAGTGAACCAAGCACTAAATATAACCCATCGTCTCTATGGTCTTTCTACTCCATGCTAAGAAGCACACTCAACATAAATAATGGAAACAATATAGAGAATTATTACGTCAATCAGAGAAACATGGTGCTAAAAAGGCATAAACTTTTACGCCAGAACAACTATATAATTTCAAGAAAGAAGCTCCTGATGAGAAATATCTGGCGACAAAGGTAGTAGATCTCATAATAATGCAATCGTTTTCATCATCTAGTTTATATCATAATTTATTTTAGGTTGCTTTAATAATGGGCATTATGGGTGCTTGTCGTGCAGCAGAATTGCACTCTATGCAAATTACAGATTTAGAAGACCATGGAGTTATTTTTATGGTCAGTGTATCAAATACAAAAACAATAATTGCCGGAAAATTCACAGTTACGGGAAATTTTTATACCATAGTTAAAAAATATTTAAGTTTTTGTCCTGCTGATATATCGCAAACGATATTATTCCTAAAATTTCAAAATGGAAAATATCACTCACAAAGAATTGGCATTAATAAATTTGGAGCAATGGGGAAAGACATTGCTACATTTTTTAAATTACCAGACTGTAAATTATATACAGGGTATTGTTTGCGTCACTCTTCACAATAAGAAACAATAAACTTTGCATAATTCAGTACCACATATTCAGTTTACTGGTTGTTCAAAGTTCACAGTTAATTTTATTAATAAATAAAATGAGTAAATACAACTAAAATTTTCATAACATATATATATATACTATTAGGATTTTTCAGTAAAGTTCTTTCCTTGTACTTGTATCTTAGTACTTATTGTTATAGTCGTAGATAAAGTATAGTATTCAACTTGCGGTTATGGTCATAACTCACTCGATGATGAATTACAGCACTCGTCTGCGGCTCGTGCTGCAAACTTCATCTGCGTGAGTTATGACTTACATTACCAGTCGTTGAATTATATACTATTACGAAAGAGCTAATCTAATTTGAATACTCTAGAAACTCAAAATAATGAAATTGATTCCATTAAATAATTTCTTGAAGATAATAGATGTTCGAGGCAATTCATAAATACATATATCATGAATTTAGATAGAAAATACTCTGATCAAAGAGCAACTAATTTAGCAGAACAGAATAACGAACAAAAACAATACCCCAATTTATTGAATGTGATCCCTTATGTTCGCGGACTTATAAATATTATTATATTATTATAAAATATATAAATTATAGGCGTTTAAATTGGATCAGTAAATCTGATTGTATCAGAGGAATTTGGGACATCAATACATCTATCCTGGCTGAGGCGAGCCTCACGTTCTACAGATGATTATCTGGGTCTCTGTATTCGATTTCTATCCCTATCATGGCCTTGCCGTCCCCCCGGTCGGTACCACCGCAACCGCTATGTCCCTGCATTTTAAATCTGCGATATCTTCGAAAATATTCATTTAAATTACATGCTGTAAGAGGCCATATTGATCAATATTAAATGCACAATGCATTTAAGGTACTTAATTGGATAAGGATCAATGCTGTATTGCTTAAAATAGCTTCGTAATGAAGACATTATTTCTGGTAGAATGTAAAGGATAAAATATGGTTATTGTGGGCTATCCTTAAGATATAGACATATACCATCGCAAACTTTTTTGTAGACCTTTTCAAAGTGTACCATACTGTACTACATTATTTTGATCTATCTCGTAGGGTTCAGCCAGCGTTTGCAATGTAAGCGCAAAAAAATGTTTTTATTTACGACTTCACATTAGAAACCTCTAAAATTATCAGTGTTTCTCTAATATATTATGCATGTATTATACATATAAACTTTCCTATTGAATCACTCTATCTATTAAAAAAAACCGCATCAAAATCCTGCCCGTAGTTTTATATATCTAAGCATACATAGGAACAGACAGACAGCGGAAAGCGACTTCGTGTTATACTATGTAAGGATAATGCAGTTTTGCAAAGTGCTCAATTGGAATTGACCATATTTGGTTGAATTTGTTGGAGAAGGATTTGGAACTTCTATGCAAAGTGAAACTATGTTACTATGGCCTTCAAAAACTACCAATGTGACAATTCGCAAATTACAGAATAGCTGTCAACAAAAAATAATTCTGAAGATTGGTGTCTGACGAAGGAGTCTTCCAAAGGTTACAAAATAGTTATTTCATCGTTGATGTTGTTTAGTTAATGTTTGTTATGCAACATTGTTCTATACATTGCTTCTGACAAATATATGTTTCTATAACATTTTACAATGCAATTCACACAAGAATATTTTTTTCATTTTATATATATTATAGATATAGTTCGGGAGAGAAAACCCAGAAAGAAAGCATTTAGTAATGAATACATCTCCCAAAGTATCCTTTAATGAAAACTTAGGTGAGAACTTCTTTTCTAAAATTAGAATCCTACTATCAATTATTTAGTGAAATGTAATCAAGATGATGATGTGAATTACAATTGAAGTGAGTTAAATGAGAACAAATTTACCCAACAGCGCATTATTGAAAAGAAAGAATCTTTGTGAAGATCTTAAATTTGAAGGATAGGCCTCGATTACAATAGAATTATTATAGAGTAAATGTTTGCTCCATTCATCGTAAATCTAATCGATCTCCGTTTCCGCCGTAACGAACATCAATTAGTAACGCTACGGAGTAAATAGAGTCTTCAATTCAAACCAATTCCTTCTCAGATTCCCACCGAACAAGCAACTCAGATTCGGAAAGATGGTCCCAGTTAACGGGATATCGACATAAATTCATCACAGCTCAGTCATTGCTTCATCCTAGCAGGTTCATTCGGTTTAATAAAGCGTGCTAATTAATTCAGTTTGAAGACTCAATCTGTCCATATTGAGAGGAGTATCCTCCAAAATTTATGATGATATATCGACCTGTAAACGCATAAAAGGAGGTTCAAGATAGTGAATAGAAGGTCGAAATAATGTGAATATGGGGTATTAAGCCGGGATATTAGAGGGTGTTTCGATAAGACCGCAATATGTCAAGGTTCAATGAAACATGCTTATCTGTAATCCTTACATAGTACACAGCCCACTATTGAGATAGCCTGGAACACAGTCCGACAACGCCGCAATTAATCGTCTCTTAGAGGCATACTCCTTCAATGCGGTAGCGCTGGAGTTTGATGAAATTTCGACTATTTCATCATTTTTCAAATGATTTACTGTCGAAAAATGATGAGGACTACAATAAGATCTTATTTATGATGAATATTTACGATAAAACAGTTTAAAACAATGTAATTACGAGATGAAGTGTTGTGATTTTGGACACTTAGGGATAAAAAAACTAGAAGAGAGCACGGATTTTCAACTTCAGATTCGTTATCTACAACCCAAAATTAGCAAGTGAGTAAATTTTCAGGACGATTAGACAGTTATGGGATGCTACAAGTATATGTGAATTCAGAATATCAATTCAATGCTACAAAGAGTAAATTCACATTAAATTATTTTTTGATCTGAACTGTGTAGAAATGTTGATAAAACAAATTGATGAATTCCGAATCTGAATCCTCAGTAATTATATTTCTGTAGCGGAAAATGTTTACTTATTGATCTGAGGTTGAGACCATCTGCTCGGGTAAAGGTAAGATCGAAAGGAAGAATCCATTTCAAATCACAGCAGAAAATCTGAACATTTTTAATGAATAATTTAAGATGAATAATATGATCCTTATTGATTTCAACTGAAGCATCTACAGATGCAGACTTTTGGAAATTGAATACATATATATATAAAAATAAATAGATTATTTGAGCTTCTTGATCTCCTATCCAGATGTATCAATTTTTGTTGAAAAATTATTAGGAAGGTCATCAAAATGTTTTATACAATCGGAAGAAATGAAAGTTCTATTTCACTCATATTTCTAGTCCATCTTGTTGTCTATAGTCTGAACTGAAATGTACTCATCTCCAATAAGTAGAAATAATCCAAAGGAAATTTCACTATTTACACACTGCAGTTTAATCACAGAACATATAAATATCCGACCATATTTATCACTGCATTGCATTAATTCACATTTGACACCGTTGTACACAAAAAATACCACGAAATGCCCGCGAAAAACAATAATGGTTAACTCCAGAATCAGAAGTAATTTTAACCATTTTTACAATAACAAACTAACAAACGTTCGACTGACGTACGTCTCTGAGCTGTGTTGCCATTTTATCATCTTCCAGGCTAGTAGATATAGTGGGTTGTGCATAGTATAAAACAAAGTCGCTTCCCGCTGTCTGTTTGTTACTATGTATGCTTAGATCTTTGAAACTACGTGAAGGATTTTGATGCGGTTTTTTTTGATAGATATAGTGATTCAATAGGAAGGTTTGTATGTATAATACATGCATGATATATTAGAGAAACACTGATAATTTTAGGGTTTCTAAGGTGATGTCGTGAATAAACACATTTTTTTGCGCTAACATTGCAAACGCTGGCTGAACCCTACGAGATAGATCAAAATAATGTTGCACAGTATGGTACACCTTAAAAAGGTGTTCAAAAAAGTCCGCGATGGTATATGTCTATCTCTTAAGGATAAGCCACAATAACCATTTTTTATCCTTTACATCTTACGAGAAATAATGGCTTGATTACGAAGCTATTTTGAGCAATACAGCATTGATCCTTATCCAATTAAGTACCTCAAATGCATTGTGCATTTAATATTGATCAATATGGCCCTCTACAGCATGTATGCAAATGAATATTTTCGAAGATATCGCAGATTTAAAATGCAGGTACATAGCGGTTGCGGTGGTACCGACCAGGGGGCCAGCACAGCCAGGATAGGGATAGAAATCGAATACATAGAGCCAGAGAATCAGGCGAGCATGAGGCTCGCCTCAGCCAGGATAGATGTATTGATTCCCCAAATTCCTCTGATACCATCGGATTTACTGATCCAATTTGAACGCCTATAATTTCCGGTGAAGATATATATTTTGCAATGACCATTAATAAATCGCAGGGTCCAACTTTCAATGCTAAAGGCTTATATTTGAGCGTTGAGTGTTTTTCACATGGCCAATAATTATATGTCGCTCTTTCATGTGTAACCTCTAAAGAAAACATGTTTTTATTGTCTAACGACAAAAATGCTGTGGACGTTGTATATAAAGAAATTCTGTAGTATATTTAGTATCAGCATTTCAACCGTGCGAAGCCGGGGCGGGCAGCTAGTATTGTATAAAGGGCATAGGAGGGTACTGTTTGAGCTATTCAGGAATCTCCTCTATTATTAATATCGTGGGTTTGGGGCATATTTCAGGCAACAAAAACCTCTCTATAGGACGTCTCTGACGTCACATTTTGGCGTTTATGGGAAACGTCCATTACGAGCTCTTAGCGAGCCTCAGGCGACTTAACTGATAGATATTCTCATTCAAGTCACAAAGTGAGTTCTATAAGATATCTATGTAAGATTGCCTATATGGCTATGGAATTATTGGAGTAAGGTCCTGAAGATATTTCGGAACTGGAATGGGATATTCACAATGTGCACCTTATTAGGATATTCATAGATATGTCACAATTCGAGTTCCCAAAGTTATCGCAAGTGGATGTTTAGGCGATATGCGCCTGAAATTGTCGTAAATTTGTATATTATGGACAGAAGGAATTATTTTAGAAGGATATGGATAGAGTCATCTAGAAACATGAGGTTCTCAAAAGACAATACGATAATATTGAGGACCTGCAATCATCAATAACTATGTGCTGCCAAAATATTGGCCCACAAATATTCAAAAATGTATTTGACAACAAACGAGGAAGAATTTATGAATGAATTTTTAAATGCCTTGGGAATAATGGAGTAGGTACATTTTCAACATTTACTTTGAATTCATTGTTAGAATGCTCATCAATGGCCAAACTTCCAAACTGGGAGTTATCTTACAGTTATTCAATGTATTCTGTCCATTTGTATCGATTCATTACCTGCATTCGAACATCAATAATAGTACATTGTTTACCGGGTAGGAAAAGCTTAACATTCCTGGACGACTGTGAAGATTGCTAAGTCGAGGCGCAAGCCGAGACTTAGCAACACAGAGTCCAGGAATGTGGCTTTTCCTACGAGGTAAACATACTATTTTTCCGCAAATCGTTTAAAATTCGACAGATATTGATTGATTTAAAAAAAAACGCGATAATTTTATTCCCAAATAAATGGTGCTTTGAAATTCCTAATAAAATTACTTGGGTTACTATGGAAACGTATTGAGGTTGAATTGTCAAACTTGACGCTTATAAATTTAATTGCTGGTGTTCTCGAAAGTAAAATGATAAGTGATGATGAAATTTCCATTCCTGGGACTCCTCCAGAGCTGGTTGAGGCAGTGAATACTGCTTCATTAGAATTATTGCCGAAGACATCAAGAGAAAAGTACGAAAATGCATACAGACGTTTTATGGATTATCGCATGAGTAAAAATACGAGTTCTTTCTCAGAAAATGTTGTAATGGCATACTTCCTAGACCTTTGTTTAAAGATGAAATCTTCAACATTATGGGCCAATTATTCAATGCTGAAGTCAACCCTTGCACTTAAACACAATGTAGATATATCTACATACTCAAAACTTCGTTCTTTATTGAAACGGCAAGCTCAAGGTTATAGGGCAAAGAAATCTAAGATTTTAACGAAGGAAGAAATTGAAAAATTTATCCAGGAGGCTCCAGATAAAGAAAATTTAATGATTAAGGTAATTTACAAGGTTTTAATTTCTATTTAGATTATAGCTTTATTTATTTTTTAGGTGGCTGTAATATTTGGTATTTCTGGGGCCTGTAGAATGGATGAGTTAGTCCGAATGACTGTACATGATATAGAAGACTTAGAATCTAAGCTTTTAATCAGCATACCTGATTCGAAAACCAACAAACCAAGATCATTTGTAATTAATCAGATCTACTTGAATGTTTATCGAAAGTATGTTTCGTTAAGACCAGAAAATATGAACAGTGACCGATTTTTCTTTAAATATCAAAGCGGAAAGGGTTGTAGACAAGTGGTAGGAATTCATCAATTCAGAAAAATGCCCAAAATAGTTGCTACTTATTTGAACTTGGTAAATCCGACAGAATATACTGGTCACTGCTTTCGTCGGTCTTCTGCAACAATATTGGTTGACTCTGGTGCCGACATAACTAGTTTAAAGAGGCATGGCGGATGGAAGTCATCAAACGTTGCTGAAGGATATATCGAAGAATCGCTTAACAATAAGGTTGAGGTGGCAAATAAAATTTTCACAGCACAAAATATTCAACAAAATGACCCTTCCACCCTGCATGTTGTCCAAAATGTTTCTCATAGTTCTAAGAGTGTTCCTCCAATGTTCAATAATTGTACTAACTGTCAAATTACTGTAAATATAACAAATTGATCTTAAAAATGTATTCAGCAATGACTTGATGTTTTCAAAATATAAATTAATTCCTTATAAGCAATGTGTTTTCTATCATTTATGTAGAACACTAACAACTGTACGGAAATATCATTTTTCGGCAACCGTCCGGGAAGTGCCCACTTCCCGGACGCTTTTTCTTTGAGAAAGAAGCATTTCCCGGCCTAGTCCGGGAAGTACGTACTTCCCGGACTAGGCCGGAAGAATCACGTCGTTTTGGTCATTGTAAATATGAAAATCTTGGTAGGTATATTTTTGATAAATTACTATTCCTTACAGTAAGGAAGTCCTGACTTTTTCTTCAAGAAATTTTGACAGGAATGTCAAAATTTCCTGGCGATTTGCGGAAAAATTAGTTCAACAGTATGTATTCAGAGTTATCAGTACAAACATCTCAAATATTCTAAATAGGATTTCAAAAATGCTTCTATTCAAACACGAGAAAACATTACTTAGGAGAATACAATCCCAACTAATGAATAATTCACTCTTCCACCAGCTTGATATTTTCTGAAAGAAAACTCCTTGAAACGGAGTAAAACTCCATTATCATTTATCATTCATCATTCTTTCAATCAAATTACCCCACTCCGCTCATTATAAGGTCTGTATTAAACCCAGAGAAGGAGTTAGGCTCAGCAATTATGCTATGTACCCAAAATAACGTGTAGTAAAAACTTAAATCCCAAAATGTATTTATTTGCAAATTCCACTTTCTCCAAACTTAATACGAACTATATTAACTATTAAATCGATTTATTATTATAATGAAAATTTTTGGTCAAAATTGGGACGGGAGGAAAAGTAATCTCCCAGTAACAATCAGTGCCAATGTAAACAAGCGAGAAAGTGAGGTTATGTGTATATTATGAATTCTGGCTGGAATTGCAAATGTGAGCAGCATACATATGAAGCGGAAAATGAGAGGGTTTCTGAACCATCAGGAGAAACATTTCCGTTACTGCATAACCTGCCTTGTCTTCAAAGAACAGCGGAACAATTATACCTCCAGAGCAAATTGCACACCTGTCACAAGCCTTAATATATTTATTTATTCCAAAAATTTTTCATAGAGAAATTTTTGATGCTTTTCGTTTTTTCATTCGCACGTCATGTGTCATTTCTGTTCACTTAGTACTCGGAAGTGGTTGCTGCAATCTCATAAAGACCTTATTCTCGTAGTGTTTTTCATCAACGTTGAATTATGCTTCACTGATGAGTCCAAATGAGGACGAAACCGGTTTGATGCTATTCAACTTTGAAGAAGACACACTCTGTGAATTGCTCTCAACATTGGTGAATAAATACATAATCTGCTGAAGATGAATCGACGAACTCACCCTGCGTACACTTCTGTCTTTACTGGAAGTCCGTCCGTATCCGTAGCGTTGAGGGGGCACCTGCCCGCCCCTCCGATATTCCAGTGGCGGGGACACCGGTCTCCCGTTCCTGTCCATCCAAGAACAAGTCTGTCTCATCTGCCACGGTGCTCCACCTCCAAGTCCTGAAGGCATCGTCGGTGAACGTACTGTCATACTGAGGGTCTTACAAGATTTCAGCATCTGGAAAAATAACATTATTAAGAAATTGGTTCAAGCCCTGTGGACAGGAGCTTTTTGGCGCTCTTGTTCGAACAGACAAATTATATCTCCTAAAGTATTGGTTTCTCAGAGTTGGGAATTATATCAATGGATTCCTATGATAGAACGGCATCATGAAAGAAATTAAATTTGAAAAAAGTGTCGTTTAAGAAAAATGCTTCAAAAAAAGAGCAATCTACAATGCTTCAATGCTTTAAAAATTGTCATTAAATTTATTTATCAAGATTAAATTAGCAATCTGCAATGATTCAACCTCGTGGAATGGGTTGTTGCAACTTAGACTCAGTGTATAGTTTTCACAACTCGAAATACCTAAGGAAAGTATCATCGAAATGTCTAGAGCAAGGCTGGAGACAATTATAGCAGATTGTCCATTTATTCCTGATATTTGAGTAGTTAGTGGATTACGAACCAATTATTTTAATAGTTCAAAATATATTAATTAAATACAATCCTCTTTTCATAATTTAAAATTCAATAGTTCATACCACTAACACATTATTTTCTGTATTATGAACCTCAACTCAAAAAAAAAAAGATTGATACACAAATGTAGATCCATATTTCTGTATTTTTTTGGTAGCAACATTATGAAAATACTGTATAGTATATAGGAACATGTCTCACTACTTAAGGAAGTAGAAGGTAATATTAACCTCAGTGGTCAACGAACAGTAATTTCTTTTGATGATTCCATTATGTTCTTCTTTCCTATTGCCTCCATAAACTACATCGAAACAGTCTTGTATACTGACAAATTCAAGAATCGAATACTTGCTTTCCAAGAGAAAATAACAACTACGAATTGACAATCTCTAATAGCTAGAAAAGATGACATTTATGAATAGTGATCACAGACAGATTCTGTGTTCACATTCTGTGAATACATAGAACTTACGATGTATTATTTAAACATTGAAACATCATATCTCCGAAAGTATTAGCTTGTTATAGTTGAAAATGATAACAATGGATTATTATGATGAAACAGCATTTTAAAAAAATTTGAATTCAAAATTTGTAATCTAAAAAAAAAATTTGGGATAACGCAATTTTATGATAAATATTATTTTACCGGCATATTGTGCCGAAAACTACTGAATATTGAATTTACGGCAACAGGAATGTGTACAGGGGTACATGGTGTTATTCCAAGTTATCCCGTCCCTATTATCTGCCTGCTTTGCATTTGTCTGGTCAGGTGGTCATATTCCTTCACATTTTATAACAATTTTTTAACTGCTTCGAAATTTTTTCCAACCCCTTCGAAATTTTTTCCAACTGCTTCTAGGTTTTTCCAACTGCTTCGAAATTTTTTCCAACTCCTTCGAAATTTTTTCCAAGTCCTTCGAAATTTTTTCCAAGTTCTTCGAAATTTTTCCAACTGCTTCGAAATTTTTCCAACTCCTCAAAATTTGATCCTCCCCTCCCACCCCCCCTTAGGCCCGTGCCTGCAGAACCTATCCTGGAAATTTTCAAGGCGTTATCGTGGCACCGGCCGGCCGGACAGAATCAAATTTGACCTCGAATATTCATCAGTTAGTCGAACCTAATCCTTCGAGATACTTTTCGGCCAGAAATTTGAACATTACAGACATTTGATCAAATTGATAGCTATTTACGCAAAAATCATCATGCAATACTGAAATCCCAAGAATGTTCAAGTTCATCGAATGAACCCTCGAATACAGCTTGGTCCGACCTCACGTAACGTTCGTGACACCCAACCGCTCGTCACCGTC
Organism: Halyzia sedecimguttata; assembly: GCA_937662695.2. NCBI lineage: Eukaryota > Metazoa > Arthropoda > Insecta > Coleoptera > Coccinellidae > Halyzia > Halyzia sedecimguttata. The sequence continues at coordinate 100,848,898 of OW569413.2, read as the reverse complement.
TCACGACGGAATATACAGAATCAGATTGACAAAGGTAGGGAATTATTCCCACGACATCTAGATATTTTATTCCGTTATCAGCCCCGAATGAAATTAAGCAACTACCAGGCTCAAAAAGTTGCCGGAACAGCGGTTTCGCTATCGAAGGAAGGAAACGGGTTAAATGACCATAACAGTAGCGATTAATCCATCCCTATCGTAAATTTTATTTGGTCGCGTGTTCGATAAGATGCGGGGTGGATCGATGGTGTTTGCAGTAAGTTCATTAATGTACAATTCAGCCAAAATAGAAGAAAAAACAAAAAAATATTCTCGAATCTCAGAATAACAATCAACAAAATAATTCTGAAGATTTTTTCCTTAAGCGTCTGACGAAGAAGTCTGATATAGACTCCGAAACGTTACGATATAGTTGTTTCTTCGTTGATGTTGTTGCGTTGTCATTTGTTAGGCAACATTGTTCGATTGATTGCTTCTGACAAATATGTTGTGTTTCTTACGCCGAAGCAAATCACAAAATAATCATTTTTTTATTTTATAGATATGTTTCAGAGTTTGGGAGAGAAAACCCAGAAAGAAACCATTCGATGATGAATATACCTCCCACAGTATTCGTTAATGATTACTTTAAAAAAAAACAAGTTGAAAAAACACTGTGGCCAGGAGCTACTTAGGTTCAGGAAAAAAACAATATTACCAATATTTTCAAGAATATAAATCCGACTTTAAGAACGAGCGTAGAAAACAACTAGACCAATTTTTGACTGAGAATGGTCTCAAGCGATTTGTTTCGACTCGAATACACACATTCACTGTTGGGTCGAAAATAAACAGTGCTGTGTCTGTGATGGTGGAAGGACCCATTCAAATATGTACATTCACTGTTGGTCCGAAAATAAACAGTGCTGTGTCTGTGCTGCCTTAAGAACCCATTCAAATACGTACATACATTCACTGTGGGTTTGAAAAAGAACAGTGCTATGTTTGTGGTGGCGTAAGGTCTCTGTTCAAATACAAACTTTGACTGTTGGGTCAAAAAAATAAACACTGCTGCGTCTGTGGTGGCTTCAGGACCCATTCAAATACATACATTTACTCTTGGGTTGAAAATAAACAGTACTTTGTTTGCGGTGGCGGACACAAATCAGTTCAAACATACAATTGTGCCATGAGATAAAAACACCCATGATGAAGACGAGAGAGACTATGAGTCGACAATTCACAGAAAACATTCGATACAGCATTCATTTTAATATCTAATAATATACAATAATATTCACCTTTCACATAATTTTCAGAAAAAATTGGTTCAAGCTCTGTGGACAGGAGCTTTTTGGCGCTCTTGTTCAAACAGACAAATTATATCTCCGAAAGTATTGGTTTCTCAGAGTTGGGAATTATATCAATGGATTCTTATGATAGAACTGCATCATGAAAGAAATTAAATCTTAAAAAAGTGTCGTTTAAAAAAAATGTTTCAAGACTTATCATTTAAACAAGAGCGCCAAAAAAAGAGCAATCTTAAAGTTGAAGCCTTTAAGTTTTTATTCAATTTATTTATCAAGATTAAATGAGCAATCCGCCATGATTCAACCTCGTGGAATGGGTTGTTGCAACTTACACTCAGTGCATAGTTTTCACAACTCGAAATACCTAAGAAAAGTATCATCGAAATGTCTAGAGCAAGGCTGGAGACTATCATAGCAGATTGTCCATTTATTCCTCATATTTGAGAAGGTAGAGGCTTACGAACAAATTATTTTAATAGTTCAAAATAATAGGTTGCCAAATATCTCCCTTCCGCCTTTTTGTCTTTTGAATTTCGCGGCTATGTACAAAGCGCTACAGAGCTCGTAACTGGCAACACTATACATAATTTGAAAGGTCTTGACATAACCTACAAAACGACGCTATGCATGATTAGTTTGGATATTGCGTTCAACAGTTATAGACGTGTAAACAAGGAGTTCACTAACGCCGAAATTCGCGCTATTTTAAAGTTTTCCTTCGTTAAAGGCAAATCCGCTAGAGAAACGTTCCGTGAGATTAATGGTGTTTTGGGGGATGGTACTCTATCAGTTCGAACTGCGGAGGAATGGTTTCGACGATTCAGAGCCGGTGAAAACGACACCATGGATAAGCCAGCCGGCGGAAGACCTGTGATGACAAATACCGATCAAATCATGGAATACATCGAGTTAGACCGGCATGTGGCATCTCGTGACATCGCCCAGGAGATGAGAGTTAGTCACCAAACCATTTTAAACCATCTGCAGAAGGCTGGATACAAAATAAGCTTGATGTTTGGGTGCCGCATGATTTGACGCAAAAAAACCTTCTGGACCGAATCAACGCCTGCGATATGCTGCTGAAACGGAACGAACTTGACCTATTCTTGAAGCGGATGGTGACTGGCGACGAAAAATGGATCACATACGACAATATCAAGCGAAAACGGTCGTGGTCGAAGGCAGGTGAATCGTCCCAAACAGTGGCCAAGCGGGTATTGACGGCCTGAAAGGTTTTACTGTGTGTTTGGTGGGATTGGAAGGGAATCATCCACTATGAGCTGCTCCCATATGGCCAGACGCTTAATTCTACCATCAACTGCGAACAACTGGACCGCTTGAAGCAGGCGATCGACCAGAAGCGTCCAGAATTGGCCAACAGAAAGGGTGTAGTGTTCCACCAGGACAACGCCAGACCACACACTTCGTTGATGACTCGTCAGAAGCTACGGGAGCTCGGATGGGAGGTTTTATCGCATCCACCATATAGCCCGGACATAGCGCCAAATGATTACCACCTGTTCCTGTCCATGGCGAACGCCCTTGGTGGTGTAAAGTTGAACTCAAAAGAGGATTGTAAAAAGTGGCTGTCCGAGTTCTTTGCAAATAAGGAGGGGGGCTTCTACGAGGGAGGTATTATGAAGTTGCCGTCTAGATGGAAACAGATTATCGAACAAAACGGCGCATAATTGAACTAAATCCGATCACTGTAACACTTTTTATAAAGCATTGAATAAAGAGCAAAAAAGCGGAAGGGAGATATTTGACAACCTAATATATTAACTAGCAACATTATGAAAATACTGTAAATAGGACATGTCTACTACCTAAGGAAGTAAAATGTAATATTAACCTCAGTGGTCAACGAACAGTAATTTGTTTTGATGATTCCATTATGTTCTTCTTTCCTATTGCCGTCATAAACTACATCATTAAAATGATCCAATTCTAAATCTTCTGAAACATCATCCCGAATTTATACGTATTATTCAATATGCAACCAGTCAATATTATTTTCGGTTTCAAAACAGTCTTGTATATATTCACAAATTCAAGAATCGGATACTTGTTTTTCAAACTACGAATTGATATGTCTCTAATAGCTAGATAAGATGATATTGATGAACAGTGAACACAGATAGTGAATACATAGAACTACGATGTATTATTGAAATTTTGAAAAATCATATCTCCGAAAGTATTAGCTTGTGAGAGTCGAAAATGATATTATTGGATTTTCTAGTGATACTATTCTCACAAAATATCACGAACCTGCTTAGGTTCATATTCTACAACTATTCACCAATTCCATCGGATTTATATTGGTTGAAAACAAAATTATTACTCGGAAACCATTGGGCCGATTATGTCCACTAACGAACTTTTTCGTCGTATTAGGATGCGCCACCAACCCTGAAAATTTCATGTCGCTAGCTTTTTCCGTTCTCAAGTCATCGTGGCAACGGCCAGCTGGCCGGACAAAATCAAATTTGATCTCGAATTTTCCTTCGAGGAGTCGAACCCAATCGTTTGAGACCATTTACGGCAAAATATTCGAAAATTACAGACATTTGGGCAAAATGATAACGCCATGTTCCCCAGAACATACGCGCAAAAAAACCTATAGTTTAACGTGTGACAGGGTGTGAAGAACGATGTATGATAACGATTCAGCCCCTGATGTCACGTGAGTGCTTTTAAAAATGTATAATAACGCATTACTTCTCACGAAGTAACAGTCGGAACTCCTTCAAGGTCCAACAATGAATCGATATCCTTTTCCCAGCATATAACCGCGGTCGAAAGAATTAACTCATCACGAAGGTTTACGCACTAAACGCTAATCGATATATTGACGTTTCTGGTTGTTTTCAACTTTCACTACTGAACGATATGAAAGGAACAGTGTCCAAAGTAATGAAAACAGAGGGGGCGGTCATTAATTCATAGAATTTCCTCCATGAGGGTCGCATACGGGGAAAAAAGACAATCTAATTGATTGGAGGGAGCGATTTGGAAGGAGGCCAAGGAAAGAGGTAGCTGGTCGATTTTTTTGTTCGGATATAGTCGAATGTTGTCATTGAGTCGAGAGTGATATAGGGATAGTTTATCCGATACAATATTCCGCCAAATTGCCATTACTAATATCCGAATATTAATACGTAAGGGTCGAAAAGGTACTGTCGTGAGATTAGTCTCCTTAGGCACGCTTGTTCAAGTTTATAGCCAGAGTGGAGCCTATTCAGGATATTAACTCGCACAGGGCAGCTTGGATTCTCCAGAGGTACACATGGTAGATCTGGTTCGTTGTCTATACCATAAACCTCTGGAAGTAGAGAATTCGGAGTGCCGCATTGTATCTTTCGACATATCCTGATGGAGCATTGTAACGTTCCTTTTTGATCCAGGCAGAGGTTTGTTAATGTTTTGCTTGCGATAAATTTGTCGATTGTATTCAAGCGACGTATAGGGAATTGTGTTCAGGGAACCGGATGGATTGGCAATATTGTATCGTTTTGACGTTATGAAATTTTGTCAGAGTCGGTGTCGGTCAGATAAGATCGTCCATTTTTGTGGAAGTTCATTGAAGGAAGCATTAGGTTATACGCATTTTCGAAACTGTATAAGAATTATTGGAATGTTCTTAGTTGGATATGGTTTCGAAAATCGAATTAAGCTAGTGAGGGATATATTGGTTTGATCTGGAAAGATAACAGGTAACCTTCACTTATCTCGAAAGAGGATTTAAAGATATTTTGCGAATCCAAGTTGACCACGTGAATGTTTTTGTTGACTTTGACAGAACATTGCTGTGTATTTGAGGAATGATTTGTGGATTCACAACCATAAAAACGGATGCCATTTTGAATTCAATACTTAATGGACAACTTTTATTGCCCCTAAATCCCAATGCTTTGAAAAATTCGTATCTATCTGAACATCTGGAGAAATTTATTCTCTTGTGCTCCTTGTAGTGAAGATGTGAACAATTATTGATGAACATCTGTGGAACTACGTATAATAAAACTGGTAAAGAAATGAAGCTATTCAATGTTTCGAAAAGTGTTATGAGGAATACGCCAAGAACACCCTCAATGATCTACCCACTCGGAAGGTATTCTTTGAAAACTATACCAAATGATTCAATTCTAATAAAAAATGTATTGACATCGATAGCCTATTTAAAACATCAACAAAACTTTCGAAATATTGGAAAGCTGAGTTTGAAGAATATTTGCTGTTAGAAAGAGCAAATAGGAATCAAAATATTTTACAGTGGTGGAGTGTGATGAAAAAGTTCTTCCTACACTTTCCAAGATGGCCGATGATTTATTAATGGCTACATCCGTACCTGTTGAAAGATTATTTTCTACAGCAGGTATGATCATGGCAAAAACACGTACATCATTGAAAAATTATGTGATGCAAGTGTGATTATGTTTATTTATTTATTTATTTATTTAAATTAAAGTGTCTCGGCTGCTAGGCCATTGAATTCTTGGTCATCGAGTAATTTGAAAGTTGAAATTATCAGTGTTGAAAATTAAAAATATTAAATATTAAATATTATTATTTAAATATTTTTGTATAAGAGCGTAATAAACATACCTTTACAAAATTATTCATCATTGTATACCATTTTGTTTATATATTATAATATTTATTATCGTTATTCAGAATTAAGCGAGACGAGACGAGACAACTGATAACGAAGCGAGAGCGAGACAAAACGAGACTTAATTTTTTGGGAATTGGCGAGAGCGAGACGAGATTTCTCATATACTCCATTCACTTTTATAAAGTCTCCCTTTTGGCCATAAAAATTTGACACATTTCACCATGTATATTTTGAAAACATTAGGTTATAGTAATTTTTCTGTCAGATAACTACGCAACGTTGTCCTCTCTACATAGAAGTCGTAGCAATTACGCTTTTTCACAATGTGAATTTACTACGGAAAAATATTGAATTTGAGAAGATATTATGTGAATTCAATAATTCCGCAGTCCTGCAGGCTATAGAAGAAAATGTTTCCTCTCTTGTCACTGGAAATATGTCACGTATATAAACTGGTTGGAAGATTCAATTATGCTATTTTCATGTATGGAAATCAAGAATCAAGTGTTGCAATTATTGAAAAATAATGGATACAGTAGTCCCTTACTTTGTGATAGTTCATTTGAAAAATGAATAAAAGTACCTGAATAACCAGGCAGGAAAACTTCTGAACGAATATACGTACCAATATGGATTCCCCACTTTTCGATATTCTCAAGAAATAAGCCTACAAAAGACATTTAAATACCTTGTTGCACAACTTGAAATACACCAGTTTCAAAATGTAGTAGTACTACGAAACCCTAGTCATTCTTATACCATTATATAAAATATAATGATATAGGAAACTAAGTAATTTCATTCGAGAGTTCAACATGTCAGAATGAAGTTTTCCTATTGCAGATTTCGGTTCTGTATCTGTATCTTCTTCAAAACAACTTTCGGCATTTTCAATTTCAAAGCGAAGAGTTCTTAATTATAATCAAAGATAATGATCTGTGATCATATTCTTTCCTAAGATTGAAGATTATATTATGATTATTTTGAGAGCAGAAATCGGCAACATCTCTGCGAATTATTTTGACCTTGACGATATTCCAGCAGTGCCAACCTGCCTCTGTGTTAGTTACTAAAACCTGATAGACCTAAATCATGGCCAACCGGGAGACTTTATAAAAGTGAATGGAGTTAACTCTCGCCTGTTGTCGTCTCGTGTGAAGCCCTAGTACATCAAGTCAAGATCGATAGAACTGAATGATTGATGATGTCAAATCTGAATCAAATATTCATTTCAAAGAACTCTGCTGTCTTCTCAGCCCATTTAGTATAGTGGTATGAAACATATACCTTGTCGATATTTATCATATTCAAACGTTATCTAGGTGGAATATTTGTTGAAATGAACAGAAGTACACGCTTCCTCTACAAATAAATTCCGAATAATAGATTTTCTGATCTGCACTCTCACTATAAATGATCCCCATCAATTTCGTCTGCTTTGTAGAGCAGTAAAATGGAATGGGAATAGAATTTGTGGCTTTACGTCAAGACTACAATAAATATTTCCCTTTGCAGGTGAAATGGAACGAAATTCGATGCATTCAAATTGGAACCATTTCCAGGATAAAATTTCGAATGATGTTGAAAAACGATGCGAATATTGCGGTTATTCTCTTCGAAATATTACTTTTAGTCCCTATTTCATCCGAATATCTGTATTTTAAAATTGGTTCAAGCACTGACGCGAAGTCAGGAGCTTTTGCTCGTATTTTCTATTGTCCATTCTTCTGTATTGGACACCCTTAATCAAATTTACCATGGTAAATTCGAATTAAGAATGTCCAATACAGGAGAATGGACAACATAATTTACCATGGTAAATTCGATTAATGGTGTCCACTACAGAAGAATGGACAATAGAACATACGCGCAAAAGCTCCTGACTTCACGTCAGTGCTTGAACAATTTTTTTTTCGTGAAGTGAGGAGCTTTTGCGCGTATGTTCTATTGCGCGTATGTTCTATTTGTATTGTATCCTGTATTTGACACTCTTAATCGAATTCACCTCGAGTTTGACTTTATTATTGATAAGTTGTATAGTCTTGGTTTCAGAGGTATTTTTCTGGAGTGGGTCCGTAGTTTCCTTACCGATCGATGCCTTTATGCAAGTGTGGATCAACATGATTCCAATAAATATCCTGTAGCAATGGGTGTACCTCAGGGGTCTGTTCTTGGGTCCTTATTGTTTATTATTTTTGTGAATGATCTACCCAATCATATAAATAAGTATTTTCCAACAATATATACTTTCGTTAAAATTTTGCTCTTACTTCTTTTTGTCTCCGTAAGCAATCATTTGTTAAATTGTTATTTTGTGCATTTCCGTTAATCGAAATATTATTCAAATTGAAGTTTACTTGATTTTATAAACTACAACTTATTAGCAAAAAACAATTAGCGAAGGCATTCTGAGGAAACTTACATGATTTTCATGGTACCACCTGGAAAACACAATGTTATGGCCTTTTTTTCATTTTTGTCCTATCACATCTTGAAGGCAAATAAATTTAGTATTATTCTAATAAGATTTGGGAATATGCGAGGGAATATTATTATGAATTTCGATAATCACATGATTTTATTTTTTTCTATTTTGAGTTTTGCAATAAACATGAAAGTGATAACATTTCTGAATAGAGAAGGACGCGACCTTTCAAACGATGTATCGCAAGCCCATACTTCCTATTTGAATAATTGGGGGTTGTATCTGGCTTTCCAAGGGGTTTGTAGGTAGGGTTCGCATTTTTATGAAAAGAATGACAATTTAAAATTTGAATTTGACGTTTTTCGGGAATATCCATAAGTATGTACACAACCAAGATAATGAAATCATTTCATTTGGCTTTTTCACACTGTGGAATATTAGCAGTTGAGCAGAGCATGTTGCTTCTCTGCCAAATTTGATCAAAAACACTTATTGGCGTTGCCATTTCCATATCACTGTTTAGATATACAGGGTGAGTCTTTGAGCACTGCATTAATATTAACCAAAGATTCCTCTCATCAAATAAAACAGATTTTTCATTCACCATTTTGCCAGATTCGACTCATTTAAAAAGTTACAAGCGTTTAAAGATTTCACAATGTGCTAATACACTCCCGCATATAAATTATCTATGAAATTGTTGGCGGGCGAGAATGAGGCATGGTAACATGGTTTACAGCTTGATTCGGGATTCCAACGCTCAGGGACGGATCCATAAAAATAATGAAATTTCTGGAGTTTTCCATTTTAAAACATTCAATGAAGAATATCTCGAAAACGGTGCGTTTAAGGAGAAATGATAAAGAATAATATAATGTTCTAAAACGATGGAATATTCTTGATATTACCCAAGAAAAACTTTATCTGCTTTCTTTATGCTAATTTCGTTTAGTTTTATGAATCCACGAGTCCATAATTAGGAAAACAGTAGAAGTAGAAAATAACTAATATTTGGAAAATATGTCTCATAGTTATAGGAAACTTTACACCAATATTCATTTTATTCGAAAAAAGGATGTCAAAGCTACAAAATAAAAACTGATTTTTTTTCGAAATTTCAACAGCCTGTATCTTTTTACCTGAGCCGAATCTGGAAAAATGGTGAATGAAAAAACTGTTTTATTTGATGAAAGGAATCTTTGGTTAAAATTAATGCAGTGGTCAAAGACCCACCCTGTATATCGAGCTGGAAGTTGCATTATGAGAAGTTTAACGTCGATAAGCGTCCTCGTAACCGCCATGAACCCCCAAGATCAATCAGCGCTCCAAACTCCAATTCCCCACTGTCTTTTCCCAGAGAATAGTGCAAGCGTCATTGATTTTGAGTCAACCCAGATACACAGATGTGTCTTCATTAGGGAGTCTTGCCTTCAAACTCCAGGTGTTCCAGGATAAACTGTTCAGTTATATGTGTGTAATGAATTAGTAGATGAATTAGTAAATTATCGATAGTGGATAAGGTGTTTGAGAGCATAGTTTATGATCATATGTTTAATAGCTTGCGGTCATCCATTATAGAATGTCAACATGGTATTTTCTCGAAGCGATCTACCAAAACAATTTTGCTTGTTTACCGAATATATTTGTAGTGCTTTGGATGATGGAGTTCAGGTAGACTCACTGTATTCGGACTTAAGCAAAGCATTCGATAAGGTTGACTATAATATTCTAACGATGAAGTTGGCGGCGATTGGTGTTCGGGGTAATCTATTAAGATGGCTGGCTTCGTATATACGCTGTCGTAGTCAGTTTGTGAGTTTAAATGGCTATTTATCTTCGGCGTTTGTAGTTACCTCGGGTGTCCCCCAGGGTTCACATCTTGGCCCCCTATTATTTTTTATTTTTATCAATGACATCAAAGAATGTTTTAGGTATTGTACTTTCCTTTTGTACGCTGATGACCTCAAGATCTTCAGGAGGATAATTTCAGTTGAGGATTGCCACATGATACAGGAGGATCTCGAGAGATTTGTGGCCTATTGCCAAAAAAATAAACTTAAGCTCAACTTTGACAAGTGTGCATACATTTCTTTCACTAGGAAAAATAGTGGGATCAGTTTTCAATGCCATTTGGGTGAGAATGTCGTTGTCAGGGTTGACCAAATAAGGGACCTAGGCATCCTCTTCGATTCAAGACTCACTTTTAATGCTCATTTTTATTTGGTAATTTCAAGTTCTAGCGAAACTTTAGGTTTCTTATGTAGATTATGCAAGGACTTTCAGGTCGAGGCAGCTATAAAATCTTTATATTACTCCTTTGTTTACATTAAGCTCAATTATGGTAGTGTTGTTTGATCTCCATACTATAGTGTTCACAAGCTGCGCTTTGAAAGACTGCAGAATAGATTTATTAGATAGATTCCTTCATTTCAAAATTACTAATGAGTACGTTACAGTGGCCATTGGTGAGATTCGGGGTAGATACGGTATTCAGCCTTTAGAACAACGAAGAATAATCTCCGACTTGTTTTTTCTTTTCAAAGTCATAATGAGCTACTATGACTCGCCGGAGATAGTGTCATTCGTGCATTATCATGTACCACAGAGGCAAACGCGAAGTAGGCAGCTTCTTCATAATAGAAGTACCAGGACAAATATTGGTAGGAACTCTCCTGTGACCAGGATGTGCGAATTTTTCAACAAATATGCCAATAATTTAAATGTTTTCATTATGTCCTTATCCTCTTTCAGGAAGAAGTGTAAAACAGTTTTTTGTTCATGACACATTCCTTTTTGTAGTAGTATGTAGGTGATTTCTCGAATAACTTATCATCTTTGTAGATAATTTATACTTTCAATAATTTTATTTTTATGTGGATGCTTTTTGAATGTAACCTGTTTGAGTCCCTTTTCTTCAATAAATAAATGAATAAATGAAAATGAAGGACACAGGGGTCTGAATGATCGGATTGAAAGCAAGAATGCGTCAGGCGGAGGGGGCCACGTCAGTAATACTGGGTGTGATAATGAGATTCGGCGTATATGGGAGGAGTGAAAATTATACTTATTATTCGAACCGCTGGTTAATTCGAAAGATATGGGGTTCTTCTAGGAATACGTTAGCGAGGAGAAGTTAACCCGAGCAGCACAAATTAGCATATTGTTTGTTGGAGTGTTTACTGTTCCTTGTTCGCCCCTAAATGTTACGAAAATTAACTGGATCACGGTGTGATATTGCTTGTTTCACCGAGGCGAACGAGGAAGGAGGGGCACTATGTAAGGATATGACGGTATATTATTGGGGAAATAAACAGCAGACATACAAGTGTAGAGGTCGTGAAGCTTTACAGTTCACGTAATATTGAATCTAGTCAGATTCTTGGGATAAAATTGGTTCAAGCCCTGTGGACGGGAGCTCTTTGGCGCTCTTGTTCAAACAGACAAATTATATCTCCGAAAGTATTGGTTTCTCAGAGTTGGGAATTATATCATTGGATTCCTATGATAGATCATCATCATCATGATAGAAATTAAATTTAAAAAAAGTGTCGTTTTAAAAAAATGCTTCAAAAATTATCTTATAAAAAAAAGAGCAATCTAAAATGCTCAAATGCCTTAATGCTTCAAAAATTGTCATTGAATTTATTTATCAAGATCAAATGAGCAATCTGCAATGATTCAACCACGTGGAATGGCTTGTTGCAACTTACACTCGGTGCATAGTTTTCACAACTCGAAATACCTAAGGAAAGTATCATCGAAATGTCTAAAGCGAGGCTGTAGACAATAATAGCAGATTGTCCATTTATTCCTGATATTTGAGTAGGCAGTACATTACGAGCAAATTATTTTAATAGTTCAAAATATATTAATGAAATACTATCCTCTTTTCATAATTTAAAATTAAATAGTTCATACCACTAACACATTATTTTCTGTATTATGAACCTTAACTCAGGAAAAAATGTTTGATACACAAATGTAGATCCAAATTTCAGTAATTTTTTGCTAGCAACATTATGGATATACTGTATATAGGAACATGTCTCATTACTTAAGGAAGTAAACTGTAATATTAACCTCAGTGGTCAACGAACACTAATTTCTTTTGATGATTCCATTATGTTCTTCTTTCCTATTGCCTCCATAAACTAGGTACCTCAAAACAGTCTTGTATATATTCACAAATTCAAGAATGGAATACTTGCTTTCCAAGAGAAAATAACAACTATAAATTGACCATCTATAATAGCTAGAAAAGATGACATTTATGAATAGTGATCACAGACAGATTCTGTGTTCACATTCTGTGATTACATAGAACTTACGATGTATAATTGAAACTTTGAAACATCATATCTCCGAAAGTATTAGCTTGTTAGAGTTGGAAATGATAACAGTGGATTCTTTTAATGAAACTGCATCTTAAAAAAACTTGAATTTGAAAGTTGTATTGTAAAAAAAAATATTTATTTTCTTTTCTCCGAAACTATTAGACCAATTTTGCCCAATAACGAACTTAGCCGAGATATTTATCCTTCAATCCTACTCTGAAAATTTCAACTATGAAGCTCATTCTGTTCGAGAGTTATCGCGTTAACGGTCGGACGGACGGAGGGAGGAACGGCCGGACAGAATCGATTTCGACCACGGATTCTTGATCATTGAGTCAAACCAAATCGTTCAAGACCATTTTCAGCCAAAAATTCGAAAATTACAGATATTTGGGCAAATTGATAAGCACTCTGTTCCGAGGAACAACAGCGCCAAAAAGTACGGGATTAGATTGTTTGAAAGCCTTCGATCAATCAGATATTCTGTGCGTAACCAAGCTAGAATCATTTGCCAAGGAAAATATTTTCCTCTAGATGATGGGGCTTCCAATTTCTGTTGGATGCAATAATAATTTCTCGTTATAGGAATCTCCTGCCTGGGAACTGGGTGGGACATATGAAATTAATGGACCAACTGGATTCAAATCTGTTGTCAAAGCACTCAGATGCAATTCCGTACTCGATTTCGAACGGTCATAAGAGACCATCTGAGATCGGTGGACCTCCTCAATCGATTGACCAAAATGTCATCCATTTGGTGTACGGTCCTGATAAGATTTTATGTGCTTATAAATCCTCAGATCATCTGCATATAACTCGTAAAGAATATGCAAGAAACAAACTGAAATATCGTTGATATATACTAAAAACAGGGGTGGACCAAGTTGAGAACCCTGCGGTACGCCAGATGTTATACGAACAGTATCAGATGCCATACCATTCACAACCAATAACTTCTGTCTATCAAAGAGATATGACTGTATCCATTTGATTAAAGTCCCAGCTACCCCAAAGTCAGACAATATTGCACTCAGAGTGGAATGATGCACTTTGTCAAAGGCCTTAGGCATGTCTGTATAAACTGAGTCTACTTGAATACCACCATCAATTTTCTTAGTTAGTAAATCAGCATAGGGTGCTAAGTTTGTCAATACAGATCTTGCCTTATAAAAACCTAGTTGTTAATAGGTCAGCTTTGAACTTACTTACTGAAAAAAAAATATCAGTAATGATTGGTTTAAAAATCTTCCCAAAATGACTAAGGATAGAGACAGGTCTGTAATTAATTATATTATTCCTTTTTCCCCTCTTGAATACTGGAACGATTTCGTAATCGAAATTATTCTTGGATTTCTTATACTCTCTATGATTCCTGGCCTTAACTTTAATATGAGCAATTGTTTCTTTTGAGAATCAGAAGGGTTATTTGGCAGTCTTCCCAAATCTTGAGGGCAAACCGAAAGTGCATTTTTGATGAATATATTTCAGAAGATACGAATAACCACAGGGATGGGTGAATTTCAATGGGGAAAAGCAACCCTCGTTTTCAGTTGCGCGAGCCATTTGAATTTTTTAAATGAATGTTAAACGTGATTAACCCTTTCATATTCCGCATATTTATCAAACTTTTCATATCCGAATGCCATTGAATAAAATTCAAGCTATCTATAAGGATTCTCGAGGTTTCCTCCCTTTGCTGCAATAACCAACGTGCTTGCAGCAAATAGAACGTCGTATTCTAAACAAAGTTGTTAAAACGTTCATCTTCACCTAGCCGATGACACTTATTTCCTGTATTTCCTACTAATTACTCCGTGAGGTTTCTGATTCGTCAAAGCTTTCCTCGTTCTTCTGAGCGCAGGCTACAAAGCGGAAAACTTAACCAATTCCAAGATGTAAATTGGAGAACTTTTCCGAACGAAAAGAGGACTATTAAATCCGAGGGTGCTTCATATTCATATTTCGCGATTCAATTTCTGTTTTCGGAGATGAGAATTCTTATGATTTATCTGGACGACGGAGTCAAGGATGATCTTCGTTCCTAGATGTTAAAAAAGGGAGAAAGGTCGTTTTTCTTTCCAATCCAATTGACTTCTTTTGAGAATTAATGGTCGTTATTTTGTTGGAGATTTTGGATAACATAAAACACCCATTATTCTCAGCAACTTGTGAGTTAAAGGATTATAAAGGATTTTCCAATAAGAGGTGTTATCTTGATATTCAAAGAAAAATGCCATTTTTCAATATAAATGATCGGATGTTTATATCATTATAAAGAAGAAGCTATGCCGTTAATAGTGGAAAATAACATCAGGCAAATGACCACCACGACCACGCTTACAGGACCATATCCTTTTGATGAAATTTTCCATAACCAAATCGCAAAGTGGCTGCCTTATGTCCTCGATAGCCTCACGAATTCCATCTTTCAGGTCTTGAATCGACGCTGGGCTATTGGCGTAGACCTTCTCTTTTACGTGGCCCCAAAGGAAGAAGTCGCAAGGTGTTAAATCACAAGATCTCGTGTGATCTCTTCGAGAGATAACACGGTCCGGAAACTTTTCCCGTAAAAGATCAATGGTTTCGTTGCTTGTGTGGCACGTAGCGCCGTCTTGTTGAAAGTAAACGTTGTCCAGATTAATACCATCCAATTCCAGCCATAAAAAATCATTAATCATCTCTTGATAGCGCAATCCATTCACCGTAACTGTTTCTCCAGCCTCATTTTCGAAAAAGTAAGGTCCAATGACTCCGCCGGACCATAAACCGCACCAAACAGTCACACGTTGAGGATAGAGAGGCTTTTCAACAATAACTCTTGGGTTTTCCGAGCCCCAGATGCGACAATTTTGCTTGTTGACGGAGCCACCGAGCTGGAAATGGGCCTCATTACTCAAGATGATTTTTCGATGGAATTCCGGATCATTTTCATGCATTTCAACGACCCAATCAGCAAAGACACGACGTTGTTGATGATCGGCCGGCTTGAGTTCTTGTGTTAACTAAACTTTATGAGCCTTAAGACCCAAATCTTTATGCAAAATACGGTGTAATGACGTTTGTGGAATGCCTAATTCCAAAGAACGACGAGGAATGGACAAACCTGGGTTTTCTTCAACACTTTCGGCTACAGCAGCAATATTCTCGGCTGTTCTTGAGCGACGTGCACGGGTTTTATTCTTCACATAACTAACTTGTCCCAACAGCTCGAATTTTTCCACCAATTTCTTTATTGCGGTCCGACAAGGTGCTTCACGACGACCCAAAAATGTTCGAGTTTTGCGAACCGTCTCTGCCAAATTTTCACCATTTTTATAGTGAATTTTAATCATTTCAATGCGTTCTTGAAGCGTGTATCGTTCCATTTTTATTAATGGCGTAGTTTCCACTTGTCAAATGTCAAAAACACAGCTTCAAAAGTAACACCTACAGAAATAGCGGGCTATTCAAAATTACACCTGTTATTGGAAAACCCTTTACCTAAGTTAGGAATACATTTTATCTGTCTGATTTCATTGAGAAAACGGCATCCGTGTTGTAATTGTTAAATAAGGTGGCCAGAAAAGGGAAGAAAAGCTCAATATTTTGGAAACTTACCATCAAAATTTTCACTGAAATTCAGTATCTAACGATAAAATGAGTTAATCAAAAAATTCGTAATACCTATACCGTTTATTGCAGCTTGTTCCGGAGGGAACAACGTGCTTTCATTTTGACCGGATGTCTGTGATTTTGGAATTGAGATGGAGAATGCTGTGGTGTTGGAGTATCGGAGTTTTCTGTGAGGTGTGAGGTGTGTGATCTTGAGAGAACTTTCAGCCGCGAGTGGATTGTGCATGCGCAGAGGAGACGTGATTGTTTTTGGGTTGTATGGGTTGTATTGGGAATGGTTTAGGACTGTCGGTCATGGGTCGATATTGTGAGGTTTTAAAAGAAATTTTCTGGCAATTATGTGCACGGACAAGTTAGTTTGAGGGAAATAGCGTTGTTTCCGAGTTGGACCGTTTTTACCGTGGCCCTCAATTTTGAAATTCATGTAACCCCTTTCGGGCGTTTTTCGTTATGCGCATGAGCAGACAAGGAGTGATTTAACTGCTGGAGTTTTCGTCTGAGGAGATTGAGGTTTTGAGGTGCAGGATGATATTCCCCCATAGAATCCCCCTGGGAAAACCACGCATGCATGGATTGAAGCTGCGATATCTCCTGAACCGAAAGTGATGATGAATCAGAGTTTTGTGTCAACTTTGTTACTCTATCCTTGTGCAAGCTTAGACACAGTACTGTTAATTTATGACCAGACAATGAATGGTGTCCACTACCCTCTGGATAGGTCTCCGGCTCGTTCTATCCGCTGGGCTTGAAACCCTCATAATTCAAATCAAATTAGCCAACGTAAACACGCATACCAAAGACTACTGACTTCACGTCAGTGCTTTTTTATATTTTTTTAAGGTCCTTTAATAAATCTGGCTATCGATACAGTCTGGTTATTAGTTTCAACGTAGATCGAAACAAAGAAAAAATGCGGTTATGGGACCCCCGTTGGGAACGCAATTGCTTACGCCTATTCTGCAAATCTGAACGTAATTTAATATGGATAGATAATATAGACAGAGTGCTTATCAATTTCCCAAATTTATGTAATTTTCGAATCAAGCTAATACTTTCGGGGATACGATTTTTCGAAATTTAAATAATGAATCGTACTTCTATGTTTTCACAGAATGCTATAATTATTCTATCTATGATTTATTATATGATCTGTGTTCATACTAGTACATGTCATCCTGTTGTATAAGAGAGAGTCAAATTCATTTCAGCTATTTCAATTCGATTTCTTCCATGGTGCAGTTCTCATTCTCAGTTAGCTCTTTTAATCTTGATAAATAAACTATTATTTGAATTGAATTTCCTTTAGGATGCAGTTCTATCATAAGAATACATTGATATAATTCCCAAATCTGAGAAACCAATACTTTCAGAAGAAATCCCTTACACCCCCCTGCAATTATAAAGTCAATTGCCAAAATTTCAAAAACCCATTTTTAACAATGGTTTGAATATTTCATGTGGTCCTTTTTGAAAAGGAAGGTTTCATATTTATATTTGATGGCAACCCGCTATATACCCGATAATACGGTAATCTCGAAAATAATGAAGTCTATTTTTCGCACTCAGGAAGTTGGGGGAATCCCAAGCAAGCACCGTACAGTAATATTACCAATTCCATTCATCTAACAGAAAAAAAAGAAAACTGAAAGCATTTAGTTTTTTGCAATGTATATGTGCGTAAACATATTTGTATTCTTGCTTCAATATTATTTATAAAAACACCTAAAAAAGCAATACTGACTGCAATAATTGCAATTTTAGCCAGACTTCTGATTTTCCCCAGATATTGCTTGTTTTGGAAAGGTTTTTCCCCAGTCCCCAGGTAACGTCAAATTTCCCCAGATCTGGGGAAAAATCCCCAGACCTGGCATCACTGGGTACGAGTACCTGCGATTTCATCCCTCACTGGATTACCACGAGCCCCCCACTTGTTCTCCCGATTAACTTTCATATCTTCGCCCTCGCATATTTCACATTTCCGAGTCGCAATTTCCCATAATACCCGGTTTCCCCCCGTCTCGTGTCGACTATCAACTTCAATTTGGTCCGGCAGAATTCGGTGGATGTCGAGGTCTTGCGTAAGTCCCATTCGCGATTTACATTCTGCTCGTGCACAGAACTCCAGCCAGTTAATTCGAGGCGTTAGTGACGTTTATGGGGCTGTATAATGAAGTTATGGGTTCTAGAGATTTTCTGCGAGAGCTGCCACTCAGCTGGAGAAAGTTCTTTTCTATAGGGATCTTCGCTTCGACGGAGTCACATGTGGAATGAATCTCACTCTCACCAAATGATAGGATGATGAACTTGTGACCGGCGAATACCCGAGAGTCACTTAAGTAATATTTATGGATAGCCGAGAATTTTATGTCCCAAACCTACCCTGCAAATTTCAACTCTCTAACTCATTACTGATCAAGATGTCGGAAAGTGCGAACGTGGTGTTCAGTGAGCTGAATAAACTGCGTAAGAGCGAACTTGGCTAGCCGTAGATTGAGGGCAGCGTAGCCTAACCTAGCACACCAGAGAAACTACAGAGGAAAACCTTTCCTGTGCCCTGTGCTTTGCCTGAACGATGCCCGCATTGTGGCTAGCCGACGTAGTAACCACAGCCCCCTATATCTACTAGCCTGGAAGATGATAAAATGGCAACAGCGCTCTGAGTCGTACGCCAGGCGATTCAGTGGAAGGTTTGTTATTGTAAATGGACGATTACTTCTGATTCTGGAGTTAGCCATTATCGTTTTTCAAGGGCATTTCGTGGTATTTTTGTGTATAACGGTGTGAAATGTGAATTAATGCAATGCAGTGATGATTATGGTCGGATATTTGTATGTTCTGTGATTAAACTGCAGTGTTTAAATAGTGAAATTTCCTTTGGAATATTTCTACATTGAGATGAGTACATTTCAGTTGAGACTATAGACAACAAGATGGACTAGAAATATGAATGAAATATAACTTTAATTTCTTCCGATTTTATGAAACATTTTGATGACCCTTATTCTAATAATTTTTCAACAAAAATTTATACATCTGGATGGGAGATCAAGTAGCTCAAAGAATCTATTTATTTTTATATAATATGTATTCAATTTCCAAAGGTCTGCATCTGTAGATGCTTCAGTTGAAAACAATAAGGACCTTATTCATCTCAAATTATTCATTGAGAATGTTCAAATTTCCTGCAGTGATTTGAAATGGATTCTTCCTTTCGATCTTACCCCGAGCAGATGGTCTCAACTTACTAATATGCTTTCCCTCTACATAAATATTATTAACGGGGATTCAGATTCGGAATTTATCAATTTGTTTTATCAACATTTTTACACAGTTCAGATCAAACAATAATTTCATGTGAATTTACTCTTTATAGTATTGAATTGATCTTCTGAATTCACAGAGACTTCTAGTTGTGGTTTACATTCGTAAATAATTCTAAATTCACTTTGCTCTGTTTTCCCAAATTTAATCTTGAAAAATTTTGTAGAAAATACGTTATTACAATGTTATTGTCCACCGAATGGAAAATAAACAGAAACATTTGTAGATAGCAGAAACTCACTATTATAGTAAGAACCAAAACAAGACAGACTCTATTATTATCACAATTTTCAATAGCCTACCTCATTAGTCTTATAATAGTTATGGTTGGGAATATATATTTTGAATATTTCAATCAAGTTTATAATTTGTTTGCCAATAGTTAACTCTACACCTTCTCGTGGTTCTTGCTGAACAATGAATTGACAACTACCTAGGTTTCTATTTCAACTTAATCTCAATAATATTGTGCAGAATGAAATGTAGTTATCAATTTATTGAAAAACTGGGTTCTCATATTGTTTATTAATCCAGTGATTCCAAGCAAGAAAACCTATTCAATGAGTTCACTAGAGTTTTAAATTGGAAATATACGATATCCAGCGCTACCGCATTGAAGAAGTATGCCTCTAAGAGACGATAAATTGCGGCGTTGTCAGACTGTGTTCCAGGCTATCTCTATAGTGGGCTGTGTATTAACAGAGTACTCTGTTTGGCCTACGTCAGTTGTGGAGTGAGCACAGTTTCCTCTACAGAGGATACGTTCGCGAAATGTGGATGTCAGAAAATCTTCATCTGTCACACCTTTAAGAGGAATTGGACTGTGAAGTGATTGGTATGAAAGTCAATACATTAAAACATTAAAATAGGCATATTAAGTATCTACAGGTCACTTGCAGGAAATTTTGGTGAATTTCTCGAAAGTCCCACATACATAACTGAAATGTGTGTAGAAAAGAATGATCTGATTTTCATATGTGGCAAACTAAATGTCGATGTTTATAAAACTAATCCTAGGCTTAAGTCCGACTTCAATGGTTTTCCTGATTGTTTCAATTCAAAAATAACATCTTTTGAACCAACTCGGATTTTCACGGATCGTTCGGTGATTACCTCAACCTTATTACTGGACTATACAGGGGGGTCCAACGAAAACTTAACACGCTCGAACCCGTCAGTTGCTGATTTGAGAGGGAACAACTTTTCCGCTTTTCTCATCCCCGTAACTTCAACCCCCAAACGGGGGTGAGCCCAACCCCTAGAATAGGGACGAGGGGGCTTCAACTAATTTTGAAGATCGTATCTGTCCTACTGTCGATCTGTGCGGACGTGACCTTAGGTCACGTCCGCACAGACAAGCGGCTTTCTTAGCGCCTAGAGTCAAGCGAGTCACCTAGAAAAACGAACGTTCTAGAACTTTCGCGACCGGCCGCACTGCACGCTTAGCGACTAGCTAGTCGCTTAGCGTGTATAGAAGTAAACAAACGTGTTGGTTTTTTGACACTAGGCGCGAGGCATTTTAGAAGTCAAAATTGGATGACATTTTAATTGCATCAGTTTTCAGAAGAGAACCTCTGTGGAATCCAGCTAGTGAACTCCAAAAACATGCAGTAGCCTCAACGAAACTATGGGCAGAGGTAGCAGTCGAAGTAGACAAAGAGTCAAAGTACAAAAAAGTGATTTAATTTTTTTACAATGAGACGTTAATGCTGTGAATGTATATTACGCCGTTGGATTATGTTTTCAGGCAATGTGTTATTCTGCCAGGTAATCGATCCAATTCCGTTGAATTAATTCAACAAAATGCCTCTAGTTTGTAATGAAATGTAGTGAGAAGTAGATCAAATGTTTCGCTGGTCATAACCAAATATTTGTAACATTTTTCGTCAAAATTACGCAATTGTCCCCCATGACTTGACCGTGAATTATTTATGTCATATACCCAACATGATGGTATATTTTAAAGATGAATTTTCTTTAATTAACAATTTCAGAGCAATTCTTGTGACATATCGTCAACGTACCGACAAGCAAATCACCAAGCCACCTAGCGACCCACCACGCAAACCATCTTCAGTGCGGCCACCGCGTATCTGGGCAAGTAGCCAGAATCAAGCCTCTAGGATCTTGGCGCTAAGCAAGCCACCTTCCTGTCCGGACGTGGCCTAACGGTTTTTATCTTCTTGTCTAGCTCATTCAATCTTGAGCCATGTTTCTCCTCCTTTGTTGTTTTTCTTCCTGGTGGACACAAAAGTGAAGTACCAGCTCTCACTGCAGCCACGACATCTTCTAGCGAACAGTCCTTCTTTAGGTGATCGTCGATTATATTATTCATCTCGGCTAGATCTTTAACCCGTAGTCTCGATTTCAGGCTTGTGGTCTTTATAATAGGATCCCCCTACTGCAGCCTCAAATGCTTCCCTTCTATTGATGAAGTACCATTATTGTTATAGATTATTTGTTATGAACCAGATTTCCATAAAAATACATCAGCGATGGTGTCGCTACTCTGTCACTCAAACTTCCTCTCATTCAGCACCCATCATACAACAACCCTGCCCTTCCTTCAATTAATCAACCACTCATATTTGCACTCTTCCATGAATTGGGGGCTCTCCAAACATCACACACGAATATATTAGACTCTCCCCGCTTTTGCTGATCAGCTATGAAAACCAACTTTCCTTCTCCTGCCTAAACGACCTTCGTCAAACTTTGTCCGGAACCTCCAGGGAGAATCAAGTTGAAAGTTATCAATGGAGGCCCACAGGAATTCCGTTGAGGATTCTCTCGTATACGAGCGCCCCAAATGTGTTTATTCGAATAAGTGGGGAAGGCGATTTCAGTTGGCGATAACTCATTTTGAAAGCGAACGGTTTCTGCTTAAATAGGTCAGGCTACAACATGAGTCGGGTGGAGATGGCCCAGGGTTGCTCTGTATGGAAAGAATGTCGAACATTCAGGGGAGCTTCGAAGAATAAGTCCATGGTTATTCCTTACATTGGTGAAAATTTCCAGGGTCGGAAATTAGATAGATTTTAGAATGAATTCCAGTTTGCTTGAAACTAACGAGTGATTTTTTAACAACTTTCGTTTTGGCAACCCTGTTTTTTACAGCTGACGGGGGTTTCGTGCCTTGTGTGACTGTCAAACATGTTCAGTTTGGTCTATAATTTAACTATGAATCGACTTACAAACGAACAACGCTTGCAAATTATTGAATGTTATTATCAAAATTTATACTGGGTCAAGAAAGTGTATTCTTCTTCCATTTTATGGTCAGTTTGGTCGACATTCCCAGGTGGCTATTCGGAATCTTGTGACTAAATTTCGCACCACATTTTCATTATTGGATATTAAACCACCAACACGCATACGTAGAGTGCGGACAGAAGAAAATATCGCATCTGTATCCGCCAGTGTTAGTGATGACAGTGAATTGTCGATTTGGCGCAATTCGCTGCAATTAGGCCTCTGTTACTCCACTACGTGGAAAATTTTGCGGAAGGATTTAGATGTGAAATCTTTTAAAATGCAGCTGGTGCAAGAATTGAAGCAGCACGACCCACCACTACGGATAACTTTTAATGAATGGGTGTTGGCAATTTTCGATGATGATTCACTTTTTTATCGCTAAATTATGTCGCCGTCTAGATCGTGTGAAGCCAATATTGAAGAATTTAATCGTGAGATACCGGCCGATATGTTGGAGAGAGCATGCCAAAATTGGACCGGGGTATGGACCATTTGAAGCGCAGCCGCGGTCAACATTTACATGAAATAATCTTCAAACATTAAATTATATGAATTATTCTATTGACTCAGATGAAGATTTCATACATTTTTCTGAATTTATGTGTTTTTTTTCAAATCAAATCCGAAAGCTCTTAAGAAATCACCCGATATATCGATAGCAGAGAATAAATCGCAATTAGCAAGTATAGGGCGTATTTTAACTGTTGTGCATTGACGGATCAACAATTTCTCTACGATCAATAACTTCTGAGGCCCCTTTCCTTACTTTTTTTTTTCAAAACAATTGTTCAATGAAAACTCAGTTCTTAAAACTTAACATTCATCGATAAAATATAAGGTATACTCCATTAACTTTTATTAAGTCTCCCGGTTGGCCATGATTCAGGTCTATCACGTTTTTGTAACTAAAACACAGGCAGGTTGGCACTGCCTACTCTCAACATAATCATAAAGAACAGAACCGAAATCTGTAATAGGAAAACTTCATTCTGACATGTTGAACTCTCGAATGAAATGACTTAGTTTCCTATAACTATATTTTATTAAGGTATAAGAATGACTCGGGTTTCGCAGTACTACCTACTACATTTTGAAACTGGTGTATTTCAAGCAAGGGCGTAGTCAGGATTCAATTTCGGGGGGGGTTTTGGAATAGGAATTAATTTCGGGGGGGGTTTTGGGGGTGTGAGGGTCACTTTCTGCAACAAAAAATTTTTTTTAAGAGAAAAATAACATTTCAGGGGGGGTTTGAACCCCCAACCCCCCCCCCCCCCCCCCTGGCTACGCCCTTAATTTCAAGTTGTGCAACAAGGTATTTAAATGTCTTCTGTAGGCTTATTTCTTGAGAATTTCGAAAAGTGGGGAATTCCATAGGTACGTCTGTTCGTTTAGAAGTCTTCCTGCCGGATTATTCAGGTACTTCTATTCTTTTTTCAAATGAACTAAAATTGCATAATGGAATCTTCCAACCAGTTTATATACGTGAAATATTTCCAGTAACAACAGAGTAAAAAATGTTTGTCTACAGTCGCCAGGACTGTGGAATTATTGAATTCACATAATATCTTCTCAAATTCATTATTTTTCCGAAGTAAATTCACATTGCTAAAATACGTAATTACTAGGACTTCTATGTAGAGAGGACAACGTTGCGTAGTTTTCTGACAGGAAAATGACTATAACCTAACATTTTCAAAATATACATGGTGAAATGTGTCGAATTTTCATGGCCAACCGGGAGACTTTATAAATGTGAGTGGAGTATATATATGTTTATATGAAGAGTAGGTACCTAATTGGACTAAGAATTACAAAATTTAATTTCTCGCTAAAAATTCCAGAAAAAACACTGACGTTAAGTCGGGAGATTTTGCGCGCATGTTTCATTGTCTATTTACGGCTCACGCACCCTCATAGAATACTGCATGAACCTTCATGCCGTGTGTTTATCGTTAACACGTGAAAAAATATATTGGGCATCAATATTATTTCAATATTTGAATTCAATTGATGCACCATGCATTTTTGGTGCTCTTGTTCCTCGGAACAGAGTGCTTATGAATTTGCCCAAATGTCTGTAATTTTCGATTTTTTGTTGAAAATGGTCTTAAACGATTTGGTTCGACTCACTGATCAAGAATCCGTGGTCAAAATCGATTATGTCCGGCTGGCCGTTAACACGATAAATCTCGAACGGAATGAGCTAGACAGTTAAAATTTTCAGAGTAGATTAGGGAGATAAATGTCTCTTCCCTAATCGAAGGTAAACACACTCGAAAATCGTAAAATAGGGTATATTGTAATGAATTGGAAAGAATTTTTTCGGAATTCAGTTTGTGGAATATGATAACTGATTAGTTGAATTCCTTGAACAGTTCTATGTTCTAAGGTTGAATTAAATAATAACCTGCATCATTCATAGAAGATTTGCGATTGCATCTTATTTTGTAATGTTCTATTTAAATCTGACGACGTATATTATTCGCATTTTGATTTCTGACAACTGTGGATATTGAAAGGTTTTTTTTCTGGGTTTTCTCTCCCAAACTCTGAAAAATATCTATAAAATAAAAAATGGATACCTTTGCTGAAATAACTAACACCACGTCAATGATTCACCTCCAATGTTAAATCAAGAAACAAACCGTATATTTCGATTCCAGAAACTCCATTAAATTGTAATAAAATCACTAACCTTTAGAGCCTCCTCATGTGAAATTTCTGTGAATGGTTTACCATTCACCTCTAAGATGGAATCCCCTGGTCTCAGTCCTGCTCTTTCTGCGACACTACCTTCCTCCACCCTCGATATGTAAACTCCAACCCCTGAAAAGTAGAAGAAACCGGTGTAGTAGTGAAACTTGGTGAAACGTTGTAGAATACAAACCTGAGCACGTTTGTGAAATTTTGTGAGAATCATATCAATAGAAAATTAAAAAAAAATTATTAAAAAATATTTTTTATGTCACGATAACCTGAGAACGGAAACAGATAGCGACTTGAAATTTTCAGGTTAGGTTGACAATCTGAATGTGGCATTTGAGCTTATTTATGAGTATACTCGGCCAAACGGTTTTGGAGTTACACCCATCTGAAATTTTGTTGTTATTTCCTCAATAACTCCAATTCAAATGTTTTAAAAAATAGTATCTGTATGCTAAGTAGCAGTATCAATACATTTTTAGTTAAAAAATATTTACTCTTTCAGATATGCGTATATACTACATAAAAATAAATATTATGTTTTGTTTTTTCAGAATTTGTTTCATTTGTATACATTTTATTAGTAAAAAATAAGTAAATATCCATTATATTGTGTATTAATTCCAAACTGTTACGAAAATATATGACTAAAATTATGGAAAAAAATTTTATATGAAAATATAGTGTCGCAATTGTACCTAGATACGGCTCTGCCACTAACACACAATTAGATGACTAAATTGAGAGCTTTTGGGAAAAAATAAAGACGACTTCACAACTACGGTTCATCCTACGTCAAAAACTCATTCAAATTCAGAACCTTCTACTGGAAAAAAGCTTTTATCCCGGGAACTCCGCCATTTCATGACAGGCCGTACTTCTCTCATTCAACAATACATTATCTCGGCCCGAATTCTAGAAAGTTCCGAACTAATATCGATACAAAAAAGGTCTCATACCCGATTCTCCCTGCGAGTCGTCGCCAACTTCAGCGAAACAAAACAGAATAAAGAAAACTTTCAGTCGTTTCATTTGCGATTTTTCTATAACAAGATTGAAAAAACACCCATTCGTTACAGCGTAGTTTATCTTCGTTAAGTTAGGAAGGCATCCCGGTAAACTGTTGATCCTCTGGCACGACTTCAGCGGAATTTGCAAACGGGATGAAGAGAAGAGGTGGGCTGAGAGGAACTATGAAATTAATTTTCACACAGAAAATATTGTCGATTTGAAACTATGAATTCCTTAGATAAGAATGTTTATGTTCATTCGAATGCGATTGTATCCTCCTATTTTTTTCAGAATAATCTTATATCACAAGCAAACACACACATATCCACTTCCAAATCATATTTACATATACCGTGGGCGTCAAAATTATAGAATATTGTACTTATTTATTTGTCCCCTCTCAGAAATATCGAGAAATGGTTTAATAGGTCAAAGTAATTTGTTCTTTACTAGCTGCCCGCCCCGGCTTCGCACGGTTGAAATGCTGATACTTAATATACTACAGAATTTCTTTATACAGGGTGTCCCAAAAATACCACGCGAAAGTGACACTGAAGATAGATTGGCATTAGGTCTATCAGATAGCATCAACATGACCTCAGTAAAAGTCCGCTGGTTATCGAGATATCACCACTGTTGCGTCCCATGACTTCACATGTTGGGAAGCGCTCATTTGTATTTCTAAACAAAGCAGCTCGCTTGTAAAACTTAAATGTTTTGGGTTAACTGGTTTATTTTTGCATGGGTGGTCTCGCCCTTGAAATTAATATTTTCCACGAAAAGATATTTGCAAGTAAAATATCTTGTAATACTTCAACCCTTGTAGAAGTATTTATGACCTATTTCCTGTGAAATATTGATAAAATGCATACAACAACTAACACATTGCCAGAGCTGTGAGTCCTTTGTCTAGATTCTAACCCATACAAAAATCTAGAATTTTCCGATTAGATCGCCACGGCTTTGGCTATTCACTAAATCGAGGGCGTAGATTCCGAATCTGTAATTAGTTTTTCCGTATCTCGATTAATTTTGGTCATATGGCGAAAAATCCGACTGATTAGTCCATTTTCCGGAGGTACAGCCAGAAATTGCGACTTTTTTCGTCATTGCTCCGAAACTAATCGAGATACGGAAAATCTAATTACAGATTCGTGATCTGCGTACCCGATTTAGTGAATAACCAAAGCCGCGTCGACCTAATCGGAAAATTGTAGATTTTTGTATGTGTTGGATACTAGAGAAAACTTTTTGGCGTTTGACGGATTAGCTCATTACCTAATATTTTCCGAACGGATAGAGATACAGAAAAAATAGATACATAAATCTAAACGTCGTCCACCGACCAATAATCGGGGAAAATTTGGTTATTGAGATGTGAAAATCATAGATTTGGGACGGGAAAGAAGAATTTTCCTCCGATTCCGGGTCAAAAATATTTCTAAGTGCCGACCCAGAAAATTTTTTTCATGGTATATCGATACGGAGCTCGTGTCTAATTAAATCGAGGTCGCTGATCATGAATATGTAATTAGTTTTTACCTAAGTGGCGTACTTTGGGAAAATGTTCACTTAAAGTGAAAAAATTGATGAAAATAGGTCAATTTTGGAACTTTCCACCGCCCAAAAAAATCGGAGTGAGGTGTTGCTGATTTTTTAAGTCATATTTGGATCCTTTATCTATCAAATCATCCGAACAATGAATGTCCAGGTCGTACGCTTCGGAAATTATGATTTTTTTCCCGAGGGTCTATTTTTCGGAAAATTCTTTCCGCGATATTTCCTCGGAAAATTTTTGTAATAAATATCTGATGGTAGATTCGGAATCTATGGCCCCGAATCTATAAGAATAAGTACCCGTTTCATAGTTTTGCGTCAAAAAATTTTTCTCGAAAAATGGGATTTTTTTAAGGCCAAAATTCGACCGTTCTCCGATTTCGATGCAAATTACGTCATTTACTAATTCGGGACCGTAGATTACGAATATATGATCGGATTTTTCATTAGAGAATTTTCCGCGGAAATACCGCGAAATGAATTTTCCGAAAAACAGACCCTTGGGAAAAAATCATAATTTGCGAATAGTACTGCCTGGACATTTTCTGTTTGGATTATTCAGTAGATAAAGGATCCATATATGAGGGCAAAAATCAACAACACCTTACTCCGATTTTTTTGGGCGGTGTGAACTTCCAAAATTGACCTATTTTCGTCCATTTTTTCACTCTAAGTGGAAATTTTCCCAAAGTACGCCACTTAGGGAAAAACTAATTGCGTATTCGTGATCAGCGACCTCGATTTAATTAGACACGAGCTCCGTATCGATATACCATGAAAAAAATTTTTTGGGTTGGCACTTAGAAATATTTTTGACCCGGAATCGATGGAAAATTCTTCTTTCCCGTCCGAAATCTATGATTTTCACATCTCAATAACCAAATTTTCCCCGATTATTGGTCGGTGGACGACGTTTAGATTTATGTATCTATTTCCTCTGTATCTCTATCCGTTCGGAAAATATTAGGAAATGAGTAAATCCGTCAAACGCCAAAAAGTTTTCTCTAGTATCTAACCCAGGGGTCACCAATTAGTTTCATTGGAGGTCCATTCACAAAATCTGTATATCTGTCGCGGGTCGTTGATAGCATTATGATGGCATAAGAATTTGACTAGCAGTTAATCTAAATCCAATATCTATAATTAGTGAATAAAACGAAAAGTTATCTGAATTTTTTTAATCAAGAATACATGTTTTCTGGAAAAATGGTCCGCAAAAAAAAGGTTCGCGTTCCGCATCCGGACCGCGGTCCGCCATTTGGTGACCCCTGGTCTAGACTATTCGAAGACCCCTAGTCTGTGAAAGTCGGACCGGTTTCCATGTTACAAAACAATGAATGTGGGAGCGAGATAGCCGATAAGGGTTTTGTTTTTTTTAATGAGTAGCAATTCTGGTTCTGATTAAAAAAAATTGGTAGTGTTGTATCATTTTGAAAAGGGCATGAAATGGACCAGTTTTTGCGATTATTTGTCAATTCAGTCTGATATAATTTTTTTTCACAGCAGTCAGTCAAACTTAAGTTAACGTTTTAACTTCGGCATAAAATACAACAAGTTAAACATTTTTTGAAGGATTTTGTTCTAGTTGTCGGTGAAGTTATTACTTCATTGTTTTAAGCAACTATTCAGGATAGCCTAGATAAAAAAAAACATGAGTTTGAAGTAATTTCTAGCAATGCTAGGCGATAAAAGACCGAAAACTGGAGATTTTTAAAAAATACACAAAAGTGGTGATATCTCGAAAACCAGCGGACTTTTACTGAGGTCATGTTGATGCTATCTGATAGACCTAATGCCAATCTATCTCCAGTGTCACTTTCGCGTGGTATTTTTGGGACACCCTGTATACAACGTTCACAGCATTTTTGTCGTTAGACAATACAAAGATGTTTTCTTTAGAGGTTACTCTTGAAAGAGCGACATATAATTGGCCATGTGAAAAACACTCAACGCTCAAATATAAGCCTGTAGCGTTGTAAGTTGGACCCTGCGATTTATTAATGGACATTGCAAAATATATCTTCACCGGAAATTATAGGCGTTTAAATTGGATCAGTAAATCCGATGGTATCAGAGGAATTTGGGGAATCAGTACATCTATCCTGGCTGAGGCAAGCCTCATGTTCTACAGATGATTCTCTGGCTCTCTGTATTCGATTTCTATCCCTACCCTGGCTGTGGCGGCCCCTCGGTCCATACCACCGCAACCGCTATTCTCTGCATTTTAAATCTGCGATATCTTGGAAAATGTTCATTTAAATTACATGCTGTAAAGGGCATATTGATTAATATTAAATGCAAAATGCATTTAAGGTACTTAATTGGATACGGATCAATGCTGTATTGCTTAAAATATCTTCGTAATCAAGCCATTATTTCTCGTAGAATGTAAAGGATAAAAATGGTTATTGTGGGATATCCTTAAGAGATAGACATATACCATCGCGGACTTTTTTGTAGACCCTTTTAAAGTGTACCATACTGTACTACATTATTTCGATCTATCTCGTAGGGTTCAGCCAGCGTTTGCAATGTAAGCGCGAAAAAATGTGTTTATTTACGACATCACATCAGACACCTCTAAAATTATCAGCGTTTCTCTAATATATTTTGCATGTATTATACATATAAACCTTCCTATTGGATCACTCTATCTATTAAAAAAAACTGCAACAAAATCCTTCACGTAGTTTCAAAGATCTAAGCATACATAGGAACAGACAGACAGCGAGAAGCGACTTTGTTTTATACTATGTAAGGAAGGAAAATTTTCCCGCTAGTCTTATTTTATATAATTTCCCGTTCCCAAGAAGTCATGTCAAAGATATTTTTTTTTAATTGCCCCTATTTTTCCTTTTGACATAGATAGATTCTCCAAATCAATTTGTTAAATTTGAAAAACATGTGAAAATGTTTAAATTAAGTCTCATCAAATGAACACCTTTTTATTACAAAAACGATACTCGTATTGATACGTAAACTCACAAAAAATATTTTACACCATCTGGATGACTTTTGTGTTCTCCTAGTACCTACTTACACTGAAAATTGCTAATTGTTGAAATTGATAGTCGTATATGAATTTAATTAGTATTAGTTTGGTCATTTTTATTCACCTACTTTCAAATTCTAAACTGAAAGTGGGAAAGCCCTGTGGACAGGAGATTTGGCGCTCTTGTTCAACCTTTAACAAATCATATCTCCGTATTTATTGGTCTCTGGGAATGATATAAATGGATTCTTACTGTAGAACTTCATTATGAAAGAAATTAAATTGAAACAGACCGCTTCTTCCAAATAACGAACTTATCCGAGATATTCATTCCTCAAATCTACCCTGAAAATGATATTATATCAATTAAAACTTAGACAATATTGCAGTTTTGTTTTTACTGGAGATATTATGAAGCCAATTTGATGATGTATCTTACTAAAGTATATATTTTCATCATCATATGGATTATCCACGGGCGTTATATTTTCACCTTAAAAGTATAATATCATATCAGCCTCATAATTCTACGATAGCTGAGGTTATTTCATTGGTCATTTTGCATTCAATCATACTTTGTTTTCTAACATTTGGGCAAAATGATATCGCGATGTTCCCCAGAACCTACGCGCAATAAAGGACTGAATATTTATAGCTTCATCTACACATGTGCAAATTACTTGTTGATGAAATGGCAATTCTGGCAAATTATTACTCGCAGAAATATCAGTAATCTCAAACAGAATGTACTCTTACAAATGGTCTCAATTTCAAAATGTAGCATTCAAATTGAATTTGGCGGCAAATTGTTCAAGCCTCTTAACGTTAACACCGAAATAACATTATTATTTCGGTGTTAACGGCTGGGATCGGTTGTGAATTACGAATATCCTACAAATATTTCGCCATGTATCTTTTAGTCTTTATGAAATGATATGACCATTTCAACTTAACCAATATATTTTCGATGGTCAATGGAAAAGTCGACTCATATATTAACCGCATATTCTCAACCTAGTAGCTAATTTTGCAATTACATATTAATATTTCACACTCAATAGAAAATGAACCAAAATGTTTCCGCGGGTCTTTGAATATGAGCACAAATAACTCCGTGTTCTCAGACCACATATTTCCAACAACGTGGCTGATTCTTGTATGAAAAAGCATGCTTGTTCAAGACATAAAAAGAAATCATCCTCTACTGCCATAAAATACGAGAAAATGTCCCAACGAAGGCAGAAGAGGATATTCATATCTAGGTTATTCCTAAAACGAGAAATATTTACATAATGTCACGATATGAATTCATACCTTCCATCTCTCTAGAAACGTCAGACAAAAACACAATTCAACTCGTGGATGTATGTCAAAAACTTCATGTATTCCCACGCAATCCTTTGAAAATTCAGTTGCATAACATAATCCGACATATTCATTATCTTCCACATACCAAACAGAAGAACTCTCATCTGTTCGAATCACGATGGCTGTAATAGGGGAGAGTCGGGTAGCCTCGGACGGCGGGTACCCCCGGCCAGTATTAGTTCCAGAAAATCCCGCACACATGCATGCATAAGTGTCATATCAAAACAATCGCAGCACCATCTAACGGCATATTAATATCAAACGGACCGCGACCGCTAAGCGACAAACACGTGACATTCGTTTATATATCAGTGCCTTTACTACTGTGTGCGCCGTTTACTTTTTGACTGCGGATATTGTTTATACGAGGTAAGTACTTCACCATAACATATTACTATTTTTGTAAGGTATCAATTACAGTTTATAAATTAGGTAAACAATTGAAGTTATTTTTATTAATATTGCCGGTTTAAATAAAAACATAAGAGCGTGACGGTCGGGTACAATCAGACACTTTTTTGTCGGGTAGCCCCGGCCGTTTTCTATATTGCAAAATGATTTGATCCTGGGGCTTCGTGTTGAAATTAGGAACCCTGGAAATTCACCAAGTCTATTACGGTGGGTTGCACAAACGTTTGACAGCTCTTGATTGCCCAATCAGTGTGATACTATGTACATTCTCAGTTCATTTTTGATAGAACCATCGAAATAAATCCACAATCAAGCTGATCGAAGCTTTGTGCAACCCAACGTTAGTCTCTCTATCTATATGTTAAATTCTTTTTTGTGTTACCATGTTGTCACAAATCTATAAAGTCAGATGTCTTTTGCAGAACATGCCAAAATTCAAGGGAAGGACTACGCCCAGAGGAAATTGGGATGGAAATAAAATGAAACAGGCTGTAATATGCATCCAGGAAAAGAAGATGTCGGTGAGAGAAGAAAGAGATCAAGAAACAGAATGCATCATCTGTGGAGAAACGTTCGAAGAAGATTGGATCCAGTGTCATAAATGCAAAGACTGGGCCCACGAAGCGTGTGTGGATATTGACCCATCGCTGGCTTACTACATTTGTGATGTTTGTAAGGATAAAGAGCGATTTGATCGTCGTTGATTGTATGTTCGGCGCTACCCTCCAAAAATTATTTCAACAAATATTGAAGACTGATTTTGAGACTTGATTTGTGCTAAGATAATAAAACTATCATCATGTTACTTACTTAATATTAAAAGAGATATGTTCTACCAAAGTTAGAGTTTAAAAATAAACGGTTATTTTTGTTAATTTTCGAGATATCATGAGTTTTATTTATGTGGCCGGGGCTACCCGACTCTCCCCTATCACAAATCAAGGATTTCCTATTCGTTTATTTGTTCCGAATTTGGATCCGCTGTATTAATCGGAACTGAAATACACACAAGTCGAATTTACCATCGATATAGACCGTTTTCTCAGCTTTTATA
Organism: Halyzia sedecimguttata; assembly: GCA_937662695.2. NCBI lineage: Eukaryota > Metazoa > Arthropoda > Insecta > Coleoptera > Coccinellidae > Halyzia > Halyzia sedecimguttata. The sequence goes on along the minus strand of OW569413.2, from coordinate 100,814,948 downwards.
TGATATGAATTCATTTCGTACTATTTTAAGTACTTCAGTAATGAGCTGGAGAATCGTCTAAGATCAAAGAATTTTTAGTTCTGACATATGTATTCTATCGGAATTCAAATTCATAATAATACTACATAAGTCCTCTTGCGTATTTATTCAACTGAGTATCAGATTTAAATTCCTGTTAAAATATCAGAGTCCACCCAAGTATGCTCGGATCTCCAACAATAGAGATCCGATAGTGTTGAAACTTGCAACTTGGTTGCAGAGTCAAGTTTTGAATATTCTCGGAAAATTTCAGTAATATTGGACGAATACTTTCATTTCTTTCGGATATATAACAGCACCCGCCAATCCGGACAGAAACAAATTTGACCTCGAATTCATCATCGGGGGGTCGAACCCAATCGTTTGAGAACATTTTCGGAAAAAATTCGAAAATTACAGGAATTTGGACAAAATGATAACGCGATGTGTTCCCTAGAACATGCCCGCAAGGAGTAGGATGTGCAACGCATTTTTTTCAAGCAATGGAATACGATCTAGAATCCCGCAACCCAAAATTTTTTTTTTCTGTTAGCAATCATTATTGGAGCGGCTGTGATTGCTTCTCTTTTGCGATTTAATGTATTTACATAATTATTAGAGATAACTGTAGTACTTTGCATGTACTACGAATAATATTTTGAATAACAGTTTCTATTATTGAATGGTTACTTTCTGGGTTTTCTCTCCCAAACTCTGAAAAATATCTATAAAATAAAAAATTATTATTTTGTGGTTTGCTTCTGCGTAAAAAGCACAGATTTGTCAGAAGCAATCAATCGACCAACAAACAATGACGAAACAACATCAACGAATTTCAGAATAGCAATCAACAAAAAATAATTCTGAAGATCTTCATTAAGTCTCTGACGAAGGAGTCTGATATAGACTCCGAAACTTTACGATATATATTGTGAGGAAGCAGATCATATAAACTATGAGATGTCAATGTTTGGCAGTTATCAATTATTTTATGTTTTAAGTTCAGTCATTATTTTACGAAGTGTGCATATTAAAGAGTTAAACGTGAACAAGAGTCATTTATTGGACACAACAAGTTGGCGACGAGGATGGGATTCGAACCCACGCGGGTTGGGAAAGAAAACCCAGAAACAAACAATTTAATAATGAATATACCTGCTACAGCATTCTTTAATGATTACTTATAATATATAATTTCTAAACCACAACATATTATATTCGTTGAAATAATTATTATAATCTATCATTTTGTACATATTTATTTGTAATATTAACACTTAATCAGGTTGTTTTTAAATTTATTTAAAAGCTGTCGTTGCGATTTCGTCGCTCCATGAAAAGGATAGAAGGGAAATTTCTAACGACAGTGTCGTTGCGGCTACATTATCACGTGACCACTCGTCGTTGCGATTTTATCGTCTCATGAATTTTCGCCTTTATGGTGGGTTGCATGAAGCTTTGACTGTCCTTAATTGTCACATTAGCGTGATTCTATGTCAATATCCAGTTCAATTTGAATTAAACCATCGAATTTAATATATAATTAGGCTAATGGAGGCTCTATTCAACCCACCGTGAGCAGCTTAAAGAATTGCCTACTGTCTAGAATTAGACTAATAACTCCGCACCAAGAGGGACTTTTATTTTTTATTAATATTGCCAAATTTTATTATTTACAAAAAGTTGGTGCATCAAAAATGATGAAAAATTAATTAAAACTCGGCCAACTGAGACTTCAAACACAAATATCTCTTATCTCGGAAAATTCGATTTTTTTTTGTGTAACGCATTAAGTAAACCTATTTGAAATAACAATATAGATTATAGAGACATGTGCCAAATTTCAGGTCGGAAAACCATCAAAAATATTTATTTTTGCTCATAACTCTTTTAAAAATTGAATAATTACCTAACGGATTTTTTTTCGAAGCATACAACCAGGTGAGAAAATACAAAAATTAATTTTCTTGATCGGTATCATCTATTTATTTCATTCCTTATTTGGAATCATCAGTGGAGCATAATTCAACGCTGATGAAAAAACACTTCGAAGTAACAACTACATCAACATCCAGCATTCACGTATGATTACAAAGCAGACAGAAGTGACACCTGGCGATCAATCAACCAAGCTCCTTGCTGTAGCTACTCAGAACGGAAGTGTATAGAGAATAATGCTTTTGGGGAAGCTAACCACTAGTATAAAATTCCTCCCCGCTGGATCCTATTCTTTTAACATTACATGTTGGTTTACTAAACATACAAATAGAATATATCCAGAATTGATCTCTTGTCTCTAGCTTCATAGTTTCACATAACCCTTGTTTCCTAAAACCCTGCAACCCGTAAAACCTGAATTCAGGTTAACTGGTCACCTCATGAAATCGTTAATTTATTTTCAATCTAAATTACAAATGTTTTGTCTCATGAATCCCTATTGATATTCTATATTCAATATTCCAATATATTATAGAAATTATTTTGGTATAGTTTGGTTCAGAACAGTAAATTTATCGTTTCAATTCTGTGTGCCAACAGTATTTTCTGCGGTGACTTAAGTACTGCCTGGTCTCCGGGATTCTTTCTTTTGACAATCTTAGCGCTCAAGGGAGATACTTCTCTTAACGTTTCTCGTAAGATTCCTTTGTTCTCAATAGTGGAGAAAAAAGAAATGGTGTTCTGAATATCTCATAACACTTTGTGTGATTATTTGTAAATATATAGGTACGTCAAGTGATAATGGTGAGTAATATTCAAATATATTGTTGGTTTGTTAAAATTAGTTTTGTAAATCAATTTACTTGGTTATTTCATATTAAAAGTAGTTAATATAGTTTGCAAGCCATTTTGTTAGAAAATCATGTAGAGTATTTTGTGTTTGATTATTTCGATGCCTACTAATTTTTCTGGTGTATGTGAATTTAATATTGATCTTGTTCTGGACGAATCAGGGGAGGGTTTCTTCAATTTTCAAGGGATTGTGTTTCTCGTGTTTTTTTTCTAGGCTTTGATTAATTATGATGAGTGAAGTTTGTGTGCTGTTAACTTATATCCCCAGACTCGTGCAGAGAAATAATGTATTCGGCAAAGTAGTATGTGTATTGTATATATTGTATATCGTTGTAGGGAGCAAAGTTGCACCCCGACCTTGAGGACTATTGTGCTTTCCCAATCGTTTTTCCTACCTAGCATAGTAGTGAAGTTATTTTCGATGCTTATTTTCTTGGTCATTTTGTCACTAAGAAGATTGGCTGATGAAATGTACCTGGTAAGAGATGACCAGGCTTTCTTAGTATGTATAATACTGGAGCTATTTGTGGGCTTGGACTGAAGCTGAATCCTATCTAGTAGATATTGGCTTGAAGTGAAATTTAACATTTCGACATTTTGAACTCGGACTGATCCCTACCTTATCTATACCTTACCTGGAAGGAAGAATCCACTTACCTCACCAGGAAGGACCCTCAGCGATCATTTGGAATAATTACTTGTGTGTGTATAACTGGAAAACTACCTTAGTTTTCACTGGACGAATTCCCCAAGGAAGATTGATTATCTGAGCTATGTGTTTTTCTTTGCAATCAAAGGAATTTATTTCATTAAACTTTAAAAACCAGATTTATCAGTTATTACCCTATATCCCAGGAAGCATAATTGTATCGTTGACCTCCCAGCTAGTCCAGCAGGTAACTTAACGGGGATGATCATTACAATGAGGTCATAAATTATGAATGAGATCGAATTCCATAGTTAAAAAATTTGGAAGGCAAAGAAACTTTGAACATTGATCAACACTACTCTCGTACCTACAAAACCTCGATAAATTCTCAATACTCCTGATAGGAGATTGTCAGTCATCCAGATCCGTCAAAGACCTCCACAATGGAGGCACGAAGGAACAAATACCGTGTCGGAAATAATAAATTATAAATCGGGTGATATTTTCTATTATCGGCTGCCGGCGAATGTCGTGCCTCCACAATATCATGCCTCATTGCGGCTCATTTGAAATTCAAAATAGATTTCAATCATCCCCCTTGCTGCAAACAACGTGTACATTGGAATGAGTTATTATCGACGTTATTATACGAGGCTTTTCAGGATTTTCACCAGAACAAACAGCGCGAACCTCGTCGTAATCGGCCGACAACGTCGAAAATTATGTACGCATTGCGGGCCGGCTCCGGAGGGCGAACCCCTTGCAATTGGCAGTATCGGATACCATGGATCTGAGGAATGGATATAATTACCGACCTTGGTGTGGGTTTCGTGTGCGAACAGAGGAATTGGGTGGTTATTGGCCTGTCATCGATAATTCTAGAGGGTGGAATGTAAATAGTCAGACCCAATTGAACGGTTATTTGGCTATCATCGGAGGGTTTCCTCAGGGTCCTATGTAAGGTCTCGCTATATTGATATTTACAATGGAACCTATTTCTTCTTCACAATTCAACAGCGGTACTTGAATCGGAAACAGTTGGGAAAGCACTGACGTGAGGTCAGTCTGCTTTGGCGCGCTTGTACGCATTCATAGCCGGAGCAGTCACCCATCCGGGTACTGAACTTACCGAAGGCTAAATTTATTCATTTTTACGAGCATGTTCTAGGGAACAGTGTGCAATCATTTTGTTATGATGTCAAACGATTAGTTTCGACGCATCATTGTAATTTCATGAAGGTCGTATCAATAGAACAAAAAATAATTTTTTTTATCAAAAATAAATAGGTAATGATAACTCCATCTAATCTGAAATTGTGTTAGTATTTCTTCAATATCTCAAAAAACAGAGATCCGATTCAATTAAAATTTGGTAATTAGTTGAAGAATGCTGGCGCACAATTCTTTGCAAAATTTCATGAGCATCATATCTCTAAAAAAAAAATAAGAATATTTCTTGAAAATAAAATTTCTTTTCAAAAATTTTATATTTTATCACTATTTGTCAGATTCCGCTGAAATTCCGCAAAATCCTTCAAGCTGAATATTTCTCAGTATTTTCAAAAATAGAATTGATTTTTTTTGGAAAAATCAATTCATGGATAAGGAGGAGAAGGAAATTGAAATAGATCAAATATTTTCTTCCGCCACAATGATTCTATACACATGGATTGAAATTAATATTATGGAGAGTATAATACCTTCGTCTTTACCGCCCTTGACGCAGATGCCGAACCCATGGGCGTCCTGCTGCTCTCTGACCATATTCACCGTCCTGGTGGTCAATTCGTAGATGCTGGGACCTTGCGGTGCTCTGTAGTTAACCTGGTGCGTGGTGGATGGGGGACTACTTGCTGGGGATCTTCTGGGGCGTTCCGGGTTCAGTTTGGTGTTGGTCTGGGTGGTAGTTACCGGATTTCCGAACAGCCGGAGGACTTGTTCGGGGGATATTGGACGTTTTTTATTATTGCCTCTTCCCGAAGATCTCGAACTAGGGAAGTTAGGGTTAGATCCTAAGTATGTACCTGGAATTAAAAGTATACATTTATTAAATTGGAAGTGACGTTCTGGATTCTTTAATGGAAACATTTTCGTAGATATATATCCAGAGATATTGTTCAGGTTTGGCTATCATAGGGAGGTTTTTGTACAAATTATTTAGGTTCTTGTGTTAGCAAACACTTGAAACGGGGGAGGTATACTTTCAGTCTTCCTTCCCTGGTTGATTCTTCCATTCCATGTTTCAGTTTGGCGTCATTTCTAACAGACTTCATGTTCCATCTTTTTTCTGGACTGTGCAGGAGCTATATCTTTCCACAATTACAAAGGGTTTTCCAATAAGAGGTGTTATTTTGAATAGCCCGTTTTTTCGGTAGATGTCACTTTTGAACCTATCTTTTTTTGACATTTGACAAGTAGAAACTACGCCACTAATAAAAATGAAACGATACACGCTTCAAGAACGCATTGAAATTATTAAAATTCACTATAAAAATGGTGAAAATTTGGCAGAGACGGTCCGTAAAACTCGAACATTTTTGGGTCGTCGTGAAGCACCTTGACGGACTGCAATAAAGAAATTGGTGGAAAAATTCGAGCTGTTGGGAGAAGTTAGTTATGTGAAGAATAAAACCCGTGCACGTCGCTCAATTTGGGTCTTAAGGCTTATACAGTTCAGTTAACACAAGAACTCAAGCCGGTCGATCATCAGCAACGTCGTGTCTTTGCTGATTGGGTCGTTGACATACATGAAAATGACCCGGAATTCCATCGAAAAATCATCTTGAGTGATGGGGCCCATTTCCACCTCGGCGGCTTCGTCAACAAGCAAAATTGTCGCATCTGGGGCTCGGAAAACCCAAGAGTTATTGTTGAAAAGCCTCTCTATCCTCAACGTGTGACTGTTTGGTGCGGTTTATGGTCATTGGACCTTACTTTTTCGAAAATGAGGCTGGAGCAACAGTTACGGTGAAAGGATTGCGCTATCGAGAGATGATTAATGATTTTTTATGGCCGAAATTGGATGGTATTGAACTGGACAACGTTTACTTTCAACAAGACGGCGCTACGTGCCACACAAGCAACGAAACCATTGATCTTTTGCGGGAAAAGTTTCCGGACCATGTTATCCCTCGAAGAGGTGATCACAATTGGCCACCGAGATCTTGTGATTTAACACCTTGCGACTTCTTCCTTTGGGGCCACGTGAAAGAGAAGGACTACGCCAATAGCCCAGCGTCGATTCAAGACCTCAAAGATGGAATTCGTGAGGCTATCGAGGACTTTGCGATTTGGTTATGGAAAATTTCATTAAAAGGATATGGTCCTGTAAGCGTGGTCGTGGTGGTCATTTGCCTGATGTTATTTTCCACTATTAACGGCATAGCTTCTTCTTTATAATGAAATAAACATCCGATCATTTATATTGAAAAACGGCATTTTTCTTTGAATATCAAAATAACACCTCTTATTGGAAAATCCTTCATCACATAACAGTTTTTTGGAAGATATTATCGAGTCGAAGTACGAAGATATCTGTGTTTGGTTGGTTGATTTTTTCCTGGAATTCTCATTCGCTAGAAAGCGGATTGTGAGGCGACAAGCTTTTCCACGTAAGTTTTTTTTTTATGGCTCTGCATGTGTTAACTGCGTAGAATGCTGAATAATGTAGGATAATTCAGCATCTCTTTTTGTGGGGGATCTCTTTTTGTCGAAGGATTTCCATCAATTGGAGTACAGGATACTGAAGGAATTCAGCATTGGTGTTCGAACTCATCACACCTGTTTATGGGACTCGATTTCCTCGAGGAAATATCATTTATTCATGATCCGATTCCCTCAGCTTGCGTTGGTGATTCAGATAGGACGCTCTTATTTTGGAATTATATCTCCATTTTGAGTTTTTTTTCATAACATAGTTTCGAACGCAATATTTTTTTTCAATTTTAGTGAATATTCCAGCTTTAATCAACATTTTATTATAAAGTGGTTTGAAAATATTTTTTTTTATTTTAGAAAATGTCAAAGCAAATCATTTGAGACCATTTTCAGCCAAAAATTCGAAAAATTATAGACATTTGGGCAAACTAATAAGCACCCTGTTCCGAGGAACAAGAGCGCCAAAAAAACAAACAGGTAGAATATTTGTATAGAAAAGGTTTTCAAACGTTGAAAAAATAGTGCAATCGACTGAACTTGGAAAAAGTGCAGTATATGAGACAGTAAAGACGATAAAAATGGCATAGATACGTGGCATAGACCAGCTTCAGGAAGACCTCTTAAGATTGAAGGAAATAATTTGAACGCTATATTGGCCTTAGCACGACACAATCCACGTCCAGGGTTTCTTAAAGAGATTTTGAAATCAATGAAATATAAAAGTATGTCCAGAAACCGTCCTTATGTCACTGAAAAGACAAGGCTACATTATATCGAGGAAACCAAAAAAATCCCTATAATTAGGTACCCCATTACAAAAGAACGTTCTCAAGAAGATAATTGTAATAATGTCTTTATATCTGATGAAATCTAAGAAACCAATACTTTCAGAGATATGATTTGTCAAAGTTTGAACTGTTGTTTCTTTTAAACTGTTATCACTCTATTTTATTTTCATTGTTTTGGAACGTACCTAATCTTAATTGTAATGGAATATGTGATTGAATTTTATTTATGTTCATAGATACCTACTTCACCACACTTAAAAATGATATTGTGAATAGAGAACCCTTTTAATTGGGATTTCCTGTAAGTAGGGCTTCACACCAGACGAGAGTAAGTCTCGTGTAAGTCTCGTCCTCGTCTAGTTATCAGTTGTCTCTTCTCGTCTCGCTTAATTCTGAATAACGATGATAAATATTATAATATATTAACGAAATGGTATACAATAATGAATAATTTTGTAAAGCTATATTTATTACGCTCTTATAGAAAAATATTTGTACATGTACATATTATTTTTAATTCTAAACACTGATAATTTCAACTTTTAAATTACTCGATGACCAAGAATTCAAACATAATCACGCTTGCATCACATCATTTTTCAATGATGTACGTGTTTTTGCCAAGATCATACCTGCTGTGGAAAACAATCTTTCAACAGGTACGAATGTAGCCATTAATAAATCATCGGCCATCTTGGAAAGTGTAGGAAGAACTTTCTCATCACTCTCCACCACTGTAAAATATTTTGATTCCTATTTGCTCTTTCTAACAGCAAATATTGAACAATTTGGTATAGTTTTCAAAGAATACCTTCCCAGTGGGTATTCTTGGCGTATTCCTCATAACACTTTTCGAAACATTGAATAGCTTCATTTCCTTACAAGTTTTATTATACGTAGTTCCACAGATGTATACAATAATTGTTCACATCTTCACTCCAAGGAGCCCAAGAGAATACATTTCTCCAGATGTTCAGATAGAGACGAATTTTTCAAAGCATTGGGATTTAGGGGCAATAAAAATTGTCCGTTAAGTATTGAATTCACAATGGCATCCGTTTTTATGGTTGTGAATTCTATTTGTTCTTGAAAAATAATCTCAATTATCGCAAGGTCATGACTAATTAATAATCTTCTAAAAATCGTGTATTTCTAGAACGATCGATGCATAATATAGAAAAAATATATTGGTAATTATAGTGGAAACTCTTCATATTCAATTGTTTTCAGTGGGTGTTGAAAAAAGTCGAGCCGTATATAAAACTTCATACAAAAAATTTAACGAGACCAAGAACGTGACTCTCGTGTTGCGCTCTATGTGGTCTCGGTACCGCCTATAATATTTTTGAAAACGCCTCGTCTCGTCTCGTCTCGCTTTTACGAGACGAGACCTTATAAATAAATGTATGAATAAATATCTACAAATTAAGATAAATGTGTATTTGATACTGAAGGATTAATTCAGCATTGGTGTTCCAACTTATCACACATGTGTATAGGTACTCAATATCCTCGAGGAAAAATCGTTTATTCATGATCCGAGTCACCAAATAAAATGTATCTTTCCTCCATTCTTCGGATTTGCCGTGACAGCGTCAACCCGTGTAAAAAAAAATTGGAACCCGTGAAATTCACATTTACTTAAGCGCGGTTTTCTCTCTGACATAGACCCGGAATTTTTTAAGGCAAAGGTCGATTGCAGGATATACCAGTATCCTCTTTCCAATCCCGCGGTTTTGTGGCTTCATTTATTCTCTACGCGTTGCAACTACGCCCGATTGTGTTGTTGATCCGGATAGGACGATTTTATTCTGGAATTATTCCTACATTTTGAGGTTTCATCAGCTTATCGCATACGATATATGTAAACATGTAGAGATTCAAAGCTTTCGTGATGACATCACAAGAGTACGATTTTGAGGAATGAGGCCAACTTTTTCGTAGTGGGTCACACAGGGCCGTAGCTAAAAGCTTTTTCGAGGGGGGGGGGAGAAACGTCTTTTGACTCCCCTTATTTGAAAAAATAGACGAAAATCGAAAAACACACTCATATGGATAAAGTGTACATATATTGATAAATACTACCTACATAGTTTCTTAATAAAGAATGAATTATAAATTAATATAACAATGAATGAAAAAATTATTTTACAAAGAATACCGCGTTCTGAATTTGTGTTTTGAGTGGAAAAAATTGTTTGCATCTCTCAAAAGATCCAGAGTGGAATGTTCCAACAATTCTTAGAAAATATCTGCTTTTTGGAATATTGAATGAGTTTTTTGTAATTCCTAAATTTAAGCAATATTTTTGTACTCTCACCCTAAAAATTTTTCTAGTATGCATATAGAAAACTAAATCAATGTCACTCAATCGAAAATTTTACCGAAATATCACGAAAAAAAAATGTTATGTTTTATAAACACTGAAAATCAACCTGTCAGTGCTGTTGTTGAATGAAGATGCACAAGGTGCTACTTCCCTTAAAAACTATGTGTCAGCAATGGCCAAAACTTACTCTTTTCGCTCTATTCGAAAATACAGTCCTCTTTTTAGCGTGTATGTTCTGGGTAACATCACACGTTATCATTTTGCCCAAATTTCTGTAATTTTCGATTTTTTTGTCGAAAATTGTCGCAAACAATTTGGTTCAACTCCAATCATCCAATCATTCATTTGAACTCTAGTATATCTATTTCAGCCTCAATAAGCCACCAAAGCGATGCACTTGTAATATCCTAAAAGCTCACAGATACCAAAACCATTCATTTAATCAGCGTATTACTGTATGACATATGCAAACGCTGCATGCAGCACCTCATTTATCATTATTGTTCGGTATTTCGACCGGAAGTACAGGAAGCATTGAGAATTCCAGTGGAAATTATCCCCCAGGGTAGTCCTCTTCAAATTGGATTCCGTCGAATTTTGCTGTAGGTACCTATTTCTACTAGACACGGGAGGAATTATAGAGCAGTCTCTGCGGGAAACCACAAATTCTATCGCTATTTTGATTCATTGCATATTACGAATTTCGGCGAAAGTGAATAGGGAAGCATCCATGGCAGGGGTGGCCAAAACCCGGGAATTCAAAGTAAAATTGAACCCGAAGATAACCGATTGAAACATCCATTTATTTCGGACAAACTACCGCATGAAACAAAAATCGTTTGAAAGAGCTACAGTAATTTTTCTAACGGAATTTCCTTAAGGAGGCTTGGGGAGGGAAAAAACCAAAAATTTTAAACTTTTTCCAATTTTTGCTTATATCTCACAAATCAACTTTTTGTGTACCACATGATTCCCGCAAGTGGTAGAATTTCCTTCAAATTTCAATGGTCGAACTTTTTTCATTCAATCGCCAAAAAATGTGGCAAACTTTCAGAAACGGGATGACTATCCAAACCTGCGTTTAGCTGGTCGTAAAAAAAGCGATAAAAACTTGAATTTTCAGCAGTTTTTCACATTTTTTCGAAAATTATCACTTCCTGAAATTTTATAAGAATTCATGTGTGAGGGAAATTTACGCCTAGAAATTCTAAAAACGACTAACGTGAAGCCATTAGCTTTTGAGCGCATATTCCTCTGTCTATTCACATGGATATACATGAAGCACCATTTATTGGACTGAATCACAAGATCAGAAAGAGGAACAAACTGAAGAACTAAGCGAAGAAATTTGAAGATAATTAGAAAAAAAAGAAAAATATTACTCAGTACTAATAGTGGAATTACTACTGAAATTCGTTTTTTTTTTGTAGAAAGAAATTTTATTTTGTATTTTGTATCTCATCTACCCTTGTTATAATTATAATAATTTTCTCAATTTCATATACATAGCAATTTATTTTCGATGATTTCTTATCTTTCTTTTTGGTTAGCCTAATATGTTTTTAATAAATGTTTTGTTTCGATAAAACAGAGTTTCCATTGTATTGGAAAAGTAGGGGAAATAGTAAATCCGCCACTGCTTCAAGCCGTCTTTTCTCAACCGAGTTCTAGATTTCAATTCGATTGGATCTGGATTTTTCTAGTGATCCGATATTAAGCCAAAATTAGCGCGTCAGTTTTAATATATTTTTTTTAATCTTCTAGTTATACTATCCTCACGAAATTTCGTGTCTTCTACAATATTCTATATTCTACAACTAGTAATCAAGTTTCAATTCGATCGGATTTGCATTGCTCGAGAACAAAATTTCAAATCCGAACCCGTTTTATCGATTGTGTCAATTAACGAACTTAACCGTCGCATTTGGACTCCAAACCTACTCTGAAAATTGCAAGTCGTCTCTTCTTGTTCGAAAGAGATTGCGACTTGAAATTTTCAGAGTAGGTTGCGCATTCGAATGAGACAGTTATGTTCATTGTTGGGTATAATTGGCCAAACGATAATTAGACCAGGGTCGATAATTTTTTAAACCGAAAAAAATTATAGTAGAATGAAGCCCGTTGTAAAAAGAAGAGAATATAACAAAAATGATAGGAAAAATAATATCCCGATGATGTGTGGTCGGGAAGGGGAAGGGGGTGAGTTTTTAATGGTAAAAAACGGTTTATATTGATTTTCGCCAAAGCTACAAGTCCTATGGAAAAAGTTAGATGACAAAGTTGTAGGTAATAAAAAGATCTACAACTTTTGTATTCACACTTTTTTCACATAACCTCAAAATGTATGTGAACAATTCAAATAACCACGTTTTTACTTTTTAATTTTTATCTTTTAGAATTTTTTTTTCACCAAATTTGGTAAAAACTTTTTATGTCCAAAACGTGAGAATTTTTGATTGAAAATTAGGTTGCTTTTTCGATATTAAGTCAAATTGAGGTGAAAAAAAAATTTTAATCCAGGAAATTACAGTGTTTTAATTGGGATATAAAAAGGTAAATTTTTACCAAATTTGGTGAAAATAAAAAATTTCCTATAAATGATAAAAATTAAAAATCAAAAACGTGGTTACTTGAATTTTTCACATAAATTTTCAGGTTACGTGAAAAAAGTGTAGATACAAAAGTTGTAGATCTTTTTATTACCTACAACTTTGCCTTTCAATTTTTCTCCATAGGACTTTTATTTTTGCCAGAAATCGAGATAAACCGTTTTTTACCCTTAAAAACTCACCCCCTTCCCCTTCCCGAACTCAGATCGCAGGTAAATTATTTTTCCTATCATTTTTGCTATATTCTCTTCCCTTTCCAATGGGTGTCATTCTACTCTAATTTTTTTCACTTTTCACCATTTTTAAAGGCTTCGACCCTGGAATATTGTTTTCTTGATAACTCAAAAAATATAGATCCGATCGAATTGAAACTTGGTAAGTAGCTACAACTGTAAAATTTTGTGAAGACCGTATCACGAGAAAATTTTTAAAAAATATCATTTATATCACGATTAGGTACTTGAGAACGGAAGGACATAGCGACTCGCAATTTTTAGGATAGGTTGTGCATCCTTATTCGACATTTGAGTTCGTTAAAAGGCATAACGGCCAAACGGTTTTGAGTTTATCTGAAATTTGGTTGTTATTTCCTCAATAACTCAAAAGTTACGAAGCCGATTCAAGCATTGTAATTAGATCTAGAAAGTCGACGCGAAAATTTTCGCAAAATTTCGTGAAGATCGTATTACTAGAAAATTTTGAAAAAATTCTATAATCCAAAAAGTATTCGTCCGATATTGCTGAAATATTGCAAAAACCTTCAAAACTCTACAACCAAGTTGCAAGTTTGAACACGAACGGATCTCGATTGTTGGAGATCCGAGCAGACTTGGTTGAGTTCCGATATTTCAAAAGGAATTTAAATCTAATACTCAGTTGAATAAATACGGCAAAAGGATTTATGCATACTTTTTTTTCGTATATTATTAGATATTTAATGAATTTCAATTCCGATAGAATACTTATGTCAGAATGAAAAATTCTTAGCGCTTAGACGATTCTCTCATTACTCAAGTCCTTGAAATGGTACGAAATGTATTAATCTCTTATAAAAGCTGAAAAAACGGTATATTTCCATGGTATCGAAGAGTGTCCGATAGAGGTGAATGGATAATAGAACATGCGCGCAAAAGCTCCTAACTTAACGTCTGCGCTTGTTTTGTTTCACATTTTTCCAAATTTTTGAGAGCCCAAACTTTATTAACATAAATAGTTTTTTTGTTTTGTGATTATAATCAGAGGAGTTCATTAATAACCTAATTTTTCATTGACTTTCACTACCTAATCTCTTAACGAAATACAAGTTATAATATTGTGTGAATCCCTTCCCGGCCAGGCATAGATGAACTGGGGTTTGCACGTTATATAACACTAACCATATAACATATAACCAGAATGCATGTGGTACACAATAAGTTGAGACTTGAGTTATGAGCATAAACTGAGAAAAAGGTCAAAATTTTTCGCCTTTTTTCCCCTCCCTGTGTCCCCTTAAAGAACTGAGAACTGTAGCTTCATGGTTAAGGAAGAAGGTACTCACTGTTTTTGAAACTAAATAGTACGAGCGCACAAGAAATGTATCTTCCTATAACAATCAGTTTAGATACTAATTCCCTAAAAACAGCTAAGAAGTCCCAAGAAACATCAGAGCTTCAGCATATTCGGAAGTTATGAATGCAGAGAAACGTGAAATACGCTGAGATACTGTCCGATAGCAAACTTTGCCCGAGAAAATCGATCGGCACAAAATGGTCACTGCTACGAAATTAAACCCAGACTGTTTGAGTTCTTCCAATTCGGAACAGAACAGTAATCGCAACCTTCTCTCTTCAAACCCTACACCCAATTTTCCCAACTTCAGAGGCAATATTGCACTCTTTCGCCCCGATGAAATTAATATTTTTGGCGGCGTTCGGTATCTTTTCCAACAGCCCGATAGCCAGAGTCGGTGTACCAGTTTTTGGATCTGGGCCAGTTCTGGATTCGTTTATTACGCTAGAATTTCGCTCAATGGTCGCTTATAATCGTTTTAGTATCTGGCGCAGACTGTTGTTACGACCGGAAATGAGATATCTTTGGCTATGTCTAGAGCGGATGAAATTGCGACTGATATATCTTCGGATTCAGATCATCCACAGGTTTGGAACACGGTTTTCAGATCTGGCGAAGCGGGGTTGAGAGATCTGGATGGAAAATCCTCTGGGATATTAAGTGAAGCTGCGATGATCCAGACATCAGTGTTGTATATATCTAAGGTGTATACAAGGGTCCCAAGAAATCGATATGTTCAGGTTATCCAGGATTTCATCGTTTCCTATATAAATCATCGAGAAAAGTTAACATCACAAATATACTCGATTTTCCATTCGGAAATTAGGGTCCTGTAGCGGTCTTCTAACATCATCGCTTGGATTGCTGAACATAGTTACAGGAACCCTCCCGGCAAAAGAGCAACAAGCTTTTCATTTTAAATTTAAATATTGAAGGGATTTCAAAGGACAAATGCGGTTACCTTGAAAAATCAGCAGACCAGCATGGCGCAGAGGTGATTCTTTTTCAAAGGACCCATACAGCAACAGAAGAAAACCTTCGTGAGAGAGAGCTTTTGAAAGGTTATGTTTAAGTTGATGTTTAAGTCGAATTTATGGTCCAGCTTGTTATGTCAAAAATTCATCTGTTCATAATGTTGAGTTAATTGGGAAAGGTGAGATTGAAGGAGTTATTTTTCATTATCTTCAAATTTTGTGACATTTCTGTCATCAACATTTATAAACCTTCGAATAATGTTTGGCCAAGATATTTCAATATTAAAGTTAATCATCCTTCAATTTACTGCGGAGATTTTAATATTCGCATCATGTTATGTGGGGTTATGATGTTAATGATAGAAATTATGTAGCTTTGTCCGATTGGATGGAAGACAATGATTCTTTTTTGATTTTTGATGCAAAAGATACACTTTTTTCCATTCCTCAAGATGGAATATAGGCTATAACCCTGATCTATGCATGGTTTCCTGTGATGCTTCATCTAAACCTTTCAGTAAAGCGTAAAATTCTAGGTGTTTTTTGGCGTAGCCAGCATAAACCCATGTTATTTACTATAGGTAATGTGGTTCATTTTACTCCCTCTTTGAATAAACCCCGTTGGAATTTCAAGAAGACTGATTGCGTTCAATTCTCGAAAGATGTTGAAAGTGACATAAGATGGTTTCGACCAACTTATGAAAATTACTCTAGATTTGTTGATGTAGTAAAAGAATATAAAAAAAATATGAATTCTTGTTCACTCAATCACACAATCCACGATTTCTACAGGGCGTCCCAAGTTCGAGTGCCTATTAGACGTTTCTGGAGAACTGGACATATTTGAAATCTGAAAATTGGGATTATGATATTGCTTGAAATTCTCTACAAACCTAAAATATTTTCGAAGCCTAATCGCTTCTGGTTATACAGGTAGTGAAAATAAATTTGATGAAAAAAATTTTTTTTCAACTTTTGCATACCTGTTATGATCAAGCATTCAATGCTGAATACATTTATGTTAAAAACATTGTATTAATTCGAATGGTTTGCAAAATATAGAAAAAAAACCGGAAAAAAAGTCCAATATGTTTAGTCAGAATTATGTTAATTATTTTTATTTTTAACATCCTGAACGTAAACCGTTTTACAACATCGAAGAGGAAGAATGTGGAAAGGTCATGCATCTTTTGAATTTCAGAAATATCATCACAGGGTTTTTCAAATTTTGTTTCGAAAATTGTTATCAAAAATTGGACATAACTTCTGTTTTTCAAAATTAGAACCCTATTTTTTTATGATTGCGTTGGATTCTGCGGTGAAAAATAATGATAGTTCTCTAACATGATTATGCTCCTACATTGAATAATTTTAAACATTTTTTTTTCAATTAAGGAGCATAATCATGTTAGAAAACTATCATTATTTTTCACCACAGAATCCAAGGCAATCATAAAAATTGGTTCAAGCCCGGTGGACAGGAGCTTTCTGGCGCTCTTGTTCAAACAGACAAATTATATCTCCGAAAGTATTGGTTTCTCAGAGTTGGGAATTATATCAATGTATTCTTATGATAGAACTGCATCATAAAGGAAATTCAATTCAAATAATAGTTTATTTATCAAGATTAAATGAGCAATCTGAGAATGAGAACTGCACCATTGAAGAAATCAAATTAAAATAGCTGAAATGAATTTGACTCTCTCTTATAGAACAAGATGACATGTACGAGTATGAACACAGACCATATAATAAATCATAGATAGAATAATTATAGCATTCTGTGAAAACATAGAAGTACGATTCATTATTGAAATTTCGAAAAATCATATCTCCGGAAGTATTAGCTTGTGGGAGTTGAAATTGATATCAATGGATGCATGGATGCATGGAAGATATCAATGGATTGGAATGCATTTAAAAAACACAATATTCTGAAATTTGTAAGATTAAAAAAAAAATTTTTTTTCGTTATTCTGAAACAATCTGGCCTATTTTACCAATAGCGAACTCAACCGAGATATTCATCTTCCTAACCTACTCTGAAAATTTCAACTGCCTAGCTCATTCCGTTTGAGAATTACTGTAGAAACAAAATTTAAAAATTTTCAAAATTTTTTCTGGATACTTTACGGTAACCCGATCAACACAAAATTTCACATGCGTCTAAAGGTTATGATTCTACAATTTTAAGCTAAATTTCAGATAGATCGAGTGATCGGTTTCGGAAATATTCATAAAAAATGTTTTTACTAAAAACGGCCATAACTCCGAAACCGATTGATTGATTCCGCCCGTTAACGAACTCGTAGGATAGATTTACGCTCCAAACCTACCCTGCAAATTTCAATCCTCTGACTCATTTCGTTCGAGAGTTATCGTGTTAACGGACGGACGGACGGCCGGACAGAATCGATTTCAACCACGGATTCTTGATCGGTGAGTCGAACCAAATCGTTTGATACCATTTTCAGCCAAAAATTCGAAAATTACATCATTTGGGCAAATTGATAAGCACTCTGCTCCGAGGAACAAGAGCGCCAAAAAATAGGGTTCTAATTTGAAAAACAGAAGTTATGGCCAATTTTTGATCACAATTTTTGAAACAAAATTTGAAACACCCTGTGATGATATTTCTGAAATTCAAAAGATGCATGACCTTTCCACATTCTTCCTCTTCAATGTTGTAAAAACGGTTTACGTTCAGGATGTTAAAAATAAGAATAATTAACATAATTCTGACTAAACATATTGGACTTTTCTTCAGGCTTTCTTTCGATATTTTGCAAACTATTCGAATTAATACAATGTTTTTAACAGAAATGTATTCAGCATTGAATACTTGATCATACCAGGAATGCAAAAGTTGAAAGAAACATTTTTTCATCAAATTTATTTTCACTCCCTGTATAATAACCGGAAATGCATGGGCTTCGAAAATATTTTAGCTTTGTAGAGAATTTCAAGCAATATCATAATCCCAATTTTCAGATTTCAAACATGTCCCTTTCTCCAGAAACGTCTAATAGGCACTCGAACTTGGGACACCCTGTATAGTAACAATTCGAAATAACGTATAAGTCCCCTAATACATGCAGCTATGTCGAAACTGACGTCGCGTCGCCACAATTTCGAAAATCCAATGAATGGTTGCAAATTGATTTTCAACCACGTTATGCAAATGTACGTGAATCTAATTCGATTCGCTCATCTGTGAATGCGGCTATCTGTAATCAGAGTCGGAAACCCGTGCTTATTGATTGAGTAATTGTGATTTCATATCGGTCCATTAGGGACGTTTGTGATCATCAGGGATAAATAAATAGGGATATTCTGCCGTCGTTTCTGTGTCGTCTTCAAAGGTAGCGCAGATTCAGTCAGAGGAACATTCGAGAATTCATTCCGGATCACTGATCTCCTCTTGGGTATGGACAATAGCAAGATGCATAGAATAACAAGGTGTGGACACTCCCTACTAATTCCTGCTAAAATTTTCGGCCGAAAAACGGACCAAGAACTGTCAAATCACGTACTTTATGTACTACTTCACTTTATTAACGATGGTGCCGCTAGGGTCGATTTCGAAGATTCTGACAAGCGAATAAATGAAAACTGACAAGCGACAAAGTTCACTTTTCACCGTTGCTAGTTCGTAAATTCAAATTAAAAGAATATAATGAAGCAGTTTATTGAAAAATCAATCCATTTTTTGATTAATCAGATATCTGTTCGGAGATAATATGTAAACCACATTGGTTTGGAACAGAAATTTCATCTTGCCAAGACATAATGAGGTCAAATAAGGGATTTATCAGTAAAGGAGTTTCTTTGGAACATTTTGAATGGAACTGTAAATGAAGAAATCTGTGAAATCATTATTTTTCCATTACGAAAGATCACATCCAACGTCATTAGAGTACAAGCATTTAATTTATGTATTTTGAAATACATTGAATGATACAGAATTTTCTGTAATACCTCTACATACAATATCTTTCGATATCATATTATTATTCAAATGTAGTAATTCCTTTATCATGTAAGGCTCTTTTAAATTGAGCATTTTACTTATTATATTATATGTATAATTTGAAATTTCATCAAAACATTCTCATGTATACAGCATTTTTTCAGTCACCCAATACCCCTTGACAACTTTTCATGTTCTCAGCAATTAGATTGCTGAATATAGATATTTAATTCGATAGCTATTATTCAGAACTAAGTATATACTGATGAAATATCGAAAAATGATTCATTAAATTGATAAACTAACCAAATAGAGGGTAGTGTACTACGTTTCAATCTTTTATTCAATATACATATATTCGCTAGAAAAATATTTTGAACAAACAAATGTTCTAATTTTCGATACCCTACCTCTAGCACAAGCCAGTTGCCATTCTTGTCGTTTAACAATATCCTTGAAACAAATAATATTATAGTATAAGAGCGCCAAAAAGAATGACGCCTTAGGAAAGCTATTCAAATTGATGAAATCACACTGTGTGGTTGCTCTGAACTTTGTTCTCTGCTAGTCCTTTCATCGTTCACAAATAATATTGTTAGTTTTCATAACATGGCATTTCATTCCTTCTCAATATATAACTGAATTGTATAATGAATATAATTATTAATCAATAGAGAAATATCTTAATTTCAACTGTTAAAACAGTTTATGTTCATCAACCGGCAAGATTATAGTAAATCAACAAGTCTTACGTTCTCCTATATTGATTTATTAACAATTAACGGTATCAGCGATCTTTCAATATTATTAATATTAAAATTAATAACTATCTTGATACTAGAAATCTGCCCCTGATCCGGTAAGAATATACAATTGTTAAAAAAATATATTCGCATAAAAACGAAGTATTTTCGAAATGAAAATAGTATTTGATTAAAATGGTTCTGGATACTCGTTCAGAGTTCACACAGCAAACATTTGACTTACTTTCGGCGCGGCAAACGACTTTCCACAAGAAACTGGAATAAGCAAAGATTCAAATTTAATTTGACATGTCGGTAATTTTGTCCATAAAATTTCTACTGCCGGCATCTATCGGCGAAAATTGAAGTAAAACAAAATCCTTGTATTTTGACAGTATTTGGACCGCAAATCGGCCGAAAATATGTCAAAGAGTGTCTTCACCATGTATTCTATGCATCTATGACAATAGGCAGACTCGGTTTTTGCGACCGCGTACATTGTGTACTCTACCTAATTTTCGAATTTTTACCCTAAAATGATAAACAACGATTCTATTCGACTTGCTGGTGAAGAATCCGAAGTCAAACCCTATTACCTCTGTATACACTCAGGGACGGATATAAGGTGGTGACACACCATTAAGTTTCCGGATAATAATTCGGCACTCCGAATTATCTACTTGCATCTGAGAAAAGTTGCCATTATATAAATATATTATATATATAATTTTTTTTTTTTAAATTGGTGGTTTCGGAACAATGTTTCGGAACAATTGACTGCAACTTGAGATGGGATCATCATGTGGCGGGGTTGTCTGGGAAACTACGGAGTCTGCTTTACTTGTTCAGGCATTTTAGAACGATGGTTAGTGTTGGCCAATTGAAGTCCATCTACTATGCCTTGGTGGAGTCCCAGCTTAGGTATGGTTTGGTTGCATGGGGCGGTGCATATGATCATCATCTTTCCCCAATCAAGGTGCTGCAGAAGTGGATTTTGAAAATCATTTATGGAAAGAAAAGGACATTTTCCACGCTGAAGCTCTTTGAACTTTCGAGAGTCCTTAATATTAGGGAACTTTATTTTCGGTGCATAATAAGTAAGGAAAAGTTCACAAGGAACAAAAAACTTACGAAGAACAAGTACTCTACAAGATATCAGCCGCTTGCCGTATATATTCCGAAGGTTAACAGAACCCTTACTTTGAGAAGCCATGTGTTCCTTGGTCCAAGATTGTATAATGAAACTCCCTCAGAAATCCGTGCAATAAATTCACCTGCAATGTTCAGGAGGAAAATCAAGGATTGGCTGCAGGCGAGTAGACCCTTCTCGCGGCTCCTCATGACCTAGAATGTTGTTCTCTACATCGCCCCTGCTTCTAACAGAGCGGGGATTTTAATGGTCTCGTCTGACTGTTGTGTTGACGGTTTGGTGGTCGGAAGTTCTAGTTGTGGCTTAATGGCAGAGTTTTTCGTTGTGTTGCACATGTTCTACTGTTCATATTGTATTGTGCTGGTGAACCATGTTGTTTATGATGTTATTTTTAATGAACTACACCGATGATTGTTTTTGTTTAACTTTATCTTTAGATAGTGATCATTTTGAGAGGGAATTTTAGTGCTGTTACTATTGGGAGGATTAATGCGTGATCGGGGCTTCAGATAACATACAGTGTCATGATGAGATGGGTAGACCACACATTCAAGTATTTCTCAATACTTTCGTGGTGTTTGTCTTTTCTCTTGTGTGTGCCGGAACTTCTTGAACATGATGCGCGGGAAGCCAAGCAAGCTAATAATTTTGCGTAGCAGTGGGTCATTGGCCGCGCTGATCCATTCCCGGAAGAATTTTTCTTGAATGATTGTACATTGATTTTGTCATTGGTGATCTGCAAAAAATTTATGCAACCCATGTCCACATACAAGTAGCACCAGCTGCTTCTGTGGATTTATTATATTCACAGCTTGTATTTTACTTATTTTACAGTGTTTTACTTATGGATTGTACTCTTTATGTGTGTGTGAATAAATTATTATTATTATTATTATTTTTTTTTTTTTTTTTTTTTTTTCACGTAAGAGGAAAAACCTTTTATAGGCGCCGCAAGCGGCAGTGTGAGACTCCAGATGTTATTTGGTTACTCACTAAAAAACCTCTCACTTTTCTTGGACTGTTCTTCGTCCTGCCCTTACAGCGTCCCTTAACAAAAGAGATGAGCTGCAAGTGGCCTTCATAGTTGATGGGACCTCATCACTCGTAGTGACCCGAGCAACACTGCTTTTTGCATTCTGTTCGCCAAAACCTCGGCCAAGGATGTACAGGCCGGAATAATCTTCATTTCTGTCACATAGTTCGCTCTCATTCCGCCAAGGCATCCTATGATCAGAACGACCATTTTTACTTTATACCCTGGATATAGGGTTCCCAGCTCAAACAGCAAATCCTTGTATTTCTCCCTCTTCTGTTGTTCTTTCATCACCACATTATTTTCAGTTGGGGAGGAAAATTCGACAACAAATAATTCCCTGAGATCTTTGTCCACCAGTACTATATCTGGCTTTATGGCATGGATCTGCCGAGTTGTTGGAAAAGCATAGTTCCAGTAGATTCGAGCTCTATCATTTTCGATGACTGATTCAATTTCCAGAGGCACAAATGGTAGCACTGGCTCCTTGTCTATATCATAAACTTCTCTCAGATGGAAGTCGAGAATCCGAAGCGCCGCATTGTGTCTTTCTGTGTATCCTGATGGAGCGTGGACTCTGCAAGCAGACAAGATATGCATGACAGTTTCCTGCTGACTGTGGCATGCTCTGCAAGTTGTTGGGGTGTCCACTTTCATGATGTTCTTCTTATACCATCTTGTATTTATCACTCCATCTTGACAAGCCATAACGAATCCCTCCGTTTCCGACTTTAGACCAGCCGACTTCAAAAACGCAAAGGATAGTTCCTCTGATAGGCCCTGATCTTTCAAACTCCTGAAATATATAGAGTGCAGACTTTTACTCATGTGGTCTTCGAGTAACGTCTTCAGTTGTGCCCGTCTGATCTCTCTGCCTACTCTTCTCTGGTCTGTTGGCGTGATAGGTGTTCCCACTAGCTCATAGTCGATGGATACTCCAGTTATGCTGAGTTTTTCCAAGGCTCTCCGTCCAGCTCTAAATAGGAAAGCTCCTTGGTTCCTGATTTCATGATGAGCTACCATTTTAAGGAGCGGGTCTTCACTTCTCAATATCCTTATTGCCATTTCCAACGTTTGTTGATGGTGTTGGTATTCCAAACTCTGCAAACCTCTGCCACCCTGCGTTCGTGGGAGATATATTCTTTGAACCGAGCAGTTGGGATGCAGGCTCCGATTCATGTTCATCACTTTACGTGTGGCCCTGTCTAGTTCGAGAATCTCATTAACTGTCCAGTTGATTATTCCGAAAGAGTATGTGACTATCGGAACTGCCAAGATGTTCGTAGCTGACACCTTGTTTTTACCAGACAGCTGTGATTTCCATATATCTCGGATCTTCTTTTTGTAGCTGGCTGTTAAAGCATCCTTGATTCGAGTTGTCTCCAGTGCGCCTCTTTGTTGCATTCCAAGGAATTTGTAATTTTCCTCTTCATCGAGGTGCCGAATGATTATTCCTCCTTCCAGTTCGATGTCTTCTCCTACTTCTTCAGTTCTTCCTCTGCTCAGATGGAAAACAGCACATTTTTCCAAACCGAATGACATTCCTATTGCTGTGGTGTATTCCGCAACGATGTTAAGAAGTTGTTGTAGCGCTGCCTTGGAGGGAGCGTACAGTTATTATTATTATTATTATTATTATTATTATTATTATTATTATTATTATTATTATTATTATTTTATTATTATTATTATTATTATTAATGTCGTCATAGGAATTATTTCTCCCTTATACTTTAAAACTATTTTTGGATGCTTCAAAACTCTTAGTTTCTTGAATTTGGCAGTTTAACTGTCTGTTCAACATCACCTTTTGACGATAAGTTCAATTATTACATTATTTCGTTAATAATGAACCGATTTTTACTGGCTTGTGTATACAGAGCATGAATAACTTTCAAACTAATCAACACTCGACATCCATTCCCTGTTCAGAAAATGTTGGGGGTTGATGCCACCTTCACGGGGGTGGTTTTTTCAAAACAAACCCATGATGGAAATTCGTCCCCCTCAAAACAGAAGTTGACCGTATTTTTTAAATCTTCGAAAATTCTTCGTTTCTGAGTTCTGACGGGGTCAAATTTCTATTAGGACACTCTGTATTATATTATGAATATGAATTGAGCACAGGAAATTGTTTTTTGTCGAATTTTCATCCCCTGCTGAAAATAATATGGTGATGAAGAAATTGGTTCAAGCACTGACGTGAAGTCAGAAGCTTTTGCGCGTATGTTCTATTGTCCATTCTCCTGTATTGGACACCCTAAATCGAATTTACCATAGTAAATTATGTTGTCCTTTCTCCTGTAGTGGACACTTAATTCGAATTTACCATGGTAAAAAACAGTTTGTAAGCACTTCTCACTAATAACAAGCTATGTTTTGTGCGAAATTTTTTTTTTAAGTCATAGATGGTGAATGTTATGAAGGGGCAATGGGAAAAAAGTACGGTTTTGAGACGCGCATTTGAACTGCCAATGTTTTCTACACAAAATTGATTCAAGCACTGGCATGAAGTCAGGCACTTTTGCGCGCATGTTGGGCAAAATGATAACGCGATGTTCCCGGCAGAGCATACGCGCAAAACAAATTCAATTCGATCGGAACTGCATTTTTTGAATACACCATTTGTATTCCGGAACCGTTCGGCCGATTATGAACTTAACAGTCACATTCGGTGTGTACATTTTTATGAGCGTATCATTTTTTCTTGTCCATATAAGGCTTATTGTCCCTTTAAATGAAGGACCATGTGTACCAAGTGCTAAAAATTAGCACTAGGACTGGTGGGACCTTAGCAAAATACTCATAAAGTTTCATAGAAATAAAAGAATCCATGGCTGGTATGCAAACCACCTGAATGTGACCCTAAGAGCTGGATCCGCCACTGCTTTGAAAGGAGAGCCAACCATGTGTTCACGTAAATCATCCCTCAACCGAAAACAGGGTCGTCGTCCAGAAACCCCTGGAAGGTCGAGCTTGTCTACTTACCTCTGGGACTGGCCAGCACGTTGAATTCCCGCTCCCTCTCCCTGGTCGGATGGTGTTGCATCACCGACGAGGGTCGCTCTACGATCGTGTAAGACGTACCCGGTGGCGAGTAGTAGAGCCCGCTCCTGCTGCGCGCGGGTCCCCTGGGGGTACCGTTGGGCCCCAGCACGTCCTCCGCCTCGGCGGCCACGGCACCGCGGCCGCCTCTTCCGGGGGTTGTACGGGACCAGGTGCCTCCACCATACCGGCCGCCGGCGACGTAAGAACTCCCCAGGTCCGCCAGCTCCGAATATTCTTCTCCCGTGCGCATCACACTTCGGCTATGTGCTAGCCCCGATTCGCTCTCGTCACGAGTAAGTTAGCTGAAAGGGAAAGCTCGTTAGTGAGTTTCATTCAAGATTCTTCCTGACAAAATCATACCAGGAAATGTTATGGGTATACGATCTATTAGGGCGGATTGTAACTCAGTTGGTTAGCCTCGGTTATTTGAGAGTTTAAAGGCCTGTTTCACCACTTGCTGATAAAGTCCCGGATATGAATCCACCGGATAAAATATCTGCTGGATAAATCTGTCGGATAATTATATTCTGTTTCACCACGCGGGTCCCGGATAAAATATCTACTAGATAGCTATTTGACAATTTAATGGAAGGTCTGTTTGGCAACGTCGCATTTATGCTTGCTACTGCATAAGTAAACTTAAGGTGGGGCCTTGGAACTTGTGTATTTATCATTTTGTCTCTGTGATGGTTGTTGCACAGAATCTGAATGTTTTGTAAATAATTTAGGAGGTTAGGATAGACATTGTCAGGTTGTTGTTTGTATGTCGTCTTCTATAGAAGATAGTACATAGTCAACTGCTAACTTTGATAGTCGAAACCTGGAACTAAACTCTTCCTCGTCGTATTCAGCAAAATGTTCAACTCGGGTTCTAATATCACGACGATTTCCTGGTCGTGAGATACATGCAAGGAAATCGTCAAACTCTTCCTCTAAAAACTCGAAAAGATCCATGTTCACACAAAAAAGCTGCTGTTGCTCCAAAAACAGTTCAAGAAAGAAGGACATCTTCGCCTATTAAAATACACTGGGTAACATGTCATTGCGCATATGAACGACGCCAGTCATGATATAAGTTGGGCTATCCAACGAATAAAAATATAATGGCCACTTCATCAAGTTGTTAAATTATCCGGGAGCTTATCAGCTAGTTCAACCTATCCGATACGTGTGAAACACAATTTTCAGGGTTACCTGTTGGATAAGTTATGAATAGCTTATCCGGAACTTTATCAGCAAGTGGTGATACAGTCCCTAAATGTGTATTCCAAAATATGGGCGAAGTGAAAAAACCTCAGATGCTTGTTCCGAAAAGGTTTTATCTTACCAATTTCTCAGAAGATTCTTATATTTCGGTACAGAACACGAAGTAAGAGATCTGAGATAAGTGAGACTGCTTTGTATAATACTTACTTGTCTCACTTAATGGCGGGAGGGAAAATTACAACCTACAAAATTTGAAATTGAGCTGTATTTCGGCGTGCTCATCTTTCAAAAATAATTCATAGGTTTTGAAAAACTCTTATACTTACATGAGCTGCTTGTTGAAAGAATTTTTTGAAAAATATATCCCGTTGTTTGATCCATCACTGAGCATAGACTTTTGATAAAACAATAAGATGTAACCTCAAAATTCAGTGAACGGAATGTAAGATGAACGTGTTCCTTTTCATAAGTGAGCGGTGATTTGCGTATACAATTTCTCACTTCGTGAGGTTGATCATATTTCGGCATATACATTAAACTGTGGTTAAGAACAAGATGCATAGAATACATTTAAAAAAATTACAGATTTCTGATAAATCAAAGAACAACCCCTCAAACTTTTGATAATATAACCTATCAACTTATTATATGGAAACATCAAATATCTATGAAAAAAGCGCTGACGAGAATTCAGAAGCTCTTACGCGCATATTCTATTGTCTATTTACCTCTATCGGACACTCTTAATCGATATAGGCCGTTGTATCAGCTTTTACAAGACATAAATACATTTCGTACCATTTTAATGACAGACTTGGGTAATTATTGAAACCGTCTGAGATCACAGAATTTTTATTCTGACATACGTATTCTATCGGAATTGAAATTCATTGAACAATATCCAATAATATTCGAAAAAACTTACGTAATACTCAAGTCATTTCAGGATACGATATTCACAAAATTCCGCGGAAATTAGCGCTTCGGCATTCTACAAGTAATTACCGAGTTTTAATTGGATCAGATCTTTATATTTTTAATTTTAATTTGACATTAATGTTCATGAGGGTATTCTACAACTACCTACCAAACCATTGAGCGGATTATGTCCATTAACGAACTAGTCCATCGCATTTGGACGTGGCACCTACCCTGAAATTTCAAGTCGCTATCTCTTTCCGTTCTCAAGATATTGTGGCAGAGGCTGGCCGGACAAAATCAAAAAGACTTCGAATTCTTCATCATTCACCTAATCGTTTGAGACCATTTTCGACCAAAAATTCGAATGTTAAAGTCATTTGATCAAAATGATAGCCAAGCTCTTCCCCAGAACATACGCGCAAAAAGTAGTGTTATCCAGAATTGGGAAGATAGAAAAAAGTTGGAAAGATGATATCCCAGAGAAAATTTGCTTCAATAAAACATAACAAGCGATAGGACTTTATAGAACTGGTTGAATTAGAACTGTTTCCAATTTCTCAACAAAATTTCAAGATGAGATATGATCATTTTTTGAAATGGAATGACCAGGAATTGAGAGTTAGGTTTGTATTATCTGAAGACACAATGGAACTAATAGCTGGAGAGATTTCATGTATTAAATGAGTGGCAACAGTAGTAGCAATACTAGGGGGCTTCTAGAGCACAATTTGACCATAACCAAACATTTTTGGTTTAGTGCTCAAAATGATGAATGCTGCCATAACATTTGCATCTATGGCAGCGCCATCTAGACTTGGGAGGTGGAATTTTGGAAGTTTGCTTTTTTACTACGGTGGAGCGTCATCTAGAATATTGTTTGAATTCTTCTATATCCTATCCAGGGTTAAACAAATAACGTTCATGTACTGAATTACCAGTGATTTAATTCAAGAAGTTAAAATTCACTGTGCAAAATAATTAAGAATAAACATTTTGTAAAAAGAAAACCTCATTTCAAATTCTTGCTACTATACCAATGACAACATCTGAAGCTGAGAGGTGCCTTTCGACCATAAAACAATTTATTAATGCGGAAATATACTATTGTAGTTTGGTGTGGTATGACGTGTGAATTGAAATCTAGTACTCGGTTGAAAAAGGACGGCTTGAAGGTTCATGCAGTATTTCATGAGAGTATGTAAGGCATGAATAGACAAAATAACATGCGCACAAAAGCTCCTAACTTCACGTCAGAGCTTTTTAAGAATGTTTAGTATGAATCCATTCAGCAATTTTCCAGAAACATAATATTTCTGATAAAAATTCAATCCTTAGTTTTCAAGCTTCATAGTGAATCCCTCATGCTAAGTAATTCGGAAAATAATGACTTGTGATTGATAATTTTCGCGCGTATGTTCTGGAGAACTTCACGTTATCATTTTGCCCAAATGTCTGTAATTTTCAAATTTTTCACCGAAAATGGTCTCAAACGTTTGGGTTCGACTCCATGATGAAGAATTCGAGGTCAAATTTGATTCTGTTCAGCCGGCTGGCCGTTACTACGATAACTTGAGAACGGAAAGAGAAAGCGACTTGAAAGTACGTTAATGGGTATAATCGGCCCAATGGTTTCCGAGTAATAATTTTGTTCTCAACCGATACTAATCCGATCGAATTGAGACTTGGTGAGTAGTCGTAGAATACAAACCTAAGGACGTTTGTGAATGATGCGCCCCCCCATAGGGTGAGAATTATCGATGAAGCTCTGGAAATCCATGGTATTCCACATTTGGCTCATCAACCACCTCCACATACACTTCAAGAATTCAGACAGCCTGTACCGCAACTCTGGAGAGAAATTGATCAAGACTACTTCAACAATCTGATTGAAAGTATGCAAAGGCGTTGTCAGGCTGTGGTTAATGTTCGAGGAGGCCATACTCTTTAATCAACTTTATTTTTTCATTTTTTTGAGTGTTTTTGAGTTTGATTTTGCTCTACAAATACCAAGAATAAATTTTCACTGTGAAACTTATGAAGAAACGGGCAACAGAATGAGTTCGATCAGTGATTAAACATTTAGATTTCTCATATTTAAAAAAATCGTGAAAAACAATGGAAACCTTTGAAGTAGTCTCAAAATTCCTCAACTTTTGTGGAGCAGTATATTTTATTGAAACTGTTTACTTTTAGAAATAGAATCAGACATCATATCAAACCACAATACGACAAGCCACACTACGCCACAATTGTAAGCATAACCATCCGCCACGTCAAACCACACCACGCTAAAAAATTTCCTTCTTAATGGTGGTGCCCTGGAGCAAACGGCGACCTTTTATTAGTTTAAAATAAACTCGAATCGAATTCTCCGAATTACACGAAGTTCGAAGAAAAATCTCGATACCTACGAAATCTGAGGAAGAAAATCCAACTCACTAATTTCCTCCTCAGAATGAGATCAGGTCGCGTGTGTTTATTTATTGCCATCCGCTCTTTTATTCGACGTAGGTAGACTCCAGCCCTAGCGCTCCTCCAATTTCCACCAGTTTCAAATTGATTTATTTCCCATTATTTCCAGGAGTAAGGCGTCACGACGACGTCCCTAGGGAACCTGGATGCCGATAATGTCCCCCGACCGGGTCAAAATAGCCTTAACTCGAAGCGACAGGAGACTAATTAAACATCAAAGCGGGCTTACCGCTGTATCTTTCCGGCTTCTGTCCCGCTAATTTGCTTCCACGATGGACGACACAGGTTTTATCTAATGAATACGGCATTTTCAGGACGGCGATGACAGCGACGCGTACCGAATTCCCCAGTATGGAAGGAATAGGGGCATTCTTTTTCTGGTCCCGAATTCGGTCACTCCAAGCTGCTCATACAGAATCGCCCTCGTTGTATAAAATGAGAGGAAGCTATATTCAGGTGAAAAAGTGAATATTTCAAATCAAAAAAATGACACTGTATTTGGTACATAAAAAGGTAAGTTTCCCCCATTTTTTTTTAAAGGTAAAAATAAAAACCAAAAACTTGGTTATTTGTATTTTTCACATAAATTCCGATGTTATGTGAAAAAAGTGTGAATAAGAAAGTTGTAGATCTTTATATTACCTAAATCTTTGTCCTTTAACTTTTTTCCATAGGACTTGTAGTTTTACCGGAAATCGAGATAAACCGTTTTTTACCCTCAAAAAATCACCCATTCCACTTCCCGACCTCAGATCGCCCGTCAATTATTTTTACTATATTCTCTTCCGTTTCCAATGGGTTTCATCCTACTAAATTTTTTTTCACTTTTTACCATTTTCAAAGGTACAGTATGTAACTCGAATGATTCGGGAAATCGAAGCTCAAAAATCCAAGTAGAATTCTAATGAATCTATATTATATTAAATTATAACGTAAATTTTACTGCTCATTTTTTCATCATTTTATACAGTAGAAAATAAAGCATGTGTCTATGGGAGATGATAGCCCTACATAAGGGTCCTGTAGCGGTCTTCGAACATCTGCAGTTCTGAATAATCATCGCTTGGATTGGCCAGTCTGGTTTTGGAAGAGACCCTCCTGGCCTCACGAGCAATGACATTTTTATTTTTGAATTCACATATTGAAGGGATTTCTAAGAACAAGAGTGAATATCTTGTAAAACTAGCGGAGGCGATTCGTCTTCAAGAGATTCATGCGGCTACGAGGAGTAATTTGTGAGAGGGGACTTTTGAAAGATTATGTACTATTTTCAATTTGTTCGTTTTTCTCCTCTTGTCTATTCATTCTTGGCGCTCTAGTTCCTCGGAACTGAGTGCTTATCAATTTGCCCAAATGTCTGTAATTTTCGAATTTTTCGATGAAAATGGTCTTAAACGATTTGGTTCGACACACTGATCAAGAATCCGTGGTCAAAATTCATTCTGTCCGGCCGGTCCGGCCGGCCGGCCGTAGGCACGATAACTCTCGAACGGAATGAGCTAGACAGTTGAAATTTTCAGAGTAGGTTTGGGAGATAAATATCTAGTTTGTTATTGGGCAAAATCGGACAGATGGTTTCGGAGTAACAAAAAAAAATTTTTTTTTACATAACAAATTCCGAATTAAATTTTTTTCAATAAGCAGTTTTACCATAAGAATCCAATGATATCATTTTTAACTCTAATAAGCTAATACTTTCGGATATATGATTTTTCAAAATTTCAATAATAAATCGTATTTCTACGTTTTCAGAGAATTATATAATTATTCTATGTATGAATTGTCATAATGTCACCTTATTTTCCTGAGATATGACATTGTCTAATTCCTTGCTAATAGTTGGTTCGAGAAACGTCGAAATCGACTTAGAGAGACGGGGTCTGAAAACGGCCGTTCTAGGCAGTTTTCGGGACTGAAAGTTGACGAAAAGCGAAGATAAGGGTAAAAAACCGTCAAATAAACCCCCATGTTGCAATTTTATGTCGAAAAGTGAAAATTAAGAATATATATCCCAGGTAAGTACCGACGTTTTATTCTATATATTCTAATACCGGAGATCAACAAGATCGTACGAGGAGCCCGATAGCCCGGGGGTCTAATCCGTCGAGTTTTCGGTTTCGGAACGAGAGAAGGCGGGCTAAAATCCCGGAAAGGGAATTACACTTTTTGGCGCTCTAGTTCCTCGGAAATGAGTGCTTATCAATTTGCCCAAATGTCTGTAATTTTCATTTAAGATGCAGTTTCACCATTCAAATCCATCGATATCATTTTCAACTCCAACAAGCTAATACTTTCGGAGATATGATTTTTCTAAATTTCAATAATGAATCGTACGTACTTCTTTGTTTTCACAGAATGCTATAATTATTCTATCTAAGCTTTATTATATGATCTGTGTTCATACTCGTACATTTCATCCTGTTGTATAAGAAAGAGTCAAATCCATTTCAGCTATTTTAATTTGATTTCTTCCATGGTGCAGTTCTCATTTAAGCTTGATAAATAAACTATTATTTGAATTTAATTTCCTTTATGATGCAGTTCTATCATAAGAATACATTGATATAATTCCCAACTGTGAGAAACCAATACTTTCGGAGATATAATTTGTCTGTTTGAACTAGAGCGCCAGAAAGCTCCTGTCCACAGGGCTTGAACCCATTTTCAGGTTGAGTTTCAGGTACCTTGGAGAAACCTCTCCGTTTTTTGACCAAGGAATCCATATTGTAGAAAGAAATGCCCATCAATATTTCAAATTTCAGCTACTTTTGTGAACAAATTCAATGTTTACAAATCACAACACTCACGGGGAGACAGGCTTTTTTTGCTGAGGTTTTTCCCTAATCCCTTGTATCATACGTCGAATTGTATGGTACCCTGTTACACTAACCACTGCTAACACATATAAAGCTCAAAAAATCAAAATCATATATATATTCTCATCGCCACAGAGTTGGATCAGTGCCAGAACTGTCCACTTAAAACCTGATCCGTCGAAAGGAACAAACATAATAGCTCCTTTCCTTCTGGCGAAGAACCTTTAAAACGTCACTACTTTATATCCGTCCAACAGGTCCTTTTATGTAAGCTCCAAGAACTTCACACACAACGAAACCTGACAACTCTCCCAACCGGTGAAACTCAAAGCATCCAAACCACTCACGGACGATATTAAGCCCCTCTCACACTCCGCATCCTACGAACATCCTCTCGTACCAGCAAATCTTCTTTCATTCGCTAATACCCTTCGACCTTTCATTTGCCTCGGTATCGCAGTCTTAAGACGTGGGAAACCTGGGGATTTTCCCATCGTCGGACTGATCCACAAGGCGTTTCGCTTGGCGGGGAAACTGGGTCTTTGTTCAAGGTGTGGAAGTCTTACGAGGACCACGTATTTAGTTCAAGAATGTAGGTCAGACGTTAGGAACGTTGAGGATTTTGTCACATGATATTTTTTCTGAAGGTCGGTACCAATATCGATATGTTATAGTGGCCAGCTTGTGGGTCACCGAAAGATGAGGCTAGACAGTGGGAAAGGAATGGTGTTGATATTCAATAGATGCATTCCTTCGATTAACACTTTATTCATTCTTTTTACAGTTTGTCTCTCGTCTATGAATTTACCCTCCACATACCTACAGAAAATATGTATCCATCATGGTATGGTCCGGACTGTTAGGCTGTCACCATATTAGACCGAACCTACCGATCCAAACATCACTATTTTTGGCGCTCTAGTTCCTCGGAACTGAGTGCTTATCAATTTGCCCAAAAGTCTGTAATTTTCGAATTTTTCGATGAAAATGGTCTTGAACGATTTGGTTCGACTCACTGATCAAGAATCCGTGGTCGAAATTCATTCTGTCCGGCCATCCGGACAGCCGGTCCGGCCGGCCGGTCCGGCCGGCCGTAGGCACGATGACTCTCGAACGGAATGAGCTAGAGAGTTGAAATTTTCAGAGTAGCTTTGGGGGATAAATATCTCGGCTAAGTTCATTATTGGGCAAAATTGGACAGATGGTTTCGGAGTACCAAAAAAAAATTTTTTTTTACATAAAAAATTCCAAATTAAATTTTTTTTAATAAGCAGTTTTATCATAAGAATCCATTCATATCATTTTCAACTCTAACAAGCTAATACTTTCGGAGATATGATTTTTCAAAATTTGAATGTAAATCGTATTTCACAGATTGATATAATTATTCTATGTATGAATTGTCATAATGTCAACTTGACAGAAGGGAATATTGTAACTTCAAAAATATTGGGGTTGAAATAATCGTATTTTAGCGATGCAACGGGGACCTCACCCGAAAATGTTTGAAAATATTACGTAAATATTGAAAGCATAATTCTGTAGTTCGAGAGAGGAGAAAATTTGGTGAACGTAGATCAGGAAATTTTTGATCGATTACAAGGTAATTTTTTATTATTACTTATCTTCTTTCATACATGTTTTATGGAATACCTACTATTTGTAGGTACTTTAAACCTGTTTTGGGCAATTGTCATACGAAACTTGTTTTTTTGGCGCTCTAGTTCCTCGGAACAGAGTGCTTATCAATTTGCCCAAGTGTCTGTAATTTTGGAATTTTTGGCTGAAAATGGTCTCAAACGATTTGGTTCGACTCACTGATCAAGAATCCGAGTGCGAAATCGATTATGTCCGGCCGCTCGACCGGCCGTAGGCACGATAACTCTCGAACGAAACGAGTTAGCGGATTGAACATTGCAAGGTGGTTTTGGAGCGTAAATTTCTCGGACAAGTTCGTTAATGGTCGAAATCCATCAAGGGGTTTCGGAGTTATGGCCGATTTTAGTAAAAATATTTTTTATGAATATTTCCGAAACCGATCACTCGATCTATCTGAAATTTAGCATCAAATTGTAGAATCATGACCTTTATACGCATGTGAAGTTTTGTATTGACCAGATTACCGCAAAGTGTCAAAAAAAAAATTCAAAAATGTGGTGCAGTTCTCATTCTCATTATTGCTCATTTAATCTTGATAAATGAACTATTATTTGAATTGAATTTCCTTTATGATGCAGTTCTATCATATGAATACATTGATATAATTCCCAACTCTGAGAAACCAATACTTTCGGAGATATAATTTGTCTGTTTGAACTAGAGCGCCAGAAAGCTCCTGTCCACAGGGCTTGAACCCATTTTTTTTTTAAGAAATATTGCAAAGTAGCGATATTGTGGGCTGGGCATCTTGTTGCCAGATCATGTTGTCATTCATATTCTGCAAATTTCGAACTATCGAACCCAAATTGATATGTCCATGGTTATTACGAGAAAAATCGAAAGACAAATTAATTGGTAACATTTCAAATTCATAACAGTCACTATAAACACCTTGTTAGGGGTTCTCTTGGAAGATGTAAGTACATAGATATAAAAGTTATTAATATTGTTACATAATCATCTCACTTTCTCCTTTGTTTACAGTGGTACCGATAAAAGGTGAGTTCAAAAAAAGGATTGTCACTGGGAGAATACTTTTCCCCCCGTCCCAGTTTGGACCAAACATTTTTATTATACAAAATAAATTTATTTTATAGTTCGCATTAAGTTTGTAGAAAGGGAAATTTTCAAATAAATGAGATTCTTGGAGAGCTTTTATTACACGTGATTTTGGGTATATAGCATAATTGCTGAGCCTAACCCCTTCTCTGGGTTTACAACAGACCTTGCGATGACCAGAGTAGGGCAATTTGATTGCAAAAAATGATGAATGATAAATGATACTGGAATTTTACTATGTTGTAAGGAGTTTTCTTTCCGAGAAAATATCAATCTGATGGAAGAGAACAGACAATAGAATTCACCATGGTAAATTCGATAAAGAGTATCCAATACAGGAGAATGGGCAATAGAACATACGCGCAAAAGCTCCTGACTTCACGTCAGTGCTTGAACCAATTTGAGATCATTTCTTTCGATCAACCAACGCGAACAAATTTTTTTGACAGTCAAATGTTCATGCAATATTGAATGTATGCTGGTCTCACTAATTCCTAATAGTGTCCGACCGAAACTGGTTTTTCAGCCGAAACCGAAACCGAACTTTCGGCCAGGGTCTCAGTTTCGGCCGAAACCGAAACCGAAACCGAAACTTCATATTTCATACTGAAATCTACTGTATTATTTACAATTTCATTTGCATATAGTTATCAAAATAATCAGTCGATGTATACAGGGTGATTCCAAATCAGACGTGAACCTTGGAGGAGGTATTAGTATGGATCATTTGCTGTGGTTTGAGCCATTTTTATTGATGACCGAAAATCAACAGTTTCCGAGATATTTGAGTTCTGGTTCTGTTGAAAAAGAATTCAATATTTTTTTGTTGCAACTAAGCTCGAAATTTCATTAGAAAATGTATTCATAAATTATGTTCCACCATTCCATAAGCAAGCACGTGCCGTCTTTCTGATGTCTTCAGTTGTTATTTTCCGCCTGAAATTTACTCACGCTGTCTTTTGATACACATTCACTATTTTATATACCGGACACTCAAGAGGCTGCTTATACAAAATCTGCTGAAGCGAAACTAGTTAAGCAATCTTACGAAATCTTTCAGAGAATGAAGAAGGAAGAAGACAAGTTATTAAAATAATTTTGGCATACTAAATTGTGAAATTCGAAAGTTGCAGACAAATACTAGAAATTAATTTTTCATTTTTTCATATACCACATTTCAAATCATACTAATTCTTTTTCAACCTATTATACAGCATAGTTTTGCTTTTTTCGTACATATAATATCCTTTTCTGATAAAAATAAACCAAAATTATCATCAAATTTGCTCAAAGTAGAAAAAATTGACGAAATATGAACTAAGTTCAGAAATCTTTTAAAAATCACCCGAACTCCAAAAAGTGTTGATTTTCGGCTATTAATAAATATGGATTAAACAACAGCTAATGAGTCATACTAACTCCTCCTCCCAGGTTCACGTCTTATTTGGAATCACCCTATGTAATTTAATCAATAATCATTAGTGAATTCTCATGATTTCTCAGTCTTAACAAAGATAGATTATAATAACTTGTACGACAATTATGTATACCTACTTATAACTCCTGGCCAAACGACCAGGATAATTCACGATCAGTCAAGTTTCGGCCCGGCCGAAAGTTTCGGCCATTATGGGCCGAAACCGAAACTAAGGCCGAAACTAGATTTCTTGGCCGAAACTGGCCGAAACCGAAACCGAAACCGAATATTCGGTCGGTCACTAATTCCTAAGGTTGTCTCAATTTCACGATAGGTCGTCCCATGACGATATTTCAATATCAGTTGGATACAGCATCAATGGTTTCCGGAACAACAACTGATTTTGGACGATCTTCGTGTTAAGGTGCGTATTCACTTGCAACAGAACACTTTGAACGAACCAAACACCGCGCGCGCTGCATCAAACAATGGTCGCATTCAGCGGACGAAGCGCTCAGCCACTTTACGCTACCGCTACCTAGCGCAAATCAAATGTGCTCCATAAAATAGCCTCCGATTCACAACGTGTTGAGTGCGTAGGGCATGTGCCACCGAACGTTTTGGTAACGGTTGCGCAACTGTTACCAAAACGTTCCGTGCCACATGCCCTACGAACTCAACACGTTGTGGAGCGGAGGCTATTTTCATGGAGCACATTTGATTTGCGCTAGGTAGCGGTAGCGTAAAGTGGCTGAGCGCTTCGTCCGCTGAATGCGACCATTGTGCATGGAGAGTTTGCGGTATTCGCTGCGTTCCCAGTGCAAATCGCATTTACCGACCAACCTCGGAAAATGTTTGCCGCGTTCGGTTCTGTTCTGCGTCACGTATTGACTAGACAAATTTGTTACAGCGCGCGCGGCGCGTTTGGTTCGTTCGGAGCAAATGCAGGAAAATGTTCACGATTAAATCCCATTTTTTGGCCGAGATAAATCTTTTAAATTACTGAAAACAACACAAGTAGCGCTCGTATGTCAAAACAGTCTGAGTACGCATAACCTCAAAAATGTCAAACTTTACGATATATAGAGCTGTCAGTTGCCAGTTTGCAACTATAGGGTTGTCCAATCCCGAAATATAAACGGCAACCTATCATATAAGTTAAAGTTATAAGAGTTGTTAAATGTAGTTCCATGCGTCTGTGCTATACAGTATGTGCTGTGGCATATACTGTAATCGGCTTAATATAGTCGCTGCACTGTCCGCTTTTGCGCATTATTTTATGTTGTAAAGAGAAGTATAAATTACTTGTAAGTTTATGCAAATAAAAATTATTGTATTGTATTGTATTGTATTGTATATAAGAAGTTAAAGAGAATTTTCCAAGAAGCTCGTGATTGTGATTGCGAACATCCCCATTTCGGGGCTGTGTGACAATGTGAGATGTTTGAGAATTTCCACAAGGTATATTGCAGAGACCCCTCTAAGCATATCCCAAACGGCGGACAATTTGACTACAAATGGAGATCTCTTCAACCTTCCAGAGAGGTAACAAATGACCTCATATTTTCATTATTTTCCCGGCAAAAAGTCGGTGAGATATCTGTGGAAGCTGTATGTTGCCTGGGAAGGAAAACAAGTTTAAACGGTACGTCATTATGTCCACAACTGATAGGTACATTCCATGAGGATAAATCAAAACCTCATTAAACTCTCCGCACCGATATGAAATAAAACATCAACTAACCCTCGTTTACGTAACCGGTATGGCATGCGGTATGATCAAATCGATCTGCGGGGTTTTCAGTCCACCCCAGCCACCCATTAGAGTAAAACACGAGCAATAATTCATGTGTCGTTTTATTTCCACGAATGTGAACTCCGTGGGTTTCATTTATCCGCGGAAATGTAGTTTTGCCTGCCTAGTTACTGGTAGTAAATTTCTTGTTCGAGTCATCCTTTCGTCACAAAGATCAGCAGATCTCACCCCTATGGGTTTTTTTATTGGCATATTTCAAGAGTGAAGTTATGACCGTAGCTATTATTTCTGAAATAAAAGGGAAAATCATCTTTGCTTCCATCGTGAACTTCCTGAAAGTAAATACAAAAAAATTGGTTCAAGCACTGACGTGAAGTCAGAAGTTTTTGCGCGTATGTTCTCTTGTCCATTCTCGTATATTGGACACTCTTAATCGAATTTACCATGGTGAATTCTATTGTCTGTTCTCCTGTATTGGACATTCCGAATTTACCATGGTAAATTCGATTGAGAGTGTTCAATACAGGAGAATGGACAATAGAACATACGCGCAAAAGCTCCCGACTGCACGTCAGTGCTTGATCCAATTTTCTTCGTGAAGTCAGGAGCTTTTGCGCGTATGTTCTATTGTCCATTCTCCTATATTGGACACTCTTAATCGAATTTAGCATGGTAAATTCGGAGTGTCCAATACAGGAGAACAGACAATAGAATTCACCATGGTAAATTCGATTAAGAGTGTCTAATAAAGCAGAATGGACAAGAGAGCATACGTGCAAAGCTTCTGACTTCACGTCAGTGCTTGAACCAATTTTTTTTTCAATGATTTTTTAAAATTTTTCTAGTTCTACGATCCTCGCAAAATTTTGCGAGAATTTTCGCGTTGGCATTCTACAATTAATAACTATATTTGAATTGTATCGGATTTGTATTTTTTGAGTTATTGAGGAAATAACAAAAAAAATTCAGGTTGATGTAACTCCAAAACCATTTGGCCGATTATGCTAGTTAACGAACTTAAATGTCTTATTAAGTTGCTTAATCTACCCTGAAAACTGCGAGTCCCTATTTCTTTCCGTTCTCAAGGAATCATGAGATACATAATATTTTTTCGTAATTTTTTGAAAATTTTCTAGTGTTATGGTCCCCACAAAATTTTACACACGTCTTCATGTTGATATTCTACAACTGGTTACCAAGCTTCAATTCGATCGAGTCCATATTTTTTGAGTTATCGAGGAAATAATATTCCAGATGGGTATAACTCCGAAACCGTTGGGACGATTATGGTCAACAGCGAACTTAACTCTTCCATTCAGATGTGCAACCTATCCTGAAAATTGTATCTCCCTATCTCCTATCGTTCGAGAGTTCTCGAGGCAACGCTCATCCATCCAGCTACTGAACTCACACAAGGCTGCTCGGATCTCCAATAATATAAATCCGATCCTATTCAAACTTGGAACTTGGTTGTAGAGTTAGGTTCTGAAGGCTCTCGCAAAATTTTAGCGATATCGGACTAATAGTTTCTGATATATAGAATTTTTTTCAATCATTTTCTATGATTTTTTTTTAAATTTCCTAGATACACGATCCTCACAAAATTTTGCAAGAATTTTTGCGTTGCGATTCTACAACTAATAACCATTTTTGAATTGGTTCGGTTTTGTATTTTTCGAGTTATTGAGGAAATAACAACCAAATTTCTGATGGGTATAACTCCAAAACCATTTTGCTGATTATGCCTATAAACAAACTCAAATGGCGCATGAAGATTCTCAACCTTACCTGAAAATTTCAAGTCACTAGTTCTTTCCGTTCTTAGGTTATCGTGACGTGAATAATATTTCTTATTAACTTTTTTTAAATTTTCTAGCGATACGATGTTCACAAAATTTCACAAACGTTCTTAGGTTTATATT
Organism: Halyzia sedecimguttata; assembly: GCA_937662695.2. NCBI lineage: Eukaryota > Metazoa > Arthropoda > Insecta > Coleoptera > Coccinellidae > Halyzia > Halyzia sedecimguttata. Next base: position 100,774,411 of record OW569413.2, on the reverse strand, counting down.
CTACAACTACTCACCAAGTTTCAATTCGATCGGATTAGTATTGGCTATAGACAAAATTATTACTCGGAAACCGTTGGGCCGATTATGCACATTAACAAACTTGTCCGTCCTATTGGGATGCGCCACCTACCCTAAAAATTTCAAGTCCGTATCTCTTTCCGTTCTCAAGTTATCGTGGCCACGGCCGGCCGGACAGAATCAAATTTGACCTCGAAATCTTGATCAGTAAGTCACACTCAATCGATTGAGACCATTTTCGGCGAAAAATTCGAAAATTACAGACATTTGGGCAAAATGATAACGCGATGTTCCCCAGAACATACGCGCAAAAAATCATTTATTTAAAAATGTCACTTTCTACAAACTTAATGCGAACTATATCAACTATTAAATCAATTTATTTTGTATAGGTAATATAAATGTTTGGTCTAAACTGGGACGGGACGAATAGTAGTCTCCCAGGGACAATCATTTTGGAACTCGTCATTTATCATTACCAATATACAATAAGGGGAAAGTGAGGTTATGCGTGTGAACAGCATGCATATCAAGCGGCAAAATGGGAGGGTTTCAGAACCAACTACGATGTTACGATCTTTTATAAAGGCCCTGTATATACCAATATATATATCGAATATACCTATATATATCGAAAATTGTCATTGCAAATGGTATAGACCACATTAGTTAGGTTAGGCGGGAAATTTAAATTACGATCCATCCGTGGATCCGAGCACTGAATTCCCCATGCATTTCTTATGGACCTAAAATTTACGCGAATTTCTCGCCTGTTTTTAGATACTTTGGCTAATTTCTTAAGGTTTATTTTGGTTGAAATAGATTCTGAGAACATTTCTCGATCATCTAGAATCAAGTTTTCATAACAAAATTGTATATTTCCAAAATAATTAATAAATATAAAAGTGTTCACCAAATTCGATTGACGTATGTCTTAGCTCACTCGAAATCAGTCAAAAATAATAACATAACCCTAAATCGGCCTTGTAATGACGCACAACAGAAGTCATCTACGACATACGGAAATCTTTCGAACTAGAATGGTTTCAATTTTGATTTTAGAATAAATAGAAGTAGATTTTAATGTGGAAATAACACGAAAACATGCACTAATGATGAAGGTACCCAATACTTGTAGTCTCTGTACTAACATTCTCTTTTAAATAGGTTGGTTTCATCTCAAAGTTGAAATTCCTTGTTAAAAAATTTGAATATGGATCTCCCGCCAAGCGACTGATTCTAACCTAACTAATGTGGTCTATAATGAAGTTCTCTGTTCCTTAACTGCTCAATACCCTGTTTTCATTACATATCAATGCAGCTCTTTCTGTTCACTGCTCTAATCGATGGAGAACCATAAGGGACCATTGCATCAATTTAATATCCTATTGCTGATATTTCGAACTTTAATGAAAAGCATTAAAAAATATCGGTTTGTCCTTTTCAGTCAACCTCTTCGAGGAGGAATAGATCACGGTACTGGTTTACGTTCTCTGCTTTTATTTTGAATTTTCATTTCAACGATGAGACATTAAAGGGCGGGGAAGCGGATATGGATGCCAAAGAATTGCGGGTGATGACTTTTAGAGTTCAATTTCATGTTCGCGCTGAAAAGTCTTGCTATCTTTGAATAAAATAGAGCGAGGGAGCCGTTGGGAGTAATGGGAGGTTCGAACGAATAGAATTTTATATTTTTTCACACGCTTGTTGTCCTGAACAGACGTCTCAAATGTTAGTTACGACTCACTGATGTTTCGACTCTGATGTGATATGATAACAGATCATTAAAGGATACTGTGGGAGGTATATTCATTATTAAATGGTTTCTTTCTGGGTTTTCTCTCCCAAACTCTGAAAAATATCTATTAAATAAAACAAATAATATTTTGTGATGCTTCTGCGTAAAAAACACAAGAGATTTGTCAGAAGCAATCAATCGAACAATGTTGCCTAATAAACAATAACGAAACAACATCAACGATGAAACAACTATATCGTAACCTAAGTCGTCTATATATACGATAAATAAAATAGGCCCCAAGATAGTACCTTGAGGTACACCACGTAGAATTGTCCTCTCAGACGATCTGAAACAGCCATTATCTCTTTGCAAAACAACAACCTGTTTTCTATTCAAGAGGTAGTTCTCGAAGAGTTTAAGTGATACACCTGTTATGCCACATTTTTCAAGCTTTGACAGCAACATTTTATGATCCACCAAGTCAAAAGCTTTGGAAAAGTCTATAAAAAGTCCTGCAGGAATTTCACCTTTTTCAAGGCAAAGTATAATTTCTTGGACAAACTCAAAGATTGCTGTCTCTGTGCTTTTTGAAAAAATGCAGAAGTCGATTCGCTAAGATTTTTTCGAAGATTTTAGCGAAAGATGTTACAAGACTAATTGGCCTATAGTTGGCTAGATCATCTAAGTCTCCCTTCTTGTGGCAAGGTCTTACAATTGATTTTTTTAAAGCATCCGGAAAGAGGCCTGATCTAAATGCACAATTCATTATAAAACATTGTGGTTTGACAAAGAGTGAAATATGGCGCTTTATTACTGTCATTGGAACTTCGTCATATCCAAATGACTTTTTGTTCTTCATCATCTTTACAGTAGACACAATTTCAGGTTCTAGAACCTCAAACAGACAAAAGGAATTAGTGACTCTACGTCTCTCGTAAGAACCAACAGTCTGAACAGTATTGGAATTTCCAGATATAAGACTTGACATATTAATGAAAAAAAAATTGGTTCAAGCACTGACGTGAAGTCAGAAGCTTTTGCGCGTTCTATTGTTCTATTGTCCATTCTTCTGTATTGGTCAGGAGAATGGACAACATAATTTACCATGGTAAATTCGATTAAGGGTGACCAATACAGAAGAATGGACAATAGAACATACGCGCAAAAGCTTCTGACTTCACGTCAGTGCTTGAACCAATTTTTTTTTTCGTGATTTTTTTAAAATTTTCTAGGGGTGCGGTTCTTAAAAAATTTTTTTTCGTCATTTTTTTCAAATTTTCAAGGGTATGGTTCTTACAAAATTTCAAACACGTCTTTATGACGATTTTCTACTACTAGTTACCAAGCTTCAATTCGATCGAATATTTATTTTTTGAGTTATCAAGGAAGTGATATTCCAGGTGGGTATAACTCGGAAACCATTAGACCGATTATGCCCAAAATCGAACTCAACTCTCCCTTTCGGATACGCAACCTACCCTGAAAATTGCAAGTCTCTATCTCCTTTCGTTCGAAAGTTATCGAGGCAACGGTCACCCATCTACTGAACTCACACAAGAATGCTCGAATCTCCAACAATATTCGACCGATCGTGTTAAAACTTGAAACTTGGCAGTAGAGTTAGGTTATGAAGGGTCTTGCAAAATTACAACAATTTCAAACGAATAGTTACTGATATATAGAATTTTTTTTTTCAATTTTCATGGATTTTTTGAAATTTTTTTACAAATACCTTCCTCACGAAATTTTGCAAGATTTTTCGCGTTGGTATTCTACAACTAATTACCATGTTTGAATTAAATCGGTTTAGTATTTTTCGAGTTAATGAGGAACAAAAAACAGCCAAATTTCAGATGGCTATAACTCTAAAACCGTTTGGCCGATTATGCTCATAAACAAACTGAAATGTCGCGTTTTGGTGCACATCCTAACCTAAAAACTTCAAGCCGCTATCTCTTTCCGTTCTCAAGTTATCGTGACAACAAAAATATTTTTTAAAATTTTTTTTAAATTTTCTAGCCATACGATTCGCACAAAATTTCACAAACGTGCTTAGGTTCATAAGTTAGGGTTTGAACCCCCAAAACCCCCCCCCTGGCTACGCCCTTGTCCTCTAGGAAAAATTGGGAGTTGTACCTATCATTCGAAGGGAGTTGAAGTTAGGGTTCGCATTTTTACGAAGAAGAATGACAATTTGAAATTTTAATTCGACGTGTTTCGGGATTTTCCATAAATATTTACAGTAAGCAAGATAATGAATTTATTCCATTTGGTTTTTCAACACTTTATACCGGGTGATTCTAAATTAGAAGTGAACCTTGGAGGAGGTATTAGTATGATTCATTTGCTGTCGTTTGAGCCATATTTATTCATATCCGAACTTCAACAGTTTCTGAGATATTTGAGTTTTGTTGATTTCTCACCCACGTTCATTTTTCGTCAATTCCTTCTACGTTGACTAAATTTGATCATAATTTTGGGATATATTTATCAGAAAAGTATGTAAAAAGCAAAACTATGCTGTATTAGTTGTTGAAAAAAAATTAGTATGGTTTGAAAGGTGGTAACTGGTAAGTTTATGAAGAAAACAAAAATCAATTTTTATGATATGTTTTTCAAAATTTCAATATTACATCGTACTTACTACTATGTTTTCACAGAATGTGAATTCTAACTATCTGTGTTCACTGTTCATACATATAATCTTATCTACCTATAACAGACATGTTAGATGTATTTCTGTTCCAACAAAAAAAGTATGATTGAATGCAAAATGACCAATTATAGGATATTATAATTACCCCTACCCTATAAGCCTTGGATAATCCTTAATATATGATGATGGATATATATAATTTGATAAGTTTATCGAATTGGGTTCAGAATATCTTCAGTGAAAACAAAACTGGAATATTATTTCAATTAATATAATATAATTTTCAGAGTAGATTTCAGGAATGGAACTTATCTCGGGTAAGTTCGTTATCTAATCTTAATTTAGTTTCTTTTATGATGCAGTTTTTTATAGGAATTAATATCATTCCCAACTGTGAGAAAACAATACTTTCGTAGATATGAATTATCAAAGTTAGAACAAGAGCGCCAAAGGTCCTGTCCACAGGGCTTGCCCACATTTGTCTATCTTTATCCTTTAACTTTCAACAAAAACTTACAATCTGAACGCAGATCATGGTGTTATCTCACTTTCGGAGTCGTATGCAGCACAGTAGCCTTCATGTTGAAAGAAAAGTTTCCACTTTATCACAACGGGATTTGAGTCATTCACATACTCAATTTCACTCACGATATTTACTATTTTGAGTAGGTGAACACTATCAAGCAAATTTCCACAACGATTAACTCTATGTTCTGAAGGTTAAGCAGAACACCAAAAGCTCACTGAAAATTACATTGATAAATGAAAGAAGAAACTTTTACACTGAATATTGAGTTACTTGGAGCTTATAAATATAAATGGATAGTAAATTCTGAAAAAACTACTCAAAAAATTTTAAGGAAACAAAATGATTCGACATAAATGAAGACGAAACTACAGAAAATTAAAATAGTGGTCGATTCACCAAAATCTTTGACATTCAAAATACGAATGATATCGTAAATATATGATATATATGATATGAGATGCAGCAAGCTAAATTGCTGTGGCAAATTTAAATGCCATTTATAAATTGATGGAAGGAATTCTCATTGAATTTTGACCTATTTAAATAAATATTTATGAAAGAAGTTAAGAAATTTTCAGTAGATAGTGAAAGAAGATCAGTGCGAAGTCACTTAATATCGAAACAAAATTCGTAAAAATAAAAATTTAAGGTACTATTGGTTATGGTTAAACCCCCCTATGAAGAAATGAATTAAAAAATTGAATTCTTCCCATGAAAATAAGAATGGAAAAACTAATTTCCCACTGCTTCATCGGGTGAAACGATAAATCATGTATTTAGCACTCACAAAATTTTATTACAACATCGAAATGCGAACGGCGAGTACGTACAAGACGCGCTTTTCCCATTAAGGTCTGGATGAAACTGAATCCCTGTTTTTCCAATTTCCCGGCGGCCATATTGGACCGGCGCGTGGAAATGTTACGTCACAATCAATATAAGGTTGTGATGGGCCCACTTCTTCGAAATTTGTGGGAGATAATCGAGTATTTCCATTTGATCTGAATGCACATTAAGATAGGTCGAATAATAATAATTAATGATTCGATGTAAAAACCACTTAGGTAGACAATGTGCTTACACGATTCGTGTTTACGTTGAAAACTGAAATGCTGTGTGACTTTCTCTCAGTTTTCCTGAAATTTTAATGCTGTTTTATTATACTCAAAAATGTACAACCTGTACAGGGTGCGTCAAATTGGACAACTTCACGAAGATATCAAGTTCTGTTAATATCTAGTGAAGAAGTGGGTAATTAAAAGGTTTCTTTCTGGGGTTTCCCTCCCAAACTCTGAAAAATATCTATAAAATAAAAATTAATTATTTTGTGATTTGCTTCTGCGTAAGAAACACAAGATAATTTGTCAAAAGCAATCAATTGAACAATTTTGCCTAACAAACAACAACGAAACAACATCAACGAAGAAACTATATCAATTGAAACTAAGCCAATATTCCTGTTTTGTTTTTACTGGAGATATTCTGAACCCAATTTACTCACCTTAAAAGTATAATATCATATCATCCTCATAATTGTACGATAGCTGAGGTTACTTCATTGGTCATTTTGCGTTCAATTATACTTTATTTTCTAGAACAGGAGGGAATTTTATATCAAGAATAACGAACCAGAAATATTTTTGAAATGTCTTATCCTTATTGGAGAATAAGATAACATGAATGAACACAAATCATATTGTTGATTCCTGATTAGTTTATCAGGAAGTTATGATTCGAAGGATCATATGTTGAGTCCTGATGCTTTTATCAGGATCTAATGTATTTTCGAAGGACCAGAATTATACACCCTGATTGTTTTATCAGGGTGGTGCGTGAAGGGGGTATACCTACTTAACTTTAAGCACCCAGTAGTAATCTCGTTGATTACTGCGTAAGTTGTTACTTGTAATAAAGTAACAATTACGAGGATTGGAAGTGGTGAAATATTCGAACGCACTTTTACGACAACAATAAAATGTATTTTCTTGTTACCGACAATGTGACAACAAGCACGAAGTATTGTACAATGCAATATTGATACAATATAAAATCTTCCTTCTATATGAAAAGGGAAGAAGTGACTACTAAGTTGCTAACGAAGACAAGGCAATGTTATTGTTTCGCGACAGATCAAGAATAGTAAAGAAGTTGTACTGTGTAATTGTATATAAAAGCCCAGATAGAAGGAAATATAGGAGGTTCCTTCATCTAGGTAAAAAAGAGGAAATATTAACAATGATTGGGGGTTCGATCTTAAAACCGCCCCAGGGGGTCTATTCTCGACCATTCGCAATTTTAACGATCGGTCGCATATGCTATATATTGCTGTAGAGATGCGCACGATCGTGCAAATTGCGAATGGCCGAGAATAGGTCCCCTGATATGTTACAACATTACTCTCATTTGTCGATTGCGAAAAAGTAGTAGGAATGCATACTAAATGCACCAATCATTGAACTTCTAGCGTGTTTAATCTTAGAAATTCAAAATCTCGAAGTTCTCCCCCCATTTGGACTAATTTTCACTAGTTGTCTGGATATAATCTATCAGCGAAAGCTGATAAATGACTTTCACAGACTAGGGGTCTTCGAATAGTCTAGTTAAAAAGACTCTCTGGCAATGTGTTAGTTGTTGTATGCATTTTATCAATATTTCACAGGAAATAGGTCCTAATTACTTCTACAAAATATTAATATTAATTTCAAGGGTGAGACCGGCCATGCAAAAATAAACCAGTTAACCCAAAACATTTAAGTTTTACAAGCGTGCTGATTTGGTTAGAAATACAAATGAGCGCTTCCCAACATGTGAAGTCATGGAACGCAACACATATTATGATAATTCATAGATAGAATAATTAAGTACAGCATTCCGTGAAAACATAGAAGTACGATTTATTATTGAAATTTTGAAAAATCATATCTCCGAAAGTTTTTGCTTCTCAGAGTTGGAATTGACATTAATGGATTCTTATAGTGAAACTGCGGCTTACAAAAAATTGAATTCGAGATTTGTAATGTAAAACAAAATTTTTTTCTTCGTTACTTCGAAACCATCTGGCCGATTTTGGCCAATTATGAACTTGACTGAGATATTTATCTTCTAAACTTACTCTGAACATTTCAACTATCTAGCTCATTCCGTTCGAGAGTTATCGTGTTAACGGAGGGATGGACCGGCCGGACAGAATTTATTTTGACCACGGAATCTTGATCAGTGAGTCCAACCAAATCGTTCAAGACCATTTTAATCACAAAATTCGAAAATTACAAACATTTGGGCAAATTGGTAAGCACTCTGTGCCGTGGAAACAAGAGCGCCAATAAAAGAGCTGTATGGGCCATTCAGGAAGTGTGGAAAAACATATCTCAAGAGTTTATTTATATCCTTGTGAAAAGTATGTCAGGAAGATGCCAGGCTAAGATCGATGTGCGGCCCTGCAAGGTAATATCATTATTTTTTTATTTGTTGTTTTTTTGTAAAAAGTTCGTTTTTGCTATTGTAATTTAGGTATTCAACTGAGTTTTAATGTCAATCAATAAATTCTTTGATGTTGTATAAAAAAGTTAATATGGTCTATTACCATCTTCTCCAATGAAGACCTCAATGCTGAATGAGATCTATAAAAATTCCAGATAAAAGATGAATTGCAGTATTGACCAGCATCATAAAACATTTTGAAAAATAAAAATTCTTAAGGTATTAGCATTGGCCCCAGGGCCAGGGTACAGAGAGTTCAACTCGGAAAAATCGCCATTTCCTCGAAAAAGACTTGTCCGATTACAGAATTACCTTCAATATTCTTTTAAAACCTCCAGCTCACCACCAAATCCTGACTGCTAGACGTAAACCGCACCCAACATATGCCATACAACCCACAGACCGACTTCTCCTCTGCGCATGCGCAATCTACTCGTGGCTGAAAGTCCTCTCAAATTCACACACCTCACACAAAACTCTGATTCTTCAACACCATTGGTTCAGGAGATATCACAGCTTCAGCCCACGCATGAATTTCAAAATATAAGCCCCAGGGCCTTGGTACGGACACTCCAACTCGGAAACAACGCTATTTGCACCAAAACTGATTTGTCCGTGCACAGAATTGACATGAATATTTTAATTTTAAAACTTCACAATATTGGCTCCAGCACCAGACCCATGACCGATAGTCCTAAGCCACTCCCAACATAACCCATACAACCCAAAAACAGTCACTTCTCCTCTTCGCATGCGCAATCCACTCGCGGCTGAAAGTCATCTCAAAATAACACACCTCAAGAAAAACTCCAATTCTCCAACACTAGTGGTTCAGGAGATTTCGCATGCGCAGACCCTCACCAGGAGATTCTATGGAAGAATAGCATCGTCCACCTCAAAACCCCAATCCTCTCAGACGAAAACTCTAGCAGTTAAATCACTTTCCATTTGCGCATGCGAATAACGTGAACTTCAAAAAATGTTTCGGAATTTCAAGCAGAATATTCCGGTAAATAGTAGTAATTTTTTGATTTTCTTCATGTCATGTGATCCCCACGAAATTTCGCAAAAGTGTTTGTTTCGGTCTTTTGCATCTAACCACTTTGTTTCAATTCAATCAGATCGGTATTTTCTGAGTTGTTGTGAAAACAAAATTTAAAAATTTTTGAAATATTTTTTGCCACTTTATGGCAATCCGATCCGTACAAAACTTCGCATGCATATGAAGGTCATGATTCTACAATTTGATGCTAAATTTCTGATAGATCGAGTGATCGGTTCCGGAAATATCCATAAAAAATGTTTTACTAAAAACAGCCATAACTCCGAAACCGCTTGGTGGATTTCGCCCGCTAACGAACTCGTCCGAGATATTTACGCTCCAAACCTACCCTGCAAATTTCAATCCTCTAACTCCCTTTCGTTCGAGAGTTATTGTGCTAACGGCCGGCCGGACACAATTTGATTTGACCTCGGATTCTTCATCATGCAGTGAGTCGAGCCCAATTCGAAAAGTACAGACATTGTAGCAAAAGGATAGCACGTTGTTCCTTGCGGAACACGCGTGCAAAAACTATTGTCTCTATGTTCTGGATGTTAAATATAACACCAAGAGCCGACTGGAAAGCAAATAATTAAATGAAGGAAGGAACTATTACGCTCAATATTGTGTTACTTAGGGTTGATAGATCAGTGAATTTGTTGAATGATTACACGAATGTTTGTGGAAGAGGCAAAAGTCCACACAATTTCACCTTTCATACAAATTCGACAGCAGTTGGAAGGAATATCGAGGACATGTGGAATAGCAATAGCAAAAGCATCCCTCAGGAGAAGAATTTTACTGAGACTCCTGAACGAGCACCAGAAAGTATAAAATTTCGGAAAATAAATTTTGGCTACGCAATATTAATTTGCACAAATAGAATTGATCAATATAAAATATTTTCGCTGTAAGAAGAACCCATCTAGCGAAGATTTTCCTACATTATGTTGATTAGGCCAAGTGGGTTATTCTGCAGCAATCTTGAACGTGACGTGAAGTTCTCTTACATTTCTAAATGTTCTCAAAATTATTCCTCCAGGGTGGCTGTAATCGAATTTTTGTGAAATGACAATACTCCCCCCCCCTTTTTGGCGCTCTAGTTCCTCGGAACTGAGTGCTTATCAATTTGCCCAAATGTCTGTAATTTTCGAATTTTTCGATGAAAATGGTTCGATTTGGTTCGACTCACTGATCAAGAATCCGTGGTCGAAATTCATTCTGTCCGGCCGGCCGTAGGCACGATAACTCTCGAACGGAATGAGCTAGACAGTTGAAATTTTCAGAGTAGGTTTGGGAAATTAATATCTCGGCTAAGTTCGTTATTGTGCAAAATCGGACAGATGGTTTCGGAGTAAGAAAAAAATTTTTTTTTTTACAAAACAATTTCCAAATTAAGTTTTTTTCAATAAGCAGTTTTACCATAAGAATCCAATGATATCATTTTCAACTCTAACAAGCTAATACTTTCGGAGATATGATTTTTCAAAATTTCAATAATAAGTCGTATTTCACAGAATGATATAATTATTCTATGTATGAATTGTCATAATGTCGACTTATTTTCCTGAGACATGACATTATCTAATCAATCGAAGAATTATGAGAATAAAGTGTATTCCGAAATGTGAGCGAGTTGTTTGCTGCGAAATTAGTTTTTCTCAGAAAAGTCTTACATTTCGGAACGGAACATATAGTAAGAGAATGCTCAGTTCTCTCAATTTATGACAGGACTGACGGAAGGGAATATTATAACTTCAAAAATATTGGGGTTGAAATACTCGTATTTTAGCGATGCAACGGGGACCTCACCCAAAAATGTTTGAAAATATTACATAAATATTTAAAGCATAATTCTGTAGTTCGAGAGAGGAGAAAATTTGGTGAACGTAGATCAGGAAATTTTTGATCGATTACAAGGTAATTTTTCATTATTACTCTTCTTTCATACATGTTTTATGGAATATCTACTATTTGTAGGTACTTTAAACCTGTTTTGGGCAATTGTCATACGAAACTTGTTAGCGCTCTAGTTCCTCGGAACTGAGTGCTTATCAATTTGCCCAAATGTCTGTAATTTTCGAATTTTTCGATGAAAATGGTCTTAAACGATTTAGTTCGACTCACTGATCAAGAATCCGAGGTCGAAATCGATTCTGTCCGGCCGGCCGGATGTAGGCACGATAACTCTCGAACGAAAGGAGTTAGTGGATTGAAATTTGCAAGGTGGGTTTGGAGCGTAAATATCTCGGACGAGCTCGTTAATGGGCGAAATACATCAAGCGGTTTCGGAGTTATGGCCGATTTTAGTAAAAATATTTTTTATGAATATTTCCGAAACCGATCTCTCGATCTATCTGAAATTTAGCATCAAATTGTAGAATCATGACCTTTATACGCATGTGAATTTTTGTATTGACCAGATTACCGCAAAGTGTCAAAAAAAAGTTTTTCTACAATAACTCTCGAACGGAATGAGCTAGGTAGTTGAAATTTTCAGAGTAGGTTAGGGAGATGAATATCTCGGTTAAGTTCGTTATTGGGCAAAATTGGCCAGATTTAATTCGATATCTTCCAATTTTTTTTTAAGTGACAAATTTCAAATTCTATTTTTATTTAAGATGCAGTTTCACCATAAAAATCCATTGATATCATTTTTAACTCCAACAAGCTAATACTTTCGGAGATATGACTTTTCGAAATTTCAATAATGAATCGTACTTCTATGTTTTCACAGAATGCTATAATTATTTTATCTGAGCTTTATTATATGGTCTGTGTTTATACTCGTACATGTCATCCTGTTCTATAAGAGAGAGTCAAATTCATTTCAGCTATTTTAATTTGATTTCTTCCATGGTGCAGTTCTCATTCTCAGATTGCTCATTCAATCTTGATAAATAAACTAGTATTTGAATTGAATTTCCTTTATGATGCAGTTCTATCATAAGAATACATTGATATAATTCTCAACTCTGAGAAACCAATACTTTCGGAGATATAATTTGTCTGTTTGAACTAGAGCGCCAGAAAGTTCCTGTCCACAGGGATTGAACCCATTTTTATTTGATGCGGAATTGCATAAATGGTATCATAAAAAAATGTTAAATCAATTAATAAATTTTTAATACAAAAATACATTAAAAAGTATCTACATAAATATCATTTTCGAAAATTACATTGTCCTAATTAAGTACATACTAAGTAGATTATCAAATCTCCGTAAAATTGTCACGTTTTCTAAAAATGATATTTTATCGATATTGAACTAGGTAGTTTACCAATTATCTCCGTTAGTTGGTCACTGTGCGATTATTGGTCATACTGATTGTAAGAATACTGGATTGAAGTATTAAATTTGTTCATGATCCGCCATTTTAGTTTTCACAGAAGCGATAAATCTATTTTAAATTATTCAAATTGCACTAGTGCATCCATATCTGGCTTGATTCTGAAGTGGCACATTCTAGGCAACAGCAAAACATACAGGGTAAATATACAGCGTGATAAGTTTAAATAATTCCTATGAGTGAATACCACTTCAATTTGATTGTACTAGTTCTTTGATTGGCATTCAGGTAATAAATATAAAACAATTAAATCAAGGTAAAGCTCTAAAAACATAAATCTTGAAGGAAACTTACGAAGCTAACAATAAATAAAGTGATGCAATTTCAGAGTATTTTGTAATATTATCACAGATGTTATTTGTTAACATTAACATTCCCTCCTCTAGATACAAAATTGAGAAAATGAATTAATTAAATGCAACCGCATTCAGAAAGAATTTTGTCTTGTGTGTAGTTTTTTCTGCTAGCTCTTCGACTTTCCCTTTTTGTTTGTGCTATCGGTTTCTTCTGTTTTCTTTAGACGAAGAATGAAGTTGAGGTTATGAGCTGTATTTACGGCATAATACACGTTAGCGTTGGATGGAAGAACCATTTCTGAAACAAATAAATAAAACATGAGAAAATGGTAATAGAAAAAAATTTTAATTCAGAAGAACAGGAATTAGTGCATAGTTTATAGAATAGTTTTGTTTTATGTTTTAGGGATATTCATCAAAATTTAAATGTTGAGCGAAAATACAAGTTTATGGTGAGTTGATCCTTGAATCAGTGATTCAAGGATATTCAACATCAAGAAAGAATTATTATTTATCGAAAGTAATCAATAAATTTGTTGGTTACAATCGATGAATATTTCTTTCTTGCTATTTGTGATGTATTGCATTGGGCCTTTCGGAGTGTACCTTCTACCTATTTAATATGATATTCAATTTGTGAAAAGTTTGAAATTGTTTGTGTCGTTACATTTATTTAATATTTGTACTAGTTCTCAATAAAAATGTCAACTCGACATCCGCTTAATGGATAAATTTAAGGGCGAAGATAATTCCAGCCTCTACGATTCATGCATATTATCTGTTGATAATTTTTTTTTTTCAAAAATCGTGAACTCTATTAAAAATAACATGAGATCTTATTTGTTAACAGTGGAACAACATGGAAAAAAGTTTCTTGTGAAACAAGGTATAGGGGTGGCTTTTTCTACCCCTTGCAATCATAGAGAAACACCACCAAACATTTTTTTGAGTGCCTTCTCGGTTGCATAAAATGTCTGCTCAATTTTATCATAGTCAGTTCTCTTAAGAGCTTATGAAAGGTGCGCTCAGAAATCCTAGGGGTGTAAGTATAATACTACCTAATCATATAATCCGATGGTAATGAAATTCTTTAAGCGCCTCATCTTCACGGAATTAATTCAAATTATTTCAGAAATCACTCATTCAAGGGAGCAACCTCTCATTGAAACCCAGTATATTGAAATATAGACTCCAATTCAATAAGAAATGCATCTGCCCAAATTATTTAAGTTTAATGAGCTATGCATAGCATTGCCTCCAACATTAAAGAGAGAAAGGGTTACAGGCTATTCTTCATGTGTAACTGAGACGGGTAGAAAATGATCACATGACATAGGGCAAAAGATTCAAATTTAACGTATAGGAGATCATTTCATTTTTCCAAATTAGAAAGTATGAATCCCGACCATCCAAATTGTTGTCCCTAGGAGGAGATCCTTCAGCCAATTTCCTCTAAAAACGTCAAAATCAGTTGCCATGACATAAATACAATTAGTATATTATGTAACATGTCATTTCGTTCAAAAATATACCGAAATTTCCGAAACACTGACTCAAAGTTGGAAACTGAACTACCATGATTCAAATGCCCACACCACTTCAAATAGATAGGTTGCTATTAGTCGATAAATATTTTTCCTTGAGTTTAGTCATTTATCACATAAACGTACGAGTTAAAATCATGAGAAAGAAGATATTGATCACGAACATATCGAAAATGAGTCTGATGGAGATAAAATTGTGCTGAGTGAATCAGCATATTTTGTCCGAAATTGGATTTACCATTTCCAAAATGGGTTTTACTTTTTCCGAAATTGAACTTGAAAGGGTATAGAAAGAGGTAGAGCTAGTAACCTCCTTATCTCATATAATATTTTCATGCATTTCGCTTGTTTCCAAATTAATTGGTTATATTAACTTCTTAAAACGGGATAAGTTAATAAAGTATAACTTAAGATTATCTTATAATCCAATATCAATTTCTTGATAAATGGTTGGTGTAAAATTTCGGCTTGTTTGTGAATTGACATACAGGCTATTTATCATAATATAAAGCATAGGTACAGGCAATCATTATTCAAACAACTTGAATTGCAAAGTAGTTATTTTTTGAGAAATATATGAATAGGCTTGCCATGATCTGTGTTAATCTATAAATTTATCTCTATTTAGCACCAATAGTGAATACAAAACTTTTAGATTATCTGTTATCCATATCACCAAAACATTTATTTTCCTATTGCTTTTATTCTGCACAATCCTTATAAGTATTTATGTCATACATGGAACATAATTCCACCCTTGTAACATACATTCAATTAATGATTTTCTACAGATATAACTCACGTCACTTCTAATTATTTTATTCCAACTACATAGTTGAAGCATAAGTGAGTGTTAAGTTAGTATTCATAAGATTAATGTACGATCTCAAAGCAAAACGAACTCCATAGCCTACTTCTGAAGCTTTAGATGAGATGAACTTGAATCGCCAATAAGAATATAATTATACTGTGACATTATACCGTGCCTCGGTTGAATTAAGAGTAAATGGGAGGTTGTCAGATTTTTTCCTTTGATTGAGTAATTGACAGTTTTGATCAAGATCTAAAATCTTTGGGTTTTGATATCATCCAAAACTCTTTAAAACCCGAATTCAGGTAATCGGCTTGTTAAATCTGATAGAGAAATTGGTTAATTGTTAATGAATTAAACGTATCTTCGTGAAACCTACCGCAAATATAACATTTCTATGCCCTATGCTATCTACATGTTTGGCATAGACTGATGAGTTTATAATTGTTGTTGTGTATGTTTATAATGAGGTTGGAAATGTTTAGTATAATTGTATTCCTCTATATGATGCGAATTAGAATATTTGAGGAATGTGAGAATAGACAATGATGAAATTGGATTATAGTGGATATTGAATGAGAATCAAGTTGAAGTCGGTGTTTTAATATTCAGGAAAAGTGAAAAAAAATCATAAATTTGAGCGAGAAATTAAGTTTTCTAAAACAATTTCATTCAATTTCGAGCATCAGATGATAAAGCTTTCAGATAATTATATAATATTGAATCCAACAGCGTGTTCAACAGTTAAAGAATGTGCGGTGGTGGATTAGCACATCGTAAAATCTTTAAACACTCATAACTTTTAACCTGAGCCGAATCGGAAAAATTGGTAAATGAATAAGGTGTCTCATTTGATGAGATGAATATATGGTTAAAATTAATGTGCAACTTAAAGACTCACTCTGTATACAGGGTGAGTCTTTGACCACTGCATTAATTTTAACCAAAGATTCCTCTCATCAAATGAAACACTTTTTTCATTTACCATTTTTCCAGATTCGGCTCAGGTAAAAAGTTACAAGCGTTTAAAGATTTCACAATGTGCTAATACACTCCCGCATATAAATTATCTATGACATTGTTGGCGGACGAGAATAAGGCATGGTAACGTGGTTTACAGCTTGATTCGGGATTCCAACGCTCAGGGACGGATCCATAAAAGTAGTGAAATTTCTGGAGTTTTCCATTTTAAAACATTCAATGAAGAATATCTCGAAAACGGTGCGCTTAAGGAGAAATGATGAAAATGAATATAAAAATGTTCTAAAACGATGGAATATTCTTGAAATGACTCAAGAAAAACTTTATATGCTTTCTTTATGCTAATTTCGTTTAGTTTTATGAATCCACGAGTCCATATCTAGAAAACCAGTAGAAGTAGAAAATAACTAATATTTGGAAAATATGTATCATAGTTATAGGAAACTTTACGCCAACATTCATTTTATTCGAAAAAAGGATGTCAAAGCTACAAAATAGAAACTGATTTTTTTTCAAAATTTCAACAGCCTGTATCTTTTTACCTGAGCTGAATTTGGAAAAATGTTAAATGAAAAAAGTGTTTCATTTGATGAGAGGAATCTTTGGTTAAAATTAATGCAGTGGTCAAAGACTCACCCTGTATACAGTAAATTTTCATTCTACAGTTTATGTTTAAATTCGTTTGGATCTAAATAACAATTAGATTATTGATTTTCTTTCAATAGAATATAACTCTGGGTATGTCATGGCATATTTTTCCGGTATAATTTGAACGAACATATATAAAATATATATAAAAAAGAATTGCTGTTCGTTAGTCTCGCTAAAACTCGAGAACGGCTGGACCGATTTGGCTAATTATTGTCTTGAATTATTTGTGGAAGTCCAGGGAAGGTTCAAAAGGTGAATAAATATAAAAATGTCTACAGGGTGTTTTTCTTTTAAAGTCAATTGCAACTTGCTGTTTTTCACGACAATCGTACAATTTCATTCAATTGTGTTAAAAAATATACTTTCGAGGCATACATCATTGAAAATAAACCATTACTATACAGGGTGTTCTTTATATCACTGCACAATTGTACGCGATAGAAGTGATTTGTGCCACAAACAAAGCATTAACTAAATAGGTACCTTGGATGGATTCTCATAATGTAACAATTTTGTTTTTCCTTTGATGTGTGGACATGGCGCATGGACAATTATACGTCGCGTGTTCGAGCGTCGGAAAACCGTCATCTTTGTTTATTTACGCACCACAAAACAAAACAAAAATCATAGTTAATCAGAAAGCTTTAAATTGATTAAAAGACTTTATCATAAGTGTGTGTGTCTGTCAATATCAAATTGAAACCTTATAAATAGCCAGTATTTCAGAAAACTCCGTTTCGTAAGTAAGCAACATCATTTGCAATTAATCGAAAATAATAATAGAACTTCATTCATACCCAACATTTTTTTTTGTACCTTTGGATTTATGTAAGAATTTTTCTCACCTTTATCACGCAGAACCTGCGCCAGACTATACTTGTCGGGATTTCCTTCTAATCCCAACTTGTACATTGCGTTCCTGATGACCGACGGCGTCCTCTCATTATTGCTCAACATAATACTCTTGTACAGAACGATACCATCCGTTTCCACGCTGTCTGTCTCGTAGGTAACCTTTATGATATAAAAATCCGGACTGCTCTTATGACTGTTACTAGGACTCAACGTCCCTGTGTTATTGTACGGCACCTGTAGTCGATTATTAGCATTACCGGAGTGAGAACTGTTCAGAGACATGTCCAGGGACGGCAGAGACGAACTACTGCTAGAATTCGACATCTGGGATGGACTCAACTTCCTGTCTATGCTGTTGTGAGGCGAACTGGGCGTGCTTTCAACCTCGTAGTAGAATTGCGAACTGTTACTGCTGGACGTCGATGCTATCGAATCGTTCTTTTGGTGTTTCTGGTGGTGTTTCTTGTTGTTCTTGTTCGGCACCGGCGGTTCTATCTGGCAACTCAAATGATTCGCCTCTCTGTCGTCCAGAACCAGAAGAGAATCGAACCATCTGTCGAACGCTGGGTCGACCTCGAAATGATAGGCGTTTGCCGCTCCTTGCAGCAGTTTAATCTGAGCTAGCACCTCAAATTCTTTCCTCCGTTTGTCGAAGTTAATTAAACCGTCTCCTATGGTGTCCGTAATGGCAGTATCGATCATTGTCAGATCTGTGAGGAAGGTGCCGAGGTAGGGGATGGTTCCAAACGATATATTAGCCGTGTGGTTGTTTTGTTTTTGAAAAATTTTCTGTAATTGCTTATCATTCTCTCCCACAGTATTAGCAAACTTCGCTGTACCTTCCCTCATCAGCACGTCCCTCTGGGTCCACTGGTTATTGTCCTCGCTGAATATCCTTGCCAATTCATCAAACACCTCCAGCTTCTCCTTCGGCACTACCTGCCATGTCTTCTGCAACCTGTAGATAGGGTTGTTCTGGAGACCGCTGATGATGGCTTTAAGACTGGAGAAGTTCTTAATTAACCTAAGATCTTGAGCTATGTCTATCCAGCAGGATATAATCTGAGCCCTGTCGCTCGGTCTGGATGATGGTTCGACTAGAATTGAGGATATGACCCTAAATGAGACTGCGTTGAACTGGTTCACCGTTGCCAAAACAGTTGCGGCCTCGTGAGATCGGCTCTTGTGTGTTCTGGACCAGACAGCTCCGAGGCACTGATGCGGTACCAGTTTCTTGAAGAGATCCTGAAACAAGAATAACTAATCATTAAAGGATACTTCGAGAGATGCATTCATCATTCAATGGTATTCAAGGACAGACACTTAACAAAAATCTTCAGAATTATTTACTGTTGAACATTTATTCTGTATTTTTTTAAGTTTCTGATGATGGAGTCTCATTTAGGCTCTGAAACGTTACAAAATAGTTATTTATCGTTGGTGTCGTTTCGTTACAGTTTATAAGGCAACATTATTCCATAAATTGCTTGTGACAAATATCTTGCGTTTCTAACAGAGAAACAATAAATTCAAAAGAAGTCAAATATTCTTTATTATAGATATTTTTTCAGTGTTTGGGAGGGAAAACTAAAGAATAACTATTAGAGAAAGGAAGAGAAGAGAAGGATGCTTAGTCAAATTCGAATGTCTGGCCGCCTCAGCGGATAACTTTTGAAAGAAGGAACTGGAAATTAGCAGGGTTTCAAAGATATGAACATTTGGAATCTAATTCTTCCAATATTTCCAAAAATCAAGATCGGATCGGATAGAATACGACTCCCTGACAAACCCTCTCGAAATACTGCATGAAAATTCAAGCCCTCTTTTTAGTATCGATACGTGAAAAAATTGCATTGGGCATCAACTGATTTCAAATTTTAAAATAAATAAAATAGTGAACTTACTCAGCCGGGATTCGAATCCGGATCTCCTGTGCGACAGGCGAGTACGCTAATATCTCAACTATCAAGGTGTTACAATTCTGATATTTACATGATTTGAAATTTCAGAAGAAGTAGATACGTTCGAGATTTTATTTTCACAATAATTCTTAAAATACAAAGCCGACCGAGCTGAAATCTGGTACCCGATTGTGAAATGGCGACTCAAAGGTTTGTGCAGAATTATAGCGAAATCCGACACTTTCTGAAACATAACTTTTTTTCTAGTAATACGATCTTCATGATTTTCTGCAAAAGTTTGCACGTCGGCAATCTACTACTAATATCCAAGTTTTGATTTGATCGGATAATTATTTTTGAGTTATTGAGGAATATTTCAGATGAGTATAACTCCGAAACTATTAGGTCGATTATGCTCATTAACGAACTGTTGCATTCGGATGGGCAAAGTACCCTGAAAATTGCAAGTCGCTATCTCTTTCCGTTCGAAAGTTCTCGTAGCAACGGGCGGCCGGACATAATCGAATTTTACTTGAGATTCTTCATCGGCAAGTCCATTTGGGCAAAAAATTCGAAAATTACAGACATTTGGGCAAAATGATGATCTAGGGAACGTTGTTCCCTAGAACATTTGCGCGAAAGGAATATTAATTTATGACTTTTTTTTATTATTTACATATAGTTAATATTGTTGTATTATGGGTACAATATTTTCTAAGCATACTCCCACATTTGGAACTAAAAACATTGAAATGCATATTTTTTAGTGGTAGGGATTGAAATTCTCCTTCCGTTTGAAAAATACGTTGGTACACATAGTTTTTGATATGTTATGCTTATAAAATAATGGTCATTCGGTAGAACACCTTCTGTTTGATCGTCCGCACACGGGTATACCAGATCGACGCGATTCCGATACCCTATGTCCCTTTCGTACACTCGGTTGCCATGGGAACCATGGTTGGACGATTGTACTACAATTAAAATTCCTGCGTCGCCACGATCGGAATGGAAGCTAAACCTCCATGACTATAGCGACATTGGAACCACTCGATCATTCTGCTTCCACGCCGGTCGCGTGAATCGTGGAGACTGGCAACGCTGGAATTACAATTCTAGTAATCGACGTGCATGATTCCCATGGAAACTGAGTCTGAGACAGGAACTCAGGAGATTGGAATCGCCTGTGTGCGGACACTTAATACAGTTACTGCTCAAAATTCGAAAATTGCAGACATCTGGCAAACTGACGTGGAAAAATGGAAAAATTATATTCTGACGAGGAAAAAATAAACTATTGCGGTTGAAAGTATTTGGTGATCTGCTCTGTATCATAATCTAATGTTTACTGATTAAAACCACTGATTTGTAAAGAAAAACGATATTGATGATTAATATTAATATTTGAACAATTTCATAGTGGTTGTTTATTGAAAATGTGCCAGCAAACGCATTATATGTAATTCATGGTGTTTGAATTAGAAGATAGGATCATCTTTGAGTAGTGAGTCGGAAATAAAATGGATGTATCACGAGAATGATTAATAGTTCCAACAGGATATTTCGAGTTTCGAGTATTCTTTTCCTCTACCCATGCATAATACTGGATGTTTCCATATTTCACTTCATCCAATAGTCAAACGATTCCACTCGAATTATTTTCTGTTCGACCGTAAACGAGATAACTTTCGAAAGAAAAAAGGCATTAAACCAATTGCAAAGCACTGAAGTCAGGTCAGTCTGCTTTGGAGCGCTTGTACCAATTCATAGCCAGAACGGCCACCCATCCAGATACTGAACTCACTAAAGGCCGCAAATATCTCACTTTATTAAACTACCAGGGAACTGAATATAAACTGCATAATTAACTTTATTCGTTTCGATTCTTAGTAGTTCATGTGATTATTGTGAAGTAATAATGATATTTGTCATCTAGATTTGTCAAATTTGACTTATCAGAGAATATCGCCAGAATATCAGAGTAGTTCGCTAGAATCTTCACGGGTATGCTGTGAAATTCTGTGAATTCTATGAACATTGCGTGTCCGAATGGTAGAGTTGAGTTCGTTTTTGGGCATAATCGGTTTCCGAGTTATACCCACCTTGAATATTATTTCCTTGATTACTCAAAATTAATTATCAATAATTCGAATTTACCATGGTAAATTCGAATTAAGGGTGTCCAATACAGGAGAATGGACAACATAATTTACCATGGTAAATTCGATTATGGGTGTCCAATACAGAAGAATGGACAATAGAACATACGCGCAAAAGCTTCTGACTTCACGTCAGTGCTTGAACCAATTCGTGAGGCTATCGAGGACATACGGCAGCCACTTTGCGATTTGGTTATGGAAAATTACATGAAAAGGATATGGTCCTGTAAGCGTGGTCGTGGTGGTCATTTGCCCGATGTTATTTTCCACTATTAACGGCATAGCTTCTTCTTTATAATGAAATAAACATCCGATCATTTATATTGAAAAATGGCATTTTTCTTCGAATATCAAAATAACACTTCTTATTGGAAAACCCCTTATTTCGCGTAATTCGGTTCATTCTTTACCCGAGAGCTCCCGAAGGGGCCAGTCCAGGCCCCTGGAAGACCCAGAGTAAGGGAATAACAAAGTACATCAAAACAAGGGTATTGACTAGAAAGACCCAGTCGTTACTCACCACATCCATCCTCGTCAGCTGTTCCGCAAACGTCCTTACAGGTACGTCCGGCAATTTGTACGTCCTCCAGCCCACGACAGCGTTCCTGAAAGCGAAGTTCGGCGACGACATCAGCAGGGGATCGATGTGGGCCTCCCTCGTATACCTGTCCAATCTGTGGCGGACCTTGGCGTCCAGCTCCGTGGCCGGCAGGTAATCCTCGCAGAAGCTTAGCAGATGGCGAAGCGCGGGATGGTTGGGAGGGTCCCTGAAGTCCTCTGGATAACTGTCGAGCCATACGTGTAGCGCTGACACCAGAGTTCTGGAATAAATGAAGATATATAGAGAAATATAATGATGCGAAGGTTCTTCATTCCAGTTAGAGGAGTATTATCCTTCTTTCACTTCTGATCGATGAGAGCTGATAGCAGAATGGAGGAAATAATAAGATCTTCTGTAGCAAGACGTCCTTCATTAGCATAACAATAGTCACGCCATCGATTCCACTGAATAGGAATACTGCCCCCATTAGGCAAGTTTTTCATTACATCCGAAACAATGTCTTGATGATCCGATCAATAGCTCTGATATTTACGAGATAAAATAGCAGAAATTGATAAATATAGGGAAAATAAAATACAATTTCCAATTTCGCATAATCTCTATATCTAAAAGCAGGTAAATTTCTGTAATTTTTTTCATATTTTATGACATTCAACGAAAAATATCCCGATAACGGTACATTTTAGAAGAATTGATGAAGAATAATTTAATTTTCTAAAAGGAAAGAGTATCTCAAAAATGATCCAGGATAACCTTCATCTGCTTTCATTATGCTAATTTCTCATAGTTTTAGGAATTCGCGAGCCTATAACAAAGAAACCAGTAGAAGTAGGGAAAAACTGTTAATTGGAGATTATGTGCCATAGTTATAGAAAACTTCATACCAAAATTCATCAAATTCTGAATAACCATGTCAAAGCAACAAAAGAAAGCTGATTTTTTTTTTCAAATTTCAACAGCCTGTATATTTTTTCTTGTGCCGAATCTAGATAAATGGTAAATGGAAAAAGGGTTTTATTTGATAAGAGGAATCTATGGTTGAATTTAATGTTCAACTTAAAGACTCACCCTGTATATGAACTTTTATTTTCACTTTTTAGTTGTTTGCACTTAGATGGTTTTTGTTATTCTTGTTTTCATTTCTACACTGTAATATTTGGTATAAAGCTGTGAGTTGTTAAAACTCTGATCATACTTGTAATAATAATAATAATAATAATGAAAACTCACTTCTTATGTTGTTCGTGCTGGTCAGTCTCTCCGTTCATGGGCAAATCAGACAACTCCTCGTACCTTTGCAGCAGCAGTTTTAACACCTCGCGGGGCGTCGAGAAACTCCTGTACGTGGCCAGGAAGACGTTGATGTAGGTTGTCTCCAGTTCCCCGTCGTCCGTCGAAAGCGCCTCCACCAGTTTCTTCAGGGTGCCCGCCTTCACGAAACGTACCCGCACCGTCTCCCATTCCAGATGCGAGATTTCGTCGTCCGAATCCTGAAACAAATAAAAAAATTATCATTTTCTAAATAAACTTGTACGTAACAAATCGGCTGATTTGTTTTCGGTCTAATAAAGAAAACACAATTGAGGAGGTTTTGCCCCCTCTGGCAGGCCGCCACTGTTGACCACCAATTCTTAATCAGTTGTGGAAACCGTTTGAGACCATTCTCGGCTTAAAATTCGAAAATTACAGACTTGGCGGAAATAGCCCCACGTTGCAAATGCGTCAAACAGGAAACATTCTTTTTGTGGCATAATCATTTTATGTAATCACTAGCTGACCCGGCAGACTTGGTACTGCCTCCTCAACACCTACCCACAATAACGCCAACTCCAACCCCAACGCCAACTTCAACGCCAACTCAAACTCCAACTCCATTTCCACCTCCATCTCCATCCAACTCCAATCCACAACTCCAACTCCAACTACAACGCCAACTCCATAACCAACGCCAACCACAATGCCTACTCCAACTTCAAGTTCAACTCCAACCCCAACGCCAACTACAATGCCAACTCCAACACCAACTCTAACCCCAACTACAACGCCAACTCCAATCCTAACGCCAACTCCAATCCTAGCTGACCCGGCAAACTTCGTACTGCCTCCTCAACGCCTAACCACACTAACGCCAACTCCAACCCCAACGCCAACTTCAACGCCAACTCAAACTCCAACTCCATTTTCACCTCCATCTCCATTTCCACCTCCATCCAACTCCAATCCAACTACAACTCCAACTACAACGCCAACTCCATAACCAACGCCAACCACAATGCCTACTCCAACTTCAAGTTCAACTCCAACCCCAACTCCAACTACAATGCCAACTCCAACACCTACTATTATGTAATATTGGGGAGCTGTGTGCACAGTAGATGAATAATTACCAATGAAAATCTGTATTCTGTGCAAAGTCTTTATTCAGAGCAGAGCGCTTTCGGCCTCTAGGCCATTTTCAGTGCTACCTGAAAAGCGAAGCACAACCTCAGTCAGCGAATCGAGATACAAACCAGAATACAAAATGTAACATAAACAATAAAGTTGAATTCTTACAAGGACCTACAAAATAATTTATTTAACGTCAACTTAGAGGTTACGCTCACCTTGTCAGTCTTAAACACAGAACAAACGTCCATCGAACAGGGCAAAACACAATCCAGACAAGTAGGTATCGAACAACAAACTTAAAATATCAGAATTATTATAATTTTAATCTTTCTTATCTCATGCTAAATGGCGTCACGATGAAGTTTGCACTGACCGGATGTCGGTCCGGGGTATCCTAAATTTTGACATCGCAGCAGTACGAGGCGGGAACTTGTATGATAGTCTATCTGTAACCTTCAACGATGAACAGTTGAGGGAGCTCCTAAATGATGTTGCAGATGACGTAACACTTAACAAAAGTTTGAAGTTCAATAGGTTAAAATCAAAATTAGAAAGACTTGTTTTTCAGAGGAACTATTCAGACAGACATAGACTCTCGACCAATTGTGGTAAATATTCGGATTTTAAATTCCATGATAGGATAAAAAACTTGTCGGACACTTTGTTTGATGATAGTGAACTTGATTTGTTGAAACTGGGCCTTAAGCACTGTTTTGGGGCACCCATTTCCAAAAGCGATGTTTTAGAATATGCAGTTGAGATGGATGTCATTGTCGAACAGGTTTCAAATGATTACAGTGTTAAGAAATCTCTGCGCAATGACTTACACAATGTCCTCTACAATAAGATTGAAAATATTCACAAGCACAACTTTCTCATCTCCTCAACTCCAAGTAAAATTCTCAAAAACATTAAACTAAAGATTCAGAAAGAGAATCTTATTCTTACGAAAGCGGACAAGGGCAATTGCCTTGTGATAATGAATAGAACAGACTACATTTCTAAAGTCGAAACTTTTTT
This sequence comes from Halyzia sedecimguttata, assembly GCA_937662695.2. Taxonomy (NCBI): domain Eukaryota; kingdom Metazoa; phylum Arthropoda; class Insecta; order Coleoptera; family Coccinellidae; genus Halyzia; species Halyzia sedecimguttata. The sequence goes on along the minus strand of OW569413.2, from coordinate 100,748,427 downwards.
ACGTGATAACAACTTTAAATCTCTATCTCGAAACCCTAATAACACCATTATAAACAAAATTAATAGGTTGATTAAGCAGTTTAGTAGTTTGATGGAGGAGTATCACGCCCCAAGGATTATCATCTCTAGTAACCCAACAGTCCCAAGACTTTATGGTTTGCCAAAACTTCACAAGATTGATCATCCTATGAGACCGGTGGTGAGTTTTTCGAATACTCCCGTTTCTATCCTTTCTTCATTCATATGCAGGGTCATAAAGGATGTCACAGCTTTCAAGCCTAAATATGGATTAAACAACTCGCTGGATTTAATTAGTAGGTTGAGTGAAATCAATTTACCGCCCAACTATCTGCTGGTCTCCTTTGATGTTACTAATCTCTTTACCACGGTGCCGAGATCTGAGGCAGTCGATATCTTGGGAGATTTATTGAGGTCAAAAAACTTGCAGGAGGATAGTATTGTTGACCTTTTGTCATTGCTCAATCTTTGCCTCTCACAGAACTACTTCTTGTTTAATGGCAGATATTATGAGCAGCAGGATGGACTGGCTATGGGGAGTTGCCTGTCACCATTTTTAGCGGAGGTTTTTATGGATCACCTTGAGAAAACTTACATTATATCTGCGGATAATCCGGAAATTTCGTGCTGGTACAGGTATGTTGATGATTGTCTTTGCATCCTAAGTTGCAGAAATGAAGGTGCAAAAATGCTGTTGGATAAATTGAATGGAATCCACCCAAACATCAAATTCACTTTGGAAGTTGAAAAAGACTTGGCAATAAATTTTTTAGACGTCACCATAAAAAAGTTAAATACAGGATTGGAGTTCTCGATTTATAGAAAGCCGACACAGACTGATCACGCTATATCGGCCAATTCAGTCCATCCTCAACAACATAAAATGGCGGCCTTTCGTTGTTATGTGGGTAGACTGCTCAATATGCCACTATCGGAGGAAAACTACGCTAGAGAAGTGAACATCTTAAAACAGATAGCATACAACAATGGTTACAGTCCTAACATTGTGGATACACTAATCCGCAAGGCTAATTATAAAAGGCTTAAACAAGAAACATTCGCGTCTTCCACAACCCCTATCGAGAAATATGTATCAGTACCTTTCCTGGATACCCGAACGAACAGATTGATAGATGGTTGCCTTCGGAAACATATTATGAATTTGAAAGTTTCATACAAGACTAAAAACAGTTTGAGGGCATCTCTAGTGAATTCAAAAGACACAATCCCAGTTCTTGACAGGAGTGGCGTATATAAACTTAGCTGCGATTCATGTCAGAGTACATATATTGGACGCACTTGTAGAGCACTAAGAACTAGGATAAATGAGCACTTGAATAGACCTAACTCAGCCTTTGGAGAGCACATAAAGTCCTCCAAACATAACTTCAGTCCTCACGAGAATGCCAAATTACTCCATAACATTTCATCAAAAAACTTCAATCGCCTAGACTTCTTGGAAGACATTGAAATACAAAAAGAGCTTAAATCTAATGCATTGTGCCTCAACACACAGGTTAACTTGAACAGAAGCTACAATCCTATACACAGACGTCTGCAATAGTGTTCAGTTGGGTGTAATTAGATAAAATAGAACATTAAATAAATAAATTTAGCACAAATACTTTCTCTCTCAATTTTGAATTGAATTTCCCGCCTCGTACTGCTGCGATGTCAAAATTTAGGATACCCCGGACCGACATCCGGTCAGTGCAAACTTCATCGTGACGCCATTTAGCATGAGATAAGAAAGATTAAAATTATAATAATTCTGATATTTTAAGTTTGTTGTTCGATACCTACTTGTCTGGATTGTGTTTTGCCCTGTTCGATGGACGTTTGTTCTGTGTTTAAGACTGACAAGGTGAGCGTAACCTCTAAGTTGACGTTAAATAAATTATTTTGTAGGTCCTTGTAAGAATTCAACTTTATTGTTTATGTTACATTTTGTATTCTGGTTTGTATCTCGATTCGCTGACTGAGGTTGTGCTTCGCTTTTCAGGTAGCACTGAAGATGGCCTAGAGGCCGAAAGCGCTCTGCTCTGAATAAAGACTTTGCACAGAATACAGATTTTCATTGGTAATTACCTACTATTATCCCAACTACAACGCCAACTCCAATCCTAACGCCAACCCCAACGCCAACTTCAACGCCAACTCAAACTCCAACTCCATTTCCACCTCCATCTCCAACCACAATGCCTACTCCAACTTCAACTTCAACTCCAACCCCAATGCCAACTCCAACACCAACTCTAACCCCAACTACAACGCCAACTCCAATCCTAACGCCAACCCCAACGCCAACTTCAACGCCAACTCCAACTCCAACTTTATTGAATAGCCATAAAGTTCAAATTGACTCAACATTTTAGTTAGAAAACGTTTAAATCCCGGCAATTATTCGAAATTTTCTGGGGAAGATAACTGAAAACAGGTGGGACCACAACAGGAGCGAGCAACCAACTTGTGCCTTCAGCTCTAGGGCCTCCAATTCGGAGGAAAACTATGGCATCGGCATGGAGGAAGCATAAGCAGCCCGTGCGATGCGACCTCATCCCGAGGATATGAAATAAAAAACACAGGATAATGCGAATATATTTAAATGGAAAAGTTTAAGGGTAATTCCCAAATTCCGCAAAATGAGCGGAGAATAATCATTCTGCTGGTACCTGCAAACTATCATTATTTTTCACCGCAGAATCCAACGCAATCATAAAAAAAATTGGTTCAAGCACTGACGTGAAGTCAGAAGCTTTTGCGCGTATGTTCTATTGTCCATTCTCCTGCATTGGACACCCTTAATCGAATTTACCATGGTAAATTATGTTGTCCATTCTCCTGTATTGGACACTCTTAATTCGAATTTACCATGGTAAATTCGAATTAAGTGTCCAATACAGGAGAATGGACAATAGAACATACGCGCAAAAGCTTCTGACTTCGCGACATAATTTACCATGGTAAATTCGATTAAGGGTGTCCAATACAGAAGAATGAACAATATAACATACGCGCAAAAGCTTCTGACTTCACGTCAGTGCTTGAACCAATTTTTTTTTGAGTTATCAAGGAAATAATATTCCAGGTGGGTATAACTCGGAAACCATTAGGCCGATTATGCCCAAAATCGAACTCAACTCTCCCTTTCGGATACGAAACCTACCCTGAAAATTGCAAGTCCCTATCTCCTTTCGTTCGAAAGTTATCGAGGCAACGGTCACCCATCTACTGAACTCACACAAGAATGCTCGAATCTCCAACAATATTTAACCGATCGTATTAAAACTTGAAACTTGGTAGTAAAGTTAGGTTATGAAGGCTCTTGCAAAATTTCAGCAATTTCAAACTATTAGTTACTGATATATAGAATTTTTTTTTATTTTCAATGATTTATTAAAAATTTTCTACAAATGCTATCCCCAGCAAATACTGCAAACATTTCCGCGTTGGCATTCTACAACTAATAACCATGTTTGAATTCAATCGGTTCAGTATTTTTCGAGTTAATGAGGTACAAAAAACCACCAAATTTCAGAAAATTTCAGATGGCTATAACTCTAAAACCGTTTGACCGATTATGCTCATAATCAAACTGAAATGTCGCGTTCTAGTGCACATCCTAACCTGAAAACTTGAAGCCGCTATCTCTTTCCGTTCTCAAGTTATCGTGACAACAAAAATATTTTTCAATAATTTTTTAATAATTTTCTAGCCATAGTATTCGCACAAAATTCCACAAACGTGCTCAGGTTTATATTCTACAACTACTCACCAAGTTTCAATTCGATCGGATTTATATTGGTTGAAAACAAAATTATTACTTGGAAACCACTATGCCGATTATGCCCATTAACGAACTTGTCCGTCGTATTGAGATGCGCCACCCACCCTGAAAATTTCAAGTCGCTAGCTCTTTTCGTTCTCAAGTTATCGTGGCAACGGCCGGCCGGACGGCCGGCCGGACAGAATCAAATTTGACATCGAATTCTTCATTGGGGAGTCGAACTTAATCGTTTGAGACCATTTTCGTCAAAAAATTCGAAAGTTACAGACATTTGGGCAAAATGATAACGCGATGTTCCCCAGAACATACGCGCAAAAATAGGGTTCTAATTTGAAAAACAGAAGTTATTGCCAATTTTTGATCACAATTTTCGACACAAAATTTTAAACACCCTGTGATGATATTTCTGAAATTCAAAAGATGCATGACCTTTCCACGTTCTTCCTGTTCGATGTTCCAAAAACGGTTCACGCTCAGGGTGTTTAAAACAAGAATAATGAACATAATACTGACTGAACATATTTGACTTTTTTCCGTTTTTTTTTTCTCGATATTTTGAAAACTATTCGAATGAATACAATGGTTTTAACAGAAATGTATTCAGCATTGAATACTTGATCATATCAGAAATGCAAAACTGGAAAAAAAATTTAATCAAATTTATTTTCGCTCCCTGTATAACCGGAAGTGATTGGACGAAAATATTTTAGCTCTGTAGAGAATTTCAAGCAATATCAGAATCCCAATTTTCAGATTTCAAATATGTCCAGTTCTCCAGAAACGTCTAATAGGCACTCGAACTTGGGACACCCTGTACTTATCCGCGTTATCCCGTTTTATTTATTGAATATTCTTTTCCAGTTAAAGCGCGAACAAAATATTAAATTAATTAATTCCATGAAGTTTTTGAAATTCAAGTCCTTACTGAAACGTATTCAATAAACAAAAGGACCCGGAAACATAACAACAGTTATCGCCAATATCCCAGTTACAACAATACAAACACCGACGTAACAGCGCGACCGAATCGATTTCCCGCCCGTCCGAAGAAAATAAACTAGGGACTTCTCCATCCTCGTAGGCAATCTAATCAGAGGAAAATTCCGCGGAAAACTACCGGTCGTAAGACACACCATCCTATCGTATTCGCCCATTTTCCGGATTGTCCGACGTCGAGGTAAACGCACCCGAGATCCCGAGAAACCGATGCACGAAAATCGATCCGGTCGTAGACGGCTGGCGTTTCAAACATTTCCAATTATCCCGGTCGGTTAGTCGGGAACAACGGGGGTGGATCGACATTTAGTAGGCGGCCGGAACGCCGCCGCTTCCATTTCGGCGGCCTGTCGCCCCCGATGTGGAGGACGGAGGGGAATGTCGAACCTGATTTCGAAACTGACCGACCGAATTCGGCGAAGTTGCAAAAATTCAATATACTAGCGGAACTAATGTCATAGTACAGCATAGGTGTCAAATTCATTGCTAGACTTGTGCCAAACTTGTGTATAAATCAGTGATGCCACAGACTTTGAGCGAAGTTTCGGTAGAAGGATCGAATAATTTCGGTAGATTCCATAAAATTTCAGTAGATTTGGAATAACTTCATTTATTTGGTCCATTTGAGCCGAATCGAGCGGTTTTATATCAATACTAGCTGGCCCGGCAGACTTCGTACTGCCTCCTCAACGCCTGCCCAACGCCAACGCCAACTCCAAATCCAAATCCAACTCTAACTCCAACTCCAACTCCATCTCCAACTACGACTCCGACTCCTACTCCGACTCCGACTCCGACTACGACTCCGACTCCGACTCCGACTCCGACTCCGACTCCGACTCCGACTCCGACTTTGACTCCGACTCCGACTCCGACGACTCCGAATCCGACTCCGACTCCGACTCCGACTCCGAATCCGACTCCGAATCCGACTCCGACTCCGACTCCGACTCCGACTCCGACACCGACTCCGACTCCGACTCCGACACCGACTCCGACTCCGACTCCGACTCCGACTCCGACTCCATTTCCACCTCCATCTCCATTTCCACCTCCATCTCCATTTCCACCTCCATCTCCACCTCCAACTCCAATCCAACTACAACTACTACAACTCCAACTACTACAACTCCAACTACAACGCCAACTCCATAACCAATGCCAACCACAATACCTACTCCAACTTCAACTCCAACCCCAACGCCAACTTCAACGCCAACTCAAACTCCAACGCCAAAAACATTTTCCAGTAGACCAAATTGTAAATCTAAACCATTCTCGAATCTCCACGAACACACACAAAAAATTTCATCAAAATCGGTCCAGTCGTTTAGGAGGAGTTCAGTCACATACACACGCACACAAGAAATATATATATTAAGATTATGAGAACAAAGTGCTATGTATGTAAATATCTATACACAAAACAATAAATAATAGTAAGAATTTCAATGCATGAAGAAAACATGAAGTATTTACTACTAGTGCCATCTATCCCCGAAGGGAGTAATAGCAGCGTTGCTTATTGGTTCTTAGCCACAGATTCGTCCGTGACACCTTGAAAAATAGAAATCCAAGTATTATTAAACTATTATCACAGGAATCAAATATAAAACTCAATTCATATTGAAAAATATGAGGTAGTTCATGGCTTAAGAAAAATTCGGTAGAAATTCAATCTTAATCGGTAGATCGGTAGAAAGTTTCAAAATTCGGTAGATCTACCGATATTTCGGTAGCTATGGCATCCCTGGTATAAATTGTATATTGTTGTAGGGGGTAACGTTGCACTGCGACCTCAAGGTCTATTGTGCCCCTCACCGTCATAGCTGTCGATGTCATTATCATCTACAGCTCGCCTTCCAGTTCCAGTTCTGATGGACTACAGCACAGAATATATCGTTAGGAGAAGTGAAAGCTATGGTCTAAAATTGGAAGTATATTTTTGACGTATATAGTTCGCACCCGGCTCTTAGATGGAGCTTCGAGCTTGACCAATTTTACCATATGTGAGGGCCGGTTTCTCAATTGCGAGTTAACCCGAGGTTGCGGGTAACCCGCGTGTTGCGCATTCATGAATATCGCTAAATACATGCGTCAACTCGCAACCTCGGGTTAACTCGCAATTGAGAAACCGGCCCTAAGAGGGCTTTTCGGAAAGTGTGATCGAGTTAACTCGATCAGTCCGTTCACTGATCTGCGCGTTCGGAAACAGAACCAGGTTAAGATATTTATGTTCGGAAATAACTGATCCTAAATCGGGTTTGGACCATATGTTGTGATCTGGTCGACCCTGCTTTTTCTAGGGTTGAGAGGGTAAATGCAATCAGCTGTTCGATGTCAGTTCTATTTTCGCGGTCTTGTTTGAATTGAGTTTGAAGTCATGAATTATTCTGAACATTAAAAAGGCTTTAAGAAAGTTGAATGGATATTGGATAGTAAGGAAAATATAATTATTTCTCTACAATATAAGTTTTGGAGTAATTACGATGTTTAAGTGTCCGCTGATGAGTATAATAGAATAATCACAAAATCTAATCAACATGCTCGAGTTGAGAATTTCATCATTTCAGAGAACAAATGGTACCTAATAGATAAAGGAAAGTTGGAGGTTCGAAGGAATTTTTGATTTTATTCAAAGTATAGGAAGGATCACATATATGAATTGAATCTTTAGAACTTCCACATTTGTAGAGTTCGTTTGCAAGCAAGCAATGTATTTTTTCTTTGAAAGTTTAACACTGTTGTCTCCATTTTCATGATATAATACCTGCTCTTGCTCAGTTGAAAATTATAGTTAATTTATCAAGAACAAATACAATGATTCAACCTCGTAGAATGGGTTGTTGCAACTTAAACTCGTTCACAGTGTTCACAACTAAGGAAAGTTTCTTCAACATGTCTAGAGAAGGGCTGGACACAATCATAGCAGATTGCCCATTTATTCCTGATATTTGAATAGGTATCGCATAGCCAACTCTATTTAGATAGAATATGCTATGGGTATCGCTAACGAACAAATTATTTTATTAGTTCATTTCATTCTGTTTGAAAGATTAAGTATGTGTTTTATATTCTTATTTTTCTTTATTTGTAAACTCTCATTATAAGACAAATTATAATAATAAAATACAATAATCTTTTCATTATTTAATAGTTCATTCCACTAAGACTTAAGCGAAATAATATTTGATACACGTGTAGATCAATATTTTAGCATTTTTTTGCTGGCAAATTATGAAAATACTGTTTAGGAACATGTATTACTACTTAAGGCAGTAAAAGGTAATATAAACCTCGGTGATCCACGAACAGTAATTTCTTTTGATGATTCCATTATGTTGTTCTTGTCTTCTGCCTTCACAAACTTTATCATCGAAATGATCCAATTCTAAATCTTTTGAAACATCATCCCCAATATTTATACATAAGTTTTATCCAATATGCAACAAGTCAATATTATTTTTGGTATCAAAACAGTCTTGTTGATATTCAGGATTCGGGACAAAATATTTTCAAAGTACGAATTATAAACAAATAAAAAATAAGGTTATGTAAATTCTACCCATAGACAAGATTCTACCTCGGCGTTCGGAAACAGTGATCCAGAACGCGATTCTTTGCAAGAACCTACAAACAGCTGATGATGAACTACCCGATCCCGGGTTACACTTTCCGAAAAGCCCTATTAGCATACACGAATACTTGTTTTAGGTGAATATTATTCATATTTAATTAAGAATTCAATTAAAATTTATATGAAATTGTTTTCAGTAATGCGACAACTATAAGGACCATCTAAGACTTACATGGACAGGATAGATCGATCAAAGGAGAAAAGCTAAGTATACTCGCTACATATAAAATCTCATTAACAATATGCTTGTTGGGACACCAAAGTATTCTTGCAATTACCCTACTTGCAAGAATCAATACTATGCTGGATTGAGTGGAATGCACTTTTTCAAGTTTCCGACGAATGTAAGTGGCCAAACTTGGAAACAATTTTGTTTGATTCCAGATTCCACAAACTGTTTCATCTTGAGATTGTTTAAGATCACTGTGTTGAAAGTGATTTTTATAACACATGTAAAGTAAAGCAAGGTTGTTAAAAAGAGCCTGCCCATCAATGCCTCCTGTAAATCATGCTTTCACTCTAGATCATTAATTATTATTATGCACAGCAAAACTTTTCCCCACAAGCATGTTCTGAAAGTCAACAATATGTTCAGAATGATCATGTCAACATCTTTGGTTTTCATGATCATTCTTATGGTAATCAAGAAGAACACTTTCCAGATTTTGAAATTTCTGATGTAGAGGCACCATGCGCCTCCACTGCTTCAGATAAAAACAATTCTGTTGATTTCAATTTTTTGACAGATAATAATTTACCTCCAACTGGAAGACATGGAAAAGATTTGAAGGAATGGAAGGAAGATATTTGAGTTATTTTTTATATATTGTTTATAGAAAAGTTTTTGTTATATTGACTGTATGACCTTCTTGAAAATATTTTTCCTTTTCAGAAATAAACTGTTTTACTGCTTGTTTCTTATTCAACAATTATTGTTTTATTAATAAATTAATTATAATTGATAAAATTATTTTCCCAAAAAAAAATTCAGAATAAGGTGTTATTTCTTCATTTACTTCTGCAATTACATATTTCTTTCGAAGAACTGTTATCTTCAACGATCATCCAATAACCGTTCTTAAAATAATAAATTTGAAATTGTAGTGAAACTTAAAAAGGCGCCACAGTTTAAATTTGGCGCGTCTAACGTTTAGTTCTGCACCCGGCTCCCTGGGGTCGCTGTTTACTCTTCCAATCCAACTCTATGTAGCTCTCACTTCTCCTAACGATATGTTCTGTGGACTACACACTACAGTATCTGGGATGGCTTCAAGGAGGCTACGTCTTCGCTCCTGCAGATTTCTTGCCCAAAGCATTCCTTGCGTTGGTTTGAGATGGCGAGGCATTCCGTTATCAGGTGATCAGGAGTTTCATCCTCCTCCCAACAGAATCTGCACTCGTCAGTTTCTGCCAGCCCTAATCACATCATATGCTTCCTAAGGCAGCAGTGCCCTGTGAGGAAACCAGTGAGGAGGTGCAGCGTGTTCTTACTGAGGTCCAAGTATTTCTTGGAATTTCTTGGATCTGGCAGTATCAAAGTTTCGGAGGAATTTCTTGGAGTGATACATTCCGGTGAGATATCTCCAGAAAATACCTCTTTCAGTTTCTTCTTTCATCCGGAATTCACTTTTGTAGGTGTATCTACCAGCCCCACAGTAGGATTTCGGGTCAATAAAAGGGTTTGTGCTCCTTTCTTGGCAAGTGTGTTGGCCTCCTAATTTCCTGTGATTCCCGGATGACCAGGAACCCAGACCAAGGAGACCCTGTTGTTCTTGCCTATCTCATTGAGCTTTCTTCGGCACTCCCATATTAGCTTGGACTCGATAACATGGCAGCCCAGAGCTTTAATAGCAGCTTGACTGTCAGAGTGGATTGCTATATCACATATCTGAAAGATGCTCGGATATTAGCCAAGCGATAGTGAGTATTTCTTCTTCTCTTCTTCTACCGCGGTGCCGTCTCAGGCTGAACTGAGGCCTTCTGGCCCATTGTTCTCCCGCTTGCCAAACTCGTGAGACTCAGTCCAAAAAACACGCTGACAGGAATGCCGCGAGTTTAAAAGGAGAAGTCCCTCTCACCGTAGGAATCGTAGGTGTTGGGTTGCCTAGGTGTATGACCCTCAAGTCTTTAAGGTTGTTACAGTCGAACAGAATATGTTCAGCTGTTTCTTCCATGCTCTTGCACCAGCGACACAGAGCGCTATCGGCCAATCCCATTCTATTCAGATGTTTGTTGAACTGGTGACCAGTTAGTAATCCAGTCACCAGGCTCAATTCTCTTCTTTCGAGTGAAAGAAGTTTCTTTACTTCAGACTTTGACGATGGTTTCTCAATGAGAAGCCTTGACTGCCTGAGTCCTACTCCCATGTTCCATACACTGGAGAAATTCTTGTCCAAACGATTCTTGAAGAATGTTTCAACAGAGGTACGACATACTGGAAGTGAAGGCTCAGGACCTATATATGGTAGTGAGTATTTGGTGCCTGCCTCTTATACTCCAGCGCCAGCTCCTATAGTGGTTTTTGAACCGTCTGTGTATTTCTTTTAAGACCTTGGGTGGTGGATTCCCTGTCCCAGTCTATTTCCTACCGAGCATCGTAGTGAAGTTCTTTTCGATGCTTACTTTCTTGATCATTTCTTCACAAGGAAGATTGGCTGATGAAATGTACCTGGTAAGAGAGGACCAGACCTTCCTTCTCCGAGTAAACAGAATCACTGTGGCCTTGTTCGGGTTTATGCTGAGCCCCATTAACAAGCACCACTGCTCGATAATTCTAAGGCCCTCCTGTAGTAAGTTCCTAATTTCCTGTGATTCCCGCATGACCAGGAACCCAGACCAAGGAGACCCTGTTGTTCTTGCCTATCTCATTGAGCTTTCTTCGGCACTCCCATATTAGCTTGGACTCGATAACATGGCAGCCCAGAGCTTTAATAGCAGCTTGACTGTCAGAGTGGATTGCTATATCACATATCTGATAGTTTCTTTCTAGGTTAATTTCCACGCATCTTTCGATTACAAGTACCTCTGCCTGAAAGATGCTCGGATATTTGCCAAGCGATAGTGAGTATTTGGTGCCTGCCTCTTATACTCCAGCGCCAGCTCCTGTAGTGGGTTTTGAACCGTCTGTGTACCCTTTAATGGCATTTCTTTTAAGAACTTGGGTGGTGCATTCCCTGTCCCAGTCTTTTTTCCTACCGAGCATCGTAGTGAAGTTCTTTTCGATGCTTACTTTCTTGATCATTTCGTCACAAGGAAGATTGGCTGATGAAATGTACCTGGTAAGAGAGGACCAGACTTTCCTTCTCCGAGTAAACAGAATCACTGTGGCCTTGTTCGGGTTTATGCTGAGCCCCATTAACAAGCACCACTGCTCGATCATTCTAAGGCCCTCCTGTAGTAAGTTACACAAGGTTCTCTCGATTTACCTCTGACCATTAGGACTATGTCATCGGCTTCGGGTGTACAGGCTATCTGTACACCCGAAGCTGAGCTCCGTTAACCTGCGGAGGAGCTTGTCTACTACTAGGCTCCACAGAAAGGGATACGTTATTCCCCCTCATACATCCATTTTATAATGGTTTTATTCACTCCTCGCCTTTCAAGTTCATCTTTAACAGACACATGTGTTGACATCATCATCGTTTATTCACAAAATATAACAATAAGAAAAACAATATGTGAGTACTCACCGAATGGGAGGATGATAGGCTCCTAGTGGGACGATGGTAACGTACTTTCTTGAGGTAGACTGTATATAGGGCGCCATCCGCTTTCTCCTCGCCCCACAATCGCCATGTGGGCTGCTAGAACAACACATATGAGATGCAGAAATATGTCGGACAATGTTACATACAAGAGGCGGAGTCTAGCTTGAGCTACTCTACAACCACATTTTTACAGATATCGATACAATAGAAATATAAATGATAAGCCTCAAAAAATATTTACAGAGGTCAAATAATCTATTAAAATGAACACCGCATAATAAAGTTATACCCAGGGATCAGCACTAGCTCAGTTTCACAACAACATAACATATTTCAGTATTACTGATTTTGTAGCAAAATTTTCCCACAATTACGCTTTAAGAACCTAGGAGATTTGTCCCTCAAGACCATAGAAATACCATTAAAATTAACACTGCATTATATGTAAATGACCGCTGAAAAATCGATAACCTGTATTTAGGCAGCATAAGACTATGCGGAAATCTCAGAGACAGACCGTGAATATCACCACGAAAAATCAATGTTGATCTTAAGTAAGACGAATTCGACGTCAAAATAACACGGTGTACAAAAGCCGCGAGGTGATATTTATACAGGTTACCAACATTCAACCAACCAAGTTGTATTATTTTGCTCGATACGCGATTGTATTTTCTTATTCCAAAACAAATCGACATCAACTCTTCTGAATCTTCTGCAACCAAAACTCAGTGACCATCCATAATTTATGATTCAATCTTCAATGAAATAACAAGTGTAATATATTCAATAAAAGTATTGCATTTTGTTTCGGAAGTAACCGCAAGCAAAGATCACAAAAATTACTTAAAATATAATCTTTGATGATTCAGTCGTGATATACGGAGGCACAAACTCAAGACACGACAAAGATTCTGGAAAGAGAGACGTTATTGAAGTTCTAGATATGATAGAAGGTGATATTTCGGTTTCTCTGTTGTGGTTGGCACAATTATTCTTCGGTAGAAACCAGATTAATTTAAGAGATTGTAACTTCAATTTGGAATCTCTTAAATCTAAAACAAAAAAAAAGAGAATACCATGACGAATAAGATTTTAGATGAATTTGTTGTTTTCAACTCCACGTCCCATTAGTCGAGTCATTTAAGCTGAAAAAAGGTATCACCTCGGAATGAGCTGAATTTATGTACGAACCTTTATTTTGGCATTCTAAGGGCCGGTTTCTGAGGAATATAACATCTTCCTTTTATCTGTCCAATTCAATAGAATTCAGTAGATAAACTGAAGTCCATTCAAATGCGTCAGAAACCTGGCCTAAATGTTGTCCCAAAAAAGGTCACGTATGAGCGTCCTCAGATATTCAAGGTCAAATGTTGCAAAAATAAATTTTTTTGAAATATCTCCCTTTTTGCACCTCTGCTCCTTCTTATCCAGTAGTTTAATCTGATCAATCCATATTGGAAACATCCCAAAATCACTCAGTTTGATTTAACCCGGTGAAACAACCTGAAAACGAAACCTAAAAGCGTTTCCATACTGACCTAATAAAGGAGCGCTTCAATCTGTTAGTATAGTGACCGGAAATTAATTTGGCCAGGCACCCAGGAAGGCGTCCATTCGTCGAATATAAAAATCTGAATGTGTTTCTTCGTCTGAAAGAGCTCATTTTACCGGCATGTTTATTCAAAGCCTCGCAACATCTGTAAGAGCTCCTGTGTGTATGTTCAGCATTTTTTCACGCCCGATGCTCACGTTGATAGCGTGAATCCGAGTGTGTACGTGCTCCCGGGCAAGTTTTTTTTTTTTTCGAAGATTTCGTTCTTTTGTCGAGCGCAGGGCATTGAGAATAGTTTTGTATACCGGACGATTTGTTACTCCGGTTATGTTATCTATTCGTTCGCGTAATTCCGTGGGTATGTTTTTGTTGTCCTTCATTCTCAAGTAGCTCGAATGTACCGGCACGTGTACGAGGGTCGAACGTAAAATTGAAAGCAATCCGAATAGATACAAGTGAAAATCTGATTTCCAGGTTGAATTTATGATGTCACCAGGGACGGGCCGACGCCAAATTTGGGGGGGGGGAGCCTCGAAAATTTTCCAACTGTGCATTGAAGGATTATACAGAGTGATAATAATTAATTTCCGAACTTCGACTACAAATGATGGTAGAAAATTGCTGAGGTTTGCTACCAGGTTTGGGTATGGGAAAACCTTTTGAAGATAGCTTCGAAATTAATTTTTACGTTCAACGAGATATAGATATACCGGGTGTGCCATTTGAAATAAGAAAGTTTTTGACCGTTATTTGAAGTTGATGTTTGTAAATTACTTATGATCAGTCTGTATATTCCAGAGGTAATTTTATTTTTCTGCATAGGAGTAGCCACTATGTCTACTCGAAAAAATACTGTCTGTATCGCTGGAGTAACCGGTTTCTTCATTAATTGCTATTTAAAAACACTCCATTTTTTCAATTTTTCGCCATTTTCTCGTAAATGGTGCTTCTAAGGTATAAAGTGGTCTGAAGAAACCTCAGATCAATAAGTATACTTATTGATCTGAGGAAAGTGGGTCATGTGGTACTTTTTTGGCAAGGTCTTTGTATCTTCTTTACCGGTGTGCAGAAATTTTCAAGAAAAAAATTTTCATTTTTCAAAAATTGTTAGTACAAAGAGGTTTTCAGTATGTGCACTTTGTCATGGCTCATTTACTTTGAGACGATGGTACCTGATGAAATTTGTCACCGAATGAAAGTCGACCATTACAGTTTTGTTCATGCACAACTTTCAACCCCCTCACATTCTAATGTTTCACGTGAGGGGGTTGAAAGTTGTGCATGAACAAACCTGTAATGGTCGACTTTCATTCGGTGACAAATTTCATCCGGTACCATCGTCTCAAAGTAAATGAGCCATGACAAATTTCACATACTGAAAACATTTTTGAACTAACTATTTTTCAAAAAAGAAAATTTTTTTCTTGAACATTTCTGCACGCCTGTAAAGAAGATACAAAGACCTTGCCAAAAAAGTACCACATGACCCACTTTCCCTATTGATGGGGATGGCACAGGGTGCAACAAAAATCCTTCAAAAATGCATAATAATTTGGTAAAAGTGAAACAAAATTGACCTGTTTCAGTATTTTGTTGCCAAATATTTTTCTTCTGAGAAAATAAATTTGTTTCATAATTTTGACGCGCCCTGTATAACATACTTTAGTAACGTTTAATCTGAAAAGATACGAAGCATTAGTAGTACGACAAAATTTGTAGTTGACAGTTCAGTTAGTCGACATAGTGTATATAATAGCCAATCCACAGACTAGAATATTAAAAAACCATAATGGTCCTTCGAGCCGCGATTGAAACAGAATCCCTTCCACGAGGGACCAACAATATCTATTCGGTGACCGACTTGTTCGAAAACGGACTGTGGCACGTTTTCATCATTTTCCTTTTGTTGCTCTCGGAAATTGCCAACTTGTTGCCTTGCCTTCCTTTCTTCGCAAAAACAACGTGCCCAGTGTGCGTGAAGTCACGTCCATTGGAACTGCACGTTTCCGGTCATGCTCCCATGCTGAGAAAGGATCATTTTCGATGGATTCTTTCACGTTGAGAATGTTGAGATATTATTTGAATGTTATCATCTATACCTTTTCGAGTTGAATTTCAAAAAAATCTCGAAATGCAATGACGTGAAGTTAGCTTTTGCGCGCATGTTCTGGGGAACACCGCGTTATCATTTTGCCGAAATGTCTGTAATTTTTGAATTTTTTGCCGATAATGGTCTCAAACTATTGGGTCTGACTCCCTGGTGAAGAGTTCAAGAACAAATTTGATTCTGTCCGGTCGGCCGTTGCCACGATAACTTGAGAACGGAGAGAGATAGCGGCTTGAAATTTGCAGGATTGGTAGCGCGTCCCAATACGACGGCCAATTTCCAAATTCCAAATTAATGGGCATAATCGGCCCAATGGTTTCCGAGTAATATTTTTTTTTTCAGCCAATACAAATCCGATCGAATTGAACTTGGTGAGTACTTGTAGAATACATACTTTAAGACGTTCGTGAAATTTTGTGCGAATCGTATAACTAGAAAATTAAAAAAAAATTATTAAAAAATATTATTTATGTCACGATAACCTGAGAACGGAAAGAGATAGCGACTTGCAATTTTTAGGGTTAGGTTGTGCATTTGAATGCGACATTTGAGTTTGTTAGTAGGCATAATCGGCCAAACGGTTTTGGAGTTATACCCATCTGAAATTCAGTTGTTATATCCTCAATAACTTGTAAAATGCGAAACCGATCCAATTCAAACATGGTTATTAGTTGTAAAATGCCGACGTAACAATAATTGAAAATCATTCAAAAAAATTCTATATATTAGAATCTATTCGTCCAACATCGCTGAAATTTCGCAAAAGTTTTCAAAACCTAACTATTGCCAAGTTTCAAGTTTGAACACGATCGGATCTATATTTTTGAATTATTAACTATAAATCAAATATGTATTTTTGGTTTCCGAGATATTGATCGATGTAGTTCCCGTTGAGACACCCTGTATATTTAGTTTAAGATACGAGGACAGCGCATCGGTATATTTCTCAGAGGAAATAATAAACCATTGTGAAAACAACATGCAACGTTTTTTTATATAATTATTTGCCATAATCGATTTAAATTTCATTAGCAGTTGGACCTTGAGTGAGGTTAATGATTTCCCGGGAAAACTTCAATACCATTCATGTTTTCATGAAGTGAGTTGTCGCGCAATGTTCAAGGATTGATGTGTTATAATATATGTAATTTAACGAAATGCTCGATTAAAAGACAATTTTATTTAGAAATATTTATTGATATACTCCATTCACTTTTATAAAGTCCCGGTTGGCCATGATTTAGGTCTATCACGTTTTTGTAACTAAAACAAAGGCAGGTTGGCACTTCTGAAATATCGTGAATGTCAAAACAATTCTCTGAGACGTTTCCAATTTCTACTCTCAACAATCGACATAATGTTCCATCTTAGACGAGATATTATGAAATATCATTATCTTCGAATAATAAAGAACTCTCCGCTTTGAAATTGAAAATGCCGGAAGCAGTTTTGAAGAGACAAAGTACACATCAGGAAGTGCTATACAGAACTGAAATCTGCAATAGGAAAACTTCATTCTGTCTTAGGACATGTTATGACTTGGTTTCCTATCCTATCACTATATTTTATGAAGGTTTAACAGTGACTATACTACATTTTTAAACTGGTGTATTTCAAGTTGTGCAACAAGGTATTTAAAAGTCTTCTGTAGGCTCATTTCTTGAGAATTTCGAAAAGTGGGAATTCCATAGGTACGTCTGTTCGTTTAGAAGTTCTGCCGGGATATTCAGGTACTTTTATTCTTTTTTCAAATGACCTATCTCAAAGTAACGGACTACTGTATCCATTATTTTCATTGAAATTTCAACACTTGATTCTTGATTTCCGTACAAGAAAATGGCATAACTGAATCTTCCAACCAGTTTATATTCGAGAAATATTTCCAGTAACAACAGAGGCAAAATTTTCTTCTACAGTCGCCAGGACTTTGGAATTATTGAATTCACATAATATCTTCTCAAATTCATTATTTTTCCGAAATAAATTCACATTGTGAAAATACGTAATTACTACGACTTCTGTGTAGAGAGAATAACGTTGCATAGTTATCTGACAGGAAAATGAGCATAACCTAACATTTTCAAAATATACACGGTGAAGATAAATCCGGTGTTTATCAATTAAATTGCGGGAGTTGTGACAAATCATATATAGGAAAAACTGGTAGAAATTTTGGCATAAGAATAAAGGAACATCATGACAGCTACAAAAACAACAAAATTAATTCAAATTATTCGAATCATTTATTAGCAGAAGAACATAAGTTTAATCCGGATTTCAAAATTCTACACAATTTGAATAAAGGTGCGCAACTCAATTACTGGGAAAAGGTCGAAATAAATAGGGAAAAACATACGGGTAATTTAGTTAATGAACAATTAGATCTAAATTTTTCACCGTTACTCAATCTATTCAAATAGAGAATCAATTTATAAAAGCATTAGGAATGAATTATTGTTAATGTGTACAAAGAAACCAGCAGTGTAATCTCATGTAATTAGTTTTAAATAAGTCTATTATGCAATTTGCTCTAAATAAGTTTCTCACGTAATTAGTTTTAAATGACTCTGTGTCCACGTCATCTAGGTATAGGGAGATAACAACTTGTTAAGAATTTAGTATGATGCAGTCTGATGAAGCCGCTGTGTCGACGAAACGCGTCACAATATTGAATGAATAAGCGTAAATCGTATATAATTTTTCATTGAGTTATTATGGATGTGCATCAAGTAAAAGCCACAAGCATTAAATTTTTTATACACGGTGAAATGTGTCAAAATTTCATGGCCAACCGGGAGACTTTATAAAAGTGAATGGAGTATATATAGAGGTCTTATATTCCTCGGAAGTAAGCATGAATTTTTGGCGCGCTGTTCAGGAGAGCAGAGTGTCCATCAATTCGTCCAAATTTCTGTGATTTTCGAATTTTTGGCCGAGACTGGTCTCAAACGATTAGTTTCGACTCACTGATCAAGAATCCGAGATCAAACTTATTTATGTCCGGCCGGCCGTCAGCACGATTGCGCCCGAACGCAATGAGTTAGAGAGTTGACATTTTCAAAGTAGGTTTGGATTCCAAATGCGCCGGCTAAGTTCGTTAATGAACAAAATCCACCGAGTGGTTTCTGAGTTATAGCCATCATTTTGTTTTCCCAATAACTCGAAAAATGCTGATCTGATCGAATTAAACCGCGATTGTTAGTTGAAAAATAGCGACACGAAGACTTGTGCAAAATTTTGTCAAGATCGCATGAATGGAGAATAAAAAAAAATATTTAAAAATAAACTCTCCCGCCGAAATTTATTCAACTGCGGCCTTGGTTGATGACAATTTTTGCCTTATTAGATACACAATAATAAGTGATAACGAGGAGTAGGATGTGAGACTGTGTTCGATCTTTTGTTGTATGTAAATGCAGGTAAATATGCACTTTTAAGTTATTAAAGAACGGTTTCATTATCTGTGAAAATTGGAAAAAGGACTGACTGAAGATAACGCCATTTAACTCGACGCGGACGAACCCAACGCAACTCAACGCGATGCTTCAAAAATTGGTTCAAGCCCTGTGGACAGGAGCTTTTTGGCGCTCTTGTTCAAACAGGCAAATTATATCTCCGAAAGTATTGGTTTCTCAGAGTTGGGAATTATATCAATGTATTCTTATGATAGAACTGCATCATAAAGGAAATTCAATTCAAATAATAGTTTATTTATCAAGATTAAATGAGCAATCTGAGAATGAGAACTGCACCACGGAAGAAATCAAATTAAAATAGCTGAACTGAATTTGACTCTCTTTTATAGAACAGGATGAAATGTACGAGTATGAACACAGATCATATAATAAAGCTTAGATAGGATAATTATAGCATTCTGTGGAAACATAAAAGTACGATTCATTATTGAAATTTAAAAAAATCATATTTCCGAAAGTATTAGCTTGTTGGAGTTGAAAATGATATCGATGGATTTTAATGGTGAAACTGCATGTTAAATAAAAATTGAATTTGAAATTTGTTGCTATTTTTTTTTTTCGTTACTCCGAAACCATCAGGCCTATTTTGCCCAATAACGAACTTAACCGAGATATTCATCTCCCTAACCTACTCTGAAAATTTCAACTGCCTAGCTCATTCCGTTAGAGAGTTATTGTAGAAATTTTTTTTTTTTAATATTGAAAATTTTTTTTTACACTTTGCGGTAACCTGGTTTATACAAAACTTCACATGCGTATAAAGGTTATGATTCTACAATCTGATGCTAAATTTCAGATAGATCGAGTGATCGGTTTCGGAAATATTCATAAAAAATGTGTTTTACTAAAATCTGCCATAACTCCGAAACCGCTTGATGGATTTCGCCCATTAACGAACTTGTCCGAGATATTTACGCTCCAAACCCACCTTGCAAATTTCAATCCTCTAACTCGTTTTGTTCGAGAGTTATCGTGCCTACGTCCGGCCGGCCGGACAGAATCGATTTCGACCTCGGATTCTTGATCAGTGAGTCGAACCAAATCGTTTGAGTCCATTTTCAGCCAAAAATTCGAAAATTACAGACATTTGGGCAAATTGAAAAGCACTCAGTTCCGAGGAACTAGAGCGCCAAAAACGGAAAAAAGTCAAATATGTTTAGTCAGTATTATGTTCATTATTCTTATTTTAAACATCCTGAGCGTGAACCGTTTTTACAACATCGAAGAGGAAGAATATGGAAAGGTCATGCATCTTTTGAATTCCAGAAATATCATCACAGGGTGTTACAAATTTTGTGTCGAAAATTGTGATAATTTAGGAGCATAATCATGTTCGAAAACTATCATTATTTTTCACCACAGAATCCAACGCTACCATAAAAAAATATGGTTCTTATTTGAAAAACAGAAGTTATGGCCAATTTTTAATCACAATTTTCGTCACAAAATTTGAAACACCCTGTGATGATATTTCTGAAATTCAAAAGATGCATGACCTTTCCACATTCTTCCTCTTCGATGTTGTAAAAACGATGCACGCTCAGGATGTTTAAAATAGGAATAATGATTATCATAATACTGACTAAGCATATTTGACTTTTTTCCGGTTTTTTTTTTCGATATTTTGAAAACTATTCGAATGAATACAATGGTTGTAACAGAAATGTATTCAGCATTGAATACTGATCATACCAGGAATGCAAAACTGCAAAAAAAAATTATCATCAAATTTATTTTCACTCCCTCTATAACCGGAATTGCTTGGGCAATTCGTTGTGAGGTTCGCTCCCGAATTCCAAGGATTCTTCTCTGGTGATGAAGATCGTTGGTCGAGTTTAAACGCTTGCCCCTTTGACCCTATAATTTACTCTTTTCTAGTAATCGTTCAAGTTCCGATTAAACGGGTTGAATTGCAGTCGTAAAAGTTAAACAGTTAATTGCTACTCTGAAATTACCACAAACACCAAGACTCTTTTGTAATTATAAACGCAACGCTGCGTTTGCAGATGGAAAATAGGGACAATTTTGCTGAAAGGAACATAATACAGTAGAATCTCAGTAATCCGGCACCATTAAAAACCCGAGAGTGCCGAGATTATTGGAATGTTCGGATTACTGGATTGTATAGAAAAAATCATAATAGTTATGTAAATGAAAGTTTTCTATAACTGTAACATATCTCACAATGATATGGAGTTTACTAAATAATCTTTAATTGAGGTCTGTTTTTGTGCAAGTCTTAATCCTTATTTAAAAACCTTTTCACGCATGTTGAATGATAACGTCTTTAGCAAGTTGCCGTTTTATTCAGCTCATGCTATGCAGTTATTGAAACAATTAAATGCTGTATCTGGGTTTACCTTTTTCAGTTGTTGTGTTTGGTGGCTCCAATTAATACATCTAAAGGGTCCGCCATCTAACGTTTTTTTTTTTTCAACTAGTGCTTATTTCGTGAATGGTAACACTTAGCCCATGTCTGATTTGACAGATAATTAGTTTTATCCTTCCGCTGAACGAATATGGTTGTGTATACGCTTGAACAACGCTGGGAAATATTGCGACATTACTTTGAAAATCATGGTAATGTTGCAGAATGTGTGCGAAAATTGCGTACGGATTTTGAAAGAAGAGAAGCACCGTCAGCTCCGTATGTTCGTTATCTTGTGAAAAAAGTGAAAGAAACTGGCATCCTCATCGATAAACCAAAGCGTGAAAAGCCAAAATCAGTGCGTACACCCGAGAATATTGCTGCTGTGACAGAAAGTGTGCGTAAAGCGCCATCAACATCAATTCACAGTCGTTCTCAAGAATTGAACATTTCGGAGACATCATTGAGACGAATTCTGCATAAAGACCTTGGTATGACGCCATACAAAGTCCAATTGGTTCAGGAGTTGCCCTGTTTTTGAATATCGCATTATCAGCTGCAGAGCTGCTGTCGTTTGGCCACCTCGGAGCTGCGATTTGACACCATTGGACTATTATTTGTGGGGTGCCGTCAAAGATAAGTGTTACGCCAACAAGCCAAAGACAATTGACGCTTTAAAGGACAATATTCGTGAAGCCATTGGTGAAATACAGCTGCGCACAATCGATAATGTGCTTAAAAATTGGACCGATCGTGTAGGCTACTGCATGGCCAGCCGAGGCAGCCATTTGAATGAAATTATTTTCCATTATTAACCGGAAGGATTGTAGAAATTTGAGAAAATATTCAGTAGCTTTTTTTTATTGCATTTTCAAAAAATAAAAGTTATTTGGCGGACCAGTTATAAGGCTCTCCTTTTTTTGTACTGCTTCACATATTTCTTCATCTGTCATAATTTGGTCTGTTTCTTCAAAGCAAGAATTTGAATTCGTCGCCTTAATGAGAAAATTACCTAACTCCATTTTCTTCAAGGACTTTTGAGGCGAAATATGTCTAACTCCAATAATATTTAGAGAAACTCGTCAAGTCCCTTTTTGCTACTCTGGATTTACAGAATAATGAATAATTAATACATGGTTGCGTAATATATTATTTATTCGAAGATTTATCCAATATATATTAATTTTTGCTCCTCCTGTGAAATTATCCAATACGGAGTTAGGCAGCTTTCTTATTAAGGCGACGAATTGGAATAGTGGTGGAGGGGCGAGGGAGACGCGGGCGGAGTGTGCCGGATTATAGGACGTGTCGGTCTATTGAAATGCCGGATTAGTGAGATTCTACGGTAGTTGAATTCATTTTTTCTTGGGGAATACGAGGTTGGTGAACAAACGAAAATCGAAATATTTTAATACTCCGGAACCAAATAGATTCACGGCCAATTTATATTCAACTATACAGTGAACACGGAAAAGTTGGAACATATTTGGAAGTAGTTAAGCAGAAAGAATCCATCCAACAAATTGTAGTTTCGAGGAATTCAAACTTGAAGTATATGAGTATAAAATATATACATGATGTCCCAAGTTCGAGTGCCTATTAGACGTTTCTGGAGAACTGGACATATTTGAAATCTGAAAATTGGGATCATGATATTGCTTGAAATTCTCTATAGAGCTAAAATATTTTCGAAGGCCAAGCGCTTCCGGTTGTATAGAGAGTGCAAATAAATTTGATGAAAATTTTTTTTTGCATTCCTGGTATATTCAAGTATTCAATGCTGAATACATTTCTGTTGAAAACATTTTATTCATTCGAATAGTTTTCAAAATATCGAAAAAAAAACCGGAAAAAGAGTCGAATATGTTTAGTCGCTATTATGTTCATTATTCTTATTTTAAACATCCTGAGCGTAAACCGTTTTTACAACATAGAAGAGGAAGAATGTGCAAAGGTCATGCATCTTTTGAATTTCAGAAACATCATCACAGGGTGTTACAAATATTGTTTTTTAATAAGCAGTTTCATCATAAGAATCCATTCATATCATTTTCAACTCTAACAAGCTAATACTTTCGGAGATATGATTTTTTAAAATTTCAATGTAAATCGTATTTCACAGATTGATATAATTATAATTCTATGTATGAATTCTCATAATGTCAACTTGACAGAAGGGAATATTGTAACTTCAAAAATATTGGGGTTGAAATACTCGTATTTTAGCGATGCAACGGGGACCTCACCCGAAAATGTTTGAAAATATTACGTAAATATTGAAAGCATAATTCTGTAGTTTGGTGAACGTAGATCAGGAAATTTTTGATCGATCACAAGGTAATTTATTATTACTTATCTAATAAACTATTATTTTAATTGAATTTCCTTTATGATGCAGTTCAATCATAAGAATACATTGATATAATTCCCAACTCTGAGAAACCAATACCAGATATAATTTGTTTATTATATTTGTCGGTATTCACTGAAATAATTAACCTTTTTTTGACTCGGCTGTCATCAACTTGAGATATAAACACGCGGTTGCTAGGTAACCGGGAGATAAAGTAAAGTACCCGCATGCGCACATTTGCCATCTCACCGGGAGAGAATCGGGTACTTTTGTCCCGTGTGACAGGGACTAAAAGTGAACTTTTCATCCCGGAGGAGAAAAAAATGAAATATTAGTCGAGTTGTGACGTTACTCATATTACTTCTGAATACTCTATGTTCGGTTGCCTATGACAATCATGCATTAAAATAGAAAGAAATCATGCATTAAAATGGGTCATTAATGCATGATTTTGTGAACGTTAACCAGAGCTTTTATTGGGAGGTCGACGGAAAAACTAATTACATGATAGACTTATGTAAAACTAATTACATAATCTTATACTGCTAGTTCTTTGTACACATTTACGATAATTCATTCCTAACGGTTTTATAAATTGATTCTCTATTTGAATAGATTGAGTAACGGAGAAACATTTAGATCTACTTGTTCATTAACTAAATCACCCGTATATTTTTCTCTATTTATTTCCAATATTTCCCAATAATTGAGTTGCGCACCTATATTCAAATTGTGTAGAATTTTGAAATCCGGGATGAACTCATGTCCTTCTGCTAATAAATGATTCGAATAATTTGAATTAATTTTGTTGTTTTTGTAGCTGTGTTGATGTTCCTTTATTCTTATGCCAAAATTTCTTCCCGTTTTTTCCTATATAGAGAATTTTCCGCGAAAATAACGCGAAATGAATTTACCGAAAAACAGACCCTTGGGAAAAAAATCATAATTTCCGAATAGTACGGCCTGGACATTTTCTGTTTGGATTATTCAGTAGATAAAGGATCCATATATGACGGCAAAAATCAACAACACCCTACTCTGATTTTTTTGAGCCGTGTGAAATTCCAAAATTGACCTATTTTCGTCCATTTTTTCACTCTAAGTGAAAATTTTCCCAAAGTACGCCACTTTACAACTAATTGCATATTCGTGATCAGCGACCCCGATTCAATTAGACACGAGCTCCGTATCGATATACCATGAAAAAAATTTTTGGGTCTGCACTTACAAATATTTTTGACCCGGAATCGAAGAAAAATTCTTCTTTCCCGTCCGAAATCTATGATTTTCACATGTCGATATCCAAATTTTCCCCGATTATTGGTCAGTGGACGACGTTTAGATTTATGTATCTATTTCCTCTGTATCTCTATCCGTTCGGAAAATATTAGGAAATGGGTAAATCCGTCAAACGCCAAAAAGTTTTCTCTAGTATCTAACCCATACAAAAATCTAGAATTTTCCGTTTAGATCGCCACGGCTTTGGTTATTCCCTAATTTGAGGGCGTAGATTCCGAATCTGCAATTAGTTTTTCCGTATCTCGATTAATTTTGGTAATATGGCGAAAATTCCGACTGATTAGTCCATTTTCCGGAGGTAGAGCCAGAAATTGCGACTTTTTTCGTCATTGCTCCGAAACTAATCGAGATACGGAAAATCTAATCACAGATTCGTGATCTGCGCCCCCGATTTAGTGAATAACCAAAGCCGCGTCGACCTAATCGGAAAATTGTAGATTTTTGTATGTGTTGGATACTAGAGAAAACTTTTTGGCGTTTGACGGATTCGCTCATTTCCTAATATTTTCCGAACAGAGATATAGAAAAAATAGATACATACCTAAATCTAATCGTCGTCCACCGACCAATAATTGGGGAAAATTTGGTTATTGAGATGTGAAAATCATAGATTTGGGACGGGAAAGAAGAATTTTCCTCCGATTCCGGGTCAAAAATATTTCTAAGTGCCGACCCAAAAAATTTTTTTCATGGTATATCGATACGGAACTCGTGTCTAATTAAATCGAGGTCACTGATCACGAATATGTAATTAGTTTTTCACGAAGTGGTGTACTTTGGGAAAATTTTCACTTAAAGTGAAAAAATTGACGAAAATAGGTCAATTTTGGAACTTTCCACCGCCCAAAAAAATCGGAGTAGGGTGTTGCTGATTTTTTTGGTCATATTTGGATCCTTTATCTATCGAATAATCCGAACAATGAATGTCCAGGTTGTACGCTTCGGAAATTATGATTTTTTTCCCGAGGGTCTATTTTTCGGAAAATTCTTTCCGCGATATTTCCTCGGAAAATTTTTGTAATAAATATCTGATGGTAGATTCGGAATCTACGGCCCCGAATCTATAAAGATAAGTACCCGTTTCATAGTTTTGCGTCAAAAAATTTTTCCCGAAAAATGGGATTTTTTTAAGGCTAATGTATTAAAAAATTGCCAAAATTCGCCCGGTCTCCGATTTCGATGCAAATTACGTCATTTACTAATTCGGTGCCGTAGATTACGAATATTTGATCGGATTTTTCATTAGAGAATTTTCCGCGGAAATACCGCGAAATGAATTTTCTGAAAAACAGACCCTTGGGAAAAAAATCATAATTTCCGAATAGTACGGCCTGGACATTTTCTGTTTGGATTATTCAGTAGATAAAGGATCCATATATAACGGCAAAAATCAACAACACCCTACTCCGATTTTTTTGGGCGGTATGAACTTCCAAAATTGACCTATTTTCGTCCATTTTTTCACTCTAAGTGAAAATTTTCCCTTAGTACGCCACTTAGGGAAAAACTAATTGCATATTCGTAATCAGCGACCTCGATTTAATTAGACACGAGCTCCGTATCGATATACCATGAAAAAATTTTTTTGGGTCGGCACTTAGAAATATTTTTGACCCGGAATCGAAGGAACATTCTTCTTTCCCGTCCGAAATCTATGATTGTTTTTTCTTCAACATTTTTCTGATTAACTCTGTATTATATCCATTGTTCGCCGCTATTCGTTCGATGATTTCTAATTCTGTACAATAATTTTCTTCGGATAAAGGTATATTAATCAGCCAGTGTAACAAACAATGAAATGCCACGACTTTATGTTCGAATGGATCACATGAGGATCGATGAATGATTGTATCCGTATGGGATGGTTTCCTAAATATTGAAAAATCATGTTTATTGTTTTTCCGCGTTAATTGTTATTCGGTGCTCCGAAACCATAACGCCTTTTTTCCCAATAACGAACTTATCCGAGATATTTATCCCTCAAACCTACTCTTAAAATTTCAAATGTCTAGCTCATTTCGTTCGAGAGTTATCGAGTTAACGGCCGGAAGGCCGGACAGAATCGATTTTGACCATGTATTATAGATAAGTGAGTCCAACCAAATCGTTTAAGACCATTTTCAGCCAAAATAACAGACATTTGGGCAAATTTATGAGCACTCTGTTCCGAGGAACAAGAGCGCCTAACAATGGTTCAAGCACTGATTCAATTCAATTGAGCCTACATTTTTTTATGATTGCGTTGGATTCTGCGGTGAAAAATAATGATAGTTTTCTAACATGATCATATTGATCATGCTCCTAAATTCAATAATTTTTGAGTTTTTTTTTTAGTTAAGGAGCATAATCATGTTAGAAAACTATCATTATTTTTCCCCGCTGTGCCCGAGCTTTCTTTCTTCAGTGACTTAATAAAGCCATGTTCCAACCCTTATGTGCTTAGTTATACAAGGTGAGCCTCAACCACTTTCCACAATTTTCTTCGGTTTAAGACCTCAGTATTTCGTTCAATGTGAATTCTATATTAATATGCTGAATGAATTCTGAGAAGGGCAGAACCATTTCGAGATTAATTTTCTCTGGCTCACCCTGTACAAAAAAAATTCCCAAATATACGTATTATGAATAGGGGACACTAAGATCTACTGAATGAGTTGTCACATGACATATGTTTGAGTTTAAAAAACGTCACGAAGCATTTCCGGATAATGTTATTTCTTCCTATTTTTGGACGAATTGAAAATTCTTCAACCTGATTTCGCTACCTTCTGTATATTTTGAATATAAATAGATAGTGGGTGACAACAAACCTTAATCATATGAAAGACTCAAGTTGCAGGCCCTATCAATTTTTTTACGGTTCAAAACCTCGTCCTGATGAATTCTCGGTATTACTTCCTGAAATACGATACAAACGCGTGCACCGTGCACGTCAATGACTGACGCTTATATTTGTTTATCTATCTAGTTGAACTTGGAATTTTCGTTATTCGATACTGCGGACCAATAATTAGTGTTGTTTCCATCAAACATGCGTCTTTTTTGACGTAAGTACAACGCTCGCGAATGTTGACAGATAAAATCCAACCCTCACAAAAATGGCGTCATAAACGACCATTATCTATTTCTCGTTTTACAGGTTGGCATTAGCTTTGTTTTTCTTTTTTGCGCTCTTGTTCCTCGGAACAGAGTGCTTATCAATCTGCCCAAATGTCTGTAATTTTCGAATTTTTGGCTGAAAATGGTATTGAACGATTTGGTTTGACTCACTGATCAAGAATCCGTGGTCGAAATCGAATCGGTTGGCAACATTGTTTTGACGGAAATTTTGTGGAAATTCAACGAAGGAAGCATTATGTTAAACGCATTTTCGAAACTTTATAAGAATTATTGGAATCTTCTTAGTTGGATATAGTTTCGAAAATCGAATTAAGTTAGTGAGGGTTATATTGGTTTGATTTGGAAAGATAACAGGTAACCTTCACTTATCTGGAAAGAGGATTTAAAGACATTTGGCAAATCCAAGTTGACCACGTGCATGATCTTGGCGACTTTGACAGGTATGTGTTAAATGTTCTTTTCTCGTCATTTCTAGTAGAAACAGTTCATATTGTAATTATTTTTCTGTATCCAGAACACTACTATACTGTGTATTTGAGGAATTATTTGGTGGAGGCGCGGCCAGATTTGATTTTGAAGCAAACTTATAAAGGATAACCCCGACTTTCAGGGTATGTACGAAGTGTATAAATATTAGATAACAACGAATAACTTGTCTATTTGATACTCTGATAACCGAAATTAATATGCATTGGGGAGATTCATTTATTTCTTATCTGAGAGGAGTCACTTATGGTTTCTCTTCTGTCATCAGGGTTTTTATGTTAGGAAGAGTAGAATGAGGCATTGTATTATATACAAGGTGGTCAGCAAGTAACGCTGTGAGACAGCCAACGCGGGGTTGCAGAGCCCGAGTATATACAAGGTGGTCAGTAAACAACGCTGTGGGACATCCAATCCAGGGTTGCAGATTACGAGCACCGAGGGAAAGAGAACAGTATTGCGAGACCATCGACATAATACTACGTTCAGAAATAGGCATAGAGTAGGATATCAGGATACCTGAGTAGATTGACGGAGTAGGAATAGCTCGCACGCAAGTTATTGGAAATAGGCCTCAAACTATATCTTATATATGCTATATACAACCTTAACATAATATCCTCAGAACATATAAATTATTGTTGTTGTAAAGCGGAAATTGGGGAAAGATTTGTGTTAATCGTATGTGATCATAGATAAAAACGTGGATGCGCCTGAGCTAAAGCGACGCGTATTCGAATCAAGGCAGAATATCTACGTACAATTTCCGCCGCACCCTATTCAGGGTTTCACAGTGTTTTTTTTGTTGAATCTAAATATCTGGGTTGTAAGGTACTGTTTGTTTTCAGCGTGGATATTCTTTTGGTAAATTTAGGAATTATTACATTACGCTGGGGTATCTGGGAGAATTAAATTTGCCTGGCACCCATTTACTAGGTTCCCTTTTGGACTTCACTCCCATCTCCATTGAAGCTAGACCGCGGATCCCCGAGTTCTAGTAGCTCCGAATTCAACTGCTGCGACTTGGGAACAGTCGTAGAGGTTATACACCCTACCAGCACTTGCGGGGTTCTCATCTGCCACTGTACATTACGGAAATATTCGCCATCGTCGAGTACATCCCGCGAATCTCGGTTCCTCCAGTGACGTACGTCACCTTGTTGAACAGTCGAATTCAATCTCCCATTTCCGGAAGTTCGGAGGGAAAAACCGGATTTAATCAGGATCTCGTCATTGTCGCGAATTCCGGACGATATATCCAGTCGAATATCGATTGGAGGGGGAAGGGTCGTGAGACTGAAGTGGCCAGGATTTGCCGACGTCGGCTATGTCTATTTCGACCCTTCGAAGCGGAAAATTCACGCGAAAATATCGTCAGGTCGGTCGGGATTGAAATGAAACTCCGACCCGAATACCGAAGTTTAATATCTGCCGAAGAAGTTGACAGTTGGAGTTATCGGAAAACCTGAATGGCCACATGGTCGGGGTAATATTGCATTACGAGTTTTTTCTCGGATGGTTCAAAAGAAGTTTCCATTACAGCAGCTGAGTAAAACAAAACTGACGCCATCTGGAGGTTAAAGTTCGATCCTCACTATTTTCATAGTTCATGAGGTAAATCTTTCATGAGACTCGTCCAGTTTTTGGCGCTCTTGTTCCTCGGAACAGAGTGCTTATCAATTTGCCCTAATGTCTGTAATTTTCGAATTTTTGGCTGAAAATGGTCTCAAACGATTTGGTTCGACTCACTGATCAAGAATCCGAGATCGAAATCGATTTTGTCCGGCCGGCCGGCCGTCCGTTATCACGATAACTCTCGAACGAAAGGAGTTAGAGGATTGAAATTTGCAAGGTGGGTTTGGAGCGTAAATATATCGGACGAGTTCTTTAATAGGTGAAATCCATCAAGCGGTTTCGGAGTTATGGCCGTTTTTAGTAAAAACATTTTTTAAGAATATTTCCGAAACCGATCACTCGATCTATCTGAAATTTAGCATCAAATTGTAGAATCATGACCTTTATACGCATGTGAAGTTTGGCATTGATCAGGTTACCGTAAAGTGTCAAAAAAAAATTTGAAAATTTTTAAAATTTTTTTCTACAATAACTCTCGAACGGAATGAGCTAGGCAGTTGAAATTTCCAGAGTAGGTTAGGGAGATGATTATCTCGGTTAAGTTCGTTATTGGGCAAAACAGGCCAAATGATTTCGGAGTAACGAAAAAAAAAATATTTTTTTTAACTAACAAATTTCAAACTCAATTTTTTTTTAAGATGCAGTTTCGCCATAAAAATCCATTGATATCATTTTAAACTACAACAAGCTAATACTTTCGGAGATATGATTTTTCGAAATTCAATAATGAATCGTACTTCTATGTTTTCACAGAATGCTATAATTATTCTATCTATGATTTATTATATGATCTGTGTTCATACTCGTACATGTCATCCTGTTCTATAAGAGAGAGTCAAATTCATTTCAGCTATTTTAATTTGATTTCTTCCATGGTGCAGTTCTCATTCTCAGATTGCTCATTTAATCTTGATAAATAAACTATTATTTGAATTGAATTTCCTTTATGATGCAGTTCTATCATAAGAATCCATTGATATAATTCCCAACTCTGAGAAACCAATACTTTCGAAGATATAATTTGTCTGTTTGAACAAGAGCGCCAGAAAGCTCCTGTCCACAGGGCTTGAACAAATTTCTAAATTCGTATTCATATTTTCGATCAAATAATACTATTTTCCACAATACACAATCATAAAACTTGCGAAACAATAAGAACGGTAACATAAAATGACACTGCACAATCCTGGTATTCGTATTATTGTTTTTGAATGTAATTTCAAAGCATAAACTACCTAGATCTTAAGGCAAAATACCCTCGCGTTAGCTCATCTTTTTGAAAATTTTCGAAAAAATTTGTAGAGATAAAAAAGTTAGTAAATCAATTGGACTTTTCAGTCATGTTTTTTCGAAGCATCCTACCAATAAGGTATCGAAATGGATTGATTTGCCGAGAGCAAGAACAGACGCGTTTCAAACTTTCGGTCTTTCCTGAAACGTGTCTGTTCTTGCTCTCAACAAATCAATGAAATCCCATGGGTGTTAATTGTGTGAACTTTGTGTATATGTAAAAATTCAAAAATTAAACGAACCCATTTCGAAACGATATTGGTAGAACTTCAGATGGGTATATCATTGGGAAATTTTCCCCATTCACGAACTCAACCAGCGTATACAAGCCTGAAACGTACCCTCCAAATTTGTATCAAGTTTTATCCTTCGAAAGTTATCTTGTTTATGGCCCGATAGAATTGGATTTACGAGTGCTTCATTAATAAGTCAAATTCAATAATTTTCGGTTTGGAATTCCAAAATGGTATGATGACAGGTCCCTGCAACGAATAAGCAAATAATTTCCAACACTTTTCGACAGGGAACCGCCTCCCGAAATCTACTGCTTTGTATTCAATCAGCCTGTATATCCAGATTTATCAAGACCTAATTCTTGAACACATTGCCGCCTAAGCAATACATCAAACAAAGTACATATTAAATCAATTTCTAGATGAAGGCCGGACTATAAACTATCACATACATGTGTTAGCATTAGTTGAAGAGACCTGCACGAACATCTTCGACAGTTGATTCTATTGTGGGTGACATCTCAACCATAACGAATACTTACAACTTTTAATGGACAGTGTGGCCTGTGAACCACATCGAAAGAAGTTTTTTCTGTAACGCTTGGAAAATCCCATGGTCCCTTGAATCAGTTGCAAAAGTCCAAGTGTTCATCTTCAGTGGATATTCTAGACATTGCCGTATCGAATATGAGTATCTCATAAACGCACTGACGTGGCGTCAGGAACTTCAGAGCGCTCGTTCATTGAATCATCGATGAATTTCACTGATTCGTATAATCCTACACTACCTACTTAAATCATACATCCGGTCACACCAAGAAAACAAACAGAATAGTATATTATTTCATGTGTCACTTTTCATGGCGAGCTTTTTACCCACCGAACGGATTGAGGCGGGTAATTGAAAGCGAGCCATGAAAAGTCACTTCTACTCCGAATGAAATATGTTATTTTATTTTCAAACGTTTTGAAATTCATAAAAATCTGAATGTCAAGTAGTGTAGCAGAAGGCTACATCGAGGATTCGCTGCCAAATAAGAATGAGATTGCTGGTAGTATATTGAGCGTCAACGAATTCCCTGGAACCAGCAACTCAGATTACTCTATTGATGCATCAGATTTTGAACAGAATCCGAGACAGAAACCTACCAGTTCATTATTACATGGCTTGGCCAATTATTTATTATAGAATTTTTTTTGCGCGTATGTTCTGGGGAACATCGCGTTATCATTTTGCACAAATGTCTGTAACTTTCGAATTTTTCGCCGAAAATGCGAAAACGGTTGAGTTCGACTCCCTGATCAAGAATTCGGGGTCAAATTTGATTCTGTCTTTGCCACTATAACTTGAGAACGTAAAGAGATAGCGAAATGGCAGGGTAGGTGGCGCATCCCAATACAACGGACAAGTTCGTTAATGGGCATAGTCGGCCCAATGGTTTCCGAGTAATAATTTTTTCTACAACCAATACAAATCGGATCGAATTGAAACTTGGTGAGTAGTTATATAATATAAACCTAAGGACGTTTGTGAAATTTGGTGGGAATCGTATCGCTAGAAAATTTTAAAAAAATCATTGAAAAATATTATGTACGTCTCGATAACCTAAGACTGGAAAGAGATAGCGACTTGAAATTTACAGATTAGGTTGATAATTTGGATGCGACATTTGAGTTTGTTTATAGGCATAATCGGCAAAACGGTTTTGGAGCTATACCCATCTGAAATTTGGTTCTTAATTCCTCAATAACTCGAAAAATACAAAACCGATCCAATTCAAACATGGTTATTAGTTGTAAAATGGCAACCCGAAAATTCTTGCAAAATTTCGTGAGAATCGTATCACTAGAATTTTTTTAAAAATCGTAGAAAATTATTGAAAAAAATTCTATATATCGGAAACTATCGGTCCGACATCGCTGAAATTTTGCGAGTGCCTTCAGAACCTAACTCTACTACCAAGTTTCAAGTTTGAACATGATCGGATATATATTGTTGGAGATCCGAGCTGTCTTGTGTGAGTTCAGTAGCTGGATGGGTGATCGTTGCCTCGACAACTCTTGAACGAATGGAGATAGGGAATTGCAATTTTGAGGATAGGTTGCACATCTGAATGGGACAGTTAAGTTCACTGTTGGCCATAATCGGCCCAACGGTTAAGGAGTTATACCCATCTGGAATATTTTTTCCTCGATAACTAAAAAAATATAGACTCGATCGAATTGAAGCTTGGTAAATAGTTGTAGAATATCGTCATGAAGACGTGTGTGAAATTTTATGAGCACAGTACCACTAGAAAATTTTTAAAAAATTACGAAGAAATATTATGTATCTCATGATTCCTTGAGAACGGAAAGAAATAGCGACTTGCTGTTTTCGTGGTAGATTGCGCATCTGAGTACGACTTTGAAGTGCGTTAACTAGCATAATCGGCCAAATAGTTTTGGAGTTATATCAATCTGAAATTTCATTGTTATTTCCTCAATAACTCAAAAAATATAAATCCGATCCAATTCAGATATGGTTATTAGTTGTAGAATGCGAACGCGAAAACTCTTGCAAAATTTCGTGAAGATGGTACCACCAGAAAATTTCCAAAAAATTTTACAACTAATTAACATGTCGCATTCGGATGCGCAACCTACCCTGAAAATTGCAAGTCGGTATCTCTTTCTGTTATCGTGGTAACTGTCACCCATCCAGATGCTGAATTCGCCGAACACTGCTAGGTTTCCTGTATTTCTTCAATAACTCCTACCATTTAGATCCGA
This sequence comes from Halyzia sedecimguttata, assembly GCA_937662695.2. NCBI lineage: Eukaryota > Metazoa > Arthropoda > Insecta > Coleoptera > Coccinellidae > Halyzia > Halyzia sedecimguttata. Next base: position 100,713,591 of record OW569413.2, on the reverse strand, counting down.
TCGTGTTCAAATTTGGAACTTCACTTTGGAATTATATTTTTTTTTCGCAATATTTCAGCAATATTGGACGGATTGCTTCTGAGATACATAATATTTTTTGATCATTTTTTAAAAATTTTCTAGAGACACTATGTAATCTGAAACCGTTTGGCCGATTATGCCTATTAACGAGCTTGTCTATCGCATTTGGAAGCGCAACCTACCCTGAAAATTTCTAATAGCTATCTCTTTCCGTTCGAATGTTGGCAATGTCCGGCCGGACAGAATCGAATTTGACCTTGTATTCTTCATCAGTGAGTCGAACCTAATCGTTTGAGACCTTTTCGGCGAAAAATTCGAAATTTACAGACATTTGGGCAAAATGTCGCAAAAATATGAAACTATACAGGGTGTTCCATTTGAAATAAGGAAGTATAACTAAGTATGTGTTTCCGGTACCCTGGAAGTACCCAATATTTCAGGACAGTTGTGCACATACATTTCTATTTATAGTTTCATGGATATCAATCGATGCAGTTCTCGGGGGGGACACCCTGTATAATTTGCATGAAATTTTGAGTGCTAATCATAACGCAGCTTGATTTTGTCTTTTTTGTAAGAGTTCTGATGAAATTGATTGATTATCACTGGGTTACCTTATCTAAATCAAGGCATATAAATACCGAATGAAATTGTTCCAATACATGAAACAACCCATTGAAGCGATGAACAGATACAGCTATTAGGATCGATCTTAATGGAGTTCGATAAGATCAATGTCATGTCAGTGCGTCGAATTGAAGGTACAATCGCAGATACGGATTTACTACTATTCGATATGGCAACCGTCAAAATTCGGCTTAGTTCCTGATTTAAATAGCCTGGTGTCAAGATATAGCGGATTCATGCAGCATTGTTAATTTATTTAATCATTTATTTAACGGAATGAACCCAATTTCACAAAAATAAATATTAAGATAACATAACATAAGAAAACAAATTAGTTCAAGTCCTGTGGACAGGAGCTTTTTGGCACTCTTGTTCAAACAGACAAATTATATCTTCGAAAGTATTAGTTTCTCAGAGTTGAGAATTATATCAATGGATTCTTACGATAGAACTACATCATGAAAGATATTAAATTTTGAAAAAAGTGTCGTTTAAAAAAATGCTTCAAACATTATCTTTTACAAAATTAAATTTAAAAAAAGTGTCGTTGAAGAAAAATGATTCAAAAATTATCTTTAAAAAAAAGAGCAATCTACAATGCTTCAAAAATTGTCATTAAATTAATTTATCAAGATTAAAGGAGCAATCTGCCATGATTCAACCTCGTGAAATGGGTTGTTGCAACTTACACTCGGTTCATAGTTTTCACAACTCGAAAGTATCATCGAAATGTCTAGAGCAAGACTGAAGACAATCATAGCAGATTGTCCATTTATTCCTGATATTTGAGTAGGTAGTGGATAACGAACAAATTATTTTAATAGTTCAAAATATTAGTTCAGTCAATCTGGCATTTCGACGGTACAGAAAATAACCAGTGGCTGAATCTTTGTTAATAGTTGGAGAATGATGTTAGAAAAGGGTTTATTGGGTCGGCCACGTTGGAACGTGATGCGTGTTTTGAAAACCTCAAAAAAATTTTGAATTGCATTTATCTCGTGATCTATGCATTTCACAGAAAAATTTATTCAAGAAAAAATGTAGAGGACATCGATATCTACAATTAATCTCATTGGTGCTATGCCGTACAACAAAAAATGCACGCAGTAGGTGGCGCTAAAGTTCCAAAATAAGAGTTTTTCCACTTTTTTGCTATTAAATTTTCTTTTTTCAACTATATTGTAAAGGTAAAAGTTGTTCCTTTTAATATTACGAACAACTTTTATTTAAACATTTTTTACATACAACTTACCGTTTTGAAGCTACAGCTTGCTGAAGTTTGAAAATTCCATTACATAGATTTCACAAAGTATGAGGACAGCTGTGGTGCATATAACTGACGTATCTTTATTGTTTTGATCAAGATGTAATAATTTATATTGTTTGTAACATTGTTTGTAATATTTCCAATTAGCGATTGTAAATTATTATGAATAATTATACTTTTGATCAAATTTTTTTATACATTATTTTATTGAACGGAAATAGATTTCAAATCTTTATTTTTGTTATGAAAAATGATTTCTTATAAAATAATTTATGAAAAATGTTAACAATTAAAATGATTTCATTGACTTTTCAAGAAATTTGGATTAGGTTGACGAAAACAAATTCAATAACATCATTATATAACATCAATTTTATTGGTACATACAATAGCGTTTTTCTTTTGTTAGAACTATCCCGCCGGAGAAAGTTACAATACGACCGAGAAAAATACCGTTAGCAGCACTGCGATGTTAACGCAGCGCTGTATTACACTATAACTTTCGAACGGTAAGTTGTATGTAAAAAATGTTTAAATAAAAGTTGTTCGTAATATTGAAAGGAACAACATTTACAATATAGTTGAAAAAAGAAAATTTAATAGCAAAAAAGTGGAAAAACTCTTATTTTGGAACTTTAGCGCCACCTACTGCGTGCATTTTTTGTTGTACGGCATAGCACCAATGAGATTAATTGTAGATATCGATGTCCTCTACATTTTTTCTTGAATAAATTTATCTGTGAAATGCATAGATCACGAGATAAATGCATTTCAAAATTTTTTTGAGTTTTTCAAAACACGCATCACGGTCCAACGTGGCCGACCCAATAAACCCTTTTCTAACATCATTCTCCAACTATTAACAAAGATTCAACCACTGGTTATTTTCTGTATCGGAACGATTTAATTTTTGCCAGATTGACTGAACTATATATTATTAAAATACTATCCTCTTTTCATAATTTGAAATTTGATAGTTCACACCACTAACACATTCTTTTCTGTATTATGAAACTTAACTCAGGAAAAAATGATTGATACACAAATGTGGATCCATATTCCAGTATTTCTGTTGCTAGCAACATTATGAAAATACTGTATATAGGAATATGTATCACTACCACTACTTAAGGAAGTAAAAGGTAATATTAACCTCAGTGGTCAACGAACAATAATTTCTTTTGATGATTCCATTATGTTCTTCATTCCTATTGTCTCCATAAACAACATCCAAACAGTTTTGTATATATTCACAAATTCAAGAATCGAATACTTGATTTTCCGAGAGACAATATACGAATTGACAATCTCTAATAGCAAGAAAAAATGACATTTATGAATAGTCACACAGACAGATTTTGTGTTCACATTCTGTGAATACATAGCACTTGTAGAACGATGTATTTTTGAAACTTTGAAACATCATATCTCCGAAAGTAACAGCTTGTTAGAGTTGAAAACTATAACAATAGATTCTTATGATGAAACTGCATCTTAAATGAATTTGAATTCAAAAGTTGTTGTAAAAAAAAAATTGTTTTCGTTACTCCGAAACTATCAGACCGATTTTGCCCAATAACGAACTTAACCGAGATATTCATCCCTCAAACCTACTCTGAAAATTTCAACAGTCTAGCTCATTCCGTTCGAGAGTTATCGTGTTAACGGCCAGACGGACTGCCGGACGGACGGCCGGACAGAATCGATTCCGACCACGGATTCTTGATCAGTGAGTCGCACCAAATCGTTTAATACCATTTTCATCGAAAAATTCGCAAATTGATAAGCACTCTGTTCCGAGGAACAAGAGCGCCAAAAACAGTTTCATACAAATGTAGAATAAAGAAAAAACAATCAACGAATTGAATCAAATTATGGTTGACATAACGTTTGTGGCAGGGTAGCTGAAATTATAAAAATGCTTATAAAGCAAATGACGTGATGTCTTTTGCGATCATGTTCCATTGTCTGTTCACTCCTCATACAAAGTCGATCGAGCCGAAGTTTTTTGTGAACTTTTTTTTTTAGTGATACGATCCTCCACCTTTTTTGTAAACGACACTTTTTTTCATAAGAATAGATTGATATAATTCCCAACTCTGAGAAACCAATACTTTCGGAGATCTAATTTGTCTGTTTGAACAAGAGCGCCAGAAAGCTCCTGTCAACAGGGCTTGAACCAATTTTTATAAGAAATAATCTTGATTGATTATCTACCTATTCAACTACTTTTTAACATTGTCACTTTGCCAACCCCCGCATTCTCTCTATGGCGCATCACAAGGGGTTTGCCAAGAGGTTTGAGCACAGTTGTTCCAGTAACCAGGTAGGAATTTCCCACTACGATAAATTCTTATTGCATCCAGCAGGCTACATTTCCTTACATGTAAGTGCAAGGGTGGTAGATTAAGAATGACCTCAAGGGCTCCTGTGTTACCAACATAGGCAAGCCGTTGCAGTTTGTGCAACTGAGTGCGTGTGGTGACCTCATCAGTTTCTGCCAACTAAGCTAAGGATGCGTAGGTGACATTGAGGCGTACGGTACTACTGCTGTGTATAATCATATCATATCATATTATTATACTGATCCTCCTAGGTCTTCCCCAAGGAGACCCCTCATAAACTCTCGAAAAGCTTATTCCGGTTTCAGCTCACATGTCTGCCCAAATAGCCTTTTGCAGGCTCGCATAGCCGGTGTGGCTTTGGAAAGATTAAAAGACAAACACATTCAATTCCCTGCTTAAACCGTGGCACAATGTAAAGAATTTCGATTGATTTCAAATAAAATGAGTAAAGGCGGGTTTATACAGCAAATAAGATAAAATAAGAAACAAAATTAAAATAAAATAAGAATTAAGGGTTAAACGGATCGGTTTATACAGATAAAATCGCAGCTTTTTGACAATTTTATGCAAGTTCTATGAATTTCACTCTTTGAGCATGCGCATTGTCATTTTCCAAACAAAATAACATAAAATAAGAAATAAAGATGAGAGTTGGCCCACTTTAATTCTTATTCTTATTTCTTACTAGCTGACCCAGCGAACTCTGTTCCGCCTTAGAGGCAATAAATAAGCAGATTTTAGATTTTATTATACACGTTAGAAAAAAAACACCCTGTACAGTAATGATTTATTTTCAATGATGTATCCCTCTAAAGTTTATTTTTTAACACAAATGAATGAAATTGTACGATTGTGGCATGGAAAACAGCAAGTTGCAATTGACGTTAAAAGAAGAACACCCTGTATGGAGATTTCAGACGAATACATTATGAGAATCCATCCAAGGTACCTATTTAGTTAATGCTTTGTTTGTGACACAAATCACTTCAATCACGTACAATTGTGCCATGAGAAAAGGACACCCTGTATAGTAATGCTTTATTTTCAATGGTGTATGCCTCGAAAGTTTATTTTTAAACACACATGACTAAAATTGTACGATTATGGTAGGAAAAACAGCAAGTTTTAATTGACGTTAAAAGAAAAACACCCTGTATAACACAAAAAAGTATCCTATGTCCGTCTCCTGGTTCTAAGCTACCTCCCCACCAATTATGAGCCAAATCGGTATAGCCGTTCTTGAGTTATAAGTGGTGTAACTAACACGACTTTCTTTTATAAATATAGATTTTATCTTATTTCGTGTATAAACGCTCTAATAGAAATGTACATGTTTAACTTTCTTATTTTATTTTATCTTATCTTATTTGCTGTATAAACCCGCCTTTATGGTCGATTATTGTCCATTGGGCGACCTATATCGAAATATTAACGCAAATGTTACGCAAATCCGATCCTGGTAACATCAGTTGAGCCGACTAGATATTACACCCCCTCCACGTACCATGACGACAATACAGATGTACCAAATAATGGTCAAGGTCTCCTACGTCAAATGGAACTAAACGATAAAGGCGCAACTAATTGATGCGAACTTTTAGATTATGCACAGAAAATATTCCCATCCGACCATTGTATCCATTTTCGGAATATCCTATTTAGACATACATAAATTTTCTCGAATTTCTATCTACCGAATGCCGATATTTGGGAAAAGTCAACACCGGATCGCACAATTGTAAGGCGGTTTCCAAAAATAAATTTATGGGCTCGATAAAACAATGGGATCATGAAGTTAATGTCCTTTGAATTTGTCGATAAAATAAGTCCTTGAGTACATATTTTTAATTTTCTCGAGAAGTAGCACCGTTACAATTTTGAAACGCCTATTTGTAACAGAATTGGCTTTTTTATCGTCGGCTTTACAGTAAGGATTTCAGAAACAAAGCTTAGCGTATTCCGCATCATTTTCGTCTTCATTGAATGCTTGATAATTCAATAGCAGTTCGTTTTGTAGTGCATTCAGTTGGGAAGAAATGGTTTTGATTAATGTGATTATGGGTACTATAAGAATTAGATAGGAAGTATTATTCTATATAAAGAACATTGCTGAGTATTTGAAGAATTTGAAGAAGCAAACTTATACAGGATAACCCCGACTACCAGGGTATGTGCGGAGTATATAAATATTAAATAACAACGAATAACTTGTCTATTTGATATTCTGATAACCGAAATTATTATGTATTGGGGATACTCATTTATTTCTTATCTGAGAGGAGTCACTTATGGTTTCTTTTCTGTCATCAGGGTTTTTATGTTAGGAAGAGTAGAACTGAGGCATTCGAGTATATACAAGGTGGTCCATAAGTAACTCTGTGAGACAGCCAACGCAGGGTTGCACATCCCGAGTATATACAAGGTGCTCAGTAAACAACGCTGTGGGACATCGAATCCAGGGTTGCAGACTACGAGCACCGAGGGAAAGAGGACACTATTGCGAGACCATCGACGTAATACTACGTTCAGAAATAAGCATAGAGTAGGATATTAGGATACCTGAGTATATTGACGGAGTACGAATAGCTCGCACGCAAGTTATTGGAAATAGGCCTCAAACTATATCTTATATATGCTATATACAACCTTAACATAATATCCTCAGAACATATAAATTATTGTTGTTGTAAAGCGGAAATTGGGGAAAATTTGTGTTAGTCGTATATGATCGTATATAAAAATGTGGACGCGTATTCGGATCAAGGAAGAATATCTACGTACAATTTCCGCCGCACCCTATTCGGGGTTTCACAGTGGTTTATTTTGTTAAAACTAAATATCTGGGTTGTAAGCTACTGGAATAAATTGTTTGTTTTTAGCGTGAATATTCTTTTGGTAAATTTAGGAATTATTACATTACGCTGGGGTATCTAGGAGAATTAAATTTGCCTGGCGCCCATTTAGTGGGTTCCCTTTTGGAATCCACTCCCATCTCCACTGAAGATAGACCGCGGATCCCCGAGTTCTAGTAGCTCCGAGTTTAACTGCTGCGACTTGGGAACAGTCGAAGTGGTTATACCCTCACTCATAGCAGATACTAGGTACTACTACTATATGCCCACTTCAGAGACATTGTACTTTCGGTAAATAAAATAAATCACACGGTATACAGGATACACAAAAGAATCGGAAATACTTTTTCACTAGAATGGGCACGAATAATCAAACATTTAAGCTTAACGATGCCATTAATCACGCAGCGTAAACAAAGAATCAAAATTAGCCGAGTAATGAAAACAAGCTGAAGAGGAATATCGGTTATCTTTTTTGATACGATTCCGAAAGGTCAAATTCAGAATAACATTAGATTATAATAATATATGATTCAGAATACCGAAGCAAAACAATGGGATTTCCTCGATAAATCAGATCCGGAAATAGTCACAAAATATCACTTTTCAACCCGACCAGATCCGTTGTTTTGGAAATATTGGGAAAAGAAAATTTTAAATAAGTATATCTGGATATACCGGGGGATTCGGTTAACCTTGAATTTTGTTTTTAATCAAAAACTACGCATCGTAGAGAAAAAAGCACTGACGTGAAGTCACTACTCTTTGGCGCGCGTGTTTACGTTGGCTAATTTGAACTGAATGATGAGTGCTTAAGGCTCAACGTATAGAGCGAGCCGGAGATCTGGTAAGAGGGTAGTGGCGTAAGGATGCAGTAACAAAGTGGACGAAGAACACAACTGACTCTCCTTAGTGCACAAGCTCCTAGGAGCTTCAGAGGGATATCCTTAGGAAAGACTAAGGAGGGTCAGTATAATCACAATCATGTCTATAGAACGCGCTCCAAAGCAGATTGCCCCACGTCAATGCTTTTTTAGCCTTTTTCTTTCATAGTGAAGTAAATCCGCCCACCCCCTTTAGTCAAGGAGAGGAGGTAACTTCGAAATCTTAAATGGCGGTTCGATAAATATAATTCTATGTCTAAAAATACGTATTTATGTCAGTAAACTTTTTGTTCATTTGGATAGATGGCGCCGGTGACGGAGCTGTACACACAACGAAGGAAACAAGAGGAAGGGCAGAAAAAACACCAAACAAACATGTATTTAGCAATAATAACCTACATTAACGGGCAATCTATTACTAATAATTGCTGAACACTCATGTTCGTTTCGTGTTTTTCTGCTTTTCCTCTTGTTCCCTTCCCAAATATTTCACGGACATACAATTTTTGACAGAGACCTTGGATCATGAACCGCTTTGTGCAATTAAGCTATTATGGATTTGAATACAGCTCATGGAAATTTTTTGAATCTCATCTATTCGGAAAATATCTTAAGGTACGTTTGCAGCATACTCTGAATATAGTCCAATTACATAGGGAGGACCACAGGGTTGCATTCTTAGTCCCCTATTATTCTTAATTTACGGTCCGACTTTCAGCAGATAAATAAAAATTTATCAGTAATAATACATTATTATTCGTAAAATAGTTTGAAGATAAATACGAATAAATATTTGTGTATACTCTTCTTTTCCGGATCTTCGCTTCCTTCAGTTGTGATCAAGATTGGTGATGAACAGATTCTATCCTCAAGCTGCTGTAGAAACATTGAAATTATTTTCGATTGTCAGCAATTATTTATAGAGCATGTCTCTCTTTTGTTGAAAAGGTCATTCCTTGATCTGCAACATTTATACCCACAAATACATTTTTTAGACTAATATCTTTGTGTGACTCTGATGCTGCCCATAAGGCTTGATACTTTTCTATCCTTGCCTCAAAGTATAGATTACAGAAAATTCAGTTTCCTGTTGGCTGTGGCATGCTCTGCAAATTGATGAGTGTCTTTCATTATCTCCTATTATACCATCTTGTATTTATCACTCCATCCTGACAAGCCATAACAAATCCTTCCATTTTCGACGTGAGCCCAGCCGACTTCAAAAGGGCGAGGATAAGTATTCCTCAGACATGGTCTTTCAAACTCCTGAAATATACAGGGTGAGTCTTTGACCACTGCATTAATTTTAACCAAAGATTCCTCTCATCAAATGAAACACTTTTTTCCTTTAACATTTTTCCAAATTCAGCTCAGGTAAAAAGATACAGGCTGTTGAAATTTTGAAAAAAAATTAGTTTTTATTTTGTAGCTTTGACATCCTTTTTTCGAATAAAATGAATGTTGGCGTAAAGTTTCCTATAACTATGATACGTATTTTCCAAATATTAGTTATTTTCTACTTCTACTAGTTTTCTAGTTATGGACTCGTGGATTCATAAAACTAAACGAAATTAGCATAAAGAAAGCATATAAAGTTTTTCTTGAGTCATTTCAAGAATATTCCATCGTTTTAGAACATTATATTATTATTCTTCATCATTTCTCCTTAAACGCACCGTTTTCGAGATATTCTTCATTGAATGTTTTAAAATGGAAAACTCCAGAAATTTCACTACTTTTATGGATCCGTCCCTGAGCGTTGGAATCCCGAATCAAGCTGTAAACCACGTTACCATGCCTTATTCTCGTCCGCCAACAATGTCATAGATAATTTATATGCGGGAGTGTATTAGCACATTGTGAAATCTTTAAACGCTTGTAACTTTTTACCTGAGCCGAATCTGGAAAAATGGTAAATGAAAAAGTGTTTCATTTGATGAGAGGAATCTTTGGTTAAAATTAATGCAGTGGTCAAAGACCCTGTATAGACTACAGATTTTTACTCATGTGATCTTCGAGTAGTCTCTTCAGTTGTGCTTGTCTTATCTGTCTGCCTACTCGTTTTTGGTCTGCTAGTATTATTATTTTCGAAACAAAATTCAAAAAAAGGACAGTCGAAACGACAGCGTTCTATACTCCATTTACTTTTATAAAGTCTCCCGGTTGGCCATGAAAGTTTGACACATTTCACCGGGTTTCTGATACTTTGTCTCTGCTTCTTCAAAACTACTTTCGGAATTTCAATTTCAAAGCGAAGAGTTCTTTGTTAAGTATTCGAAGAAAATGGTCTTTGATAATATCTTGACTAAGAAGGAACATTATGTTGATTGTTGAGAGTAGAAATTGGCAATGTCTCGGCGAAATGTTTTGACATTGACGATATTTCAGGAGAGCCAACCTGCCTTGGTTTCAGTTACGAAAACTGAATTGACCTAAATCATGGCCTTCCGGGAGACTTTATAAAAGTGAATGGAGTAAAGTACAATCGCGAAAAAAGGATAATTCGAGTCGAGGCGTGGAAATCCACATGAATGTTTCGTAATCATCCAATAATCATTCCATTTCCGCTCTTCAGCCCACACGGCACACGACAGCCTCCAAACTCGTTGAATAGGGAATGAGACCCGTGCTGATCAACGTGGAATTGTTGTCATGATAGACTTCCTTATGATGGATGCAAACGTGCTGGTTTATCATGAATTCAATCCATAATGTTAGATCCTCTGCAAGTGGGTCATGCGATTTGCAACGCAACTGAATAAAATATAAAAAATTGGTTCAAGCCCTGTGGACAGGAGCATTTCGGCGCTCTTGTTCAAACAGACAAATCATATCTCCGAAAGTATTGGTTTCTCAGAGTTGGGAATTATATCAATGGATTCCTATGATAGAACTGCATCATGAAAGAAATTAAATTTAAAAAGTGTCGTTGAAAAAATGTTTCAATTACCTTTAAAAAAAGAACAATCTACAATGCTTCAAAAATTGTCATAAAATTTATTTATCAAGATTAAATGAGCAATCTGCAACAACCCATTCCACGAGGTTAAATCATTGCAGAAGGTTCATTTAATCTTGATAAATAAACTATTATTTGAATTTAATGCAGTTATGGTGCAGTTCTATTATAAGAATCCATTGATATAATTCCCAACTCTGAGAAACCAATACTTTCGGATATATGGTTTATCAAAAATTGAACAAGCATCAAAGCTCCTGCCACATGGCTTTTCTCCTTATATTTTATAGAAATTCCAATTAGGTATAGACCTACTATCATACATATTTCACTCCGCTAATATTAACACACGAATCGCCACTAGAGTGCATTACACTCCTTTTGTTTCCATTCCATGAATCTCATCAGGAGTAATCTCAAGTTTCCGTGCTTATTAAGCATAACAATAAACGCTGATTCGTACTATGTCGAATGAATTATCAATTTTCGATATAAACTGAAGGAAACATTTGAATTTTGTCTTCCATATTGTTAATCAATCAACTTGAAGTCGTGTGCTATCGTTACAAAAATGGTCTCAAACGATTAGATTCGACTCGCTGATGGAGAATTCGAGCAAATTCGATTCTGTACGATAACTTTCGAACGGAAAGATAAAGCGAATTTTCCGCATATAAATTTTGTTTTCAAACAATACAGATCGGATTGAATTGAAACCTGGTAATTACTTGTAGAATATACAGGGTGAGTCTTTAAGTTGTGCAATAATGGCCAGATATTTGTCTCATCAAATAAAACACTTTTTTCATTTACAGTTTTTCCAGATTCGGCTCAGGTAAAAAGTTATAAGCGTTTAAAGACTTTACAATGGGCTGATACTCCCCTGAATTTTCTCTGTACGTGGAACACAGATTATTGAATGGTTTCTTTCTGGGTTCTCTCTGAAAAATATCTATAAAATAAAAAATTAATTATTTTGTGATTTGCTTCTGCGTAAGAAACACAAGATTTTTGTCAGAAGCAATCAATAGAACAATGTTGCCTAACAAATAACAACGAAACAACATCAACGAAGAAATAACTATATCGTAACGTTTCGGAGTCTATATCAGACTCCTTCTTCTGACGCTTAACGAAAAAATCTTCAGGACTATTTTGTTGATTGTTATTCTGAGATTCGAGAATTGATATAGACTCCGAAACGTTATACGATATAGTTGTTTCTTCGTTGATGTTGTTTCGTTGTTATTTGATAGGCAACATTGTTCGATTGATTCTGAGAAATATCTTGTGTTTCTTATGCAGAAGCAAATCACAAAATAATTAATTTTTTATTATATAGATATTTTTCAGAGTTTGGGAGAGAAAACCCAGAAAGAAACCATTCAATGATGAATATACCTCCCACAGTATCCTTTAATGATTAATTAGAACACAGATTACTTTTAATATAACTCGTATTGTATTGCGACCAAATCTGTATCATCTGATGCTCTCAGTCAATTCTTGAATACTGAAACAGTGAACTTCAACTTGATACCTATTCTATCCATTCGATACTTCATTACCCAATTGTTTCCACTATAATAATATACACAATTTCATGATCTTCTATTAAGAAAAATCCTTAAATATCCTATATATCTTCAATGATACTTGAAAATAAATTCACTCTTATTATTCCTATTCCAATTCCAACCTCAATATAAATCATCAATATATTTGACATATCTGTCATAGGTAGATAAGATTATATCTATGAACAGTGAACACTGACAGATAGAATTCGCATTCTGTGATAACATAGAGGTACGATGTATTATTGAAATTTTGAAAAATCATATCTCCGAAAGTATTAGCTTGTTAGAGTTGAAATTGATATCAATGGATTATTATGATGAAACTGCATCTTAAAAAAATTGAATTTGAAATTTGTAATGTAAAACGAATTTTTTTTTTGTTACTCCGAAACCATCCGGCCGATTTTGCCCAATAACGAAGCCGAGATATTTATCTCGCAAACCTACTCTGAAAATTTCAACTGTCTAGCTCATTCCGTTCGAGAGTTATCGCGTTAACGGACGGACGGGCGGACAGAATCGATTTCGACCACGGATTCTTGATCAGTGAGTCGAACCAAATCGTTTGAGACCATCTTCAGCCAAAAATTCCAACATTACAGACATTTGGGCAAATTTATAAGCACTCTGTTACCAGTAGCAAGAGCGCCAAAAAAGATGGCAGTATGACTTGAACAGCAATGTTTATAGCAACAAACAGAATAGATCTGAATGTGTGTTACTTGAGATACTTCCCAATTAGTAAATCCGAACAACTGAAAGTACTATCGCACCTAGAAACAAAATATTTGTTGTCGATAAGACCACGACCTACGTCCAACGTTAGAAGGTATTTGAGAATCTTGTGATAAAGCAAACGTGATAGATAACATTGAATAAATGAGAATGACTGGACGTTTCGAAGAAGTATATACATGCACATAGTTGAAGGTTTCCAGAAAAAAAATTATGGAAAGGCATATTCGTGATTATCAGTACTTGCCCAGTGGTCGATATGCGACAGTAATTCGTTAAATTCCTAAGTTTGAGCGTATTCTTGTTCGATCTCATACATACTATTATGTTTTTGAAATTGGCATCAATATAATATGGACGCAAAAAACCCACAAACCTTTATGTGTTCCAAATTGTCAGTTTGAACGTGAATAATAGAGTATTGTTCTATGAGCGTATTTAATCACGAGGGTGAAGTTTACGAAACTAGCCGAAGGCGCTATCGCTTTCCGGCCGGCCGGACAGAATCAAATTTGACCTCGAATTCTTGATCATGGAGTCGAACCCAATCGTTTGAGACCATTCTCGGTCTAAAATTACAGACATTTGGGCAAAAGGATAACGCGATGTTTCCCAGAACATACGCGCAAAAAGGCGGCTTGAAGGTTAATGCAGTACTTCTTGAAGCTCCCCACTTCACGTCAGTGCTTTTTTCTGTCATATGCACCGACCTTTTAGAGTTTTCAACATATACAGGGTGAGTCTTTGACCACTGCATTAATTTTAACCAAAGATTCCTCTCATCAAATGAAACACTTTTTTCATTTACCAGTTTTCCAGATTCGGCTCAGGTAAAAAGTTACAAGCGTTTAAAGATTTCACAATGTGCTAATACACTCCCGCATATAAATTATCTTTGACATTGTTGGCGGACGAGAATAAGGCATGGTAACGTGGTTTACAGCTTGATACGGGATTCCAACGCTCAGGGACGGATCCATAAAAGTAGTGGAATTTCTGCAGTTTTCCATTTTAAAACATTCAATGAAGAATATCTCGACAACGGTGCGTTTAAGGAGAAATGATGAAGAATAATATAATGTTCTAAAACGATGGAATATTCTTGAAATGACTCAAGAAAAACTTTATATGCTTTCTTTATGCTAATTTCGTTTAGTTTTATGAATCCTCAAGTCCATAACTAGAAAACCAGTAGAAGTAGAAAATATCTAATATTTGGAAAATATGTATCATAATTATAGGAAACTTTACGCCAACATTCATTTTATTCGAAAAAAGGATGTCAAAGCTACAAAATAAAAACGGATTTTTTTTCAAAATTTCAACGGTATCTTTTTACCTGAGCTGAATTTGGAAAAATGTTCAATGAAAAAAGTTTTTCATTTGATGAGAGGAATCTATGGTTAAAATTAATGCAGTGGTCAGAGACTCACCCTGTATTCATATACATTCGTATAATACAAGGAGTGAAATCACTATTATGGATATGTAGTTCAAACGAAACCTGTCAAATTTAATTGAAATTATTTGAGATCATGTTGAGTAATTGAACCACATGAACGATTAACGATGATGTAACGATGGATTAAATTTTGATCCACCATTATACGCCAAAGTTAAATTGGCTGTCCATATTTTGGGGTACGTACGGTATTTTGTTTATCGACAGTCTTGAATTGTTTAAATTATTACGAATAGAGGTTGACATAGAAAATCAACCCATAAGCGAGCCCATAAGCTTCAGCGGTTCGAAACCACCCCGGAAACCACCCTGTATATCCGAAACGAAGAGTCAACAGAAAGTTTGATGATTTTCAATCAGTATAGACTTATCCTAACTACAACCAAAGTTTGGACTTTAGGTCACCAGTGACCCTGTATATTCGAATATCGTCAACAATGTAGTTGATAATTTCACGAGTAACATGCGAATTTTTACCTGCCAAACATAGCTCCGGCTCACCAATTTTTTTTTTTTAATTCGTAACCAAACGTAAAATTTGCAGCGAAGAAAATAATAGAACAAATATACGACTAAACATCTAACTGAGAAATCTTAATCCTACCTCCGAACAACGCCCGGTATCACTGAAAATAGATAAAATATGTAATATGAATTTGACTTGTAATGAGACTCCTATTTCAACTTCCTCCTTAATGAACCCATTAATCAACCAAAAGCCAACCCCACATGTGTACGCATCATCAAAATTAACGAGTTGTTAACCCCAAGCTGAATGGCGTCCATATATTCTGATGCACATACAAACTACAGACCTCAAAGCCCCTTTAATACGACGCTGAAATTGTGTTTCCCTTTTGAACATACTTGAGGAAAGGCAAAATACGTGAAAGCTTTGAAGCACGTTACGACCAAATGAGTGCTCTTGTGCTGTTAGTCTTGAGCGTCAATGGTAAAGGAGCGTAATTTTTCGTTTACAGGTTACGTTAAAGCAAGCTTAATAATCCAGATCTTTGATCAATTTCTAGCTTTGATCACCTAAGAGCATTAATTCCTGACTTTGTGAGTACTTTTTGCGCGTATGTTCCGGGGAACATCGCGTTATAGTTTTGCCCAAATGTCTGTAACTTTCGAATTTTTTGACGAAAATGGCCTCAAACGATTCAGTTCGACTCCTCAATGAAGAATTCGAGGTCAAATTTGATTCTGTCCGTCCGGCCGTCCGTTGCCACGATAACTTGAGAACGAAAAGAGCTAGCGACTTGAAATATTCAGGGTGGGTGGCGCATCCCAATACGACAGACAAGTTCGTTAATGGGCATAATCGGCCCAGTGGTTTCCGAGTAATAATTTTGTTTTCAACCAATATGAATCCGATCGAATTGAAACTTGGTGAGTAGTTGTAGAATATGAACCTAAGCTCGTTTGTGAAATTTTATGCGAATCATATGGCTAGAAAATTTTAAAAAAATTATTAAAAAATATTTTTGTTGTCACGATAACTTGAGAACGGAAAGAGATAGCGGCTTCAAGGTTTCAGGTTAGGATGTGCACCAGAACGCGACATATCAGTTTGTTTATGAGCATAATCGGCCAAACGGTTTTAGAGTTATAGCCATCTGAAATTTTTCTGAAATTTGGGGGTTTTTTGTTCCTCATTAACTCGAAAAATACTGAACCGATTGAATTCAAACATGGTTATTAGTTGTAGAATGCCAATGCAAAAATGTTTGCAAAATTTGGTGAGGATAGCATTTGTAGAAAATTTTTAATAAATCATTGAAAAAAAAAATTCTATATATCAGTAACTATTCGTTTGAAATTGCTGAAATTTTGCAAGAGCCTTCATAACCTAACTCTACTGCCAAGTTTCAAGTTTTAATACGATCGGTTGAATATTGTTGGAGATTCGAGCATTCTTGTGCGAGTTCAGTAGATGGGTGACCGTTGCCTCGGTGACTTTCGAACGAAAGCAGATAGGGACTTGCAATTTTCAGGGTAGGTTGCGTATCCGAAAGGGAGGGTTGAGTTCGTTTTTGGGCATAATCGGTCTAACGGTTTCCGAGTTAAACCCACCTGGAATATTATTTCCTTGATAACTCAGAAAACTAATATTCGATCGAATTGAAGCTTGGTAACTAGTAGTAGAAAATCAACATAAGGACGTGTTTATTATTTTGTAAGAACCGTACCCCTAGGAAATTTGAAAAATATGGCGAAAAAAAAAATTTTAAGAACCGTACCCCTAGAAAATTTAAAAAAAATCACGAAAAAAAAAATTGGTTCAAGCACTGACGTGAAGTCAGAAGCTTTTGCGCGTATGTTCTATTGTCCATGCTTCTGTATTTGACACCCTTAATCGAATTTACCATGGTAAATTATGTTGTCCATTCTCCTGTATTGGACTCTCCTAATTCGAACTTACCATGGTAAATTCGAATTAAGAGTGTCCAATACAGGAGAATGGACAACATAATTTACCATGGTAAATTCGATTAAGGGTGTCCAATACAGAAGCATGGACAATAGAACATACGCGCAAAAGCTTCTGACTTCACGTCAGTGCTTGAACCAATTTTTTTTTTCCTTTGAACTGAAAATCGTATAATATTATGGTGAAATATCCAAATTACCGAAATAGGTACAATCATGAACTAGTTCAGAAAATTATTAAAAAACATAAAGATAAAAAGCTCTTCAGCAACATAACCCGAACAAAAAAAATCAAAACAGTGAAAGGTTTCCAAGCTTTCACGTTCCATACGAAAAGAAACAACAAACCCCAGAATATTTTTAAAAAGGTTAATATAAAACTTCCACGAAATATAAAGAACTCCTAGGAAATACATTCGATAAAACTCCGGACATGTTAAGATCGGGTTCATATGAAATGTTTAGATTGCAACAAGTGCTACATCGGGCAAGCAACCAGAAACATTCTCACACGGTATAAAGAGCATACGGGACATATTCGGAACAACAATATCAATAAATCTGCTGTTGGAAATCATGTTTGAACAACTCGCCACTCAATTTCAGAAAATTCCGTCAAATTATTGAAAAATTCCAATTTATTGTAGGTACTTAAG
The DNA here is from genome assembly GCA_937662695.2 of Halyzia sedecimguttata. Taxonomy (NCBI): domain Eukaryota; kingdom Metazoa; phylum Arthropoda; class Insecta; order Coleoptera; family Coccinellidae; genus Halyzia; species Halyzia sedecimguttata. Next base: position 100,695,770 of record OW569413.2, on the reverse strand, counting down.
TACTTGTAGATACTTGAAGGAATCGAAATGTATAAGAGAATAGTATATTCTAAAACAAGTTGCAGAATGGGCTGATATTTAAACACGAATGCCAAATTCGAAAACAAGCGACGAAGGAGCGAGTTTTCGTACGCATGAGTGTTGGAATTGCCTTCTGCAACGAGTATTAGACGATATTTTCTCTATTTCAGGCAAGTTTTGTAAAATACTGTTGAAATTTAATGAAAAATTAGGATTATACATACTAGTGACTTTTGTATTGTATCTTGGCAGTTGGTGTGACTGTTACGAGTGTTGATAGATCATGGAATTTGAATTGTACGTAGAGCATGGATATCAGATTGAACAGTTTCCTAATATTATGAATGATTCAAAATTAGCAAGAAGGAAATCTCTAGTAGGTACCTTATTTTTTATGAAAATAAAACCTTTCCTCTCAACAATTATTTCACCTTATTCAGATTATCTTATATTGACAATAATTGACGTGTATTGAAATTTGATAGGATCGAATGTCAGTGCTGACTACCACAAAACGAAAAATATAACTAGAAACAATGCGGGAATGAGTTCATTCCAGCACTGTTTTAGTGCTGGAATGAACTCATTACGATACTGAAATAGAGAATAGTATATTCTAAAACAAGTTGCAGAATGGGCTGATATTCAAAGACGAATGCGAAATTCGAAAACGAGCGACGAAGGAGCGAGTTTTCGTACGCAGGAGTGTTGGAATTGCCTTCTGCAACGAGTATTAGACAATATTTTCTCTAATTCAGGCAAGTTTTGTAAAATACTGTTTGAAATTTAATCAAAAATTAGGATTATACATCCTAGTGGCTTTTGTATTGTATCTTGGCAGTTGGTGTGACTGTTACGAAAGTTGACAGATCACGGAATTCGAACTGTACGTAGAGCATGGAGATCAGATTTAACAGTTTCCTAATATCATGAATGATTCAAAATTATCGAGAAGGACATCTCTAGTACCTTATTTTTTTATGAAAGTAAAACCTTTCCTCTCAACAATTATTTCACCTTATCCAGATTATCTTATATCGACAATAATAATTGACGTGTGTTGAAATTTGATAGGATCGAATGTCAGTGCTGACCACCACAAAACGAAAAATGTAACTAGAAACAATGCGGGAATGAGTTCATTCCAGCACTGTTTTCAGTGCTGGAATGGACTTATTACGATACTGAAATAGAGAAAAGATATTTTACTCAATAATGATCCAACCCCTATTAACAACTCATTATTCTCACGAATGGGTTTATGACTAACGAGTATAATATCAACCCATACCTACTTGAGTGTAGAAATTGATAGCATGCTTTAGTAACGCTTCGTCTGAGAAGATGATAACATTGTTTCCGAAACATGTCAGACGACAGAATTTGTAGCGGACAAGAGCATAGAGTTACTTTATTTTTCGGCAAATTAAAAACATCCTGTTTATATTGACAACGGTTATCAAAATTGAATGACACCAACTAAATAACTAGTATTCGGTACCTAAGATGTTATTCTCATCCCAAGTCTGCAACCTTAGATGATTATTTCCATGTTGTACCCCAAACAAAGAACTCCATCAGATAACCAATTCTTCCCAGATAAGCCATAAATTCGAGTAGGTAATTCTAGGTTCTATAAAGAAAAAAATGGGGAACGGAAAAGGCAAAGATTCGACATATCCTGATCCGAAAACCATAAACACTGGACAGGAAGTAAACAAATACTGCTTCCGTCATAAAATTTGACGCCACTTCAAAGATTATGGGGACTGTTGCCAATTTTACTGCCTACTATCTACAGGGGTTCTTGAGTTGAAAATAGATCATATATCTCAATTATACCAGTCACAGTGAGAATGTACAAGAAGCCATTTCAACAAAATCGGAAAATATACAGGCTGGCCAACTGAAAACGAAACATAGAAATTTTCAGACACTGCGTCAACATTTTAGAAAAAAGCTCAAACCCATAGATCGGGTTTTCGGGTATTTGTGACCAAAATTTAGACCATTGGCGTAGTCAGGAAATTTAAAATCCGAATTCTTGGGAAGTATTGGGTGGAAATAAAAAATTTAAAGACTTCCTATCGTAAAGAGAACTGTAAGAGCTTATAACATATATCTTACTTGATATACCTAATAAAATTCCAATATTTTGGTGCGATTCTTATTTCTTACCCTCCCTTGGGCATGAAGGGCGTTTTTCTGAAGTTTCGACGCAATTCCTGAAAATGACTCTCTTTCGTTTTCAGTTGGCCACCCTGTATGAAAACTTTAATGTTATTCAGATAAAATTAACGACTTTCCAACTAGATCTTAACAGCTGCAAGTGTTCTTCTATTTGACTTTGATTGCATTTAAATATCAACAAACCTACTTAACTGATAGTTGTGAAGTAAGTAGCCTCAACAGAATTGATTCAGGAAGAATATAATAGCCATTGTACTGTATGCACTCCGAACAAATATCATTGTTGATGAAGAAACAATTGATGTTGGTAGAAAACAAAATCAACTCACGTAGGAATACTAAAATATATACGATCTCGACAACAAAAAATTGGTTCAAGCACTGACGTGAAGTCAGAAGCTTTTGCGCGTATGTTCTATTGTCCATTCTCCTGTATTGGACACTCTTCTTAATCGAATTTACCATGATGAATTCTATTGTCTATTCTCCTTTATTGGACACTCTCTTCTTAATCGAATTCACCATGATGAATTCTATTGTCCATTCTCCTGTATTCGAGACTCTTCTTAATCGAATTTACCAAGATGAATTCTATTGTCCATTCTGGACAATAGAATTCATCATGGCAAATTCGATTGAGAAGAGTCTCGAATACAGGAGAATGGACAATAGAATTCATCATGGTGAATTCGATTAAGAAGAGAGTGTCCAATAAAGGAGAATAGACAATAGAATTCATCATGGTAAATTCGATTAAGAAGAGTGTCCAATACAGGAGAATGGACAATAGAACATACGCGCAAAAGCTTCTGACTTCACGTCAGTGCTTGAACCAATTTTTTATTCACTCTTATCTTCCACTTATCCTCAAGTTTCAGCTCCCAAAACGGTCCAAGGCTGCCCTTTTGGTCCAAAAAAATATCAAACCTCGTCTCTCATTACGTATAATTTGTGACGTTTCTATGGTCGAATTTACAAAGGAAAAATTCCCCAACTCAAAACCTCCAGAACTTGTATCGTTTTCGTATATTTAGACTTACCTTAGGTAAAGGAAAAGCAGGAAACGGATGATTCGATATTTCTCCTCCATCTCGAGCCCCGTTCTTCGAGCGGAGATTATTTTCTTTTCGAGTTCTAGGCTAATCCTTGTAGGCACCTCGCCTTCGGTACCTACCTCTCATGAATTTTCTCATTTTTCACATTTCCAGATCGTATATCGACGCGTGGCGGTTTATAGGAGGGTTTTTCGCCCTTTTCGCCATTTTCTTCAAGTTTCACGCCCCAAAAAGGCCTAAATCGTCAGTTTCGCTTTCGAAAATTTCCGACCCCGTCTCTCGAATTAATTCTGACGTTTCTCGGATTGACTTTTTGAATGGAAAATCGTCGGACTCAAAACCTCCGAAACTTGTATTGAATTAGTATATTTAGGCTCAACCTAGAAGAACGAAATTTGGGAAAAACACAAATCGATTCGTCTTCTTCGACTCGACGGCAAAAGTCCGGGTCGAGGGATCGTTTCTTCGGAGCCTTACGCTACACCAAATCGGTACTACTCAACTCGCACAAGAATGCTCGAATCTCCAACAATATTTAACCGATCGTATTAAAACTTGAAACTTGGCAGTAGAGTTAGGTTATGAAGGCTCTTGCAAAATTTCATGAATTTCAAACGAATAGTTACTGATATATAGAATTTTTTTTTTTTATTTTTAATGATTTATTAAAAATTTTCTACAAATGCTATCCTCACCAAATTTTGCAAACATTTTCGCGTTGGCATTCTACAACTAATAACAATGTTTGAATTCCATCGGTTCAGTATTTTTCGAGTTAATGAGGAACAAAAAACCACCAAATTTCAGAAAATTTCAGATTGCTATAACTCTAAAACCGTTTGGCCGATTATGCTCATAATTGAACTGAAATGTTGCGTTCTGGTGCACATCCTAACCTAAAAATTTCAAGCCGCTATCTCATTCCGTTCGCAAGTTATCGTGACAACAAAAATATTTTTTAATAATTTTTTTAAAATTTTCTAGCCATACGATTCGCACAAAATTTCACGAACGTGCTTAGGGTCATATTCTACAACTACCCATCAAGTTTAAATTTGATCGGATTCATATTGGTTGAAAACAAAATTATTACTCGGAAACCACTGGGCCGATTATGCCCATTAACGAACTTGTCCGTCGTATTAGGATGCGCCACCTACCCTGAAAATTTCAAGTTGCTAGCTCTTTTCGTTCTCAAGTTATCGTGGCAACGGCCGGACAGAATCAAATTTGACCTCGAATTCTTCATTGGGGAGTCGAATTTAATCGTTTAAGACCATTTTTTTCCAAAAATTCGAAAGTTACAGACATTTGGGCAAAACTATAACGCGTATGTTCCCCAGAACATACGCGCAAAAATGGTTCGAGCACTGACGTGAAGTCAGGAGCTTTCGCGCGCATGTTCGATTGTCTACTCACCTCTATTGGACACTCTCAATCGAATTTAGTATCGATATACCGTTTTTTCAGCTTCTATAATATGAATACATTTCATGCCGTTTTAATATCCTTACTCGTTGTATTTAATTTTGTTATTTAACAAAAAATTATAAACTAATACCATTTGACATTCCATTTTCAAACTGCCTGAATTATTTCATTGAGTTGAATGAGATTCCTTCATTTTCGAATTAGTTGATGTTTGTTAAATCTCTTTTTTACGACAAGTAATAAGAATTAGATATTTAGTAGACATGTGTGACGTATATAACCTTCAAGATAGTCATGAATAAATTAGGGGATTATCATATAAAAAAATTGTCGATGACGTCATATCTCAAATTTGGGACATGCTGTATACAATTTTCTTACATAAAAAAGAGCACAATTCAAAATACTAATCGACCTGCCCGAGCATATTTAGAGAATTAATTTACAGAATTTATTCTAAGTCAGAGACTCGCACTGTATATCATCAGCGCGTTTCAGTTTTTGGCGCTCTTGTTCCTCGGAACAGTGCTTATCAATTTGCCGAAATGTCTGTAATTTTCGAATTTTTTGATGAAAATGGCCTTGAACGATTTGGTTCGACTCACTGATCAAGAATCCGTGGTCAAAATCAATTCTGTCGGGCCGACCCTCCGTTAATACTATAACTCTCGAACGAAATGAGCTAGGCAGTTAAAATTTTCAGAGTAGGTTTAAGGGATAAATATCTCGGTTAAGTTCGTTATTTGGCAGAATCGGTCTGATGGTTTCGGAGCAACGAAAAAGAAAATTTCAATAATACATCGTAGTTCTATGTATTCACAGAATGTGAACACAGAATCTGTCTGTGTTCTGTGTTCACTGTTCATAAATGTCATAAATATCTGTTGGAAACAAGTATACGATTCTTGAATTTGTGAATATATGCAAGACTGTTTTGAAACCGAAAATCGTTATGACTGATTCCATATTGAATAATTTATGTTTAAATATTGGGGGTGATGTTTCAGAAGATTTAGAATTGGATCATTTTAACGATGTAGTTTATGAAGGCAATAGGAAAGAAGAACATAATGGAATGAAGGTATTTCGAGTTGTAAAAACTCTGCACCGAGTGTAAGTTGCAACAACCCATTCCAAGAGGTTGAATCATTGCAGATTGCTTATTGAATCTTGATAAATAAATTTAATGAACTTTTTTTTTAAATGATAATCTTTGAAGCATTTTTTTGTAAACGACAATTTTTTTAAATTTAATTCCTTTCATGATGCAGTTCTATCATAAGAATCCATTGATATAATTCCGAACTCTGAGAAACCAATACTTTCGGAGATATATTTTTTTTTAACTATAATTTTTGAAGCATTTTTTTGTAAACGACACTTTTTTTAAATTTAATTTCTTTCATGATGCAGTTCTATCATAAGAATCTATTGATATAATTACCAACTCTGAGAATCCAATACTTTCGGAGATATAATTTGTCTGTTTAAACAAGGGCTTGAACCAATTTTTAGTAATAATCAAGAGTATTTTAGCGTACTTTATTGGGGTCGTGGCTTACACCTAATCAAAGAGAAGGACAATAATCTATTTTATAGAACGGGTGGTAATTCTGCCCAGGTATATCAGCGCACAAAAAATCGTATAAAAGGCTCTGTAAAGTGAAAATTCCACCCTTTAAGGGTAAGTTTAACGACCTCCACAGCGCGCAAGCAGGAAAAGTTATACATTCCTCCAATGTAATGTTTACTAATCAATGGCTATTTTTTCGCCGCAAATGTTTTGGATATAATAAGAAACCAAAGGTCAAATATCACTTAACCACAAACTCAGCGTCTTTAAGTTCGATCGTTGACAAAACCAAAGAATCTCAATGTTTTTTCAACCGGAATGTTTCGATTTCGTTTGTAATTTTGATGGAATTTCCCAGCAACAGTCGAACGTTCCGATAATTCTATCGAATGCCAATAAAATAATCATTCAATTCATTATCTTATCTTCTTAGAGTACCGTAGAATAATCGAAGAAGGTATGTCACTGACTTTTTCAATGAATAATCACAGATTTTTTTTTTCTATCTTACCTTCACATACCACTTGGTGGTATTCTTATTCTTCCTTGGACCGGTACAGACACAAAAACGAAACCTGTTCCTCCTGGTAGTGGACAGATCGTTCTTGGAGTTTCCCGCTGTTTTTCCAAGACATTTTGCACTGAGCAGTTTCGTTTTTTTCACAACCCCGTTGTAAAGGTCCGACTGAAAATCTACCGCTGGTCCCGTTGTCGGCAATAACATTGATAATTTTCACTACAAATCAATTTTCTGGTATTAAAAAAAAAACACGAATTCCTCAGCCAACACGAGTTAATCGAGACGAACAACACAGGTATTTTTAATATTTCTTCAACCGGACGTATCACAACAATAAAACATAAGTTCATCGAATGTTTTGACACTTCGACGATCGACCACGCTCGCTTCGATCCTTGACGCACACACGCCTTCCACAAAGCCAAACGAACGATTGACTGGTTGTCGAGCAATCGAGATGCTCCTGGCCAGTCAGATAGCCCCCTATGCAGTGTTGCCAATAGGTTTCCGCCGAAATATTTGTCAAAAAATCCGATTCATTTTTTAAAATGTCTCCCGGTTGGCATGTTCGTACATGCCAGGCACTTATAAAAGAGGAAGCAAAATAATATTAGCTTGGTGGGAATATAACGTGCGTTCAAAAAAATACGTGGTCAAGTAGGCTATACTTGATATCGAATTTTGTTGAACGCACGTTATTTATATTTTATTTTATATATTATAATTGATATTGATGTAGAATATATCCATTTTATGAAATTATCATTAAAATAATAAAATTGAACGAGGATTCGCTATCACCGTATAATATCGCCAGATGGGTAACTTTTTGAATAATTGAACTGAATTTCCGAAATACTTTCATTTTATATTACGCTGGAATACAATTTTCAACCAGGGGCTGTGAGAACTCCAAATTACGGTTCTCTAGGAAATCTCGTAATTGATATCGAAAAATATTCAAAAATGGCCAACTATTCAATCCCATTATCTAAAAAATCAAATAGGGCTGAATAGTTCGCCGCTTTTGAATGTTTTTGGATAACAATAACCAGAACTTCCTATAAATCTTAAGGCGGATTTATACAGCAAATAAGATAAGATAAAATAAAATAAGAAAGTTAAACATGTAGGTACATTACTATGAGAGCGTTTATACACGAAATAAGATAAAATAAGAAATAAGAATAATAATTAAAGTTGGCCAACTCTCATCTTTATTTCTTATTTTATGTTATTTTGTTTGGAAAATGACAATGCGCATGCTCAAAGAGTGAAATTCATAGAACTTGCATAAAATTGTCAAGAAGCTGCGATTTGATTGGTTCATTCTTATTTCTTATTTTGTTTTAGATTATCTGTATAAACCGATTCGTTTAACCCTTAATTCTTATTTTATTTTAATTTGATTCTTATTATTTTATCTTATTTGCTGTATAAACCCGCCTTTAGAGAACCGTAATTTGGAAGTCCCAAATGTCCTACCCACCCTGGTTGAACGCGTTGAACGTCATCTCAGAGTAATTAAAAACATTTATTACTATAAGTGCCTGTTTCACCACTTGCTGATAAACTGCTATGGACTTTGGGGCATTTCTTGATTAAAATCTGATTTGAATAATTCGTAACTTAATTACCGACCTAATTACAGAAATCTCTCTTGCGAGAATAGGTGAAAGCAGGCAATATCTTGGAAAAATCCGCAAAACATAAAAATCCGAAAAAAATCCGATAGAGGCAAAAAAATTCGTAAATCGGATTAAAATCCGCAAATTGGCAACACTGCCCCTATGTATCATCGTGAGCGTCCGACGTGGGAGCATGCGCGACAGGGGGCCTGCTCGCTCGAGAGAAAAGCCGCGCCGCTTTTCCGTGCGACGAAGGGACCCTTCGTCGCACGGAAAAGCGGGTGACCGGAACGAAGAAAGTTGTTTTTGGACGTTTTTTGTCTGGCAATTCCCAATGTAGGAACCTATCGTGATTCTCTTTAGAATCACGCGGATTTCAAGGCGAACGATAACAACATTGGTTATTGTAAGATCGAATTTGTAATTAGAATTTTCTGCATACAGTTGCGAGTCTCCCATTTGGAATAAATTCAGTAAATCAAAGATAATTGCTGGGAAATTCCATTAAAATTACAAGCGGAATCGTAACATTCCGGTTGAAAAAATTTGTTCAAGCCCTGTTGACAGGAGCTTTTTGGCGCTCTTGTTCAAACAGACAAATTGTATCTCCGAAAGTATTGGTTTCTCAGAGTTGGGAATTATATCAATGGATTCTTATGATAGAAATGCATCATGAAAGAAATTAAATTTTAAAAAAGTGTTGATTAAAAAAATGCTTCAAAAATTATCTCATAATAAAGAGCAATCTACAATGCTTCAATGCCTTGATGCTTCAAAAATTGTCATTCAATTTATTTATCAAGATTGAATGAGCAATCTGCAATGATTCAACCTCGTGGAATGAGTTGTTGCAACTTACACTCGGTGCATAGTTTTCACAACTCAAAATACCTATGGAAAATATCATCGAAATGTCTAGAGCAAGGCTGGAGACAATCATAGCAGATTGTCCATTTATTCCTGATATTTGAGTAGGTATTGGATTACGAACAAATAATTTTAATAGTTCAAAATATATTAATAAAATACTATCCTCTTTTCATAATTATAAATTTAATTGTTCATACCACTAACACATTGTTTTCTGTATTATGAACCTTAACTCAAGAAAAAATGATTGATACACAAATGTAGATCCATATTTCAGCATTTTTTGCTAGCAACATTATGAAAATACTGTATACACAGAAAAAAAAGTACACTGCGAGCAAGACTAGTAGTCTTGATTGGAAGCTATGGTAGACTCATATATCCGCAATGATAACTTGACTCAATGCAATATGCACATTATTCTTATACCTATCAGTTCAGCTTACTTCCGATAAAGAATAACAAACTTGAAAATAGTATAGTAACACTAATTTTAACGTATAGCATAACTTCAACTAAGAATATGCCTACTTGAAATGAATATAGAACTGTCTTTTAGCAAAACTTTCTCAGTTTCCGAATAAGTATAGTTATTTTCTGAGCAACTATTTTCTTAATGCAGAGTAACAAGTAATAAACTTGAAATGAGAATATTTCTAATCATATCAATATTATTCTTAAAATTGTTTGAAAATCATCAATACTATCCCTCCGAGTATAGTGAAACTTATATCAATTTTGAAGTGTTCTTATTTTAATTCCCTTTGAAATGAGAGACAGTCAAATAATATGGAGTGTCAAGTGGTACATCATAGAAAATAATTCTTTTTGTTGTCCTTCCAACTATCTGAATTTTTTGACGACGTGATGCTTGACCTCCCATATTTGAAAATTTGAAGTTAATTTACTCTCCAGCGTCATCTACTTAGTATCAAAATGTTATTTATTTCAAAAAATACCATTGGGTATTTATTCAAACTAGTCCCATATCTAAGCGTCGCAATAAATTGAATCAATGATAGCTATCATTGTTGGAACCTTTGGCTAAGTTTGCGACGCACATATATGGGACTAGTTTGAATAAATACCCACTACTAATGTTTGAAAAAAATATCATTATGATACTAAGTTGATGATGCTGGAGTGAAAATTAACTTCAAATCTTCAAATATAGGAGATCAAATATCACGTTGTCAAAAAAAATTCAGATAGTTGGAAGGACATTAACAAAAAGAATTATAATCAATGATGTACCTACCACTTGACAATCCATACCATTTGAATGTCATTCATTCCGAAAAATAGAATCGGTACAAAAGTAAGTAAGGAATGCACAGAATAACTATTTTTCACTTTGCAGAATGTGTAAGGGGATATGTCATTTATTCATTTGCACAATATTTTGCTCAGCATTTTGGTGAAACGGATTGTTATTTTTCTTGCTGCGACGTGCCAAGTTCCAAGTAAAAAGTTGCATAACAGTTTGGTGCAATCAGGTTCCTGAAAATGAAATTATGGGTTCCAATGAAATTATATAAAGTATATTATAAGTACTCACTGTTAAATACTCAAATTAACTCGGCCAATTCCCATTCGTTTAAAATGTTCTTCATATTCATTACTACATATATAAACTTATAAAATCACTAGTTGTTGCCGATCGTGATCATGCTCTCTTTGGATCCGCGTCCAAAATGTCCGCCGCCAACCTTTTCACCCGGTGCAGATATGTGGATTTGCTCAATCGATACTCGATAGTTGAGTGTATTGAGACTTGACTGCGCATATAATATTATTTCGAATAAGAATAGCCTGTTCTTGGGTGAAGTTGTACCTGAATTCATATGAGATCTCTTAGATTTCAACCATGAGAGCTATTCTCAATATAATTATTGAAACACTTCCATCAGTAGAATATTTCCTACAATTAAGAATTAATATTCTAGCTATAAAATAGTGTTGCTTTTTATTCAATGTCAGAATTAGGCTACGATCAACTTTAAATAATTTTGGCTCAAGTCTTGCATTTTCTTTAGAGAATACTAAATGATTTTCAATAGAACTCAATAGCGGTTCTTGCTTTCATTGTAGTGATCTTGTTGTATTGAGAATATAACATGTTCAATAAAATGTATCGTAATCTTGGTGAATAAGTATATGTGTCTTCTCAGAACAAAAACAGTATTTTCTACTTTCAAGATAAATAGTTTCAACTCAGGTATGAAAAAACTTGCTTTTAGAATATTTCATCAAGACTATGTGTATACTTGAATGTAAATTATGATTTTTTTCCGTGTATAGGAACATGTCTCACTACTTCAGGAAGTAAAAGGTAATATTAACCTCAGTGGTCAACGAACAGTAATTTATTTTGATGATTCCATTATGTTATTCATTCCTATTTCCTCCATAAACTACATCAAAACAGTCCTGTATATACTCACAAATTCAAGAATCGAATACTTGCTTTCCAAGAGAAAATATCAACTACGAATTGACAATCTCCAATAGCTAGAAAAGATGACATTTATGAATAGTGATTACAGACAGATTCTGTGTTCACATTCTGTGAATACATAGAACTTACGATGTATTATTGAAACTTTGAAACATCATATCTCCGAAAGTATTAGCTTGTTAGAGTTGAAAATGATAACAATGGATTCTTAATCCTAACTTTAATTCAAAAGTTGTAATGTAAAAAAAAATATTTTTTTTTCGTTACTCCGAAACTATAAGACAAATTTTGCCCAATAAGGAACTTAACCGAGATATTTATCCCTCAAACCTACTCTGCAAATTTCAACTGTCTAGCTCATTCCGTTCGAGAGTTATCGTGTTAACGGCCGGCCGGACGGACAGAATCGATTTCGACCACGTATTCTTGATCAGTGAGTCAAACCAAATCGTTCAAGACAATTTCCAGCCAAAAGTTCTAAAATTACAGACATTTGGGCAAATTGATAAGCACTCTGTTCCGAGGAACAAGAGCGCCAAAAAACATGGCTCTTAACATTGAGATTCTTTGATTTTGTCAACGGTCGGACTTAAAGATGCTGAGGTTGTGGTTTGACCTTTGGTTCCGTATTATATTCAAATCATAAACAATTGCGGCGAATAAATAGCGATTAATCAATGGACATCACATTGGGGGCAGAGGGAATGTACAACTTTTCCTCCTTGCGCGCAGTGAAGGTCGTTAAACTTGAAGGGTGGAATTTGCAATTTACAGGGCCATTTACACGAATTTTGGCAGGTTTTATACCAGGGCAGGATTGCGACCCGTACTCTAAAATAGAGTATTGTCCTCATTTTCGAGTAGATGTACTTTATAAGCTGCGACCCCAATACGACGCTAAAATACCATGGTAAATTCGATTAAGGGTGTCCAATATAGGAGAATGGACAATAGAATTTACCATGGTAAATTCTATTAAGAGTGTTCAATACGGGAGAATGGACAATAGAACACACGCGCAAAAGCTCCTGACTTCACGTCTGTGCTTGTTTGTGAATATACTCAGACAGGTCGATTAGTATTTTAAATTGCGCTCTTGTTGATGAAAGAAAATGTTATACAGTGTGTCCCAAATTTGAGATATGACGTCATCGATAATTTTTCTAAATCGCGATCCTAATTTTGGCTATTCTTAAAGGGTATATTAAGTAACATTTGCGTACCAAGTATCAAATTCTTATACCTTGTCGATAAAAAGATATTTAACACTAATTCGAAAATGAAGGAATCTCATTCAACTTAATGAAATAATCCAGGCAGTTTAAAAATGGAATGTCAAGAGGTATTTTTGGCGCTCTCGTTCCTCGGAACAGAGTGCTGATTTGCCCAAATGTCTGTAATTTTCGAATTTTTAGCTGAACCTGGTCTTGAACGATTTGGTTTGACTCACTGATCAAGAATCCGTGATCGAAATCGATTCTGTCCGGCCGGCCATCCGTCCGGCCGTTAACACGATAACTTTCGAACGGAATGAGCTAGACAGTTGAAATTTTCAGAGTAGGTTTGAGGGATAAATATCTCGGTTAAGTTCGTTATTGGGCAGAACAGTTTCGGAGTAACGAAAAGAAATATTTTTTTTTACATTACAACTTTTGAATTCAATTTTTTTTCAGATGCAGTTTCATAATAAGAATCCAATGTTATCATTTTCAACTCTAACAAGCTAATAGTTTCGGAGATATGATGTTTCAAAGTTTCAATAATACATCGTAAGTTCTATGTATTCACAGAATGTGAACACAGAATCTGTCTGTGATCACTATTCATAAATGTCATCTTTTCTAGCTATTAGAGATTGTCAATTCGTAGTTGTTATTTTCTCTTGGAAAGCAAGTATTCGATTCTTGAATTTGTGAATATATACAAGACTGTTTTGATATAGTTTATGGAGGCAATAGGGAAGGAGAACATAATGGAATCATCAAAAGAAATTACTGTTCGTTGACCACTGAGGTTAATATTACCTTTGACTTCCTTAAGTAGTGAAACATGTTCCTATATACAGTATTTTCATAAGGTTGCTAGCAAAAAAATACTGAAATATGGATCTACATTTGTGTATCAATCATTTTTTCTTGAGTTAAGGTTCAGTAATTCGAAAAATATCGATTCACAGAATACAATGCGCCAGAAATCGCCCTGCAGACTGAGTAATCAAACTATACGAGTTTACCAAATAAAATACCAGGCCTGACTATGACAGATTCAATTTTCGAGGGATGCACGGCGGTATCTTCCAGATTGTCGAACACTGATTGAATTCAGTCGAGTAATACGAAATATCATTTCGGTAAAAAATTCTACATATCGTTGCAAATTCGTCCTATCGTAATATATTTTGCGAACTTTCATACAAAATATAGCAGTCAGTACTCTTTGATGCGCTTGTTGACGTTTACCAATTTGAATTGAATGATGGTTCTGCTAGCTTCTGGACAGATTGTTTGTCCCGATTTAAACCACTTGGCTAGAAAATATTTTTTTTAGTCGGACGATAGTGGCCACTATTCACTGTTAGGACAAAAATTAACAGTGCTGTGCCCAAGGTGGCGTAAGGATACAGTATCAAAGCCTGCCTGCATGGAACCCACATATGATTCTCCTATCTTGCACAAGCTTACTGGGAAAGACCTAGGGGTGTCCGTATAATCATAGAATGATATAGAATCACGTCAGTCCTTTATAACTTTTTTCATAGTGAGGACAATCTGCTTGCGAATTACATGATTATGATTCTATGATAATACTGACTTCGCTAGGTCTTCCCTAAGGAAGGCTTTGATACTATGTCCTTATGCCACCTTGGGCACAGCAATGTTAATTTTCGTCCGTGGTAGCCAAGTTCTTGAAAATTTCAAGATCTTGTCTTGATTTCAAGACAAGAAGTAATATTTGATTTCAAGACAGGACAAGAAATTGTATGTCAATACCAAGATTTCTTGTCGAGAAAACAAGAAATCTTTGAATATCTTGACTTGCAATGAAAACGCTAAAACTTATTTATTTGTGAAAAAGATAACATAACATAACATATTTTAATTTATTAAACACATTTTTTGCTAGAACGATTCAGAAAAATGTAAATAAAAAATAATAAATCATAATTCTGTTTAAACTAAAATTGAAAACTAGATTTTGAAAATTATCTAAAATCAATATCAAATTTATATCGGAATTCATAAGACACATAGGTAAGACTTCTTATGGAGTCAACACCTAGCTGATTCCTTGGCTTTGTTGTTGTTAAAATTGCTCTTGAAAATAGCCTTTCCACTATTTAGCATAAGGATTGAAAAATATAAAATAAAATTTTTCCTTTATAAAAATAAATTTGAGAAAATGAGGGTTTTATCAAGTTTTTGGCGCTTTAGTTCCTCGGAACTGAGTGCTTATCAATTTGCCCAAATGTCTGTAATTTTCGAATTTTTGGCTGAAAATGGTCTCAAACGATTTGGTTCGACTCACTGATCCAGAATCCGAGGTAGAAATCCATTCTGTCCGGCCGGCCGGCCGTAGGAACGATAACTCTCGAACGAAAGGAGTTAGAGGATTGAAATTTGCAAGGTGGGTTTGGAGCGTAAATATCTCGGACAAGTTCGTTAATGGGCAAAATCCATCAAGCGGTTTCGGAGTTAAGGCCGATTTTAGTAAAAACATTTTTTATGAATATTTCCGAAACCGATCACTCGATCTATCTGAAATTGAGCATCAAATTGTAGAATTATGACCTTCATACGCATGTGAAGTGTTATATTGACCAGGTTACCGCAAAGTGTAAAAAAAAAATTTTGAAAATTTCAAAAAAATTTTTCTTCAATAACTCTCGAACGGAATGAGCTAGGCAGTTGAATTTTTCAGAGTAGGTTAGGGAGATGAATATCTCGGTTAAGTTCGTTATTGGGCAAAATAGGCCAGATGGTTTCGGAGTAACGACAAAAAAAAATTTTTTTTAAGTAACAAATTTCAAATTCAATTTTCATTTTAGATGCAGTTTCACCATAAAAATCCATTGATGTCATTTTTAACTCCAACGAGCTAATACTTTCGGAGATATGATTTTTCGAAATTTCAATAATTCAATACAAACGCATGCGTATAAAGGTCATTATTCTAGAATTGGCTGCTAAATTTCAGACAGATCGAGTGATCGGTTTCGGAAATACATATTTAAAAAAAATGTTTTTACTGAAAACGGCCATAACTCCGAAACCGCTTGGTGGATTTCGTCCGTTAACGAACTCGTCAAAGATATTTACGCTCCAAACCTACCCTGCAAATTTCAATCTTTTAACTCCTTTCGTTCGAGAGTTATCGTGTTTACGGACGGCCGGGTGGACAGAATCGATTTCGACCAAGGACTCTTGATCAGTGAGTCGAACCAAATCATTTAAGACCATTTTCAGCTAAAATTTCGAAAATTACCGACATTCGGGCAAGATTTATCTACGGTATAGAGCTCCAAATGCGCGGAAATGTAATGGATATATTGTTTTTCATTATTAATGGCAAACCTTCTTTAATTGAATAAAACAAAATTAAATTATTTTTCACAAAAAAAAACCTTTATAAACGATTCCTCTAGTTCAGAATTCGATGTAAAAATTTCTTCAGTAATTTATTCCGTATCAGTTTCCTAGAACCAGTCAGCAATGTAACACGCATCAATTACTTGTTGATTAAAAATATTGTCTCTGCCAGAGGACGTCTGCAAAATCGACGCCATTACTGATAATATAGTCGCTTCCTGTATTCTGTTTCGCTTCAGACGACAATTGTTATCATTTATCTCCGTACCACGCGTTAGCTGCCACTGAAACATTAATTTGATGAAAAAATAACTTGGACATTGTCCGGTAATCTGATAGGAGTCAGCAGTTTATCCAGAGTTAAATTCCTGCAGCAATCATTACAAATTTCACATTTACTGCTATTTTTGTTCATTATTGTAACAAATATGCCCGTGGCCAATTTTGAAATGACTTTCGGTCATTTTTGGCGCTCTTGGCTCCTCGGAACAGAGTGCTTATCAATTTGCCCAAATGTCTGTAATTTTCGAATTTTTGGCTGAAAATGGTCTCAAACGATTTGGTTCGACTCCCTGATCAAGAATCCATGGTCAAAATCGATTATGTCCGGCCGTCCGGCCGTTAATACGATAACTCCCGAACGGAATGAGCTAGACAATTAAAATTTTCAGAGTAGGTTCGAGGGATAAATATCTCGGTTAAGTTCGTTATTGGGCAAAATCAGCCTGATGCTTTCGGAGTAACGAAAAAAAAATCATAAGAATCCAATGATATCATTTTCAACTCCGACAAGCTAATACTTTCGGAGATATGATTTATCAAAATTTCAATAATACATCGTAGTTCTATGTATTCATTATCTGTGTTCACTGTTCATAAATGTCATCTTTTCTAGCTATTAGAGTCATGTCAATTCGTAGTTAGAAAACAAGTATCCGATTCTTTTTTGAAACCGAATATAATATTGACTAGTTGCATATTGAATAACTTACGTATAAATTCGGGATGATGTTTGAGAAGATTTTGAATTGGATCATTTCAATGATGTAGTTTATGAAGGCAATAGGAAAGAAGAACATAATGGAATCATCAAAACAAATTACTGTTCGTTGACCACTCAGGTAATATTACATTTTACTTCTTTAAGTAGTAAGACATGTTCCTATATACAGTTTTTCATAATGTTGTTAGTTAATATATTTTGAACTATAAAAATAATTTCTTCGTAAGCCTCTACCTACTCAAATATATATAATAATAAATATGAAAATAATTTATATGAATAAATGGACAATCTGCTATAATTGCCTCCAGCCTTGCTCTAGACATTTCGATGATACTTTCCTTAGGTATTTCGTGTTGTGAAAACTATTCGCCGAGTGTAAGTTGCAACAACCCATTCCACGAGGTTGAATCATTGCAGATTGTTCATTTAATCTTGATATCTTTTTTTTTAATGATAATTTTTGAAGCATTTTTTCTTTAACGACTTTTTTTTCCAGAAATTTAACAATTTTTCCTCGGAACAGAGTGCTTATCAATTTGCTCAAATGTCTGTAATTTCGAATTTTTGGCTGAAAATGGTCTTAAACGATTTGGTTTGACTCACTGATCAAGAATCCGTGGTCGAAATCGATTCTGTCCGGCCGTCTGGCCGTTAACACGATAACTCTCGAACGAAACGAGTAAGAGGATTGAAAATTGTAGGGTATGTTTGGAGCGTACATATCTCGGACTAGTTCGTTAACGGGCGAAATCCACCAAGCGGTTTCGGAGTTATGACCGTTTTTAGTAAAAACATTTTTTATGAATATTTCCGAAACCGATCACTCGATCTATCTGAAATTTAGCATCAAATTGTAGATTAATGACCTTCATACGCATGTGGAGTTTTGTATTGATAGGGTTGCCGTAAAGTGCCAAAAAATCATTTTTTTATTTTGTTTCTGCAATAACTCTCGAATAGAATGAGCTAGGCAGTTCTAATTTTCAGAGTAGGTTTGGGAGATAAACATCTCGTTTGAGTTCGTTATTGGTCAAAATGAACAGACGGTTTCGGAGTAACGAAAGAAATTTTTTTTATAACTTACAAATTTCAAATTCATTTTTTTGAGATGCAGTTTCACCATAAAAATCCATCGATATCATTTTCAACTCTAACAAGCTAATACTTTCGGAGATATGATTTTTCGAAATTTCAAAAATGAATTGTACTTCTAGGTTTTCCTAGAATTGTATATTATTATTGTATATTGATTATACTGATCCTCCTAGGTCTTCCCCAAGGAGACCCCTCATAAGCTCTCGAAGAGCTTGAGCGAGTAAGGAGACCCAGTTTGTGTTCTGTGTAGGCTTTGTTACTGTGTCCTAACGCCACCTTAGACACAGCACTGTTAATTTTTGACCCAACAGTGAATGGTGGCGATTATTGTGACTAGAAAATTTCTTTCTTATCCTCGGAATTGAACTTGGGGCTTCCGCTCCCAAGTCAATTACTCTCCCACTGAACCAACCGCACTATACTATGCTATAATAATTTTATCTATGAATTATTATATGATCTGTGTTCATACTCGTACATGCCATCATGTTCTAAAGAAAGAGTCAAATTCATTTCAGCTATTTTAATTTGATTTCTTCCATGGTGCAGTTCCCATTCTCAGATTGCTCATTTAATCTTGATAAATAAACTATTATTTGAATTATTATGTGGATTTCGCCCGTTAACGAACTCGTCCGAGATATTTACGCTCCAAACCTACCCTGCAAATTTCAATCCTCTAACTCCTTTCGTTCGAGAGTTATCGTGTTAACGGAGGGCCGGCCGGCTGGACATAATCTATTTTGACTACGGATTCTAATTCAGTGAGTCGAACCAAATCGTTTAATACCATTTTCATCAAAAAATTCGAAAATTACAGACATTTGGGCATATTGATAAGCACTCTGTTCCGAGGAACAAGAGCGCGAAAAATTATCTTATCGAAAACCCCTCGGGTCTTGATAAATACTCATAGAGAATCCTTCAAGCGTGTTGTTCAAGGATAATAGCCATCGGCCTGAGGCCTCGGTATTATCAAAACCCTAGGGGTATAACTCCTAAGATTATCCCCTAAAAATATGTTTGACTTCCCGAGTGGGTGCGAAGTAGTTTTTTCAACCCTTACTTTTCGAAATTCAATATCTCAGGAACTATTCGCCGGAACACATACAGATTTTATGTGTACATTACTTATATATATCCATATCACTATCCTCTGAAAAAATAATCTACTTCCCGAAGGGTTGCACTGCGGTGTAGCTTTACCAATCCTTAGTTCTCAAAATTTATTGCGATTGAATTGAAACTTGTAACTACGTAGTTGTATAATGCCGACAAAAAAACTTACGCGAACCTTCAAGCCTAATTTTATTTTCCCAATATTTTCCAAAATTGCGGAATTGAAATTCCGCAGTTAAATTTTTAAAGTCATTATTAATAATGCAAAACGCGTATAAAAAGCATATAATATCCTAAATAATTATAATTTCTTGTTTTTGAATTTCCAACAGTAATCTCTTCATGACCTGAACCTGAAGAATGTCGCACATACATTTTCTTCCTGCTATTCAACTTAAACGAAATACAAAATTAAATAAGGCTTGTTTCACATGCATACGGTTCCATTCGGTTCGTTTCGTTTTCGGTTTCAATTCGGTCGCTGGCGACAAGTGTGAAACGCTGCTCCGGTTTAGATTCGGTACCGAATAGAAACCGTACAGCACCGAATACTCCCTCGACACGAATAGGTTTCTATCAGGTTTGGATTCGTGTGTAGGGAATACAGATCAACCGGGGCGTTCACACAAATACGGTTTAATTTCTGTTTTAACCATAAAGTAATAAATATTTACATATGTTTTCCGTCTCGTTCTGTGGTTTTAACCTCAAATCGAGCAGATATCCTTCAATGTTTCCCGAATTGTTCAAATATAGAAATATAAACATATATATTTTCGGGATATTGTTGCTATCTCAGTATTCATGAGAAAATGATGGTTTACCAAATGTAGATCTACTGATTTCTGCTGTAAATCTAAACCAGTGCTGCGGTACAAAACTTCCGACAAAATATAAAGATCAATTAAAGACGTAGGATGCATTCAAAGATGTATGTGTTCAATTTTGAATGGCTTTGGTGAATCTGACGTTGCGGAAAAATTAGAATTGTGAGCCCGTGTCGGAAGATAACATGAAACCTAATATGAACCGTATATGTGTGAAAGGCCTTTATTCGTTTTCGGTTGAAACCGAAAACGAACCGAAACGAATGGAACCGTATGCATGTGAAACAAGCCTTATGGAATTCAATATTATCTAAACACAGATTTTGAAGTTTGAACTATCGGCATCGCATAGACTATCAGCTGATAAAGTTAAGTTGAAGTTCTAAAGCGGGGCATAGACGGTCATAGAGTTATAAAACTATACCGCGGTTAAAAGTTAGAACTAACTAGTTTATTAGTTCTATGAATCAGGGCTGGACATTTTCGAATCCTGGTCCCAGTATTTCTGATAATTTTACTGTTTTCTCCGCGATCAGAAGAGTTCGATTACTAGGTACGAACAGAAATAGAATGCACATTGCAAAGAACCTATTAAAACATCAAATGATTCAAAATGTTATATCTTAGGGCTTTTCGGAAATCGTGATCGGACTAACTCTATCAGTCCGTTCACCAATCAGCGCGTTTCACTCTAATCTATGGAACGATTGGAACGCGCAGATTGGTGCACGGACTGATCCCTATTACACATTCCGAAAGCCCTCTTGTCACATTAGTTAGTACTACCACAGATTAACGTAATCTGTGGTACTACAGTAGTTAGTACACACAAGTCGAATTTAAGCGAATAACCGGAACAGTGCGGTTAAGACCAATCCCTTGCTAAACATAACCGATCGGTTATAATAGCAAGGGATTGGTCTTAAACGCACTGTTCCGGTTATTCGCTTAAATTCGACTTTACACTAGTCTGCGACTAGCGACATCTATGGTTAATAACGCGTACTTTTTTCCATAGAGCACTTCATCAGAGTGTATGCAACTTTCGATACAATCATTCAATATTCCCAGTGGCTGAATTGACTACTTTTTTTGGGCGCATGTTCTAGGGGAACATCGTCCTATCATTTCGTCCAAATGTCTGTAATTTTCGAATTTCGAGCTGAAAATTGGCTAATAGACTAATTCGGACTCCCTGATCACGAATCCGGATTCAGATTTTTGGGTGCCGTATGGCCGGCCGGCCGGCCGGCCGTAGGCACGATAACAGGAGCACCGAAGGTCCTATCGACTTCAAACTTTCAGGGTAGGTTTCTGATCAAAATGCGACGGTTAAGTTCGTTAACGGGCAAAATCGGCCGGACGGTTTAGGAGTTATAGACATTTAAAATTTTGAGGTTATTTCCCTGATATTTCAGGAACTAAAGAAGATGTTGAATCGAAACTTGGTAGTCAGTTCGAGGATATAAACGCGCAACTTTTGGCAAAATTCTGTTATGATCGAAATGTTGGTAATTTTTAAAAAAATATTTCTTTTAATTTTTTCGAAAAAAAAATTTTTTTTTCGTGAACTATTCATCAGATTGCAACAAAAACTTGTACTAACGTCAATTGTAGTATTTTGCAACATTGTGCAAAATTTTGGCTCTATACGATTTCAATTTCTGGAGATATAAGACAAAATGTGTCAAATTTCCTGGGTCTCTCTCAGTATTTTCATCGATTATTCTATGAACTCTTTGAATTCCACCGAAAACAAATTCAAAGACATAAACATAAAGAATCAAGTCATAGTTTAGACGTCGAAAGAAGGACGATGTTGATCGACTTGAAAAGGTACCTATTTCAAGAAATGCAATAATGAAATGCTTAATTTATGGATATATTATCTAAGTATTGTTGGGATCGGGCAGTTGGAAAATTTTTTAATAAAAAAATTTGTACCGACGTTAAATCAAGCATTCTACACGAGTGTGCAAAATTTCAGTTCGATACGATCTCAATTCCAGAAGATATTGCTTAAAATTCACATTCCAGCGTGTTTTGACGTTCTATGGTCACGAAAATCGTCACAAAAATCTATTTACCTCATTTGACGGCTGTTTGTCAAATCAATTAATTCCAATAATTGATGTCAGATTTCCTACATACCAAGTTCAAACACATTTTATTATATGGAAAACACTTATTATGATCACGTTCTACAGGAATTGATACTAAATAGAAGCTAGATGAAGATTATTGTAATGGAAAAATTGTGTTCCAGAATAATATTAAAGTATTCAACATGATACTGCTTTTTTTCTTTACTGGTCAGTACGGGCCACAAGGAACATGCGCCCAAAAGCTCCTGTCCACAGGGCTTGAACCCATTTTTAAATTTTCCATACTATGGCATAAGCATAACACATAAACTCGAGTTGAATAAATATTTTTCCCATGCTGAATCACAAATGGATTAATCGTTCTGAATCTATATTTACCAAGGGAATATTTTACTGATCTGACAGAAACTGCATTCACAAGAGTCTGTGCTGACTTATTATGGTCAATATTTCTCTTTTCACTTATTTATTTCTTTACCCACTGATTCTAATTACACAAACTAAACTTCAAAAATAGTACTGAAATATTCAAGGCAAGTAGATCTGGTGTTTGAGCTGGAAAGTGGAAATAGAGTCAAAAAAAAGTAAGTGCTTTTGAAGCTGCCCATTGATATAATGTTACTTATAGTATAAAATCATAGTATCGCTTTTTCCGACAAAAAACTACCATAATTAAGAATATATGTACCTATATTATTCAAGAAATCTAGGTTAATGATAATTGAACTATTAAACAATGTAATTCATCCTTAATTTCCAGAGCCTATTAAAAATTTTAATGGGACTGCACATATTATTTAGAATCTTTTCAATTGACAGGAAGAAGATACTATGTGGTAGACCTATCTGAAATATAATTTTATCTCAACATTTGGTTTCTATATTATCCACAAATTTTATCTAGCACCACACATAATTTCCAGTAAGATAAACCTATTTCATATTATCTAATGTGTAACTTTGAGTACACGTAATTAAAAGTTAAATTTCAACAAATGCACAAAAAAATGCTTTGGATTACTCCACTAATCAATAAGCAGACTAATAGAAGATAATAATTTATTA
The DNA here is from genome assembly GCA_937662695.2 of Halyzia sedecimguttata. Lineage (NCBI taxonomy): Eukaryota > Metazoa > Arthropoda > Insecta > Coleoptera > Coccinellidae > Halyzia > Halyzia sedecimguttata. The sequence continues at coordinate 100,672,221 of OW569413.2, read as the reverse complement.
TTAAAGTTTTCAGATATTTATTTCAAATATATTATATCATATTTGGCTGCACAGTACCATCTTCGAAAACACTACATTTTGAATCACTGATCCTATCTCGAAACAAATTATATAATTAAAATAAATATGTGGAAATTGGAAAAATTTATTATAATCCTCTACTACCCTAACGAAGTTCCATATGGGGAAGACCCATTCAATGAAATAATTAACAATAATACTGAAGTCTAGCAAACCAGTCAAACGTTTACCTTAGAATTGAATATTTGTTTTGTAATATTGGATAAAATTGTTGATTATATAAAATTTTAAAGATGACTCTTATATGTATATGTTGTAACCGAAGAAGAGAATTAAAATCATTCCTTCAAGATACATATAATGACCTAATTTTCATTTGAAGAAAAATTAATAATAAAACAGTTGACAAAAATATACTGACCAAGCTGTCTGCATCGTTCATTTTTTTCTCATCATTCTTTGTTGATTGGGGCCCTCCTGGTAAATAGTATCATTCTATTGAAACATAAAAATTCCTTAGCTTCTCGACAATTTTCCAGTGTTGTTTAGGATTTCAAAAACATGTTTTCACTTCACAACTGTAATTCAACTACCGTTATCACTAGGAAAGTTTAATGAGCAACATATTTTCAATTGCAATGACGAAAACCGTGGAAATGCACTGGGAAAACATCTGTGACTTATTATTATTGCTCAACGATACAATTCATAGTTCTCAAGAATAATTATTCTTCGAACTATTGAAATCATATAGACAATCTTCACTACATGTAAATTAAAGCTAACCTACATACTAATTAATGAAAACAATTAAATTGAGAAATACTTCATACTTTTTCCCGGTGTTGATAAACTTTCACCTTCGTGACGTCATATTTTCAGAGGTTAGGATTGCCAACAATCATATTTGAGGTTTTTTTTTATGAGTTTGATCCAACAGAATATATTTTGAATTTCAGGTAATCAAAGCGATTTCAAAACGAATCGTTGATGGAAGATGCAACCGATTGATCACATAAAAAAATTAATGATATTTATGGAAGTAGTATCTCAGTCCTTGAAATAACGCCTTCTTTTTTTGACACATGACAGATGTGATGGGAATGATGGATGATGGATTGATGGATAAAAGAAACAAAGAAAGAGGGTCGAGGGTCGAGGGAACAAAAAATAGTATAACGAAAATCAGATATGTAATCATGTTACTTTAAAATGTGATATACGTTAATTAGAAAATAAACTACTACATTCCGAGAGGATATCCTATTTGCTGATTGCAAATGTATTCTAGGTTATAGTAAATTAGCTGTAACCACAAAGACCTGTTGAATATAATCGCTGATAATCGCATATTTTACTTCCGTTTTCCGTAATTTCAAATAGATAAGATTACGAGATACAACTTAGTTTGAACTAGATCTACAAGAGGCATAAGTAGCGGGTAAAGTTTGAATATCTACATCTACGATGAGGTACAACAAACTGATTTTTATTAATTTTCAGACACTGCAATGAGTAAATCTCCTGTTACCGTGCAACAGTGGATTGAATCTCTTCCTCCCCCTGAAAAAACAGCTCCGCCCTCAGTGGCTTCCACAACAGTGTCTTTAAAGTCAGTGCCCCAAATGAGAAACCAAAAAAGGTTCCTTCCTAGAGAACTTTCCCTGCAGTCGGATGATGCTAGTAGCCATTGCTCGAGTGTAGAATCTGTCTTAGAGCTTAGGAAACCAGATCCAGAAGCTATTCTTATGTCTTTAGGATTTGGACCTAGTAAACCTTCCAATCTGCTCTCAAGAATCCCACAAAGATTTTTACAGCCATCTAAGGTTCGTAGAATTACTCTTAGAAGACATACATGATCTATTAAATTGACTTCAAGATATTGAATATTGTGGGATTGTTATGTTAAAGATAAATTATCAGAGCTGAGAGCAGGCATGCATACTAGGCAGCTAATTACGAAAATACAGCTATGAAAATTTCTCTATGGTTCATATTTGCTGCCGCATCTAAAAATTTGATGCTCTAGGCTGCAGCCTTCTTGTCAATATGGCCCTGCATGTAACCTGGAAGTAGGAGTGTATCTCACTAATTAATTATAATTTGAAGTCTGGTATTTCATAAATAATAATAACTGATTTATTGCATATGCATTTGGCCATCAACCAGGCCTGTATCTTAACAATTTGTGGTACATTTCTTATATTACCTAAGATAAATAATAATTTTACATTTCATTATTTTTTACTTTTCAATTTGGATAGTAAAGGATACTTTCTTCTGGATATATTCCTTCTGTTTTCATGATATTTGGAGATACTATCGTCCAACTCCACTAATTTATTATAGGATTACTTATTTAATCTGTTCATTCTTATCTCAATAAGCTCTATTTTGGTCTTCTGGTAAAGTATATTGTTAGAGTGTCTTACTCAAGTTATGGCTCTCAAAGCTGTCATCTCTGCTACTGATTTTTAAATGCTAGAGGCTTGCAGTTTGCGAACAATGGGCTTATTTTAATATGGGTCTACAGATGGTTTTCTATATTAGTGATGCACTTTTGATATTAATGCCTTGCTTTCTGTAAGTTAATTTGGAGAAATGTTTTGCTGTTGATGTAGTGGATTCTTTAATTTACTTGATGATTGGTTTCAGCTCATAACTGATATAGATCTGGATAGATTTCTAGAACAATATGGAGAATCACCTACAGAGCTATCTGATATTCAAAACCCGCAGTAAGTAGTTGGTTCAAAAGCTTTTTATACAGAGTGGCCGGAGAAGTGATTTTACAATTTTTTGATTATCTTCTTGTTAATCCCATGTACAGCATAAAAAAATATGGGTTGCCTAGGTCTTATTTGATTCGATCTTAATTATTATTATCTTAAAACATGCATGTCCCAACAATGATTGATACCTGTTATAAGTTGATTTAAGTTCTAAACGATACCTTGAATGTATGTTCTCCCAGTTTCTAAAAGTCTCCAATTGCTAGTGGTGGAATTTTTCATTGTATATCTGTGGATTTCAAAACATAATTCAAGATTCAAGAATTAACTACATAATATTACTTACTACATTAAAAGTAATATTATAGCGCTTCTAGCTTCTATGAACCATCAACAATAAAAATTGCAAAAAAATCCGACCTCATCACATTATCTTCTGTGGCTTTGCTTCAAAGTAAAAAGTATAATTTTTTCGGAAAACTTGAACACAACCTTTTCAATTGTATTTTTCTACCCAAACTATGATCAAGCATGAATTCACTGAAACATTTTATTTCCTGAAGAATTTCCTCATTTCACCACGAATAAAAGTGAAAACACCCAATAATTCCATCTTTATCTTTTTTATCGAATGTTTCCATTCCTCCCACCTTACACCCAAAATATCTAAATAATTCCAATCAACTACCCTGTCCTCGAAGTGTTTCTTGTGGTCCCTCAGTGATTTAGATGCGTTCTGTTTTATGTATGTATCATGAAAACTTTGATTTCTTTTCACGTAGAATTGCTAGAAGGCTAGTATTTCAGATATACCTCATATCAAATTTCAACTCGGTAGGTTCTGTATTTTTGGAAATAATGGGAAGATAAAATATCAAAGAATCTTCAAAAGCATTTTGCCTATTCACAAACTCTACCTGCGTAATGACAAGGGATTCGCAATCAGTAAATTAAATATGCTAAATTATAGGGAGTTGTACAGTTATGCATAACTTTTTTAAAATGCGCCATTCAGTCGGTTTATGTTGCAGCGGAGCGCTAGTGGTCTCGTTCGAAAGGGGGGACTTTGTAGTTTTGTCCCGACAGAGTTCAGTCGCCATCATGCGACGTGCGTTTGTCGTTGAGGTCTATTTTTCAGGGGCGCCCTCATTTAGCCCCGTCGCCTGTCCGGGACCGAAAATCAATTGTTACGTGGGTCACTACGATCACCACGGCGTTCTGCGCTCAAATATGCGTCTGCTTTGGAATTTTCAATCGTCCTTTGAGGAGAATTCTTCATGATGATCTTCATTTCCATCCATACAAGATGGCGATTCTGCAGGAACTTTCTGAATTTGACTTCGGTTCTTGGAGGAACAGGTGGAGGTTCTTCGGGAAGTCGTTCCTGAGAACGCTACTGTTTTTTATAATGATGAATCCCATTTTATTTTGTGCGGACCCACCAAGATTTGAAGAGCAACATCTAGGAAGAAATTGCTAACATAACGCCTGATATTATGCTGGCAAGAGTAATCTGATTACTGTTTAGGTATGTGCGAACATTATAAAAAACGAATAAAGATTTTCAGATTAATACAATGGGTAGAACGGAGATTTCCTAGCATGTGGAATACAAGTAAATCTCTAGGACGACAAACAAACATTGAGAGTCACTACTCCGAACACCTGATTTATGCATATAGTTTCGTATTTATTTTCATTAAATATACTAGATATTTTTCATTTGAAAGGTATCTATTATCATTATATTTCAGATCTCCATTTGCAAGAGCAACAAAGAGACCTCGTTCATTCTGATGGGGCAAACTAATTAACTTTTTCCTCCAAATAGGTTGATTGTAAGACTTGGGACCACCTTTTATTGCCATTATTGTGATACTTGAAATATCTTCTGAATTGCTATAAGCGATATATTTCTACTTTCAACTTATACATACGTAACTCTTCCAAGAATATCACCTTTGAAAATATCCTTTTGAACTACAATCTTGTCCAATAGAATTAAGTATATTATTCTTGGAGATTCGACTCATAAGTGATCCATGTTTTTGTGGGTGTTAAGTTTGAAATATTTTTATATAGTTTTACTCTGAGATGAATAATAATTGAAGGCTTGTGAGAGGTTTTGTCTATGTAAATATTATCTTTTATTGTGTTATTGTTTAATCAGATTCTTCTTGATAGATATGTAAATTTTAAAATTGTTCAATTAGATGTCTATCAATATTGTTAATATTATAGACATCATAATTCCAAAAATACAAATAGTCTTATTATATATTTATTTTTTATTTTAGTTTAGTTTACTAATACAATTTTTTTAATCATATCTACTTGGATATAATGTTAAAAGAACTGAAGAAAAGTGTTTTCATTCAATCTTTTCCAAATATCCAAGTGGATATAGGACTCCTACGAAAATAAATTATCTTAAGAATATGAGATCTTTCAAAGAGATATAGAGCGTGTTCAAGGTAAGAATGGGATAGCATTAGGATCTAGGAAACTGTAAGAGATATGGGGGAAGTTAAATTGGAGAAAAGTTATGCTGCTCTATACCTAATAATATGCCGTTTAGAAAGATTCAAAATTTTAGGTGGTTCAGGAGATATCTGAAAAAACCGGAAATTTTGCAAATTCGTTTAATTTTTTCCTGCCTTTATTTGAAAACTAATTTTAAGATGTATTGCACATGTACATACATTACAACAAAGTCTAATCAGAAGAATTTTCCAAACTTGGACAAGCTCTTCTAAATACCTTTAAATGGTCTTATCAAAAGATGAAAGCGTCATCAATACTCTCTATTTCATTTTATGATATATGGTGTTTATTATGGATATAGATAATTGAAATGAAATTAACTCATTTTTGGAAGACCTAGTAGTGTCCGTCGGATTATACAGCAAATGCTGAGTAGAGTAATTTCCGCAGCATGTAAACCCTTATCGAGGTGAAAAAATATGGATATGAAACACAAAAACTTGAACTAATGAAAGTTTCTATTCATTCATATGACCTGGTCTCCTAGAAACTCCTTTTAAGTGTTTGTGTGAAAGATTCGGATAGTGTGTTCATTGATCTTTTGTTCACTTGGCCACTCGAGCTGTTGTAAGTTTGGGTGTAGTCATATATTATCATACAGGCGAATTAATCAATGATTTCGTTAATTTTAAAGCTGACCCTGACAAAATCTTGAATCTTCATTTTACATAACCTTCTGGATTTTTTGGGAAATTAATATAGGTATCAAAGTTTCATCTGCTTGTATTCCTGGTTCTAATGTGGGTATTCGGTATTGTATCCATACAAAAACCTGATATTCCCATGCGACCTTTAAACCTACCCGACAAATTGGAAGATTGGAACCCCACAAGCTATATTTTCTAAAGGTTTCAGGTTTGTATCAAAGCAAACCTCCAGTTACTATGAATTTGAACATTTCAATATTATGAAGATTTTCTGAATAGTAGGTAACTATAAATATAGATAAAATATATTTTACTTAGAGTCTAGTCCTAGTCAAAAAATTACATTCTTGCCATATGAAAAAAACAGGGAAACTTAAAAGGAATCAAACAATCTATCCATAGGTACCTAGGATGTTTTTTTCTAAAAGTGTAGGTATGAAAGTTCACTTCACGCTAATGCGTTCATAGGTAGGTACATATGAGAAAAATATCCTAGGTCCTATATGATTGATTATTTGAATGAATGATCTGGACTGGAACATTGTCGCCATTTTAAAATTAACATTTATCCAATAAATACTTACAAATACAAAAATATTTTTGCAATAGAGCTAAAAACTACGCAATTACGTTCCACACATTCCTAAACTGAATATAGTTTTTAATTCATTTAGATTCTATTTTTGGTACTACAATACCTACATCCTAAAAATATCTCTGGTTTTGTGTACATAGATTTAGAATTTGAGGTTAATTATAAATTATTTTATGCAAATTCTCATCAGGCTTTTATGATTTTGTGTATATGGGTCAATTAATTTAATATCGCTTCGATATACATAGCAAGTCTGATGAGTCATCAGTCAAAGCCAGGTCGTACTCATTTGTTGAAATAAATCGCCTGTCTGTAGGTACCCACTTTTTTGTTCAATTCATATAACGGGATTGGCCGAGATCAACACGAACGGTCAAGCCAACGTCGACCATCTCTTACAAATCAAATTAAAAAAAATCATTTGCTAAATGAACGTCGTAGAATAACTTGTGCTTCGAGTAATACATTTTTTTTGTGTGTATGCGCCCATATGAGGCTTGAAAATTGTGTGGCGATATCTTCTGTATGTACGAAAGTGTAATAATATGTCTCTCTACTAAGTAAGTTAATTATAATATTATATATTATATTATAATATAAATAGTTAATATAACAAGAAATTCCACACATTCTAAAGGTCGAAGTAAATACACTAGTCAGATAATAGTCTGAATTCAAACTACAAACTATTAATTTACTCTGAGAATTTGAGTGAAATAAAATAAGGAAAAAGTAGCATTCTGTTTAAGACTAATGTTTATTTTTGACAGTTGAATCAAATTATATTTGACCAACCTTCGAACGTGAAATTTTTATTTCATACAATCTAAATCTATCTATCTTGTACTTTTCGAACATTTCTTTTCCACAATTCTCATGATTGCCTCTTGGCTTGGATCTTGGCCCATACTATCTCTTCATCGCCAGAGAGTAGGTAGGTATATACTCATCAATACTACTTGCTTCTTTCTTCACATAGTTTCATATTCGGAGGAAAGAAGAATGTGTTGAAAATCATTCAATAATTTAATTCAACTGCACCGGTACCTACTTGTAAATATTTCAATCAGAATCGTTTCACTTCACCGCTCTGCAGATAATATTTGAGATTCATGTCATGGCTTCAATCTCTCAAATAAATCGAGCGTAAATTATAGCATAGCATCAATTCATAATTAACACAATGGTTTTGCTGTTCGAAACGTTTATAGATATCTCAATAATGAATATTACAGAAAGTTAAAATCGCACTTTGTTGAAAATAATAACGAGATTAAAATCAATCTTTGAACAAAAAAACTTCATAATAATATAAGTGTATAATGTATTTGGAATATTAATGATAATAATAATAATAATATCACGTTTTAAAAGATAAACTTTATCTTTAGGATTGTATAAATTCAAGAAATATTTATTTTTCTCCCCTGTTGTCAGCATGCGCATTGCAAGGAACTTGTCGTCTGAAAGGAAATTTTTATATCCAAATAATTCGCTTCATAGTTCATACGTTAGATATTATATTTTGGACAAAAAATGTATACCTTACCTTTGAACGTGATATAAGATATGAATCATATTTATTATAATTGATGCCATTTTTGGTATGAAACCGAAGGAACTAGAAATTATTTTGTTTTCTATGTTCCCATTAGCTGTAGAATGTGTGCGAAAAACAGAAAAACCATAGATTACTATTTAATTTTTGAGAATTTTAAGATAAACTAGTTGACTTGATGTTTGATGTTAATCATAAAATTTGTTAGATGTGAGTTGCTTATTGAAGCATGTTACCAAATTAATCTCTGTTTTACGTTGAGATCGAAAAGTGAAAACTAATTGTGTTCGTTTATTTTACTGACATCGTATTCATAATGTGTGATGCATTAGCAATGTATATTACTAACGTTGAAAAGGAGGGTCCCTTTCTGAAGGTATGGGGCCAAGTAGATAAAAAGGCTGCTATAGATGTAGAACGAGCTTTGTATAGAGCCTACGCTATGTATGAAGACGGCAAACATCTGCTAATTCCGGGAAATCTGCTAATTGGTGTATTATGTTGTGCCAAATACATTGATGAAAAATACTACAGAGCAAGAATTACAAATGTTGATACACGTTGTCAAGGTACCGTCGAAGTAAATTTTATCGACTATGGAAACAGATATTTAGTTCCAATCGCGAATTTAAGGTCTATGGACTGTTTCAATTCAACTTTTATTACTCTACCATCCTTGGCATTGCCCTTTATTGTATCGGAAGTAGTGTGTGTTGATGGCGAGTGGAGTGACATTAGTCTAGAACAAATATCAAGAGAAATCCGGTATGTGGAAGTGAAATATACTGTCGTGTCTACACATTTGGGTTATCAAATTATAACAGTATATCTTGCTGAAAGAGATTTAGCTTTACATTTAGTACAAAATAACCTGATGCAATCTATTCCACTTGAAACACAGGAATCCCTACTATCCAAGATGATTCCAAAGACGCCTCAAGCAATGCCTCCATCCGACCAATCTTTACTACAATACAAATCCTTTACCTTGGAACCTAATAGTAAACATGAAGTTTATGTATCATATATCACTGATGGGCCATGTCACTTTTCTGTTCAACTGAAAAAGAGTGAATCCACGCTTGTCCAATTAATGAGGGAAATCAATTCAATTCCATTGAAACCATTTGAGGAACTGCCAATCCCAGGAACCGTATGTTTGGCAAAGTGTGTGGAAGATAGTCATATCTGTAGGGCTGTTATTACTAGCGAAGTGGATAATCAGTATAAGGTAATTTTATTATCTCTCGATTTGATAAGTATTTTATACTAATATTGTATTATTACAATGATGATAAAATTCTATCAAAATTGATATTTCTGAAAATTAATGAAATACCTACCATGGTATATGAATATCATTATTGTTACTAATAATAAATGTCTAATTGAAAATTCATTTGAATCAAATTAACTTTCAAAATTTAAGTCTAATTATCTTTCGAGTGGACAATATTTTATCTGGGTGTAAAACTTCTAAAGTCACTGAGTATTTTAGTTGCTGATCGATGATATGTTTGTTGTCTATTACCTACCTTAATATGTATCCATGTTTTATTGGATATTTAAATATCTGATGACTTTATATATTGATTATTTCAGCTATTTTATGTGGACTTTGGGAATACTGAAATTGTACCCCCAGACAACCTTTACCAGATGCCATTCAAATACATCATCCCCAAAATAATGGCAATTCGTCTATCATTGGATGGCCTAGATAAATCAACAGTTACCCTTGAAATGCAATGTGCATTTAAACAATTTGTCGACAATCGTTTGCTCATGATGGAAGTGTTTCCTTCAGTGAAGAAGATGTCTCTTCCCAAATGTAGAATGTGGGACCCAGCTACAAACACTGATGTAATGGACATACTCAATAAGGCAGCTCAGTTGGCTTTTCCTAATGTCATTGTTCTTCATAGAGGTTTCACAAGACCTGTGAAAGTCACTTTTGTGTACAGTTGCAATAAGTTTTACATACATTTGAAGAGTAACGAAGACGAGCTGAGCCAACTCATGGCAAATATACAGGTGTATTGCAACACAGCTAATGCCGCATATTTAGAAGGACCTAAGGTGAGCTTTCCAAAAATCTTGCTTCCTCTTAACATTCTCAAGCTTAATATAGTGTTGTTAACCGTAAATAGGAGAATATATATGGGGCGATTCTTGAAGTATGTTATTTTCAGACTTGATGGCGTCTATCAGAACCGTGGACATCTGTTAAGCAGATATCGAGTTGATTCTCTTGCACGGCTTCTTTCATACTTGGGTATTTTATTTCTCAGGAATATTCTATGCCCGTGACATTTTACCGGTCTTTTCCACATTCTGACATTCATCGTTTTTCGCCTTTGTATCATATATGTGGGTGTGAGCTTTTTTCCTCGATGAGTTTTTTCTGCTCATGCTTGAATTCATTCCATTTATTCTAGGTTTTATATAATTTCAAATTTCGCAAGTATTATTTTGAAGTTTCATTCTGTGTATATGTTCTTTCCGATTCAGCCTTGGCTGTGGAATGGTGAAATTATTAAATAAACGAATATTAGCCAAAAGACCTGGGTTTACAATATAATCTAATAGATATTCAGAGTCCAAGATAAAGATGGGATAGAATCTAAGAAACAATAAGTGATACGGGGCTGGTTAAATTAGAGAGAACCTGTGCCTCACTATTATAATGAAGCGCAGTTTTGGTCCATATGACAGGGTTGCGTGTTGTGTCCCTAGAACTATAAAAATAAAAACAGAGATACTGACGGTGTACATATGCATCCTGGGGTTTTTGAAAAGAAACCTCGAGGGAATGAGGGACCGAGAGTATTGGAAACCAGAGTTTCCTGTAATCCTGAGAATGCTGCTACACCATTAAGCAGCTGGAAAAAACAGGAACTCATAATAAAGAGAATCGGTATATTTTGCCTAGAAAATAAAATACCTTTGTGAAATTTGAATCGTTTTTCTATATTGGCAAAATGGCTGAGAGCGTTCTCAAACCACATCTTATTATATTTTGCAGGTTGGTCAACCCTGTTGTGCTCAGTTCACACATGACGGGCAGTGGTATCGCAGTCTGATAATAGCATTGAATGATGATTTTGCCAAAGTGAAATATATTGATTACGGTAATGAAGAAGACGTTCCTATGCAATCTCTCAAATCTATTGAAGGGGAATTCCTCACGTGCATGCGCCCACAAGCTATTGAATGCTGCTTAAATGGGTATCAAAACATGACCGAAGATGTAGAGAGAGATAATAAACTGGAAGAACTGATTCTGGATCAGGAATTCATGATGAAAGTCATCGATATCGTCAATGGCAAATCTTTGGTGGATCTTCTAGATTCTACAAATCGAAGTGTAACTGCTTTACTCATGGAAGCTATGATTAATCAAACAAAAGTTCAAGTTATTAGTAACAGCAATTTAGAGAGTAACACAACAAAATACGGCAGTGCAAATTCATTTAAAAAAAATGATAAACCTCAGGGTGAGGATCAGTGGCAGCCAAGGGATAAATCGGAGAATAGGAAGGAGAAAAGTGAAGATTGGAGACAGAGTTCTAGGTAAGAAATATTTTGAATCACTCAAATGATATAAGAATTGAATTGAACAAAATAAATGAAATGGAGAATGAAGATTCTCAAAAAATGTTGGTTATAGATGGAAGAATTCCCTTTATACTTTTTTAAATTACTAACCCTCATTATTGGTTGATGTTGATATTATTATGCAGGGTGGGACAGAGTCTACTGACGAGTTTTAGGGGCTATTGCAAAGGCCACAGGGGGATAGGAAGGTTGGGAAGGTGTCGTTGCATTCCTCAGAGGGTGTAGTTTTCAATATTCGTCATGGTTTGAACAGGAGTGTATCGCTCCGGGCATTTCGGCGGCCCAGATTCGGCTCAGGTAAAAAGTTACAAGCGTTTAAAGATTTCACAATGTGCTAATACACTCCCGCATATAAATTATCTATAACATTGTTGGCGGACGAGAATAAGGCATGATAACGTGGTTTACATCTTGATTCGGGATTCCAACGCCCAGGGACGGATCCATAAAAGTAGTGAAATTTCTGGAGTTTTCCATTTTAAAACATTCAATGAAGAATATCTCGAAAACGGTGCGTTTAAGGAGAAATGATGAATAATAATATAATGTTCTAAAGCGATGGAATATTCTTGAAATGACTCAAGAAAAACTTTATATGCTTTCTTTATGCTAATTTCGTTTAGTTTTATGAATCTACGAGTCCATAACTAGAAAACCAGTAGAAGTAGAAAATAACTAATATTTGGAAAATATGTATCATAGTTATAGGAAACGTTATGCCAACATTCATTTTATTCGAAAGAAGGATGTCAAAGCTACAAAATAAAAACTGATTTTTTTTCAAAATTTCAACAGCCTGTATCTTTTTACCTGAGCTGAATTTGGAAAAATGTTAAATGAAAAAAGTGTTTCATTTGATGAGAGGAATCTTTGGTTAAAATTAATGCAGTGGTCAAAGACTCACCCTGTATATATATACCCACACAGGAGGAAAGATTTTACTGTCTGCCAGGTCGAAGCAATCGACCCTTCTGCCTTGGAAAATACAAGCTTATAATACTGCCGAGAATAACATATATAAATTTCAAGATTCATAAAATACATTTTTAGTTCATGAAATTATCACACCTATCATACCTGAGGGACGCTGAAGCTACCGCGACTGGGCTTAGCTATCCCCCATTTCCTATATGGTATGTACTATAGACTAATTTGGGAAATTTCTGGCATTCCTAAAATATGTGTTGTCCGTCGGCCACTGGCTCTTAGACTATAATATGTTTAAGACTATTGTGTGTGCGATCCTCGTTGTTTGATTTGGGCGATTAGGGGTCTGTGTCCTCTTTTTCATTCGGACCAAATTATATATGGCTCAGGGACCAGTTCATTTGTGCCAAATATATCTTAATCGAGAAAAGAAGAAGTAAAAATATGTTATTTTCCTCTGACACTAGCTCAAACTTTGAGATATTCGTTGTGTTATGAAATTTCTCATCTTCTTTTTTGAAAATCGCAATTTTCTAGAAAACAAAATGGTTCAATGCCGAATAAGAGCACCGAATCTTGGAGAGAAAAAAACAACAAAAATGACAGCGAATGGCATGACAACACCTCCAACGAAAGTTTCAGGAAGGGGAGAACAAATAATGAAAGTAGAAAGTCTTCAAACCCAAAGTAATCAAATATTTCGTAATTTCTTAACAGTCAGAACTTATTCATAGAGCAAGTCACAATGGTATCAAAAATTGTATGGATATTGATCTTGATTGCCTGAGTGATTGTAGGAAATTGTTGTTATATTGTGACTTGTTTGAGTGAGTATCAATTTGAAGCAAATACATAGTTCCATCATCATCATTATTACAATTTTATTTTTGTGCAGCCTACGTTATGATGGGAAGTATAGAAATAACAGAAATGAGTTCAGGTAAGAGGGAAGGTAGTAGGATCAAGTAAACATGCATTATGTGTTAGTCTATAACGCTGGCATTTGTTCACTTTTCGCATATTATCAGCACATGTCTACATATAAATTTATTTGATGTATCTTATACCGCACTTTCTTGAAACCACCGCCATTGCTCCTCGCGCTGCCATATTCATTTGCTTCTCTTCTTCTGGTGATACCAGTACCTCACAAAGCCATTCTCAGTATATTTAGAGAAGGGATGACAATGAGGGAATCAAAGGGCACAGAGACTGGCCATCCATAACCAAATACATCTCATTTGCGACCTACATAGTGGTGAAACCAGAAGAGAGATTGCGCTTAGAAAGAGCTTCACCACAATGATGAGCAGGAAAAAAAAGACTGGGGCGGGAGACCACCATCCATACTTCCAAAGCAAATACTATAAAATATTATATAGAGGGCCAAAAAAAACAACACTGAGAGCTAGGATAGACCTAGAACAAGTTGACATGATGTGCTTGATAGATTCGTCTTCCTCCAGGCATAGTCTGCACTCGAGAGTCCTTAACCAACCCCAACTTACTTAGGTGTTTTCTAAGGCCACACTGACCGTGTACACAGCTGTTAAAATGCTCAGGTCTAACCTGGAAAATTTGGGCCATTGTCTGGCTTTCAGCTGATGGGCCAATAATTGATGTGCGAGCATGTCTGTGACCGGATATGCTGTTCTAGATTGCCTGAACCGAAAGAGATGCTACAGGCCAGTTCAGGTCCAATGAGCCTCGTGAAAGCCCCTCGCGCCGCCAATGATTCCGCCTTCTCGTTACTTTCCATGTCGAAGCGGCCCAGAACCCAGATGAGCTGCAGCCTGCAGCGCTCTCCCAGTTCAGCAAGTGTGGTCCGAGAGTCCTGCATCTTAATTGATCTGCAAACCCTCCCTTACAGGTCTTACTTCCCAGTTTGATTTTAATCTCAAGCAATGGAGGATATTGAGGCAGTACCAGCACCTTGTACAAATTCTGGGAGATGTCTGAGAAGCAATCACCCACTCGCACTGCCGGTCCTTTGGCTTCTGAACGAAAATCCCACAATGAATGAGCAGTGCGAACTCGCTTTCCATGTTTCATGCACACTTTCCGGCTCACTGTCAGAAGTGGGCTGAATGTAAACCCAGTATTAGATTCATGTATAGTTGGATGTCTGTCTAAATTTATATGCATTTTAAACAGTTATTGTCTTAAATCACCACACTACAGGCTTAAATAATTTATGTTATACACCATGTTTGCTCTGTATACTCGCACACTTGTTTAGCACAATTTATGTTTTAAATAGCCATCTTGGTCAAGGGGGAAAGATATATTCATCATCTAATGAATTGACTAATGGAATCCTAAAACTCTGTTTCATATTCTGTGCAACATCTTCATTCATTATATAACTTCCTTTAATCCAGATGCTTTATCATTTATGTTCGTTATTGCTTGCAGAAGAAAAACTTCTTTATATTTTTAATTCCACGAACTAAAACCAAATAATATTATTATTTGCAGGACCCAAGGCAACAGTTGGAACTCTCCAGAAAAAGATAAAAGTTCTCACAACCAGAGCTCTTATTCGAATTCGTATAATAGTCACAGAGAATGGAATGGTAAAGAAGCCAACAATGACCGTATTAATAGGTCTTCCAGGTCAGTATTGATATTTGTGTGCTGGTAGGCAAATAATGATTTTTTTCCGCTTGTCAATGCTCTGAGGTGAAAAAAGGAAAAATATTAATTCTCTGTATTTACCACATTAGTTAGGTTGATCTAAGAACTAGGGAGATTATTTCATATAATTGTTACGAACATATCTATCTTATGGTGATTCACTTTTGAGGTGAAACCACGCTATCTAAAAGTGTATGTTAGTACAGAGATTTCGAATATTGAGTACCTTCATCATTGTTGCATGTTTTCATGCCCATTACCCATCAAAATCTACTTCTATTCATCCTTGAATCAAGATTAAAACCAGTGTTGTTTTCTCGTTTGGGATAATATATGGATATTTCCTCAAAGTATCAAAACTGCATTATTCCAATTATCTTCAATGATGGAAATGTCGACGAAAATTCGAACTAAGGAAATAACGAAAAAAGAAAGGCCCTGAAAATCGAAAGGGGAAATTAAAATTCATTTTAGGCAGACAGAAAATGACACTTACTGAAGTTGTTGGGCGTCCTTGTGATTGAATTCTCTCAATCAGCCCTATTCTGTAACTCGGATAGAAATGAACGCATCGGATCGTAATCTGACAAATCGGAATGTTTCTCTTCTATCGCGTCCAATTTTGGTATTCTATAGATCACATTAGTTAGGTTAGAATCGTTCTCTTGGCGGGAGATCCATATTCAAATTTTTTAACAAGGAATTTCAACTTTGAGATGAAACTACCCTATTTAAAAGAGAATGTTAGTACAGAGACATCAAGTATTGGGTACCTTCATCATTAGTGCATGTTTTCATGTTATTTCCACATTAAAATGTACATCAATTTATTCTTAAATCAAAATTGAAACCAGTGTAAGTTCGAAAGATTTCCGTATGTCGTAGATGACTTCTGTTGTGCGTCATTACAAGGCCGATTTAGGGTTATGTTATTATTTTTGACTGATTTCGAGTGAGCTAAGACATACGTCAATCGAATTTGGTGAACACTTTTATATTTATTAATTATTTTGGAAATATACTATTTTGTTAAGAAAACTTGATTCTAGACGGTTGAGAAAGGTTCACAGAATCTATTTCGACCGAAATAAACCTTAAGAAATTTGCCAAAGTATCTAAAAACAGGCGACAAATTCGCGTAAATTTTAGGTCCATAAGAATTGCATGGGGAATTCAGTGCTCGGATCCACGGATGGATCGTAATTCAAATTTCCCGCCTAACCTAACTAATGTGGTCTATAACCAGTGTAGAAGACGCTGCAGAATCGGAATTGTTATTTCTATTCGACGCTCTTGGAAGTAGCCGGCAACGTTGCATGCGCAAGCAAATCTCGCCCTTAATAACCACTGACATTTATCAGTTTGTTTATTTTGGGTAACTTGACCTAGCAAATTTCCTAAATATAAAGAAGCAGTTTACTTTCGTGGATTTTGGTAGCAAAAAATAACACGCTGTTTCTGACGGAACAAGCGCGAAAAAAGAAGAGAAAGGGCAGGTTTTTTTAAATAAAAAGCGAAGTGAATACATTTTCAATTTATCCCGTGGAATTTAAAAACAGAAAGAACATTACAATTCTCCAATAGTTTCAAATGATTCGACACACAAGTCGTCAGAATTGGTTGTTCAAAGTGAGAACTGACTTCATTTATGAAATCGACAGCAATTGTTTAACGTAAATGGTAAAGCTTCCTAAAAATTAATCCCCAAAAGTGTAATAAATATACGCTGCTCCTACTACCAAATCTGCAATATATTCAGGATAAAATACTGAATATTTTTGATCCAAACTAATATGGAATTTTCGACGGAAAATTTATTCAAATATAGCACTATCAAACAAGCTTCTCGAGTTATCTTTCGTGAATTTCAGAACGACGAATAATTTGCGATTCTTACCAACACATGGAACATATATGTTTTTATTTTTAAATAATCGCCGATCCGTATACGTTGAAAATGTTGTAGGCAAACCCACATTGGGTACTTCAATCATGCATGAAGTGTTGCAGCCCTTTTCAGGAGATTTTAAAACATTATACCCTCTTCACGCCATTCGAGGAGGAATTGTAATGCTCTCTTAATATTTACCAAGCCATTCTTAACGCTCTCATTATATCACAATACAGAAGATAATATATTCTTTCCGAACCTGTATATGTCAACGCGAGCTGTAACCCAGGGTTGTGTTCGAAAATTAACTCCATGGAGTAGAGTAGAGTTTTTGAAGGTTTGACAGATTTACTCTGGAGTTTACTCTGACACTGAAACTGACAGTGACAGAAGGTGCCAATATCGAAAAATAGGTTATGTTGGTTTAAGAAAGAACCTATTATTATTGTTTTCTTCACATATATGTAACTCTAATCATAAATATATATTGTGAGCAGTATTAAAACTATTAAATTACCTCACAGAACATTCATAAAACGGTGAGACAAAGATACTAGATTTTCCGTCCCATGAGTTATGTCAATTTTGACAGGAGTAAAATGAACTAGGAGTCGAATACTCTGACATTTCGAACGACAGTCATGGAGTAAAATTTACCCAACCTTTCAGTTCTCGAACTCTACGGAGTTAATATTCGAACACAACCCTGGTATTATTTTCTAGTTTCATTGAATATTCCTTGAGATTTTCATAATGGAGTTCATTACAATTGGTCCAATAATATTTTGAGAAATAATTTTTTTTAATAACCAGCTTTAAATTCAAAAGGCGCTATTGTTCGATATGGAAATTGTCTCTAAATTTCAGTTGGGTTATATTTATGGGTGTTTGATAAATTGATTGTTTTGCAGTATTTAGGATGCATTTCTTGATACATATTATATGAAGAAGGATTTAAAATAGTTGTTTTGAAAACAACATATATTCTGCGATACCTATTGAGGAAAATTATTTTTCAGGCAAGATAATGAAGGATTTGGTAACAAAGAATACAGAAATAAACCGAAGAATGATAATTGTGACAGAGATAATTCAACCTATACTTGGGGAGAAAATGAAGAATTCCAAGGAGTAAAGTTAGTTATATTCAATTCTTGTTCACAGGAATAAAATTCCTTATATCAGTTTTTAATAAAATTTTCATTTCAGAAAAAGGACAAAGATTTTTTCTGCAAGCAACAACAGAAATAGAGACAGAACTGATAACGAGGAATGGGGAAGTAATAAAAATAGTTTTAATGGAAATGATTCTAGTGAGAAAAAGTCTTATAGGTAAGAATATTTTATTGTTGGCAATGTCACAGATATGATGTTCTGTAATTCCATAAGGCATTTATAAAGATTTTTGTTGAGCTTTTACAGTCGTTCTTCAATTGGTTGTATATTATAGACATTCTGTCAAATAATTCATTGGATGGAGTGTGAGGCATATTTTGAGGGTGTTTTGTTCTTGTGATTGCAAGAAAGGATTTAGTTTAGTTAGTTTAGTTGTTTTTAAATTATATAGGGCTGGCGGTCGATAATTAATGAAGATTAGATGTGCATACTCGAGAATAGGTCTGCATATTGTCATGTATATTTTGACTGTGTTCTTTATGCTCATTCCTCCATTTCCAACTGTAAGTTTAGTAAATGTCAAAGCTCTTGCAATGGTTTTTTGTCTGATTTAGTATATTTGTTGAAGTTCATTTTGTTGCCAACTTCAACTCCTAGATATTTTACGTATTTACTTTATACTGCTGCTTTTTTTGGCGCTTTTGTTCCTTGGATAAGTGCTTATCAATTTGTCCAAATGTCTGTAATTTTCGAATTTTTGACTGAAATTGGTCTTAAACGATTTGGTTCGACTCACTGATCAAGAATCCGTGGTTGAAATCGATTCTGTCCGGCCGTCCGTTAACACGATAACTCTCGAACAGAATGAGCTAGACAGTTGAAATTTTCAGAGTCGGTTTGGGACCTAATATCTCGGTTAAGTTCGTTATTGGTTTCGGAGTAACAATAAAAAGTTTTTTTTAAGTTAAAATTTTGAATTCAATTTTTATAAGATGCGTCTTCATCATATGAATCCATTGATATTATTATCAACTTTAACAAGCTAATACTTTTGGAGATAAGATTTTTCAAGATTTCAATAATACATCGTACTTCTACGTTTTCACAGAATGCGAATTCTATCTGTCTGTGTTCTATCTGTTTGCGGTAGATCCAGTTTGAAAGATAAACGTCATTAATGTCAAACGAAACTGAAAGTGTATTTTTGGAGAGTTTGGTTGATGTAGACATGTAAACAATTCGAAATTTGGATTCGCTAAGTTCATAGGCAGAGTTTTTTGTATAGTGAGTCGAAAATGAAGAATGCAAAGAAGTCGAGCATAATTTACAACTTATTCTCTAATTATTGAATAGAACGGGATTTCCAACTAATGTACAGGTAGTTATTCCTTAGTTACACTATTTAAGATTTCTACTCAATTTTTCAGAATGACTCCTGATAGTTTTGAAACACTTGTAGCCATCGTCATATAAAGATAAGATGCAAAGGAATTTTAATTTCTTTCATGATGTAGTTCTATCATAATAATCCATTGATATCATTCCCAAATCTGAGAAACCAATACTTTCGGAGATATGATTTGTCAAAGATTGGACAAGAGCGCCAAAGCTCCTGCCACAGGGCTTTCCCCCTTTTTTGGCTTAGATATATTTTTATTTAATGTGTCAGTGAGAATCCCAATTTTTATTTTTCAATTAGCCATTAAAATTTGGCTTATCAAGAATGCATATCAATGAATTGAATTTTACTAAAAAATAATATACAGGGTTAGTCGAGTCTTTAAGTTGTACATTAAGTTTAACCATAAATTCCTCTCGTCTAATAAAATACTTTTCAAATTTCCCATTTTTCCAGATTTAATTCAGGAAAAAAATTAAAAGTGTTTAAAAATTTCGCATGTGCTAATACAAGCCTGCACATCTTTAACACATAACCCCATTTCTATGTATTAGATAACTGAAAGCTTTTTCATCTGATGCTTCAAATTCAATTAAATTGTTTGAGAAAATGTATTTACCCCCTTAAATCCTATAACTTGGTTCTTGCAGCATTTCAATAAAAAATATTTCACTGTTCTTGACACTAAATTCCCACTTCGATTCAATTTCCAGACATATTCACTTCATTCAATGTCCAATAATTGTTTCCACTACAAGATTATACACAATTTCATCATCGCCTATTTTCACATTGATTATTCCTCAAATATCCTAATTTAGAAATGAATGCCTACAATGATAAATACTATACATACTACATTAATCTCGGACTCTCTGAACGCACCATATCTTTTATATTTTGTCTATGAACGACTGTTATCGATAGTCTTGAACGTTGCCATAACTATTCCATGAAAGAAAAATCGAATAAATCAGTGTTGAGCATACATAAGCATGATTTCAGTTGTGAACTATGCAACATGGCTTACAACTTGAATCGAGGATTCTAGCTCAGAGGAATCACTTGTATTCCCGAAAATAAGGTTTGCGATAAACCTCGCGAATTTTGTATAATACGAACTCTGAGTTTGCTTAATTATCCTAAGGGCCACATGATCCCATATCTTCGATATCGTTGGCACCCCTAAGTAATCCATAAATAAATACTGAGGCAGATCGAAATGATGTCAAGAGCGATTTAATTCATAAATACACGTACCGCCGTATTCACAAACCATTCAATCTCCGTTAAATCCTAACTGAGGTCCTCAGTTAAGGATAAATAAGAATCGCAACCTCAGTTAACGTATGTAACGGTGCTGAAACAGGCCTGTTTCACGTTAATTTTCACTTAAAATGAGGTTGCGATTCTTATCTATCCTTAACTGAGGATCTCAGCTAGGACTTAACGGAGATTGTATGCTTTGTGAATACGGCGGTAAGTGTTGGTTTGTGGAGATCCTATTCATAGAAGACAGATATTTATCATGTATGTATGTATGTTTTCTTCCAGGGATAGAAATTCATATGATTCTGACGGTTCGTACAAAAAAGGAAAACAGGAACGAAATTTTGATGATAAGCCAAGATATAATGACAGAGGAGATAGCAGAAAGAAATCGTTCAGGTGAGTGATAATTTAAGTCACAAGGGAAGTTGAATAAAATATTAAGTATTGGAAAGCAAACTTAAGGAAAAAAATTATGGCATATACACTTTTTATATGCGAGGAATGTGAGAAAAGTAAAGCATTAAAATAAACTAAAAAAATTCTAGTTTATTTTAATGAGCTATTTTTATCAACTAATAATATCGCTTCTCAGTAGTACCGTTCAGTAGCTTTAAACTGGACTCCATTTCTTGTTAGCAGTGCTGAAAGACTTCAACTGGTGGGGTCCTTAATACGTTGACACGAAGTTGTATGAGAAACTAATCCCAATTAATCTAAGACAACATAAGTTAATGATACAACCAAAATGATGTCATCGGAAGACAGTTTTCAATTTCTTGAAAAGAAAAAGTTACAAGGACTTGGATAAGGTGAAAAGGCAGGCTGGGAAACAACAGCATCGCCTTCCTGATGGAAATGGACGAGTTGCATAAAGCGTTGTCAGGATGAAGCATCTACTTCTCTGCATTGTCCGGTCTTCGAGGACATCTTTGTACAACACTTGATTATCAGCATGTCCTGGAGGAAGAAATTCTTTCTGTACGTCACTGCACGGTCAAAAAAGCAAATGACCATCGTTTTGATCTTTGATTTGCTATTGAAGCTTTTTTGGGTCTAGGGCTCTTCAGTTGGTCTCAGGAATGTATTAAAAAATCCAGGATTTATCATCTGTGATCACACAATTGGACAATTCGTGAGCAATAAGAAAGAAAATTAATACACAGGCTTTGTCGACTGTCCAGCTCAGACATGAGGTATTTTGGCACAAACCTTTCGCATGTGCTAATCTCTGGTCAAAATTTTATGTACATTGATTGTACAACTTGCTCAAAAATCACTTATGGAGCTGAAACTCCTCAACGCTTGCAGTGTTGTCCTATTTCTCACACACCTAGTAGAATCTGAAGATATCTATTTATGTCGTATATAAATCTATATAATAATAATTCAAATCATCATTTTATTTCTGGATTCATATTTTTTGAGGCATTAAAAAGTCAAAACTTCAAATGGGTATGGTTCTGGAACCCAACTTCCAATACCAACTTTAAATCTGCAACCCAGCAAATGTTAACTTCTGGTATTATTCTTTTGAATGTTATGGTTGTATCTTGTAACAGATGAAAAGCAATACACAACCAACCCTCCACACCAACCCTCCATTAGCAAGTCTAATGAAGGGTGTTACACGATAGTTTGGACATATGTCAAATTTGAACTCAGCTAAACGGCAATTGTTTTTTTGAAGTTATTCTTTTGTTTTGACATCTTCAGTCATTTACAAATTGAATCTGCTGGTCAATACAGAAATATTGATGAAAAATGTTGGTGTTTCAGAGATAACGATTATCATATGAGTGATCGCCAGCAAACTGATGGGAAAAAATTCAACTCTAGGGGTGATTCTAAATGGAGTGATAGGAATAATAGCAACGATTCTCACAACAAATCTTATAATAACGCGACAATAGCTATCGACCCAGCAGATGATAATGCGACATTCCAAACTCTAGAGGCTAGTGGACAGCAAAAAGTAACGATGAGCTGGTTCCACAATCCTTGCAGCTTTTTCTGTCAACTCATGGATTCGCATCAAAATTTCAACATGCTGATGGAAGAAATCCAAGAGATGTACAAGGATAAACCTTCAAGTTTCGCCGTGGAAGGAGCGCCCGCCATCGCTCTGTTCCCCGAAGATAATGTTTTTTACCGGTCCAGAATATTGAAGGCCATCGGAAATCAGTATAAAGTATATTATGTCGATTTTGGAAACATTTCTGTCGTGGATAGCGTTTGGCCTATCGATAAGAAATTCATGGAATTACCGATGCAAGCCATACCGTGCGGACTTGGAGGTATTCAGCCCGTTGGAAATGATTGGCCGGATCCTAATGCTTTTGTCAATTATATGCAGAAAGATAGTTTAGACTGCGAGTTCCAATGTTACGAAATTGACAGGTAAGATCAGTTGCTCATATATTTATGGAAACCTCCATTTTGAATGATGTAGTTTGATATTGGCGCCCAACGTGGGGCTCCAAGCAATGTTTCATTGATTTAATGTAAGGGGTTGATGACGACCGTTTCATGATAACAATCGGAGTTTATTCCGATAAATGATACATAAGTTGAAAATCATAACCTTACTGTCACTTTTGTCGTCGGTGTCTTGACCTTGTTCCCGGTCACCCACGCTGATTGAGAGACAGGGAAATAGTGCGGTGATCTATTATGTTTATGTTATATGCTTAATTTGATATCCATACTTAGTTTACAAGTACATTTTTCCATATAAAACCATTTATTTGATAGTTTTTATATAATTCACTAAATAATAATCTCTGCACCTTTGGACCATAATTTCGTGTATTTCTCCTCGAAACCAGTTAATAATAAGAAATTTGAGTTGTCAAACTTCGGAAATTTATTTATTATCCGATGTGAATATGACAACGCAGTGTTTTCATCTGGCCAATTCGACTACCTAATCTAGGTTAGTTTGCGTAAACTAGTTTAAATTAGTTAAATTAAGCACCTAGTGCTATCAAATTTGAGGGCAGGAGACCCTTCACATACTACGATCAGTGGTGCTACAAATCTGTGCATGAATGAAATGTCTGATTTCATGTTTTAAACAATATAACAATATGTTTTGAGAATTATAATAATCATTAGATTGTTCGATTTGATAGGGGTCCCTGCAAATACCTTCTGTACGTACATTCATTAAGTAGCAGAGACATCAAAAAGTACTTTGTTCATTACAAGTAATTAAATTTTCAGATACATGGTGAACCTCTATTCCGATAATCAGGATATCAAGCAGCAACTAGTCGACAACAATTTGGCAAAATACGTTGAAATATCCGGACCGTCGCTAGATTTCGATATAAACTTTTTGGCAGGACACACTTTCAGAGCGATGGTGGAAAGTGTGAATGATTTATCGGACTTCAGAATGTCATTTTCTTCAGGAATTCAGATTTTGTGTTCGGCGCACAATTTGGCCCAGGCGACAGAAAAATTCGAAGACGAATTGAAACAAAAGATTGGTCAAGTTGTAGTAGTTTACTGTGACAATCTAATTGGAGACAGGTGAGATTCGAATTTGCATTATCATAAATAAAGCTTCTGACGTCACGTCAGTGCATGGACATTAAAAGTGTTTCCCCCAATGGCAATAATATCTTCAACTTGATTTTTTGGCGTGGTAGTGCAAGAATGAAACCTTATCATTTGCAAAGAATTTCATTAACATGTTATCAGAAAAAAAAATTAATGAAAATTAATAAACAATTGAAAACATACAATTTCAGTGTATATTTCAAGCCAGATATCTCCTGGGTCCAATACTGAGACTATACAGGGTGAGTGTTTGACCACTGCATTAATTTCAACCAAAGATTCCTCTCATCAAATGAAGCACTTTTTTCATTCAACATTTTTCCAAATTCAGCTCAGGTAAAAAGATACAGGCTGTTGAAATTTTGAAAAAAAATAGTTTTTATTTTGTAGCTTTGACATCCTCTTTTCAAATAAAATGAATGTTGGCGTAAAGTTTCCTATAACTATGATACATATTTTCCAAATATAAGTTATTTTCTACTTCTACTGGTTTTCTAGTTATGGACACGTGGATTCATAAAACTAAACGAAATTAGCATAAAGAAAGCATATAAAGTTTTTCTTGAGTCATTTCAAGAATATTCCATCGTTTTAGAACATTATATTATTCTTCATCATTTCTCCTTAAATGCACCGTTTTCGAGATATTCTTCATTGAATGTTTTAAAATGGAAAACTCCAGAAATTTCACTACTTTTATGGATCCGTCCCTGAGCGTTGGAATCCCGAATCAAGCTGTAAACCACGTTACCATGCCTTATTCTCGTCCGCCAACAATGTCATAGATAATTTATATGCGGGAGTGTATTAGCACATTGTGACATCTTTAAACGCTTGTAACTTTTTACCTGAGCCGAATCTGGAAAAATGGTAAATGAAAAAAGTGTTTCATTTGATGAGAGGAATCTTTGGTTAAATTTAATGCAGTGGTCAAAGACTCACCCTGTATATGGATGTATGTAATACATTTTTGAGAAAGATACAATTGTCGTCAGTGAATAGCATACGTTAAATAAATGCAACATTTGCATGTTATTCATGTTTATTGTTTATCAAACGTTAAAATAAGTAAGGTTTGCACAGCAAAACGCAAACAAATATTTACGAAGGTTAACCGTTGACAACGCATACAACTTTTTGCGTTTATGT
Organism: Halyzia sedecimguttata; assembly: GCA_937662695.2. NCBI lineage: Eukaryota > Metazoa > Arthropoda > Insecta > Coleoptera > Coccinellidae > Halyzia > Halyzia sedecimguttata. Next base: position 100,646,551 of record OW569413.2, on the reverse strand, counting down.
GGTGGGGGAACAAATTTTGACACTAAAAAATCATTTTAGTTTCCTATCATTATATTTTATTAAGGTATAAGAATGACTTGGGTTTCGTAGTACTACTACATTTTGAAACTCGTGTATTTCAAGTTGTGCAACAAGGTATTAAAATATCTTCTATAGGCTTATTTCTTGAGAATTTCGAAGAGTGGGGAATTCCATAGGTACTTCTGTTCGTTTAGAAGTTTTCCTGCCGGTAATACAGGTACTTTTATTATTTTTTCAAATGAACTATCACAAAGTAAAGGACTACTCTATCCATTATTTTTCAATAAAATTCCAACGCTTGATTTCCATACAAGAAAATAGCATAATTGTTGTAATTCCAACCAGTTTATTTTACGTGAAATATTTCCAGTAACAACAGAGGAAACATTTTCTTCTACAGTCGCCAGGACTGTGGAATTATTGAATTCAGATAATATCTTCTCAATTTCATTATTTGCCAAAGTAAATTCACATTGTGAAAATACTTAATTACTACGACTTCTATGTAGAGAGGACAACGTTGCGCAGTTATCTGACAGGAAAATGACTATAACCTAACATTTTCAAAATATACATGGTGAAATGTGTAAAATTTTCATGGCCAACCGAGAGTCTTTATAAAAGTGAATGGAGCATATATTGTAGAAGATATTAGGGAAATACTGAAAAACTAATATAGAAATCATAGACATAGACATAGGAGGTACCAGGATCGAATCCTGGATCTCAGGAAAAAATTTAAAAAATTGCACCTAGGAACACTTGAAGGTATCGTAATGTATAAGAGAAAAGATATTTTACTCAAAAATTATCTAACCCTTATTAACATCTCACTTCTCGGTTTATGACTAAGGGTATAATGTCAACCCATGCTTGAGTGTAATAATTCACAGCATGCTTTAGTAACGCTTCGTCTGTCAGATGACCACATTTTGTAGTGAACATGAGTGTAGTTACTAGTGTATTATTCGTAATCAGTCCACGCTAAACTCAAACTAGGAGATATACCTAAATATACTTGTAGCTTCATAGAATGAATAAATTAATAAACTTAATTAAAATTATATTTTAAAATTTTTCGAATATATTTTCAGACTGGAGGTGACCCTGTACGATCACACGGGAAACAAACTGAATATTTTGAACCCTGATGAGGGCGCGTTCGATACTATAGAATCCATATGCCCCTTCCTACTGATTAAATCGCAGGTCGAGGGATTTGTGTCTTTCGTGAACGAGACGAGCATCGTTATCCAACCCTCTGTGTGCACGGAACTCTTGCAAACGTTATTAAACGAAATATATGAACATTACGAGAGTCTTCCCCAAGAGACCCCCATCATTCCAGAAGAAGGATACATCTACGCCATACGTAACGATGACGATTCCAACTGGTACAGAGGCAAAGTAATCTCTTTCGACGATGAGAAGGTTACTGTACTGTATATTGATTATGGAAATTCAGAAAATGTTCCATTCGCCAATCTTAGAGAATTGGATCCGAAGTTCTACTGGTGGGACAAGATGTCAATTTTGGTAAGTTGTAAAGCTTTTTCGAATTCATTTATGGAAGAATCTAGAATATTCATAGAGTTTTTTTTTGCTGCTTTGTTATGATACGGGGATATTCCCAGAAGTACCTAACAACATGAAACAAAAAATTTCTTTATTTCTCTATGTAGTCTCCTACACTCTTCCCAGCAAAGACCAATAGCTTTGATCCTTAAATAAACTGCTCCACAAGAGTTAGGGATATCATATTAAGTTCTTCTGGGAGGCGTACAATTTTAAAGACAATATCAAAAACATGATCAACTGCCAATTGTGGTCCTTTTTCTTGAGTTTGTCAGTTTTTCACATTATTCGTAAGCTTTAGCATTTCAATATGTAGTTAATTTATTGTCAGTCTCAGCGATATCGAACTTAGTAAATTTCACGAGCTTCTTAAGATGCCAAGCCGTAAATTAACAAACGCCGAGGCTAATAGGGCTATCGGTTTGCTACAGGGTGGCCTCACATTTCAAGTATGTGGCAGAAACATTTCAAGTATCGCAAAGTGTGAATAGGTTCAATGAGACAGGTTCGGTGCAGGAAAGACATAGGGTTGGTGGACCAAGAAAAACAACACCCGCACAAGACCGGTTTGTCACCAATTTTAAATGTCAATGGTCCTGAAATTTCCATTGAAACCATCCGACGTCCTTAGGGGGAGATTAACCTGGCTTCTAGACTTCCATTGAGGGGTGTTCGGTTAACACGTGAGCATAAACGACAAAGATTATAATGGGCCAGGCAGCATGTTAATCTGAACGTCCAATGGCGTAGTGTACTTTTCACAGATGAATCCAGATACGGTCGATTTTCAGATTCTCGAAGAATAAGGGTATGGACTATGCCGCGTATAACTCGAAATCGCCGTCATGTGCTAGAGGTTCATCAATTTCGAGGAGGCTCTGTTATGGTATGGGCTGGGATATGTTACAACGGGCGCACAGACCTTCACATTTGTCCTGGCAATATGACTGCTTTACATTATAGACAACATGTCATTGGCAACGTAGTGCCAAATTTTCATGCTGCCATTGGTGAAGCTTTCCAATTTCTTGACAATAACGCAAGACCACATCGTGCAGCAATAGCAGAAAATGCGCGAGACGAGCATGGTATTCCACATTTACCAATACCTCCGCATTCGCCAGACTTAAACTGCATGGGATATGCTACAAAGAAGGCTAGATGATCACCAACCTCCACCAGAAACAGTGAATGACCTCAAAGTACTACTGCCTCGTTTATGGAATGAAATTCCTCAAGATATGCTCAACAGCCTCGTTGACAGTATGCAACGAAGATGTTAGGCGGTCATTGATGCCCGTGGTGGCCATACCTTGTATTGAAGGCATAAAAAGACAAAATAAAACAATAAAATGTCCGGAAATAAAAGTCGTTAAGTTTGACCCTATTCTGATAATCACCCTGTATATGTTGCAGACCAAGAAACTTACGTGCATTTATAGTTTTGAACCTAAAACTATATTAAATTACGTTTTCAGTGGTTGGGCCCATTCATTGTTGGTAAATCTTTAAAGATGAAATAATTAAAAGTAAAAATTTCCACAAATGTATTCAAGAACGACAATTGTTTCGTTTCCTTGGATTCTATATTCAAACTGATTCAATTTGACAATGAGGATCCTTAAAATATGTCTTGAACTAAACTATTTCCAATTTAACGGGATGTATTATATCTCTGATGAAGGTCTAATCATGGGAAATCAAGGAGTGGAATGTTGGCCAAAATGGATAATTTGGAATTGAAAATACATTCGCACTCTATGAGCAAATTCTTGTTTTCACCATATCAAGATTAAATTATTCATATGACTTTAGTATATTCCACGAACCTACCCACACAGACAAAACCTCCAAATCATATCTCTGAAAGTATTAAGTGTTATAGTTGAAAATGATATCAACCTATAATATGATGCGTCTTAAAAAAATTTAATTTGAAATTTGTAACGAAAAAAAAATTATTTTTTTTTTCATTTCCATCATGTCTATTTTGCCCAATAACGAACTTAACCGAGATATTTATCCCCCAAACCTACTCTGAAAATTTCAACTGTCTAGCTCATTCCGTTCGAGAGTTATCGTATTAACGGACGGCCGGATAGGATCGATTTTGACCTCGGACTTTAATGACGTTTATCTTTCAAACTGGACCTACCGGACAGATACAACACAGACAGATAGAATTCGCATTCTGTGAAAACTTAGAAGTACGATGTATTATTGAAATCTTGAAAAATCTTATCTCCAAACGTATTAGCTTGTTATAGTTGAAAATAATATCAATGGATTCATATGATGAAAAACCATCTTAAAAAAAATTTAATTCAAAATTTGTAATGTAAAAATCCATCCAGCCGATTTTGCCCAATAACGAACTTAGCCGAGATATTTAGGTCGCAAACCTACTCTGAAAATTTCAACTGTCTAGCTCATTCTTTTCGAGAGTTATCGTGTTAACGGACGGCCGGACAGAATCGATTTCAACCATGGATTCCTGATCAGTGAGTCGAACCAAATCGTTTAAGACCATTTTCTGCCAAAAATTCGAAAATTACAGACATTTGGGCAAATTGATAAGCACTCTATTCCGAGGAACAAGAACGCCAAAAACTTAATTTCGAGGACAAGGATATCAAGCCCGAATTTACCGTTAAATTAATATATTAAAAAAAAATTGTCAATTTCTGTTCGAGTTCAATTATGTACATAAGAAATCATCAGTTAATCATTGATTGTTTATTGCAAGACATAAAATAGCTAATTTTCAGTCGAATCTTAGAAAAGGACATAATAATGTTTATTACCTCAGGTTTACATCAATTCTTGTACATGCCACAATACTGACATTAAAGTCAGATATTGCAAGTTTTCTGTCGACAGAAAACTTGCAATAATAAAAGTGGCAATCGATTGCCACTTTTATTATACAAAGAAAGTGATGAATGATGTTCATGAGGTTGTATTAATATGAACAATTGTATAATAGAGTGATAATGTATGGCCAGTAGAGCAAACAGTATATGGCATAGAAAAGTCGCTCAAGCCTAATATTTGATTGTGTTTAATCTGATTTATCTGAGGTAAAACTATCATAAATTCATGATGGGTGAATAAAATCTCTGATTGAAAACTATCAATATTTATTTCAGGTTGAAGTGAATGTGCCCACAGCCGATCTGTTTGAGAAACAGATAACTGCTTCAGTTTGTTATGGTGAACTCGGCCTAGAGGGGGAGATATTGGATGTTCAAGCTACTTGCGTTCCTGAAGAAACACAGCAAACAGAAATCACCAATGACAATCTGGAAACTAACACTTACTCCGATCAGACAAATGAGGTACCAAAAGTTAGTGAAAATACGTATGATGCTCCATTACCAGTATCTGGTGAAATTGAAATTACCCAAAATATCGGTAATTCGTTCCTTGAAGAAACTCCTAGTGAACAACATGTTGATGGAACGGCCGTAGTTCTTAGTCACATAGACAGCCCTAACGACTTCTATATCCAACTGGCCGATTCCCAGACTGCCATCAGTGAGCTACAGTCGAAAATTCAGGAACAGATCGGGGAAATGCCTGTTTTAGAGAACACCTCAATCGGAGGTCTTTGTGCTGCTCCCTATTCAGTAGATCAGATGTGGTATCGTTCCCAGATATTGGATGCCGATGAGGATATAACTACGGTATGTTTCAACTTTGCCCAATTAGTAATGATTTTATAATAGCTAGGCTGGTGAGCCTTCATTTGGCCTAAAATAATTGAAAGCTTTCAAAAATACGCTAGTCTGGATCACAAGTGAATATTTGTGATTGTTAAAATCGACGAATAATTCACCGTGTTCACTGGTTTGTGGTCTTCTCTAACCACATTAAGCCGAGCGTTTTCATATCGCAATAGGTTGGTCATATACGTAGTCTGCATTGCAGTCCTGACTCCCTCATGCGACAAAAGAATGAACGTCACCTAACATCGCTCAAGGTTTCCGCATCACAGAGGGTTGGAGTTCGTAAGGATGTCCCTAGGTGGCGCTGGTTAGACTTTCTTTCCAGTAGTTCGCGACAATAGGGCTTAGGTTTCCTAGAGCCTAGAGCTCCAACGTTTATCATTCAGTTACGATAATGATTTACCGATTTCATGGTTGTAACCCCATGAAATCGATACGTATATGCCGTGAATGACATTTTCCTCTTTGTGGGAACACTGAGCAATGAGGTTGTTGTCGAAATCAATCATATATACAGGGTGAGTCTTTGACCACTGCATTAATTTTAACCAAAGATTCCCCTCATCAAATGAAACACTTTTTTCATTTACCATTTTTCCAGATTCGGCTCAGGTGAAAAGTTACAAGTGTTTAAAGATTTCATAGTGTGCTTATACACTCCCGCATATAAATTATCTATGACATTGTTGGCGGACGAGAATAAGGCATGGTAACGTGGTTTACAGCTTGATTCGGGATTCCAACGCTCAGGGACGGATCCATAAAAGTAGTGAAATTTCTGGAGTTTTCCATTTTAAAACATTCAATGAAGAATATCTCGAAAACGGTGCGTTTAAGGAGAAATGATGAAGAATAATATAATGTTCTAAAACGATGGAATATTCTTGAAATGACTCGTGAAAAACTTTATATGCTTTCTTTATTCTAATTTCGTTTAGTTTTATGAATCCACGAGTCCATAACTAGAAAACCAGTAGAAGTAGAAAATAACTAATAGTTGGAAAATATGTATCATAGTTATAGGAAACTTTACGCCAACATTCATTTTATTTGAAAAGAGGATGTCAAAGCTACAAAATAAAAACTGATTTTTTTTCAAAATTTCAACAGCCTGTATCTTTTTACCTGAGCTGAATTTGGAAAAATGTTGAATGAAAAAAGTGTTTTATTTGATGAGAGGAATCTTTGGTTAAAATTAATGCAGTGGTCAAAGACTCGCCCTGTATTTAAAATCTCACGATACACTTATGAACGATTTTTGTAAATATGAAGACAATTACCCTTGTTTTCAGGTTCGTTTTATCGATTATGGTAATACCGACGTAATAGATAATAAAGTCACCCAGATAAAGACGCTACCTGCAGAATTTCTCGCTTTGGAAGAGTATGCTAGAAGGTGTCGTCTTAAGATCAAACCTCTAGATGAGGAATGGTCGAAGGCGACAACAGACAGATTCGAAGAATTGGCTTATGCAGAAAACGTGACAGTGCAATTCATAAACCAAGACGAAAAAGTGAATCACGTGGAGCTTTTCAGCGCTGGTCAAAACGTGAAAGACATTCTGATCGCTGAGAATTTGGCTGTTTTAGACAAGTGCTTGGTTCTTGATGGCAAACTCAAGGGCTACATCAGTCACATGAATTCCCCTTCGGAGTTCTGGGTGCAACTGGACGGTTGGTGTGCGGAGCTGGAATGGATAGCTGAACAGTTGTCGAGTGCAGCCGCTTTTCCCGATCTTGAGGACTTTACTCCGGGCTCACTGTGCGCGGCCATGTTCCCCGATGACGAGATGTGGTACAGGGCTAGGATATTGTCGAACACAGTAGCCGGACTGGAGGTCCTCTTCCTCGATTACGGTAACTCTTGTGTATGCGGTAATTTGAAACAGTTACCTGAACATCTGGTCATGGCGTCACCTCTAGCGCTCAAATGTAGCTTACAGAAACCTGAAGGACTGTTCAATTGGAGCCATGAGGCGGCCCAAAAATTCTCAGAATTATCAGCTGATGGTCAGACAGAATTCACTGTTAAAAAATTAACTACAGGCGAAATTTCCATAGTTGAACTTTATTTGAATGATGAAGAAGTCTCAACCAAACTATTACCCACCACTGATGATGTTTATGTAACCGATATAAAGTCCATGGACAGCTTCGCAACAACAAAAGAAGGAACCATTTCAGATGAGAGATATAGCCTGGAAAAGATTCCCGGTTGCGAATATAACCAGGAGTGCCAGAACAAGTTTGTTGAGATCAACAATGAAGGTAGAGAATAAATTATCTGTTCTAATCAATTTATTTGGTTTTTGCTGTTGATATGACTGATTTATCTTTGTTTATTTTTCATTTTTTGAAGTAAAACCCAAGTTTTTGGATGTCATCCAAATGAAAATTAGTTTTTTATAAAAAATTTAGTTTTAATTTGTGAAAACAAAAATACAACTGTTATCTTTTTCTACATAATGTTGTTATGTTAATTTTATTTTATATAATTAAATTTATGTTATGTCTGAAGCTGACAGTAGGAAATATATAAATAAAGAACTCAAAATTGATGCCTTCTCTATTTTTGGGATTAATCAAAATTATGTGAAATTAATTTTAATGATATTCAAGATAAACAAGATATGAAATTACGAATAATCAGTTCATCCAAGAAATCCGTTAGTATATTTCATAAGTTACAGTGTAACCTCTGTTATGCGTTTATTGGTTATTATTCAAATCGATTCTACCTTTTTTCAGACTTTCAAACGAAATTTTATGCATTTGTTGTTCGTAATTTTCTTATTACTCAAATTTTTGAGATAATTTGGTTTGTTTTTCATTAAGTGAAACTTGAACATAATGAAAAACAAACAAAATTATGAAACTTGAACATATATGAATACATATAATCAAAAGTCTTACATATGTGGATATAAAATTACAGATATGTATTTATTTACTTGTGTGTTCAATATCGCAAGTAGGGATGGTATTCCAAAATGGATTAATAGTTTCTGAAGGAGGCTAGGACATGGTATTTAAAAAAAATTAACACAAAAAATAGAAGTTTTTGTATCATTTCCCAAACATACTATGTATTTATATGTTTCTATATTTCCAATATCTTCAGAATTGTCGATGATATTAATAGGTGTTTCCATGAAGAATTAAAAAAACATTTTTTTAATAGAAAAAAATGGTACGTAGCCTAAAATTTGTGACTAACCTATGTATTAATCCTACTAAGTAAAATTGAAATAGAATTATCAGCAATGGAATTTTTTTTAGAAAAATTAACAGACTAACAACATTAAGAATTTTAGTAGATATGTACTTTGAACTTTTTATGTGTTTGTACAGTTGTATTTTTGTTTTTTGAAATCCACGGAGAACTCTAAATTCTCATACCTTCAACTCTTTTTCAGGAAAAACATGTTATGGGATGGAATATTTATCTGATAATACTGTTCGCCTATATTTAAATGGAAACGACCTAAGAAACCAGTTCTTACCAATACTCAAAGATAAATCCTCAGAATCCTCTGCAGTTACGTCTGATGCACATAAAGGTGACAATTTAGAAACATCTGAAATGAATGATATTCCACAAACAAATGAAAATTTTGAAGCTATACACGAATGTGCATCTAATGTTTGTGGTACATCTGATAAAATTCATGGAGAGTTGCATGAAGAAACCTCTGAAATATGTGAAACACCAATAAAAAACGAAATTGATCAAAAAGCTGCTGAATCTTGTGATACATCAACAGCGGAAGAAATACATGAAACATCACAAGAAGAAATTACTGAATGTTGTACTACGGGACAAACAAATGAAAATTATGAATCAATGCAGGACAGTGCTTCTGAGGTTTGCGATACATCACCAGCTGAAGAAATACATGAAGTATCACAAGAAGACTCTCCTCAACTATTTGAAACTCTGCAGAAAGAAGAAATTCATGTAATGTCCCAAGAAGTTGTTGAATCTTCTGTTAGGAGACAAGCAAATGAAGATTATGTATCAATGCAAGAAGGTGCTTCTGAAGTTTGCAATACATCACCAACGGAAGAAATACATGAAGTATCACAGGAAGAAACTTCTTATACATCTGAAACTCAGCAAGGAGAAATTCATGAACTGTCCCAAGAAGAAGTTGCTGAATCCTGTGTTACGAGACAAGCAAATGAAAATTATGAATCAACGCAAGAAGGTGCTTCTGAAGTTTGCAATACATCACCAACGGAAGAAATACATGAAGTATCACAGGAAGAAACTTCTTATACATCTGAAACTCAGCAAGGAGAAATTCATGAACTGTCCCAAGAAGAAGTTGCTGAATCCTGTGTTACGAGACAAGCAAATGAAAATTATGAATCAATGCAAGAAGGTGCTTCTGAAGTTTGCAATACATCACCAACAGAAGAAATACATGAAGTATCACAGGAAGAAACTTCTTATACATCTGAAACTCAGCAAGGAGAAATTCATGAACTGTCCCAAGAAGAAGTTGCTGAATCCTGTGTTACGAGACAAGCAAATGAAAATTATGAATCAACGCAAGAAGGTGCTTCTGAAGTTTGCAATACATCACCAACGGAAGAAATACATGAAGTATCACAGGAAGAAACTTCTCATACTTCTGAAACTCAGGAAGGAGAACTTCATGAATTGTCCCAAGAAGAAGTTGCTGAATCTTGTGTTACGAGACAAGCAAATGAAGATTATGTATCAATGCAACAAGGTGCTTCTGAAGTTTGCAATACATCACCAACGGAAGAAATACATGAAGTATCACAGGAAGAAACTTCTCATACATCTGAAACTCAGCAAGGAGAAATTCATGAACTGTCCCAAGAAGAAGTTGCTGAATCTTGTGTTACGAGACAAGCAAATGAAAATTGTGAATCAATGCAAGAAGGTGCTTCTGAAGTTTGCGATACATCACCAACTGCAGAAAAACACGAAGTATCACAGGAAGAAACTTCTCACTTGTTTGATACTCTGATAGAAAAAGAAATTCATGAACTGTCCGAAGAAGAACTTTCTCAAATGGTTGAATTAATGAAAGAAGTAGAAATTCAAGAAGATTTACCAGAAGAGGCTTCTAAAAAGCGTCAGCCATCACTAGAAAAAGAAATTGATGATGTAGCCCAAGAAGAAGCCCTCAAAGCATCTGATATATCGCAAAGTGAAGTAGTGTATGATGTAGGTTCAAAGCAGATTTCTGAAGTTTGTGATATTTCACATATAAGTGCAGGTCTTGTAGAAACCCAAGAACAAAACACCGATGTATGTGATACAAATGAAACAAATGTAAATACTCACGATGCTACTAATGTATACCATTATATTCCACAAACAGAAGAAATTCATGACTTGGCCCAAGAAAGTGATGTTGATGAAAATCTTGAAGTAATGACTATATCATGTGACACTCAAAATCCAGAGGAAATTCCTGAAGAAGTAGTTCAAGAATCTTCTGAAGTTTGTGATAGTCTACAAACAAACAAAATAAATGAGGAAATATATGGAAATTGTGATGTGAAAGACAAGAAGGAAGTAGTAGCTTCTTTTTTGTCACAAACAAATGGAATAAATGAAATAATTCAGGAAGCTATTAGTGAAATTCAAGATATAGGCCGTAAAGAACTATCTGCAAATTGTGATATGAAAGATGGCAATAGAGTAACAGAAGTACCTGTTAGTTCACAAACAGATCTGATAACCCAAGAAAGAAATGAATTAATTCAGGAAATAATTTCAGATGTATGTGATATGATTTATGAAAAAGATCAAGACGAAATAAAGAAAGTTGATAAAGAATCTTCTGACTCCTGTGATAAACTACAAACACTATCAGTATCTGCTGAAGTATGTGATATTCCTAAACATAGTTTACCTATTGATTCAAGTAAAGAATCAGAAGTCCCCAAAACCACTTCAAGCCTAGAATTCACGGAAACCATAATGACTTCATTTTCAGCACCCACTGTTTCAGAAAAAGAGTCGGTACCCAAACTTTCACCAACAAAAGTTACATCAAAAGATTCAAAAGTGCAAGAAGGTTCCAGAGACGCTATAGGTGATTCTTCGAATTCAGAAGAATAGAAGTCTATGTTAAACATGTTATTTAAGAATACTGTTTAAATTTTTTATTTCTAGATATAAGAATAATGTTTTAATTTGTATGTAAAGCATCTGTAAAATAAAATCTCTTAAGAATATTTTGTTTGCATTCAAAATTTGTCATGTTTTAACCAGCATTAGTGAATTTTAATTTGTTCTCATTGTGTAAGTATTTTGTACTTGAACTTCTGGAAATGGATATTTGCCCAACAGGTCTGGAAAGTTATAACAACGTCCCTGATATGTGAAAAAACATCGATATCATTACTTCAGTTCTAAATTTGGAAAAAAAGCAAATTGAGCTTATATTCAAAGAGGTAGCGTTAAACTTTCATGGGTAATTATACCACAACCCACTATATCTACTAGCCTGGAAGATGATAACATGGCAACACCGCTCAGAGACGTACGTCAGTCGAACGTTTGTTATTGTAAAAATGGACGATTACTTCTGATTCTGGAGTTAACCATTATTGTTTTTCGCGGGCATTTCGTGGTATTTTTTGTGTATAACGGTGTCAAATGTGAATTAATGCAATGCAGTGATAAATATGGTCGGATATTTATATGTTCTGTGATTAAACTGCAGTGTGTAAATAGTGAAATTTCCTTTGGATTATTTCTACTTATTGGAGATGAGTGCATTTCAGTTGAGACTATAGACAACAAGATGGACTAGAAATATGAGTGAAATAGAACTTTCATTTCTTCCGATTTTATAAAACATTTTGATGATCTTTCTAACAATTTTTCAACAAAAATTGATAGGAGATCAAGAAGCTCAAAGAATCTATTTATTTTTTATATATATGTATTCAATTTCCAAAAGTCTGCATCTGTAGATGCTTCAGTTGAAATCAATAAGGACCTTATTATTCATCTTAAATTATTCATTAAAAATGTTCAGATTTTCTGCAGCGATTTGAAATGGATTCTTCCTTTCGATCTTACCTTTACCCGAGCAGATGGTCTCAACATCAGATCAACAAGTAAACATTTCCCGCTACAGAAATGTAATTAATGGGGATTCAGATTCGGAATTTATAAATTTGTTTTATCAACATTTTTACACAGTTCAGATCAAAAAATAATTTTATGTGAATTTACTCTTTGTAGCATTGAATTGATATTCTGAATTCACATAGACATGTAGTTGTGGTTTACATTCATAAATCATTCTAAATTCACCTTGTTCTGTTTTCGCAAATTAACTTTTGAAAAATTGTGTGGAAAATACGAATTACAATGTTATTGTCCACCGATTGGAAAATAAACAGAAACATTTGTAGATAGCTGAAACTTACCATTATAGTGAGACCAAAACAAGACAAACTCTAAGATGATTATCACAATTTTCATTAGCCTATCTTATTATAGTCTTATATAATAGTTATGTTTGGGAATATATTTTTATTTTGAGAATTTCATTCAAGTTTATAATTTTTTGGTAATTGTCTAGAACATCCCATAACTGTCTAATCGTCCTGAAAATTTACTCACTTGCTAATTTTGGGTTGTAGATCACGAATCTGAAGTTGAAAATCCGTGCTCTCTTCTAGTTTTTTTTTAAATCCCAAAGTGTCCAAAATCATAACACATCTCGTAATTACATTGTTTTAAACTGTTTTATCGGTAAATATTTATCATAAATAAGATCTTATTCTAGTCCTCATCATTTTTCGACCGTAAATCATTTGAAAAATGATGAAATAGTCGAAATTTCATCAAAATCCAGCGCTACCGCATTGAAGGAGTATGCCTTTAAGAGACGATTAATTGCGGCGTTGTCAGACTGTGTTCCAGGCTATCTCTATAGTGGGCTCTGTGATTATACTAAGAATATCCAGTTCCTTTTAGATTAGTTTTCTACAAAAAAATTAAGAAAAGGTATGTTAGCTGACGCTACTTCATGACTTAGGATTTTGAGAGTCTGCGTATCCCACAAGAAAAAATAAGATTTTCGGGGTATTTTACTGAAGTTAGCTGCAAAGTTTGTGTGATTTAACCTATTAGCTGCGCGCATGATCATGTATGGGAAATTGGAAAAATCGGACTATTTTACTGAGGCTGAAATTGAATTGTATGAACATTATAAATAATCATTAAAGGATACTGTGGGAGGTATATTCATTATTAAATGGTTTCTCTCTGGGTTTTCTGACAATTCCAGAATTTATAATAGCTATATCAAGAAAAAAAATTTTGAAGATTTTCGTTAAGTTTCTGACAAAGGAGTCTGATTTAGACTCCGAAACGTTAAGAAATAGTTGTTTCTTCATTGATGTTGATTCGTTATTGTTTGTTAGGCAACATTGTTCGGTTTATTTCTTCTGACAAATATCTTTTGTATTTCTTACGCAGGAGCAATTCACAAAATAATAAATTTTTATTTAATAGATATTTTTCAGAGTTTGGGAGAGAAAACCCAGAAAGAAACTATTTAATTATGAAAATTATCAAAATAATTGTTAGCTGATACACCGGGTGTGATTAAACCTGTTAGCTGCGTGTTTGAAATGCACCGCTCGATAAGTCGATTACCTTTCAGTAGAACATATTGCTAACACTCTCTGAAATTTGGCTATAATAACACAATGAATTATGAATTCTATATGAAATCAAATAGAATTGAGAATAATTATTGAAATTTTGAAAAATTATATCTCCGAAAGTATTAGTTTGTTAGAGTTGAGAATGACATCAATGGATTCTTATGAAGAAACTGCATCTTAAAAAAAAATTAATTTAAATTTATAATGTAAAAAAATTTTTTTTTTTTGTTACTCCGAAACCACGAATAACGAAATTAACCGAGATATTTATCCCCTAAACCTACTCTGAAAATTTCAACTGTCTAGCCCATTCCGTTCGAGAGTTATCGTGTTAAGGCCGGACAGAATCAATTTTAACCATGGATTCTTGATCAGTGAGTCGAACCAAATCGTTTAAGACCATTTTCAGCCAAAAATTCCAAAATTACAGACATTTGGGCAAATTGATAAGCTCTGTTCCGGGGAACAAGAGCGGCAAAAACTGCATATTTTCAATTTTTCACCATTTTCTTGTAAATGGTGCTTCTAAGGTATAAAGTGATCTGAAGAGACATAATTTGAGCTTGCCATTCCATTTTTGAGGTCAAATACATTTGAAATAATCTAACTTTGACCTATATCTATGTTTCCGAACACCCTGTATATAGGAAAATAATTTTAAATTGTGAACACCCTACACACATCCCAATAAAATATTCTCAAAATATCTTCATTTACTCCCTCAAAACGAGCTCCGCGTCTGTGCCACCCGGTATATTTACGTTGCTAAATTCAATAGAAATAAAATCTTTTCAAAATGCCGCTTGACAGTGAGAAACAGATCAAATTAGTACCAGAGATGGTTTGTTTTATGACATACTCCAGTCCCGCATTGGGATAGCGCCAAAAAAATAAATCTATATTTATAAAAGAAAGTCATGTTAGTTACACCACTTATAACTCAAGAACGGCTATACCGATTTGGCTCAAAATTGGTGGGGAGGTAGCTTAGAACCAGGAGACGGACATAGGTTACTTTTTTGTGTTATACAGGGTGTTTTTCTTTTAACGTCAATTAAAACTTGCTGTTTTTCCTGCCATAATCGTACAATTTTAGTCATGTGTGTTTAAAAATAAACTTTCGAGGCATACACCATTGAAAATAACGCATTACTATACAGGGTGTCCTTTTTCTCATGGCACAATTGTACGTGATTGAAGTGATTTGTGTCACAAACAAAGCATTAACTAAATAGGTACCTTGGATGGATTCTCATAATGTATTCGTCCGAAATCTCCATACAGGGTGTTCTTCTTTTAACGTCAATTGCAACTTAATTGCTGTTTTCCATGCCACAATCGTACAATTTAATTCATTTGTGTTAAAAAATAAACTTTAGAGGGATACATCATTGAAAATAAATCATTACTGTACAGGGTGTTTTTTTTCTAACGTGTATAATAAAATCTTAAATCTGCTTATTTATTGCCTCTAAGGCGGAACAGAGTTCGCTGGGTCAGCTAGTAATTTATGTTTTCAAATACTACTAATGCAAAATTATGATATGTACATATTATTTTTTGCCGGATACGTACATTGTACCGAAAACTATTTAATATTGAATTAACTGCAACAGAATGTGTATAAGGGTACATGGTGTTATTCCATGTTATCCCGTCCTTATTATCTGCGTGCTTTGAATTTATCCGGTCAGGCGGTCAAATTCCTTCACATTTTATGACAATACTTTCGGAAATTTCCAACTCCATTGAAATTTTTTCCAACTCCTTCGAAATGTTTCCAACTGTGTTGAAAATTTGCCAACTACTTCGAAATTTTCCAACTATTATGAAAATCTGCCAACTCCGTGCAACATTGGAAGGGGGGGGGGGGGGGGGATCATCCACCCCCTTAGGCCCGTGCCTGCGAAATGCCTTGGAATTATGATTGATTGAAAAATCAAAATGTTCCTACCATATTGACCATTCAGCCAAGAAACTGAGCCAGACATATTATGGGCTGAGAATTCTAAACAAGAACGCAAATAAATCAATTGCTAAAACTTTTTATTACGCAAACTTCTACTCGGGAGGTAGATATGGTATTATTTTATGGGGTGGTGCCAGCAGCGCCAATGACATTATTATAATACATAAGCGAGCCATAAGAATACTTGATGATTTACCTTTCAGGGAATCCTGCAGGGGCCATTGCAAATCACTTGAAATCCTCACTATACATGCTTTATATATCTATGAATGTGTTAAATTTGTTTTTCACGAAAGGTATTACTTTGTTGATGATGAAACATCACTCATACAACACCAGGCATACCAGTAACCTCAATGTACCATCTTATCATTTGTCACTCCTTGAAAGAGGAACCCTATATTCATCTATCAAGTTCTATCGCTTACCTTTGATATCAAACCAAGCGGAACTTTCAAGCAGTCAAAAAACCTCTATTTTAATAAAGCCATACAGTACTGAAGAATACCGTAGTAAGCTAATTTGAATCAAATTATTCATTTTTGACGCATCTTTGTTGCGCGTATTTTTTTTTTTTGACTGTCTCTTACATTTTCCTATGTAATATGTGCAATAAACTATTTATTTATTTATTTATTATTATCAATATTACCGGCTTCCCTTTGAGAACATTGAGCTATTATACTAGTTTCTTTGACCATTCACATAAACTACATAAATAGAAATTACAAATTTTATTATCCATATGGCAGTTTTTTTTTAACAAAAAATATTGGTCTAATGTAACATTGAAATAAAAAAAATTATACATTGCACGAGATTAAATAAATATTAACCTATGGGAGATATTTACATACCTAAAGATATAGTATATATATACAATACTTCACAAATAAACGTAAAATATATCTAACGGAATTTTGACGATATTGGATAAAATAACAGCAGTCTTTAATCCTTTTGATTATATACAGTATTTACAAACGTAATGAATAGGTCTGATAATTTAAAAATTTTATGTTATTTTAACTGGTAAGAAAATTGAATGATTGGCAACATATTCTGTATTTTCTCCCTTGTACAAACTGAATGGTTTGGAACTTGTACCCATACATTCCGTTGAATCTGGCAAAATATGAAACATTTTGATAATACTTCGCAACACGGTTGTCCGAACAAAAATTCTTCACTTCACTCACTTTTAGCTCATTTTTCATTTTAGTTCTGCTTAGGTGGCTCTTTATCTATTCTCATATCGTCGATTTTTGCCACAATTTTCAGCGCGGGTCCAAGTTTCATAGACATGGCTGTCATAAGATGGTCTTCCTTCAGCAACATAAGCGCTTGGCCATCAATTTCCTGTATTAAGAAATCTTCTGCGTAGTCTGAACAGCCTGGAAGGTTTTTGATGAAGTCGCACACCTCTTGCACCTGAAAAAAGTAAATAATCAGAATATTTATGCCTTTCGACTCATTATTATAGAGTAAGGAAATTTTTTATATGATTTTTTGATGATAAATTTCAGATGAATCGAATGATCGGTTTCGGAAGTATTCATAAAAAATGTTTTTACTAAAAACGGCCATAACTCCGAAACCGCTTGGTGGATTTCGCCCGTTAACGAACTCGTCCGAGATATTTACGCTCCAAACCTAGCCTGAAAATTTCAATCCTCTAACTCCTTTCGTTCGAGAGTTATCGTGTTAACGGACGGGCGGCCGGACAGAATCGATTTCGACCACGGATTCTTGATCAGTGAGTCGAACCAAACCGTTTGAGACCATTTTTAGCCAAGAATCCGAAAATTACAGACATTTGGGCAAATTGATAAGCACTCCGTTCCGAGGAACAAGAGCGCCAAAAATGGAACAAAGAACTTTACATGTTATCAATTTGCTTCGATGTGCTGTGCTTTGATATTCAATACGGCCGTTTCGTTTTTCGCAGGCCACCCTCAAGTCTATTTGTTCGAATACGGAACTTTATTTTTTTTATAAATTTAAGTAGTTCTTATCTTACCGAGTTAAGTATATGAAGTATATGAAAATCGGTAGAAAACTTTTTTTGGATTTTCATTGTTCGGACTCTGATTTATGGGAAGAAATGTAGAAATGAGTATCTGGTAAGATGCATAGATCTAGAGAAACTTCATCTGTGGATATTTTTCCCAAACCTGACAAATTATTGATGCCTCATGTATACGAGGTGTCCCAACAAGAAAGATGGATAGAAGCGAGAGGTCTATTTTTGGTTTGTACAGAGAATTGCGTATCATCAACATAATTAAACGAAGAAGTGACTTGGAGATTTTGAAGGGACAGCCACCTCTTCTACAAATATCATTAAAGGCTGTAACGCACTGACCACATTGTGGGCCTCTTGAACAAAAGTTCACATGTTTCGGAAGTTTAGTAGGATGTAGCTAGTTTAGTCAAAATTAGTTCCGTATCTTGGTCAGGAACTCTTATATCTAAGTATAAATATTCAGATCAATTGAAATATATTCTTCTGAGAAAACGTCATTCTGTCTGTGTAACTGTAGCGAAGTAACTTTAACTATGGTTAGTTTCCATAGACCCAAGATAGTATTGATACTTTACACATCTGACATACCAAGGTCTTGGATACTGAATATCTATGTGATGAAACAAAATGTCATAGAGAACCTAAAATTTGGACGAAATTATAGCAAAAATGTATATACTTACGCTCCATTTCAGGGGATCCACCTTGGGCGTGTCGTCTTCGCCGCCATTCGAGCTCATGGTACTCTCAGCACCTGATGGACAACTGTCCACATCCATTTCAATGCCCTCCTTCTCCCATTTTCTCTTCTTGTCGTTCTTTTTGCTGGACTTCGAACAAGCCACAGAACAAAATCTATTGTTCTTCTTGAACTTAGACTTGAGATCAATAGTACCGCAAGCCTCGCACTTTGCCATGTCATTGTCTCCCTTTGTAGACATGAGGTGATCTGGCGATGATGAGGCACGTTTTTTGTCTGTTTAAAAAAAAGGATCGATTACATCGTTTGAAAAGGATGTTAAATTATTCATGTTTTGATATACGTGAAGTATAGTAAGATTGAAAAATGGCTAATAGCGTTGTTAATAAATCAACAAGATCTGAGCCTGATAGGGTCTTGTGGAATGGGTCCGTGAATCTATACTTATGCATAGAGTTCACAACACAAAATAGAAAACAGGAGATTTCATTGATTTGTCGAGAGCAAGAACTATACTGGGCCTTGTTAACCATGCTCATAGATTGTGCCCAATCGTTCTCGGAAACTGATTCTATTCCTCAGAATATAAGGTCGTTTTTCCTCTTCGAAATCACAGCGGATGAAGTTGTCAGAACTGTGAGGGGGATGGCAAATAAAAGTTCATTTGGGTTTGACGGGATACCAATGACTGTTATCAAAAAGTCTATCTCTATAATAGCGCTACCAGTAGCTCACATAATGTATACGGTTTTCAGAGAAGGTATTTTTCCGAAATCTCTGAAGATAGCTATCGTGAAACCATTTTTCAAAAAGGGAAATCCAAACGATCCTGGAAATTATCGCCCGATAAGCTTACTGACATCCTTTTCTAAATTGTTTGAAAAAGTTTTGGTAAATAGACTTTTAAGCTTCTTTCGAAAATCCGGAGTGTTTTCAAGATGTCAACATGGATTTATGAAGAAAAAGAGCACCGATACAGCGATTTTTACGCTGGTTCGGTCAATTCTTGGGGCCTTGGAGGGCGGTAAGGTACCAATGGGGCTGTTTGTCGACTTTTCCAAGGCTTTCGACTGCGTGGTCCATGAAAAATTACTATATAAATTGTCGCTTTACGGAATTCGTGATAAACAGCTGAATCTTATGAGGAGCTATTTACAGGGCCGAATTCAGAGGGTTCATCTTGATGTTGATGGTGTGCTGTACTCTTCATCTGATGAAGTATTGGGTGTCGGTGTACCCCAAGGAGGTATAGCTGGACCATTACTATTTCTGCTGTACGTGAATGACTTGCCAGACAGTATCTTGACTGATTTCACCACAAACGTAGATAATGCTCAATTTGCTGAGGATTTCCATACAGAAGAGGACGATCATGAAGTCGTTATGTATGCGGACGATACCAACATACTGGTGGCAACACCTGATGTTTCCAAAAGTGTGAAATCCACGCAAAGAGGTTTTTTTTCTGTCGCCAGCTGGTGTCAACAGAACCAACTCGCCCTCAACGTGAATAAAACCGAGTGTATGATCTTTTGCACCTCGCACAACAAAACATCAAAACCAAAGTCAATAGATCTTTTGGGGCAGACTAAACAACTTTCTGTTTCTACAAGTTTCTTGGGCATTACTCTTGACCACCATTTGAGTTGGTGTGAACATATAGGTTCACTTCAGAGTAGATTGAACTCTGTTCTTTATACTCTTCGAATCCTTGTGCGTCAGGCTGACCTCGACTTGCTCAGAACGGTATATTTTTCTAACTTCCAAACTTTAATGGCTTATGGAATTATTGCGTGGGGAAACAGCTCCGATATCTCCAAGATATTCGTGATCCAAAAGAGAGCCTTGAGAACCATTCTTCGTTTACCAACTAGAGAATCTTGCCGTGGATATTTCAGAAGGGAAAGAATTCTAACACTAATCGGCCTATACATATTCAGATGTATTGTTTTCTTGCGAAAGAACGAGAATTATTTTGAAGAACATTTGAATCTGAACAAGACCAGACGTATACAATCATTTCATTTCCCGAAGTATTCTCTAACACTTACTCAGAAAAACGTTGAATATATGTGCCTCAAGTTGTTCAATAAGGTTCCTAAAAATTTCCAAGTTTTAACAGACATCAAAAAATTGAAGAAAGCCCTTCTCAATCTATTAATAGATTTAGAGCCGTACTCTATAGATGAATATTTAAACTCTTAAAATGAATATTTGCAATTGTGTATGTAGATTCTGATTTTTCCATTTTTGCTGTGTGTTTCTAGATTTTTCGATGACGTATTTTATTTTCTGAATGTAGTTCCGATTATAAAATAAACGATATTATTATTATTATTATTATTATTATTATTATAGACGACATGTTACGTTATGTGTAAACCCTCACGCCATCAATGGGAGATCCTAAAAAGTGTTTTGTTGCTCTTGTCAAATCAATGAAATCTCCTGTTTGTTAATTCCAGTTGTGAACTATATGCATAAGAATAGATTTATGGACCCATACCTCAAGAACCTATTGGCAGAACGCTCAGATCTTGTTGAAGGCTCTTTTAACTGAGCAGCAATTTCATGTGCCTGGAACAATATATTATTTTCTGTTCCATTGTCAAGAACTAATTATTTATTTCATTATAGACTAATGAAATGCAAATATTGCATTCGCATTGGGAGTAGATTTCTTTCATTTACCTTTTTCACATTTTAAAAACCTTATTTTTAGTGCTATTACAAATTTCAAAATTCTTCTTTCTTATATTGTGTTCATTTTACTGAAATTATTTGTCTGTTACCATTTTACTCTGGATGTATTTAAATTTAATGGAATTATTTAGGATTATATGCTTTGGTTTGAGTAGAGTAAGGTCAAGAAAGAATAGACCATTTTCCTTCACTCCTGACTGAACTACGTCATGAATAACTAAGACTAAGTGGTATTGACTAAATTGGTTGTCAGAGAATTTCAATATTTTTGAATTTGGTGATTTCGAGTTGAAATAGTCTATATCCGCATGGAAGTATTCGGAGAAAATATCTGAATAATACACAAGTGTAGAGTAATTGTTTTAATGGTCTGAAAAGTGATTTAAAGGGGGAACGTTTTTCGACAATTGGAATCTCATTTCTTAACCAAGACAGACCGTCAGCGTAATAACTTCGGATATATGTTCAAGAAACCAAACTAATTAAACAAACGCTAGAATACCCACATAACCACTGGCTTCTGTTACCAGAACTATTACCTTTAGGCTATAATTTAGGTATGAAATACTCACTTGGTGGCTCATCAGGATCCCTTTCTATCGCATTATAGCTAGTCTTTAAGTCGCTAAGAAGACCCCTGGTGACTGGGAATGGTTCTGAAGACTCATGGATAACAAAATCCTCGATGACGTGTGTGAGCACCTGCGGTTTCACCATCGCCTTAGGCGGGCACCTCTCCTTTACTTCTTCCGTTACTGACGCCAGTGGAAGTCCATTTTCTGAGGGCGTGGGCGTATGTTGGCTTTGGAGGGCGCTTGGAATAATGGATGGTTGTATCGAAGGTTCCACTCCACCTATATTTGGTTTTGTTTCTGTAGAATTGGCGTTTGATTCGCGACTTTCTGCTTGCGAAGATGTGGCTGAAAAACATAAATAAAAAGGTAAATTTTCCGTTTCAGAAACTGTTTCCATATAAGGTACCAAATACGGTTCCATCTGGTAACTTTATTCTTCGTGTTCTGGTAGAGCGTCGAATTTTCGAAATCAATTCCATGCAAATTAAAACTTGGAGCCGTCACTTTTGAATCAGTTCACTTGTTTTTAAATGGCAAATAGTTAATAGTAACTCACCGTAATATTCGCTGATTTTCTGCTGCAAAACCTGATCAATTGTAGTTTATGAAGCGGGTTTTCCCATGAAAATTTCTAGTGCGCTTGAAAACGCCCGCCGGAGAAGTATTCGTAAACTTGGATGATTTGAAAAACCCGAGACTCTATGACGCATCGGCAGTTCGATGCTCTGTTCCAGTGTTGCCAACCGTTCGTGAATTCATAGGAACTCACGTCACGAAAATATTCTCTCTTATACACGGGTCGGTTCGAAAATAAAGTGTTTAATTTCTTGATACATCCGATATATGCAAAGAATAGGAGGCTGATAGAGCCAGAATATAAGCTCATGAATCTCACCTTCAGATGAAGAATCCTTCGTCTCGGCAGTTGCGTTCATCATTTGAGATGATACTTCGTTCACCGACGATACTTCGTTCAATATTTCCGCCTTCACCATGGGCACCGAACTGGGCATAGGTACTTGCTGTTGGGTTTGCATAGTGATCGTTTGCTGTCCATTCTGCTGTATCTGATGGATCTGGGTTTGATTGACTTGTTGCATCTGTGAGGGCTGGGCGGTTTGGATCTGGCCGATTATTGCACCTTGTTGGGCCATTTGGTTGATTTGCTAGAGTAAACAGGAATCTTATACTGATATTCTAATGAGATACCGACATTTTCAGAATATTTCGATTTTAATTCCTTCCTGAACATACATATAAACCTAGCGATTTCACTTTTCTATAACTATTCTTTACTGTGGCTTTCAATTATGATTTTTTATAAAATTATTAACATATATCATTATATACATTACAATTGAATAAGATGTCGCCTTTCCTTAGCAATTCACATGGTTCTCGCTAATTTTAATTTCCATGAATATGTCGAGAGGAGAACGAAGCTGCAACTTGTTCTTCTCGTTGCAACTCAGAGATCTCCCATTTGCTCTAGGAAAAACGAGTAGGAACCTCAGTCTTAAAAAATTTACAGACTGAAGTTACTCTGTTTCCAAACCATAGACATAGAATAACATGGACTGGCCCTCACGTAACTTTATTACACAGTTCGTTGCGGAATACATTAGAGAGAGAGAGATGTTATGAAGGATAGAATAAGTAAAGGCAAATAATGGTTTAAAAAAAATGGTGTAATTGGGGTATATTGGAAAACCTCGATTTTTAATTGATTATTTTGAATGAGTATCGAAGAAGCTGAATGAATTACAGTAAGGAAATTTATGAGGAATATTTTCAGATTATAAGCACATTTATCTGTGTTTTAAGTATCAGAATATTCAGAAACGACTCTCGGATTTGAATGAAAATGTTCTGCCTTTAACTATTCTGTCGACAAATCACCAAAACACATACACAATACACGAAACCAAACAATACAGTATACAAGAAAAGTCAAAGGATAAAGGAAACCAATGTTTTGTATTCTATGGTTTTGCCAATCGCCAAATTATAAGAATATATTCATATAACGTGGTTTGCCTTTAACTATTCTGTCTTTTTTCAATGCTGATTTCAATGGTCTCTTTCTCACAACCAGTCCATGTTATTTAATGTCTATGTTCCAAACGGATATTTACCATAGACATAGAATAACATGGACTGGCCCTCACGTAATTTTATCACACTGTTCGTTGCGGAATACATTAGAGAGAGAGATGTTATGAAGGATAGAATAATTAAAGGCAAATAATGGTATAAAAATAATGATGCACAGTAAATTGTGTTATAAGTATCAGAATATTCAGAAACGAGTCTCGGATATAAATGAAAATGTTTTGCCTTTAACTATTCTGTCTACAAATCACCAAAACACATAAACAATACATGAAACCAAACAATACATTATACAAGAAAGGTCAGAGGATAAAGGAAACCAATGTTTTGTATTCTGTGGTTTTGCCAAACGCCAAATTAAATGAAAATATTCATATACCGTGGTTTGCCTTTAACTATTCTGTCTCTTTTCAATGCTGATTTCAATGGTCTCTTTCTCACAACCAGTCCATGTTATTTTATGTCTATGATATTTACATATTACATCGAACTGTGTTGTGGATTCAAATATCGCTCGAAAGAAGTACGAAACGTCAGATGTCAATATTCTCGCAATACGTCAAAGACAGGATCACCATTGTTTTAGGAGGCTCTTAGCAATCGGGTAAGCTAATTAGCTACACTAGCCGGAAAAGGGGGTTCCTTCGTAGGACCAGAACGTTTTTGTGACTTAAGGAAAGACGCCTATAAAAAAAAAGTTCAGAAGGGATCTGCCAGAATTGGAACTTCAATAACGAGAAATCAAGTTTATCAAAAAATTTTGATTCCCAAAAATTTCGTATTTTCTTCAATTCGAAACTATTGAATTCAGTTTGACTAACCTGTTGGATCTGCTGCATCTGCATGGGCATCGTTTGCTGAGTCACAGCCAAGTTCGATTGGATAGGCATACACTGCTGAACCTGTTGTATGGTCTGTTGCAAAGTTTGCTGGACCTGTTGCGTGTTTGTCTGGGACATAGAAGCAACAGGCATGATAGGTCTGTCTCCAGCCATCTGGATCTGTTGTTGTTGTATCCCTTGGATTGTTTGAACTGTTGAGAAATACGTGGTTAGACGAATATATTTCAGGATGACAGTGATGATAACTTACTCATTGGTTTTGGTTGTATATGTTGTGGTTGAGCTCCTTGTTGTTGTTGCTGCTGCTGCTGTTGTTGTTGTTGTTGTTGCTGTTGTTGCTGCTGCTGCTGTTGTTGTTGTTGAAGCATTATTTGCTGTTGTACTTGCTGGTGGATAGGATGTTGCTGCATTAGAACAGTTTGCTGCGTCTGTTGTTGTTGTTGCTGCTGCATCTGTTGGTTCTTATTTTGATTGACCATCTGTTGTTTTTGATCTACTGTCATTTGTGCTCCACCATGTGTCATTGTTGCCGTCATACCAGTAGAAGTATTCATGACAACCATTCTGAAACATAACCTTATTGAAACATTCGATTTTCCAATATTTATTATTTGAAAACACGTAATTCCATTTCATTTAAATTCATGCCTATAGATGGCGGGAGTTTCATTTAATTATTATTTCAATGTTTGACGACCTACCTAAATTATCATTACTATAACAAATAGCGCCATATACAGAAGGGAATACGATCTTCTTGATGTCACCCAAAAAGTTCCAAACAAATTCGAATCGGTAAATACAATAGAGTTTTAGAAATCCCATCATGGCCTAGATAGATAGATTTGAATTTAATAGATATATTCATAGACAAACCGCCGTATTCACAAAGCATTCAATCCGCCGTATTCACAAAGCATTGTTAAGTGTTTGAATTTCCGTTAAGTACTAACTGAGGTCCTCAGTTAAGGATAAATTTGAATCGCAACCTCAGTTAACGTATTTAACGGTGGTGAAAGAGGTCTGTTTTACCACCTTTAATCCTTATTGTCCCTTATTATATCCAATTTATCCTTAACTGAGGACCTCAGTTAGGACTTAACGGAGATTGAATGCTTTGTGAATGCGGCGGTCCTCAGGTAAGGATAAATTGGGGCCTGTTTCACCACCGTTAAATACGTTAACTGAGGTTGCGATTAAAATTTATCCTTAACCGAGGACCTCAGTTAGGACTTAACGGAGATTCAAACACTTAACAATGCTTTGTGAATACGGCGGAATGTTAACCAGGATTTCAGCACAATTAATCAAACGGATTCTAAAATCTACTGTATCACATCAAGTTTTGTTTCCACCACTGGCGTGAAGTATGTTCTACAATCTTCCTGCCATATACCAAAAATCATAACTATGAACAAATCACGTTAATACCAAATTCAAATTATTGTAATCACAAAAAATCGCTTTATTCATGTTCTATGAATAAGATGTGACCCAGAACCAGAAAGAAGCATAGAATAGTATTAAATCGTGGTTATGACGAACGTACGAACGAAAAAGTGTATACTATTCTAAGGTTTCTGGAATGAAAATTGAAATATCCATATTGTAGAAATGAAAATCATTCCTCACATAATGAATAGATCTAGAATTGGAAGAATGGAATGGAAGATAAGTATATTACATAATTTTCAGACATATCCTTAGAAAGTGCTATATCTCCAATGGATTTTCATTGGTTTGAATATCAAATTGGAAGAAGTTACATTTTAAGGCACTTACTGGTGTTGTGGCATATTGTTATAAGGCTTGATCTGAGTTTGGTTCGCGGCATCAGCTTTGAGAGCAGGTGATGTTCTCACTTGTGGTGCCTTTGTTCTTATCTTGGTTCCCGGCTTACCACCCATTGAAGCCTGTAAATATACGAAACTCTGGGATTTACATCAATTTAGACGAATTTCAAATATTGCATTAAATCATACAGATTTAATACTTACAGGAGTCTGAGCACCAATGGTTTGTGTTGATACAGCAGAACTTGCAGGCCTGATGTTGTTATTCGATGGAAGAATAAGAGGTCTTGAAGTCGGCTGTTTCGGTTGTATATTTTCATTGGCAGTTCTTGGTTTTGCAATCTGTTGGACATTTCCCTGTGTTTGTATGGTGGCTGAAAAAGAAATGTAGTGAAATTAATGAAATGTAAAAGTATTGTTGGTATGGACATAAGAGGACTGTTGAGTTGGTACTCACGATTTTGTTGAGTTTGGATGGTGGCTTGTGGACTCTGTTGGATGTATATTCCCGGTCCAGGTGAACCGTCTGGTTGCGTTCCTCTAATGAAGATGGGATTTTGAGTTAACAAGGTTTGAGGTTGGATTCCATTTGTAGCCCAAACTTGTGGTATACCGTTGAACTGCCACGGAGCTGCAAATTGCATAGGCTGGCCTCCAGGCTATGAAAAAAGGAATCATGATTATTTCAAAT
Source organism: Halyzia sedecimguttata (assembly GCA_937662695.2). NCBI lineage: Eukaryota > Metazoa > Arthropoda > Insecta > Coleoptera > Coccinellidae > Halyzia > Halyzia sedecimguttata. Next base: position 100,619,140 of record OW569413.2, on the reverse strand, counting down.
GTTTGTGGAATACGATGAAAAATATGGAAGAATAAAAAAAAAAATAGGTATTTGTGTTTTGTTAGCTGAAGAAGGAATCAATAAAGATAAGGACAAATTGATCCCATGTATGCAACACATTATGACGTCTAAGTTCTTGAATTTGCATTAAAACATGACTTAGAGAAATACATGATTTTGTTATCTGTCTTGTTATTCTCATTTATATTCATATGTGATGTGAAATTTATTTTTATCATATTGCCTTTCAGAAGAAACCAGAAATTATTTAAATAAAGGTTTTTGAAAACTACGAAGAACTAAAAATACACTTAACCTGAGAAATTTTGCAGTAAATACCTGAATTGGACTGATGATCTGAGCCGTAGGTTGAGAACCAATCATTGCTTGCGAAACCTGTACACATTGTCCTTGTTGCTGCTGAGTCTGTCCTGTGCTAGTGGCCACTTTCTGCATCACTTTTTGACCGCCCATCACCTGAGCAAAAGACTGTGGGTAAGTCATATATAAGCATTTTTGTCAAAACATCTCGGATACTTATAATACTAAATGTAAAACATGCAAACATTTAAAATGAATAATTTACTCACCAGGGTTTGCTGATTTTGGGTGGTGTAACCAGGAAATGTTGCCCCTTGGCTTGCTTGAATCACTTGTTTGCCTTGTGCAGTTGTCAACATGTGTGGTGCTAACTGATTTCCGTTAAATGGCTTTGCTATAACCTGTCGGAAAATATATTCATAAAGGTTTCGGTCATTTTAGGTTCATTCTTTGTTGCTAGTGTTTGTATATTCAATATTTTGATGTGTCTTTTCTAGGGTAGTTCCCAAATTTCAATAACTCTATCAATAGCAGATTTCACTACATCACATTATCATCTACGAATAGTACAAATATTCCAACTACATACTAAGCTTTCTCTGAAATTGAGCAAAAGTTTGAACTTACAAACGTTAACAAAGCAAGAATGTATGGTAGTTCAGATCAACAATAGCTTCGTAATTTATATTTCAGAGAAGTGAAAGGTTATAAGCTCCTTCAATTATTATTATTATTATTATTATTATTTATTAACGACAGTAGACGGTAGACACCGATGAGACCGCCGTGTTTGTTCGAACAATTATCTAAAGCATTTAATATCACAGAAAGGTGTATCGAAAGGTCTTATATCACTTTACAAAATACATATATCACATTAAACTATCACAGTCGTTACATTATTCTTCTTCCCTCCCCCATACATCTATACACCATAGTGCACAAAAAAGGATGTGGTCTAGTCCTCATTTCCTGGTCAAAACGATTCTTGAATTGATTTATTGAAGCAGAGTTAACAACACTCTCACTCAGGTGGTTCCAATGGTATGCCACTCTATTGACAAGGAAATTTCTCCGCAGAAGCTTGTTGCATTTTTCCTTTGAGAGTTTCCGATTATGACCTCTCAGATTCGTATTTAGACCAAGATGGAAGATGCCTCCCAGACCGCAGGCGTAATGGCCATTGAGTATCTTGTACGTTTCGATGAGATCACCCCTAGTTCTTCTGTCCCTCAAAGTCGTCAGACCCAGTTTTACCAGCCTCACCTCATAAGGCAGATTTCTAAGTTCTTGAGGTATCTTAGTTATTCGTCTCTGCACTCTTTCTATCCGCTCTATATCTTTGACGTAATATGGATTCCAAACACCCTGAGCATATTCAAGCCTTGGCCTCACATATGACTTGTAGAGTTTCAAGATCATTTCTGCTGACATATCTTTAAAGGCTGTTTGAATAAGATAGATCATCGAATTGGCCTTTTTGGTCATCTGTGTGATATGTGCTTCCCATTTGAGATCAGATGTTACGATTATTCCTAAGTCTTTTTGTTTTGAAACCGATGTTATCTCCGCTTGCTCAAAAAAGTAGTCTAATTTGGGATTTTTCTGGCCTATATGTAAGACAGTACACTTAGAATCATTCAAAGGCATCCCCCACTCTCGTGTCCACTCCTTGATGTTATTAAGATCCGTCTGTAATTCAGCATGATGTAACAGTGGGTTCACATACACGTTTCCATCATCAGCAAATGAAGCATCTTTAGCGAAAAGTCCCTGGTAGAGATCACTTAAATATGCTATAAACAGTAGTGGTCCCAGAACCGACCCTTGGGGAACACCGCTGAGGACTTTATGTTCTTTCGAAAGTGAAGAAACCCAAAATAGTTCTATTAAAATCTCGCCCTCATAAACTTCTATGTACTGTACTTGAGAACTCAGAAAATTGACAAAATATTGAATTAACTTCGAGTTTATAATATACCTGTATCTGCTGTGGGTTTATTCCAGTGTGCAACGCTATATTGCCTGGCATAAGTAACTGTCCCTGAGCGTTGTACAGCTGAGAAAGGTATGTAGGGTTCTGTATAGGCTGCTGTATGACTTGGAGCCTTCCATGGCTCCAATCGGCGCCGAGTTGTTGAGGATGACTCTGCGTATGTTGCAGAGGCGACATAGTAGTTATGGTGGTGCTTCCGGATTGGGCTGTGGTCAACACTTGGCCCCCCTGAGTCTGAATCATCTGACCCTGAGGAGTGACTTGTTGGTGTATCGAAACAGTGTGTTGCTGTGGCGGGCCCATGGCGTTCGTTGCTTGAAGCTGTCCATCTGAAATGAACATTGCTATGATGATGTTTTCCATGAATATACAATAAATAAATTCGAAATAGTGCGATTATTCAGTTGTCACTAAGAAGATAGCTGAGGCACTTACTTGATGCATTTACCGTCACTTGCTGGATCTGATGAGGGCTCTGAGAAGTCACCATCTGTTGTTCCTGCTGGAGTTGCACCTGTTGCATTTGTTGCTGCTGTTGTTGAGCAACAGCTTGCGCCTGCGCATTCGCGTCGGCCATTTGCTGAAATTTGATGAAAATTGTTGCAGTACATTTCGGAACCAAAATTTAATATTTTATCGTAATGAAGCTATTTATGGTATTTAATACCCTTATTACACTATGCCTTTTTCATGTCTATATTTGCGCCTATTTTCATGGCTATTTGTTGGTTCAATTTCCCCCCAAATGAGTGGCACTATTACACTGCGCTTTTTTCGCGCTTGTTTCAGGCAGTAATTTCAGAGCTGCAAACATTGAATAAATTGACATATTTACCTCAAGTTCTTGTTTTGTTCGTATATTTTTGAAACAAAACCATAGTGTTTTAAGAATGTCTTAAGAAACGTTTAATATGCTACTACATAGAGTGTAAATTCACATACAGAAAAAAGACACTGTAATTCCAGAAAGCATTTCTCCAAAAACGAAATTAATGATTACTTTGCGATACTAGGCTACTCGTGAAAACATCATATCACTCGGGGAAAGCCATTACAGATTATCGGCCTTCGTAAGTTTAGTTAGTTTTTAGTTTATGTCCTCAGAGTAATAAACATAAATTTATTATTGAACTTACGAAGGATATAATAAACTAGGTTATGTTCAGACGTCAAGTCAGACAGATAAATATTGTGTTGGTAGACATGACATTTCGACAAAAAGGCTTGAAATCCCCACGATTCAGGGGGAACAAATAGAGCCAGTTCTATTTAATTTCAAGCCTGAAACAGTCTACAAATTAGCCCCGGGCGCATGCGTATTTCTTCAAAATTTCAGGCGCAGTCAGTCAGGCTGACAAATAGGCACAAAAAAGGCATAGTGTAATAAGGGTATAATGCAGGGGAATTACATCCCAGGGGAAAAGTACTGACCGTAAAACAATTAATATGATGGTGCAATCTTCTAACCTAATGTAATTGAATTTTTGCTCACCTGTTGTTGGCTCTTGATATCGCTCATCTTCGTATGGTTTCCCGGTTCCTGTTTAATGATCTGCTGTTGATGCTGTTGTCCTCTGTCTAGATTCAACAACGTGTGGGCAATATCATACTTGCAGTCGTCGGCAGTTATATCGTGAATACCGGCCTTCTGAGCCAAGGTCTCCAAGCACTGCAAAGACCTGCTACCCTGGTGGTTGTTGTTGGCTCCGTTACCGCCCTGTTGGGTCGATTCAGCCTCTCTTCTGGTACCACCGTTGCGTTGCTCGTCGTCGTTATTGTTGTTGTTCTTTTCCTGCTTGACGATCGTGCCGGTGTTGGTGGCGTCTTTCAACGGCTGCTTCTGCTGGCGCAGATGATTCTCGTTGGCTTGATTTAGGTTGTCGTAGTGTTCAGTTCTGAAATAAGTATAATGTTTTAGGGTGGAGAATTTAACACGGGTTTGAGTACAATGATAGCATGCTTGGAAATCATGCGTTTTTGTTTATTGGGCAAATGTTGATGCTTTGCTTCTACAGGTTGCGACAGAACATATACTCCATTCACTTTTATAAAGTCTCCTGGTTGGCCATGATTTAGGACTATCAGGTTTTTGTAACTAACACAGAGGCAGGTTGGCACTGCTGAAATATCGTCAAGGTCAAAGCAATTCGCCGAGACGTTGCCAATTTCTACTCTCAACATAATCTTCAATCTTAGACATGATATTATCATAGATCATTATCTTCAAATAAAATGAAGAACTCTTCGCTTTGAAATTGAAAATGCCGAAAATAGTTTTGAAGACAAGGTAATAAGTAATAATCAGCAGGAAGTGCTATATAGAGCCGAAATCTGCAATAGGAAAACTTCATTCTGACATGTTGAACTCTCGAATGAAATTACTTAGTTTCCTATCATTATATTTTAGCAAGGTATAAGAATGACTCGGGTGTCGTAGTACTACTACTACATTTTGAAACTGGTGTATTTCAAATTGTGCAACAAGGTATTTAAATGTCTTCTGTAGGCTTATTTCTTGAGAATTTCGAAAAGCGGGGAATTCCATAGGTACGTCTGTTCGTTTAGAAAGAAGTTTTCCTGCCGGGTTATTCAGCTACTTTTATTCTTTTTGGCGCTCTTGACCCTCGGAACAGAGTGCTTATCAATTTGCCCAAATGTCTGTAATTTTAAATTTTTGGCTGAAAATGGTCTTGAACGATTTGGTTCGACTCACTGATCAAGAATCCGTGGTCGAAATCGATTCTGTCCGGCCACAGTTAACACGATAACTCTCGAACGGAATGAGCTAGACAGTTGAAATTTTCAGAGTAGGTTTGCGAGATAAATATCTCGGTTAGGTTCGTTATTGGGCAAAATATACGTGTAATATTTCCAGTAACAACAGAGGAAACATTTTCTTCTACAGTCGCTAGGACTGTGGATTTATTGAATTCACATAATATCTTCTCAAATTCATTATTTTTCCGAAGTAAATTCACATAGTGAAAAAACGTAATTACTACGACTTCTATGTTGAGCGGACAACGTTGCGTAGTTATCTGACAGGAAAATTACTATAACCTAACATTTTCAAAATATACATGGTGAAATGTGTCAAATTTTCATGGCCAACCGGGAGACTTTATAAAAGTGAATGGAGTATATTAAGCGATTTGTTGTATGTAGCAGGGAATGTCAGTTCCACCTGCTTTCATTGTGATCTCTAGAACGTACTATGGTTTGAAGAAGGAAGTTTCTGCGTGGGAGGATATTATATCACAGATACTCGAAATATCTGTTTTACATCTGAAGGTCAAGCGTATTTCTATAGTGCGTGCATGTGTAATTCTAATTATTAGTTCCATGCATTTATTAAAATTTTTCAGTTGTATTTTCTCAGTGAATTATTGTTTTATTTTTTTATTGTAATTTTTTCAAAGAGTTGTACAGTTTACTCAACTCGGTAGTATTGATGATGATCTCACTATTGCAAGACCAAATGGGAATATACTTCTGATATACAGGTGTGTTAACAACAGGATTCTTTTACATTGATGTAGCCCTTAATTCATGAAGATCTTCGAAAGCTGATGGTTTCTTCTAGAATATTTAGAAGGAAAAATTCTGAGAATTTTCTAGACAGTAGATAGCAGATTATTGAGGAATGTAAGTATATTTAGCATATTCTTGTTGACATCAAGATACGTTTTTTATTTCCCAGTGCTGAAGGAACTTTTTGCAGTGCTAGGAAGATCTTGCCCGAGTGCTTCTCTGTTGGTTTCTTCTACGGACCTTTTGATGACGACTTACAGGTACGGTCACACACAAAATTGCAACTTGTTCTAATTTTGGTGGATTCTGATGGATCGAGGCGTGCTTAGTGTACAAATATGGGACATAATTTTGACAACAGACACCGACAAATGGCAATTGACGTCAATGGCGTCGTGTAACTGAGCCTTTACTATCTAGGGTGATTCCTATATATTCGACCTCCGACTTCACTCTTTGATTTCCCTCGATGTGCATCTACATCTAATATTGTAGTTCTGAATGAGAGTTAGCGTTGGATTTCTGCTACCTATTTAAGCTAACACATTCTGGCTGGTAGGTACTAAGTTTTTTGGATTTCCTGATTCTATGAATTTTGCATAGATTTAGCAACCACCTGTATTGAAATACCCATTGTCGATCGATGGTTCTTCTGGCAACAGCTTTTCTAATAAAGCAGTCATCTTAACTGCATAGACCTTCTTTCATGTGCGAATGATAATTTTCAGTGTTGTCAGTTTGTTTGTGTGTGAATCATATTAAGAACCTTTCAAAATTGAAGCCTGATTTGTCCAACCCTATGATTATGTGTATTTAGGTAGAAGACAAGACAATGTTCCTTTAGGACCAATATAAAATTTGCTTTATGATATTTATATGTGAAAGAATATAGATACGGTCTATAGACCACATTAGAATTAGTTAGAATCATTCTCTTGGCGAAAGGCTCATATTCAATTTTTTTTACGTGGGAGTCTTATAGAAGTTCAACTTTGGGATGAAACCACGCTCTATAAAAGTTAATGTTAATACAGATACTTCAAATATTGGTACTTTCATCTTAAATGCGTATTTTAATGTCCCTTCCACATCAAAATCTACTTCTATTTATATACTTAAATCAAAATTGAAACCATTGTTGTTATTATTTGTGACGTGATTTCGAGCTAAGACACACGTGCATCGAATTCGACGAAACACTTTTACATTCATTAATTATTTTGAACATATAAAATGTTGTTATAAACGTGAAGTCTGGAGCTTTTGCGCGCATGTTCTATTGTCCATAGTCCTGTATTGGACACTCTCGAATTTACCATGTTACATTCGATTAAGGGTTCGGATGTGCAACCTACCCTGAAAATTGCAAGTACCTATCTCCTTTCGTTCGAAAGGTATCGAGGCAACGGTCAACCATCCAGCTACTGAACTCACACAAGGCTGCTCGGATCTCCAACAGTATAGATCCGATCGTGTTCAAACTTGGAACTTGGCAGTAGAGTTAGGTTCTGAAGGCTCTCGCAAATAACCATGTTTGAATTGGATCGGTTTTGTATTTTTCCAGTTATTGAGGAAATTACAAACCAAGTTTCAGAAGGATGTAACCCCAAAACCGTTTGGCCGATTATGCCTATAAACAAATTCAAATGTCGCATTCAGATGCACAACCTTACCTGAAAATTTCAAGTCGCTATCTCTTTCCGTTCTCAAGTTCAAATTCTCAAGGCAGGATCAAATTTTATCTCGAATTCTTCATCAGGAAGTCGAACCCAATCGTTTGAGACCATTTTCGGCAAAAAATTCGAAAATAACAGACATTGGGGCAAAATGATAACGCTATGTTCCCCAGATATAAAACGCGCAAAAATAAATCTAAAGAAATTTGCCAAAGTATCTGAAATCAGGCTTCGCTTAATTTTCGTGATTCAAAATTCCCGCCTAACCTAACTAATGTGGTCTCCGGAATTCTTCCAGAACATTAACTGGAATCAGAAAAATGGAACGATATTAATTCCAACCATCAGGATTTAATTCGGATCAGCGTGCCTATCGTACACGTCATTGTCCGCATTTGGTTCGTCTCGTCGCATGAAGAGGGCGCCAGGAACACGTCTGAAAGCATTTTTTGTTCATTTTCGCAGGACATATACAGCATACATTAATTCTTGGCGAGCACTCTCCAATCCCGTTGAAGCTGCTCCTGCTCATGCGCTCCGCTCTCCTTGTGTTGGAGATATTTTACCGCGAAATTGGCTGGAATACGATTTCTGATGCCATTCAGCTATTGTCAATCGACAACGAGTTGTCTTATTCAGAGTAATTCCTTAATATACAAGTTATTACTAATACTAACTATCCTGTTGACATCGATTGTATTTCAATCGTTTCGTTGGATTTATATTTATTATAGGTTGTGAATCGATTGGTTGTATTTCAGTGAAATAATTAAACCCAGGAATATGGAGGAGCAAAAGTAAGTTGCTTTTTAATTAATAGAAAGGAATTATAAGTATATTTACTTTTCAGCGATAACAAACTCAGTTGTCAAGTGTGTGGTAAAAATTTTGGCAGAGTATCGTCAAAGACTCGGCATTTAAAAGAATTCCACAATATTATTACCAATACCTTACGAAAACATATTAAGTGCCCAATATGCTGCGAAAATAATAAAAAACCATTTCAATTTCGAAAAGAATTGATCCACCATTTGAAGCAATACCATACGTTGAATATAGTAGAGACTACCTTGGATTTCAAGACAATTGAAGAGTTTGAAGCTTGGAGGAATCTAGATAATAGAAATATTGATTATGTTTGTGAAAAAAATTGCAAGACTAATTATGGAGAACAACGGCACTATAATTGTAATCGTAGTAATACCACAGGTTGGTTACTTATTAATGTGTTCTAAATGATATATTAATTTCTATTCTATTTAGGATTTGTCAGCAATTGTTCTGAAAGAAGAATGAAAAGGGGAGGCAGCATCAAAATATCTGAAATCTGTCCCTCAAGAATTGAAGCTAAAATCAGCAGTACTGGTAGTTATTTGAATTATTTTACTTATCCAAGGCTCATTATTTATTTTTAGGAGTGATCATATGCTTTACTGAAACACATGTGGGGCATGAGAATGAATTAAGATCTAAACGGTTGACGAAAAGTGAGCAAGAAATGCTCGTCAACAAATTGAATGATGGAGTTACTACAGATAGAATCCTCAGAGATGCAAAAATTACAAGGAATACAGAACTGAGTAGATTAAATATACTAACTCGTGGAGATTTAGCATATCTCATGAGGGAATTTAATGTTGATAAAAGGCGACATGAAGATGACATGATCGCTACAATTTTGAAAGTTCAAGAGTGGAATATCCAAGAAGAAAATCAGGTGTTTCTATTCAAACAAATTGGTGAGTGGTTCTCAAATATGTGTGATTAGTATTTTATTCATCATGTGTTTAGGTGAAAACCACCCTGAGTTGGAAAACCAAGATTTTGCTCTGGGCTTCATGAATAATCTCATGGAGAAGAAGCTCAAAGAGTTCAGTAGAATCATTTGCATAGACGGAACTCATGGGACTAACAGGAAAAACTGGGATTTAACCATAGTGCTAGTTAAAGATGAAAGGAACATAGGATTTCCTGTCGCTTTCTTACTCTCCAATAGAAGGGATCAGAAGATCCAACAAACTTTTTTCCATGCACTAAAAACCAGAGTAGGAGGAAATATTGAAGCTAAATACATCATGTCAGATGATGATGTGAAATATTACAATGCATGGACCCAAGTGATGACTACAGAAAATAAACCCAGAAGATTATTATGCACATGGCATATAATAAAAAACTGGAACCAACAAGGAAGGAATAAATTAAAAAAAATTGAAAATAAGAAAGCTATGAAGAAGGAAATGAGAAGAATCTTGACTGAGATGGACGAGTCAACATTTAGGGAGTTGAAAATAAAATATTTCAAGCACTTGGAAGAAGAAGGGGAAACTGCATTTCTCAACTATTTACAGAGGTGAGTAACAATGTTGGGACTACATCTACATCGTCATTTTGATAAATGATTTTTTTCAGATATTATTTTCAGAGCGACGAAAGGATACACATGTGGGCTCATTGCTATAGGAAGAATTGTGGAATTAATACAAACATGGCAATCGAAAGTTTGAATAAAGTTTTAAAATATAATAAACTGAAAGCAAAACAGAATATTCGGTGAGTGGTGAAATTGTTTAATAATAATTACTAAAAGTGTATGTTGAACTTTCAGAGTGGAAAAGTTGCTGGATATATTGGAAGAATTGGTAAATGACAAAATGTGGAAAAAAATAATCGAAACTGAAAGACCATCTGCTAATTCGTATCAACATAGAGTCAATCTAGAAGCACATGATCGAGCTGAAAATGTTGTCCAGCATATGGTAACTCGGTTAGATTCAGGAGAATTCAAAGTTGAATCAAGTTCAACAGGAGACAAATATTACATAATTTCATATAGTGAACTTTGCAATGAGGGATGTAGAGCTTCGTACTGTGAGAAGTGTAAAATCTGCATACACAGATTCAAATGTGAGTGTTCAGAATACGCTGTGAAAACAGCTTTGTGCAAACATATACATGCAGTTGCTTTGATCGAAAAGAGAAGCGAGTCTGTTTCAGGTGGAGATTCTGATGACTTCAACTTATGTATAGATGAACCTTCTACTAGTAAGGTCCAATACCAATCCGAAGTTGATCGTTTCTTGGAGGAAAATGAAAAAAAAGTTAATTTAAATGTTCCTAATGATGAAAGTAGTAAACGTGAGGTACCCAAGTTGTTATTGAGTAGGAAGTTTGGTAGTATTTCCAATAGCTTGTATATTTATAGATTATGCATAAAAAATTATGTGAAGATCTCAAATTAGTAGATTTTGCAAGTTTCTCTAAATTTTACAATGCTTTCTATGAACATCAGAAAAGTGCAGAAAATGTTGGATGTAGAAAAAGGAAAATTGATAAGCAATTATATTATCCATGCAAAAAGTAGAGTTAATGCAAACGTGGAAAGTAAATAATCTTTTGGTAATTTTTTATGCATTTATGTATAGTTTTGAAAAGTTCTAGGGACCCAGAGAGGTGATTGGCCAATCTTTTAGTAATTAAACAATGCATGTAGGTGATAGCTATGCTTTAACATGGGGTGTTTGGATGACAGCATGTATTATATAATAGGAGTTTTTAACAACAAATTTCCATTTTTCCAGTAGCAGAATATTTCAAAATATGGGAGTAAAAGGTCACGTAGTAATATAACATGTTTGTATGTATTTGTTGTTTTCCCATAGAGTTTCAGGTACATGTTTCTTAAATTTCCAATGCTTGTTGCTTAGTACGCTTAACAATATAAATATGCATGAAGGCCCCGATGTTACTAATATTATACCTACTAGAATGGCATGATAATTCAACAATAACTTTTAAAATGATGATATACCTAGGACTATGGAGGAAAAACCAAGAAGCATATTTTCCAACGAAGAAGTAGTATATAAGACTTTTTTTCAATGGAAAAAGTTAGTAATCATGTTTCAATTATGATCCATATGTTTATCGTCTGTGTAGTGTTTCAGGAACCGTCCATGATTATATGGTGGGGTGGTATGGTGGGCCAAACACAAAAAAAAATATTATTGCATGCTGCTTGATGTACTAATGCTTGATGCATGTAATGTAAATTTCAAAATAAATGGTATTCTTGATCGCTCTTGAAGTTAAGAATGATGTTAATATATAGTTTTATTTGAAAGTATTTCCTGTGTTTGAATTACTACTTGAGTGGTATACAATTTTTTTATTCACTTGGTAGAAAGTATAAAATATATGTATATTGGTATCTAAATAAATGATTTTCATTTTTACAATTACTTTGTTTCCGTTACCTATGAAAACCAATTTTTTCATGCATTTAACATATATTCATATTCTTGGAATACAAATTAATAAGTGGAAATGTCTGTAAACTTTCAATATTCTGAGTTAATACATAATTGCAGATATCAAATGAGTTGACCTAAAATAATTACAAAATGAAAATGATATCTAACTATAAGAAATCATTATTTATCAAATGATTTGTTACAATATAACATTATTACCATATTCCATACCTAGAGAAATTCTTATAATAATATATGCAGGATCAAATCATCTGTTCGGTGGCTAATATATATGGATGATATATGAATAAGCAATAATTCAGCTATTGAGGATGAAAGCAATATTCAAACCTGATTATGGTAAATCTAATTATTTGTTTCCCAAATGGTAAATAGCTTATATTTGTGTCCCTAGATTAGCTATATGATTTCCAGAATAATCATATGTCGTATAGTTGTTAGCATACAATACACTAATCGGTTTCTTTTCAATGGATGAGCCTTCTACAACATCTTAATACAATGAACTGTATGCTTATTGTCGCAATTTGATAGGAATTGTTCATCGTGGAAATAAAACTTACGCAAAAGGTAATGTTGATATTGATTTTTCCCTTAAAAATTATGCACTGAATTTTGAAGGAAAAGTTATTCAAGTGCACAAAATACTGCTTACAGCCGTCCATAACAGTAAGATCTCACATCCAACTAATCCATATTTCACGAGAATTTACAAATAATATCTTCGGTCCTGTCAAAATCGAAATTTGACTGAACAGTCTATTCAAATTTCGTCCAAGATATTTGTAAACACGCGTGGCGCATGAGCACGAGCAGCTTCTTCGGGATTGGAGGGTGCTTGCCAAGAATTAATGTATGCTGGACATATACACCCTCTCAAACTCGATCTCTACGATGGTGGCGTGACAGACAATAGTCCGGACGTTCTTAAATTACGTTGCGGGCGAAAAAGATCGCAAAAAGGAAATAGACATCATATCCGTTATAATTCAGCGGGGAAAGTGCGATATCATGACCGGATGTAGTTAGACGACCACCGAAAGATCGGTCTTTTACTATTTCGAACGTTTGATGGGTAGCTTGAATGTATATTATAATATAATGAAAATTGGTTCAAGTCCTGTGGACAGGAGCTTTCTGGCGCTCTTGTTCAAACAGACAAATTATATCTCCTAAAGTATTGGTTTCTCAGAGTTGGGAATTATATCAATGGATTCTTATGATAGAACTGCATCATAAAGGAAATTCAATTCAAATAATAGTTTATTTATCAAGAATAAATGAGCAATCTGAGAATGAGAACTGCACCATGGAAGAAATCAAATTAAAATAGCTGAAATGAATTTGACTCTCTCTTATATAACAGGATGACATGTACGAGTATGAAGACAGATCATATAATAAAGCTTAAATAGAATGATTATAACATTCTGTGAAAACATATAAGTACGATTCATTATTGAAATTTCGAAAAATCATATCTCCGAAAGTATTAGCTTGTTGGAGTTGAAAATGATATCAATGGATTTTTATGGTGTAACTGCATCTTAAATAAAAATTAAATTTGAAATTTGTCGCTTAAAAAAAAATGTTTTTTTCGTTACTCCGAAACCATCTGGCCTATTTTGCCCAATAACGAACTTAACCGAGATATTCATCTCCCTAACCTACTCTGAAAATTTCAACTGCCTAGCTCATTCCGTTCGAGAATTATTGTAGAAAAAAATTTTAAAATTTTGAAATTTTTTTTTTGACACTTTGCGGTAACCTGGTCAATACAAAACTTCACATGCGTATAAAGGTTATGATTCTACAATTTGATGCTAAATTTCACATAGATCGAGAAATCGGTTTTGGAAATATTCATAAAAAATGTGTTTCGCTAAAATCGGCCATAACTCCGAAACCGCTTGATGGATTTTGCCCATTAACGAACTAGTCTGAGATATTCACGCTCCAAACCCACCTTGCAAATTTCAATCCTCTAACTCCTTTCGTTCGAGAGTTATCGTGCCTACGGCCGGCCGGACCGACCGGACAGAATCGATTTCGACCTCGGATTCTTGACCAGTGAGTCGAACCAAATCGTTTGAGACCATTTTCAGCCAAAAATTCGAACATTACAGACATTTGGGCAAATTGATAAGCACTCAGTTCCGAGGAATTAGAGCGCCAAAAACATTGTGTCAACAGACAAATTATATGTTCATTGCACTATAGTCTTCATATAATTCTCGAACATAATATTAAAAAAAATTGTATATGCAACATGCTGCCCTCGAACGGTCAGCAGGATAATAAGTTCTGGTCTTGCCTGCAGGTTGCTTGCCATATTTAGACGGAAGTATGAAATCACCGTGTAATATATGTAACTTTATTTGATTACATTTGTTGAGAGGAGAACGAAGTTGCAACTAGTTCTTCTCGTTACAACTCAGAGATCCCCCATTTGCTCTAGGAAGAACGAGTTGTAACCTCAGTCTTAAATTTACAGACTGACGTCACTCTGTTTCCAAAAATATATTGACCGTTCAAATATCAAACGTCAAATTCGTCGCAGTCACTTAAAAGAAGATCCATAGAAAAACCCATACTTTAATTGTGCAGGGTTGCGTTCGAATATTAACTCCGTAGAGTATTATTTACTAAATTGCGTTCGAAAACCGAAAAGTTGTGTATATTTTACTCTATGACTGTCGTTAGGAAACATCTGTGTATTCGACTCAGAGTTAACTCTACAAAATAGCTGGGTTTATTTTACTCCACTCAAAATTGACATAACTTATAGACGGAAAATCTCTTATCTTTCTCTCACTGTTTTATGAAGAGTATATTTTATGTTTTGTGAGTACTCAATTGAGGTAATTTAATAGTTTCTTATACTACTCACAATAATATTTATTATTAGAGTTGCATATATATGTGAAGAAAACAATAATTATAAAAAGTTCTTTCTTAATACGAACATAACCTATTCCGATATTGGCACCTTGTGTCACTCGAACTCCAAATGAAAACCGGAACGGTTCGAATATTACATGAAGGGTAGTCAACTGCAGAGTAAATTCATCAAACCTTCAAAAACTCTACTCTTCTCGGTGTAGTTAATACATATATTCGAACGCAACCCTGAATGTTTTTGCATATACAGCCAACTCGATCATAGTGGACATAGAAATATGTCTCTGTCATCGAAACTAGTGAAACTATCATACATAGTTGCAACATTTTCCCACCTTATTGGCAGCAATTGAATTTTCGATCGACAATCAACATGTCTTGCGAGGATCTGCTAGAGTAGACCATTTTTTTTTCCACAATTTGGAAGCGTTGTTCTGGCGTTAAACGATTCATGATGATTTGACAAACCTTACTGAACAGAAATGTCAACACAGTTGGCATTCTCAACTGTCAAGTCATAGACAACAACCAAAGAAACTTCTCATGCTGCTTATTTTGAAAATTTCGAGTCTTACTTCCTACCCGAATCTTCATATTTCTCCTACTTTGCACCCAAAATATCTAAATGGTCTTGTACTATTCGAATATTTTAATATTCGACTATTCGAATAAAATACCAAACGACTATTCGAATAAATATAATATAAACATTCCTATCCTTATTCTGGATCTCCGTGGGAGAAGGCCTACTGAGATCTCGCATATTGTATACTCCATTCACTTTTATAAAGTCTCCCGGTTGGCCATGATTTAGGTCTATCACGTTTTTGTAACTAAAACACAGGTAGGTTGGCACTGCTGAAATATCTTCAAGGTCAAAACAATTCGCCGAGACGTTGCCAATTTCTACTCTCTCTGGTACTTTTATTATATTTTCAAATGATCTATCACAAAGTAACGGACAACTCTATCCTTTATTTTTCAATAAAATTCCAACACTTGATTCTTGATTTCCATACAAGAAAATAGCATAAATTAATCTTCCAACCAGTTTAAATTCGTGAAATATTTCCAGTAACAACAGAGGATAAATTTTCTTCTACAGTCACCAGGACTGTGGAATTATTGAATTCACATAATATCTTCCCAAATTCATTATTTTTCCGAAGTGAATGCACATTGTGAAAATACGTAGTTACTACGACTTCTTTGTAGAGCGGACAACGTTTCGTAGTTATCTGACAGGAAAATGACTATAACCTAACATTTTCAAAATAAACATGGTGAAATGTGTCAAATTTTCATGGCCAACCGGGAGACTTTATAAAAGTGATGGAGTATACTGTTCATTTTCTAAGTACATTTTTCGGACTGAATTCGGCACGACCTGTATAAAGAGCAGTTAAATATTTTCTGGCAACATGCCATACGTACTTCGATCACCGCGTTTTATTTCCTCGAAATTCGTCTTCCGGGAACCCTCGTAACCCTCAAAAACAATGAAGAAGATATATTAATCCATTGGACCGCAAGGAAATTATCGCGTAGGGGCAGATAAAGCCACTCGAAACTTCGGCAATATACCGATTGCCAGAAAGTTTTCGCGAAAAAACAGTACACAGACGCCGATAACTCGTCGGGGCTTTTTGTGCATTAGTTCCTGGATGAAACTTCCAGAAACGACTGGAAAGCACGCATTAAATTATGAATTATACATCTGCGTTACAGAACCACTCCTCCTTTTATTCGCCGGCTTCCCAACGACGCTATTTCTGTCGTCTGATTTGCATTCCCGATTCGAATAGCTAGATTTTAGAGGGTGCTAAATTGGCATTCCTTTATTGATTTACGACCGCAATAATCATCTATGTGCGAATGGACGCATCAAGGATGAAATTCGATGGGCCAATTGGGAAATGTGAATCTGTGTTCTAGAGAAATGTAATTTTTGATAAATGCTATGGTGAGTAGGTTCAATTTGCATTTATGATTACGATTTCTATTTAGCACTTATTTCCATGCTACATTGTCGAATGGAAAAGTTATTTTCCAAGTTTCGACTGGAATTTGAGATGCGGGAGAGATCTCAAGAACACAAATTGGATGATTGCTTAATTAGAGGTTGTGTAAACAATAAACGCTACTAGCGCACTGTAAGTTATACTTTTTCATTCTATGGGCAATTAGTGGTAGTTCTGATACATTAAACTCGCTTGGATATAAAATATCGAAAGGAGTTCCCATTATGGAAAAAAGTTGCATTGAAGATGAGAGTATGATTTTATCTAAACGCGAATTGCATAAAAATGCGATTTCTCGGTGCGCCTTCGGTTTCTCTTGAGATTTTCGTGATTTTCTCATCAGATTCGACCAGATTCCGCGTCTTTCGAAAATGAGAAAGTGTTATTGGCTTGTGGTTTCGTGTTACTGTTATCCTGTGTCTGAATAAATTGGGAAGCGTCCCCTTCTCTCCCCAAGGCACGATGCAACTGATTCGAAATCGAATTTTTCGACCACAACCTATGAATTCCGAAAAGTTGGATGAGATTTTTATTGGGGAATACGAGATTAGATGCGCGCAAGGAATAACAAATAACACTACACAAAGGAAGGGATCTTAGAGGGGAGATACTGTAGACAGGATAACCAATGGTTACTAGATACCTCGCAAAAGGAGTAACGATTTTAATTTTAAAATAATTAAAAAAAGTCATTAGAAAATGAAGTATTCACAACAAAGTGATTTCCATGTTCCATGATTTGAAGGATTGAAATCAGATTGCATGGTTGTGTTCGAATATTAACTCCACAGAGTAGAGTTTTTGAAGGTTTGACAGATTTACTCTGGAGTTTACTCTGACAGTGACAGAAGGTGCCAATATCGGAATATAGGTTATGTTGGTTTAATAGCGATTTCCATATACACACGGAAAAAAATCATAATTTACATTCAAGTATACACATAGTCTTGATGAAATATCCTAAAAGCAAGTTTTTTCATACCTGAGGTGAAACTATTTATCTTGAAAGTAGAAAATACTGTTTTTGTTCTGAGAAGACACATATACTTATTCACCAAGATCACGATACATTTTATTGAACATGTTATATTCTTAATACAACAAGATCACTACAATGAAAGCAAGAACCGCTATTGAGTTCTATTGAAAATCATTTAGTATTCTCTAAAGAAAATGCAAGACTTGAGCCAAAATTATTTAAAGTTGATCGTAGCCTAATTTTGACATTGAATAAAAAGTAACACTATTTTATAGCTAGAATATTAATTCTTAATTGTAGGAAATATTCTACTGATGGAAGTGTTTCAATAATTATATTGAGAATAGCTCTCATGGTTGAAATCTAAGAGATCTCATATGAATTCAGGTACAACTTCACCCAAGAACAGGCTATTCTTATTCGAAATAATATTATATGCGCAGTCAAGTCTCAATACACTCAACTATCGAGTATCGATTGAGCAAATCCACATATCTGCACCGGGTGGAAAGGTTGGCGGCGGACATTTTGGACGCGGATCCAAAGAGAGCATGATCACGATCGGCAACAACTATTGATTTTATAAGTTTATATGTAGTAATGAATATGGAGAACATTTCAAACGAATGGGAATTGGCCGAGTTAATTTAAGTATTTAACAGTGAGTACTTATAATATACTTTATATAATTTCATTGGAACCCATAATTTCATTTTCAGGAACCTGATTGCACCAAACTGTTATGCAACTTTTTACTTGGAACTTGGCACATCGCAGCAAGAAAAATAACAATCCGTTTCACCAAAATGCTGAGCAAAATATTGTGCAAATGAATAAATGACATATCCCCTTACAAATTCTGCAAAGTGAAAAATAGTTATTTTGTGCATTCCTTACTTACTTTTGTACCGATTCTATTTTTCGGAATGAATGACATTCAAATAGTAGGATTGTCAAGTGGTAGGTACATCATTGATTATAATTCTTTTTGTTAATGTCCTTCCAACTGTCTGAATTTTTTTTGATAACGTGATATTTGATCTCCTATATTTGAAAATTTGAAGTTAATTTTCACTCCAGCGTCATCAACTTAGTATCATAATGATATTTTTTTCAAACATTAGTAGTGGGTATTTATTCAAACTAGTCCCATATATGTGCGTCGCAAACTTAGCCAAAGGTTCCAACAATGATAGCTTTAAATACTAAGCTATCATTGATTCAATTTATTGCGACGCTTAGATATGGGACTAGTATGAATAAATACCCAATGCTATTTTTTGAAATAAATAACATTTTGATACTAAGTAGATGACGCTGGAGAGAAAATTAACTTCAAATTTTCAAATATGGGAGGTCAAGCATCACGTCGTCAAAAAATTCAGATAGTTGGAAGCACAACAAAAAGAATTATTTTCTATGATGTACCACTTGACACTCCATATTATTCGACTGTCTCTCATTTCAAAGGGAATTAAATTAAGAATACTTCAAAATTGATATGAGTTTCACTATACTCGGAGGGATAGTATAGATGATTTTCAAACAATTTTAAGAATAATATTGATATGATTAGAAATATTTTCATTTCAAGTTTATTACTTGTTACTCTGCATTAAGGAAATAGTTGCTCAGAAAATAACTATACTTATTCGGAAACTGAGAAAGTTTTGCTAAAAGACAGTTCTATATTCATTTCAAGTAGGCATATTCTTAGTTGAAGTTATGCTATACGTTAAAATTAGTGTTACTATACTATTTTCAAGTTTGTTATTCTTTATCGGAAGTAAGCTGAACTGATAGGTATAAGAATAATGTGCATATTGCATTGAGTCGAGTTATCATTGCGGATATATGAGTCTACCATAGCTTCCAATCAAGACTACTAGTCTTGCTCGCAGTGTACTTTTTTTTCTGTGCACGCTCGGATCACTCGGAGTCATATTTGACAGATATTTTCGGTTCAATTGGACAGATGAGATCGATTTCGAGTGCTCCGAGCGTGTCAATGGAAATCGCTATGAGAAAGAACCCATTATTATTGTTTTCCTCACATATATGTTACCCTCATCATAAATATATATTGGTTGCAGTATTAAAACTATTAAATTACCTAACAGAACATTCATAAAACAGTGAAACATAGATTCGAGATTTTCCGTCCCATGAGTTATGTCAATTTTGACAGGAGTAAAATCAACTCCGAGTCGAATACTCTGAGTTGCGTTCGAAAATTAACTCCGTAGAGTAATATTTACTCCATTGCGTTCGAAAACTGAAAGGTTGAGTAAATTTTACTCTGTGACAGTCGTCCGAAAAGTCGGAGTATTCGACTCGGAGTTCATTTTACTCCTGTCAAAATTGACATAAATCATGGGAAGGAAAATCTAGTATCTTTGTCTAACTGTTTTATGAATGTTTTGTGAGGTAATTTAATAGTTTTTATACTGCTCAGAATATATATTTATGATAAGAGTTACATAGATGTGAAGAAAACAATAATATGTAATAGGATCTTTCTTAAACCAACATAACCTATTTTCCGATATTGGCACCTTCTGTCACTGTCAGTTTCAGTGTCAGAGTAACTCTAGAGTAAATCTGTCAAACCTTCAAAAACTCTACTCTACTCCGTGGAGTTAATTTTCTCTGACATTTCGAACGACAGTCATAGAATCAAATTTACCCAATCTTTCGATTTTCGGACGCAATATAGTAAATATTACTCTATGGAGATAATATTCGAACACAACCCAGTAGATTACAGTACAAATTAAAAATAATCTTCTCTGATCATTAGAAAATTGTGTGCATTCCAACCAATTCTCGAGTTAATTAGAAAATGTCCAAAATTCTCCAAGATAATTTTCATTTGATTTTACTTCAGCTTTAACTCCAAATATATAAATATAGCAAGCATGAGTTATCAAGTAGGCTGTAGGCACCAACCCATATTTTTTTTGTCGGATATAAAGTGATTGTATATTTAGTTGTTAACCGAACTAATCAATTCAGAATTTGCATACAATTGAAACGACATTATTAGATCTAATCGACCTTGCAACTGATCGGAATAAAAATATTAGCCTCGGCGTGAAGTTGATAGCAAATTTGTGGTGTTAATTTTTTTTACCGCGAAATTGAAATGTTCTCGGTTCTTGACCGACCTGTATTAAAAGAAAGTCGAATGTTCCAGTTTGGATTGTTCAAAAAAGAATATCTAACCGACTTGTTGACTAGAGAATTTATAGAAGAAAGCAAATATTATTATTATAAAATGATAAGGGCGAAAGTCCTATTATGTTCAAAATACAAAAGAAAAATAAAAAATGTTTTTTTTTTGGTTGAAGATAGGTATAATTACCTATCCTCACCGAGATATGAAGTTTAAACCCGCTTATCCATTTATGCATGGAAAATAAGCGTACCGTGCAGTAAAAAATAGAAAAAAAAAATCTGTATAATCTGTGGATCTAGTATATCAACAGTTTTGTTTACATTTTTCCAACTAACCCTTCAGCAGTTGTAGGAGTTTCTTTAGTGACACGTACTAGAATCCAGAAAATTAATGAAAAACTGTAAAACTAATTCACAATGCAAAATGAAAAATCTTAAAAGGCATTTAAATTTACTTATACATATTAGAATGATAAAAATGATCCTGCTTGATGGTGGTTATTAAACTTTATTTGCACTTAGCGGTTAGGTATGTTTACAGGATGTTCCTTACAGACATGGTAATATTTAAGGGGGTGATTTTTCTACTTATTTTAGGAAAAATAACTTCATATGAACATTCATCTTAAAAGTCTCAACTTTTGAGATACGGGGTGATGAAATTTTAAAAAAATACAGTTTTTTAATAATGAGTGGGATAATATTGTATAAAACACAGCAGTCATTGTCAAAAAGCTGCAATTTGATTGGTTCATACATACTTATTTCTTATTTTGTTTTAGATAATCTGCACAAACCAGTCGTTTTAGCCCTTGATTCTTATTTTATTTTAATTCGTTTCTTATTTTGTTTAATTTGCTGTATAAACCCCTGCATATTTTCAAAATTAGCTAGCCTTACTTTCTAGTAAAGCTCGGAAGTGTATTCGAAAAATCGGCTAATAAATTAGAGGTAATGCTAATGGATTATTGGAATATTCAACTATCCGAATAAAATACAGACGACTATTCGAATACTTATTTCTGACCCATTACAAAATTCCCTCTATCATCATAGAAAATAATAAATCGTTTCAAATGCTTACATTGTCTGTAGTCCTCCTGAACGTTCTTACAAATAATATACCCTAGCATTTCTCGAAATGTACCTGCTTGTCAGAAATACATTCCTCCCCACTTCATTATCCGGTTTGAAAAGGCGTGATAAAAATAACCTGGACGTTTTTGTCATCCTCTGGACACGACAGTTAGTTATTCGTAGAAAAACTTACAGGGTCTACGGCCAAAGTTTTTCCAAGAAATATCGAACCATCCTGACTCGAAAGGTCTATTAGGAGGAAGTCAAATAGAGAAAAATCATTTCTTTTCTGGATTTTTCGATAATTAAGCATCCGAACCATTTCGAAACGAGTGTCTTCAGGAAGCAGACACATACAAATAGATATTTAAATTTCTATTCAAACCATCAACTAAGTGTGAAAAGAGGTGTTATTAAAAAACTTTATGATAGAGCTAACCTAATTTGTTCTATACTCTTGAAATTCGAAATAATGAAATTGATTTCATCAAAAAATTTCTTGAAGAAAATGGATATCCGAGGCAATTCATAAATACATGTATCATGAATTTAGATAGAAGAGCAAATAATCAAGAACAACAAAATAATCAACAAGTACAATAGAATAATCAACAAGAAGAGCAACCCAATCTGTTGAATGTGATCCCTTATGTTCGTGGCCTTTCTGAAAAAATTAGAAGAATCGGTTTTTAAGTTCAATATAAGAACCGTCTTCAAAACACAAAATGATCTTAGGTCTTTATTAACGAAAACAAAACCCATAAATGAAAAACAAAAATCAAAAAACTGTGTATATAATATTCCTTGTATTTGTGGTAAATCCTACACAGCAGAAACCTCAAGACCACTAGAAGTAGGAAAGTCCGAGCATAAGAATAACTTGAGAAATAGAGACATAACAAAAATAGCAGAACATGTATGTACAATTCAAGGAGATCACATGATGGATTGGATTAATACAAAGATTCTAATGACAGAACCTGATTATATTAAAAGGAAACTTAAGGAGTCTACTTTTATTTTATTGAACAGAGAATGCAATTTTGCAAATTGCTCAATTGGTATTGACCATATTTGGCTAAATTTATTGAAAAAGGAGTTGGAACTTGGAAATTTCTATGCAAAGTAAAAATATGTTAGCTATGATTTTCAAATACTGTCAATGTGACAATTCTTGAATTTCACAATAACTATCTACAAAATGGTTCTGAAGATTTTCATTAAGCGTCTGACGAAGGAGTCTGATATAGACTCCGAAACGTTACGATATAGTTGTTTCTTCATTGATGTTGTTTCGTTGTTGTCTTTAGGCAACATTGTTCAATTGATTGCTTCTGACAAATATCTAGTGTTTCTTACGCAGAAGCAAATCACAAAATAATTAATTTTTATTTTATAGATATTTTTCAGAGTTTGGGAGATAAAACCCAGAAAAAAACCTTTTAATAATGACTATACCTCCCACAGTATCCTTTAATGATTACGTATATTCGAATGTCTCGTTCAGTGCGAGTTTAATCAACACATTACTGAAAAATACCAAAAAAATATTTGAATTTTTTTCTCAAATATCACAAAGGTAACGCTTTTAATTTTTCTGAAGCGAATCTAATCTATTAACCAGTGATTTAAACGTGCAGCTAATGTTCTGGAACGATTCTTTCCGTCATCGTTTCGTTGAAAATGAACCCAATTCGATTGAGTTTATGGTCTGTCATAGTTGTTATGTCATACTGTCATATCAGCCTAAGAAGTATATGGCCCTAGTATGTTCACTGAATTCTATTTTGCTTCCTAAGGATATAATATTAGGCCTAGGGTCAATTATGATCTGACCATAGATAAACAAGCACTGACGTGAAGTCAGGAGCTTTTGCGCGTATGTTCTATTGTCCATTCTCCTGTATTGGATACTCTTAATAGAATTATGAATTATCAAAATTTCGAAAAATCGTATCTCCGAAAATATTAGCTTGTTAGAGTTGAAAATGATAACAATCGATTTTTATGGTGAAACTGAATCCTAAAAAAAATTGAATTTGAAATTTGTAATGTAAAAAAAAATTAATTAATTTACCATTGTGAATTCTATTGTCTGTTCTCTTTTATTGGACACTTAATCGAATATACCATGGTAATTTCTATTAAGAAGTCCAATACATGAGAACGGACAATAAAATTCACCATGGTAAATTAATTAATTTTTTTTTACATTACAAATTTCAAAGTCTTTCTTTTTTAATGCAGTTTCACCATTTCACCATAAAAATCCATTGATATAATTTAGCTAATATTTTCGGTGATGTGATTTTTCGAAATTTCGATAATGAATCGTACTTCTATGTTTTCACAGAATGCTGTACTTAATTATTCTATCTATGAATTATTATATGATCTGTGTTCTAACATGCCATCTTTTTTCCTATGATAGATGAATGTCAAAATTATTTCTGGTTCGTTATTCTTGATATAAAATACACCTCCTGTTCTAGAAAACAAAGTATGATTGAACACAAAATGACCAATGAAATAACCTCAGCTATCGTAGAATTATGAGTATGATATGATATTATACTTTTAAGGTGATAATATAATACCCGTGGATAAGCCATATGATGATGGAAATATATTCATTGGTAAGATACATAATCAAATTGGGTTCAGAATATCTCCAGTAAAATCAAAACTGCAATATAATCTAAGTTTTAATTGATATAATTAATTTCAGAGTAGATTTGAGGAATGAATATCTCGGATGAGTTCGTTATTGGGAAGAATCGGTCTGTTTGAATTTAATTTCTTCCATGATGCACTTCTATCATAAGAATCCATTGATATAATTCCCAGAGACCAATAATTTCGGAGATATGATTTGTCAAAGTTTGAACAAGAGCGCCAAAGCTCCTGTCCACAGGGCTTGAACCAATTTTATATTGAAAATATATCATGTTACTCGGGGCACCATTGATTAAAATTACAAATTAATTGTTTTCGCGTACCTATGTCTATATATATTTTACACCTACAAAGTTTTATAAAATATGTATATATCTAATATAGTGAGAAAATATAATTTTACGAAATAAATTCCAAATTTTTCATATCAAAAATTAAGCAAAAAGGGAAGGAAATTTATTTGAACTTGTTGGTGTGACTGTTACGAAAGTTGACAGATCATAGAATTTGAATTGTACGTAGAGCATGGAGATCAGATTGAACAGTTTCCTAATATCATAAATGATTCAAAATTAGCAAGAAGGAAATCTCTAGTACCTTTTTTATGATAATAAAACCTTTCCTCTCAACAATTATTTCACCTTATCCAGATTATCTTATATTTACATTAATTGACGTGTGTTGAAATTTGATAGGATCGAATGTCAGTGCTGACTACCACAAAACGAAAAATATAACTAGAAACAATGCGGGAATGAGTTGATTTCAGCACTGTTTTCAGTGCTGGAACGGACTCATTACGGTACTGAAATAGAGAAACACTTTTATTCTGAAAATATGTATCCAAGTTTCATTAATTCAACTATAATAATTTTAAATTAATTAACCAGATGTACCTACTACGTGCTGCGCAAAATTGGAATTATTTTTTGGTTAATAAACTCAATCCTCCCCTTCCTGAAATGTTCAGTTTTCGTCTTGTACGTAAAATAAAAAAAATCTATTAAAAGTATATTCGAAGAGATCAACGTAACTCCATAAAATTCGGGATCTTTGTCAATTTCCACAAACTCAATCCTAATTTGTTTACGACAGCTACGCTTAGATCCCTCATAAAACAGCGTTAAAAAATTTTAAAACTATAGATGTAGAAACTCGATTTTTGTTTATTTTTATTTTAACTGCATTTTATATTTTTTAGTCCTTTAATTTCTTCTTTTCAACTTACTGTTCGTCGTTGAAACTACTGAAGAATCTCCTCAAATTCTGTCGTATGTATTCCTTAGGAGTCTGCAAATTGATGGGGTCCTTATATCTCACCCTGAACCTCCCTTTAACCTCCTTTTCCACCTTATCATCGTTTTGAGGTGTCATTTTCGCATTCGTTCTTCACTAACGTCTCACAGTTTGCAAGCGGAACAAGTAAACACATCGCACGTTTCACAAACATCTTAAAACTCGGAAAAAACGACCGACTGATAGCGGATCTGCAGACACGACCGTGTTCCAAAAGTACCTATCTGTCGACCACATGGTCCAAAACAAAACTGAATACACCCACGGAAAGGTCGATCTTTGCCGGAGAGGTCGATCCCTTTTATGATGTAGTGCCTATGGTGGTCTGCACAGGTCCCACGTCATTGGACCGGGTCGTTTACGAACAGAAGAAATTAGAAATTTTGGACGCGGGGGAGTGGGCGACTGGTGTTCGGAATTTGGGTTTTATTATATGGTGTATAATGAATTTTAAGACGGTTTTAAGGCTTGTAAATTATCGCGTACCGATTGGATGTCGGGACTTTAATAGCGTCGTTTTTTGTGGCGTTATAATTGGAATTTGTAAGGGCAAAACGGAGATTTGAGGTCCATCGACAGTGTTGCCGGTGTGAATCGTCACATTTCACGTAAATTTGCAGCGTTGGTTTTAGTGGAATGAATATTGCTCCAAAATACTTCTTCTTTGTATAATGAGATTCATTAAACCTATTCTAAATCGTTAATTATTCTGAAGTTGTGCATATTTATTGCAATGGAGAAACAATCCTTTAAATAATTCCGTGATGTTATATAATATGTTATAGAAACTAGGGTTTTGGTAGATTCTGATGAGTTAAAAAACGCATATTTATTGAAATGGAGAAAACAATCCAAGGCAGCTTCGCTTTCAGGAAAAAAATATATTTTCGCAATGCTAATAAGTTATCATATTCCATTTACTGAATTCCTAAAAAATATCTTTAGTTCTGAATAATCTTCCCTTGAATGGTTAACCTGGTTTTAAAAACAACCCTACCGACCGATCAGCAACGATATTTCCTATTTGAATTTACATATTTAACGGATTTCGAAGAACAAATAATGTCAGCCAATAAATAGGTCCTTTCTGGGTTTTCTCTCCCAAACGAAACTGCTCGGAAAAAATTTTTTTTCAAGAAGAAAATTAAGAAGTTTCTGGGGAAGAATACTGATTTAGTCTCTGAAACTTTACAAAATAATTGTTTTATTGTTGATGTTGTTCCGTTACTGTTTGTTAGGCAACAGTAGTCTATATAAACACAAGATATTTGTAAGAAGCAACAAATATCTTGTGTTTCTAACGCAGAAGCAATTTCAAAATACTAACATTTCTTATTTTATAGATATTTTTCAGAGTTTGGGAGAGAAAGCTCAGAAAGGTACCATTTAGTATATACCACCCAAAATATCCTTAAATGTTTACTTATTATCAAGTATTTTTAATTTGTCCGTTTTCTCCCTTTGTCTTTTCCTTCTTCGGTTTCAATTTCGGGTACCTTGGAGAAACCTCTCCGTTTTTTTGACTAAATAATTCATAGTGAAGAAAGAGAAAGAGCTACCCTCCAATATTTAATATTTCAGCTTATTTTATAAACAATTTCAGTTTTTACTTCAACAGTTTCCGAAATATTTGAGTTCTGGTGATTTCGAGTTTAGTTATTTTTAATTTGTTATTTTTCTTTTCTTCATATATTCCCTTTCAAATCATTCTACATAATTCTTCTTCAACATCAAATACAGCATAGTTTTGTTGTTTTCACACATACCTATCATATCCTGTTATGATAAAAATAGTCCAAGATTTTAATCATTTGGTCAACGTAGAATAATGACTAAAAATTAACAGATAAGAAATCTTTTAAAATCACAAGAACTCTAATATCTCGGTAACTGTTGATTTTCGGTTGGTTATCAATAAATAATAAATATGGCTCACGACAGCAAATGAGTCATACTATCACCTCCTCCAAGGTTCACGTCTAATTTGGAAATCACCCTGTAGGTATATGTATATTGAGGTAGGCAATTGAATTTACTTCGAGAGACTTAATGATCATTCAGCATATATTTTTTATTTTTACTATATAATTTCAAGAAATATTATGTGCATATCTCCATCTGGGGTGCTCGAAAATGAAGCTTTGAATATTTATGAGATCTACGTTTGCGTATTTTTTGCGGTGAAGGTTTCGTGTTTACTTTTCTTTACAATTCTTTCGCGTCGCTCTATGGTTATTAGCGAAAATGCTGATCAGGGGGGGCCCTGATGCTGTGGAATTTAAGAGTCCCCCTTATGCTTGTTTTTTCCGTTAGTTTTCGTCCAATTCAAAATAAAAGAATTTGTGAAAGCATTGACGTGAGGTCAGTCGGCTTTAGCGCACTCGTTCAAATTCATAGTCAGAGCGGTCACCCTTCCAGGTACTGAACCCGCCAAAGGTTGCTTGACCAGAAAAAATATATATTTTCACAATATTACCAACGATATAGATCGAGTTCATCATAGAAATCGGGAATCCTCTATGAATGGCAACATAATATTGATATTCCATATTTTGAAAATATGCTTTCCATTTCATTAGAATACGTCGAATAGATCATATTTTACGCATTTTGAAACAGTATTACCTTTAAACATCGATTTTAATTCAATTTTACAGGATAGCAATCAACAAACAATAATTCTGAAGATTTTCGTTAAGTGTCTGACGAAGGATTCTGATATAGAATCCGAAACGTTACGATACAGTTGTTTCATCGTTGATGTTGTTTCGTTAGGCAACATTGTTCGATTGATTGCTTCTGACCAATATCTTGTGTTTATTACGCAGAAAAAATCACAAAATAATAATTGTTTTATTTTATAGATCTTTTTCACAGTTTGAAGAGAAAACACAGAAAGAAAATAATATATTTTTAAACAAATTTTTTTGACACTTTACGGCAACTCGATCACTAAAAAACTTAGCATGCATATAGAGGTCATTATTCTACAGTTTGATGCTAAATTTCAGATAGATCGAGTGATCGGTTTCGGAAATATTCATAAAAAATGTTTTTACTAAAAACAGCCATAACTCCGAAACCGCTTGATGGATTTCACCCGTTAACGAACTCGTCCGAGATATTTACGCTTCAAACCTATCCTGCAAATTTCAATCTTCTAACTCCTTCCGTTCGAAAGGTATCGTGTTAACGGCCGGACCGGATGGAACGCCGGCCGGACAGAATCGATTTCGATCACGGATTCTTGATCAGTGAGTCCAAATCGATCAAGACCATTTTCATCCAAAAATTCGAAAATTCAGACATTTGGGCAAATTGATAAGCACTCTGTTCCGAGGAACAAGAGCGCCAAAAAGTAAAACAGCATCAGAAAATGGCTGTGTGTCAAATTTAAAACCTCCATTTCTTCTACAACCTTTTGACCTATTGCTTATAAAGGGTCAGCCATCTAACGTTTGTTTTTCCAACTAGTGCTTATTTCGTGAATGGTAACACTTAGCTCAAGTCTGATTTGACAGATAATTAGTTTTATCCTTCCGCTGAACGAATATGGTTGTGTATACGCTTGAACAACGCTGGGAAATATTGCGACATTACTTTGAAAATCATGGTAGTGTTGCAGAATGTGTGCGAAAATTGCGTACGGATTTTGGAAGAAGAGAAAAGCACCGTCAGCTCCATATGTTCGTTATCTTGTGAAAAAAGTGAAAGAAACTGGCATCCTCATCGATAAACCAAAGCGTGAAAAGCCAAAAACAGTGCGTACTCCCGTGAATATTGCTGCTGTGGCAGAAAGTGTGCGTGAAGCGCCATCAACATCAATTCACCGTCGTTCTCAAGAATTGAACATTTCGGAGACATCATTGAGACGATTTTGCATAAAGACCTTGGTATGACGCCATACAAAGTCCAATTGGTTCAGGAGTTGCCCTGTATTTGAAGATCGCATTATCAGCCGCAGAGCTGCTGTCGTTTGGCCACCTCGGAGCTGCGATTTGACACCGTTGGACTATTATTTGTGGGGTGCCCTCAAAGATAAGTGTTACGCCAACAAGCCAGAGACAATTGACGCTTTAAAGGACAATATTCGTGAAGCCATTGGTGAAATACAGCTGCACACAATCGATAATGTGCTTAAAAATTGGACCGATCGTGTAGGCTACTGCATGGCCAGCCGAGGCAGCCATTTGAATGAAATTATTTTCCATTATTAACTGGAAGGATTGTACTTTCAAATAAAAAAAGGAATTTGAGAAAATATTCAGTAGCTTTTTTTTATTGCATTTTCAAAAAAAAAATTATTTGGCGGACCCGTTACATACTGCAAAATGTATAGGTAAATTTAAATTGTATATTTCGAGGTCAATTGGCCCGACCCCATTATTGAATTTCGGACCCAGAAAGATTACTCAGGAGCCGTAGCCATCGACCACATGAGCCTGCAGACCCGAAGCTGCGAACACGGGTACGACCATTGTGTCGTCCCATGCGGGTGGGTCGGACACCACAGCGGATGGGGATCCTACAACCACCTCCCGCCACCCTCCTGCCCCTACGCGCCATCGGTTCGCAAATACCAAGGGGGTGTTTGCCATCCCACCGTACGCCGGGTGCGACGGACGGGAAAATAACGAGGGTTGCCGGGAATACAATTCACCCCTCGTTGGTTCGAGGGGTCGAGCGGGAGGAGGCGGCGGAGGGTGGCAACGCTGCCGTGGGGCTTCATGACTCTGACGGACGCCTTTGTCCTTGAAATTGTCGGTTATGGCCGAAGAAATTGGATTCCTTTTCGGAAATGATGTATCGATGTGTGAGTTCGCGTTCGAAGTTCGACGATGTATAGGGGACTTTCTACTGTGGAGTATTTTTGCGCGCATGTTCCATCATTTTGCCCAAATGTCTGTAATTTTCGATTTTTTGTCGAAAATGCTCAAAGGGCCGGTTGTTCAATACGACGAAACAACATCAACGACGAAACAACTATATCGTAACGTTTCGGAGTCTATATCAGACTCCTTCCATTCAATGATGAATATACCTCCCACAGTATCCTTTAATGATTACTTAAAACAAAGGTAAATGGCCTTTTTCAATCATCCTTTTCAGAAAATTGTGACAATTCTCGAATCTCAGAATAACAATCAACAAAATAATTCTGAAGATTTTTTCGTTAAGCGTCTGACGAAGGAGTCTGATATAGACTCCGAAACGTTACGATATAGTTGTTTCTTCGTTGATGTTGTTTCGTTGTAATTTGTTAGGCAACATTGTTCGATTGATTGCTTCTGACAAATATCTTGTGTTTCATACGCAGAAGCAAATCACAAAATAATTATTTTTTTGGGCGTATGTTCTAGGGGAACATCGTCCTATCATTTCGTCCAAATGTCTGTAATTTTCGAATTTCGAGCTGAAAATTGGCTAATAGACTAATTCGGACTCCCTGATCACGAATCCGGTGTCAGATCTTAGGGTGCCGTCCGGCCGGCCGGCCGGCCGGCCTTCCGGCCGTAGGCACGATAACAGGAGCACCGAAGGTCCTATCGACTTCAAACTTTCAGGGTAGGTTTCTGATCAAAATGCGACGGTTAAGTTCGTTAACGGGCAAAATCGGCCGGACGGTTTAGGAGTTATAGACATTTAAAATTTTGAGGTTATTTCCCTGATATTTCAGGAACTAAAGAAGATGTTGAATCGAAACTTTGTAGTCAGTTCGAGGATATAAACGCGCAACTTTTGGCAAAATTCTGTTATGATCGAAATGTTGGTAATTTTTAAAAAAATATTTCTTTTAATTTTTTCGAAAAAAAAATTTTTTTTTCGTGAACTATTCATCAGATTGCAACAAAAACTTGTACTAACGTCAATTGTAGTATTTTGCAACATTGTGCAAAATTTTGGCTCTATAAGATTTCAATTTCTGGAGATATAAGACAAAATGTGTCAAATTTCCTGGGTCTCTCTCAGTATTTTCATCGATTATTCTATGAACTCTTTGAATTCCACCGAAAACAAATTCAAAGACATAAACATAAAGAATCAAGTCATAGTTTAGACGTCGAAAGAAGGACGATGTTGATCGACTTGAAAAGGTACCTATTTCAAGAAATGCAATAATGAAATGCTTAATTTTTTTTATGGTCACAGAAAATCGTCACAAAAATCTATTTACCTCATTTGACGGCTGTTTGTCAAATCAATTAATTCCAATGATTGATGTCAGATTTCCTACATACCAAGTTCAAACACATTTTATTATATGGAAAACACTTATTATGATCACGTTCTACAGGAATTGATACTAAATAGAAGCTAGATGAAGATTATTGTAATGGAAAATTTGTGTTCCAGAATAATATTAAGGTATTCAACATGATACTGCTTTTTTTCTTTACTGGTCAGTACGGGCCACAAGGAACATGCGCCCAAAAGCTCCTGTCCACAGGGCTTGTTTATTTTATAGATCTTTTTCAAAGTTTGGGAGAGAAAACCCAGAAAGAAACCATTCAATGATGAATATACCTCCCACAGCATCCTTTAATGATTACTTAAAACTTTATTTATTTGAACGGTGAACTTAAGTATAAATATAAACCATTTGCGTTATTTTGATTTCCATGATGGATTTAGGTGAGGGAGGAAATAAGAGATGATGGAGATGGACTTAATAAATATAATTACACCTATACGAAAGCAACCAAGTCATAATTATTGGGAAGAATTGAACAGGAAACATTTTTGCGCGTATGTTCTGGGGAACATCGCATTATCATTTCTCCCAAATGTCTATAATTTTGAAATTTTTTGCCGAAAATGGTATCAAACGATTGGGTCAGACTCCCTCTGATGAAGAATTTGAGGTCAATTTTAATTCTGTCCGTTGACCACGTGAATGTTCTTGGCGACTTTGACAGGTATGTATTAAATGTTCTATTATCGTCATTTCTAATAGAAACAATTCATGTTGTAATTATTTTTCTGTATCCAGAACATTGCTGTGTGCTTGAAGAATTATTTGGTGGAGGCACTGCCAGATTCAATTTTGAAGCAAACTTATTATTATTATTATTATTATTATTATACTGATCCTCCTGGGTCTTCCACAAGGAGACCCCTCATAAGCTCTAAGAGCTTGCCCTGAGTTAGGAGAACCAGGATATCCCCGACTATCAGGGTATGTATAAGGGAAGTGTATACTATAAATATTAGATAACAACGAATAAGAGATTCATTTGTTTCTCATCTGAGAGGAGTCACATATGGTTTATTTTCTGTCATCAGGGTTTATATGTTAGGAAGAGTACAACTGAGGCATTGGATTATATACCAGGTGGTCAATAAGTAACGCTGTGAGACAGCCAACGCAAGGTTGCAGATCCCGAGTATATACTAGGTGGTCAGTAAACAACGCTGTGGGACATCCAATCCAGGGTTGCAGATTACGAGCACCGAAGGAAAGAGGACAGTATTGCGAGACCATCGACGCAATACTACGTTCAGGAATAGGCATAGAGGAGGATACCAGGACCTAGGTGGATTGACGGAATAGGAATAGCCAGCACGCAAGTTATTGGAAATAAATCTCAAAATATATCTTATACATGCTAATACGACCTGAATACAATATCATCAGATTATATAAATTATTATTGTTGTAAAGCGGAAATTGGGGAAAGATTTGTGTTAATCGTATATGATCATAGATAGAAACGTGGATGCGCCTGAGCTCAAGCGACGCGTATTCGGATCAAGGTTTTCAGGGTTTCACAGTAGTTTTTTTTGTTGAATCTAAATATCTGGGTTGTAAGCTACTGGAATAAATTGTTTGTTTTTAGCGTGAATATTCTTTTGGTAAATTTAGGAATTACAAAATTACGCTGGGGTATCTGGGAGAATTAAATTTGCCTGGCGCCCATTTACTAGGTTCCCTTTTGGAACCCACTCCCATATCCACTGAAGCTAGACCGCGGATCCCCGAGTTCTAGTAGCTCCGAGTTTAACTGCTGCGACTTGGGAACAGTCGTAGAGGTTATAATATACAATTAGTATTTTATGGAACCAAGGGTTAAGTAACTTAAGTTGAATCGGTCGATCGGTTATGTATAGCAAGAGATTGGTCTTAAACTCTCTGTTCCGGTTACTCGCTTAAATTCGACATTGTTACATTATACCCTTATTACACTATGCCTTTTTCATGTCTATATTGGCGCCTATATTCATGGCTATTTGTTGGCTGAATATCCCCCCAAATGAGTGGCACTATTACACCGCGCCTTTTTCGCGCTTGTTTCAGGCAGTAATTTCAGAGCTGCAAACATTGAAGAAATTGACATATTTACCTCAAGTTCTTGTTTTGTTCGTATATTTTTTAAACAATACCATAGTGCTTTAAGAATGTCTGAAGAAGAAGTTTAATATGCTACTACATAGAGTGCAAATTCACATAAGGAAAAAAGACACTGTAATTCCAGAAAGCATTTCTCCAAAAAAGAAATTAATTATTACTTTGCGATACTAGGCGAAAACTTCATATCACTCGGGGATAGCCATCACAGATTATCTTGCCTTCGTAAGTTTAGTTAGTTTACGTCCTCAGAGTAATAAACATAAATTTATTATTGAATTTACGAAATCTGCGATTCAAAGGATATAATAAACTAGGTTATTTTAAGAAGACGTCAAGTCAGACAGATAAATATTGTGTTGGTAGACATGACATTTCGACAAAAAGGCTTGAAATCCCCACGATTCAGGGGGAACAAATAGAACCAGTTCTATTTATTTTCAAGCCTGAAACAGTCTACAGAATAGCCCCGGGCGCATGCGTATTTCGACAAAATTTCAGGCCCAATCAGTCAGGCTGACAAATAGGCACGAAAAAGGCATAGTGTAATAAGGGTATTAGTAAATAAGCAATAAAATCAAAATAATAAACTGGTATGACATAAAATACCAATATGAACTAATAATTGACCATCGGCAGGCTCAGACATAATCATTCTATTACTTAGGTGTTGTCTTTGGTCCTGACTTCGAAACGGATGCAGAAAATTATTAATAAGAAAGTGCCGCCTATAAGGTGGACCTCCCACTCCCCGAACGGCAGGATTGAACAAGTCCAATTAACTGACCGATTATGACTCCAAAAAGTGCTCGTAAATGAAGACTTAACGACCCGATCGAGTGTTAAGAGGTTTTCACACGATTACGACTAGGAGTTCGAAATTTACAATCTGCCCCTCCGTCCCCCCAAGACAGTTCGCGAAATATCTGAGCCGGAGGGCGGGACGGGCCGTTCGCCTGGCACGACATTGAAATATGCAAACTGCCGCCGCCGTGCCGTCAGCCGAACGTTGGCAGTGATCTGAGACGGCATCGCGGCTCTCCTCTCTCTCTGAGCCAACGCCGAGAATGCGCTTTGGCCGCTTTGCCGGTCGACTGGTCGGACTCGGTGGAAGTGGTTTGGGCAGGTCCGAAACTGGTATTTATTGCTGTTTATTTCGGTCCAAAGTTGCAGATAGTACTTTTTCGTGTCTGTCCGCCGGTATGTCGGCTACCTTGCTCCGAGTAACGGTATTTCTAATAACAACAAATTGGCCGAGGATCTCCGGGTCGCGTAAGGCTTTTTTCGCACTGTAGAGCGTACGGGGATCGTGTGAGAGGTTCTTAAACTTTGTGGTGTTTCCCTAGCGGTTGGCCGAGGTGAAACTTCGAGACGGGAACCGCAAAATCTTAGACGGATGCAATCTGAATAAACGCCTTCATCGTGACTTGCCTTTTTTGGGCCTGTTGAATTCATTTAAACTATGTTTTTGGTCACATAACGTCTATTCTTTTGGGATGGTGATTTGCCTCAGCTCTCCATATTTTTTTCAGGATAATCTGGCCCGAAGGACCAACTGTTGCATCCTGATTCTTTTATCAGGATACTGTTGTTTCGAAGGACCAGATGTTTCGTACCTTGATTGTTTTATCAGGGGGATGAGTCGTAAGGGTATACTTTAAGTACCCAGCAGTAATCTCTTTGATTACGGCCTAAATTGCTATTTGCAATTTTAACAATTATTATGAAGTTGAGGAGTCGAACGCACTTCATGCAAACAATAAACTGTATTTTCTAGTTACCGATACTTTGATAACAAGCAACAATTAATTATACATATTTAATATTTATACATATCTTTCTATATGAAAATGTACAGCATTATTGTCTCGCGACAGATCAAAAATAGTGGTCAATTATTTCAGTGTAACTGCATCTAAAACTACCAGATAGAAGGAAAACAGGAGGTTCATTCATCTGGGTAACAACGGGGGAAATATAAACATTGATTGGGTTTTCGATTTTAAAACCGCCCCGGATAGGATACTCTCATTTGTCATTCTTGAATAGAGTGGGAATATATTTGAAATTTCGGATGCAAGTACCAATGAGGGTACCTCTAGGAGGTTTAATCTTAGGCATTCGAAACCTGAAATTCGTCTGACTCATATGCGCTTACTTCCCTTGTTTTCTGCATGAAAACTGTCAAAACCGCTGGATAATTTCCGCAGTT
Source organism: Halyzia sedecimguttata (assembly GCA_937662695.2). Classification (NCBI taxonomy): domain Eukaryota; kingdom Metazoa; phylum Arthropoda; class Insecta; order Coleoptera; family Coccinellidae; genus Halyzia; species Halyzia sedecimguttata. The sequence goes on along the minus strand of OW569413.2, from coordinate 100,582,656 downwards.
TTACTTGTTTCAATAGCATCAAGAGAAAACGAATATCAGCAACGGCCAATTTTTGAAGAACCGATAAATGTCTTAACACTTCAGTTGCTGAAGGCATTCGAGTATTTGTTCTGAAGTCTTACAGGAAATAGGCCATAAATCGCTGTAGAGTGGTCGACGTTTTACAAGAAATTGCACTCTCGGACAAGCCAAAGTTATCTTTTAAGGGTTGGACCCACATGGCACGAAAAACCCCGGTGGTCTTTTGTTGAGAAGAGAGCAAGTATAAGTTTCTTAATAATCATTAAGGGCTTTGGTAGGAGCATTAATCATTCAATGATCTTTTTCTGTGTTTTCTCTCCCAAACTCTGGAAAATATCTATAAAATGAAAAATGTTAAATGTTTTGAAATTGCTTCGGCGTTAGAAACACTAGATATTTGTCAGAAGCAATATGTAGAGCAAAGTTGCTTGTTAAACAGTAACGAAACATACCCCACGATAAAACAACTTTCAATGAAAATTTCCAATAAAACGTACCTAGGAACAATTGAAGGTATCGAAATGCATAAGAGAAGGGATTTTTTACTCAATCATATCCTAACCCCTATTAATAACCCATTATTCTCACTAATTGATTTATGACTAAGGGTATAATGTCAAAACCCGTACTGGAATATAGAAATTGTTTGCATGCTTTAGTAACGCTTCGTCTTTGAAGATGGAAACTTTGTATCCGAAACTTATGTCAGACGAAAAAAACTGTAGTGGACAAGAGTGTAGTTACTTTTATAGTATTTCTGTGCCTGCTTCTGGCACTGTTTAATAATATTATTATGCTATGTGTATAGGAGGATGTCACTTGTCACATTGTTTCGAGTAAACGACGGTTTTTATCAAGGTTTTCTTATCAAAGATTCAAAGTTTTGATATAATCGAAAAGCTTTGTGAAACAAGAATTCCGTTAATCTGCTTAAATAAGAGAGAAAAATTCGTTAATTGTGAACTGAACGTATCTTCGTGAAACTTACCTCAAACATAATGTTTAGGCTCTATGATATCTGTAGGCCATAGACTGATAGGGGTTATAATAATAAATTGTTGTTGTTTATGAAGTGGTATGCTTGTTAATGAAGTCATTTATATGATGCGAATTAAAATATTCAATGAAAGTCAGAATTGGCAATGAAAGATATTGTGGATAATCTTATAGTGGATTGTCAATGAAAATCAAGTTGGACTCAGTGTTCCAGTTACCCTTCCTGAATATTAATTCGGGAAGGGTTATTATCAAAAAGGTGGCATAGATTAGATTATTAAAAACTATTTCATAAGACTAAAGTGAGTAAATAAGTTTTCTCTTACAATTTCATTGAATTTCGAGCTTCAGATGATAAAGCTTTCATAATTATGCGATATTGAATCCAGTATTTCTGGGTTCAAAAGTTGGAGACAGTGCAGGGCTGGAGTAGCACATCGTAAAATCTTTAACGGCTAATTACTTTTTAACTGAGCCGAAACTGGGAAAATGGTAAATAAAAAGGGTGTTTCATTTGATGAGAAGAATTCATGGTTAAAATTAATGTACAACTTAGAGACTGTATACTTATCAGAGTTTGGAAATCATAAATTCAATCAACGCAAATAGCTAATGGTAATATTTTTTTCTGAAAAAATTTTAAAAAAATTTGTGGAGTTGATAAAATGTTTCTCTAAAATATTCGTTTGTTTTTGTGTGTACCGATTGTACCAGGGTTTTTAATCATGCCGGACAACCCATTAGACTAGAATCGAATGATTACTCAGCCAATCGATTCCTCGCGGAACACGACCAATCAAACGCAGGTAAAAGTAAGCGGAATATCGCAATTATTGCGAGTTCGAGACCCCCGGGGGGATAAACTAGCCCCAGGCGAGCAGCTGTCACTTGCTATGAATAACAGGTAAATCCGGACGACGGTAGCCAGCAGCCCGTTCCTCCCCGACGGGATTCTGTCTTTCTGTCACGCGAACCGAAATGAATGCATGGATTTGCAGATCGGCCGGGGATATCGCTCCGCGGCAATTTCGGGATCGGCCCGCGGGGTGTTTGCGCGGGGACGTTGGGGAGGGGGGAGCGGTGGGAAACGCCATATTGGCAGGGCAGGTTCTTCGTAGGGGGTTTTCGACTGTATTTTTGGCGCCCTTTTTCCCCTGAACGGAGTGCCTCTCGCTTTGCTCAAATGTATTTTCCGAATTTTTGACCGAAAATGATATTCAACGCTTAGTTTCGCCTTAGGCTCGCTTCACATCAACACGACACGGTTTTATGTACGGCAACGACACTAACGCTCGAGCTTTCCGACAGGCTCACTTCACAGTCGTGTAAGCGACACCGGCATCAGATTCTTGGGTGAAGGCTTGAATGATAGCTTTCACAGCTATCCGGCCGAGTCGTGGTCGTGTGAACGACACACGGCTGCCGTGCACGACTCGAAGGTGTCCGGCAGTCCCCTCGAGCCGTGCAAGGCAGCGTGGTTTCAAAGAGTTGGGAATTATATCAATGGATTCCTATGATAGAAATGCATCATGAAATAAATTAAATTTGAAAAGTGTCGTTTTTAAAAAAAGCTTCAAAAATTATCTACAATCTACTACGCTTCAATGCCTTAATGCTTCAAAAATTGTCAATAAATTTATTTATCAAGATTAAATGAGCAATCTGCAATGATTCATCATCGTGGAATGGGTTGTTGCAACTTACACTCGGTGCATAGTTTTCACAACTCGAAATACCTAAGGGAAGTATTATCGAAATGTCTAGAGCAAGGCTGGAGACAATCATAGCCGATTGTCCATTTATTCCTGATATTTGAGTAGGTAGTGGATTACGAACGAATTATTTCAATAGTTCAAAATATATTAATGAACTACTATCCTCTTTTCATAATTTAAAATTTAATGGTTCATAACACTAACACATTCTTTTCTGTATTATGAACAAAACTCAAGAAAAAGTGATTGATACCCAAATGTATTTCAGTAATTTTTTTGCTAGCAATATTATGAAAATACTGTATATAGGATCATGTCTCACTACTTAAGGAAGTAAAAGATAATATTAACCTCAGTGGTCAACGAACAGTAATTTCTTTTGATGAATCCATTATGCTCTTCTTTCCTATTGCCTCCTTAAACTACATCAAAACAGTCTTGTATATATTCACAAATTGAAGAATCGAATACTTGCTTTCCAAGAGAAAATAACAACTACGAATTGACAATCTCTAATAGCTAGAAAAGATGACATTTATGAATAGTGGTCACAGACAGATTCTTTGTTCACATTCTGTGAATACATAGAACTTACGATGTATTATTGAAACTTTGAAACATCATATCCGGAAGTATCAGCTTGTTGGAGTTGAAAATGATAACAATGGATTCTTATGATGAAACTGCATCTTAACAAAATTTGAATTCAAAAGTTGTAATGTAACAAAAATACATCAGCACATCTCGATCGTTGGGATATTTTGATTTATCTTCACCAATATAGATCCGATCTAGTTCAAATCTAGAACTACCTCGGTTTTATTCGATAAGATCAGTATTTTTATTGGGAAAACAACTATAATTTCATCCCTCTAACTCATTACTTTCGAAATTCATCACAATTATTCCCTGCCAAAATTTTAGGCATTTCACTTCCAGAATTATCATCTTCTTATTGTATTCCAGTTATGGAGAATAGTTTGAAATTTGCAAATTAACTTCAAAAATTAAATAAAATCAAATTTATTCGGGTACTGTAGCCAACAATATAGGTACCTACAGCTGAGTTCGAAAACCATATGCACATCAATGAAATTCAAGAATTCATAATGATATAAATTTTTTTCACATAAGTCCTTGATGATTTACCGACGCATAACCGTTAAGAGACATAAAAAAGTTAATTCATGCAATTCTAAGGCATTTTTCCAATTAATTTGCGTCGTTGCAATGAAGTCATGGCTAAGAAGTACATATTTAATCGGAAGCATGGAATGCATAAAGAAAATATATACATAATTTGCGAATCATAAACTCAAATGAATTAAGTAAGATAAGAAAAAAATTAGTTCAGTTTGATAATAAGTAACAATGAACATTTAAATGATAGGAAATTGATTAAAGAAAGGAGTGAAAAGGTGGATAGATTGCAAGTAATTATTATCAATTTCAATGATTCAACAAGATGGAATGGATTCGTTATTATTTCACTACACTCTTGTCTCTTGCAAATTTTGTCCTCTGACATATGTCTGAGACGACGGGTTACTAAAGCATGCTATCAATTTCTACAATAAAGTTTGGGTTGACATTATACCCTGAGTCATAAACCGATTAGTGAGAACAATGAGTTGTTAATAAGGGTTAAATCGTTATTGAGTAAAATATCTTTTCTCTTATACAAGATGTCCCAAGTTCGAGTGCCTATTAGACGTTTCTGGAGAACTGGACATATTTGAAATCTGAAAATTGGGATTATGATATTGCTTGAAATTCTCTACAAAGCTAAAATATTTTCGAAGCCCAAGCACTTCCGGTTATACAGGGAGTGAAAATAAATTTGATGAAAACATTTTTTTTCAAGTTTTGCATTCCTAGTACGATCAAGTATTCAATGCTGAATACATTTCTATTAAAAACATTGTATTAATTCGAATAGTTCTCAAAATATCGAAAAAAAAACCGTAAAAAAAGTCAAATATGTTTGGTCAGTATTATGTTCATTATTCTTATTTTAAACATCCTGAACGTAAACCGTTTTCACAACATCGAAGAGGAAGAATGTGGAAAGGTCGTGCATCTTTTGAATTTCAGAAATATCATCACAGGGTGTTCAGGGTGTTTCAAATTTTGTGTCGAAAATTGTGATAAAAAATTGGCCATAACTAGTGTTTTTCAAATGAATTAATAATAAATATTAATTAACATTTTACTAAGCATCATTAGTCTAAGCAGTTTATCAGAAAAAACCAAATTTGAACTCTGAATCAAATAAAATCCGCACTAAATAGTTCAAGGCATATTGCGGCACTGCATAGTTTGTGTCAAAGTTTTGCCTTTAATTTGTTCTATTGCTCTATCCTTGTTCAGTGCTGATATCAATGGTCTCTTTCTCACAACCAGTCCATGTTATTATTATTATTATTATTATTATTATTATTATTATACTGATCCTCCTGGGTCTTCCACAAGGAGACCCCTCATAAGCTCTAAGAGCTTGCCCTGAGTTAGGAGAACCAGTTGTGTTCTGTGTAGGCTTTGTTACTGTGTCCTTATGCCACCTTAGGCACAGCACTGTTAATTTTTGACCCAACAGCGATATAGCCTTACTTTCTACTTTGGAGTTCCAAAATGGTCGTTACGGCGGGATGTCTACATTTCCCCGCGTCCCAGTTTGGAGCTCCAAAATTTAATAAAAATTGAAAAATATATATAAAGAACGACTAAGATTAATAAATGTGAAAAGTGTAATTATAATTTGTGGAAATTTTGGAAAGATTGTCCGGATTTATTGTGATTGTTGAAAAGTTAATGTACACGAGGTTGTCACATTCCTGGTGATCGGCTTTTCCGAGACTCCCGTTGGCCCCAGGGACACCAGGATATACTACTAAGATTTACTGAGATTGGGTACATAGCCACGCAGCTGAGCCCATGTTCAAACCTCCCCAAATAGGGGGTTACTATTTTGGGGCTCTGTTTGTTCGAGAATATACATACATATATATATATAGCCTTACTTTCGTTCAACTAACTGTTTGTTTGTGTTTGCTGTCATTTGCTATAGTTTGTCAGATATACCTTGTTGTTGGTGTCAAACAGACGCAAACAGTTAGCAAGTGTTTGCAATCGAAAGTTTGCCTTATGTCTATGGTAGTGATGCACAACAAAAGTCATCTATATACGACATACGGAAATCTGTCGAACAAAACTGGTTTCAACTTTGATTTAAGGATAAATAGAAGTAGATTTCGATGTGGGATGGACCTGAAAATAATCACTAATGATGAAGGCACACAATATTTGATTCCTGTACTAACATTAACCTTTAAATAGCGTGATTTTATACCATAATAAAAAATTTTGATATGGATCTCCCGCCAAGAGAATGATTCTAACCTAACTAACGTGGTCTCCAGAATATATTGCAGACGATTGATGTCGATGTGGATTGATTGATCACTAAAACTTGCCGATTTGGCAGCGATTAGCAGGTATCTTTTGGGAGTTGGGAATTATATCAATGGATTCCTATGATAGAAATGCATCATGAAATAAATTAAATTTGAAAAGTGTCGTTTTTAAAAAAAGCTTCAAAAATTATCTACAATCTACTACGCTTCAATGCCTTAATGCTTCAAAAATTGTCAATAAATTTATTTATCAAGATTAAATGAGCAATCTGCAATGATTCATCATCGTGGAATGGGTTGTTGCAACTTACACTCGGTGCATAGTTTTCACAACTCGAAATACCTAAGGGAAGTATTATCGAAATGTCTAGAGCAAGGCTGGAGACAATCATAGCCGATTGTCCATTTATTCCTGATATTTGAGTAGGTAGTGGATTACGAACGAATTATTTCAATAGTTCAAAATATATTAATGAACTACTATCCTCTTTTCATAATTTAAAATTTAATGGTTCATAACACTAACACATTCTTTTCTGTATTATGAACAAAACTCAAGAAAAAGTGATTGATACCCAAATGTATTTCAGTAATTTTTTTGCTAGCAATATTATGAAAATACTGTATATAGGATCATGTCTCACTACTTAAGGAAGTAAAAGATAATATTAACCTCAGTGGTCAACGAACAGTAATTTCTTTTGATGAATCCATTATGCTCTTCTTTCCTATTGCCTCCTTAAACTACATCAAAACAGTCTTGTATATATTCACAAATTGAAGAATCGAATACTTGCTTTCCAAGAGAAAATAACAACTACGAATTGACAATCTCTAATAGCTAGAAAAGATGACATTTATGAATAGTGGTCACAGACAGATTCTTTGTTCACATTCTGTGAATACATAGAACTTACGATGTATTATTGAAACTTTGAAACATCATATCCGGAAGTATCAGCTTGTTGGAGTTGAAAATGATAACAATGGATTCTTATGATGAAACTGCATCTTAACAAAATTTGAATTCAAAAGTTGTAATGTAACAAAAATACATCAGCACATCTCGATCGTTGGGATATTTTGATTTATCTTCACCAATATAGATCCGATCTAGTTCAAATCTAGAACTACCTCGGTTTTATTCGATAAGATCAGTATTTTTATTGGGAAAACAACTATAATTTCATCCCTCTAACTCATTACTTTCGAAATTCATCACAATTATTCCCTGCCAAAATTTTAGGCATTTCACTTCCAGAATTATCATCTTCTTATTGTATTCCAGTTATGGAGAATAGTTTGAAATTTGCAAATTAACTTCAAAAATTAAATAAAATCAAATTTATTCGGGTACTGTAGCCAACAATATAGGTACCTACAGCTGAGTTCGAAAACCATATGCACATCAATGAAATTCAAGAATTCATAATGATATAAATTTTTTTCACATAAGTCCTTGATGATTTACCGACGCATAACCGTTAAGAGACATAAAAAAGTTAATTCATGCAATTCTAAGGCATTTTTCCAATTAATTTGCGTCGTTGCAATGAAGTCATGGCTAAGAAGTACATATTTAATCGGAAGCATGGAATGCATAAAGAAAATATATACATAATTTGCGAATCATAAACTCAAATGAATTAAGTAAGATAAGAAAAAAATTAGTTCAGTTTGATAATAAGTAACAATGAACATTTAAATGATAGGAAATTGATTAAAGAAAGGAGTGAAAAGGTGGATAGATTGCAAGTAATTATTATCAATTTCAATGATTCAACAAGATGGAATGGATTCGTTATTATTTCACTACACTCTTGTCTCTTGCAAATTTTGTCCTCTGACATATGTCTGAGACGACGGGTTACTAAAGCATGCTATCAATTTCTACAATAAAGTTTGGGTTGACATTATACCCTGAGTCATAAACCGATTAGTGAGAACAATGAGTTGTTAATAAGGGTTAAATCGTTATTGAGTAAAATATCTTTTCTCTTATACAAGATGTCCCAAGTTCGAGTGCCTATTAGACGTTTCTGGAGAACTGGACATATTTGAAATCTGAAAATTGGGATTATGATATTGCTTGAAATTCTCTACAAAGCTAAAATATTTTCGAAGCCCAAGCACTTCCGGTTATACAGGGAGTGAAAATAAATTTGATGAAAACATTTTTTTTCAAGTTTTGCATTCCTAGTACGATCAAGTATTCAATGCTGAATACATTTCTATTAAAAACATTGTATTAATTCGAATAGTTCTCAAAATATCGAAAAAAAAACCGTAAAAAAAGTCAAATATGTTTGGTCAGTATTATGTTCATTATTCTTATTTTAAACATCCTGAACGTAAACCGTTTTCACAACATCGAAGAGGAAGAATGTGGAAAGGTCGTGCATCTTTTGAATTTCAGAAATATCATCACAGGGTGTTCAGGGTGTTTCAAATTTTGTGTCGAAAATTGTGATAAAAAATTGGCCATAACTAGTGTTTTTCAAATGAATTAATAATAAATATTAATTAACATTTTACTAAGCATCATTAGTCTAAGCAGTTTATCAGAAAAAACCAAATTTGAACTCTGAATCAAATAAAATCCGCACTAAATAGTTCAAGGCATATTGCGGCACTGCATAGTTTGTGTCAAAGTTTTGCCTTTAATTTGTTCTATTGCTCTATCCTTGTTCAGTGCTGATATCAATGGTCTCTTTCTCACAACCAGTCCATGTTATTATTATTATTATTATTATTATTATTATTATACTGATCCTCCTGGGTCTTCCACAAGGAGACCCCTCATAAGCTCTAAGAGCTTGCCCTGAGTTAGGAGAACCAGTTGTGTTCTGTGTAGGCTTTGTTACTGTGTCCTTATGCCACCTTAGGCACAGCACTGTTAATTTTTGACCCAACAGCGATATAGCCTTACTTTCTACTTTGGAGTTCCAAAATGGTCGTTACGGCGGGATGTCTACATTTCCCCGCGTCCCAGTTTGGAGCTCCAAAATTTAATAAAAATTGAAAAATATATATAAAGAACGACTAAGATTAATAAATGTGAAAAGTGTAATTATAATTTGTGGAAATTTTGGAAAGATTGTCCGGATTTATTGTGATTGTTGAAAAGTTAATGTACACGAGGTTGTCACATTCCTGGTGATCGGCTTTTCCGAGACTCCCGTTGGCCCCAGGGACACCAGGATATACTACTAAGATTTACTGAGATTGGGTACATAGCCACGCAGCTGAGCCCATGTTCAAACCTCCCCAAATAGGGGGTTACTATTTTGGGGCTCTGTTTGTTCGAGAATATACATACATATATATATATAGCCTTACTTTCGTTCAACTAACTGTTTGTTTGTGTTTGCTGTCATTTGCTATAGTTTGTCAGATATACCTTGTTGTTGGTGTCAAACAGACGCAAACAGTTAGCAAGTGTTTGCAATCGAAAGTTTGCCTTATGTCTATGGTAGTGATGCACAACAAAAGTCATCTATATACGACATACGGAAATCTGTCGAACAAAACTGGTTTCAACTTTGATTTAAGGATAAATAGAAGTAGATTTCGATGTGGGATGGACCTGAAAATAATCACTAATGATGAAGGCACACAATATTTGATTCCTGTACTAACATTAACCTTTAAATAGCGTGATTTTATACCATAATAAAAAATTTTGATATGGATCTCCCGCCAAGAGAATGATTCTAACCTAACTAACGTGGTCTCCAGAATATATTGCAGACGATTGATGTCGATGTGGATTGATTGATCACTAAAACTTGCCGATTTGGCAGCGATTAGCAGGTATCTTTCTTTGCTTATTTCTGAAAGGAAGGGGTGTATACGCAGGCTATTTCGTAGAAATTGGACGCACCAAAAATGAAATTATCCTAAACTGTAGTCGATAATTTCTCTGAAAGAATGAATGTTTACAAATAGGCTGGAGAAACGAACCTATCTTTCGGATATTCGTACTTCTCAAAGAAACAAAGATTAGTCATGTCATTTTGAAACATTCGGTATGAGGACTCGGAAATGGGTATACCTGAGGAGTAAGACGAGAGTATATAATACAATTTCCAGACAGAACTAATGACCGATAGGACTAAAACTAGGAGAAGAATCAAAATTTCGGAACGTATCCCTCCATCCACAACCACAGAAGATAATCTAACATTACAATACAACTCCTCCATTGACGATCCCGCTGATGACCCATTGACACAGATCTGGGAGAGGGGTTAAAATTGAAATGTAGGTAAATAAAGCCCGTACGTAGAGCGTTTTCTCTCTCTCTTTACGGAAAAGAGAGGAAAGATGGAGGGAGCGCCGTATTGAAGGGGGGAGACTGCAGCGCGTATATCAAATTTAGAATGGGGATCACCCCTCGTGTTTTCTGGCACATATGAGGACGTTGCCAAATTTCGATTCGGAATATTCGGATAATTATGGAAAATGGAGAAGGAGCCGGGAGAGATCTCGGCCGGGGGCGAAAATTGAAAGATTACGGCGAAATGGAGTTCGGGATAACGCCCGTGATTCTATAAATGTCGCATAGCGTTCTGAAGGGATTATGGGCGTTCTATCGCGGAAGTTCAGGGTTTCGAACAAGCATCGAGTTTTGGAGCATTGGGTTTTAGGTACTTATTTATTGGCGCTCTTGTTCCTCGGAACAGAGTGCTTATCAATTTGCCCAAATGTCTGTTATTTTCGAATTTTTCGATGAAAATGGTCTTAAACGATTTGGTTCGACTCACTGACCAAGAATCCGTGGTCGAAATTCATTCTGTCCAGCCGGTCCGGCCAGCCGTAGACACGATAACTCTCGAACGGAATGAGCTAGACAGTTGAAATTTTCAGAGTAGGTTTGGGAGATAAATATCTCGGCTGAGTTCGTTACTAGGCAAAATCGGACAGACGGCTTCGGAGTAACAAAGAAAAAAAATTTTTACATGACAAATTCCAAATTACATAATTTTTTTTCAATAAGCAGTTTTACCATAAGAATCCATTGATATCATTTTTAACTCTAACGAGCTAATACTTTCGGAGATATGATTTTTCAAAATTTCAGTAATAAATCGTATTTCTACGTTTTCACAGAATGATATAATTATTCTATGTATGAATTGTCATCATGTCAACTTATTTTCCTGAGACATGACATTGTCTTATTCATTTCAGCAATCGTAGAATTATGGGAATTATAATATGATATCATACTTTTTGTTGGTTGATATTTTCATGCCGATGGTCAATCCATATGACGATGGGATTGGTAATGGTAAGTTAATAATATTGTGTTCAGAATATCTCCAATAAAAACAAAACTGGAATATTGGTGTATTGGAGTGGATTTGAGGAAAGAATATATATTATCGTTCATCATAGAATTGAGGAATGAATATCTCGGATGAGTTCGTTGTTGGGTAGAATTTGTCCATTGGTTTTGGATTGATAATTTTTGGCACTCTTGTTGAATTCAAATTCTTCTATAATGTTTGAATTCAATTTCTCCTAAGATGAAGTTCTTTCATAAGAATCCATTGATATAATTCCCAACTCTGAGAAACCAATACTTTCGGAGATATATCTTGTTTGAACAAGAGCGCCATAAAGCTCCTGTCCACAGGGCTTGAACCAATTTTTTTTACCTGATTTTGCCGAGATTTCTCAGAAGATCATTGGAAAGCTTGAACGAGAGAGGAATAGGTACTTGCTACTTGCTAGAAGTGTTAAGTTTTATTCGGATCTTGTACCTTTATTAACGGTGCCATCGATTTTATAGGTAGGTACTACTTTTATGGATTTCTGTTTCCAACCATTTGACAGATTAAAATTACAGTTGTCATGAAGATTCGAAAAAATAAAAATTACGAAGTAGTTTAAGAAAGAAAACACCTTGGAAACAGGAATAGGTGAAGGAGGATGAAAATTATTTTGTTTGAATGAAAAGTAAGATTTCTGAGAGTGGAAGATTTAATAATATAAAGGCTCTTAAAGAATTGAATTGAAAAGTGAACAAAGATAAAGAGCAGATTGATCCGAAGAAAATTTTAATATAATAAAATAAGGAATAATACTGAAGAGATTTCACTGGTTTTTGGAAGGAGGAACAAAACAATAAGAAAAGGAACATAGAAAGAAACTGAAGATATTTCACTGGTTTTTAGAAGGAGGCAGACAATAAGATAGAAGATTTTATTAGATTAGTATTAAGGTTTGCATGTAAATATCCAATGGATTGTTTTTTTTGCTGTTAAATATTCTATATTCAACTTAAATTAGGGAATTTAAATTTTTTGTTCTCAATTTAAGATAGAATCCATCCCTGAGAAGCATATTAAAATTGATAAAATAAAAAAATAATTGGCACCTAAGTAATAGAATATACCTATCACAACTCCAAGGTTCATGCGAACTTTCTTAAGAATCATATTACTCCAGCGGAAAATAAAAAAAAAAAAAATTTGTATTTCTGAAAATTTATTGCGCTAAAATTTTGCACGGAGGTACCTATAGGTACCAAAAAGTTCGGATAAAGTGAGTTATTCGAAATATCAGTAATTTTAATTTATATTCCTGTCATAACAGAAAATAAGGAATCTACAAAACTTACAATGATACCTATCTCAGCAATCGATTTATTCGTTCTTATGGATTTGATTTACTATTAATATCAATTAGGAACACTGGAACATATCGATACACGACGATACTTCGGCAGATTTACCAAACTCGATAATGAGCGTATAGATTTGTATGGAAAAGTAATATTTTGAACAATTTCCAAAATATGCCAATTTAAAATTTTGTTGATACCTAACGGATCTTTGATATAATATATATTGTATATATGTATATACCTATTTATTATAGTGTCAGTACGTTGAATGGTTATTGGGAAATATTTTCCATCCCCAATTTCCACGTCCTAGATTAAATTGATTGAGAGGATGGATGATTTCCATTATATCGTCCTGTTTCGAAGAAAAGCTCAGAACTGCATACTGTTTTTGATTCATTATTTGAAAAAAAATTACATTACGTTTATTATTCACAAAGAATATAAATTAGTATCATTATTTCCAAAAAATTCACCTCACATTTGGATGTAAACCTAAGATTGCAATAATTAGATAAAATATCTTGGTACAAAAATCGATTGTTACCAACAACAGCATTTAAGCGTCCCCACAAAGAATTAATTTAATACAAAATTGCCAAAAACTTATTAAGAGATTATTAACATGGAAGTCGAAATAGATAGGTATGTACCTATTTCTGTTGTATTGTAAATAGGTAACTAAAAATAAATTAGGGCATTGTGACGAAAAATATGGTGAAAAGCGAGAGAAGCACTCTCTAGGCACAAATAAGGAGAAATGATACCTGGGTATTCAATAGGAAATACTAAAACCTTTGTGTACCATTTTTTTGCAAGTTTTTTTCATTCGACATACTACTCCAAAACGTAAAACTTTTACGTAAGATGTGAAATTTGTCTTTGATTGTTTGTATGAACTTGATATATTCTCGAAATAATTTGAAGAATAACAATAATAAGTATAATAGGTATGTAGGTACAATACCTAGGAACTTACTTAAATACTTACTCCGCCGTATTCACAAAGCATTCAATCTCCGTTAAGTCCTAACTCAGGACCTCAGTTAGGACTTAACGAAGAAAGTGCTTTGTGAATACGGCGGACTGTCTGTTAACCAGACCTTTTCTATAAATTTCTTAGATTAAAACTACACTGAAATACGTTTTTACAAAATTGGAGTATCATTGATGCAACCTTACAGTACAGATTCCAATCCGGACAAAAAAAATCGTTCTCAAAAATCCAATCAACGTATTGACCTGGAACTCGTGCTATAAGTAGGTACACTAGTTTTGTGACGCCGTATCAAATTTATAATGTTTTACGATCAATATTTTGCGAGGTATAAAGGTGAAATAAAATTCAATTTGGATGCACGTTACTCTGTCTAAATTCTACCATGCTCTTTAGGGCTTGCAAATGGTTCGTTTCCGACGGATAGGAATAACGTGAAGTGTCCTCGAAAGGCTCTTTAAACTGAATAGAACGTTATGGTTGAACTGAGCACATGAAATTGGTGTGCCGTAACATCAACTTTTTGATTTTGCAACTACTATAAATGTTTTTCTATCTGATGAGTACCTATATCTATGTAATCTTCAGCATGATTTTTCCGAAGAAAAAAGAGAAGGAGGACTAGTATCTATAGATTTGCAACCGATGGGTTGTGTTCGAAAATTAACTCCACGGAGTAGAGTTTTTGAAGGTTTGACAGATGTACCCTAGAGTTTACTCTGACACTGACAGAAGGTGCCAATATCGGAAAATAGGTTATGTTGGTTTAAGAAAGAACCTATTATTATTGTTTTCTTACATATAGGTATGTAACTCTAATCATAAATATACCTATATTGTGAGCAGTATTAAAACTATTAAATTACCTCACAGAACATTCATAAAACAGTGAGACAAAGATACTAGATTTTCCGTTCCATGAGTTTTGTCAATTTTGACAGGAGTAAATTGAACTCGGAGTCGAATACTCTTGACATTTCGAACGACATTCATGGAGTAAAATTTACCCAACCTTTCAGTTTTCGAACGCAATGGAGTAAATATTACTCTACGGAGTTAATTTTCGAACACAACCATGTAGGTGTGTGTAATTTTAAACAATTAATATTCGACACTGAATTTTGACAAACGCAATTTAAACTTAGGCGGGTAAAATGTAGCAATCTTATAGTGCGAACAATTGTATCGAAATATTTCTCGGTTGAATGGAGAAGTTGAAAGAAAGAACCTACGATTAAGCTAAGATTATCTACGTATTCATAGAATTTATCGAATGGATTTGAATGTGTTAATTTCCGAACACCGACATATAGGTAGATACCAGTTTGAGGTGCGTTCCAGAACAGCTCCTTTTTGAAATTTCACGACACAAAGAAAGCACATCTACGCATTTAATATGAGAATCCCAATACTATCACGTACACATACTAAAAAAAATAATTAATGATCACAGTTCTCGACTTGACATTGGAAAGGATCATGTCAACCGCGAAATCAGGTCCGTGGTAGGCTGTTACCTGTCACTGAGATATATTCAGCCATAAAAGAAAGCCCATAAATGAAGGGATTAATAATTTAGATTAGGCTCTGTATGCCTGGAATTTTTCTCGACGCCATGCTCTGAGGGAATTCTTCAATTATTACTTTAATGGGACTTTGAGGAGCTTTTAAGTACTACTTGTTGAGTTTACGTCATTACTGTGGAACCTTTGTGATATCATGTTATGGGGGTTAAATGTATTTTTAATCGTCAAGAATTGTGAGTTAGAATTGAAGCATCTTACGAAGAAACAACTGGAAATTTGTAACGTACTAAAGGGATCAATGGAATTTAGTCAACAAAATTATAACCTAAAATTGCCCCAAACCATAGAATTTCTCACGAAAACTTTGCCAACCTAATGACTTATGAACGAAAACGTGCGAACTGAATTATGCTTTATTAACTTATTTTACTTCTATTGATACAAGAACTAAAAAATAATGTTAGTGTACATTTATCCATGAGTAATTTTGTACCGAATAAAGCTAAAGCTTGGGAAGAGACATATCGAGTGGGTTTGGAAGTTGATTCTTTAGTGGGACGTTATGCCAAAACAGAACTATTGTCATGGTGATAAGGTCCTCCTTTTCGTCCCGTACCCTATTTTCCCATAATATGGCAACCCATTGTCGTAACATCTGCATCGTCGAAATCCAAGGTTCGGCCATGATGGGTGCAAAGTCTACCATATTAATGGTGTCTCTAGCCGCCCCTTTAGGTAAGGTTTCTACCCCGAGAATTGGGACCGATGAGGGTTATAAATCCATCCCTCGCGTCTTTGTGCTACCCTCTCACCCTCCTGGCACAACTTATTATTATTTCAATCTCGATAATGGGCAATGTCAGGAATTTCTCTCGTTTGAATGGCATCCGTCGAACAATGGACGAAAGGACTTTCGTTCCGGCCCGGCAGGGGAGCAAAGCAAAGAGAAATGGTAGGTCGGGGAACATCATGACATTGGCGACAAATTTTCGTATCCTAGGTAAGGCCTAAATATAAACATATGTTATTTATTAACATAGTTTAAAATATTGCCATGATGGTACTGAACCAATAAAAATTATTCATGAATAATTATATAGATTGAGTTCAAAGTGGAAACAGACTGTTAACACATAGATAGCTAGATCGAAATGCATCGGCAATCCAAAAATACAATTGATTATGATCGATGGAGTTTCATATATTTCTATGCTATTATGCGAACACCAAATTCTTGATACTACGACGATTATCTCAAAGAAAGTATTCCAATCAATCCAGAAACATATATTCTTCAGATTATAATTGGCAATTAAATGAGAAAAGTGTCAACTAAATCGAAAAATGAGGAGATAGTGTATCGTAGATTTACGCCTAATTATCATTTTCTGTATCTTTCAGGTGATAATTAGCGAAAACGTACACGTACATGCATTGAATGAGAAATTTTCCCAAGCATTAACTCCCCTTTCTACCCGTTTCTAAAGAGAAATGGTTTAGGGGGATAACGACTGTTATCGCACATAACGCTTGGCAACGCCGCGTCGGGTCTTAATGATGTCGGAGTGAGACGGACGGAGGGTGAGATGGAAAATCGGGGTCTGCACACAGCCGCTACAGCGTACCGCCATCCGCCAACGTTTCGTTCGGCGTTTATTTGATAGAGAGCGAAAGAGAGAGACGGAATTTTCTTCATTAACGTTGGGAAACATCGCTAATTCGATTCAGAGCGAATTTTTCCACTCCGTTCACACACGGAAAGATGTTATAACGTTAGCGAAATAGGAAGGATGACAGTTCGCAGAAAAGGGTCATAGAAAAATATTAGGGGTAGCGTTCCGAAATTAAGATTTATGGAAGAGCACTATTGGAATACCATTTTGAGTTGATCATTGATAAAGGATAAATATATAATGATTCATGATGATTCAATAATTGATGAATGTAGGTAATTGATGAATGTAGGTAACTATGTAGGTACTTACAATTACACAGTTTTCGATTATGCACAACTAATTTCGCTGAGAATTTTCAGATCACTTCTATAATTAGTAGTTCTGATGGGTACCTTTCTGATTTACAACTTCCTGTGATTCGTAATGGGGAACGTGCGAACGCACCTGGCCTTTAAAGCAAAGGAGGGAAAATACGTTTTGTAACGGTATGAACGAAGACAACAACACTATTACGAACAGACAACAACTAGTGGCAATGTTAATATATACAACAAATGAACGTACCATTGTTTCATACGGCGATCCCATCCGACTTGCGGTTCAAGCAGAAAAATCAAGTTGAAATAAGGAAATAAAAAAGAAAAAAAATAAAAACTGACCTTTTAGTGAAAAAAGCACATCCCCGTTCCATAGCACACGATCCAACGAAAACAAACCGTAAATGATTTCATAAAAACGGATAAAAATGATAATAGGACAAGTCGAGAAAACAACACAAAAAAATATGGAGGTTTTCCTAAACACACACAACCGTTCACGTTTCGACCCAGCTAAAGGTAAAATCTCTACTGCGCTGGTAAAACGGGTACGAAGTGGTCGTCCTTCGCACGGCCAATGAGAAGGCCGGCATCCCCTCCACGTCCGCCATTGGTTTTAGAACGAAAATGACGCCAAGCCGTGGGGATTCGATGCCTGGAAAATGAAAAACTTGTGAGCGCCCATGCTATTTCAAGGATTGTGAAGCGGACGACCTTTTAATCATGGCGTTTGCATGAGTTGCGCTCCTTTTGATGTGCCGTAGGCTTCTTGGAGGCCGATGTTGCTCTATCGTTTCAGCGAAAAGATGGCGAGGCTGAATTAATTGATTCATATTAGGCGAGGTGATGTATGTGCCTAGCTCGAGGTCTATCTCTTACAGTTAACGAGGATCTTTATGCTAATTGAGTTTGGGAGATCTAATGTTCAAGAAGTATTGAAATTTTTGTCATAAAGAAATGAGTCATATTTCGGAACACATCCAACTTCCATAGAGACAATGATGATCATTTCATATGTCTATAATTTCGTTTCAACTCAGGATTTACTGAAACTTATGTTCGATGCACTGGAAAGAGTTTTTATTTAATATAATGGATTACACACTATTATTTACATTACCTGGAAAGAGAATCGAAACAATAAGTCAATTCTTTATCACCTAATTCTAACAATGTAATGTAATATCAATATCTCACAATAAGGTCTAACGACAGTCTAATGTGGTAAAACAAAGGACTGCCGGAGTACCGTTATGAGAGTGCGCAACTGCGCACAAACAACCAATATAAATTCATAAAATGAAATTATATTACATCTCCCCCCTTAAAAAAAAACAATTTTCCAATGATAAAATTGTTAAAAATAAACATCTTTACATGGTAATAATTTAGTGACATGATACAGGCTCGATTCCTCTTTCTTATGACCACAGTTAACTTCTACAATACTATCAGAAATTTTTTTTGAAATACAATAAGGTCCACAACGGATCTCATCAAGTTTTTTCCGACCAAGCTTATTACTATTTTCTATATATACAAAATCTCCTTTTTCGAATTTTGCAACTTTCCTGTTTTTATCAATCCTTAATTTATTCGTATTGTGGTATTTGAGACAATTTTGAAAGGCTAAAGATCTATCATATTCTAGGTTTCCTTCTACTCTTAATTCTTCAGGGATTATATAGTTTTCAATTCCAAATAATAAATATTGAGGAGAAAATTTCGTAACACTATGTATAGTTTTATTATATTCTTCAACGCATTCCTTCGCAATGGTTGACCAGGCTCTTTTTTTTTTCTCTTCATTCGCCTTACATCGAATTCTATTTACAATAGTCTGATTCAATCTTTCATTTAAACCGTTTGAAAAGGGACAATTAACTGCTGTGAAAACGACCTCGATTTTTCTCTGCTTTAGATAATTCTTGAACTCTGTGGAATTAATTCCACTATATTGATCAGTAAGTAACAAATCAATTTTATGTTCAGATAGCTTTTCCATAAATTTAATGAACTCCGAAGAAGTCTGATTTTTTGAAGTGTGTATGAAGGCAAAACGAGAGAAATGGTCTACTAGCAAATGCAAATATCTTTTCGTTGACCTACTACCTCCAAAACCACCTATTGTATCCAAAGACATAATTTGGAATGGTTTGTTTGCCGGTCCCAAATGTGATAGAAAACCATGTTTTTGCTCCCTGCGTGATTTATTTTTCAAGCAGACTTGACAAGTTTTGCAAAAATTCTTAACAATAAACTCCATATTCTTAAAATAATAAAATGGGCGAATTTTCAAAAACAGTTGGTGACTACCTATATGGCCAAAGCCTTTGTGAATCTTTTCTACCAGTATTTTTCCTAAATCTTCAGATATAAAAATTCTTTCAATTCCCTTCAATTGTTTGTAAATAATATCCCTTTTAGTAACAATTTTGTTTTGATTTTTAATGAAGGATTCGTGTTTTTTTTGATCTTTTTTTATGTCTTCTATCTCAACCAAATTTACAACTTTAAGAACATCATCAGAATCATCAAAACAATCAAACACCGGATTTCTGGAAAGACAGTCAGCTTCCAAGTTAGTTTCCCCTGGATAATACTTAACAACAAAATCATATTGAGATAAATAATACACTAAATCTCCCAGTTCTTCATCTGTACGGGATTTTAAATTCAAGCTCTCAAGAGGTTTATGGTCTGAATATACTATGAATTTGGACCCAATCAACCAATACTGCCAAAATTTTATGGCCTCCTTTATTGCCAGACATTCCAAATAAATCGCCTTTCTTTTCTTTTGAGCAGCATTCAACTTTTTCGAAAAATAAGCTACAGGCAGAATTTCCCCGTTCTCTTGTTTTTGTTTTAATACAGCTCCGATTCCCTCTATACTAGCGTCGGTGTAAATATAGATGGGCAATTTGTGATCAAAAATTTTCAAAATAGGCGCGGTACATAAATAGTCTTTTACTTTCTGAAATGATCTTTCACACTGTTCATTCCATATAAAAGGTGTATTTTTTCTCAACAGGTTATGAAGAGGCTCCAAAATTTTCGAGCTGTCCTTAATATACTTATGATAAAAATTAATTTTCCCGAGGAATTGGCGAACATTTTTTCTTGTTTTGGGTGTAGGAAACTCTCGAATAGACCACAAATTATCTTTCAATGGACTTACTGCGTTATATTGAATCAAATGTCCTAAATATTTTATTGAATTTGTTGCAAAATTACATTTAACAAGTTTTAAGCGAAAACCTTCACTATATATTGCCTCCAGAAGTTTTTCCAGATGTATGAGATGCTCCTCAAAAGATTCAGAGAATACCAAAATATCATCTATGTAATTTATACAAAAAAAATGCAAATTATTTCTCCTGATTATATTATTTAAAATTCGCTGGAAAATGGCAGGGGAGCTCTTAAGACCAAATGGTAAGCATTTCCATTGCCAATGTCCTTGTTGTGTAACAAAAGCTGTTTTTTTTCTATCTTTCAACCGGACAGGAATGGACCAAAAGGCAGAATTTATATCAAGAGCTGTAAACCACCGACAATTTCTAGTTTTTAATATGATGTCATCTATGAGGGGAAAAGGCTGTGATTCTGGTACGACTAACTTATTCAACTCTCTGAAATCTATACATAACCGAGTTCTTTTCCCATCTTCTCTTTTGAACGCTAATGTCACTGGCGCAGCAAAAGGAGAACTTGATTCTTCAATGAGATCGGCCCTTAATAATTCCACCATTTGTTGTTCAATTTCTAGTTGGTCTGGGCCTGAACACCTATAGGGTTTCTTAGAAATATATTTATTTTCAAGTAACTTTATTTGAGCTTCATGATTTTCAACTTTTCCTATATCAAATTTATTTTTTGCAAAAATAGTATTATATTTTTCAATCAATTCTAGTATGAGAATTTTCTTTTCATATTCTAGATGATCTAAATTAGCCTTAAATTGTGAAACGTCTATATTTTCATTATAATTTACCATAGGAAACACTATTTCTTTCGGATTCTTTTCAATTTTATTCCATTTATTCCCATTCTTCTGAAAAATTTCTAAATTCTCGTTTTGTAACAACTTGAATTTTCTTATAGAATCTAAGCCCAGCAATATGTCGTAAGAAAAGTTTTCACTATTCACGACGAAAGCCTGAATGACATTTTCACATTCTCCTATCTTTAAATTAATTTTAACGATGCCATTAGTGTATTGTGCACCACCGATTGTTCTAAATGTACATTTGTTTTCAAAAGTCTTCTGTTCAATTTTATCAACTATTGTTTTATTAATCAGGGTGATGTTAGATCCAGTATCATAAATAGCTACAACATCTCTCTTATTTTCTAAACATACATTTAGTTGGATCAGCGGTGCGAGATCTAGTTTTTTTGATTAGGAATTTCGAAATTTAACATTTCTTCCATCTCTAAATTATTCACGGATTTAATTTCATTATTCCTATTCTTATTACGACAGTGTTCAGGTGGATGGTAGCGTCCCGGTTTTCCCATTCGTTCACAATTAGAGCAAGGTTTTCTCTCATCAATATTTACTTTGGAATTTTTTTTTGAGTTGCTGTAAGGATTATTTTTGCCATTTGCTAAAACATTGTTATACTTATGCACTAATGATTCTAGATTTCTTAAATTACTCATCAAATTTTCGGTTGTATTAATTTTTCCTCTATCTAATCTATCCTGAACATGAATTGGTAATCCCAAAACTATCAAATTCACCCTAGTTCTAACAGAAATTTCCTGATCCACTTCCAAAAGTAGTTTTTCTTTCTTTAAAGCATAATCTAGGAGTGAACCTCCAATAAATTTAAAATTAAATGCCATTCTAACATTAATCCAACCTTTATCTTGAAAAGTTTCCAAAAATGAGTCTCGCCAGGAATCCCAACTCCCTGACATCGTAAATTTTACCTTAGCTGACGAAAACCAGTCTCTTCCACCTTCTTCAAGAAATAAACGGATTGCTCCAATCTTTTTTTCGTCCGAAATAATATTATGACGATCACATTCATTCTCAAAATTTTGAAGCCAATACTCTGCACTCTGTGACCTACCCCTAAATGTTTCCAATACAAAGGAATTAGTCAGGGATTCTAAGTTTTTCCCTTTCTGTGGCTGTAATTTTTCCATTAAATTTGCAGCCGGATCCCAGGATTCTTCAGTTTCATTCAAATTCTCTTCTTCTAGATAGAAGTTGTTGAAAACAAAATTGCCATCTCCATCCATATATGAGGGAACTATTTCAGGCGTTAGGGTAACCTTCAAATTCCTGAATTGATTTTTCTTTTTCAACGATGCACATGCTGTTTTAATTGTTTTTAATTCCCATAGTTGTACGTGTTGATTTATTGGTTGATATTCATAAGGAAATGAATATTTTACAGAACTATTTATTTCAGCTATCGATGTTAGTCTAATCTTCATTGTTTTTCCATCTGGTTCCGAGGCTACGACAAGGTGAAGTATAACCTGGACCGCAGAAGTGTTATCTGATTTCGACATGATGATTGTTTCGATTTATAATTTCGTTTCAACTCAGGATTTACTGAAACTTATGTTCGATGCACTGGAAAGAGTTTTTATTTAATATAATGGATTACACACTATTATTTACATTACCTGGAAAGAGAATCGAAACAATAAGTCAATTCTTTATCACCTAATTCTAACAATGTAATGTAATATCAATATCTCACAATAAGGTCTAACGACAGTCTAATGTGGTAAAACAAAGGACTGCCGGAGTACCGTTATGAGAGTGCGCAACTGCGCACAAACAACCAATATAAATTCATAAAATGAAATTATATTACATCTCCCCCCTTAAAAAAAAACAATTTTCCAATGATAAAATTGTTAAAAATAAACATCTTTACATGGTAATAATTTAGTGACATGATACAGGCTCGATTCCTCTTTCTTATGACCACAGTTAACTTCTACAATACTATCAGAAATTTTTTTTGAAATACAATAAGGTCCACAACGGATCTCATCAAGTTTTTTCCGACCAAGCTTATTACTATTTTCTATATATACAAAATCTCCTTTTTCGAATTTTGCAACTTTCCTGTTTTTATCAATCCTTAATTTATTCGTATTGTGGTATTTGAGACAATTTTGAAAGGCTAAAGATCTATCATATTCTAGGTTTCCTTCTACTCTTAATTCTTCAGGGATTATATAGTTTTCAATTCCAAATAATAAATATTGAGGAGAAAATTTCGTAACACTATGTATAGTTTTATTATATTCTTCAACGCATTCCTTCGCAATGGTTGACCAGGCTCTTTTTTTTTTCTCTTCATTCGCCTTACATCGAATTCTATTTACAATAGTCTGATTCAATCTTTCATTTAAACCGTTTGAAAAGGGACAATTAACTGCTGTGAAAACGACCTCGATTTTTCTCTGCTTTAGATAATTCTTGAACTCTGTGGAATTAATTCCACTATATTGATCAGTAAGTAACAAATCAATTTTATGTTCAGATAGCTTTTCCATAAATTTAATGAACTCCGAAGAAGTCTGATTTTTTGAAGTGTGTATGAAGGCAAAACGAGAGAAATGGTCTACTAGCAAATGCAAATATCTTTTCGTTGACCTACTACCTCCAAAACCACCTATTGTATCCAAAGACATAATTTGGAATGGTTTGTTTGCCGGTCCCAAATGTGATAGAAAACCATGTTTTTGCTCCCTGCGTGATTTATTTTTCAAGCAGACTTGACAAGTTTTGCAAAAATTCTTAACAATAAACTCCATATTCTTAAAATAATAAAATGGGCGAATTTTCAAAAACAGTTGGTGACTACCTATATGGCCAAAGCCTTTGTGAATCTTTTCTACCAGTATTTTTCCTAAATCTTCAGATATAAAAATTCTTTCAATTCCCTTCAATTGTTTGTAAATAATATCCCTTTTAGTAACAATTTTGTTTTGATTTTTAATGAAGGATTCGTGTTTTTTTTGATCTTTTTTTATGTCTTCTATCTCAACCAAATTTACAACTTTAAGAACATCATCAGAATCATCAAAACAATCAAACACCGGATTTCTGGAAAGACAGTCAGCTTCCAAGTTAGTTTCCCCTGGATAATACTTAACAACAAAATCATATTGAGATAAATAATACACTAAATCTCCCAGTTCTTCATCTGTACGGGATTTTAAATTCAAGCTCTCAAGAGGTTTATGGTCTGAATATACTATGAATTTGGACCCAATCAACCAATACTGCCAAAATTTTATGGCCTCCTTTATTGCCAGACATTCCAAATAAATCGCCTTTCTTTTCTTTTGAGCAGCATTCAACTTTTTCGAAAAATAAGCTACAGGCAGAATTTCCCCGTTCTCTTGTTTTTGTTTTAATACAGCTCCGATTCCCTCTATACTAGCGTCGGTGTAAATATAGATGGGCAATTTGTGATCAAAAATTTTCAAAATAGGCGCGGTACATAAATAGTCTTTTACTTTCTGAAATGATCTTTCACACTGTTCATTCCATATAAAAGGTGTATTTTTTCTCAACAGGTTATGAAGAGGCTCCAAAATTTTCGAGCTGTCCTTAATATACTTATGATAAAAATTAATTTTCCCGAGGAATTGGCGAACATTTTTTCTTGTTTTGGGTGTAGGAAACTCTCGAATAGACCACAAATTATCTTTCAATGGACTTACTGCGTTATATTGAATCAAATGTCCTAAATATTTTATTGAATTTGTTGCAAAATTACATTTAACAAGTTTTAAGCGAAAACCTTCACTATATATTGCCTCCAGAAGTTTTTCCAGATGTATGAGATGCTCCTCAAAAGATTCAGAGAATACCAAAATATCATCTATGTAATTTATACAAAAAAAATGCAAATTATTTCTCCTGATTATATTATTTAAAATTCGCTGGAAAATGGCAGGGGAGCTCTTAAGACCAAATGGTAAGCATTTCCATTGCCAATGTCCTTGTTGTGTAACAAAAGCTGTTTTTTTTCTATCTTTCAACCGGACAGGAATGGACCAAAAGGCAGAATTTATATCAAGAGCTGTAAACCACCGACAATTTCTAGTTTTTAATATGATGTCATCTATGAGGGGAAAAGGCTGTGATTCTGGTACGACTAACTTATTCAACTCTCTGAAATCTATACATAACCGAGTTCTTTTCCCATCTTCTCTTTTGAACGCTAATGTCACTGGCGCAGCAAAAGGAGAACTTGATTCTTCAATGAGATCGGCCCTTAATAATTCCACCATTTGTTGTTCAATTTCTAGTTGGTCTGGGCCTGAACACCTATAGGGTTTCTTAGAAATATATTTATTTTCAAGTAACTTTATTTGAGCTTCATGATTTTCAACTTTTCCTATATCAAATTTATTTTTTGCAAAAATAGTATTATATTTTTCAATCAATTCTAGTATGAGAATTTTCTTTTCATATTCTAGATGATCTAAATTAGCCTTAAATTGTGAAACGTCTATATTTTCATTATAATTTACCATAGGAAACACTATTTCTTTCGGATTCTTTTCAATTTTATTCCATTTATTCCCATTCTTCTGAAAAATTTCTAAATTCTCGTTTTGTAACAACTTGAATTTTCTTATAGAATCTAAGCCCAGCAATATGTCGTAAGAAAAGTTTTCACTATTCACGACGAAAGCCTGAATGACATTTTCACATTCTCCTATCTTTAAATTAATTTTAACGATGCCATTAGTGTATTGTGCACCACCGATTGTTCTAAATGTACATTTGTTTTCAAAAGTCTTCTGTTCAATTTTATCAACTATTGTTTTATTAATCAGGGTGATGTTAGATCCAGTATCATAAATAGCTACAACATCTCTCTTATTTTCTAAACATACATTTAGTTGGATCAGCGGTGCGAGATCTAGTTTTTTTGATTAGGAATTTCGAAATTTAACATTTCTTCCATCTCTAAATTATTCACGGATTTAATTTCATTATTCCTATTCTTATTACGACAGTGTTCAGGTGGATGGTAGCGTCCCGGTTTTCCCATTCGTTCACAATTAGAGCAAGGTTTTCTCTCATCAATATTTACTTTGGAATTTTTTTTTGAGTTGCTGTAAGGATTATTTTTGCCATTTGCTAAAACATTGTTATACTTATGCACTAATGATTCTAGATTTCTTAAATTACTCATCAAATTTTCGGTTGTATTAATTTTTCCTCTATCTAATCTATCCTGAACATGAATTGGTAATCCCAAAACTATCAAATTCACCCTAGTTCTAACAGAAATTTCCTGATCCACTTCCAAAAGTAGTTTTTCTTTCTTTAAAGCATAATCTAGGAGTGAACCTCCAATAAATTTAAAATTAAATGCCATTCTAACATTAATCCAACCTTTATCTTGAAAAGTTTCCAAAAATGAGTCTCGCCAGGAATCCCAACTCCCTGACATCGTAAATTTTACCTTAGCTGACGAAAACCAGTCTCTTCCACCTTCTTCAAGAAATAAACGGATTGCTCCAATCTTTTTTTCGTCCGAAATAATATTATGACGATCACATTCATTCTCAAAATTTTGAAGCCAATACTCTGCACTCTGTGACCTACCCCTAAATGTTTCCAATACAAAGGAATTAGTCAGGGATTCTAAGTTTTTCCCTTTCTGTGGCTGTAATTTTTCCATTAAATTTGCAGCCGGATCCCAGGATTCTTCAGTTTCATTCAAATTCTCTTCTTCTAGATAGAAGTTGTTGAAAACAAAATTGCCATCTCCATCCATATATGAGGGAACTATTTCAGGCGTTAGGGTAACCTTCAAATTCCTGAATTGATTTTTCTTTTTCAACGATGCACATGCTGTTTTAATTGTTTTTAATTCCCATAGTTGTACGTGTTGATTTATTGGTTGATATTCATAAGGAAATGAATATTTTACAGAACTATTTATTTCAGCTATCGATGTTAGTCTAATCTTCATTGTTTTTCCATCTGGTTCCGAGGCTACGACAAGGTGAAGTATAACCTGGACCGCAGAAGTGTTATCTGATTTCGACATGATGATTGTTTCGATTTATAATTTCGTTTCAACTCAGGATTTACTGAAACTTATGTTCGATGCACTGGAAAGAGTTTTTATTTAATATAATGGATTACACACTATTATTTACATTACCTGGAAAGAGAATCGAAACAATAAGTCAATTCTTTATCACCTAATTCTAACAATGTAATGTAATATCAATATCTCACAATAAGGTCTAACGACAGTCTAATGTGGTAAAACAAAGGACTGCCGGAGTACCGTTATGAGAGTGCGCAACTGCGCACAAACAACCAATATAAATTCATAAAATGAAATTATATTACATGTCAATAATATACTTATATAACTACCTAGATGTGGGATTTCTGTGTTCATTTCGACGTGACTTTCTGATAGTTCCTGATGCCACGTGTTAATGAAAAATGAAATGGTTGTATACCTACCAAGCATGAATTTTTAATCCATATTACGCGATACAATATGATGAAACATGTATTTTTGATGGAAAATGAGGCAAATTCGCAAATTTAACATTGAAGGATTCGTTTTGGGAATTTAAAGATTCGCCTGGGACGTTCTATGGTTCAATTTATAGGCCATTCTTTGACATCATCTCTACCAAGCGATTGGTGACAAGATCATGATAAGATGTCTGAAGCAATGATGTATGAACTCCTCTTGGTTTGAAAGATAAAATTGGACAAAATTTTCCCCTAAGTGGCCTTATATCACTCCCTTATTCGCTAATATGGAATTATAACCTAAAAAGTTAAGTGAAACTGTCATCGCTTGAGGAATAAACGTTTGGCAGAAATCAGAATGACAAAAAAAATCCTTGTAAATTCTGAATAGACTACCTAAAGGAAAGAAAATGAAAGAGCCACCATGTTCCGGAAAATGCAAAACTAAACCGAATCACTGCATACAAACGTTCATGGACATGTTAGATCAGGATAATGTCCTACCTATAGGTACCTACATTAAGGTTTAAATCCAAATGTGAAGTAAGGCACAGAAATATATGTTTATGATAGGAAAGTGATGGGATCGTGTTAATTTTTGGCGCTCTTGTTGCTCGGAACAGAGTGCTTTTCAATTTGCCAAAATGTCTGTAATTTTCGAATTTTTCGCTGAAAATGGTCTCAAACATTTTGGTTCGACTCATTGATCAAGA
Source organism: Halyzia sedecimguttata (assembly GCA_937662695.2). Classification (NCBI taxonomy): domain Eukaryota; kingdom Metazoa; phylum Arthropoda; class Insecta; order Coleoptera; family Coccinellidae; genus Halyzia; species Halyzia sedecimguttata. The sequence continues at coordinate 100,554,138 of OW569413.2, read as the reverse complement.
ATCCGTGGTCAAAATCCATTCTTTCCGGCTAGCCGTCCATCCGTTAACAAGATAACTCTCGAACGGTATGAGCTAGACGATCGAAATTTTCAGTAGGTTTGGGATATAAATTTCTCGGTTAAGTTCGTTTGAGGCATAATCAGCCTAGTGGTTTCGGATTGAAGAAAAATTTTTGTTTCTACATTACAAAGTCAAAGTCAAAGTTTGAATAATTACTCGCTAGTAGTGTTTGGCAAGAGCGCCAAATTCCTTTCCCACATTTTTCATAGTCAAGAACTTCAAAGATTCTCTCTAAAAAATTTTTTGACGTAACTATACGTATAGGCATATTTTTGTAATATCTTTGTGTGATGTACGTAGGTAATGGGTTGAAATGTGTAGTAGGTATTTGTAGAAAACTTTTGGAATGTTAGGAATTTTCGGTATACCTATATGAGATTTTTCGTTCGAAAATATAAGATGGTACACAACAACACAACTCAATTCTCGAAGTAAATTTCAAGGAATATTGCTGTTCAATATTAACGATCTGCGTTGGTTTTTCTATAGGTATATGAAATCCCAGTGTGAAATGTTACCTATTTCTTGATAAGAAAAAGTGGGAACACCCAGTGGACAGAAGCTTTGGTGCTCTTGTTCAAACTTTGACAAATCATATATCCGAAAGTATTGGTTTCTCAGAGTTGGGAATGATATCAATGGATTCTTATGGTAGAACTTCATCATTACAGAAATCATAAAACAAACATCATAAACTAAATTAAGTTCAACAAGAGTGCCAAAAATTATAAATCCGAAACCAGCAGACTGATTGTACCCAATAACGAACTTATGCGAGATATTCGTTCCTCAAATCTACTATGAAAATTATATTATATATCAATTGAAACTTAGCCAATATTCCAGTGTTGTTTCTACTGGAAGTATTCTGAACCTAATTTGATTAACTTAGCAAAGTATATAATGTCCATCATCATCATCGTTATATGGATTATACAAGAGAGCTTTCTACGATAGCTGAGGTTATTCCATTGGTCATTTTGCATTCAATCATAGGTACTTTGTTTGACATATCTCTTATCTGTAGATGAGATGACAATGTTGTATGTATGTATGAACACAGATCTATGTAATTCATAGATACGGACGTTAATTTTCGATACAGCATTCTGTGAAATCATTTATAGAGTTATACGAGTTGATATTGAAATGTTGAAAAATCATATCTCCGGAAGTATTAATTTGTTAGAGTTGAAAATTATATCAATGGATTCTTATGATGAAACTGCATCTTAAAAAAAATTGAATTCGAAATTTGTAATGTAAAAAAAATATATTCTTTCGTTACTCACCGAAACCATCTGGCCGATTTTGCCCAACAACGAACTTAACCGAGATATTTATCTCCCAAACCTACTCTGAAAATTTCAACTGTCTAGCTCATTTCGTTCGAGAGTTATCGTGTTCTTGATCAGTGAGTCGAACCAAATCGTTTAAGACCATTTTCATCAAAAAATTCGAAAATTACAGACATTTTGGCAAATTGATAAGCACTCTGTTCCGAAGAACAAGAGCACCAAAAATGATGGAATTTTAATTATACCTACTTATTTCGAATTGAAAACTGTTAAATGATCAAGAACTCCGAAGATTCTACGTAAGGTAGGTACTGAGCGAGCTTTGGTATTGTTTGTAGATATAATGTCGAAGAGGCTTTAGGTAGTTGAAAAAAAATTATAAATTAGTTACGATTAGAGGAAACCATAATCATTGAACGCATGTTGACAACTCGAAATATCGAAATGTTTCTTTTCTCTGTTTCTGAAAATTCCGTCAATCTTCAACGATTTTTAGTTACATTTATGTTTTTTTTTGCCAAAATATTCTCTGTCACATTAAGGTAGGTATTATTTGGTAATTATGAAATAAAAGTAGTAGGTTGGTAGGTTCGCACATTTGATAAAAAATGGTTCAAGCCCAGTGGACAGGAGCTTTCTGGCGCTCTAGTTCAAACAGACAAATTATATCTCCGAAAGTATTGGTTTCTCTGAGTTGTAAATTATATCAATGTATTCTTATGATAGAACTGCATCATAAAGGAAATACAATTCAAATAATAGTTTATTTATCAAGATTAAATGAACAATCTGAGAATGAGAACTGCACTATGGAAGAAATCAAATTAAAATAGCTGAAATGAATTTGACTCTCTCTTATAGAACAGGATGACATGTACGAGTATGAACACAGATCATATACTAAAGCTTTTATAGAATAATTATAACATTCTGTGAAAACATAGAAGTACGATTCATTATTGAAATTTAGAAAAATCATATCTCCGAAAGTATTAGCTTGTTGGAGTTGAAAATGATATCGATTTAATGGTGAAACTGCATCTTAAATAACAAATTGATAAGCACTCAGTTCCGAGGAACTAGAGCGCCAAAAAGTGTAATTCCCTTTCCGGGATTTGAGCCCGCCTTCTCTCGTTCCGAAACCGAAAACTCGACGGATTAGACCCCCGGGCTATCGGGCTCCTCGTACGATCTTGTCGATCTCCGGTATTAGAATAAAACGTCGGTACTAACCTGGGATATATATTCTTAATTTTCACTTTTCGTCATAAAATCGCCACATGGGGGTTTATTTGACGGTTTTTCACCCTTATCTACGCTTTTCATCAACTTTCAGGCCAGAAAACTGCCTAGAACGGCCGTTTTCAGACCCTGTCTCTCTAAGTCGATTTTGACGTTTCTCGAACCAACTATTAGCAAGGAATTAGACAATGTCATGTCTCAGGAAAATAAGTTGACATTATGACAATTCATACATAGAATAATTATATAATTCTGTGAAAACGTAGAAATACGATTTATTATTGAAATTTTGAAAAATCATATCTCCGAGAGTATTAGCTTGTCAGAGTTAAAAATGATATCATTGGATGCTTATGGTAAAACTGCTTATTGAAAAAAAATTAATTTGGAATTTGTTAAGTAAAAAAAAAAGTTTTTTTTTTGTTACTCCGAAACCATCTGTCTGATTTAGCCCAATAACGAACTTAGCCGAGATATTTATCTCCCAAACCTACTGTGAACATTTCAACTGTCTAGCTCATTCCGTTCGAGAGATATCGTGCCTACGGCCGGCCGGCCGGACCGGCCGGAAATAATGAATTTCGACCACGGATTCTTGATCAATGAGTCGAACCAAATCGTTTAAGACCATTTTCATCAAAAAATTCGAAAATTACAGACATTTGGGCAAATTGATAAGCACTCAGTTCCGAGGAACTAGAGCGCCAAAAATAGGAAGATTTTCGTACATTCTCAATAGGAAATAATAAAACCTTTGTGTATCTTTAAAATTCTTCGGTTCAAGAATTCAAACTGTTGTGAATATTCTTATACCTAATCGCGTCCATCATCTATAGTGACTGAAAAACCTTCAGTAATCGGATTCTTTCGTTTGTCCATCAACAAAAGCTAACGTGTTGTAAGTAGTTACATTTCCCCGTCCAAGAAGCGTTCCAAATGACAATGACGTATGCGATCTCTGAAAGCGAACCATTTTTCAATGTAATCTGTGGGTTAGCCACAGAAAACATTGATTGATGTTCTTCTTAACGAGTTCTTTCTGTGGTGCTGCGGATGTGGTCCCTTGTCGCGTGCAATTTTTCTTGGTCAGACGTGAGGTAAGTTCGGTCAGTTCGTGGGCTGGTATATAGTTAAAGATTATCCAGTTGAAAATGTGTAGAAGTTTTCGGTCCAGCAAGATGAATCATGATCACCGTTGGAAAAAAATATCATCATCAATATAGAAGGACTCCCTTTGAATAGGAATCATAATACAGTGCGCGTCAAAATTATGGAACACATTCATTTTCTCAGAAGAAAAATACTTGGCAACAAAATCCTGAAACAGGTCAATTTTTGTTTCACTTTTACCAAATTTTTATGCATTTTTGAAAGATTTTTTTTCCACCCTGTGCCACCCCCATCATCCCTCTCAATTTTTTGAATAGGGAAAGTGGGTCATGTGGTACTTTTTTGGCAAGGTCTTTGTATCTTCTTCACAGGCGTGAAGAAATTTTCAGGAAAAAATTTTCTTTTTTGAAAAATAGTTAGTTCAAAGAGGTTTTCAGTATGTGCACTTTGTCATGGCTCATTTACTTTGAGACGATGGTACCTGATGAAATTTGTCACTGAATGAAAGTCGACCATTACAGTTTTGTTCATGCACAACTTTCAACCCCTACGAACCCTTTAATGGAGAAAAAATGAGGGGGGGGGGGAGTGAGGGAGTTGAAAGTGGTTGAAAGTTCTGCATGAACAAAACTGTAATGGTCGACTTTCATTCAGTGACAAATTTCAGCAGGTGCCATCGTCTCAAAGTAAATGAGCCATGACAAAGTGCACATACTGAAAACCTCTTTGAACTAACTATTTTTCAAAAAAGAAAATTTTTTTCTTCAAAATTTCTGCACACCTGTAAAGAAGATACAAAGACCATGCCAAAAAAGTACCACATGACCCACTTTCCCTATTAAAAAAATTCAGAGAGTTGATGGGGATGGCACAGGGTGCAACAAAAATCCTTCAAAAATGCATAAAAATTTAGTAAAAGTGAAACGAAAATTGACCTGTTTCAGGATTTTGTTGCCAAATAATTTTCTTCTGAGAAAATGAATTTGTTCCATAATTTTGACGCGCACTGTATAAGGATATTCTCCAGAACAGTGAGTATGTATTGCTTTTTATTTAACGAAAATTTGAAGCCTTGGATGAGTTCAGTACCTGGATGGGTAGGCGCTCTCTCTATGAATTTGAAAAGCGTGCCAAAGCAGACTGACCCCACGTCAGTTCTTTCTCGATTTTTCTTTAAATAGTGGGTACGAGCAAGGTTAACATAATTTTAATTTTGGCGCGCTTGTTCACCTGAATCAACTCACTGATGAAGAATACGAGGTCAAACTTGATTCTGTCCGGCCTCAATGAGTTACATAGTTGAAATTTTCAGAGTAGGTATGGAGACCAATTTCTCCGGCTAATCCGTCGAGTAGTTTCGGGATTATAGGCATTCGAAATTTTGTTTTCCAACAACTCCAAAAATACTGATCTTATTGAATTAAAGCAAGGCAGTTAGTCGAAAAATACCAACACCAAGACTTATGCAAAATTTCGTGAGGTTCGCATGACTACAAATCTGTATCTCGCAAATTATCCGTCCGATATCGTTGAAATTTTGCGAGAGCCTTCAAACCTTATTTTACAGAAAAGTTCTAGATTTGAATTCGATCATATATCCACATTGTAGATGATATTAGGGAAATATTGAAAAATCACAAAAAAAAGTCGGCTATTTTTTTGGACGCTTGTATCTACCTATTTACAGTCGGATTTATATTCTTGAAAATATCGTGAATATTATTTTTTTCCCTGGAGCTGAGCGAGTTCTATACCTGAATGTTATGTACCTGTACATACACCTGTACCTGGAGTTATGCAGAATTTTTTGAGGTTCGCATGACTACAAAATAAAAAAAAAAATCTTGTATCTCGGAAACTATCCGTCCGATATCGTTGAAATTTTGCGAGAGCCTTCAAACCTTATTTTACAGAAAAGTTATAGATTTGAATTCGATCATATATCCACATTGTAGATGATATTAGGGAAATATTGAAAGATCGCAAAAAAGGTGGAGCTATTTTTTTGGACGCTTGTATTTATAGTCGGATTTATATTCTTGAAAATATCGGGAATATTATTTTTTTCCGGAGCTGAGCGAGTTCTGTGGCCGGATGGGTGACCGCTCCGGCTATAAATTTGAACAAGCGCGCCAAAGTTCCTGGCGACAGTGCTTTCGCAACTAGTTTTAATATCCTTCCATACGTAGAGAGTTTAAAGTTAAAGTTGAGTCATAATTCTGAGATATAACATGTTTTGAATTGTATAAACTCCCAAACTTTTTGACTAAAATATACAGTTGCTCAATTATATAAATGAATTTTTCCTTATGGACTATAAACATGAGAATTACCGGCTCCTCCAGAACTCCTGGTTTACGATATTTCTTTGATCATAAACGAAAAATTCCGCTCCCTCACATACGCATATCTCATCTCCCCCGTACGCCCCGAGGCCCCTCGTGGTCCTTTTGATCTCCGCGGGAGCGCCCTATCACGAACCCGAGACGCACGATGACACCTGTCACCTGTCGTCGGATTACTTCTTCACTTCATTATTCAGAGTGGAGCCCTCAGGGCGCTGCTACACTTCCATGGCCCCACGACGTATAATTTAAGAGTTGTGGAGCCTTCCCAGTTCGAAGGAGGATCTATCTGCAGGTCGAGGTTGGCATGTCTGCCGCCGCGTGATGCGCCTTTGTTTATTAAAGATGGAGAAGAGCAGGTAGACACGACTAGGGTTACGCCATCGGCATGTGGATTCTGGAACAGAGAGCGGAATTCCCATTTTTTTCTCTCTCGTCTCTTTCTGTCGTCGTTTGTTGACGTTTCGAATGGCTTTCGATCCATCGTTTGGTCGGGCGTGAAAAGTGATATTTTTAATTTCGGTTCGTCAGTTTGTTGTTCGGCGGTGAAGACGATGAAAATATCGCATTCGATCCGTTGAAAGCTTCTTGGTAGGTACATACATTACAAGGCCGTCATAAACTATGCTGGGGCCTTTTTGGAAAGTAAAGAAAGCGAATTATACATTCTTCTACAATGATAACTCTTGAACGGAATGAGCTAGACAATTTGCAGAGTAGTAAATAGTTAATATCTTAAGTTAAGTTTGTTATAGGACAAAATGGTGGTTTCACAGTAACGAAAAAAAATTTTTTTTTTACAATACAAATTTCAAATTCAATTTTTTTTTAAGATGCAGATTCATCATAAGAATCCACTGATATAATTCTCAACTCTAACTAACTAATACTTTCAGAGATATGATTTTTAGATATTTATGATGCAGTCAAAGTTTGAATAATTACTCGCTGGTACTTTGACAAGAGCGCCAAAGCCCCCCTCGAGCTTTCCCACGTTTTGCGCGTATGTTCTGGGGAACATCGCGTTATCATTTTGCCCAAATGTCTGTAATTTTCGATTTTTTTGCCGAAAATGGTCACAAACGATTCAGTTCGACTCACTGATGAAAAAATCGAGGTCAAATTTGATTCTGTCCGGTCGGCCGTCCGTTGCCACGATAACTTGAGACCGGAAAGAGATAGCGACTACAAATTTCCAGGGTTGGTGACGCATCCCAATACGACGGACAAGTTCGTTAATGGGCATAATTGGCCTAATGGTTTCCGAGTAATAATTTTGTTTTCAACCAATACAAATCCGATCGAATTGAAACTTGTTGAGTGGTTGTCGAATACAAATCTATGGACGTTTGTAAAATCTTGTGAGAATCGTATCACTAGAAAATTTTAGAAAAATTATTTTAAAAATTCATTTATGTCACGATAACCTGAGAACGCAAAAGATAGCGACTTGAAATTTTCAGGTTAGTTTGTGCATCTGACAATTGAGTTTGTTCATAGGTATAATCGACCAAACGGTTTTGGAGTTATACCCATCTGAAATTTGGTTGTTATTTCCTAAATAACTCGAAAAATACTAAACCGATCCAATTCAACCATGGTTATTAGTTGTAGAATGCCAACGCAAAAGTTCTTGTGAAATTTTGTGAGGATCGTATCACTAGAAAATGTTTAAAAAATCATTGAAAAATTCCATATATCGAAACAATATCTCATATTTTTTGAAATACTCATATACTTACATGAGCTGCTTGTTAAAAGAATTTCTTGGAAAATATATACCGTCGTTCAATCCATCACCGAACAAAGACTTTTGACAAAGCAATAATATATAACCTCAAAATGTAGTGAGCAGAATGTAAAATGAACTTGTTCCTTTTTATAGTCGCTTTATAAGTGAGCGGTGAACTGAGCGTACAATTTGTCACTTCATGATGTTGATCATATTTCGGAATACGCATTTAGTGTCATTCCGCTGCCATACTGTTACTACTTCCAAAAATTGATATTAAAATAATATTATTTTAATCAAAGATTAAGAGCAGTTATACGGGTGATTCCAAATTAGAAGTGAACCTTGGAGGACATAAAACCATTGAATGAAAAAATGTTTGAACAATTGTCCCAGAAAATCCGATCGATTGATCAATCTGCAGATTTACAGGGCTAAATCCCTATACCTACACTTCCAATAAAGATACGTTCGATTCACCAAAACAACTGAAAAAGTATTTTTTTTTTTACTTTTTGGCGACTTTGTTCCTCGGAACAGAGTGCTCATCAATTTACTCAAATGTCTGTAATTTTCGAATTTTTGGAGGAAAATTGTCTTAAACGATTTGGTTCGACTCACTCACTGATGAAGAATCCGTGGTCAAAATCCTTTCTGCCCGGGCGGCCGTTACACGATAAGCGGCCGTTAACAAGATAAGTTTCGAATGATAATAAAATTTTCAGAGTAGATTTGAGTACCTAATGAATATCTCGGATAAGCTCGTTATTGAACAGAATCGGTCTGGTGGTTTCGGATTAATAATCTTTGGCACTCTTGTCTTTATTTTTAATGATACTTTTTGAATTTCTTTGATGCAGTTCTATCATAAGAATCTATTGATATCATTCCCAACTCTAAGAAACCAATACTTTCGGAGATATGATTTGTCAAAGTTTGAACAAGAGCGCCAAAGCTCCTTTTAAATTGGAATTGCGGATGAAATAGTAATTTACGTAACAAGTCCGGAAAATAGGGTTTTTTTGGACGAATAGACAAAATTCTAGGACGAGCGTAAGCGAGTCCTGGAAGTCTATGAGTCCAAAAAAACCTTTTTCGGGCGTGTTGCTTACAATATTTTTTCGGCAACCGCGTAGAATAACAAATCAACGAGACGACACATATCTTTTTTATATATTTTGATTCTTATTCAAATCAAACAGAACAGAAAATATAACATGTTGACAACTAATTTTATATGAACTGTCAGCCGTTTTCTCAGTGCTATGGTAACTTCATTTATCAAAAATATACCTACCAAGATTTTCATATTTACAATGACCAAAACGACGTGATTCTTCCCGGCCTAGTCCGGGAAGTACGTACTTCCCGGACTAGGCCGGGAAATGCTTCTTTCTCGAAGAAAAAGCGTCCGGGAAGTGGGCACTTCCCGGACGGTTGCCGAAAAAAGTATTTTTTTCCAATATCCATAGATCTTGCTGGGAAATTTGTTCCAAAATTGAGATTAATGTTTTTTTAATCCTTGATTCGATCATTTTTCACTGAGATGCAGTTTGTCAAAAATTACCGAAAAATTTAATTTTTTTTTTGTTCTCTTAATTTTTTCGAGTGGTGTATAATGAGTTGATGGTTTTTTTCTGTATATCAGACAACTTTAAACCTATAGGTTCATTTATACTCTGGAACTGGAGGGCGAGCTGTAGATGGCGTAATGGTGAGAACAGCTCTGATGGGGGGCACAATAGATCTCAAGGTCGCGGTGCAACGTAACCCCTTATCAATAATAATAATAATAAAAATAATGAGTTGATTCGAATTGCATCAACATCCTTCATATTATCCAGATCTGGCACCCAGTCAAGGAATCAAAAATGCTACTTCAGCGTAAAAAATTACTGTCGAATATCGACTTAAGTAAGAAATGTGCGCTTGAAGAAAAGCAAAAAATCACAACGATACATTTTCAGCACTTACACTAATTGTACTGGACTGACAAGATCAAAATATCTACGAGTTATATTTATTCGGAATATAATGAAGAAAATATTTAAATCCTTTTCAGCTTATGGTTCATAGGAATACAAATTAATTTACCAGTTAACCCTCGTGATAACACACGAGGGAAACTAAACAACAATAACCAAATAAACAGAGACGTCTGCAAGCTTGGTATAGAAATACAATGCCAACGTTCTTCCTCTTGTTCGAGATACAAGTTGTTCATCTTCAAGATTGATTGACATAAGTTAAACAGGAAGTTCTTATCAACAAAGTTTCGATAAAAGAGAAGTATTATTCAGCGAAACAGGGCTGTGGAGTGATGAATCGTCGAATTTTTCCTTTTTTTGGGAATGCAGTTCAAGAGCTAGAATTGCGTTTTAATGTTATGTGGCGCACACTTTTTGCCAGGACGCTATCAGTTTGGTGAAATATCTGTATTTTAGGCCGAGGAAGGTCCCATACTGTAATACCCCTATTACACTATGCTTTTTTCGTGCCTATTTGTCAGCCTGACTGACTGCGCCTGAAATTTCGAAGAAATACGCAAGCGCCCGGGACTATTTTGTAGACTGTTTCAGGTTTGAAAATAAATAGAACTGGTTCTATTTGTTCCCCCTGAAACGTGGGGATTTCAAGCCTTTTTGTCGAAATGTCAATTCGATCGGATCTATATCTTTTGAGTCATTATATAGGAAATAGCCACAACATTTCAGACGGGTGTAGCGAACTTAATATTTGCATTCGGTTGCGCAACCTATCCTGAAAATTAAAAGTCGCTATTTCTTACCGTTCGAAACTGAACGTAAAAGCATCACCTTTGAAACCAGTGTGCATATACAGGCTGTTCCTTAAAGACATGCTAATATTTAAAAACTTCCTATGAACGTATATCCTAAAAGTCTTAACTTTTGAGATATGTGGTGATAAAATTTTGAAAAAAAATCAGTGTTTTAATAATAACTGAGATAATATTGCAGACATCTTCATAAAATTTGGTACATGTCTTCTATGCATCAAGGTGCATTTTGCGATGTACACAAATTTTCATTTTCTCTACCAGTGGCGTCCATACGGGTTTTGCATGGAATATTTTTGGAGAAATATATACTACGGCACTGCTTTCTTTTGAAATATCTATTACTTTTGAGATCTTCATGCATTGTTGAGCAAATTTGATCTCATGGGTTTTCTTTGTCCGAAGCACGGTTTCCACTTAAAAATTAAAAATCGTTTCAATTCAGGTGTGGAAATGTTTGTGCATCCACTGAAAGCAAATTAAGAGATCAGATTTGTTCCAAAATTAATGAGAATCCAAGAATTCGGTTTCTTGTCAGATGCTCTGTTCTTGATTAAAATAATTGAATTAAAATTGCTTCATATCTCAGTAACAAAATTGTATCACCCTGTATCTCAAAATTCAATACCTTAGGACATAAGTTCATACGAAGTTTTTTTCTTAAAATGAGTCAAAGAATCACCCCCTTAAATATCAGCATTTCTTTAAAGAACAACATGTATATACCTAGATGGTTCTTGGACATGATAACGACATAAGTGCATCAACCACTCGTCAGCCATATGCATCCACAACAAAATCAATACCACTCTCACGACAGAAATAACTTATTCATCCCGCGATTTCATTGGTGGACCGGTTCAACAGTTCGGTTGGAGCTTTAGCCCTTGGGATAAGGGCCTTACTCATCATACATGGCAGATTTCATCCCCCTACGATTGCCCCCCACGCGAGCACTCTATTGCACGAAAGTGAGAGTGGGCGAGAGATTTTGGCGGGTTTCGAAAAATTGCCTCAACGTGTGTGGCAATTAAGGGTAGATATAGGGTGAGAAGGGGTAGAAGTTATAATAGCGTAGAAGAGGGACCTTTTGAACGATTTGTTTCGAGGTAGTGGAATAAGGGTGAGTTGAGAGTTTGGATATCAATCGTAACGTGGTTTCCCAAAGAATTTCTTCGTGCATAGTAATGTGAACATCTTAGAATTATACAATTCCAATGTTGCCAAACATATTTATTGGAGCACCCACGTGATCTCAAGAAGTATTTTCCTTTAATGACCAATATATTTCTAACAACGTACGGTACTGAAATGTATGGTTATGAGAGATCCGATACTTTCGGAAAACAATTTCGAATCGGTATATTCAGAATATTGTTTAACATATTCTTTCGGATAGACATGCAAATTCGTTAAAATTTCAAACGTCACTTCATTGAGATATGTCGTTTCCAAAAAAACCTGAAAAGAAAAGCGAATACTGCAAATTAACAAATGAAAAATTATACGGGGTGAGTGTTTAAGTTGTATACATTCGAATTAGTGTACTAATTGGCGCTCTTGTTCCTCGGAACAGAGTGCTTATCAATTTGCCCAAATGTCTGTAATTTTCGAATTTTTTGATAAAAATGATCTTGAACGATTTGGTTCGACTCACTGATCAAGAATCCGTGGTCAAAATCGATTCTGTCCGGCCGGTCCGGCCAGCCCTCCGTTAACACGATAACTCTCGAACGGAATGAGCTAGGCAGTTGAAATTTTCAGAGTAGGTTTAGGGGATAAATATCTCGGTTAAGTTCGTTATTGGGCAAAACCGGTCTGATGGTTTCGGAGCAACGAAAAAAAAATTTTTTTTTTACATTACAAATAATACATCGTAGTTCTATGTATTCACAGAATGTGAACACATAATCTGTCTGTGTTCACTGCTCATAAATGTCATAAATGTCTGTTGGAAAACAAGTATACGATTCTTGATTTTTGTGAATATACACAAGAATGTTTTGAAACCGAAAATCATTATGACTGATTACATATTAAATAATTTCTGTATAAGTATTGGGGATGATGTTTCAGAAGATTTAGAATTGGATCATTTTAACGATGCAGTTTAATTTTTCCTATTTAGAGTATTTTCATAATGTTGCTATCAAAAAATACTGAAATATGGATCTACATTTGTGTATCAAACATTTTTTATTGAGTTAAGGTTTATAATACAAAATAGAATGTGTTAGTGGTATGAACTATTAAAATTTAAATTATGAAAAGAGGATAGTATTTTATTAATATATTTTGAACTATTAAAATAATGTGTTCGTAATCCACTATCTACTCAAATATCAGGAATAAATGGACAATATGCTATGATTGTCTCCAGCCTTGCTCTAGACATTTCGATGATACTTTGCTTAGGTATTTCGAGTTGTGAAAACTATGCACCGAGTGTAAGTTGCAACAACCCCCATTCCACGAGGTTGAATCATTGCAGATTGCTCCTTTAATCTTGATAAATAAATTTAATGACAATTTTTGAAGCATTAAAGCATTGAAGCATTGTAGATTGCTCTTTTGTTTTAAGATAATTTTTGAACCATTTTTTTTAAACGACACTTTTTTAAATTTAATTTATTTCATGATGCAGTTACATCAAAAGAATCCATTGATATAATTCTGAACTCTGAGGAACCAATATTTTCGGAGATAAAGGGTTTTCCAATAAAAGGTGTTATTTTTATATTCAAAGAAAAATGCCATTTTTCAATATAAATGATCGGATGTTTATTTCATTATAAAGATTAATAGTGGAAAATAAATCAGGCAAATGACCACCCCGACCACGCTTACAGGACCATATCCTTTTAATAAAATTTTTCATAAGCAAATCGCAATGTGGCTGCCCTATGTCCTCGATAGACTCACGAATTCCATCTTTGAGGTCTTGAATCGACGCTGGGCTATTGGCGTAGACCTTCTCTTTCACGTGGTCCCAAAGGAAGAAGTCGCAAGATGCTTTTGTGGCACGTAGCGCCGTCTTGTTGAAACTGAACGTTGTTCAGATCAATACCATCCAATTCCGGCCATAAAAATCATTAATCATCTCTCGATCACGCAATGCATTCACCGTAACTGTTGCTCCAGCCTCATTTTCGAAAAAGTGAGCTCCAATGACTCCGCCGGACCATAAACCGCACCAAACAGTCACACGTTGAGGATAGAGAGGCTTTTCAACAATAAGTCTTGGGTTTTCCGAGCCCCAGATGCGACAATTTTGCTTGTTGACGAAGCCACCGAGGTGGAAATGGGCCTCATCACTCAATATGATTTTTCGATGGAATTCCGGATCATTTTCATGCATTTCAACGACCCAATCAGCAAAGACACGACGTACTTGATGATCGGCCGGCTTGAGTTCTTGTGTTAACTGAACTTTATAAGCCTTAAGATCCAAATCTTTATGCAAAATACGGTGTAATGACGTTTGTGGAATGCCTAATTCCAAAGAACGACGAGGAATGGACAAACCTGGGTTTTCTTCAACACTTTCGGCTACAGCAGCAATATTCTCGGCTGTTCTTGAGCGACGTGCACGGGTTTTACTTGTCCCAACAGCTCAAATTTTTCCACCAATTTCTTTATTGCGGTCCGACAAGGTGCTTCACGACGACCCAAAAATGTTCGAGTTTTACGAACCGTCTCTGCCAAATTTTCACCATTTTATAGTGAATTTTAATCATTTCAATGCGTTCTTGAAGCGTGTATCGTTCCATTTTTCTTAAAAGCGTAGTTTCTACTTGTGAAATGTCAAAAAATGACAGCTTCAAAAGTGACATCTACCGAAATAGCGGGCTATTCAAAATAACACCTCTTATTGGAAAACCCTTTATAATTTGTCTGTTTGAACAAGAGCGGCAATAAGCTCCTGTCCACAGGGCTTGAACCAATTTTTTTCTGGAAATAGGTATAAGATAAGATGAACTCAAAAGAAAGTACTTCCTTTCAGTAACGTTTATTAAGCTCAAATCGACTTGAAACGTTCTATTCCATCATCTGATTAAAATAGGCACCAGTCCTTTCGTAAGCCTCTCTTACAGCTCCCCCAACGCCCAGATTTCGGGAGCATCCGATGCCGACGGGGTGGCCTCCCCGTTGGGACCCTACTGTCCTTCCTGAAAACATCGTTTCGTCCCGTCCTGATAATGTCGGCCTTTCGGAACGAGGAGGCGGCACGCAGATGGCACAACGAGGCTACTGCCGCGCTGCGCTGCGGTTCGATCGGCGTTGCCACGCGAACGCGCCTTTTCACTAGCGGCGATAACGAAACGGGCTTTATTTTGGAAGTCGGTGTCCCTTCGTGACGTAGGAAGTGTCACTTCCTCTCGGAGTTAGATAGGGAGGATTTTCGAAAGAGGATGTCTAGTATATCACAATGGGACGAATGTATGGCGGGAGATGGATTGGGCGCAAATTCCTGGATTTGTGGCAAATTAAGGGCATGCACGCCGCTTGTCGTATTACTTCGATGTTACGGTTGGTTGGAATCTGTCGAGCAATTTACGAATTTGTCCAGATTTTAAGAATTTCCTGGTTATTTTCTCGAATTGTTTGCACTTGGGCAGATGAGAAATTCGTAGGGAACGATCTGATGGACGAGGACGACATGTTGCCAGGTATAGGGGAAATATATGACATTTAGGAATTTGAATATTTCATGAAATATTTCCCCTATTTTGCTCCCTTACCAATTTAACACATCACGAAATTCGTCGAGAAGAAGTATACTCCATTCACTTTTATAAAGTCTCCCGGTTGGCCATGAAATTTTGACACATTTCACAGTGTATATTTTGAAAATGTTAGGTTATGCTCATTCTCCTATCAGATAACTGCGCAACGTTGTCCTCTCTACATAGAAGTCGTAGTAATTAGGTACATATTTTTCACAATGTGAATTTTCTTGGGAAAAATAAAGAATTTGAGAATATATTATGTGAATTCAAAAATTCCAAAGACCTGGCGAATGTTGAAGAACATTTTTCATCTGTTGTTACTATGGAAATAATTCACGTATATAAACTGATTGGAAGATTCAGTTATGCTATTTTCTTGTACGGAAATCAAGAATCAAGTGTCGAAATAATTTCCAAGAGAATCCAAAATCGAATAGTTGAGTTGTAATTTCAACTGATAAAATAATCATAATAATTATTAGGTTACGTTCACAGAAACTCTTTCGATTATCGACTTAAGTTCGCATGCGGCATTGTCAAACTGTGTACCAGGCATTGGTATATTATTCAATCGAGGAGCATGGATTATCTAAATCTTGTGAACAAAAGGCAAGTGTGGCAACGTAGAAATACATAGATTCAAGGCCATCCTAGTTCAGGAGCGGATCAACCAAAATAAAGGCAAATACTCAATTTTTTATCAGATTTCATAACATTCAACGTTGAATATCTCAAAAACGAAGCGTTATAGAAGAAATGATGAATAATAATTTAATTTTCTAAAAGGATTGCAGATTCTTTTAATGACTCGAGATAAACTTAATTTGCTTTCCTTATGCTAATTTCATTCAGTTCTATGAATCCGCGAGTCTATAACTAGGAAACCAGTGGAAGTTGATAAAAACTGTTAATCGGAGAATATGTGCCATAGTTATAGAAAACTTAAAACCAAAATTCATTTCATTCTGAATATCCAGGTCAAAGCTGCATAAGAAAAACTGTTCTCTGCAATTTCAACAGCACATATCTTTTTATCTGAGCCGAATCTAGAAAAATGGTAAATCTAAAGAGTGATTAATTTGATGAGATCAGAAGAATTCTTCAAAAACACTGACGAGAAGTCAGGAGCTTTTGGGCGTATATTCTATTGTCCGTTGTCCAAAGCCGCTGAGGGTATATGTATCTAGTAATTGGTATGTTTAACAACACTAAATATCCAAGTTCTCTCAGCACAGGTACAAGACCTGAATCAAACAATTGATAAATACGAATTCGAATGCCAACTGTTGATCTCAAAATGATCAACAAATAGATTCACTTCCTAGAAGATGACGATCTTATTATTCCGTATAATTTCTCCATTTATTGGATCTCCCTTATCCTTTGCAGAAACTCTTACGTTGGCTAATCAGATCATCCTCTGCTGGCCCAAGTAATTGCTGTGTACGCATACGGTCCAGCCAGCTCAGGAAAGCCTTTTAAAGTCCTGGGAGGGTCTGATATGAAGATGTTATCTGGTAATGCATTCTCTTGACAGTCGGAGGATGGAGAAGCGAAGGAAAAGTTTTGGAGCAGGGTTGCCAAGTTTACTATTAAGTCAAGAAGAATAATTTAGAAAATGTATATTTAGCTTTCCAATTCCAGTACAATTTTGAAGTGATGCTGGAAAAATCAGTTTTTAAATTCCCTTACTTTTGCGATAGTCTTCCCAAAATTTTCACAGTTAAGGTGTCGGCGTAGGTAGATTTCAATAGTCAACTGAAAAAATCAAGTTGAATTCAGGGGCTCAAGCGTGCCAAAAATAATTAACCTTAGTGCCAAATTCAGTTTTGCTTCACATCTTCCGAAAATATTTCATAGGTTTTGAAAAACTCTTATACTTATATGAGCTGCTTGTTAAAAGAATTTCTGGAACAATATATGCCGTTGTTTGATCCATCACCGAGCAAAGACTTTTGCAAAACCTCAAAATAAAATGAGCAGAATGTAAGATGAACAAGTTAAAAACAATGAATGGAAAATAGTTAGCTATCCAAAAAAATATATGATGCGAAAGACTCGATGTCAAATTCCCGAACAAATATGTATGGTTCAAAGTGGAAATATCTGAAGAAAACTAAAACGATTTGATAAATGCAAGTATTTTGTCAGAGGGAGCTTATACAGGGTGAGTCTTTGACCACTGCATTAATTTTAACCAAAGATTCCTCTCATCAAATGAAACACTTTTTTCATTTACCATTATTCCAGATTCGGCTCAGGTAAAAAGTTACAAGCGTTTAAAGATTTCACAATGTGCTAATACACTCGTGGTTTACAGCTTGATTCGGGATTCCAACCCTCAGGGACGGATCCATAAAAGTAGTGAAATTTCTGGAGTTTTCCATTTTAAAACATTCAATGAAGAATATCTCGAAAACGGTGCGTTTAAGGAGAAATGATGAAGAATAATTTAATGTTCTAAAACGATGGAATATTCTTGAAATGACTCAAGAAAAACTTTATATGCTCTCTTTATGCTAATTTCGTTTAGTTTTATGAATCCACGAGTCCATAACTAAAAAACCAGTAGAAGTAGAAAATAACTAATATTTGGAAAATATGTATCATAGTTATAGGAAACTTTACGCCAACATTCATTTTATTCGAAAAAAGGATGTCAAAGCTACAAAATAAAAACTGATTTTTTTTCAAAATTTCAACAGCCTGTATCTTTTTACCTGAGCTGAATTTGGAAAAATGTTAAATGAAAATAGTGTTTCATTTGATGAGAGGAATCTTTGGTTAAAATTAATGCAGTGGTCAAAGACTCACCCTGTATATTCCCTGTATATACCCTGTATATTCCCGTATGGATTCTTTAACTGAGAGTATTGGGATTGAATACTTCCCTCTGTTCGAAACACATAATCCATGTATCAGACAAAAAATCAATCGAATTTTTTTTTACTTCAAATATACAGCTGAGGATCTCTCCTTGCAGCAGTCGCACCGGGACGCGTTCCTTCCTTCCGCAATCCCTCTTCCAGAATACCAAACGCGTCCGCCCTTTCACCCGTGCCCGTTATTGCATTCCATCTGGCCCTATAAGTGTGTGTTATCGATTTTTCCCTAAACCCCTCGCCGTCACCGCGATCCCCCTGCACTGGGCCAAATTACGTAATTGCACATTAGAAACCGCGTTTTACAGATGGCCATAACGGTACTTACTTTGGACCTTATTTTTTTGAGGAAAACATGAGGATCTCCTTTAATTAAGGGGTGGAGTAGATCAGGGGATTGCTTGAACGTGGGGGGTGTGTGAGTCTATAGATAACAGTTTGATGTACCCGATCCTCTAGAACAAGATGCATATAATACAAATGTTCCAGCACTGATGGCGTGAAGCCAGGAGCTTTTGCGCGTGTGTTCTATTGTCCATTCTCCTGTATTGGACACTCTTAATCGAATTTACCATGGTGAATTCTATTGTCTGTTCTCCTATATTGGACACTCTTAATCGAATTTACCACGGTGAATTCCATTAAGAGTGTCCAATACAGGAGAACAGACAATAGAATTCACCATGGTAAATTCGATTAAGAGTGTCCAATACAGGAGAACAGACAATAGAATTCACCATGGTAAATTCGATTAAGAGTTTCCAATACAGGAGAATGGATAATAGAACATACGAGCTAAAGCTCCTGACTTCACGTCAGTGCTTGAACAAATTTTTTTTTCGTGAAGTCAGGATAGAAAGCAATTATGAAAAAATTAACACAATGTCTACCTTGAATTCTTCTTTGGGAGAAGAATACATATTTATTCTAGAAAAATATTACTGGAATTAATGTCATATTTAAATAATCAAAGTAAAGAAAATTATAAGTTTAGTTACTAAATATTGACTAAAATTCAATTGAATTCCAGTAATATTCAATTACGTATTCTTAACCAATAAATGCCCATTGATAGATCTGAAGGTGTTGAGGTGAAACATAAAGATGTATTCTCATTAGTGATAGCAAAACTGGCCTAAAATGCCTCTCTACCCATCCCGAGATTTAATATCGACAAATGAGCCTCTCACCTCACAAGATCAGAAAGTGTGGTTAATTTAAAGTTAAGTTTTGAAGCCTTCAGCAAAATTTCAGCGATATCATATTAAAATAATACATAACCTTTCAAAAGTCCCCTCTGACAAACATACTCCTCTGCAGGCGCATGGATCTCTTGAAGAAGAATCGCCAAATATATTCCCTCTTGTTCATTCATAGAAATCCCTTCAATATTTAGTTGCCTCCCCCTAAGGAGGATCTCTTTCAAAACCAGGTCTGATCGCTACAGGATGATGAAATAACGCGATTTTCCCCAGAACACACGCGCAAAAATATGTCATCATGACATTCATGGTTTTGAAGGTTCTCGCAAAAATACAACGATTCGCATCCAGCTACGCACTCGCACAAAAGGCTGCTCGGTTCTCCAACAATCCATATCCAGCCCAGACAAAATGAGGTAAAATAAGGGATTTATCAGTAGAGAATATTCAGTAATTCAATATGCAACTTTTTTGTAACCTTACCTTTTATTCCAAAGGTTGTGAGTTTGTTATAATTTGTTGAAAAATTAGGTAGGCTGTTGTCGAATTCATTCATAATTATCATTATTATTATATTATCATCTTAGTGACAAATATTTTAATTGTTGAAATTTTCATGACGACTATAGGGTTTTCGCCTTCTTTGAAAGATATTGATTTGTTATTGATCAAACAGCTCTGACTCAAAATATAGTAGGAGTCAATTTTTCCACCCCTATATGATAAAATTTAGGAATTGAAAAAAGTGTCATGCAATTAGCGTTAGCTGAATGCCAAATTTCGTTCTACTAAATTGTTCCATATAGAAGATATTCAATGACACCCTAAAAATTGCTATCTCTATTCGTTCGAAAGTTATCCTGGCAACAGGAGGCCTGACAGAATCTAATTTGACTTTAAATTCTTCATCAGTGAGTCGAACCTAATCGTTTGAGATTATTTTCGGGGAAAAAAATTCGAAAATTACAGACATTTGGCCAAAATGATAGCACGCTGTTTCATAAGACATGCGCGCAAAAATGAAAGAAAATTGTATCCCAGAAACGTCACAAATTGTTGATTTTGCGAGAACCTTCAAAACCTTATTTCAAAGCCAAGTTCTAGATTTAAACTCGATAGGATCTAGATTGTTGGAAATGTTGGCTGCCCGGTCTGACTATGCATTTGAACAAGCGCGCCAAAGCAGACTGACCTCTCTTCAGTACTTTCCCAACCTTTTGAGATAATTATATAACCGAACTGAAGATATTATACAGTGTGGGTCAAAATATTGGAACAAATTCATTTTCAAGAAGAAAAATATTTGCCAACAAAAATCCTGGAACAGGTCAATTTTTCTTTCACTTTTACCAAATTTTTATGCATAATTGAAAGATTTTTGTTGCACCCTGTGCCATCCCCATCTACCCTCTAAATTTTTTGAATAGGGGAAGTGGGTCATGTGGTACTTTTTTGGCAAGGTCTCTGTATCTTCTTTACAGGCATTCAGAAATTTTCAAGAAAAAATTTTTCTTTTTTGAAAAATAGTTAGTTCAAAGAGGTTTTCAGTAAGTGCACTTTGTCATGGCTCATTTACTTTGAGACGATGGTACCTGATGAAATTTGTCACCGAATGAAAGTCGACCATTACAGTTTTGTTCATGCACAACTTTCAACCCCCTCACGCCCCCCCCCCAATTTTTTCTCCATTAGAGGATACGTAGGGGTTGAAAGTTGTGCATGAACAAAACTGTAATGGTCGACTTTCATTCGGTGACAAATTTCATCAAGTACCATCGTCTCAAAGTAAATGAGCCATCACAAAGTGCACACACACTGAAAACCTCTTTGAACTAACTATTTTTCAAAAAAGAAAAATTTTTTCTTGAAAATTTCTGCACACCTGTAAAGAAGATACAAAGACCTTGCCAAAAAAGTACCACATGACCCACTTTCCCTATTCAAAAAAATTTAGAGGGTTGATGGGGATGGCACAGGGTGCAACAAAAATCCTTCAAAAATGCATAGAAATTTGGTAAAAGTGAAACAAAAATTGACCTGTTTCACGATTTTGTTGCCAAATATTTTTCTTCTGAGAAAATGAATTTGTTCCATAATTTTGAAGCGCACTGTATACAAATAAAAATGTGCACATTAAATTGTGATTTCCAAACCAATCGTTTCGTTTCGAACAGAATTATGAGGCAGTTATTCAAATGGAATGAACAGACAAATTTAAATCCAGCGATGACTGTAGAATTTTCCATCAACCACCCACAGGCGCTCATTAAGAAAATCGTTCGAAATTTGCCGACAACAAAACGCCCAAAGGTCGTAATTAAGACGAAAGCAAGAGGACTCGACTGAGTAATGAACGTAGAATGTACTTCGACATAAAAAGGAATTTGTCTTTTAATAGGCGATTGTAGCCTTCAAAGCACGTCCTTGCAACAGTATAACTTCCCTCGAGTAAAGTTTCACAAAGAAATAAGAAAGAACCGTTTCACTGAAAAAAATGGAGCCAACCACGCTACAGGTGTTTCTCATGCAATTAAACATTGGCGTAGAACCGAGGGAATGGGTTCTTTGCAGCAGAGAAAAGGTTGAAGGGGCGGAGGAAAAATGCCACTAACCAGACAGG
Organism: Halyzia sedecimguttata; assembly: GCA_937662695.2. NCBI lineage: Eukaryota > Metazoa > Arthropoda > Insecta > Coleoptera > Coccinellidae > Halyzia > Halyzia sedecimguttata. Next base: position 100,532,120 of record OW569413.2, on the reverse strand, counting down.
TAGTCTTGATGGATAGGAAGACCGGCAAATTTTGATACACATTTTTGACGCTCTTGTTCCTCGGAACAGAGTGCTTATCAATTTGCCCAAATGTCTGTAATTTTCGAATTTTTGGCTGAAAATGGTCTTGAACGATTTGGTTTGACTCACTGATCAAGAATCCGTGGTCGAAATCGATTCTGTCCGGCCGGCCGTCCGTCCGGCCATTAACACAATAACTCTCGAACGGAATGAAACAGTTGAAATTTTGAGAGTAGGTTTGAGGGATAAACATCTCGCTTCAGTTCGTTATTGAGCAAAATCGGTCAAATAGTTTCGGAGTAACGAAAAAAAATATTTTGTTTTAAATTACAACTTTTGAATTCAATTTTTTTAAAAACGCAGTTTCACCATAAGAATCCAATGTTATCATTTTCAACTCTAACAAGCTAATACTTTCGGAGATATGATGTTTCAAAGTTTGAATAATACATCGTAAATCGTAAGTTCTATGTATTCACAGAATGTGAACATAGATTCTGTCTGTGATCACTATTCATAAATGTCATCTTTTCTAGCTATTAGAGATTGTCAATTCGGAGTTGTTATTTTCTCTTGGAAAGCAAGTATTCGATTCTTGAATTTGTGAATATATACAAGACTGTTTTGATGTAGTTCATGGAGGCAATAGGAAAGAAGAACATAATGGAATCATCAAAAGAAATTACTGTTCATTGATCACTGAGGTTAATATTACCTTTTACTTCCTTAAATAGTGAGACATGTTCCTATATACAGTATTTTCATAATGTTGCTAGCAACAAAATACTGAAATATGGATCTACATTTGTGTATCAATAATTTTTTTTTGAGTTAAGGTTCATAATATTTAAAAGAATGTGTTAGTGGTATGAACAATTAAATTTTAAATTATGAAAAGAGGACAGTATTTTATCAATATATTTAACTACTACTAACTATTAAAATAATTTGTTCGTAATCCACTACCTACTCAAATATCAGGAATAAATGGACAATCTGCTATGATTGTCACCAGCCTTGCTCTAGACATTTTGATGATACTTTCCTTAGGTGTTTCGAGTTGTGAAAACTATGCACCGAGTGTAAGTTGCAACAACCCATTTCATGAGGTTGAATCATTGCAGATTGCTCATTTAATCTTGATAAATAAATTTAGTGACAATTTTTGAAGCATTGAGGCATTGAAGCATTGTAGATTGCTCTTTTTTATAAGATAATTTTTGAAGCATTTTTTTTGAACGACACTTCTTTTAAATTTAATTTCATTCATGATCCATTTCTATCATAGGAATCCATTGATACAATTCCCAACTCTGAGAAACCAATACTTTCGGAGATATAATTTGTCTGTTTGAACGAGAGCGCCAAAAATCTCCTGTCCACAGGGCTTGAACCAATTTTTCTTGGAAAAAATTCGGTACTAAAAGTTCAGGAGTGAACAGCAATGAATAATAATAGTTGTTGTTAGTACATCATATTATTGTGGTACCTCCAAATCTCAAGTTCATTTTTTCTTCGTTTAATTCTTTATACATGGAGTGTCAAAAGTATGGAATAAGGGATTTATTTCCTGTCCTTTCGGGAATATCGAAAAATGGTTTGATAGGTCAAAGTTATTTATTTTTCATTATATCTCACCGAAAATATTAACTTTCATAACTATGTTTAGATTCTGAAACAACTTCTTTTCCATTTAGTGCACCGCAAGTAAATTAGAGTACCGGAAAGATTTTCCCGAGCCTTGCTGCGACAATTAATACGAAGTTCAATCAAAATTTATATCACCGTTATTAAAAATAAAAAAATTGGTTTAAGCCTTGTGGACAGGAGCTTTGGCGCTCTTGTTCAAACTTTGACACATCGTATCTCCGAAAGTATTGGTTTCTCAGACGCAAATAATAGTTTATTTATCAAGATTAAATGAGCAATCTGAGAAATCATAGCTAACATAGTTTTACTTTGCATAGAAATTTCCAAGTTCCAACTCCTTTTTCAATAAATTTAGCCAAATATGGTCAATACCAATTGAGCAATTTGCAAAATTGCATTCTCTGTTTTTATTGAAAAAGGAGTTGGAACTTGGAAATTTATATGCAAAGTAAAACTATGTAGGCTATGATTTTTAAATACTGTCAATGTGACAATTCTTGAATTTCACAATAACTATCAACAAAATAATTCTAAAGATTTTCATTAAGCGTCTGACGAAGGAGTCTGATATAGACTCCGTTACGATAGAGTTGTTTCTTCGTTGATGTTGTTTCGTTGTTGTTTGTTAGGCAACATTGTTCAATTGATTGCTTCTGACAAATATCTTGTGTTTCTTACGCAGAAGCAAATTACAAAATAATTAATTTTTATTTAATAGATATTTTTCAGAGTTTGGGAGAGAAAACCCAGAAAAAAAAACCTTTTAATAATGTAGTATTCAATTTGTCGAATATGCCCATTTGAAATTTATTGTTGATACGACAGATCTCGATAACGATAGATTTAAGAAATGTGAAGGCGGGTTTATACAGCAAATAAGATAAGATAAAATAAAATAAGAAATAAAATAAGAAAGTTAAACATGTACATTTCTATGAGAGCGTTTATACACGAAATAAAATAAAATAAGAAATAAGAATAAGAATTAAAGTTGGCCAACTCTCATCTTTATTTCTTATTTTATGTTATTTTATTTGGAAAATGACAATGCGCATGCTCGAAGTGTGAAATTCATAGAACTTGCATAAAATTGTCAAAAAGCTTCGATTTGATTGGTTCATTCTTATTTCTTATTTTGTTTTAGATTATCTGTATAAACCGATCCGCTTAACCCTTAATTCTTATTTTATTTTAATTTGTTTCTTATTTTATCTTATTTGCTGTATAAACCCGCCTTTACGAATCAGAGAAATATATATTTACGATAGCGCTAAAACTCCTAACCCTACGTCGATCCTTTTTCGATTTATCTACGTTACATTCATCGAATCTTATAGTAAATGTTGAAACCTAATGCTCGAGTTATGGCCACGCCACTGCTCTATGTATTCGAGAGGGGAAGAACTTGATTTCCTGACCATCAGGTTCTGGCTGTATTGTTTGCTCGAAAATTAGTGCCAGAATAAACTCCTGAACTGTTTGACATCCGTTTATGACGGTGATTATTGCATCTCCAATTAACGCGATAAACTGGCGGTAGGTAAAAAGGCACAGTGATCCTTTCGGCAATTTTGAACGAACGAAGTTTCTCTCGATGTAGTAGATACCTATTATAAATCAGTGAACCGATTATTGAATATGTATTCGCCGATATACAGTGAGTGGCGAAAGTATTGAGTAATGGATTTATTTTCTCCCCTTTCAGGAATAGCGAAAAATGCTTTGATAAGTTAAATTAATTTAATTTTGGCGCTCATGTTACTGCTAACAGAGTGCATATCAATTTGCCCAAATCTCTGTAATTTTCGAATTTTTGGCTGAAAATGATCTCAAACGATTTTGTTCGACTCACTGATCAAGAATCCGTGGTCAAAATCGATTCTGTCCGTCCGTCCGTCCGTTAACACGATAACTCTCGAACGGAATGAGCTAGACAGTTGAAATTTTCAGAGTAGGTTTGGGAGATGAACATCTCGGCTAAGTTCGTTATTGGGCAAAATCCCGAAGCCTGATGGTTTTGGGGTAACGAAAAATAATATTTTTTTTCACATTTTGCAAATTAGAAATTCAGTTTTTTTTAAGGTGCAGTTGTATTATAAGAATCCATTGATATCATTTTCAACTCTAGCTAGCTAGTACTTTGGGAGATATAAATTTTCAAAATTTCAGAAAAATACATCGTACTTCTATGTTATTACAGAATGCGAATTCTATCTGTCTGTGTTCTATCTGTGTTCACTGTTCATACAGATAATCTTATCTACCTATGACAGATATGTCAAATATATTGATTTCTGTGCTAATAAAGTATGATTGAATGCAAAATGAACCAATATGGGATATGATAATTACCCTTACCCTATATGCCCTTGGATAATCCATATTATGATGAAAATATATTTAGAATATCTTCAGTGAAAACAAAACCAGAATAATGGCTAAGTTTCAATTGATATAATATAATTTTCAGAGGAGATTTGAGGAATGAATATCTCGGATAAGTTCGTTATTTAAATTTAATTAAGTTTTAACTTATTGTTCTGCCATTTCCCGTTACCAAGCAGTGACGTCATGGATATTTTCTTTAAATTACTATTTTCTTCTTGTCGTGGGTAGAGCATGAAATTTTGAATTCAGTAATGCACATGTAACGCCATTTGGATTAATAATTCTCGAGATATTACTTTTTCAAATTAGAAAAACATGTGAAAATTTTGGAATGAAGTCTTCATCAAAGAAACACATTTTTATTCCAAACACGATACTACTTGAAGGTGTCATAACTTACAAAAATTATCAAAGCAAGTGATCAAAATGATTTACTTTTACTTATATCAACATTACCAATCGAGCTTCAAAGTCGAATTTTTGGATGAAAATGGTCTTAAAACGATTTGGTTATACTCATTAATCAAGAATCCGTGGTCAAAGTCGATTCTGTCCAGCCGTTAAAACGATAACTCTCGAACGGAATGAGCTGGGCAGTTGAAACTTCCAGAGTAGGTTTTGGAGATAAATATCTCGGTTAAGTTCGTTATTGGGCAAAATACTTCGGAGTAACGGAAAAAATAATATTTTTTTTCACATTACAAATTTCATATTAATTTTTTTTAGACGCAGTTTCATCATAAGAGTCCACTGATATCACTTTTAACTCTAACAAAGTATAGTACTTTCGGAGATATGATTTTTCAAAATTTCGATACTAAATCGTAATTCTATGATTTCACAGAATGCTGTAATCGAAAATTAAAGTCCGTATTTGCATCTATGTATATATTTATATATACAGAACACAAATCAAAGTCGTAAGCAATCAGTAGAATAAGGTTAAGGGTTTATTCAACCCGAAAATGGTCTCAAACGATTAAGTTCGACTCCCCAATGAAGAATTCGATGTCAAATTTGATTCTGTCCGTCCGGCCGGCCGGCCGGCCGTTGCCTCGATAACTTGAGAACGAAAAGAGCTAGCGACTTGAAATTTTCAGGGTGGGTGGCGCATCTCAATACGACGGACAAGTTCGTTAATGGGCATAATCGGCCTAGTGGTTTCCGAGTAATAATTTTGTTTTCAACCAATATAAATCCGATCGAATTGAAACTTGGTGAGTAGTTGTAGAATATAAACCTAAGCACGTTTGTGGAATTTTGTGCGAATCGTATGGCTAGAAAATTATTAAAAAATTATTGAAAAATATTTTTGTTGGTACGATAACTTGAGAACGGAAAGAGATAGCGGCTTCAAGTTTGCAGGTTAGGATGTGCACTAGAACGCGACATTTTAGTATGATTATGAGCATAATCGGTCAAACGGTTTTAGAGTTATAGCCATCTGAAATTTTCTGAAATTTGGTGGTTTTTTGTACCTCATTAACTCGAAAAATACTGAACCGATTGAATTCAAACATGGTTATTAGTTATAGAATGCCAACGCGGAAATGTTTGCAAAATTTGGTGGGGTTAGCATTTGTAGAAAATTTTTAATAAATCATTGAAAATAAAAAAAAAAATTCTATATATCAGTAACTAATAGTTCGAAATTGCTGAAATTTTGCAAGAGCCTTCATAACCTAACTTTACTACCAAGTTTCAAGTTTTAATACGATCGGTTAAATATTGTTGGAGATTCGAGCATTCTTGTGTGAGTTCAGTAGATGGGTGACCGTTGCCTCGATAACTTTCGAACGAAAGGAGATAGGGACTTGCAATTTTCAGGGTAGGTTTCGTATCCGAAAGGGAGAGTTGAGTTCGATTTTGGGCATAATCGGCCTAATGGTTTCCGAGTTATACCCACCTGGAATAATATTTCCTTGATAACTCAAAAAAATTGGTTCAAGCACTGACGTGAAGTCAGAAGCAGTTGCGCGTATGTTCTATTGTTCATTCTTCTGTATTGGACACCCTTAATCGAATTTACCATGGAAAATTATGTTGTCCATTCTCCTGTATTGGACACTTAATTCGAATTTACCATGGTAAATTCGATTAAGGGTGTCCAATACAGAAGAATGGTCAATAGAACATACGCGCAAAAGCTTCTGACTTCACGTCAGTGCTTGAACCAATTTTTTTTTTATAATATTAAAGTTAATTCAAGCTCGGAACACAAATTGCTGAAGTAACCGGCTGATACAATCAAATTTATATTTGTTTATCAACAGAACCCTTTGTGGTTCTAGTAACTGTTATGAAATTACATTAAGGATGCATTTTATTCCTAGGCACCGTTATATATAGCATGACCTCCTGCTGTTACACCTGGACATTACTGGCCCCGCAACGGGATTACCTACCTTTCAGTTTGACGTTCGCAGTTATATCGGTACCTACCTTATGTTATATAACAAAAAATAAACAGAAGGAGTAAACTAGGAAAGGGGTAGAAGTAATATCAACTGGTAAACCTTATTCTCCGTTATGTTCGAGAGATCAGTTACTGTTATGTTATGTAGTAATAGCGGAGGCATTGAGAAAAACTGTTTACGGTTATCCAATAAATGGGTGGAAATTAATTACCCCAAGATTATATGGTTGTTGATACCAGTCATAATCATCAGGTTAATTTGTTTCGGCGCAACGACTGGTATTCATAACACAGCAAACACATAATTATATACACAATTTGCATATTTTATTCAATTAATTCATTTTACTGATGAAGAATTCGTAGTCAATTCTGCCCGTCCGATAATTATTTACGAATCATTTTGAATTTGCAGGGAGGTTTGATGAAGAAATACGCCTGTCGAGCTAGAGATTGGGCAAAATCCTTCAAATAGTTTCGGACATGCACTCATTTGACATTCTATTTTCCCAATTTTCCAATCGATTTAAAAGTTGGTATTTACTATTTAGGTGAAGAACAACGATTCCATTGTTTGCGCAAAATTTCATTAGCATCTTAGCACTAGACGAAAACTTCCATATGTCAGACATCTCCAGAATTCGCAGAATTGTTTAATGGCAACCTTATAGCTATTTTAGGTGGAAATAAATGGAAGTTTTACTGATCCTATATCCCTTGTGTTCCGATATTGCTGGCACTACTTAATCGAATTTATACCATGGCAAATTCGATTAAGAGTGTCCAATACAGGAGAATGGACAATAGTACATACACGCAAAAGCTCCTGACTTCACGTCAGTGCTTCAACAAATTTTTTTTCGTAATTTTTTGGAAATTTTCTAGCAGTATGGTTCTTACAAAATTTAAAACACGTCTTTATGTCGATATTCTACGACTAGTTACCAAGCTTCAATTCGATCCAGGATATATTTTATGAGTTATAGAGGAAATAATATTCCAGGTGGGTATAACTCCGAAACCGTTGGAACGAATATGCCCAAAAACGAACCTAACTGTCCGATTCGGATACGCAACCTACGTTGAAAATTGCAAGTCTCTATCGCCTTTCGTTCGAAAGTTATCAAGGCAACGGTCACCCATCCATATACTGAACTCACACAAGGCTGCTCGAATCTCCAACAATATATAACTCGGAACTTGGCAGTAGAGTTAGGTTCTGAAGGCTCACGCAAAATTTCAGCAATGTCGGACTGATATATAGAATTTTTTTCATTAATTTTCAATGATTTTTTAAAAATTTTCTAGTGATACGATCCTCACGAAATTATGCAAGATTTTTTGCGTTGGCATTTTACAACTAATAACCATGTTTGAATTTAATCGTTTATGTGTTTCTCGAGTAATTGAGGAAATCGCCATATTTCAGATGGGTATAACTCCAAATCCGTTTGTCTGATTATGCCTATAAACAAACTCAAATGTCGCATTCAAATGCACAACATAACCTGAAATTTGAAGTCATGATTCTCACAAAATTTCACAAACGTGCTTAGGTTGTTTATATTCTACAACTATTCACCAGGTTTCAATTCGATCGGATTTGTATTAGTTGAAAACAAAATTATTACTCCGAAACCAATGGGCCGATTGTTCGTCGTATTGGGATGCTGAATATTTCAAGTCGCGATCGATTTCCGTTCTCAAGTTATCGTGGCCGGGCAATCAAATTTGACCACGAATTCATCATCAGGGGGTCGTACCCAATCGTTTGAGACCGAAAAATTCGAAAATTCTAGACATTTGGGCAAAATGATATCCGCGATGTTCCCCAGAACATGCGCCCAATAACAATAATATATAAAAGATAATTATTCCCGTTAAGAATCTATCACTTTCATCAATAAAGAAAAATAACAGATTTGAAAGGGGTTGAAGACTTCAACCCCTTATAGATGTAGTATTAAAGGGATAAAAAAACTTGTTATAAGTTTACACGGAAGTAGTATTTCAGTCAAGTTTCATTTTACTGCAACCATTAGTTTATGGGAAACAAATTTTAACTGTCAAATTGCCACAACCTTTGAGGGGATATACAGGTATATCTCAAAAGGGGATGAGAATTCGAAAAAAATTTGTATGAAAATCTAGCCCTATTTTTGGCGCTCTAGTTCCTCGGAACTGAGTGCTTATCAATTTGCCCAAATGTCTGTAATTTTCGAATTTTTCGATGAAATTGGTCTTAAACGATTTGGTTCGACTCACTGATCAAGAATCCGTGGTCGAAATTCATTCTGTCCGGCCGTCCGGCCGGCCGGCCGTAGGCACGATAACTCTCGAACGGAATGAGCTAGACAGTTGAAATTTTCAGAATAGGTTTGGGAGATAAATATCTCGGCTATGTTCGTTATTGGACAAAATCGGACAGATGGTTTCGGAGTAACAAAAAAAAAAATTTTTTTTACAAGGCAAATTCCAAATTAATTTTTTTTCAATAAGCTGTTTTACCATAAGAATCCAATGATATCATTTTTAACTCTAACAAGCTAATTCTTTCGGAGATATGATTTTTCAAAATTTCAATAATAAATCGTATTTCAACGTTGTCACAGAATGATATTATTCTATATAGAATTGTCATAATGTCAAATTATGTTCCTGAGACATGACATTATCTAATAAATCGAACAATTGTGAGCGAAGTGAGAAAAATCTCAGTTGTTTGCTCCGAAATTAGGTTTTCTCAGAAAATTCTCACATTTCGGAACGGAACATGAAGTAAGAGATCTGAGAGCAGTGAGACTGCTTTTCATCCATAGACATAGATATAACTCTCGAACGGAATGAGGTAGGTAGTTGAAATTTTCAGAGTAGTTTAGGGAGATGAATATCTCGGTTAAGTTCGTTTTTGGGCAAAATTGGCCACATTTAATTTGATTTCTTCCATGGTGCAGTTCTCATTCTCATGATTGCTCATTTAATCTTGATAAATAAACTATTATTTGAATTGATTTTCCTTTAGGATGCCGTTCTATCATATGAATACATTGATATAATTCCCAACTCTGAGAAACCAATACTTTCGGAGATATAATTTGTCTGTTTGAACTAGAGCGCCAGAAAGCTCCTGTCCACAGGGCTTGAACCCATTTTTTCTAAGAAATCTGCTCCTAAAATTTGGTAGCCTATTTGTAAAACACCCTGTATTGATTACTACAAAGCTTTGAAGATTCCGTCCTTCTACAATTTTTCAGTATTTTCTTTTGTTCTCTATTATCGAAAATTGAAGGTTAATCCTCGTATACGATCCCGGCTTGCTCTTGACCAACTCATTTACCAACTCTCCCATCTATATGAATATTGAAAGGGCCTCATTTCTCTGCTAGTCCGGCTTATAGAAAGCATAATACTGCCGCATGACCGGATATTTCCAGCCCGAAGTTTGGGGTGAAGTGCCCGAAACTTGAAAAGTCATTATTTGTTTGGGATTTCTGAAATTTACCTGTTTCTCTACGTCCCGTCCAAGAAAATATCTACTGTGGTGTTGTTGACCTCGGTCCAGGTATGAAATATTCAAAAATCCATTATTTCCTGCAACAGAGAGAGGGATATTAGACAACTTATTAGTTCCAGGAAAAAATCTGATTTATATTTATTGCTCGGGGAATTGGATTAACTGAAGTGCTTTCCTATATGGGCCCGTTTTTTTAACGACGAGGTTTATGGGATGAATTGATGTAAGAGGGCATTTAGAGTGGATTTTCATTAGATGCCTATTATTATTGATTAACTTCTTGGCTCTTAAATATGTGTTTCCCCACGAAATTTATAAATTGCTTCAACGGCTTATTTCCATTGATTAACTCGTGAAAGAAGGATAGGTAGAACGCTCAAAAATAAGTTAAGTTTGCTGACTAAAAAATCTTTAACCTTAAGAAGCACTGACGTGAAGTCATCAGTAGGTTCGCCGCGCATGTTGTTCTGTTAATTCACGCCTCATACACCCTCGCGAAATACTGCATGCATGTATGAATCATTAAGCAGCCGTCTTAATTCAACCAAGTACTAGATTTCAATTCGATCAAATCTGTATTTTTGAAAATATTGGGAAAATTAAATTCGGTTTGTGCGAGATTTCAGCGAAATCTGACAAATAGCTTCCGAAAGATAACATTTTTGGCGCTCTAGTTCCTCGGAACTGAGTGCTTATCAATTAGCCCAAATGTCTGTAATTTTCGAATTTATGGCTGAAAATGATCTCAAACGATTTGGTTCGACTCACTGATCAAGAATCCGAGGTCGAAATCGATTCTGTCCGGCCGGCCGTAGGCACGATAACTCTCGAACGAAAGGAGTTAGAGTATTGAAATTTGCAAGAAGGGTTTGGAGCGTAGATATCTCGGTTAAGTTCGTTAATGAGCGAAATCCATCAAGCGGTTTCGGAGTTATGGCCGATTTTAGTAAAACACATTTTTTATGAATATTTCCGAAACTGATCACTCGATCTATCTGAAATTTAGCATCAAATTGTAGAATCATAACCTTTATACGCATGTGAAGTTTTGTATTGACCAGGTTACCGCAAAGTCTCAAAAAAAAATTTCAAAATTAAAAAAAAATTCTACAATAACTCTCGAAAGGAATGAGCTAGGCAGTTGAAATTTTCAGAGTAGGTTAGGGAGATGAATATCTCGGCTAAGTTCGTTATTGGGCAAAATACGCCAGATGGTTTCGGAGTAACGAAAAAAAAAATTTTTTTAAGCAACAAATTTCAAATTCAATTTTTATTTAAGATGCAGTTTCACCATTAAAATCCATCGATATCATTTTCAACTCCAACAAGCTAATACTTTCGGAGATATGATTTTTCGAAATTTCAATAATGAATCGTACTTCTATGTTTTCACAGAATGTTGTAATTATTCTATCTAAGCTTTATTATATGATCTGTGTTCATACTCGTACATGTCATCCTGTTCTATAAGAGAGAGTCAAATTCATTTCAGCTATTTTAATTTGATTTCTTCCATGGTGCAGTTCTAATTCTCAGATTGCTCATTTAATCTTGATAATTAAACTATTATTTGAATTGAATTTTCTTTATGATGCAGTTTTATCATAAGAATACATTGATATAATTCCCAACTCTGAGAAAGCAATACTTTCGGAGATATAATTTGTCTGTTTGAACTAGAGCGCCAGAAAGCTCCTGTCCACAGGGCTTGAACCAATTTATTATAATGACATTGCATGTGATCTTTTGTAATGGAAAAATAATGATTTCACAGATTTCTTGATTTACAGTTCCATTCAAAATATTCCAAAGAAACTCCTTCACTGCTAAATCCCTTATTTGAACTCATTATGTCTTGGCACGATGAAATTTCTGCTCCAAACAAATGGTGTTTATAAATATAATGTCCGGACAGATGTCTGATTGATCAAAAAGTGAATTGATTTTTCAATAAACTGCTTCATTATATTCTTTTAATTTGGATTTACGAACTAGCAACGGTGGAATGTGAACTTTGTCGCTTGTCAGTTTTCATTTATTCGCTTGTCAGAATCTTCGAAATCGACTCTAGCGGCACCATCGTTAATGAAGTGAAGTAGTATATAAAGTACGTGATTTGACAGGTCTAGGTCCGTTTTTCAGCCGAAAATTTTAACAGGGAGTAGTCTAGTCAACAAGTCAATAGTCTAGTCAACAAGATCCAAATTTTTTCGAAGAGTCGGAAAAATATGGTTGAGGGCCCATTCGATTCGTAATCCTATTTAGAAATTTTTTTTTATAAAATACAAGATGCGCTCGCAAAAATTACAAAAGTTATAAACAATTAACTAAAAAAAAAGGGAGTTTCGTTTTTTGCTTATATCTCAGAAACTATTTGAGATATTGCAAATTTGAAAAAAGATTCAAAAAGAGGAGGTTTGTCCCAATTCCCGGAAGTGTAGAATGAATATTAATAATTTTTACAGAGGGCTGAAAATTCGTCCGAAAACGGCTATTACTTTATCTGTAAGCCACGTCCCCTTCGATTACTTTAACAAAAAATGTTATTTAAACATGTTAAATATTAAAATTTTATTCAAAAAAATTCAGGCTCTTAGTGGATAAAATATGAATAATATTCCGTCGGCAAAAAAATATTATCACAATTTTTCATTAAGTTATTCATTAGTTAATTAACAATTTATCAAAGCTTGGATATTAACATTGCAAGTGTGATAATTGTTAAACTACGAATCTCAAATTTTTTTCGCTTCGTGGAGCTATTTTTCGAAGGGTACAGAACAGATTCCCGTCGGCAGAATTATTAATCCTCAAATTGTTATTAAATATTTATGTCGGTGAAAAATTTCAAAGTTAACTAAATACAGTAAAATTTTTTTTTTTTAAATGCATTTATTCGTTCTTATATTAACGAAAGTTACCTAAAAATGTTTTTTCATAATTTTTAACTTGTTTTAAATTCATAATTTTTAAATTGTTATAAACAAATGGATTGTTTATTAATAATTCAATTTTTTGTTTATTTTTGTAATCTTTAATACAAATTATGATTTTTAAAAAAAGTCCCGTTTCTTAAAAAAATCTTGAAACATCTTGAATTTTGTCGAAAACTTTCTAAATGGGATTACGAGTCGAATGAGCCCTCAACCATATTTTTCCGGCACTTGACTAGACTAGAGTGTCGACACCTTGTTATTCTATGCATCTTGGTCCGGATAGTCACAATCAGCGCCTAAAAAAATCGAGCACGCCGCCGATCCCGTCTCTCGGGTATCGGTGACATGGGGTACTTTTTTCCCCTAATAAAATTGATAAGATCCCAGCTACGGTTTAGCCGGGCCGGACTGCAGATCCTCTCGCTATGAAAAGAGTAGGAAATGAAAAGGACAGAAAAATCCAATATACTCATCGTCCCCCATCCCTGTTTCGTACCGCGTAGTTTGTCCCCCGGATTAAAATTACTGACATGTACTACGTTGTTCGACGTATTCACCGGGCCTGATCGCTTTACTTCGTAATCCTCTTCCGAAGAAACATCGAAAACTTCGTGATTTTTCCTAAGAGAACGACCCTGGGAATAAACAGTCGGTAGACAAATAGTACACACATGAGTTGAAAATTCCGCCCCGCGGCGTCGATCTTTATGAGGTCGCATCACATAGGTCGCTTATCTTTTCTCTGTGTCGATGCTATAGTTTTCTTTAAAAATTGGTTCAAGCCCTGTGGACAGGAGCTTTTTGGCGCTCTTGTTCAAACAGACAAATTAGATCTCCGAAAGTATTGGTTTCTCAGAGTTGGGAATTATATCAATGGATTCCTATGATAGAAATGCATCATGAAAGAAATTAAATTTAAAATAGTTTCGTTTAAAAAAAAGCTTCAAAAATTATCTTATTAAAAGAAGGCAATCTACAATGCTGCAATGCCCTAATGCTTAAAAAATTGTCATTAAATTTATTTATCAAGATTAAATGAGCAATCTGCAATGATTCAACCTCGTCGAATGGCTTGTTGCAACTTAAACTCGGTGCATAGTTTTCACAACTCGAAATACCTAATGAAAGTATCATCGAAATGTCTAGAGCAAGGCTGGAGACAATCATAGCAGATAGTCCATTCCTGACATTTGAGTAGGTAGTGGATTACGAACAAATTATTTCAATAGTTCAAAATATATTAATAAAATACTATCCTCTTTTCATAATTTAAAATTTAATAGTGCATACCACTAACATGTCTGTATTATGAACCTTAACTCAAGAAAAATTGATTGATACACAAATGTAGATCCATATTTCAGTATTTTTTGCTAGCAACATTATGAAAATACTGTATATAGGAACATGTCTCACTACTTAAGGAAGTAAAAGGTAATATTAACCTCAGTGATCAACGAACAGTAATTTCTTTCCTATTGCCTCCATAAACTATATCAAAACAGTCTTGTATACATTTACAAATTCAAGAATCGAATACTTGCTTTCCAAGAGAAAATAACAACTATGAATTGACAATCTCTAATAGCTAGAAGAGATGACATTTATGAATAGTGATCACAGACAGATTCTGTGTTCACATTCTGTGAATACATAGAACTTACTATGTATTATTGAAACTTTGAAACATCATATCTCCGAAAGTATTAGCTTGTTAGAGTTGAAAATGACAACATGATGAAACTGCGTCTTGAAAAAAATTGAATTCAACAGTTGTAATGTAAAAAAAAATATTTTTTTTCGTTACTCCGAAACTATTTGACCGATTTTGCCCAATAACGAACTCAACCGAGATATTCATCCCTCAAACCTACTCTGAAAATTTCAACTGTCTAGCTCATTCCGTTCGAGAGTTATCGTGTTAACGGCCGGCCGGCCGGACAGAATCAATTTCGACCACGGATTATTGATCAGTGAGTAAAACCAAATCGTTCAAGACCATTTTCAGCCAAAAATTCGAAAATTACAGACATTTGAGCATATTGATAAGCACTCTGTTCCGAGGAACAAGAGCGCCAAAAATAACGCATGTCCGGCCGTTAACACGTTAACTCTCGAACGGAATAAGCTAGACAGTTGAAATTTTGAGAGTAGGTTTAGGAGATTAATATCTCGGTTAAGTTCGTTAGTGGTTTCGGAGTAACATTAAAATTATTTTTTTTAGATTACAAATTTTGAATTCAATTTTTTTTCAAGGTGCAGTTTTACCATAAGAATCCATTGATATTATTTTCAACTCTAACAAGCTAATACTTTCGGAGATATGATTTTTCAAATTTTCAATAATATATCGTACTTCTATGTTTTCACAGAATGCTCTAATTATTTTATCTATGAATTATCGTATGAGTTTTGTTCACATAGTTCATCTTGGACTTGCGTCCAACTTTTACGTATGAGTTGGACGCAAGTCCAAGATAAAAGTTGGACGCAAGTCCAAGATACTGTTTAAACGGAACATATCAATATGAAGTTTACCACATTAAAGAGAACTACTCATCTATCAAATATTCTGTTTCATTTTACGCGCCATTTCTGAGTGCGTTTCTCAGCGGGTGTTGGTTGCTTCCCAATATGCCTAATATACAAAGGCGGGTTTGAGTAGGTGAGTTATTGATTTTCCTAGCCTTTTATGTGGTCGTCTCCAGATTCATTTTAAATTATTCATTCGTAAACAAGAAATATTTGTTAAAATTGTTAATTTCTGAACTACTTGGGAAACGTATGAATATAAGGTAACTTTGAATCGTTCAATGTTACCCGCAATTTTAATTTGGTACATCGGGTAACTTTGAATTTTTATTTTTTGCCCAGTGGACAGGAGCTTTGGCGCTCTTGTTCAAACTTTGACGAATCATATCTCGGAAAGTATTGGTTTCTCAAAGTTGCGAATGATATCAATGGATTCTTACGATAGTTAGGCATCATAAAATGAAATGAATTGATATCATTCCCAACTCTGAGAAACCAATAATTTCGAATTAATTTTTTAATAGACACATTTTGGAGCTCTTGTTTTAATTTAGTTTCTTTTATGATGCAGTTTTATTATGAGAATCCATTGATCAGTCATAACTCTGAGACACCAATACTTTCGGAGATATGATTTGTTGTTTCAACAAGAGCGCCAAAGCTCCTGTCCTTAGGGCTTTCCCACTTTTTCATTTTATTTTATATTTAAATAAATGATATAATTTTTTCTTCGAACTTAAAAATTAACAATTAGTTTCGAAATCCAGGGGGGGTTAATTTTTAATTACTAATCAATGACTAAACTGGCGCATCCGCCATTTCGCGAAAACTTCGCGTGTCGAAAGAACTCCTCCAAAAATTCATTACGTAGAAAGATATTCGAGGAATGCTTCAACGGAAAGCATCCGAACGATTCAGACATCCCGAGATTAGAGGTTATCGAATCGGTACATCTGGGGTTGGCCCCAACCTTGGAAACCGATCGCCATCAATAAGAAGCGACGGACCCCTGTCATGTTCTCTCAAAACGCTCCGTCATTAAAAATGGTCGACGAGGCAGCACGACGGTCCAGGTTTCATTTTGTCGAATACCGAAAGCGAGGAAGAAGAATCATTTTTTACGTCCCTTTCGGACCGCTGGACCGAAACAACGCCCCCTCCCCTTTTTTTTTTTGGTCGTGGACGAGTATTCGAAACCGGTAATTTTTTATGCAAGTGAAATGTGCGGCTTCTTTCATTTCAGAGTGATATCGAAACGAGGGGAAACGACCGTATTTTAGGATATTTGATGAATGTTTTTCCCACCACACGATTTAATTGAAAAATTGGTTCAAGCACTGACGCGATGTCAGAAGCTTTTGCGCGTATGTTCACTTGTCCATTCACCTTTATTAGATAGTCTTAATCCAATTTACCATGGTAAATTCGGAGTGTCTAATACAGGAGAACAGACAATAAAAAAATTCACCATAGTAAATTCGATTAAGAGTGTCAAATAAAGGAGAAAGGACAAGAGAACATACGCACAAAACCTTCTGACTTCACGTTAATGCTTGAACCATTTTTTTTTCAATGATTTTTCAAAAATTTTCTAGTGCTACGATCCTCACGAAATTTTGCAAGAATTTTCGCGTTGGCATTCTACAACTAATAACCATATTTGAATAGGATCAGATATGTATTTTTTTAGTTATTGAGGAAATAACAACCAAATTTCAAATTGATATAACTCCAAAACCATTTGGCCGATTATGCTAGTTAACGAACTGAAATGTCGTATTCAGATGCGTAATCTACCCCGAAAACTGCAAGTCGCTATTTCTTTCCGTTCTCAAGGAATCATGAGATACATAATATTTTTTCGTAATTTTTTAAAAATTTTCTAGTGGTACGGTCCCCACAAAATTTTACACACGTCTTCATGTACATATTCTACAACTAGTTTCCAAGCTTCAATTCGATCGAGTCTATATTTTTTGAGTTATCGAGGAAATAATATTCCAGATGGGTATAACTCCGAAACCTTTGGGCCGATTATGGCCAACAGCGAACTTAACTCTCCCATTCAGATGTGCAATCTATCCTGAAAATTGCAAGTCCCTATCTCGTTTCGTTCGAGAGTTGTCGAGGCAACGCTCACCCATCCAGCTACTGAACTCACACAAGGCTGCTCGGATCTCCAACAATATAGATCCGATCATGTTCAAACTTCGAACTTGGTAGTACAATTAGGTTCTGAAGGGTCTCGATAATTTCAGCGATATCCGATATACCTGTATATACAGGGTGAGTCTTTGACCACTGCATTAATTTTCAACCAAAGATTCCTTTCATCAAATGAAACACTTTTTTCATTTACCGTTTTTCCAGATTCGGCTCAGGTAAAAAGTTACAAGCGTTTAAAGATTTCATAATGTGCTAATACACTCCCGCATATAAATTATCTATGACATTGTTGGCGGACGAGAATAAGGCATGGTAACGTGGTTTACAGCTTGAGTTGGGATTCCAACGCTCAGGGACGGATCCATAAAAGTAGTGAAATTTCTGGAGTTTTCCATTTTAAAACATTCAATGAAGAATATCTCGGAAACGGTGCGTTTAAGGAGAAATGATGAAGAATAATATAATATTCTAAAACGATGGAATATTCTTGAAATGACTCAAGAAAAACTTTATATGCTTTCTTTATGCTAATTTCGTTTAGTTTTATGAATCCACGAGTCCATAACTAGAAAACCAGCAGAAGTAGAAAATAACTAATATTTGGAAAATATGTATCATAGTTATAGGAAACTTTACGCCAAC
Source organism: Halyzia sedecimguttata (assembly GCA_937662695.2). Classification (NCBI taxonomy): domain Eukaryota; kingdom Metazoa; phylum Arthropoda; class Insecta; order Coleoptera; family Coccinellidae; genus Halyzia; species Halyzia sedecimguttata. The sequence continues at coordinate 100,513,855 of OW569413.2, read as the reverse complement.
ATTCATTTTATTCGAAAAAAGGATGTCAAAGCTACAAAATAAAAACTGATTTTTTTTCAAAATTTCAACAGCCTGTATCTTTTTACCTGAGCTGAATTCGGAAAAATGTTAAATGAAAAAAGTGTTTCATTTGATGAGAGGAATCTTTGGTTAAAATTAATGCAGTGGTCAAAGACTCACCCTGTATATCATTTGAACGGAGCCTGGACAAATAAAACGAAAGGGTGGACAAACGAGGACGTACAATGGACAAACGATCCTGAAATTTTGAACCAAAAATTCGCATTTGGGGGTGCCAGCTTCACATAGCTGAAAATTCAGATTGCCTGAAAGTTTTCCATCCAGAAATTAGATAATTAAATGAGACAAACTTATCAAACAAACCAGGTGCTATTCTCCATAACATCTTATTTCATCGAGGTGGCATTCCACAGGTCGCGTCGAAACGTGGACTTATCCAGAAATCACGATATTTTTTCCCAGAACGGATAAGAACACAAAGGAACTGGTGGGTTCGAGAAATGGTATTTCATTACCGCTAATAAATTATGTCGGAAAGTTGAATTCTTCGCATGCTGACCGGCTCATTTTCGACATGCAAGAATAATTTATACGCTCGATCGAAAATTCAACTCTATAAAGAACGCCGTATATGAATATTCGATATGGGAATATATTCAACACTTCCATTGAATTGTTTCTTCACGTGAAAGAAGCTCTCTTCTTGCCAAATATAGGTTATATTCGAGTTTTGAGCTGAGAATTAATAGCCCGGAACGATTCCATTTGACTTACTGATGAAGAATCCGTATACAAATTGAACGCAGTCGTTCAAATGGGCAAAATCCGTCCAACGGTTTCGGGATATACCCATTTTTGGGCGCATGTTCTAGGGGAACATCGTCCTATCATTTCGTCCAAATGTCTGTAATTTTCGAATTTCGAGCTGAAAATTGGCTAATAGACTAATTCGGACTCCCTGATCACGAATCCGGTGTCAGATTTTTGGGTGCCGTCCGGCCGGCCGGCCGGCAGGCCGTAGGCACGATAACAGGAGCACCGAAGGTCCTATCGACTTCAAACTTTCAGGGTAGGTTTCTGATCAAAATGCGACGGTTAAGTTCGTTAACGGGCAAAATCGGCCGGACGGTTTAGGAGTTATAGACATTTAAAATTTTGAGGTTAGTTCCCTGATATTTCAGGAACTAAAGAAGATGTTGAATCGAAACTTAGTAGTCAGTTCGAGGATATAAACGCGCAACTTTTGGCAAAATTCTGTTATGATCGAAATGTTGGTAATTTTTAAAAAAATATTTCTTTTAATTTTTTCGGAAAAAAAAATTTTTTTTTCGTGAACTATTCATCAGATTGCAACAAAAACTTGTACTAACGTCAATTGTAGTATTTTGCAACATTGTGCAAAATTTTGGCTCTATACGATTTCAATTTCTGGAGATATAAGACAAAATGTGTCAAATTTCCTGGGTCTCTCTCAGTATTTTCATCGATTATTATATAATAATCAATAATATTAAGGTATTCAACATGATACTGCTTTTTTTCTTTACTGGTCAGTACGGGCCACAAGGAAGATGAACATGCGCCCAATAGCTCCTGTCCACAGGGCTTGAACCAATTTTTTTTACATTACAACTTATGAAATAATTTTTTAAGATGCAGTTTCATCATAAGAATCCATTGATATCATTTTCAACTCTAACAAGCTAATACTCCAAAGACGAAGCGTTACTAAAGGATGCAATCAATTTCTACATTCCAGTACGGGTTGACATTATACCCTTAGTCATAAACCAATTAGTGAGGATAATGGGTTGTTAATAGGGGTTAGGTCATTATTGAGTGAATTATCCTTTCTCTTATACATGTCGACGACACCTTCAATTGTTCCTAGGTACGCTTTATTGGAATTTTTCAACAATTTGACGGAATTTTCTGAAATAGAGTGGCCAGTTGTTAAAACGTGATTTGCAACCGCAGATTTATCGACGTTGTTGTTCCGAATGTGTCACGTATGCTCTTTATACCGTGTGAGAATGTTTCTGGTTGATTGCCCGACGTAACACTTGTTGCAATCTAAACATTTAATTTCATATACACTCGATTTTAACATGTCCGGAGTTATATCGAAAGTATTTCCTAGAAGTTGTTCAATTTTCGTGGAAGATTTGAAAACGAAAGAAATAAAAACGGTAAAAGGCTTCCACGCGTTCACGTTCCATCCGAAAACAAACAACAAACTGCAGAATATTTTCAAAAAGGGTTAATATAAAACTGGCCTTCGAAACTTCCACGAAAATTAAACAACTTCTAGAAAATACATTCGATAAAACTCCGGACAGGTTAAAATCGGGTATATGTGAAATTAAAAGTTCAGATTGCAAAAAGTGTTACGTCGGGCAAACAGCCAGAACACATTCGGAACAACATCGTCGAAAAATCTGCGGTTGCAAATCACGTTTTAACAACTGGCCACTCAATTTCAGAAAATTCCGTCAAATTTCGATGATACTTTCCTTATTATTTTAAATGATAATTTCTGAAGTATTAAAGCATTGAAGATTGCTTATTTACTCTTGATAAATAAACTTTTATTCGAATTGAATTTCCTTTATGATGCAGTTCTATCATAAGAATCCTTTGATATCATTCCCAACTCTGAGAAAACGATACTTCGGAGATAAGATTTGTCAAAGTTTGAACAAGACCGCCAAAGCTCCTGTCCACGGGGCTGGAACCCATTTTTTAAGTGGTTTCTGAGATATCCAATCATTATATCATTTATACGGGGTGACTCATTTTGAAATAAGAGTACAGTGCGTACAGGTGCATACAGTGCGTATACAGGTGCTTCTAAACATTTTATCGGTCTATCGTTCTTTATAACCAAGATATGGGGTAATTTATTCATTTTTCCCATTTTTGCGCGCGTGCTCCGCAAGGAACAGCGTGCTATCATTTCATCACAATGTCTGTATTTTTTAATTTTTTTGCCGAAAATGGTCTCAAACGATTCAGTTCGACTCACTGATAAATAATCTGAGGTCAGATTCAATTCTATCGGCCCGGCCGGCCGTTAGCACGATAACTCTCGAACGGAATGAGTTAGAGCGTTGAAATTTGAAGGGTAGTTTTGGTGTGTAAAGATCTTGGGTGAGTTCTTTAACGGGCGAAATCCACCAGGCGGTTTCAGAGTTATACAGGGTGATGATCGAACTCCATAGACATGGAGTCTCGATCAGATCAACGTTGCCGGACGTTGTCAATTGAAGTATAATTGTAATTGAGGAAGTCACAAATTTAATAGAACTAAAAATAAAAAAGTCGGAAAATCATGGTATCATGATTCGCAGCTCTTTTGAACTAAAAACTGATACAAGACACAGACGACGTTTTTCTCTGTCTGTGTTGTGGGGATGAATTATCTATGAACAATGGCAACGTGGCTTTCAGTGTTAATCGAGGGTTTCTAGTTCAGTACCGGTTCCATCAGACTTTCACAGAATAATATCCCTAAAACGCTACGTTTTAGGAGATTGGAGAATACGTATCATAGTTATTAATAGACAACCATGTCAATGCTACAAAAGTAAACTGATTTTTTTTTAATAGTATCCAATAAATAAATGAAAATCAATAAGATGATTTAATTTTTCGAGACGAATGGGATAGATGTCACACTCCTGCAATTAAGATTCAGTCTTCGGAATCAAAAGAACAGGACCGGCTGATTAATTGGAAATCGATAAAGATCTTTTTCTCCGAAAAGTTCAGCCGTGCCTCCGACTCCATCAATGGTATAGACGGACGGAATATTTCCGAGGCATTTCTTTTTTATATGCGAGATACGGTATCGCACGGTTGTAAATCCGATATCCTGCCCCGTCCCGTGGAACAACATATATGATTGGCCCGAGGGACTATGATTGCGGAATGTTTAATTATTTATGTTATCTGCATTTCGATTGCGTTCGATGGGCTACCGAACTTTATTTATAGAGGCGCTTCGGAGTTTTATTGCGGTTTGATTTATGACATCGTCAGACGTCGGTATCTTTTTGGCGCTGGGCGTTCCTCGGAACAGAGTGCGTATCATTTTGCCCAAATGTCTGTAATTTTCGAATTTTGGCTGAAAATGGTCTTGAACGATTTGGTTCGACTCACTGATCAAGAATACGTGGGCGAAATCGATTCTGTCCGGCCGTTAACACGATAACTCTCGAACGGAATGAGCTAGACAGTTGAAATTTTCAGAGTAGGTTTGAGGGATAAATATCTCGGTTAAGTTCGTTATTGGGCGAAATCGGTCTAATAGTTTCGGAGTAACGAAAAAAAATATTTTCTTTTACATTACAACTTTTGAATTCAATTTTTTTTAAGATGCAGTTTCATCATAAGAATCCATTGTTATTATTTTCAACTCTAACAAGCTAATACTTTCGGAGATATGATGTTTCAAAGTTTCAATAATACATCGTAAGTTCTATGTATTCACAGAATGGGAACACAGAATCTGTCTGTGATCACTATTCATAAATGTCATCTTTTCTAGCTATTAGAGATTGTCAATTCGTAGTTGTTATTTTTTCTTGGAAAGCAAGTAAGTATTTGATTCTTGAATTTGTGAACATATACAAGACTGTTAGACAATTAGCTCTGGAATATACAGAGTGATCATAATTAATTTTCAAACATCAACCGTATGAGAAGGCACTTTGAACATTTGTTGTAATTAAATAAATCTTAGATCCTAAAAATTGATGTTTCACTTAAAACTTGTCTAAGACAATAAGCAAGAAAAATTTGTACAAAACTTGGTTTCTTCACAAAAAAAATATGCATGAAACTTGTTAATTACTAGCAAGTGATATACCATCTTGAAATCCTTATTGAATGCGCCAACTTTCAAAGATACTTGCCAAACTAGCGCAGTACATTTTTTTTCAGTACATACAGTTGAAATTGGACGAAGTATTAATGTTGAAGACCAATTTGGGCAATAAGTGACATTTTCTTCAATGCTGGGGCAGTTGGTTTAAAATATTATGTAGGCCAATTTAGACAAGCAATATTCAGGATACATAATAAAAATAGAATTGAAATTCAAATAGATTCATAGAAGCAGGACACCATCACAGGGTGAATATATACTCGATTGTTTTAAAATGCCTATAATTTTGGAAATGCGTAACTTAAATATTGTGTTATATTTTTCTTATAACTATTATGACTTGGCCTATTTTATGTTTATGTTTTATTTTATATTATTTGAAAAGGCTGCTCAACAAGCAGTAATGACTATATCACCCGTCCATTTCTGAGACACCCTGTATATCAAAAATAACGTGAAAGAGAGCGCTAAAACTCCTGACGTTACTTGAGTGCTTTCTAAATGTTTATCTTGATTGATCGATTCATTTTGAAAGCTTTTGACAGCAATAAATCGTAACATTCAATCAACTTTGATCTAATCGATATTACTTTTTTTTCACCCATATAATATTATTTTTTTATGCCATCGACTGCGTCCCAAACACGAATCCCACATCGATAATCTCAAATTCAGTCGAACCCCATCAATCAGGTCGGAACCAACCCTCCATTTGAACCCTTTTTCCACATAGTGGAATAGGACAGCTGCAACTGGTTCCAAAATCAACACAACTGGTATTTTTGTCCCCGATACACCTTTTGTTGAGAAGACGACACGAAACACTGATTTCTGTTTGGTTTGCGACCCTCTCCCCAGAAATGGTATTTCAAATATGCTTGGTTTCCCCCAATTCGTCGATATATGAACATTTAATGCATATATTACATTTATCAATTTGGTGATAATGAGATTTATTGATTCAAATTTTTTTAAACAGGTCAGGAAATATCAAATCCAATCTTCAAAAAATTGGGGAACGCACTGACGTGAGACTGTTCTAATTCAAAGCCAGAGCGGTCACCCATCCAGGTACTGAACTCGCCCAAGAATATATTTCCAACAATATAGATCCGATCGAGTTTGAATCTAGAACTTGACTGTAAAGGTTTAGATGACTCTAAATATCCGCGATATCTGAACTGTGAGAAAAGTAGAAAAATATCAACATTAAGAAATTATATGAAATCGTGAGGCTTCTATGAATCTACCTGGTTGTTATTCAATTCGACCTCATAACATAGAACTGTTCTAAGAATTCAACTGATGATTTATCTCATCATATTCCATATTCTGAATTTATTATTTACCTACAATTCGTTAGAATACGTCCAATATGGCAATATACCATATTTTACGCATTTTAAGCCTGTATTGCGTTTGGATATCGATTTCAAATCAATTTAACAAATATGTAAAACCTTAATTCAGTAGGGAAGAAAAAAATCTACTTCAGCATCTCTGATCAGAAAATATCTGTTTCAATTCATCAAAATGTGTCCAATATTATTTGATTAAATATCGATATAAATGCATCTAAATAACTGTTACCTAACCTCATTAAAATCTGACATTTAAGAATTTTCAGAATTGAATTTATGGTGAATCAGTAAAAAAATATGATAATCTGGAAAATTCTTAATGATTATAAGGTACTCACGCGATTCAGTGTTTATGGTTTAATATTATACACTGTGTGGATAAAGTAAGGAACAAAATTCACAACTGCGTTAATGATTCATTGAAAATTTTACTTATTACGTCACCCATTTTTACAGAGTGATGTCTGCTATATTGCTATATTAGACGGTGCAACTTGCCTGAATGATATTGTAAAAAATTGGTACCGTAGATAACAATTTCTCTCGAAAAGAAAACAAGTTGTTACTATACTACGGTAACAATTTTTTTACACCTTCATTTAGGTAAGTTGCAACGGGTAATAAAGCAGCAAAAAGAATTTGGGGTATTCGTTTAAAAAAAGAATATGACGTCACCCTTTGAAAATGAATGTCGTCATAAGTAAAATGGTTTCCGAGTAATCATTTTGTTTTCAACCGATATAAAATATTATTTATGTCACGATATCCTAAGAACGGGAAGATGTAGCAACTTACAATTTTTAGGTTAGGTTAGGTTAGGTTGTGCATCTGAATGCTACATTCTACATTTGGGTTTGGTAATAGGCTTAATCGGCCAAATGGTTTTGGAGTTATTCCCATCTGAAATTTGGTTATTTCCTCAATAACTCAAAAAACACGAAACCGATCCAATTCAAACATGGTAGGAAAATAGTTATTAAATGCAGACGCAAAAATTCTTGCACAATTTCGCGAGGATGGTATCACTAGAAAATTTTAAAAATTCATTGAAAAAAAATCTATATATCAGAAACTATTCGTCCGACATCGCTGAAAGTTTGAGAGCCTTCAAAACATAGCTCTACTGCCACGCTCCAAGTTTGAACACGATTGATGGATCTGTATTGTTGGAGATCCGAGCAGCCTTGTGTGAGTTCAGTAGCTGGATGGGTGACTGTTGCATCGATAACTTTCGAACGAAAAGTGATAGGGACTTGCAATTTTCAAGGTAGGTTGCGCATCCGTATGGGAAAGTTGAATTCGTTGTTGAGTATAATCGGCCCGAAGGTTTCGGAGTTATACCCATCTGGAATATTATTTCCACGATAACTCAAAAAATACAAACCAGATCCAATTGAAGCTTTGCAACTAGTTGTAGATAAAGACGTGTGTGAAATTTTGTGAGAACAGTACCACTAGAAAATTTTCAAAAAATTATGAAAACATATTATGTACGATAACTTGAAAACAGTGCGTGTTAATTTTAATTTTTGAATAAATTGTGCGATTCTTATGAAATTTCGCATGAACCCTGAAATTAATACTTCATACCTGAATACCAAATATCAACTCCATTGAATATTTAATTTTGGAAATATTAAGAAAATACAATTAATAGGCACTCCGTAACCTCTGGCAGATTTTGCAAAAGGTGCAAAATTACAGTGACCTGGTGCGAGCGCACAAAAAGACTCACTTAAGTCAATAAGCATCCTACATTGACATTTGACTTCTGTATTCTGTATCAGTTTCAGCTCTTGAGGTACCAATTAAAAGCTAATGCCCATTTCACTTTAACTGTGGAGCATCCGGCTGGAAAGCTGTTTGGGGCTGTTTCCTATATAGGGGTACTGGAGAACTTCTTCATATAAACGGAATGGTACAGATGGCAGAAATACAAACTTTTGGAACAAAAATTGGCAACTAAGCTGAAAAACACACGCCATCGGTGAACCTATCGTTCAAAAAGACTCTGCACTGTATCTGGTTTCTAAGGTCATAGAGACATCAAGCTCAACCAAAAAGATTAAACTTCTTATTTGACCGGCAAGCCGGCCGTATCTAATTTCCATTTTCCATTGTATATTTGTTGGCTATTTGCAAAGTCCAGTTACTGATTCAGGTATGGTTATGGGACTAAAACAGCCCAAAATTAATTGATTCCATGCCAATATGTCATCAAAGCTAAGGCTCGACATATTCTTATTGAATTATAGAAAAAAATGTCAGTATAATAATATATGAGTTGTGTTCTAATGAACAATATAACAACAGTAATATTCGGTGTATTAATTCGTACTAAAATAAAACTGTATGTTAACAATACAATAATTATTGTTGTGAAATGTGTGATAGGTATCATACCTACAAGATACAATACAAAATACAACCGAGTTGAACGGTTTTAGTTGCTCTCCCAGGCAGGGCCAGTCGCAGATGTTCGATACATTAGATAAGCCGGCTACAACCACAACCTACTATATCTACTAGCCTGGAAGATGATAAAATGGCAACACAGCTCCGAGACGTACTATCTGTTGTTGTTGTTTGTAAAAATGGACGTTTACCTCTGATTCTGGAGTTAACCATTATTGTTTTTCGCGGGCATTTCGTGGTATTTTTTGTGTTCAACGGTGTCAAATGTGAATTAATGCAATGCAGTGATAAATATGGTCGGATATTTATATGTTCTGTGATTAAACTGCAGTGTGTAAATAGTGAAATTTCCTTTGGATTATTTCTACTTATTGGAGATGAGTACATTTCAGTTCAGACTATAGACAAGATGGACTAGAAATATGAGTGAAATAGAACTTTCATTTCTTCCGATTTTATAAAACATTCTGATGACCTTTCTAATAATTTTTCAACAAAAATTGATACATCTGTATAGGAGATCAAGAAGCTAAAATAATCTATTTATTTTTATATATATGTATTCAATTTACAAAAGTCTGCATCTGTAGATGCTTCAGTTGAAATCAATAAGGACCTTATTATTCATCTTAAATTATTCATTAAAAATGTTCAGATTTTCTGCAGTGATTTGAAATGGATTCTTCCTTTCGATCTTACCTTTACCCCAGCAGATGGTCTCAACCTCAGATCAATAAGAAACATTTCCCGCTACAGAAATATAATTAATGGGGATTAAGATTCAGAATTTATCAATTTGTTTTATCAACATTTTTACACAGTTCAGATCAAAAAATAATGTGAATTTACTCTTTGTAGCATTGAATTGATATTCTGAATTCACATAGACTTGCAGCATCCCATAACTGTCTAATCGTCCTGAAAATTTACTCACTTGCTAATTTTGGGTTTTAGATAACGAATCTGAAGTTGAAAATCCGTGCTCTCTTCTAGTTTTTTTTTTTTAAATCCCAAAGTGTCCAAAATTACAACACTTCATCTCGTAATTACATTGTTTTAAACTGTTTTATCGGTAAATATTCATCATAAATAAGATCTTATTGTAGTCCTCATCATTTTTTGGCAGTAAATCATTTGAAAAATGATGAAATAGTCGAAATTTCATCAAAATCCAGCGCTACCGCATTGAAGGAGTATGCCTCTAAGAGACGATTAATTGCGGCGTTGTCAGACTGTGTTCCAGGCTATCTCTATAGTGGGCTGTGCTACAACTAGTTACGAAGTGATAGTGTGGCCGGCGTATTTCATTCCGGGGCAGATCATAAATTCTATGCACTCTTGGCAACGTCGGACCGGTACAGGCGACCCCCACGCCATCTCGGAAACGTAAACTGGCTACCCATTTCTACCACGTTAAATAATCCTCTGGCAGGAGTTTTGGCGCTCTTGTTCAATCATCGACAAAAGTAATTGAATTAAAAAAACTGAGTGTTGGAATTGCCTTCTGCAACTAGTATTAGACGATATTTTCTCTATTTCTGGCAAGTTTTGTAAAATACTGTTGAAATTTAATGAAAAATTCTTATTATACATCCTAGTGACTTTTGTATTGTATCTTGGTAGTTGGTGTGACTGTTACGAAAGTTGACAGATTACGGAATTTGAATTTGAAACGTACGCAGGGCATGGAGATCAGATTTAGAACAGTTTCCTTATAGATTGAATGATTCAAAATTAGCAAGAAAGAAATCTCTAGTAACTCATTTTTTGATGAAAATAAAACCTTTGCTCTCAACAATTATTTCACCTTTTCCAGATTATCTTATATTGACAATGATTGACGTGTGTTGAAATTTGAAAGGATCGAATGTCAGTGCTGGCTACAACAAAACGTTAAATATAACTAGAAACAATGCGGGAATGAGTTAATTCCTGCACTGTTTTCAGTGCTGGAATTGACTCATTACGATACTGAAATAGAGAAATTATATTACATATATCAATTGAAACTTAGCCAATATACCAGTTTTTTTTACTGAAGATATTCTGAACCCAATTTGATTAACTTACCTAAGTATATATTTCCATCATCATATGGATTGTCCAAGGGCATATATAGGGTAGAGGTAATTATAATATCCTATAATTGGCCATTTTGCATTCAATCATACTTTGTTACTTGTTGATTTGACATGTCTGTCATAGATAGATACGATTACATCTATGAACAGTGAACACAGATAGCATTCGCATTGTGTGAAAACATAGAAGTACGATGTATTATTGAAATTTTGGAAAATCATATCTCCGAAAGTATTAGCTTGTTACGAGTTGAAAATGATATCGATCGATTATTATTATGAAACTACATCTTAAAAAAAATGGATTCGAAATTTGTGATGTGCAAAAAAAAAAATTTTCTCGTTATTCCGAAACAATCCCTGCCGATTTAGCCCAATAACGAACTCACCGAGATATTCATCTCCGAAACTTACTCTGAAAATTTCAACTGTTTAGCTCATGCCGTTCGAGAGTTATCGTGTTAACGGCCAGCCGGCCGGACAGAATCGATTTCGACCACGGATTCTTGATCAGTTAGTCGAACCAAATCGTTTAAGACCATTTTCAGCCAAAAATTCGAAAATTGCAGACATTTGGGCAAATTGATAAGCACTCTGTTCCGAGGAACAAGAGCGCCAGAAAATTATGTATCTCAGGAACTATCCGTCCGATATCGTTGAAATTTTACAGTTGAACTCGATTGGATCTATATTGTAGAAGAAGAAGAGAAAATTTGATAAACTGAAATTTGAAAACAAGGTATCAAAGGTCAGTAAGAAATTTGTTCATAATCCACCTTACACCGTAGATCCGTACAGACCGGGCATAGTTCTGATAGTTGATATAGTTCATATAGAAGTCATAGACCGAAGGTACCGGGATCGAGTCCCGGTGCCGAAATTGCTCTTTTTCGTTTTTTTTTTAATTTCTATTGAAATAATAACTTCGAGGAAACGGTTATCAAACTTCTATATGAAGTGAAGAATAATAAAAATTAATAAATAAATAGGATTATAATTTTGAATCTATACAAAGAGAAGCATTAAAATATACCGAAGCGGAGTCTCAGAATTTAGAATGGGAAAGAAAGAAAAAATAGAAAAAGCAGTGACAGTGCGGGCGGCATATTTCATGGTGAAGCAGATCATAAATCCGCACTCTTGGCAACGCCGAACACAACGGTATCTCGGAAACAGAACGCAGCCCATTTCTACTACGATAAATGAAAAGAGACAGAACCTCTTCTTTTCTTTCTCCTGACAAGAAACTGCAGCAGACCTCGTCGCTCGCTAAAGGGCGTTTATATCCCGCCGAACGACGTCGGAAACGCCCGAATGTAGGTCGCTAACCCCGAACAGCTGATCGATCCCAGACGCAGAGAGAGAGAGAAAGACGGCGAGGTTTATTATTCCCAATACGACACAGGCTCTCTTCCAAATCCGATTTCGATTCATTTTCATTGTAGGGATGTGTCGTTCGTTCAATTTCGAAGAACCGGGTCGATACAAATCCATTGCCTCGAAGACCCGGGTCGAAAGACCCGTTCAATTGACCGATTGGTTCTTTTGTGATTTGCGCATGATTCAAATCGGGATCCGTACTCCGTAGAACAGTTCGTTCAGTTATTCTGGTCTGGATCTGGAACTGGCTTTGAATAAAGAACCACTTTTCTGGTTCTTTATTCAAAGGGAACTGGCATCTGGTTCATTCTGTGTTTAATTCAGATCAGCTGTGCATGTGCGTTTATTGGATTCATTTCGAAAGCTTTGTCGAGAATTCTATTTAAATTGTAATTTAAATGTAAACAAACGCTGCAAATCTCATGATTCATCACGAATCATGACAAATAATACTGATCTGAATTTGAAATTGAATTTTTATGTTTTATTTTCGAGGTAGAACAAAACATAATTAATTCATTTATGGAAAATATTTTTTTCAGTATGATTCTTTTCTGACTATAATTAAAATACCAAAAACAACTGGAGTTCGCTTTCTAGCAAAACAATAGCAGAAGTATGTATGTATAAAAACGATTTAACTTTTGAAATCGGTCAGAAAAATGTATATTACAGATTTTCAAAGAGGCATTATTCAAATGAATTGATTAAATATAAAATAATAAGGCAGATCAAAATATAATTAATTAGTCTTTTTAAAGAATCCACTCAAAGTCTTTTTTCCAACACAAATTGATACATGGGAGGGCTGCAATATGCAATTACAACTTTTTAAAATCTGAAGTAAATTGATATTCATGACAAAATAATAATCTCTTTTTCAATAGAATTCACTCAAAGTCATTTTTTTCCTAACACGTATCGAATACACAGCAGGGTTACAAGTTGCAATTTCAGATATCGCTAAAAAGTAAAAACTGACCATTTTTAGGAAATTAAATTTTGACTAGCTTTTCCCCTACCAATATAACGTGGGAGATTCATGAATACAAAAAAATATTTTTCTGCATTCTAAAAGTACCGATTGAAGTTTATAGGTACTGATAAAAATTCAGGCTACCTATACGTATTCGTTAACAAAATAATGGTATTGCGAACGATCTACAGAACAATATCTATCCGGAAATATCAAAAATTAACCGCAATAACAAAATGAAGTAATCAACAATTCCCAATTTTTACGATAGGAAGTTTTACGATAGGATACCTATGCTGATATTGCTGATGAGCGCCATAAGTTATGACCAGAAGATCCAAAGAACGTGCCTTGGTGCCAAGAATAAATGGTAAACATATTAAAATTGAGAATTTTCGGAACCTTTGATAATAATGGTAAATGAACGTAAATAAACATCTGGCGCGTTCGACGCTGAAATCCGCTGAACCAACAAACTCATAATTCACAAAACCTTATCAATCCGAAATAATTCAGAATCATGAGTAATGGTTCGATCCTAGATCGAATGTGAATTGTGAAACATTTGGCTCATCTGAACCGATTGAACGAACGAATCATTTTCCAAATGAAGAACTGAACGAACCGTTGGTTCTCAAGACCCGGTTCTTTTGATTCGTTCGTTCGTGAACGACACATCCCTATTTCATTGTCGATGGACGATGACTGTGCGGTGGTCAGCGTTGGGTACGTTCGGCTATTCGCATTCCGCGGACACAGATCGTGATTGAGTGTACGGGCGTCTATGGCCGCCGCTTGTTTTTGCGATCACGGGTGGTGAAACGGAATGGGTGGCTAAGCAGGAGAGTTATGACGTAAAAAGAGGTGCAAGTGCGGTTTTGTTATTGTTTTGTGTCGTTGGAAATCTTTGTACGTGGTTAGTGAGTGCAAATATAGGATATGACGGTGACTTTCTCGCTATCGTGGTGTAATGCACAAGAGAGGAATCGTTACGTTTTTTCAAGGCGATTGTACTCCTGTCCCTTTTTTTTTAAGATGCAGTTTCACCATAAATATCCATTTTCAACTCCAACAAGCTAATACTTTCGGAGATATGATTTTTAGAAATTTCAATAATGAATCGTAGTTCTATGTTTTCACAGAATGTTATACCTAATTACCTATTCTATCTAAGATTTATTATATGATCTGTGTTCATACTCGTACACATCATCCTGTTCTATAAGAGAGAGTCAAATTCATTTCAGCTATTTTAATTTGATTTCTTCCATGGTGCAGTTCTCATTCTCAGATGGCTCATTTAATCTTGATAAATAAACTATTATTTGAATTGAATTTGCTTTATGATGCAGTTCTATCATAAGAATACATTGATATAATTCTCAACTCTGAGAAACCAATACTTTCGGGGATATAATTTGTCTGTTTGAACAAGAGCGCCAGAAAGCTCCTGCTCACAGGGCTTAAACCAATTTCTTGTAAATTCTTGTAAGACTAACTAACCGTGTATAATAATTATCAAAAATCTGTGCTCAGATTCGAAATCTCCGGAAAAAATCCTACACGAAATTCTGGCACCATCTCACTTATTCCGTAATAAATTATTATTCTCAATATTTCCATTCAAAAAATTAATTGTCGGATAAAGTAACATCAAAAATGGCTTAATATCATGAATATTCACGAAACCAAGACATAAATATTGATATTCTCCCTAATTAATTCGTAAAATTTCATAAAATACTCCCTTAACCCAAAAAAACTGAAGAATAAATTCGTATCGGGACCGGAATCAGTCATGTTTCATGTCAAGTTCTTGTAAGAATAACTGACCTAGTATAACAATTATCAATAACACAGCTCTACAAAAAAAATTTTTTTTTTTGTTGCCCTGGATATGATCGCAAATTTTTACGTTCTCAAGTGCCTAAGTTACGAATATATTCATGAAAGTTCTAAATGTGCTCATATTTTCATGATTTTTGCATATCTTATATTTTGAACAATTATCGGTTTGTTAAAAATAAAATTTAATTTTCCAGTCATGATTAGGCTTCTGCGCAACTTTTTCGCGCATACAAACATCACGTGAACCCCACTCTCAGACCCCTTGCTCCACAGAAGAGCTGAGATTTCAGTTATTTGACAATATTGAAGTACCTACACGTGAGTCTGGATAAGTTTCCATGGATCAATATTTTGTTTCAATAACTGAATGTCCATTCTAATATATTTGTCTTTTATTCGAAAATATGAGTTCGTCACGAAGAAAGTGTAAATATTCTAGTGATTTATTTTGTTATATTTGCGGTGTTTATATATCAAAAAAACAAAAAAGAAA
Source organism: Halyzia sedecimguttata (assembly GCA_937662695.2). Classification (NCBI taxonomy): domain Eukaryota; kingdom Metazoa; phylum Arthropoda; class Insecta; order Coleoptera; family Coccinellidae; genus Halyzia; species Halyzia sedecimguttata. The sequence goes on along the minus strand of OW569413.2, from coordinate 100,498,392 downwards.
TATCACAAATTTTGTCAAAGAAACTTATGTTGAATATTTCGGTTTAAAAATTAACAAATTAGGTAACGGCCGGTTTCATAATAAGTTTTAAAGTCCCTTTAAATTTAAAGCATCCTTTTGTTGGTTATTTTGAACCAAAATGTCATTTTGAAGGATACTTTAAAAAAAGAACTTTAAAATGTATTATGAAACTGGTCGTAAGCCATGGGTTCCTAATAAAGTTTGTAAGTCCTGTGTTGAGTCTCTACGGTTATGGAAAAAAGGAGAACGTTCTGGATGAGATGTTGGTTGTCGAAAATTTCCTAGGTAACCATAAGGCAGCAAATTATGAAGAAGTTGTGCAAAATATGCTGACAAACTTTCAGACTTTAGGAGCAAATATGAGTATTAAATTACACTATCTCCGCAATCATTTAGATAAATTTCCGGATAATTTAGGAAACTTTTGTGAGGAACAGGGAGAGCGGTTTCACCAATATCTGAAAGTGATGAAGGAAAGATATCAGGGTCGATGGGATTGTCACATGATGGCAGATTACTGCTGGTCTTTGAAAAGAGATTGTCCCTCGAAAAATTATAAAAGAAAAGCCCACAAAAGGCGTTTTATGGAAATATAAAATATATTTTCGACATTTTCCTCTTTATTTACTTCGATGTATCCTAATTTCTCAAAATACTACTGACATTATAAATATATCTGTTAATTTATTTCTCGTTTTTTGATTTTTGTAATGTAAAATGAAAATAATGATTTAAAAAAAAACAGAGCAAACCTAACAAAATCATTGATAGTTTCATGAATTGTGAGCATGAATGGACCCAAAATCATTTTCATATCTAGGGCAACAAAACCACTGTAGACCAGTGTAATCTGATCGCAGATCCGAAACCTACGAAAACAATCGTAAAGGAATTTCGTAAATTATATTTTCTGACTAGTAAATTTGAATTTATGAAAATTCAATACAATTTTTTGTTATGAACATTACAAAAAGGAATTCGTAATTCCAAATTGAAGCCCTAGATGTTTTACTGATTTTAGAATTATTTGGGGGAGCAGTAATTTTCTATTATAAATATTCACTATTTCTAATTTCTTCATTCATTATACACTTCTGATTTTTAATGACCCCATAAATAGTACTCTAGTCACTCAAATAATGAATGAACACCAAGAAATAAACGCTAATGACAATAGCTAAACAATAGTTCCTGTAGGATTTTTTCCATAGATTTAGAATCTGAGCTTAGATTTTCGATAATTATTATACAGGGTGTGTTTTTTTTTGTTTGTGTTATTCTTATAAGAACTTAATATGGAAGAAAAATAATATTCCGGTCCTGATATTGGTTTCCTTCAAAGGGCTACCTGTTGTTGTTGATGTTGTTTTAGTTTAATTTATGCACCAAATTTAAACCAAATTGGCTGATCCCTATATTTAATATGTAATATGGCGGATTGAATTTTTTTGTCTAAATTCACAACTCTCCCTGTGAGTCAGTCACAAAGCGGTTTTTGATGATATGGCATTTTGAAATTGATATTGGCAGTTCCAATAACCCCGTAAGTTTTGTCGGTTTCATCTCCGGACACCCTGTACCTATAGGTATATTATATAATATAAATTAAATTTATAAAATAGTAATCAACTGGTTAGGTTACATGAACGCCCTAAAGGTTTATGAGCTATAAATGGACTTTCTACTCATACGAAGCATTTTCTAAAACAATTGCATATGTTTTCATCGCTATAATTCCCATTGATTTACAAAAATCGTAATGTGGGTAGGATACCTGCTTGAAGCCGAGTGATGTAGATAATAAGCTTATGATTTCGACTATTTCGAGCCACATTTGAAACTGTATCAAGAGGCTAGTTATACCTATAATATTAAAGGAATTGAATGAATACCTATAAGTATACAAATACTGGTCCTAAATTTCATATTCCCTTAAACCATAAATACCTATGTAGATAAAATTTTAAATGTGAATCTTGCACAGAAGATTATTATCATATCATATATTATATATTATTAAAATCATACTCGTGTTGTGGTCCCCGAAAATATCTATACTTACCTATTATTTTCATACGCGATGGAAAAACCATGCTGACCACAGGCTAAAGCCTTTCTGAACATTCAAAATTTTAAATAGTAAGTATCGATTACAATTCTTTGTGCAATTATTTTTGGGTGTTTTGTTCCTGCATTAATATTGCATCTACCGATTCCTTCGATCACTGGGTACATAGGTTTACCTGTATGTTACAATTTATATTTTCTAACCTTTTCAGTTTGATGTTTATTTACCATTAAACAAATAAATAATTATTACTTCTTTACTGTTTTTTATTTATTGCTTTCAATTTGTTCGAATCCCATTGGATAAGGAATTTCATTAGAAAATTTCATAATCCGTAGACAATCTTTGAAATGTTGCATAATATACACATCATCCGACGGATATGACTTTATTATCACATTTCCGAGGCATATTCGAGGATATTCGTGTTTAAATTCTATGGAATACTATACTGCATATTCAGTCCTGCCAACACAACTTTCTTTTTTCTTAAGATTCGGACTAAAAATCTTCTCGTTTGGTATAGGATATCTGTTAAACAGTGTATATTTTTTGAAAATGACGATGTTCTGAGAATCATGAATGGATACGAATTTTCCTGATTTTATTTTTCTCAGCTGAATGTTGTCTTTTATACGAGCACGACTTCAAGAGAAAATAATAGAAGGCACGACATTCCGTAAGATATTGATGTTGTTAAGAATATCGAAACATTTTATCGATATGCATAATTTTCTCCAGTTAAAGTCAGTTAAAAATAATTAGTAATTTGGAAATTGGTATAATTAACAGACAGGGGTTGATGGGTTCACTGAATGTATCTACTTATTCATTTTTGTAGTGGAATTATTGAAAATGTTTCTGCACTGAAAAATATTGACTACCTATTGATTCCAAATTATTCAGAAAATTAATCATTCAAACTATATCAGTGTCTAATGTCATTTCGTGCGGAGGAAAAAAATAAATAGAAAAATAATGTGGAAAGTCAAACAATCCATTCATTCATCGTCAAATTTCTCCATCCCTCAGTCTGTAAGTGTGATATCTTTCGAAAGAAACAACTTTCGGAGTCGACATTAGCATTGTAGGGTAAAATCTTTCTATTGGATCCGCAAATATGACCTTTTACGGGAGAGACTGAAGAATTTTCGGAAACGAATATTTATTCGAAACGTCAATATACAGGGTGTCCCAAAAATACCACGCGAAAGTGACACTGGAGATAGATTGGCATTAGGTCTATCAGATAGCATCAACATGACCTCAGTAAAAGTCCGCTGGTTTTCGAGATAACACCACTGTTGCGTCCCATGACTTCACATGTTGGGAAGCGCTCATTTGTATTTCTAAACAAAGCAGCTCGCTTGTAAAACTTGAATGTTTTGGGTTAACTGGTTTATTTTTGCATGGTTGGTCTCACCCTTGAAATTAATATTTTCCACGAAAAGATAATTGCAAGTAAAATATCTTGTAATACTTCAACCCTTGTAGAAGTATTTATGACCTATTTCCTGTGAAATATTGATAAAATGCATACAACAACTAACACATTGCCAGAGCTGTGAGTCCTTTGTCTAGATTCTAACCCATACAAAAATCTAGAATTTTCCGATTAGATCGCCACAGCTTTGGCTATTCACTAAATCGGGGGCGTAGATTCCGAATCTGTAATTAGTGTTTCCGTATCTCGATTAATTTTGGTAATATGGCGAAAAATCCGACTGATTAGTCCATTTTCCGGAGGTAGAGCCAGAAATTGCGACTTTTTTCGTCATTGCTCCGAAACTAATCGAGATACGGAAAATCTAATTACAGATTCGTGATCTGCGTGCCCGATTTAGTGAATAACCAAAGCCGCGTCGACCTAATCGGAAAATTGTAGATTTTTGTATGTGTTGGATACTAGAGAAAACTTTTTGGCGTTTGACGGATTCGCTCATTACCTAATATTTTCCGAACGGATAGAGATACAGAAAAAATAGATACATAAATCTAAACGTCGTCCACCGACCAATAATCGGGGAATAATTGGTTATTGAGATGTGAAAATCATAGATTTGGGACGGGAAAGAAGAATTTTCCTCCGATTCCGATTTCTAAGTGCCGACCCAAAAAATTTTTTTCATGGTATATCGATACGGAGCTCGTGTCTAATTAAATCGAGGTCGCTGATCACGAATATGCAATTAGTTTTTCCCTAAGTGGCGTACTTTGGGAAAATTTTCACTTAAAGTGATAAAATTGACGAAAATAGGTCAATTTTGGAACTTTCCGCCGCCCAAAAAAATCGGAGTAGGGTGTTGCTGATTTTTTACGTCATATTTGGATCCTTTATCTATCGAATCATCCGAAAAATAAATGTCCAGGTCGTACGCTTCGGAAATTATGATTTTTTTTCCCGAGGGTCTATTTTTCGGAAAATTCTTTCCGCGATATTTCCTCGGAAAATTTTTGTAATAAATATCTGATGGTAGATTCGGAATCTACGGCCCCGAATCTATAAGAATAAGTACCCGTTTCATAGTTTTGCGTCAAAAAATTTTTCTCGAAAAATGGGATTTTTTTAAGGCTAATGTATTAAAAAATTGCCAAAATTCGACCGGTCTCCGATTTCGATGCAAATTACGTCATTTACTAATTCGGGGCCGTAGATTACGAATATATGATCGGATTTTTCATTAGAGAATTTTCCGCGGAAATACCGCGAAATGAGTTTTCCGAAAAACAGACCCTTGGGAAAAAAATCATAATTTCCGAATAGTATGGCCTGGACATTTTCTGTTTGGATTATTCAGTAGATAAAGGATCCATATATGACGGCAAAAATCAACAACACCTTACTCCGATTTTTTTAGGCGGTGTGAACTTCCTAAATTGACCTGTTTTCGTCCATTTTTTCACTCTAAGTGAAAATTTTTTTAAAGTACGCCACTTAGGGAAAAACTAATTGCATATTCGTGATCAGCGACCTCGATTTAATTAGACACGAGCTCCGTATCGATATACCATGAAATCTGGATTTTTAAAAAATACACAAAAGTGGTGATATCTCGAAAACCAGCGGACTTTTACTGAGGTCATGTTGATGCTATCTGATAGACCTAATGCCAATCTATCTCCAGTGTCACTTTCGCGTGGTATTTTTGGGACACCCTGTATACATTAACTAGGTTAGAGGCGGAGATGTGACATTTTTAAAATACTAGTAAGTAAATTTTTTTAAATTTATAATTCTAAAATTATGTACATATAACCAGGTAAAATAAATGTATATTATCATATATAATACCACTAGAGATAAAATTTTGCTGGTAAAATTTCTCGATTGTAATAAGAAAGTTTGTTACTTGGAAATTTCGTGAACAACATTGGTATCAAAATCACGAGCCGTGAGGCGTGTGATTTTGGAAAATATGTCTCAAGCGAAACTAACCGAAAACTAATAAACTTGAATGGGAGATGTCAAAATGTTGTCATCCGAAAATATCAGCATACGACGTCATTTTAGCAGAGTCACTTAACGGTATTGAAAATCTATATACATATAATATCTACATATTTGCATAAAAAAGCCAAGTTGGATGCGTAATATGAATAAAGGTACTGTTTATATATAACCCCCAAAAGCTCGTTCGGTGAACAGGTTTACTTATTTAGCAGTTTGTATAATATATTGTACAAGAAAAAAAAAGAGGTGTAGGTTTTTCGCCAATATATCAAAAACTATTTGAGATAATTCAAATTTGAAAAAAGATTAAAATAGAGGATGAAATTTACTAAAAAAAGGCCCAACTGCTGGATCTGTAGGACCAATATTTATAATTTTCCTAGAGGGTTGAAAATACGCCCAAAAACGGCCTCGCAAGCCTCGCCCCCTTCGTACCTTTTGATGGAAAAATATTATTTAAACTTATTAAATATGAAAATGAAAAAAATCAGGTGCCTGCAGAATAGATCAATGAACAACATCCGTGGTCCTAAAATGTTTATAGCGATTTTTCAATTAGTTATCCATTAGTTAATTAACAATTTTTTGTAGCACGAACATTAACATTGGAAGTACGATAATTGTTAAACTATTAATCTGAGACTTTTTTCCTTTCGTGGAGCTATTTTTCAAAGGTCTTAGAATAGATTCCTATTGGAAAATTCAAAAAATTGTTAATATTTGATTTGTTATGAACAATTTACTTAAGTGAAAAATTATAGAGCTTCAATTTATAATCATACTATTGATCCGTTTTCTTACGATCAGAAACTACTTAAAAATGATTTTTAATAATTATTATCTCCTATTGTTTCAAAAATTGTTATGAACCAATGCGTTGTTTATGAAATAATTAAAATTTTCTTTTGAAATCATAATTGAAGCTTTATAAATCTTCACTTAAGTAAATTGTTAAAACAAGACGAAAATTAACAATTTTTCAAATTTTCCAACGGGGATCTATTCCAAGACTTTGGGGAAATAGCTCCACGAAAGGAAAAAATATCAGATTAACAGTTTAACAATCATCGCACTAGCAATTAATTGTTAATTAACTAATGGATAACTAATTGAAAAGTCGCGATAAACATTTTTGGACCACGGATTATTGTTTATTGATCTATCCTGCAGACGCCTAATTTTTTCAATTTTTTGTTTTCATATTTAATAAGTTTAAATAATATTTATTCATGAAAGGTCCGAGAGGGGCGAGGCTTACGCAAGCCGGAGTACCTACCCGTTTTCGGGAGTATTTTCAACCCCTCTGGGAAAATTATAAATATTGGTCCTAGTTCCGGGAGTTGGGACTTTTTTTTAGGAAATTTCCTTCTATTCTTGAATCTTGAATCAAATTTGGATTATCCGAGATAGTTTTTGAGATATTGGCGAAAAACCAAATCACCTTCTTTTTTTTCATTTAATTGTTTACAACTATTGCAATTTTTGCGATCGGCCTTAGCAATTTCTCAAAAACTATCTACATGCCATTCCGAATCGAATGACACCTATATCATAATCTTCGGATAATACGCAAAAATTTTGACCTAAAAAGGAATTGTTGACTAGACTACTAGATATTTCTAGTCTTTCTCATCTTGTAAAAATAAAATACAAACAGGAAGATACATGACTGATGCTGCACGTAAGAGAAGTAAGTAATATGCTGGTTTGACAAATATTTAATTTTTATGGTATCTTGAATTTGTGAAATATTATTCAAAATTTTATCGGTGAAAATAAAACCATGATGTTGGTTTTGTCGGGGGGCATATTTTATCGAGCGTTGATGTGAAAACCTGTCAACAAAATAACGCATTTTTGGAATCTAGTTCATAAAGCAATCTCCTTTTATATGTATTTCGGGTCTGGATCGCTCTGAATATTCCGCATTGAAATGTGGACCAACCTGTATATTATAATAATGGGGGTAAATTTTGAAGTCTTGCTGAACTAATCACTTCCGGTTCAAATACCATTCGGTAAACTAAGTAATGGTTATTTTGTTTCTTGTTATTCATAAGTGAACATATACAATTCATATGGATAATTACAGTGTTTCGATTTAAAAGTACTTTGAGTATTGAAAAATTATATACCTATTTCGACTTAAAGAGACGGTAATTTATACTTTCATTCTCATACAAACAGCAGTAAGTCGGGTACTTCATGTTCTCTTTCCGAAACGTGTTTTCGTATTTTTGGAACACAGCATGTGGTCTTATGCAGGCTCAAGTCAACCAACTTATTATTCATCTTTTAGCATTGAAAACTTTCACGTCTGTTACGATTGGCTACGCCTATCGTAATGCAAATCGCCGTGGCTTTCACCTAGACGGCATGTGCTGCATTCAGCTGGAACCCATGCTGAGCACACGATTTCATAGAGGAAAATAACACCTCTATCCATAGAGAAAGCAGGGATTAATATACATTGTGTCCATGAGCGCAGTTAGGTGATCAGATTTGGGGGGGACCTTGCCCCTCCGATCAGATTTTATCTTTCAGTTCTCTTAAGTGTAAGCTTAGCATAAAATAATGAATTGCAAAAGCGGGGAAAATAATGAGCAGCGGCGAAACTATGAAGAATTAGACAAATTTTTCGAGTACCTACATAAATTCAAAGGAACCTACAATAAAATTCACTTTAGAAATAGAGGAAAATAATCAGCTTTCTTTTCTAGATGTTTCGATAATTAAGTATCCGCACCATTTCGAAACGAGTGTCTTCAGGAAGCAGACACATACAAATAGATATATAAATTTCTATTCAAACCATCAACTTAGTGTAAAAAAGGTGTTATTAAAACACTTTACGATAGACCTAACCTTATTTGTTCTACTCTTGAAATTCGAAATAAAGAAATTGATTTCATCAAAAAATTTCTTGAAGATAATGGATATCCTAGACAATTCATAAATACAGCAATCATGAATTTAGATAGATGAGCAAATAATCAAGTACAACAGAATAATCAACAAGAACAGCAACCCAATATGCTGAATGTGATTCCTTATGTTCTTGGCCGTTCTGAAAAAATGAGAAGAATCGGTTCTAAGTTCAATATAAGAACCGTCTTCAAAACGCAAAATGACCTCAGGTCTTTATTAACGAAGACAAAACCCATTAATGAAAAACAAAAATCAAAAAACTGTGTATATAATATTCCTTGTATTTGTGGTAAATCATACACAGGAGAAACATCAAGACCACTAGAGGTAAGAAAGTTAGAGCATAAGAATAACTTGTGAAATAGAGACATACAGAAATCAAAAATAGCAGAACATGTATGTACAACCCAAGGAGATCACATGATGGATTGGGGTAATACAAGGATTCTGATGACACAAACTGATTATATTAAAAGGAAACTTAAGTAGTCAACTTGTATTTTATTGAACAGAGAATGCAATTTTGCAAATTGCTCAATTGGTATTGACCAGATTTGGCTGAATTTATTGAAAAAGGAGGTGGAACTTGGAAATTTCTATACAAAGTAAAACTATGTTAGCTATGATTTTCAAATACTGTCAATGTGACAATTCTCGAATCTCAGAATAACAATCAACAAAATAGTTCTGAAGATTTTTTCGTTAAGCGTCTGAAGAAGTATGATATAGACTCCGAAACGTTACGATATAGTTGTTTCTTCGTTGATGTTGTTTCGTCGTCATTTGTTAGGCAACATTGTTCAATTGATGGCTTCTGACAAATATCTTGTGTTTCTTACGCAGAAGCAAATCACAAAATAATTAATTTTTATTTTATAGATATTTTTCAGAGTTAGGGAGAGAAAACCCAGAAAGAAACCATTCAATGATGAATATACCTCCCACAGTATCCTTTAATGTTTACTTAGGCCTAGCATCAATCGTTATAATCGAACCATGAGGTCTGCGAGGTATGGAATGATTTCGAAAAAATATGCTGAAATATTTCACTCAATTAAAAATTATATACCTACGATTTACACTTATTTATTCAATATTGTGACGCGTTTCGTCGACACGGCGACTTCATCAGACTACATCATACTAAATTCTTAACAAGTTATTATCTCCCTATACCTAGATGACATGGACACAGAATCATTTAAAACTAATTACATGAGAAACTTATTTAAAACAAATTACATAATATTACACTGCTGGTTTCTTTGTACACATTAACAATAATTCATTACTAATGCTTTTATAAATTGATTCTCTATGTGAATAGATTGAGTAACGGGGAAAAATTAAGATCTAATTGTTCATTAACTAAATTACCCGTATGTTTTTCTATATTTATTTCCACCATTTCCCAGTAATTGAGTTGCGCACCTCTATTCAAATTGTGTAGAATTTTGAAATCCGGGTTAAACTTATTTCAATCTGCTAATAAGCGATTCGAATAATTTGAATTAATTTTGTTGTTTTTGTAGCCCACTTTTTTTGTAAGACCGTTCGTGTATGATACGTTACGCTTCTGTCTGTGTAATTGAATCTTTAAACGAGGCATTTTCACGGTTTAAACCATAAATCCACTTACAAATCGAACCTTCGTCTCGTAAAATTCAATTCGATAACGTCGCCTGGCTTCCGAAAAATTTCTCGCTTCGCTTATTAATTTTCGTTACGTAGTTTTCGGTGAAATTGGAATTTAACCAGATTTGATGCCGTTTTCTCGAGTTTCGACGGCTAAACTAACAGGAAATCGATGGGTCGGCTTCCTCGAGTCTGTTTTCTCGGAAAACGGAAGTGTACAGTCATACGTTTCAAGTAGACTCAAGGTGAAATGGTGTTAACTCGATCAAAACAGATTTATTTAATTAAGATTGGAAATTATTAACGCGAAAGCTCATTTCAGAGATGGTTGTGGGAAGTGTGCGTATGCTACCGACCAAAACAAAGATATACATAAGTATTCCTATATGGATAAACTACCTGGTGAGCCTACGTTCATCGAATATCAATTTTCGGGAGTTCGGCTTCAATAGGGTGTGTGTATATGCGGACGCACATTTGTAAAGAGCGTTTTGTTTGAGAAATTAAAATTACTGAACTCGTCCAAAGCTGCTTAGCTTCAGGAAAAAATAATATTCCCAATATTTCCAAGAATTTAAATCCGACTGATGTAAAAACAAGCGTCCAAAAAACTGGTCCACTTTTTGGCAGAAAATGGTCTCAAACGATTAATTTCGACCCGAATACATACATTGGGAAATTACTTTATGACACTGCCACTGCGCCTCACTCCATCGAAGACTCAATGCATCGAAAGTTCACTGGATCAAAGGTTCACTCCATCGAAAATGGCGCCCACTTACTCCTGATTCGCCGAACGTGAAATCTCCTATATCGATCGTCTTCGTACGTAGTTTGGCTTAATGAGAGATAAGTTGTTTCATTGAGTTTACGTCAAGAAAGCGCAATCTGATATATATTATATAATCTGTCTAACCAGGGGTCGCCGGCTCTTTGGATATGAAGCTGTGGCTCTTTAGTTCCATACGCAAATATTATTTATTCTTATGAATAAATAGATTAGTTCAAAAAACTTTATTCGTTAAAGTAGGTACTATTTATTGTTGGCAAGAATAATTTTTCTGGAAAGTTAAAAAAAAAACCTTAAATTTTGTGAATTGTAATTTTTGACTCTTCCGACTCAAAAGTTTGCCGACCCCTGGTCTAACCTAAAATTTGAAATAATTGAAGGATGAATGTGTTCGACAATTTTCATTTAGTGAACCATTATAGAAAATCTTTGTACCTATTCGTTATAACTTGAGTTTTGTAAAGTGCAGAAATTTGTCAAGAAGAAAACATAATCCAGTGATATTGCTAATGAAAATATCACGATCTATACTTACTAGTCAAGCAGGACTTTGGAATTTTCGCTGAATTGGAATGCTGATAACACGGTATAATATTGGGAAAAGAACATATTATTTAACATTTACTGTACAGCGGTTGTTCATGGTTTTTTATTCAACTGACTACATTATCTGTTAACATCGGAGGCAGTCAACAAAGGAAGTCCTCCAGAGCAACATTACTGCAGGAGTTTGAACGGAATAAAACTATTTCATCGATTTTGAAAATTTTATCCTTTATAGAACGTATATTAAGTAAGAATTTATTTTACTGGAGTGGGATTTTCTGATTATAAATAAAATTGAAATCCAAATATGAAATTTGTCAAGAAGAAAACAGCATCGGGTGAAATTGCTCCTGAACATTACATTATCTACTTTCTAGTCGATCAAAACGAAGGCATTTTCGCTGAATTGAAATGATGATCAAATAGTATAACAATCGGAGAAGTATTGACATTTCGACGAATTGATAGGCACTCTGTTCACCTGAACAGCGCGTCAGGAAGTGTTTTATTTGATTAGAGAGATCTATGGTTAAAATGAATGTACAACTTAAAGACCCTGTATATTTTTGAGACAGGTTTAACATTGAACGTGGTCCAGTTGAACCAATCCTTAAACCACAACTGAACAACGGGACCTAAGCATAGCATACTCTGGTTCGATTTGAGTCCTTTCTGTTCTTCTCTTTGAGTGGACAAGAGTGAAGTTACTCGTGAAGTTTAAGCAAAGTATATTTAGAATATTCAAAATTTAATATCACTTATCGCTCACCCCCTTACGTTCCTTGGCCAGCGAGTTGGCATCAAGTCGTTATAATGATAAACGATCCGAGCAGGAAGTCCTCCGTCCTATCTCTGCGCTACATTTGGCAGAGATGTAGATATTAGGAAGGCCATCAATCAAAACCTCCCGCCTTCACGGCCGCCTCTCTATACCGAATTAATATTATCCTTGCAACGAGCCGGCCTAATGGTTGCTGATGACGGGTTCGAGGGTCCGAAACATGATATAAATGATTTGGAACAGTCGTTTACGGCCGGGCCTATCATTTGGGCCAGCGAAGATGGTTCCGTCTGAAATGCTTACTTTGATTTTTTTCTTGTGGTGTAAGTGGTTTGAAATCGATAGGTGCTACTGTAAGTAATTTAGTGTATAACAGGGGAATTATAGTGATATGGTCCATCGTTTGTCATCTGTTGGTGTACTTGTCTCCGCGGCTCCTTTGAAGCCACTTATTATACTTCCGACTTCAAAGGTACCGCCTTTTGTATGAGGACAGTATATAACGAGATGTAGTGCTTCAAAGAGGGTGAAGTGAATACGTCGAGAAAAATGAATTGACCAACAGCACATACTAGATTTCAGAACTATTATTCTCAAGGAAAACTAGCCCAATAAAAAATTATTGAAATACCCTTTCATCGACCTCTTGGATTATTATCAACTCCCGAAGCACTTGAATTTATGAACAACCCGGTATTCGAAAATCTAATCGAAAATTTTCCAACTGTGCATTGAAGTATTAGACAACCGAAAATGACGGCGGGGGGATGAATTATCTACCTGCTTCCAAATTTTTCCACCTTCTTCAAAATTTTTCCAACTTCTTCGAAATTTTTCCAACTGCTTCGAAGTCTTTCCAACTGCTTCGAAAATTTTACAAATTTTTCGAACTTCTTCGAAATTTATCCAACTGTCCGACTGCTTTGAAATTTTTCCAACTTCTTCGAAATTTTTCCAACTGCTTCGACATTTTTCCAACTGCTTCGAAATTTTTCCAACTGTCTTGAAATTTTTCCGACTGCTTAGAAATTTTTCCAACTGCTTCGATATTTTTCAAACTGCTTCGAAATGTTTCAAACTGCTTCGAAATTTTTCCAACTGTTTCCAAATTTTTCAAACTTCTTCGAAATGTTTCCAACAGCCTTGAAATTTTTCCGACTGCTTAGAAAATTTTCCAACTGCTTCGAAATTTTTCAAACTGCCTCGAAATGTTTCCAACTTGATAATTAGTTGTAGAATGCCAAGGTGTAAATTTTTCACAGAATTTCGTGAGGACCGTATGACAAAAAAACAGAAAATTTCGTCTTCAAAAATTGTATATTTCAGTTCGCGCTGAAATTAGGCATAAACCCTCATCAAGCCTCAATCAAGTACCGGATTTCAGCTCGATCGGCTGGGAATAGACCTGGATGGAAGCCTTTAAAATTGGTACAAAGTGAAACAAAATTATAGTAGAATGGAACTTATTGGAAAAGGAAGAGAATATAACAAAAATGATAGGAAAAATAATTTACGGTCGATCTGAGTTCGGGAAGAGAAATGAGGTGAGTTTTTAAGGGTAAAAAACGGTTTATCTCGATTTCCTTCAAAACTACAAGTCCTATGGAACAAAGTTAAATGGCAAAGTTGTAGGTAATAAAAAGTCTACAACTTTTGTATTCACACTTTTTTCACATAACCTGAAAATTTATGTGAAAAATTCAAATAACCACGTTTTTGGTTTTTAATTTTTATTTTACAATTTTTTTTTCACCAAATTTGGTAAAAACTCACCTTTTTATGTCCCAAATACACTGTAATTTTTTGATTTTAGAATATTTTTTTTCACCTCAATTTATCACCTCAATTTATCGAAAAAGCACCCTAATTTTCAATCAAAAATTTTCATGTCAAAATATCTGCTTTTTTTAAAAATTAGGTGGGCTTTTTGTTCCTCGAAATCTCTACTATTTATTGCTATTTTAAGATAACTTATATACCTGAGTGACCTATGGAAAATTTTAGCCCATCAAAAAGTATTTCATACAGAAGAGGGGTTAGGAGGATCTGAGCCTCACTACCTGTTAGGTATTTCGTAGCATTTGCTGAGAAAATTTACCATAGTAATGTATATTTTTTTTAGACCATCAGAAAGTAGATTTCAACAAAAAAAAACTTAATTCGAATTTACCATGGTAAATTCGAATTAAGAGTGTCCAATACAGGAGAATGGAGAACATAATTTACCATGGCAAATTCGATTAACGGTGTCCAATACAGAAGAATGGACAATAGAACATACGCGCAAACTTCTGACTTCACGTCAGTGCTTGAACCAATTTTTATGAATATTTCCGAAACCGATCATTCGATCTATCTGAAATTTAGCATCAAATTGTAGAATCATGACCTTTGAAGTTGTATTGGCCAGGTTACCGCAAAGTGTCAACAAAAATTTTGAAAATTTAAAAAAAGCTTTTCTACAATAACTCTCGGAGGGCTAGGTTGTTTAAATTTTCAGAGTAGGTTAGCGAGATGAATATCTCGGTTAAGTTCGTTATTGGGCAAAATTGGCCAGATTTAATTTGATTTCTTCCATGGTGCAGTTCTCATTCTCAGATTGCTCATTTAATCTTGATAAATAAACTATTATTTGAATTGAATTTCCTTTATGATGCAGTTCTATCATAAGAATACATTGATATAATTCCCAACTCTGAGAAACCAATATCTTCGGAGATATAATTTCTCTGTTTGAACTAGAGCGCCAGAAAGCTCCTGTCCACAGGGCTTGAACCCATTTTTTTTCACATAACTATCAGATGTCAACAATGTACGACGTGCTTTTTCCCACGCTAAAACCAACAACTGGCACCGGTCGAGAACCCGATACACTCCGATGTAACGTAACGCACAAGTGAAATGTACGCTGATTAAACGGGGAAACGACGCGAAACCTCCCAAAGCATGTCTAATTAGAGTGCGATCGCCTCCTAACGGGCAAGTGCCAATTAATGTCGATCTTTCTGTTATTGCCTTCGTTAATTTCTACGACTCCGATGTCCCTTATAACAGTCCGTTGGCTCGCCCCCGGTTCTTCGTCTTTCTTGCGGTTTCCGGTATTTCCCTTCTCGTTCTACGATGTCGTCCTCTCCGCGAAACATGCGGTCCATTATCGAGGAAATTATTTGGGATATATGACGAACCATTATGTTTTCCGCAGTGCCATTTTCCTAGAAAGATGATATCTTCACGATGCTTGACGAGCTCGATAAACAACAGCTAACAAATCCTACTAACGTACCGTACCGGTAGAGCGATTTCAAGAGTAATTTCGGTGATGCATTCTCGACTCTCGAATACGTATATGAGAATTCGAGATTGATTCCAGATCTTCTCGAGTATATAAATTTTCAAGCTCCATTTCGGAAAGAGTAGGACCAATTCCGAAAAAATTTATTTGGTTCAAGCAATGACATGAAGTCTAGTTGTTTATTGTTTATTTGTCTATTCAACTCTATTGGACACTCCTAATCGAATTTAACATCGATACAGACCGTTTTCTCAGCTTTTATATGATACTAGCTGATGCCCACCCCGGCTTCGCACGGTTAAAATGCTGATACTAAATATACTACAGAATTTCTTTATATACAACGTTCACAGCATTTTTGTCGTTAGACAATACAAACATGTTTTCTTTAGAGGTTACTCTTGAAAGAGCGACATACAGGGTGTCCCAAAAATACCACGCGAAAGTGACACTGGAGATAGATTGGCATTAGGTCTATCAGATAGCATCAACATGACCTCAGTAAAAGGCCGCTGGTTTTCGAGATATCACCACTTTTGTGTATTTTTTAAAAATCTCCAGTTTTCGGTCTTTTATCGCCTAGCATTGCTAGAAATTACTTCAAACTCATGTTTTTTTTTACCTGGGCTATCCTGAATAGTTGCTTTAAACAATGAAGTAATAACTTCACCGACAACTAGAACAAAATCCTTCAGAAAATGTCTAACTTGTTGTATTTTATGCCGAAGTTAAAACGTTAACTTTAGTTTGACTGACTGCTGTGAAAAAAAATTATATCAGACTGAATTGACATATAATCGCAAAAACTGGTCCATTTCATGCCCTTTTCAAAATGATACAACACTACCAATTTTTTTTAATCAGAACCAGAATCGCTACTTATTAAAAAAAACCAAAACCCTAATCGGCTATCTCGCTCCCACATTCATTGTTTTGTAACATGGAAACCGGTCCGACTTTCACAGACTAGGGGTCTTCGAATAGTCTAGACCAGGGGTCACCAAATGGCGGACCGCGATCCGGATGCGGACCGCGAACCTTTTTTTTTGCGGAGCATTTTTCCAGTAAACATGTATTCTTGTTTAAAAAAAATTCAGATAACTTTTCGTTTTTTTATTTACTAATTATAGATATTGGATTTAGATTAACTGCTAGTCAAATTCTTATGACATCATAATGCTATCAACGACCCGCGACAGATATACAGATTTTGTGAACGGACCTCCAATGAAACTAATTGGTGACCCCTGGGTTAGATACTAGAGAAAACTTTTTGGCGTTTGACGGATTCGCTCATTACCTAATATTTTCCGAACGGATAGAGATACAGAAAAAATAGATACATAAATCTAAACGTCGTCCACCGACCAATCATCGGGGAAAATTTGGATATCGAGATGTGAAAATCATAGATTTCGGACGGGAAAGAAGAATTTTCCTTCGATTCCGGGTCAAAAATATTTCCAAGTGCCGACCCAAAAAAATTTTTTCATGGTATACCGATACGGAGCTCGTGTCTAATTAAATTGAGGTCGCTGATCACGAATATGCAATTAGTTTTTCCCTAAGTGGCGTACTTTGGGAAAATTTTCACTTAAAGTGAAAAAATTGACGAAAATAGGTCAATTTTGGAACTTTCCACTGCCCAAAAAAATCGGAGTAGGGTGTTGCTGATTTTTTACGTCATATTTGGATCCTTTATCTATCGAATCATCCGAACAATAAATGTCCAGGTCGTACGCTTCGGAAATTATGATTTTTTTTCCCGAGGGTCTATTTTTCGGAAAATTCTTTCCGCGATATTTTCTCGGAACATTTTTGTAATAAATATCTGATGGTAGATTCGGGATCTACGGCCCCGAATCTATAAGAATAAGTACCCGTTTCATAGTTTTGCGTCAAAAAAATTTTCTCGAAAAATGGGATTTTTATAAGGCTTATATTGCCAAAATTCGACCGGTCTCCGATTTCGATGCAAATTACGTCATTTACTAATTCGGGACCGTAGATTACGAATATATGATCGGATTTTTCATTAGAGAATTTTCCGCGGAAATACCGCGGAATGAATTTTCCGAAAAACAGACTCTTGGGAAAAAAATCATAATTTCCGAATAGTACGGCCTGGACATTTTCTGTTTGGATTTTTCAGTAGATAAAGGATCCATATATGAAGGCAAAAATCAACAACACCTTACTCCGATTTTTTTGGGCGGTGTGAACTTCCAAAATTGACCTATTTTCGTCCATTTTTTCACTCTAAGTGAAAATTTTCCCAAAGTACGCCACTTAGGGAAAAACTAATTGCATATTCGTGATCAGCGACCTCGATTTAATTAGACACGAGCTCCGTATCGATATACCATGAAAAAAATTTTTTGGGTCGGCACTTAGAAATATTTTTGACCCGGAATCGATGGAAAATTCTTCTTTCCCGTCCGAAATCTATGATTTTCACATCTCAAAAACCAAATTTTCCCCGATTATTAGTCGGTGGACGACGTTTAGATTTATGTATCTATTTTTTCTGTATCTCTATCCGTTCGGAAAATATTAGGTAATGAGCGAATCCGTCAAACGCCAAAAAGTTTTCTCTAGTATCCAACACATACAAAAATCTACAATTTTCCGATAAGGTCGACGCGGCTTTGGTTATTCACTAAATCGGGTACGCAGATCACGAATCTGTAATTAGATTTTCCGTATCTCGATTAGTTTCGGAGCAATGACGAAAAAAGTCGCAATTTCTGGCTCTACCTCCGGAAAATGGACTAATCAGTCGGATTTTTCGCCATATGATCAAAATTAATCGAGATACAGAAGAACTAATTGGAGATTCGGAATCTACGCCCTCAATTTAGTGCCGTGGCGATCTAATCGGAAAATTCTAGATTTTTGTATGGGTTAGAATCTAGACAAAGGACTCACAGCTCTGGCAATGTGTTAGTTGTTGTATGCATTTTATCAATATTTCACAAGAAAAAGGTCATAAATACCTCTACAAGGGTTGAAGTATTACAAGATATTTTACTTGCAATTATCTTTCCGTGGAAAATATTAATTTCAAGGGTGAGACCACCCATGCAAAAATAAACCAGTTAACCCAAAACATTTAAGTTTTACAAGCGAGCTGCTTTGTTTAGAAATACAAATGAGCGCTTCCCAACATGTGAAGTCATGGGACGCAACAGTGGTGATATCTCGAAAACCAGCGGACTTTTACTGAGGTCATGTTGATGCTATCTGATAGACCTAATGCCAATCTATCTCCAGTGTCACTTTCGCGTGGTATTTTTGGGACACCCTGTATATATCAGAAAGTATTTGTCTGCCATCGCTGAAAATTTGCGAGAGCCTTCCAAACCTAACTCTACTGCCAAGTTCCATAGAAGTACGATGTATTATTGAAATTTTGAAAAATCATATCTCCGAAAGTATTATAGAGTTTAAAATGATATCAACGGATTCTTATGATGAAACTGCATCTTAAAAAAAATTTTATTTTAAATTGGTAATGTGAAAACATTTTTTTTGTTTCGTTTTTCCGAAACCATAAGGCCGATTTTGCCGAAACCTCCATCAGTCAAAGCAGTGAACCTCCTTCCTTAATGAAACAATTCAACTTGTCTAGCGAACAAATTGTATTAAGGGTAGATTCCCCTACCCCTAATTTCAGTGCACATGCGAAATGTCCCCGGGACAGGCACTGACACTATCTTGCGGTCATCCCGGCCACCTACCGTAATTAAATTACACTCCCCCGAAACCCCGATTTCACGGGACGCGCCGGCCACCGTAATCTGTCCCTTTTTTTCGGGGCCCTTTTAGTGAAATTACCTAAGACCCCGAGGCAGAACTTTTCCGGGAAAAATATCCCCCGTTCGCGAATAGAATATCGAGCAACCCCCCCTGGATAGCCGGAGGAAGAATGCATTTAGGTAATACCCGCACTAATCGCCCGCCCCCTAGCGGGGTTGGGAACGATCCCCTGTTCCAACCCCCGGCCTTGGATGGAAATTTGGCCGTTGCCTGGGCGACCTGCGAAGCTGCAGCCGACGGGGATTTGGCCCGAATTCGCCGGTTTGGGTTCCGGATGGTCCGGATGCTTGGAGGGATGGGATGAGAAAGTGGGGATTTTTTAGAAAATATCGAATAAATTTTATTTAAAAAAATGGGTTCAAGCCCTGTGGACAGGAGCTTTCTGGCGCTCTAGTTCAAACAGACAAATTATATCTACGAAAGTATTGGTTTCTCAGAGTTGGGAATTATATCAATGTATACATATGATAGAGCTGCATCATAAAGGAAATTCAATTCAAATAATAGTTTATTTATCAAGATTAAATGAGCAATCATGAGAATGAGAACTGCACCATGGAAGAAATCGAATTGAATCTGGCCAATTTTGCCCAATAACGAACTTAACCGAGATATTCATCTCCCTAACCTACTCTGAAAATTTCAACTACCTAGCTCATTCCGTTCGAGAGTTATTGTGGAAAAACTTTTTTTAAATTTTCAAAAATTTTTTTTTACACTTTGCGGTAATCTGGTCAATACAAAACTTCACATGCGTATAAAGGTCATGATTCTACAATTTGATGCTAAATTTCAGATAGATCGAACGAACTTGTCCGAGATATTTACGCTCCAAAACCACCTTGCAATTTTCAATCCGCTAACTCCTTTCGTTCGAGAGTTATCGTGCCTACGGCCGGTCGGTCGGACGGACAGAATCGATTTCGCACTTGGATTCTTGATCAGTGAGTCGAACCAAATCGTTTGAGACCATTTTCAGCCAAAAATTCCAAAATTACAGACACTTGGGCAAATTGATAAGCACTCTGTTCCGAGGAACTAGAGCGCCAAAAAAACAAGTTTCGTATGATAATTGCCCAAAACAGGTTTAAAGTACCTACAAATAGTAGGTATTCCATAAAACATGTATGAAAGAAGCTGAGTATAATATGAAAGAAGATGAGTAATAAATAAAAAATTACCTTGTAATCGATCAAAAATTTCCTGATCTACTTTCACCAAATTTTCTGCTCTCTCGAACTACAGAATTATGCTTTTAATATTTACGTAATATTTTCAAACATTTTCGGGTGAGGTCCCCGTTGCATCGCTAAAATACGAGTATTTCAACCCCAATATTTTTGAAGTTACAATATTCCCTTCTGTCAAGTTGACATTATGACAATTCATACATAGAATAATTATATCAATGTGTGAAATACGATTTACATTGAAATTTTGAAGAATCATATCTCCGAAAGTATTAGCTTGTTAGAGTTAAAAATGATATGAATGGATTCTTATGATAAAACTCCTTATTAAAAAAAATTTAATTTGGAATTTGTTTCGTAAAAAAAAAATTTTTTTTTTGTTACTCCGAAACCATCTGTCCGATTTTGCCCAATAACGAACTTAGCCGAGATATTTATTCCCCACACCTACTCTGAAAATTTCAACTCTCTAGCTCATTCCGTTCGAGAGTTATCGTGCCTACGGCCGGCCGGACAGAATGAATTTCGACCACGGATTCTTGATCAGTGAGTCGAACCAAATCGTTTAAGACCATTTTCATCGAAATATTCGAAAATTACAGACATTTGGGCAAATTGATAAGCACTCAGTTCCGAGGAACTAGAGCGCCAAAAATCCGAACTCCTAATAATAGTAGCTAAATGTTTTCTTTTCCAAATGACAAAGTCTGATGGCATAAAAATGTGGGAAAGCCCTGTGGACAGGAACTTTGGCGCTCTTGTTCAAACTTTGACAAATCATATCTCCGAAAGTATTGATTCCTCGGAGTTGGGAATAATATCAGTCTTCGTTTCGGAAACTATTTAAGACTCCATCGTCAGACACGTAGCGAAAATCTTCAGAATTATTTTTTGTTGAAGGTTTTCGCTTGGTGTCTGAAGAAGGAGTCTGATCTAGTCTCCGAAACGTTACGAAATAGTTGTGTTATCGTTGATGTTGGTTCGTAATGGTTTATTAAATGGTTTCTTTCTCGGTTTTCTCTCCCAAACTCTGACAAATATCTTGTGCTTATTACGCAGAAGCAATTCACAAAATAATACATTTTTAAAAAACAGATATTTTTCAGAGTTTGGGAGCGAAAACCCAACCCAACCCTGATCTAGTCTCCTAAAAGTTACATAATAGTTGTTTTATCGTTTACTGTTGATTAGGCTATGCTGTTCTAAACATTGCTTCTGACAAATAAAGGGTTTTCCAATAAGAGGTGTTATTTTGATATTCAAAGAAAAATGCCATTTCTCAATATTAATGATCGGATGTTTATTTCATTATAAAGAAGAAGCTATGCCGTTAATAGTGGAAAATAACATAAGGCAAATGACCACCACGACCACGCTTACAGGACCATATCCTTTTAATGAAATTTTCCATAACCAAATCGGAAAGTGGCTGCCCTATGTCCTCGATAGCCTCACGAATTCCATATTTGAGGTCTTGAATCGACGCTGGGCTATTGGCGTAGACCTTCTCTTTCACGTGGCCCCAAAGGAAGAAGTTGCAAGGTGTTAAATCACAAGATCTCGGTGGCCAATTGTGATCACCTCTTCGAGATATAACACGGTCCGGAAACTTTTCCCGCAAAAGATCAATGGTTTCGTTGCTTGTGTGACATGTAGCGCCGTCTTGTTGAAAGTAAACGTTGTCCAGATCAATACCATTCAATTCCGGCCATAAAAAATCTTCAATCATCTCTCGATAGCGCAATCCATTCACCGTAACTGTTGCTTCAGTCTCATTTTCGAGAAAGTAAGGTCCAATGACTCCGCCGGACCATAAACCGCACCAAACAGTCACACGTTGAGGATAGAGAGGCTTTTCAACAATAACTCTTGGGTTTTCCGAGCCCCTGATGTGACAATTTTGCTTGTTGACGAAGCCACCGAGGTGGAAATGGGCCTCATCACTCAAGATAATTTTTCGATGGAATTCCGGATCATTTTCATGCATTTCAATGACCCAATCAGCAAAGACACGACGCTGTTTATGATCGGCCGGCTTGAGTTCTTGTGTTAAGAAACACAAGATATTTGTCAGAAGAAATCAATCGAACAATGTTGCCCAATGTGACAATTCTCGAATTTCAGAATAACTATCAACAAAATAATTCTGGAGATTTTCGTTAAGTGTCTGACGGAAGAGTCTGATATAGACTCCGAAACGTTACGATATAGTTGTTTCTTCGGAAAAATTAACTAAATCAATCAATTCTCGAAAACTGCAAGAGATATGGATGTGATCAGGAGGCTACGGCGAATCGAAAAAATCAATAATATACAGGGTGTTCCCTTTGAAATAACAAAGTTTTTAGTACTTTTTGATATAAGCGGCAACACCGGATTGCTGAAAATATTCTAGATCGATGGAGCAGTGGTTCCTAGCCAAGGAACCAAATTTTCAATACAATCTTACATCCCGTTCTCCGTAAAAGTCCAGGGTACCATCGACCGTGGCCCACCCTGTATACAAATTATACATCGCAAATATTATTGAATATTGCAAGTTTCCTCGTATAATTGCCTATGTAACTTACCCTGTATACGGGAATCAAATGTTGCTCTGTAGATATATTGCACGAATCTGAAACAATATTAAATAATTTTAGATATTTTACTCTCACACATCTTTGGTGGGATGGGGGATGATGGGCGAGTTTCTTCAGATCACTTTATACCTCAGAAGCAGCATTTACGAGAAAATGACGAAAAATATGGAGTATTTTTAAATAGCAATTAATGAAGAAACCAGTTACGCCAGCTATACAGACAGTGTTTTTTCGAGTAGACATATTGGCTACTCCTATTCAGAAAAATGAAATTACCTCTGGAATATACAGAGTGACCATAATTAATTTTCAAACATCAACTACAAATTATGGTCAAAAACTTTCTGATTTCAAATAGCACACCCGGTATTTCTATATCTCGTTGAACGTAAAAATTAAGTTGAAGTTTGAAAAGTAATTATGCTCACTCTTTATATTATGGAGTTAATTTTTTTTCTGTATAGGAGTAGCCAATATGTCTACTCGAAAAAGTACTATCTGTATTAATCGCTATTTAAAACACTCCATATTTTAAATTTTTCGTCATTTTCTCGTAAATGGTGCTTCTACGGTATAAAGTTACCTGAAGAAACTCATCATAATTTGAGCTTGTCATTCCATTTTTTAGGTCAAATACAGGGTGTTACATTTAAAAATTTAAATTTGGTCTATATATTTGTTTTCGAAAAGCCTGTATACAGGGTGAGTCTTCGACCACTGCATTAATTTCAACCAAAGATTCCTCTCATCAAATGAAACACTTTTTTCATTTGACATTTTTCCAAATTCAGCTCAGGTAAAAAGATACAGGCTATTGAAATTTTGAAAAAAAATCAGTTTTTATTTAGTAGCTTTGACATCCTTTTTTCGAATAAAATGAATGTTGGCGTAAAGTTTCCTATAACTATGATACATATTTTCCAAATATTAGTTATTTTCTACTTCTACTGGTTTTCTAGTTATGGACTCGTGGATTCATAAAACTAAACGAAATTAGCATGAAGAAAGCATATAAAGTTTTTCTTGAGTCATTTCAAGAATATTCCATCGTTTTAGAACAATATATTATTCTTCATCATTCCTCCTTAAACGCACCGTTTTCGAGATATTCTTCATTGAATGTTTTAAAATGGAAAACTCCAGAAATTTCACTACTTTTATGGATCCGTCCCTGAGCGTTGGAATCCCGAATCAAGCTGTAAACCACGTTACCATGCCTTATTCTCGTCCGCCAACAAACTCATAGATAATTTATATGTGGGAGTATTTTAGCACATTGTGAAATCTTTAAACGCTTGTAACTTTTTACCTGAGCCGAATCTGGAAAAATGGTAAATGAAAAAAGTGTTTCATTTGATGAGAGGAATCTTTGGTTAAAATGAATGCAGTGGTCAAAGACTCACCCTATATATGAAAATAATTTTAAATTTCGCTTTTGAACACGCTACACGTACATCACAAAAAAATATTCTCCAACCATCTTCATTTACTCCCTCAAAACGAGCTCCACGTCTGTGGTTGGCCACCCGGTATTATTACGCATTAATACGCAGTTTGATATTTTCTTTTTACAATAGAAATAGATCATTTTGAATTTCGGAAAACAAGTTTTGATGCTTTTGCTTCATTGCTTCTGATGATCCCCCCAAATGTTGAACGGAGATTTCAAAGTATTCAGAGCAGTTGGAAAAAATTTCGAATCAGTTGAACCCCCCCCCCCCCCCCCCTTCCACGGTTTTATCTAATCCTTCAATGGACAGTCGGAAAAATTTTCGATGCTTCCCCCCCCTGGTCTTCCCTCTCAATATGCGATCAAGCAAGCTAGCAAAAAGGCAAGAAAATCACCAAACTCTATATTCCACTGATTTATTCACCCCCAAATTATGCATTCATCGAGGGCACATATGAAATCGAACATTCACCTCATAAAAGATACTCTTCCGGCCTTTCATCATTTGTCATCCCCATTCCGCCGACAGCCATCCACCTCACGCCGCGTAATCCCAGTTTCGCAAACTTGTTGAAACATATCAAAAGGTCCCACCCCCGAATGAACAAAGGAACCTTACCCCCCTTTCACAATAGAGCGATATTATCCAATACCGGCGTTATTCTTTGTCGGTCGAAAATTGCATGTCTTGCACAGCGAACGCCGCCGAACGTGGCTTTTACCGAATGCCGCCCCCGCACGTCCCGACGCCGACGTCGGCTGCGTAACGAAGTGCCACCTCCGTGTCAAGGATACACGTTTACGATGGCGTATTTTATAGTGATGGTATAATTCGAATTAAAATTAATCGTTAATTCGATTATTGAAAAAATCGGCAACATCCGATTTTTGAATTCGAGAATTCGAATGAAAAATAACCTGATGAATAACCCGACGCTGCGATGAACCTTCTCATAATCGGGCATTGGCGATTATGAGAATCGCACTTCTGGCGCTCGAGTACACGAAGGCCGATTCTTGGACGATTCTCCGATTCTCGTGTTATTTGAATTATTTCAGCATCGGCCGGTCAGATTATTCGTCATTCGGATTATTTACGTCAATTCAGAATTCAGATGGGTATGTGTGGTTGTCGACAACGTTCGATTCGGAATCCCTGTCGCTTCTTCGCATAAGAGAACTATGAAATATAAACCGGTAAAATTAATGGAAATACAATTAAATCAAGGGCGTAGCCAGAAATTAATTTCGGGGGGGTTTTGAAATAGGAATAAATTTCGGGGGGGGTTTTGAAATTTTTGTAATTGACTTTATAAGGACAGGTGCTTTCTGTAGCAAGTATTTTTGTGTTTTTAAGAAAAAAATTACATTTCGGAGGGGGTTTGAACCCCCAAACCCCCCCACCCCCTGGCTAAGCCCTTGAATTAAATAAATTAGTATAATGATGTTGAAGAGTTCTTCAGGTTTTTCTAGATTTTATTCAATGCATTCAAATATATGAAGAAAATAATTAATGCATATACATATTATTCTTACTACGAAGGGTTACACATTCTTTACGATCGGGTTTTGAAACAACCTGCATTAACAAATATACATTTATTATTTCATTACCTTTTATTACTATTTAAATACTTCTCTGCATATTTTACTTTCATAGAAACCACCTTATACAAAGGAAAAGGGATTAAAAATAGACGCTAATGACGGGATTTAGCCAGGGCCTTTGTCCGAAATATAGATTCATTATGTTTATTTCCTTTCGTACCTAAATTATATAACATTTTTTGTTCCAAATCATATGTAGAAAGACCCCTTTAAATTTAGCCCTTTTGAAGAGAAAGATGCTGTATATAAAATATATTATTCAAATGATTTTTAATTCGAATTATAATCCGATTATCGAAATAATTCAAATGCCAATAATTCGATTATTGAAATCATCCGATTATGAACATCACTAGTATTTTACGGGAAAAGTTCGGAACTTTGACGGTGTCCCGTTTCATTTTTTACGTGCGGCATACATCAAAGAGACGGGCAATCGTTTTATTTCGTTTCGTGATTTATGTGTGAAGTTTAATTAACGGATCTGCGGGGGTTCCGGAGATGGAGGCGAGGAGGAGAGGTCCTAGTTTTGGGCTCGTTGACTACGCGTTTGAATATTTCTTTGATGCTGACTGTTTTATTACGGATAGATAATATTCACAACGATAACACCTGAGTGACCAAATCAAACTTATACCAATTTCCTGTTGGGTCATAAATGAAGCGTTCCTGCCAATCGGGTCCTTCATAAATGGCTTCGTATAATTATTATACTTATGCATATATTTCACAAATCAAATAGACCCCAGGGGGTCATTGATTTGCCGAGAAAGCAAGAGCAGACGCGTTTCTGGCTTCTTGGCCTTCATCAGTACTCTGTAGCTTCTCAACAAATTCAACTAAACTGACCCGGGTTAAGCCTCTCAGAGCCGGCTTGGTCGATCATACCTAATCGCCCACGCCACCTATGAGACAAAACACGGAAATCAGCCTTTGCCCACCAGTGAATAATTGAAGCGTGAAATCATATGCCACCATTCACTCGATATTAATCTAGAAACGAGTCCCGCAGAGCTCAGACAGTATCTTCCCAATGGCCATGAACGCTGTTTAGCGTTTTCAAAAATAATAATGAAAAATGGCGATACCGTTGTTAATAAATCAACCAGTCCAGAGCGTTCCTGCCAATCGCCATTTTTCATTATTATTTTTGAAAACGCTAAACAGCGTTCATGGCCATTGGGAAGATACTTTCTGAGCTCTGCGGGACTCGTTTCTCGATTAATATCGAGTGAATGGTGGCATATGATTTCACGCTTCAAATTTTCACTGGTGGGGAAAGGCTGATTTCCGTGTTTTGTCTCATCATTTTGTCTGCATCATAAAGGAAATTCAATTCAAATAATAGTTTATTTATCAAGATTAAATGAGCAATCTGAGAATGAGAACTGCACCATGGAAGAAATCAAATTAAAATAGCTGAACCGAATTTGACTCTCTCTTATAGAACAGGATGAAATGTACGAGTATGAACACAGATCATATAATAAAGTTTAGATAGAATAATTATAGCATTCTGTGAAAACATAGAAGTACGATTCATTATTGAAATTTAGAAAAATCATATCTCCGAAAGTATTAGCTTGTTGGTGTAGAAAATTATATCGATGGATTTTAATGGTGAAACTGCACCTTAAATAAAAATTGAATTTGAAATTTATTGCTTAAAAAAAATTTTTTTTTTTCGTTACTCCGAAACCATCTGGCCTATTTTGCCCAATAACGAACTTAACCGAGATATTCATCTCCCTAACTTACTCTGAAAATTTCAACTGCCTAGCTCATTCCGTTCGAGAGTTATTGTATAAATAAATTTTTGAAATTTTGAAATTTTTTTTTTACACTTTGCGGTAACCTGGTCAATCCAAAATTTCACATGCGTATAAAGGTCATGATTCTACAATTTGATGCTAAATTTCAGATAGATCGAGTGATTGGTTTCGGAAATATTCATAAAAAATGTGTTTTACTAAAATCGGCCATAACTCCGAAACCGCTTGATGGATTTCGCCCATTAACAAACTTGTCCGAGATATTTAGGCTCCAAACCCACCTTGCAAATTTCAATCCTCTAACTCCTTTCGTTCGAGAATTATCGTGCCTACGGCCGGCCGGCCGGACAGAATCGATTTCGACCTCGGATTCTTGATCAGTGAGTCGAACCAAATCGTTTGAGACCATTTTCATTGAAAAATTCGAAAATTTCAGACATTTGGGTAAATTGGCACTCTGTTCAGGTGAACCAGCGCGCCAAAAAAATTAACAGGTGTTTTGGTTATATCTATTTATTTATTTATTTATTTATACATACATAATGTATGAACATACGGGAAACCCCCATTTGGAATAAAAATACAAATGTAACAAAAAAAAATACAAATTCTAGTTTAACTAAAAATATTGCTTTTTCGTTCCAACCCCCACGGAGGGGGCACATTTCACAATTTCCTCCTAATACACTCCCGTCGAGCCATAACAATGCAATAAACCGCCTCCAGAGCCCTCCAATCTTCCGCGTTTTCGTTGCAAATTCCTCTCCAGATATTTATTGCGCGATAAGGGGCTCCCCGTTTAATTCCTAGGTATGTAGCAGTTGTGTAGCCTCCGCATTACAGGAATCTTTATTCATGCGAACGGCGGTTACGTGACTTTCGCCAGAAAAGCGACTTCGACGGAGGGTGTATCGCGGAGAAAAGTTTTGCTTTTACGCCCGATTAAGTCCACGGGGGGCGGAAAATATTCGAGTGGGCTTCAGGAATTTTCGTGATATTCTGTATTTTATTCTAGGTACCTGGGCTGAAGACGTGCAGGGGTTGGTGTTGGTGTGGAAACGATCCAGGATGTGGAATGATGTGGAACAATGTTATAGTGTTATTGTATCAGAGATGTTGCAAAATATTTTGTAAATTGTACAAAATGTAAATAATTTTTATATTTTTTATTTTCAATACAATTGCGAAAGATCTCAAGAGGTGATTTCTTGACCAAGAATAGAACTAGTTTCTTATATAAAACAATTTCGAATTCACACCCCTAACTGAGTTATAACCCCTGAGAGGATGAATTGGTTTTTCAGTTTTCAATTTTGATCTACAGAATCAAAATACTCGGACAATAATTTCCAAAAATTATTTTTGGAAAGATTATAATATACCATAAGTGGTACAAGTACCACAATTTTTTCACCCCCCTACGATATCTATATGGGGTTGAAACAAACAACCCCTTCCATAACAACAATTATAATCTCAGTTTTTCTCCGTTACTAAACCTATTTGAATAAATAAATTGATGAAAGCGGTAGCAATTAACGATGTTAAATGCTTACAAAGTACTAGCCGTGTAAGACTGAAACTAGTTTTAAATGAGTAGTATGAAGAAGAACAGAATTACATCATCGATTGTAAGGTATAGAGAGATCATTACTTGTTAAGAATTTAGTATGATCTTAAGGCCTGGTTTCGCTAGTGCGTCGGCTGCATGCAGTGACTGCAGAAAGTTGCTGCAACGTCTTTCGAACGATTGCTACTTCGAAACTACGAAGAAGTGGTTTCGCTTCTGCGTCCGACGCAACAGCACTGCAACAGCCAAACGGCTGACTGCTTGGGGTACCAGTCTGTGCGACACTGCGACGTCGCAGCAGCGGGACGAAGAGATGAATCTCATTGAATTAGTTTCGCCAATTTTTCTTCAGGTGATATACAGGGTGTCCCATGTTCGAGTGCCTATTAGACGTTTCTGGAGAACTGTACATATTTGAAATCTGAAAATTGGGATTATGATATTGCTTGGAATTCTCTACAGAGCTAAAATGTTTTCGAAGCCCAAGCTCTTCCGGTTGTACACGGAGCGAAAATAAATTTTATGTTTTGCATTCATGGTATAATCAAGTATTCAATGCTGAATACATTTCTGTTAAAACCATTGTATTCATTCGAATAGTTTTCAAAATATCGAAAAAAAACCGGAAAAAAGTAAAATATGTTTAGTCGGCATTATATTAATTATATTCTTGTTTTAAAAATCCTGAGCGTGAAGCATTTTTAGAACATGGAAGAGGAAGAATGTGGAAAGGTCATGCATCTTTTGAATTTCATAAATATCAACACAGGGGGTTTCAAATTTTGTGTCGAAAATTATTATCAAAAATTGGCCATAACTTCTGTTTTTCAAATTAGAACCCTATTTACTATGATTGCGTTGGATTCTGCGGTGAAAAATAATTATAGTTTTCTAACATGATTATGCGCCTAAATCATAAAAGAATTCAGAAATCATTAAATTTAGGAGCATAATCATGTGAAAAAACTATCGTTATTTTTCACCACAGAATTCAACGCAATCATAAACAAATAGGGTTCCAATTCGAAAAACAGAAGTTATGGCCAATTTTTCATCACAATTTTCGACACAAAATTTGAAACACCCTGTGATGATATTCCTAAAATTCAAAGAATACATGACCTTTCCACATTCTTCCACTTCGATGTTCTAAAAACGGTTCACGCTCAAGATGTTTAAAACAAGATGAATGAACATAATACTGACTAAACATATTTGACTTTTTTTTCGTTTTTTTTTTCGATATTTTGAAAACTATTCGAATGAATACAATGGTTTTAACAGAAATGTATTCAGCATTGAATACTTGATCATACCAGGAATGCAAAACTTGAAAAAAAATGTTTTTCATGAAATTTATTCTCACTCCCTGTATAACCGGAAGTGATTGGGATTCGAAAATATTTTAGCTCTGTAGAGAATTTCAAGCAATATCATAATCCCAATTTTCAGATTTCAAATATGTCCAGTTCTCCAGAAACGTCTAATAGGCACTCGAACTTGGGACATCCTGTATGTCACAAAAGAAGTTGACTTCTTCGTTAATATTTCTTTGATAGCTTCTAGCACAAAATTGAACTGGTTTCTGTTCAACCGAAAAAAACTCTTGAATTTTTGTTCATTATCTAGAAGATGTCTCGTTTTGAGGTTGTTGAAGGTACCTTCCTCATCCCTGTTTTTATACATTAAATGCACAGGTCACCTTTTTTTATTTTTTTTGTTGTAGATATTTTAAAATCAATTCATCCTGCTCTTCTTCCAAAATATGAAGCGCAAGTAAATACTCCATTGCTAACGAATTATCACTGACGACTCACAGAACACAAATAATAATGCCGGCTGCATTAGTTTCGCTGCACCTAATGAAACCACTCCGACGACGCAGCGGACGCAAGCATTCGCTGCACGCAGCCACTGCATACATCCGACGCACTAGCGAAACCAGGCCTTAAGTCTAAAGAAATCGCTGTGTCGACGAAACGCCTCACAATATCAAATAAATAAGCGTAAATCATACATCACTTTTCATTTAAGTTAATATAGAAAAATGCATAAAAAATTGGTAAAAGTGAAACAAAAATTGACCTGTTTCAGGATTTTGTTGCCAAATATTTTTCTTCTGAGAAAATGAATTTGTTCCATAATTTTGACGCGCACTGTATAAATTAAAAGCCACAAACATTCAATTTCTTTATTTTATTAGTAGGCTGGCAATTTACGTAGGTAATTAGAGTACGAGAGGGGAATCGATAAGCTAATAAAATTTCCCCAAATAGAAAAAATTGTTTTTGGCGATAAATATCTATGCTAAGTTCATTATTGGGCAGAATCGGCCTTATTTATGGTTTCGGATTAACGAAAAAAAAAATATATTACATTAAAAATTTCGAATTAAATTTTTTTTAAGATGCAGTTTCATCATAAGAATCCATCGTTATCATCTTTAACTCTAACAAGCTAATACTTTCGGAGATATGATATTTCAAATTTATCAATCATAAATCGTACTTCCATGTTTTCACAAAATGTTGTACTTCATTATTCTATCTATGAATTATTTTATGATATGTGTTCATTCATGTCATCTTATTTTCCTATAAGGGACATGTCATCTCTCTTTGCTTTAAGGGGCATCTCAAATTTATTTCTGGTTCGTTATTCTTGATATAAAATACCCCTCCTGTTCTAGGAAACAAAGTATGATTGAATGCAAATTGACCAATTTAATAACCTCAGCTATGGTAGAATTAAGGGGATAATATGATATTATACTTTTAAGGTGATAATATAATGCTCTTGGATAATCCATAGGGGGCGTCCATTAATCACGTGATGTTTTTTTTATCACCCCTCCCCCTTGGTGATATTTCGTGAGGTTCAAGACTAACCCCCCCCCCACCCCTATATCACGTGTATTTATTTAATACCAACAAAGAATTTCCATTTCCTTAAAAAATATATATAAATATAGGCTACAGGTATGAGTATTATCTATTTTTATTATACCAAATAATATACTGGTGTGAGTATGATCAATTTTTATTATAACAAATAAAAACAAACAATAATAATATAAAAAACCTGTTTTGCCTGGCAACGGGGAATCTGCGTCACACTGCAAGCCGCTTAAATCGAGTTTGTACGTGTTTGAAGAAAAAAAAAATACACGTGATATTATACTTAACCCCCCCTCCCCCTTCGTGATATTTCGTGATATTTTCATGGACCCCCCCTCCCCTTTAGAGCATCGCGTGATTAATGGACGGCCCCATATGATGATGGAAATATATACTTTGGTAAGTAAATTGGGTTCAGAATATCTCCAGTATAAACAAAACTGGTAAGTTTCAATTGATGGATTTGAGGAATGAATATCTCGGATATGCTCATTATATTGGGTAAAATTGGTCTGTTGGTTTTGGATTAATGATTTTTGACACTCTTGTCGAATTTAAATTATTTTAAGATGTTTGAATATAATTTTTTTCATGATAAAGTTCTATCGTAAGAATCCGTTGATATCATTCCCAGCTCTGAGAAACCAATACTTTCGGAGATATGATTCGTCAATGCTACTGTCCTCAGGGCTTTTTGTATCGTCAACATATCGCCATCAAGCTTTTGGTTTCAACAAATATGTATCCACAAATTTTTCCTGGTCGATTTTGTCCAGTAACGAACCTAACCGAGATACTCATTGTCCAACTAACATTGTCTCACTGTCTAGCTCATTCCGTTCGAGAGTTATCGTGTTAACGGCCGGACATAATTGATTTTGATCACGGCGGATTCTTGATCAGTGAGTCGAACCCAAAACGTTTGAGACCATTTTCAGCCAATAATTCTAAAATTACAGACATTTGGGCAAATTGATAATCACTCTTTTCTGAGGAACAAGAGCGCCAAAAATGTCACATCTCAGTATCGTATTGATGTAATTATGATTTTATCTCTACCTATACCTATATTCCGAATGTTATATTTTCATCGGACCCTGATTTCTCGCAAATCACATGGTCATGATGAAACATTTTTGATAAATATACGGTACAACAAAGAGCTTATTTATAGGATATAGTTAATGTTCTATTCCAAACAATCCTTCCGATTTCGTCAATCAGCAATAGTTTAAGATACATCAGGCTATTTGAAATTAGTTTTGATAAGAGGATGAGTAACGAAATAAAGATTTCTTTTGATGTCCGAATGGAAATTTCAATAATAAAATTAAAATCCAATTAGCTGTACATGGTCATTCATTCTTAAACTCATCCAAAATTATACGGAGACCTTCTCATAGATAAGAGTATATTTTCATGAAATTCATTTTTAGTGTGTTATCCGAGATGCCGAGAAAATCTAAAATATTTTTGTCAATTTTGGTCCTTACGGAAGTAGATATCAACTTCTATGTTGATTTTCTGTTCATTTTTGGCGCTCTTGTTCCTCGGAATCTGAGTGCTCATCAATTTGCCCAGATGTCTGTAATTTTTTAATTTTTGACTGAAAAAGGTCTCAAACGTTTTGGTTCGACTCACTGATCAAGAATCCGTGGTCAAAATGGATTCTGTCCGGCCGTAACCACGATAACTCTCGAATGGAGTGAGCTAGAAAATTGAAATTTTCAGAGTAGGTTTGGGAGATAAATATCTCGGTTAAGATCGTTATATGGCAAAATCAGTGGTTTCGGCGTAACGAAAAAAAAATTGTTTTACATTACAAATTTCAAATTCAATTTTTTCTAAGATGCAGTTTCATCATAAAAATCCATTGATGTCATTTTCAACTCTAACAAACTAATACTTTCGGAGTTATTTAATAATTATTGTAAATTCTATGATTTCATAGAATACTCTAATTATAATTTGCTGATGTATGTAAATCCAACAAGAGGTGACTCATAGACCTACTTTTTGGATTTAATTAAGAAAATTCTTGAAAATTGACGCACAGAAGCCGAATTGAAAAAAGATTAACCCGATGATGCTTGGCTTCAGTGTTCGGACAGTATCTAGCATATTCAGTTTGGTATGGCCGCAAACAATATTTCTTCCTCTATAACTCTGCAATTATATTGATGATGCACTTCTATCACAAGAATCCACTGATATCATTTCCAACTTTGAGAAGCCAATACATTCGGAGATATTTAATGCAACCATCGAATTTAATCTTAAATAAAGTGAAATCCACCACATATGAGTGTTTTAGATCAGTGAAATTCGTTTAATATTTAATATATGAACGCTCCTTCTACCACGTCTTCTTTCAAACATCACAAGTCTATATAGGTGGTAACGAAGTATAAAAAAAATAATAAGTGATTTTAAACAAGGCGAATGAAACGAGTATCAAAATTCTTGCAATTAATCATGCCTGATCCTTTCCTCGACGAAACAGTTCCCTAACCTTATGAAAATCGTTGACGGCAGGACTTAATATATGGTTTCTCCAGAATTCTAAGGGCTTCGGCTGAATATAATTGGAGTCTGTGTCTGTCGTTCCGTGCAAATCCGCAGGACTTATATCTCCGACAAATTATAATTACTCCGCAATTCCTGAAATGTCGCCTAAAGCCACCATTTAACTTAGAGTGTTTCCTGGATGTCCCTAGGTTTGATTGGTTCTTCTGAATTTTATATTGTTGTAAGATGCGGAGGCCTGGTATTAAGATTGTTTTCGGATGAATTTCCTTCTCGTGATTAAACTTAATGGAAACTGTACAAATTTCACGAGATTGTTCATTATCTCAACGATTCTGCCTGGTCAGGTCGGTGGGGGAATAATTTTCTTCTTCTTATGCGGCGCCAATCTTGGGCTGGGAGGCCTTGAGGCCCATTATTCCTCCGTGTGAAGTTGAAGGTTTAACCATGGATTCCTCTTATTAAATGAAAAGTTTTTTTCATCAACCATTTTCCAGATTCGGTTCAGGATCACGGTATAAAACCCCGTTACGCTAATTTAGTAGTTCTGCAACCCGTGATGCATATAAAGTGAATTGAAGGTCACATTATGGTTTGAAATATTAATTTATTTTCAGTCTAAATAGGAAATGTTTTGTCTCGTGAATCCGTATTGACATTGAAGTTTTGTATTGATGAGGTTACCGTAAAGTGTAAAAAAATTTTTTGAAAAAATTTTGTTTCTACAATAACTCTCGAACGGAATGAGCTAGGCAGGTGAAATTTTCAGAGTAGGTTAGGCAGTTAAATATCTCGGTTAAGTTCGTTATTGGGCAAAATCGCCCAGGTGTTTTCGGAGTAACAAAAAAAATTTTTTTTTACATTACAAATTTTAAATTCAATTTTTTTAAAGATGCAGTTCCATCATAAGAATCAATTGATATCATTCTCAACTCTAAAAAACTAATACTTTCGGAGAAATGAGAGATTTCAATAATTATTCTCAATTCTATATGATTTCATAGAATAGTCTAATTATAATTTCCTGATGTATATAAATCCAACATGAGATGAGTCATAGACCTACGTTTTGAATTTAATTACGAAAATTCTTGAGAATTGACGCCCAGAAGCCAAATTGAAAAAGTGGGAAAAAGCCTGTGGACAGGAGCATAGGCGCTCTTGTTCAAACTTTGACAAATCATTGCCGAATATGCAGTTATCGTGAGATACATAATATTTTTTAATAATTTTTTCAAAATTTTCTAGTGACACGATCATCTTGGAATTTCACATACGTCTCTGTGTCGGTATTCTACAATTTCGTTTAGTTACAAAACGATCGGATCTGTTTTTTTAAAAACAAAGTAGTACTCGGAAACCGTTTGGCCGATTCCATTAACGCATTTAACCGTCGCATTCGGATGCGCCGACATCCCTGAAAATTTCAATTCGCTATCTCTTTCCGTTCGTAAGTTATCGTGGCAACATGCCGCATAGAATCAAATTCGACCTAGATTTCTTCATTAGTGAGTCGAACCCAATCGTTTGAGACCATTTTTGCCTGAAAAATCGTAAACTACACACATTTGGGCACGCTGTTCCCCATAACAACATAACATGCGCGCAAAAATTGTTTTGCTTGATGAAAGGAACCTATGTTGAAAATGTACAACTTAAAGACACAACCTGTTTTCTGAATTCTTAGCAGGAAATAGGTAATGAGTCTTTGTGTGAAATGTTTCGCGTCTATTTATTAACTGACATAGCACCATCCCAAAACATGCGAGTCTCGTATTTCGTACAAAGGAAGAAATTTTCAATTACCCAGAAAATTCCTCAGAAGGACCACTCACAATCTCAGGCCTTACTTTTCAACAACCTAAAGCCCTCTTTTTATCCTCAATATTAGCCAGCTTCCTTCAATTAATAATTCAGCAGTCCCCAGTCGATATCCTCTCAAAGGAAACATAAAAGAGGCAAGAACTTTCGCTCGGAAGGAAGAAAATTCTATGTATCCTCGGCTCTTATTTAGCCAGACAATGCGCGTCTCGGCCTCCACCTGACTGAATAAAAAACGAATCGGATCATAGTCTGCTGAATTTTTTGAATTAGAGGCCTCACACTGAGAACGATTCTTTTTATATCTATCCGGTAGCCGAGCTATGCGCTTCGTCTCGAGGTTAAGGGAATTAATTTTTCCTGACACGTTGCGTCTCCGGTTGTGGCGATAGAAAAAGGCAGAAGAAGAAGAGTTGAGAAATGCATAAATAATCACAGAGGGGGCAGCCACCAGGGGCATACGACTAACAGTACAACATTTCAATGGTAGAGGCTTTACTTGATGTACATATAAAATAAAACATAGTCGGTTGATTGACAATTCGGTGAATACAATATTTCAAGAAATGGTCCTGTTAGTTGGGCTACAAGATCGCGTGATTTAACGCCTCCTGATTATTTTCTTTGTGGGTATGTGAAATCCATGGTTTATCAAATCAACAACTCTGGAAGCATAAGAGAACAATATTAAGCAAGCAAGTGGAATTTGGTCACAATTATAAGAAAAAGTAGTCAAAATGGAATCCCTTCATAAAAATTAGTCGTGGTGGCCAACTCATAAATAGCATTGAATTTAAGAAAAAAAAACATTCCATCAATTTTTTGATGATATATTTCAAGTTCTCGCGATCTAAAAGAGACTCAAAAATTGAAAGTGACCAGAAATCCGTCATGCCAAAAAAAAAAATTTCGGGCATGTTCTAAATTTTTTGCGCGTATGTTCTGGAGAACATCTCGTTATCATTTTGCCCAAATGTCTATAATTTTCGAATTTTTCGCCAAAAAGTGAATTAGTTAATGGGCATAATCGGCCCAATGGTTTCAGAGTAATAATTTTGTTTTCAACCAATATAAATCGGATCGAATTGAAACTTGGTTAATAGTTGTAGAATATAAACCTAAGCATGTTTGTAGAATTTTGTGAGAATCGTATCACTAGAAAATTTAAAAAAATATATTATTTATGACACGACAACCAGAGAACGGAAAGAGATAGTGGTTTGAAATGTTCAGGTTAGGTTGTGCATCCGAATGCGACATTTGAATTTGCCAATAGGTATAATCGGCCACACGGTTTTGGGGTTATACCCATCTGAAATTTGGTTGTTATTTCCTCAATAACTCGAAAAATACAGAACCGATATAATTCAAACATGGTTATAGTTGTAGAATGCCAACGCGAAAATTCTTGCGGAATTTCGTGAGGATGGGTATAACTAGAAAATTAAAGAAAAAACATTGAAAATAATTGAAAAAAATTCTATATATCAGAAACTATTCGTCCGGCATCGCTGAAATTTTGAAGAGCCTTCAGAACCTAACTCTACTGAAAAGTTCCAAGTTTTTAACACGATCGGATCCATATTGTTGGAGATCCGAGCAGTCTTTTGTGAGTTCGGTAGCTGGATGGGAATCGTTATATTTTTGCGAGAACCTTCAAAACCATGAATGTCATGATGACATATGTTTTCATCACAAATCTATGGGAGATGATAGCCCTACATTAGGGTCCTGTAGCGGTCAGACCTGTTTTTGAAAGAAATCCTCCTTAGGAGGAGGAAACTAAATATTGAAGGGATTTCTGTGAACAAGAGTGAATATCTTTGAAAAATAGAGAAGGCGATTCTTCTTCAAGAAATCCATGCACCTGCAGAGGAGTATATTTGTGAAAGGGGACTTTCGATGGGCTTCAAAACTTAACTTTAAATTAACCACACTTTCTGATCTTGTGAGGTGAGAGGCTCATTTGTCGATATTAAATCTCGTGATGGGTAGACAGGCATTTTAGGCCAGTTTTTCTATCACTAATGAGAATATATCTTCATGTTTCACCTCAACACCTTTAGATCTATCAATGGGCAATTATTGGTTAAGAATAAGTAATTGAATATTACTGGAATTCAATTGAATTTCATTCAATATGTTAGTAACTAAACTTACATTTTTCTTTACTTCGATCATTTAAATATGACATTAATTCCAGTAATATTTTTCTAGAATAATTTTGTATTCTTCTTCCAAAGAAGAATATAAGGTAGACAATGTTTTATTTTTTTTCATCATTGCATTCTATCTTGACTTCACGAAAAAAAAATTGGTTCAAGCACTGACGTGAAGTCAGGTGCTTTTGCGCTTATGTTCTATTGTCCATTCTCCTGCATTGGACACTCTTAATCGAATTTACCATGGTGAATTCTATTGTCTGTTCTCTTGTATTGGACACTCTTAATCGAATATACCGAAACATCGTCAAATATACCATGGGGGATAGTATTTCCATAAAAAAGTGGAACAAGAGACATATCGAATTCGCTCGAGTGCTTCGTTCTAAAACTCCAAGGTGGCCAAAAAACAAGGGTAGAAATGTAAAACCCACCATCGTCCCGATAATATACGGGTTTCGACTGAAGCCTTAAAATACTCCGCCGGCAGTAATAAAGAACGGCACGAAAGAAATTTGTAGACCGCAGACGAGTGAAATTCAAATTCTATGGGGGTAAAGCGTCTGATAAAAAAAGGAGGAACCGTGCACGCCGATACGGAGTGGTGATGGGGGAAAGGGGGTTGTCACGTAAATCGGCCCTTTGGCCGTTCGGACGGAAGAAGTTGAGCCATAAAACGCAAATGTGACCGGTTTTCCGGATCTTCCCGTTCGTATATTCGCCCCGTATTTCGCCATTTGCGTCTCAGGACGACATGATGAGTGGTTGAGGTGTATGATTGTCTTGGAAGATGTCTTCCAATCGTTCAAAAATAATAGAATATCTTCCGAACTTCGCTAACTTTTTAAATATCCAAGAACATAAAATGGGAAAAAGTATGGGAGATGTGTGTCCAGGGCCGGCGCTGATAAATTTGCCGTCTGAAGCAAGGAATCTTCAGACGTCCCTACCAATGGAATATGAAAAGTCGGCCGGCGAACTGTAGCCCAGGAAAGTTAGTGCTAAAATGGGCCCTAGCCTCATTTTCCCATTTTTTTCAGTACTTCGTTTATAATTTGAGAAGTGCGTATTCCTTTTTGAATAACATTATATTTAGCGCCTAATGGCGTTAGAAACATCTAAATCGGTTTAGTAGTTCAGCCGCAATCGAACGTCAAAAATGAAAATTTTTTACAAACTTAGCCACAAAAGTTGACAAAACCCAACTTCTAACGCTTTTAGGTCGAAAAAGACTGCATCGATTGCTAAATGTCGTAAGACTGAACTTCTAGGAAATTCAATTGTAAATTAGATGCTTTTTGAAATTTGCAATTCGTTCACTTCAGTGCTGAGAAAGAAGTACGATTCATTATTGAAATTTCGAAAAATCATATCTCCGTAAGTATTAGCTTGTTGGAGTTGAAAATGATATCAATGGATTTTTATGGTGCAACTGCATCTTAAAAAAAAAAATTATTCCGAAATTTGTAAGTTAAAAAAAAATATTTTTTCGTTACTCCGAAACCATCTGACCTATTTTGCCCAATAGCGAACTTAACTGAGATATTTATCTGCCTAACCTACTCTGAAAATTTCACCTGCCTAGCTCATTCCGTTCGAGAGTTATTGTATAAACCAAATTTAAAAATTTTCAAATTTTTTTTTACACTTTACGGTAACCTCATCAATACAAAACTTCACATGCGTCTAAAGGTCATGATTCTACAATTTGATGCTAAATTTCAGATAGATCGAGTGATCGGTTTAGGAAATATTCATAAAAAATGTTTTTACTAAAAATGGCCATAAGTCCGAAACCGCTTGATGGATTTCGCTCTTTAACGAACTCGTCCGAGATATTTACGCTCCACCCCTACCCTGCAAATTTCAATCCTCTAACTCATTTCGTTCGAGAGTTATCGTGTTAACGGAGGGCCGGCCGGACAGAATCGATTTCGACCACGGATTATTGATCAGTGGGTCAAACCAAATCGTTCCAGACCATTTTCAGCCAAAAATTCGAAAATTACAGACATTTGGGCAAATTGATAGATACTGTGTTCCGAGGAACAAGATAGCCAAAAAGCATTATTCATTGAAATCAAGTTTTCATTATAGGCCTGATTTTTTTTATGCCACCCAGGTGCTTACACAAAATGAACCTCAAAAGTGTCGAAGCTCCTCGATAGGCCGAATAACAATAATTCGACTCTCTCAACCACATCGCCCGTCCACTTCGATCGTCCGAATAATATTATCATAAATCTCTTCCCCTCCGTCCGCGACCGCATAAAAAACAAACCTGAAAAAATAACGATCCCCTATCTCCCTTATCGAAAGTGCCATCTCGTCGGCCGGAACTCATCACGGGAGAGATCGTCCGCAGTATTTTCCATAGGGAGAAACGTATACGCAGAAGATACGCGTAATCATAGGCCTGACGTATTATAATCACAGGTTCGGACGTTGTCGGAATTGCATGGAGATGGTTATTTTCGGAGTTTTAATGTCGAATTAATTGTGATGATCGGTGGGCATCTCCCCCGCCCGTGATTGAAGGGTAGGGGCATGTGCGTTTTTTGCGAGAAGCCCACAGGGCGTTTCTAAAGATGAGGTCCGAATATGAGAAATTATCATGCGGGTGATGTTAGGTACAGGGTCTTTATAAATCGACTTTATAAATTTTATCTACTCCTATTAAATTATATATTCATTATTCAATTGCTTTCGTTCAATTAATAGTATCTGTAAACAAACAACGTGAGTTATAATAACCCACTATACTATAACTCACTGCTTTTTTTGGAATTAACCACCAGTCGAATATCAAGGTGGTTCTGTGCTTCTGTCACTTGAATAATTTTGACGTTTTCAAATTAAGTTGATACCTGCCTAATTACCGTGAATATTTGGCCGAAGGAGACGAATACAGATAGTGAAGATGAATTGAGGAGCAACTTTTCAAAACGCATTTAGTCCAAAAACCATTTTATTGGGAATCAACGAAAAACGATTTTTTCTTCCAACCTGGCTTATAATTTGAGTACGTCGAGTTTGTTTGATAGAAATTCACATCTAAAGTTAATAACTAATCTCATTTAAATCAATATTGATCAGATATACAAAGAAAATGTAAAAAACGTTTGGACTTGATGCGTTTTGATTCATCCCATTGTATATAATGCGTTTTGTTATTAACACGGGCAAATCGATAAAAAAAAAATTTAGTTATATTTAATTTGTTTTAAAAATATACAAACGTAAACATAATTCATGGCGATGCGGCTTACATACTTCGGATTTGAATTACACAGGGACATACTTAATGCCATTTAGAAGATTTTGTTTACATAGGGCTATAGAGCAATATAAATCATTTCTGAATACGCTTCAAACTCAATTTCGACCAAATTGGAGTTGTGAGACATGTTCCTATATACAGTATTTTCATAATGTTGCTAACAAAAAAATACAGAAATATGGATCTACATTTCTGTATCAATCATTTCTTCTTGAGTTAAGGTTCATCATACAGAAAAGAATGTGTTAGTGGTATGGACAATTCAATTTTAAACTATGAAAAGAGGATAGTATTTTATTAATATATTTGAACTATTAAAATAATTTGTGCGTAATCCACTACCTACTCAAATGTCAGGAATAAATGGACAATCTGCTATGATTGTCTCCAGCCTTGCTCTAGACATTTCGATGATACTTTCCTTAGGTATTTCGAGTTGTGAAAACTATGCACTGAGTGTAAGTTGCAACAACCCATTCCACGAGATTGAATCATTGCAGATTGCTCATTTAATCTTGATAAATAAATTTAATGACAATTTTTGAAGCATCAAGGCATTGAAGCATTGTAAATTGCCCTTTTTGGCGCTCTAGTTCCTCGGAACTGAGTGCTTATCAATTTGCCCAAATGTCTGTAATTTTCGAATATTTCGATGAAAATGGTCTTAAACGATTTGTTTCGGCTCACTGATCAAGAATCCGTGGTCGAAATTCATTCTGTCCGGCCGTAGGCACGATAACTCTCGAACGGAATGAGCTAAAGAGTTGAAATTTTCAGAGTAGGTTTGGGGGATAAATATCTCGGCTGAGTTCGTTATTGGGCAAAATCGGACAGATGGTTTCGGAGTAACCTAAAAAATATTTTTTTTTTACAAAACAAATTCCAAATTAAATTTTTTTTAATAAGCAGTTTTATCATAACAATCCATTCATCTCATTTTTAACTCTAACAAGCTAATACTTTCGGAGATATGATTTTTCAAAATTTCAATGTAAATCGTATTTCACAGATTGATATAATTATTCTATGTATGAATTGTCATAATGTCAACTTATGACATGACATGACATTATCTAATCAATCGAAGAATTATGAGAATAAAGTGTATTCCGAAATGTGAGCGAAGTGAGAAAAATCTCAGTTGTTTGCTTCGAAATTAGTTTTTCTCAGAAAAGTCTTACATTTCGGAACGGACCATGAAGTAAGAGATCTGACAGAAGTG
Organism: Halyzia sedecimguttata; assembly: GCA_937662695.2. Lineage (NCBI taxonomy): Eukaryota > Metazoa > Arthropoda > Insecta > Coleoptera > Coccinellidae > Halyzia > Halyzia sedecimguttata. The sequence continues at coordinate 100,454,981 of OW569413.2, read as the reverse complement.
AGACTGCTTTTCATCCATAGACGAATGCTCAGTTCTCTCAATTTATGACGGGACTGACAGAAGGGAATATTGTAACTTCAAAAATATTGGGGTGGAAATACTCGTATTTTAGCGATGCAACGGGGACCTCACCCGAAAATGTTTGAAAATATTACGTAAATATTGAAAGCATAATTCTGTTCGTTCGAGAGAGGAGAAAATTTGGTGAACGTAGATCAGGAAATTTTTGATCGATTACAAGGTAATTTTTTATTATTACTTATCTTCTTTCATACATGTTTTATGGAATACCTACTATTTGTAGGTACTTTAAACCTGTTTTGGGCAATTGTCATACGAAACTTGTTTTTTTGGCGCTCTAGTTCCTCGGAACAGAGTGCTTATCAATTTGCCCAAGTGTCTGTAATTTTGGAATTTTTGGCTGAAAATGGTCTCAAACGATTTGGTTCGACTCACTGATCAAGAATCCGAGTAAGAATAAGAATAAGAATAAGAATAAGAATAAGAATAAGAATAAGAATAAGAATAAGAATAAGAATAAGAATAAGAATAAGAATAAGAATAAGAATAAGAATAAGAATAAGAATAAGAATAAGAATAAGAATAAGAATAAGAATAAGAATAAGAATAAGAATAAGAATAAGAATAAGAGATATAATTTGTCTGTTTGAACTAGAGCGCCAAAAAGCTCCTGTCCACAGAGCTTTCCCACTTTCTCTTACTTAGTCTGGAAACTTTTTGATCGACGTGTTACTATCACTAGTTGATAAAACGTGTTTCAGAAGAAACACGCTTGTACCGATAAGGTATTGTGAGTTCTCCAACACCCCAACTAGTAAAAATTCAATTTATCCATCTGTTCTCATCACTCGGACCAACCATTCTACCGTGAATAATCCAATAATTCACCAATCAATGTACCCCCTGTGAATTTCTGAGACGTTCAACTCAGTACGATCACCCTCATTTTTGATTAATCCCAGATAGTGTGTCGGTTGAACTTAACCGTAAGCCACAGCTGGATGAAATTTGTCACGGGACACTAATGAACCTGTTCCCCATGGTAACGCCTGCTGTTGCTCGTAAGAAGGAGGGAGCTAGCTTTCGGAAGCGAGGGGGTGGAAGGTACATCAGTGAGAAGTTCTTGGAAACAGTGGCGACTGCGAAAGATCGTTCGAGAAAGTTATCAGTAGTAGTGAATGTCAAAGCTGCCATTTAAAAAAAAATCGAGAAACAATATTCCAGTTGGGTATAACTCCGAAATAGTTTGGCCGATTACGCCCAACAACGAACTCAACAGCCCCATTCGGATGTGCAACCTACCCTGAAAATCGCAAGCCTTGTTCTCTTTCCGTTCGAAAGTTTTCGTGGCAGCGGTCACCCATCCAGCTATACAGAACTCACCAAATATCTCCAACAATATATATCCGATCATGTTCATATATAGAACTTGGCTTTGAAGTTAGGTTTTTAAGGCTCTCGCACAATTTCAGCGATATAAGACGGATAGTTTCTGAGATATAGATTTTTTTTTCAATGATTTTTGCCGGCATGTTATCGTGAGACAAATAATCTTTTTTTAAATATTCCTGAGATTCGATCCTCACAAAATTTCATATAAGTCTTTATGTCGGTATTCTTCACCTACCAAGTTTCAGTTCGATCGGGTTATTATTGGTTGAAAACAAAACTAGTAGGTACTCGGAAACCGTTGGGTAGATTATGCGCATTTGAACGCGCAACCTTTATACCTTTAAAATTTAACGCTATTTCTTCCCGTTCGGAAAGTATCCTGGCAACGGTCGGCCGGCCGGACAGAATAATATTTGACCTCGAATTCTTCATCAGTGAGTCGAATCTAATCGTTTGAGACCATTTTCGGCAAAAAATTCGAAAATTACAGACAAATTTTGAAAAAAATTTTGCTTTCTTCATTAGGCCAGGAAAGTTCAGCCCATGTGTTATGTTACGTCTCATGACGTCACATTTTGGAAAACGCAGATTTGTTTTTCTGAACAAAGGAGCTCGCGTGAATATTTGTCTATTGAGTTAACTGGGTTTTAGTTTACCATGTGTGGTCTCGCCCTTGAAAATAATACTTTTACGAAAAGATAGCTGCGAGTAGAATTTCTTGTTAAGCTTCGACCTTTTCTACAGAGATTTATGGCCTATTTCATATAAAAGAATGATAAGATGCATTTAAAAGCTGAAGTACTGCACATTGCCCATTGCAGGTATTCTTTTAGTCTAATCTGTGAAAACTTATCTATCATCTTTCGTTGATAGATTATATGCAGAAAAAAAGTAAAGTTTAGTCCCGATAGTGCGCTAAATTCAAGATTTCGAATTCCTAAAATCAAAACACCCTTAAAGTTCACTCATTGGTGCTGGCATCGGAAAGAGTAGGCATTCCCACTCTTTTTCGTAAACGACAAATGAGAGTATTGTTGTAACATATCAGGGGCGGTTTTAAAATCGAAACCCCAATCATTGTTGTGGTCTTTTATATACATTTTACACTGAAATAATTGACTACTACAGTTACAACTACCAAAACTACTACAAATACTACTGCAACAACTACTACAAGTACTGTTACATCTCTTAGTGCAAGAGACATTACTAATACTCATTTAGTCCTCCTTCCAAATATGTAGTCACTTCTTCCTTGCTATACATTTTCATATAGAAAGAAGATTTTATATTGTATTAATATTGCATTGTACAATAACTTCGTGCTTGTTATCTCATTATCGGTAACAAGAAAATACAGTTTGTTATTTTGTTTAAAGTGCGTTCGAATCTTTCACCACTTCCTTTCCTCATGATTGTTATCTTATTGCAAGTAACAACTTACGCCATTATCAACGAGATTACTACTGGGTAATCATTAAAATGTTTTTTCTGGGTTTTCTCTCCGAAACTCTGAAAAATATCTATGAAATAAAAATTAATTATTTTGTGATTTGCTTCTGCGTAAGAAACACAAGATATTTGTCAGAAGCAATCAACTGAACAATGTTGCCTAACAAACAACAACGAAACAACATCAACGAAGAAACAACTATATCGTAACGTTTCGGAGTCTATATCAGACTCCTTCGTCAGACGCTTAATGAAAATCTTTAGAATTCTTAAATTTCAAAATAACTATCAACAAAATAATTCTAAAGATTTTCATTAAGCGTTTGACGAAGGAGTCTGATATATGTAGACTCCGAAACGTTACGATATAGTTGTTTCTTCGTTGATGTTGTTTCGTTGTTATTTGTTAGGCAACATTGTTCAATTGATTGCTTCTGACACATATCTTGTGTTTCATACGCAGAAGCAAATCACAAAATAATTAATTTTTATTTTATAGATATTTTTCAGAGTTTGGGAGAGAAAACCCAGAAAAAAACCTTTTAATAATGAGTATACCTCCCACAGTATCCTTGAATGAAAAATTACTACTGAGTGCTTAAAGTTAAGTATACCCCTTTACTCATCCCCCTGATAAAACAATCAGGGTGTATAATTCTGGTCCTTCGAAATAACATTATATTCTGATAAAAGAATCAGGACTCAACATTTGATCCTTCGAAATCTAACATCCTGATCAAACAATCAAGAGTCAACATGTTACTTGTATTAGATATTGGACAAGAGTTGAGGTACGGACACATTATATTAACACGTGTCCTGTTAACACGTGTTATAGAAATATATATGGCATACGTTATTTCAACTTTTACTCGATCTAGTCGCAATATCATGATGTAGAATTTTCGATGAATTTCACCCAACTGAAATCTGCCACTCTATTCAGGAAAAGGAAGGAGATGCTGCCGTCAAGATAGACGGGGCGAGGAAGGAGAAAAGCCATGCAGTCTTAATGGGGGCCTTGACACTAGATGGCAGCGACACAAGTTCAACCAAACTCGTTAACTGACGCCCAACTTTTACAGCAATGAACTTCGCAATTTCATCTCTGACTTTTCCCTTTCCTTTTTTTGGACGTTTGACATGCTGGTATCACGATAAATACTTCGAGTTTTTCTGGTTGTGTCGTCGTCTTCACTTTTCGATCTCTGACGGGACAAGTTAGGGGATGTTTCCCTAAGGGGTTGGCTTTATTTAGTTTGTGTTGGTCCATCATCCAACAATTGCAAACGTTCTGTACGTCCGCTCGGACACACGATAACTTTCGAGAGGAATGACTTAAAAGCTTGATATAATATGCTACACCGCATACAGGGTGTCCCAAGTTCGAGTGTCTATTAGACGTTTCTGGAGAACTGGACATATTTGAAATCTAAAATTGGGATTATGATATTGCTAGAAATTCTCTACAGAGCTAAAATATTTTCGAAGCCTAATCACTTATTACGGTTATACGGGAGTGAAAATAAATTTGATGAAAAATTTGTTTTCAAGTTTTGCATTCCTTATATGATCAAGTATTCAATGCTGAATACATTTCTGTTAAAACCATTGTATCCATTCGAATAGTTTTCAAAATATCGAAAAAAAAACGTAAAAAAAGTCAAATATGTTTGGTCATCATAATACTAAAGGATTTTCCAATAAGAGGTGTTATTTTGAATAGCCCGCTATTTCGGTAGATGTCACTTTTGAAGCTGTCATTTTTTGACATTTGACAAGTAGAAACTACGCCATTAATAAAAATGGAACGATACAAGCTTCAAGAACGCATTGAAATTATTAAAATTCACTATAAAAATGGTGAAA